>CM057809.1:30466193-31778693 GCA_030067965.1 Latrodectus elegans
ATATCCAAGTATAAATTGACATTACATATTAAATCAGCAGGCGCTTCACTATTATTTGAAATTTATAACCAAAAAATTAAATTAAATGAAAAATAGATGGAAATAGTACTTTCTGAACTTGATTTTGTCTTAGGATATATTTTTACTCAAATATATAGTATACTGTTTACAAAATATATTAAATAATATTTATAATGCTTCAAATTAATAATATGTCCAGTTGGAAATTCTTGCTTGATAATACAATAAAATGCAAGATAAATATCTACTAAATTTCTTTTTATTTAAATTCAATATATGTTTATATTAAAGAATGCATAATATAAAAAAATAAGTGAACCAAAATTATCTGTTCATAAATAGACTAAAAATAAGAAATAGATGAGTAATTTTTATGCAATTAACAAAAATCAATTTTTAGAGACAATATAAATATGAATTCAAAATCATTTCTTTGTTATTTAACGTAAAATGTATTCAACTCTTTATGGTATCCTTACAGATTCTGATTTTAAATTAATGTACCACCATAACATTTACCTTTGCAAATTTATCAGCAAAAGTAGACATTTTAGTCAAAAGCTGTTGCCATTGCCTTTGATCATATTTGAAGTAAATATGAAAACGTGATTTTATATTTAATTGATAAAAATTTTATTGACATAGTAAATTTCAAAGTAAGCTTTTACTGAAATTGAATACATCATTTTAATATCGAAGCTTTCCTCTTTCATTGCAAAAGTATGAAAGAAATTTTATGAATCGCCAAAATTCATTGCAAAAGTATGAATCGCCAATTTTAAGATTGATGTGTACATTCTTTGCAATGAAAGAATGTACACATCAATCTTAAAATTGGCGGATGACAAACATAAAATTTCCTATAAAATATACATGAATTTTTTTTAATATAATCTGATATTTTCGATCGAATAACAAATATAAAAGTTAAAGAGATAATAACAGTGTTAAAAAAATATTTTTGTTTAAGACTTTCAGTATGATCACGTGTTACTACCAATTTCTTAGCATAGTTTTACTATCGACGATATTATGAATTTGAAGCAGCATTCATTTGTCTTCAAGCATTGCAATAGTCATTCCATATTTATACATTATTCCCTTAATTAAATTTATAAAGTAAAAAAAAATTTGTGTGACATTAATAAATCATGATACTTTATGTATTTAAAATTAAATATTTTAAAAGTAATTATTTTTTGGATATTTCCATATCTTTAGAAAGAATATGATCTGGGAAAAACAGCTAAGCAAACTGGATCTGATTTTAAATTAATATTTATTAATATAGATTAAAATAAATTACAAGTATAAGCTTTGTTATAGTAAAATCGTTATATAACAACGACAACAATAATGAAAATATATTTTCTGATGAAAATAATTAATTTTTTTTTTCGTGAAAAAGAAATATCATAATTTTTCTGTGTATAGCCAGTGAGAAGGCAATTTTTCATTAAGACAAAAATATATCATTCAAATGTCTTATTTAAGAAAACAAATTTAATTTGCAATCAAAGTACACTAATAAAACTTGAAAGAGATAAAAAGAAAATTTAGTTTTAATTTGGAATATCTGTAGACATTTACATCAAGAATAAAATTACTATATTACTTTTAGTATTTATAAAAGTAATTTGGCAAAAACAAAGGATCTAGTTCCAAAAATTAAAAATAGTATTTGTCTCAAATAGAAACTTATTTAAGGCAATGGTTTTCTAATTTACCATATCTAATGTTTTTGAGAAATATTTAGGAAACATAGTAAAGAATTGTGCAATAATATTCTCCCAACAAGTGAAATTATATTTAATTAAAAAGGAATTTGCTTTTCAAGCGAAAAAAAAAATTCAAATTAATCATTTCCTCTTATTAATTTTGAGTTTCAGGGTTGAAAAGACATTAAAATTCAATGGAAATTTATATTGGAAAAGTAAGAAAACTTATTAACCATAAAAACATCTAAATAATTAGATACAAGAGAAAACTCAAGTAAAGAAGTAATTTATGTAAATTTAAAATGCACAAACTCATTAACTTTACGAGCTTATATTTTTTTTAGAAAATGACTTGTTCCTTTCAAAGTAAAGGATAACTAATTTAATAATAAATTATATTCATTCTTGAAAATTTTCACTATTCGAAAATAAAATAGCATTTGTAATTCAATACAATGAAATTTAATAATCTTCTGTTAAATAAGATATTTAAAATTAATATTAATTAATAAGAGCTCTTCATTTGTTTCATTTTCAAGAAATTAATTATTTGTCTTTAAGAATGCTTATTAGATAGATACATAGATTTTGTTTTTATTAGGCATTTCACACACATGTACAGTTAATTTTATGGTATATAATTATCTGTTCCACCCACTGGATTAATTTAAAGCTTTCTCTGTGGTAATTTAACGATAACAAAATCACAATGTAAGGTAACTTTAAAAAATACATTTTATTATGATTAAAATTTCTGTAAAAAATATCTTGTAAAAAATTTCTGTAAAATAATTATATATTATTTTGAATTTGTAAATTATTTGTATTTTGAAAAGCTACAAATATTGATAGAAGTATTTACCTTTAAATGGTATATTTTCAACAGATTTGTGTATACTTTTCAACAGAATGAAACTCTTTTAATTCAAAAGATTGTTCATAAGGAAACTACTCTTTTTCAAAACAGTTAAGAAAATAATTTTAACTTTTATTTCATTTTAAAAAATTCTTTTATACTTCGAACTCTAAATGTGTTTACTGACTCAATAAAAAAAGGTGATAAAAATAGAAGCAATCACCTTTAATGGCCGTTGATAACATCTGCGAAACCTACCATTATAAACAGTTATCGTTATAGCCATATATTACCAGCGTACAGCGAAAGAACATAATCGACAATAAAAGTAGATTTTGTACTGCACTTAAAATGCTCAATAAAACAATTTGAAAAGCTTATGTTACAGAAACTTAAATTTTCGATTTACATTTTGTTACAACAAATGAGAGCGAAAAATTTAAAAGATGACAGTGCTCTTAGAAACACATTCAAATAACCTAAAAATATGCGTTTCAAATTAAAAAAAAAATATCAAATTTTCATTAATTAATTTTATTTTTCTTATCAAATTGATTGTTTTGAAAATTTTAATTTGTTGTTGGTCGATACTTGTTATCAAATTATTACCAAACTTTCTCTAAAAATATTAAAAATTACATCCTGCCTATTTTATTTCGGATATTATTTTGAATAAATATATAAATTTTGTTTGTTATAAGCATTACCAGAAAATGTCCGTTTCTTGCATTTGAACTAATACTTTTTATTTCGGATTAATATATATATTGTGTGTGTGTGTGTTAATGATAAAAAAATGAAAAAAACCAAAAAAAAACCAATAAAAATTGTATTATTAATATAATTTGAGTCTTGTGGAACAAGAGATATTAAAAATGGTAAATATTTAGTAAATAATATCCATTACATGAGAAAACATCAAGAATATATTCATTAGATAGGGAAGGATATTCCAGAAGTAAATATAATTAAAATATAATCGGTAAGTGATTGAATAATAGTTACTTAACATTTGAAAAAAGGAATCATTAATTTTTGTAATGCATAAAAGTATTAAAATAATAGAATTATCGATTGACACTATAGTTACATTTCAAAAACAAAGGAAAAAACTTTAAAGAGGAATGCATACATGTATTTACAACACACCCAAATATTTATGCCATATATATATATGTATATATATATATATATACAGATATATATATGTATATATATATAAATAAATATATATATATATATATATATATATATATATATATATATATATATATATATATATATATATATATATATATATATATATATATATATATATATATATATATATGTATATATATATATATATATATATATATATATATATATATATATATATATATATATATATATATATATATATATATATATATATATATATATATATATATATATATATAATATAAAATTATAAGCACTTTTATTGTCCCATACTCAACATCACTATGTCAGTATAGCATCCAATGCAATTTCTCATTGATATGTTAAATTTGGAAACCTAAGCTGAATAGTTTTGACAATAAATGATTGGAACCCGAGTTCTTAATTTCTGAACAATACATATATATATAATTTTCGTATTAGTCGAGCTGTTAGTTGAAAAGTTAACATTATTATCTTCCATTTAAAATTCTCCACATCTCAGACAATGGCTTAGAATACACTTGAAACAGTACATATTCGTCAAATTAACGCATGTGTGAAAAGTTACTTTAGTGTGTTGAACAAAGCAAACCTTTCACAAAAATCTTTCTCTTATAAAAAGTATCTTGAGTACATTAAAATATTGGGGTTACTAAAATTTTATATTGCGAAAATTATACTAAGACAACTAAATTTCAAATATTTTTCTTTAAAACACCTCAAACTTCAATAACAAGTTAACGAGATAATTATTTCTGTATTAAAATTTGTTGAATAATTTTTATTCATCATATAATGCTAACTCTTAAAGTAATTGGCACTGCACACACGCACACACACACATATACATACATACATACATACATATATATATATATATATATATATATATATATATATATATATATATATATATATATATATATATATATATATATATATATATATATATATATATATATATATATATATATATATATATATATATATATATATATATATACAAAGTCATTATGTATTTGCCTTTAAAATCTTTTTACAAATACCACAATTTTATACATTTTTATTTTCCTTATAATAAAAATAATTCCAAGGCATTTTTAAAATAATTAAAAAAATTAATCTTCTGTTGTTTTAAAGTATACCATTTATTATATGTTTAAGAATGTTTAAAATATTAATGAGTTGAGTGAAGTTTCATTAAAATGTTTCTGAAATAAATTATCACTATGTTTAAAATGAAAGACATAAGCATTTTTTTAAATCATAACTAAACTATATTTTGCAAGTTGTGCAAAAGAAAAATATCAATCATTATTTAATGAAACATCTGAACTATTCAATGTTGAAATAGGATAACTTATAATAAAGTCATTTTCGACAAAAAATATTTTACATTTTAAGCAGCAGTTTTCAATTGGTTTAAAATAACCTGTAATAATCTCTTTATAATAAAATGTATTGAAATTTATTGCATTTATTTTATGTCATTCGATAAAAGAACCACCTTTAGGAAAACATAAAACAAATGTTTCGGCCACGTTGTGCCATTTATGTTTTTACATCGCAACATAAAAGTACAAAAAAAGAGGTAACTTTCAAGCCGAGATGGTGTGATATTTTTCAAACAAACGAGAATATGTAATCCGAAAACTGACTTTCACAAGCTAAACAGGTGCGCTTGACATTAGATTCCTTTCTTGTTTCGCAAAACTGGGGTTTTTTTTTTTTTTTTTTTTTGCCTTGGAATCCTTCGTGTAGTCATACTCGACGGGACAATGTGTTGTATAAGAAGACTATTCCATCGCTTCAGGGAGGTACTTTCATATTTCAAATTTAAAATTTCACTTCGAATTGGGTTTTCACTAGATTTTTATCTTTTTCTGTTTTAGTTTATATTTAAAGATGACTTTCTAGAAAACTGTAAAAGATTGTCTTACATTGAATCAAGAATTGTTTTACGGTTTACTGCAAACAAATATCTAAATCTAATGTAATGCTTTATAAAACAGTCTTTTTTTTGAAAAAAAATCTAAAACATTTTTTTAGGAAGTTTCGATGAGATAAACGCATTGTGTAAACTTAAAGCAAACTTTAAGTGATTCAATTGAATAATGCATGTGTTAATGTATCTGCTATATATTAATTTAATTTCAGCTTATTAAAAGGAAAATTCATATTTTAATTTAGTTTTAAAATTTAGTAGCATTATTATCATAAAATAATCATACTAAAATATATAACGGAAAAATTTTGCATTAAATTACTGAAACACAGAGAAATTGACATTTTCTGAGTACACCTAAATGTTATTGCATTTATTTTCTTTTAAAACCTTTCTGGAAATGTTTATCAATTAAGGTACACATTTCAGTGTAAAATAAAAATACAAGAAAACAAGTTCCACTTTAAAATAAGATGCTCTATTTAAAAAAGAACCAAATAAACAATGCTTTCCTTACCAGCAGTTAACCTTCTTTTTCACTCTTCTTCTCTCTACATTAGAATTTAAACTTGGATGTTTCTCCAAACTGACGTCTATGAAATATTTACGAATTTCTGTTTTTCTACTGCTAGAGATTTATTATAAGTGACAGCTTCCGGGAGGTAAAAATTTTAAAATTTTCCCTCTCTGCATTCTTGAATAAGGGTAATTCACGTCTATGGCAAAGTAGTTCTCTGGTAAGAAAAGTATAACATGTTCTTTTCCCATTTTTATAAATAAAATATACTGCTGTAATATGCGAGAGAATGTAGACGCCGGTGTATATCGATTACGGGAAGAAATCTCTTTGCATGGAATAGAAAAGAAAGCTTGTCGACAAGGGTTTACTTTAATGCAATGTATCTAAGCCACTTACCTAAATTTAGTTTCACGCTTGCAGTGATCTCTTGAGATTTTCTACTCCCAATTCTTAGTCATTATAGATAATCTACTGATTTTTTCTGTGTTTGGAGTAGTATGTGTTAAACATAAATACAGATAACTTTTGTTTTCACATCATTTCTTAAAGGAGGATGCTTTCTTTAACTGTGGTTGAATTTCACATTTGATTTTATGTAAAGTAGACTCTGGAACATTTTCTTCTATCATTTTATGACAATATTTTATATTTTAAGCCCACCAGAGGAGCATGGTAAATTGTTGAAAAATTTAAATACCCAAAATGTCTAAATCACAATTTATTTTAAAAATATCACTTTCAACTTTTCTCTTGGCACATTTAAAATTAAATTATGCATATGTTTAGGATATGAAAATATTGTGTACCAGAGTTATGGTAACTTATTACCTTTTATTATTAAGTACTGAAGTAAATGAATAAATTGTTTTCACACTAGCATTTTCATAGTTAAAGCATTTAATGGCTAAAATTATTTTAGTAAGTAGAAAAAATGGTTCAGAATAGTTTGACAGTTAATTTATTTGACTAGTTGAAAAAGTGATTGAAAAGGTCACAGCTGAATAGAAAAATTAAACTATCTTTTTATGCATTTTCATCAAATTAGTGAGAAACTTCTAATAATTGCATAATTTTAGACTTAATCAAAATTTATGTAAATAAATATTACATTAAGTAAATACGTCTCATTATGAAAATAATTCTAAATGCTATTGAATTATGATATATAGACAAATAACTTTGTCATAATATGATATGCGATATAAGCGATGAGGATAGAATTTGAGCATGGGAAATTAAATTATTATTTGTTACGAAATTACTATGTAATTATGTATAAATTCCTGTTGCCATATTATATAATTTATTTTAGATTTCATTATTTTTTATCATATTATTACCGATTTCATTATTATCATATTATTATCGCGCGCGCGCGATTTCATTATTATCATATTATTATCGATTTCATTATTATCGCTGTTGTGTATTTGATATTTCTCACGCAGTAACACACAAGGGTGATATGTAATTAATTCTCATTTACTTACACATTAACAGTCATTATAATTCAATAATAACATATTAGCTTAATTTTTCGTATTTTAATTCAGAAGTTATGTCTCAATCTATTCGGACCTCAATTGATATCAAATTTTAAATAAAGGTTATGATACAATACAATAAATCAAATTATTTTTGTTTTTGGATAATTTGATTATTTATATTTTTATGAGAAAATAGAATTTATTAAAACTGATTATTATATTATAGGAATTTTTATTAAATTTTCACTGATGTTGTAATGATATATTCCATTTCTTAGAAAATTAATAATCTTGCTTTAAGTTACAATTGTGAATACGGTTTCATGGTGTGAAATTTTATTAAAATGTTATGCTGTTAAAACTATATTACATTTTACAATGTTGTTACAACTGTTTTAAGGTTGTATTTTCTATATTATTTATTGTAGCCATTGTGTAGAAAATGCTGCTAATTGTAATATTTTTTTAAGAAAATAAATGTTCATTGATTAAATCTTTTGTTAACTTAATCATAAAAATATGTTTAATATCCGTTAGGTAAAGCATATGAATACATTAAACATAAAAATTTTAAGTTCTTTAAGGGCGTCTATAAATGAAACTAATTATTGTTACCAAAATTTTGATAGCAACGTTGATTTAAATATACAGGCTAGTAAATTGAAATTTGAAAAATATTACCTAATAATCATGTGCTTAAATTTTTATTCATTTCAATTAAAAATACTCAGTAAAATATTACTCATTTATACATATAAAAATTAATTTAAAAATGTTATTTTTAGTTAATAACTACTTTCATAACCTATATATTTTACAAAGAATTTTTAACTTGTCAATAGACATTAATAAATATTCAATAATATAAAAAAAACTATTGAAATGAAAGTTTTTTTTTTTTTTTTTAACGGGAGCTCACTTAAACCAAAGAAGAAACTATTAATTTAGTAACTCATTTAATATATGTAAACATCCATTGTCGGACAAGTGCGAAAATAAATGTTTCACTGAAATATCTTAAAATTTGGTTGCAGGGTTATATTTAGGCTCCTTACACATGAAACCATCGAGATTACCATAAAAATGAAATAATTACGAGTAAATGCTATTAATCAGGAAGGTATCCAGGAACAGGCTCATAAAAGCATTTTTTTAATCGAATGTTCCTTTTTCGTGAGCCTGTTTAAAGTGCACGTCAGGTTTGCAGTTGTTGCTAAGGCGAAGCACGCAAAGCTTTCGCGTGAGCTCTTTGATTACATTTCAATTCTAGTTCAATAAATATTGAAGTTTAATTTTCACATTCCTCATGTTTACGCAATCATAAAGGAAGTTCAAACAAGTATAATATTGAAATGTGTTTTTGAAAACACATGACTCTATTAATAATATAAAGTGACGCGCTGCTTTTAATAATTTTTTATCACAAATTGTCACGATCAACTTCTATTCATTTTGATATAATTAAATTCAGAATATGCATTTTTGTTTCACATTTTCACATCACAGAAATAATTGCATCATGTGATTAATGACAAATGTTATCCTAAACTCTTTGTGTGCTTTAAAAATTACTTGTTAGTAATAAAATTAATGTTTGTTAAAATTTGATATTTTAATACAAACATTGTATTAAAATATCAAATTTTAACAAACATTAGTTTTATTATCAAGATAACGTATAGATAGATAACGATAGTCTGTAAAGATAACGTAAATCAATATTTTGAAATATGAATAAATAAGGTATCGGAAGGAAAAAGAAAGAGAACAAAATTGAATGAGAACAATTTATCATAAATACAAAACATTTGTCAGAAAATAGACTGATAAATTAAAAGACCTATGCATTTTATGAATATTTAGAGATAAATTGAAAGCCTAAGTTATATGATAAAATTGAAAAAAATATTTGATCAAAAGTATTGATACTAAAAAAATTAATTTCAAAAACACAATTTTAATTCTAATATGTTGCAAGAATGAACATCTTTTTCCTTATATACCAAAGGTACAAAATCTTTCTAAAATAACTGCTGAAGAGTGATTAAACATAAATAAATGTTTAAACGTTTTGAAATATCAAAATGTTTTAGAGTTGTGCTGGTTCTCCCATCCTGATCATTATTTAATGTAATCCTTTGTTTACTAAAACATTGTATTTTATTTATTTGATTTCTTAAATCATTTTGCATAATTTTCTATAGTTCCAGATATATTTCTATTGTTTTATTAATATTTTATAAATTATTTATCAAATTTATTATTTTTTCCTTTATGAATTAGGCGATTTTAAGAGTTCCAAAATGTTTCTAAAGCCCAAAATGATATTCAGAATTATGAATTTATAATTAATATTAAGAAAAGTCTATTTTAATTTATCTAATTCATATAATTATATTTTCTGGAAAAAGTGATGAAGTAATTTCAAAGAACTAATTTTCAGTTTAATGCTTAGCCAAAGCTATATAAAACATTTTCGGGCGTCTATTTTTGCTGATTATAGCTGCTAAACATAGCTATACTTACAATTTTGAAGCAGGGTCAAGTGATAAGATCAATGTCAGAAATGACCTCCATCTCCCCAATCCACAACATTGGAAAGATATTGGATTATATTAAGCTTTTATTGTGCAAAAGCCTATTTATCTCGATGTTATTCGGCTGAGTAAGGGTTATTTAATATAAAAAATTAGTTTTATAAGTATAAATTAACTTAAAAGACAAGAAAGCGGTTCATAATATTCATATATCGTATTTAAAGAAATAACCTAAAATTTGTACTATAAAAAATTGTTGGCTATACTTAATGAAACTGTTTCATATTATAAAACATATAAACAAATATTATGAAATGAAGGGATGAAATTTTCAGGATTACTACTTTTTAAAATAAACAAATTTGAATACATGCATGAAGTTTATGAGAAATTTCTACATCGTGGTGAATAAACAACATTAGAATTAATGAGACGACTACAAGTGTGATTTTATGAACCATATCGTTTCGATGAGAAATGAGGCCCATTATTTTGTTTATCACTTGCAAAGTAACAACGATTTGTTGAAAAGGATTGGAAATAACCACACGCTTTTCTGAAACGTGTCGATAATAGTGAGTTCAAGAGAAAAAGGAAGATTTGTGAACAATACACAGCAAATCTGCAAACAAAAAAACGAGCACACAAATATATATATATATATATATATATATACATATATATATATATATATATATATATATATAACAACAGAGCATTTTGTATTCTGAAATTACAGCATAGGGTCTTAAGTATCGGATAGAAAAACGCATAGGCAAAATTTTCAAATATAAAAACAAAATCTAGCATATAGCTGATAATGTGTTTATATTTTACTTAATAACAGTTTTACTTATAATATCAGTTTAGAATTATTAGTTCTCCATCCAATATTTTTGCTCAACATACTAATAATCTATTAATACAAAATTTTCTTCTGTTACCTGTTTTTTTATGTTGACAATCGGTTTTGGTTTCTTCTCTAGCTTATTTCTCATTACTAAGAAAATTTAAAAGACTTGAAAAATACCCAAACAAGAAAATTCCATTGTCATTTGAAAAACATAGTTAGAAATCTCAAATACGTAATTTTGTAACAAGAAAACCAGCGTTTTTTACTTTCTCCAAAATGTGGTTGTGGTATGCTCATTGCTCATTCTTTATTTAGGTCATTATATTCCGCAGTTTCATTAATAAGAATATATTCATATATATAAATGTGTATTTTTTATATAATAAAATAACATGTTATATTTTATTGAATAGAAGAATCCTGGGGCAGTTGTTTTAAAACTGTCGTCATATTAATTTAAGGAACTACTTACTTAAAATTATTACTATTTTAATATATATGCATTTATATATGTATATAAATATATATTGCAAATGAGAATACAAAATAGAATGTCTAGGTAAATTTTACTGCAATCTTTTAATAATTATTACACATATAAATTGTATGGGCATATTAATAATCATCTAGATATTAGTTAGGTATTCCTATTCAAGAAGATCAACATTTTCATGACTCATATTGATAAGTAAATATGGAAACACAAAGAGCAATATGAATGTTTCAGAAAATAATACATAAAACACATAAAGGGATTCACCTGCAACGTTTTTTCTTTCGATCTTAAAATAAGATGCATTGTTTAGTACGGATATTGTTCCCAAATAACCCATCAAATATTAGTACGTCTTTGGAAACAGTATTGCTTTCGTTCTGGAATTGATATAACTGGAAGAGAAATGAAGCGAACCTCTTGGGATAACATCCCATTATGCACAAGAAGTATTTATAACTTGAAATCACTTTTCTAGACAACCAACAATATCCGAGTTATTCTCATTGAACGTTCTCGTTGTTTTATCGTTGTCAAATATTCTTTTCGGGTTGTTCATCTAATAGCAAGACAGATATATAATCAGAACCTTTACATTTGACTTAAAGTACAAAGGAATATAAAATTCTCAATCATGAACACTTGTTGTTTTTGCTATATTACTAACGCTTGCATTATATAAAATGAATAAAGTATTAAAATTATTTAAAAAATCTCCCAGATAAAGAGAAATAGTTTCCTTATGACAAAACATTTTAAGTTAGTTTTCTTACTGCTTTCTCTAAATATATTAATAAGATATAAGGACTAATTAAATAATATGCTTTAGAAAATTTTATATAAAATTAAATAAAGTGAAAGAGTTTGAAATAAATTAATTTTTAATTTGTGTTTATGTTTCCATTTAACTTGTGTTAAAAAATAATTCTAATTCAAATATGCATTACATATATGATATCACATTTGTTTTAAATGCATTATTTCTAAATAAAATTAATTAAATATAAATATACTCTGATTAAAAAGTAAGCAAGCAAATAAAAATTGAAAATTGTTGCGATGCAGCCACGCATTAGAAGAAATATAAATAAAAATGTGAAAAAAATGGAAACACTGGGAAAAAAAAGGCAAAAGAAATTTTGTTGGAATTGTAATTCTCATGAACAGTAAAAAAAACACAAAAGGAATGTTTAGGTCATTGCTTTGGATATCTATGCGAGAAAATAATCTTTATTAACTTTTTCAAGTGCACTTTTCTCTCTATACCAAAACACATCTAGACTGATAAGCACTCCGAAAAATTTAGGAGTTTACATATAATAGCCACTCTTGAAGTCATTCATTTTGTATCCAATTTCATTACTCAACAATCTTTTATGTTTAAATCTCATGATGTAATTAGTCAAAATATTACATTCCATAGGTCTAATAGCATAAAAATTACATCGATGAACCCTATTTTGATTGGAAATCTTAAGCTACAGAGACAATGTTTGGTTGAGACTCGTCTTACCATTTATTTTGCTACTTAGTAGTGTTGACATTTATGATTCGACGGAAGATTAAAAAATATATTAGTAATCATTTATTGTGATAATGCAATATCAACCTTGTTTAATTAACATAATATCACTCTTTGTTCATTATTTTAATCTATTCCCAGCCATGAAATGATAATTCTTGCCATTTCAATAGTATCCACTAAACTTCTTTTCGCTTAAACATGATTCAAGTAGGTAGACAAAGGGAAAATTAAGGATTTTGATAGATAACGTGGTTGGTGAATTTGCACATAGGTTTCCTTCATTGTGATAGGAGAATACTTTAATATCATTACTGAGAAGTAATAGTATACAGAAACTGTTTTCAAAACGTTGATTTCTTAAATTATATTTAATTTATATATTCTATATCACTTTCTTAACTTATATTCATAGATTTGCTCATAGCACTTTCTTCCACTATTGTTACATTGCTTTTTATATAAAATTTTATGGATTTTTTGGACTATTAAAGGACTTCAAGATATTATAAATATTAACTATATGGATAGAAAATAAATTCATTATTATATTTGATAATATTATATTTAAATGCAATAAAAAGTAATTTAATGTAATACAAAACATTGATCTGAATTTTAAGAAATTTTTGTAAATTCTAAGAATAAACTGTTTTTAAAATTCAGAATGTGAAACGATTTACTTATAAACGATGAAAAATTCCATTATACATACACGCACACACATATCTATCTATCTATCTATCTATCTATCTATCTATCTATCTATCTATCTATCTATCTATCTATCTATCTATCTATCTATCTATCTATATCTATCTATATATATATATATATATATATATATATATATATATATATATATATATATATATATATATATATATATATCTATATATATATATATATATATATATATATATATATATATATATATATATATATATATATATATATATATATATATATATATATATATATATATATATATATATATATATACAGCTCTTATAGCATATTATAAGCTAATATATTTTTATCTTATATTACACATATTACACATAAGCTAAAAGTATTATTCTTGATCAGTATGATTTCTTTTAACAATTATTCCTATTAATTAACACGTGTTATTTTCAGAATATTTATTTTAGTTCATTCCATCATAGAAAGTTACAAGTTTCAATTAAGAACTGCATTTTTAATTCTGAATCTTTCTCTGAAAAAAAAATCTTGTTTAATGAACTGATTTGCTGCTAATCAAAAAAATGTGATTCCTCGTTTTTACTAAAGATATATTTGACATGCGGTAAGTTAATGAACTGATTCCTTTTTTTTTTCTACTTATGGCGTACTTACAAATCGCAACGTTTTCTAATTCAGTAATAACTATCAGCTATTATTCACAAAGTATAGGAGAATAGTCACAATAAAATTAAAAGTGAAAAAAGGCCATTAATTTTTTATCACAAACCAATTGTTTTCGGTGTAGGAATTAAAAATTCAATTGGGTTCAGAAAAGAGGGTTAGAATTAAGTATTTCTTTTACCTTTCCTTTCTCATTTAAATCAACTAATTGGTGCAATAATCTTTTTCCAAGCATATACATAGAAAAGTTTCCCACTTCTTCAGATGAAAACTCTTTTTTGAAAAAACTTGATGTAATGAAAATGGCGCAGAGCTTTTTCTAAGTCAATTAAATTTTCCTTTTTTATACTTTAAAAACAAATTTTATACACCTTTACTTGACCTTGCAAAGAAATCTTTTAACTAATTCAAATAAACAGATTTTGACTTCAGTTTAAATGGGTTTCATTCGTAATACTTTGCTGAAGTAAGCAATTCTATAGAATAATTTAGAAGTGATTTTAATTACAAAAATAAACTAAAAAACATCTTGCTAGTACAGTAATAATATTTTGAATTAAGTAATAGTGCCTCTTTATAGATGAATCTTAACTCCTCGAAAATATTTTATGATTGCTAACTTTGAGTTAAGCATGTTTGAATGTATTATGAAGTTTGAAAATGGTAGTTATGAGGATTTCACTGATAATTATGAAGAATTCATTAATTGACATTTATAAAAACAATAAAATCATCACAAGTCCTATGTCTTATTGCTAATCAAAGTCAGAAAACAAACATGAGAACCTTCACTTCGAAAAGGGTGAGGCTTGTATTAGGAATGTTCCTGGTCGCACTAGCTACGAAGTTTTGATTTTACTACATACGAATATATATATATATATATATACATATATATATATATATATATATATATATATATATATATATATATAAATATATATATATATATATATATATATATACATATACATGAGTTATAATGTTAAATTTAAATTAACATTAAAAAATGCAAATAAATATTTACTTTATACCATATTATATACTTAAATATAGTTATACAATTTAGAAATATTTAATTTGAATGATTTTTATATATTTTTAATTTATCAATTCAATATTTATTTTAATGCCTTTCGTGCCCTTTAAAATATAAAAATTAATATATATTTTAAAAATTATTATAAAACGGTGAAACGTATAGGCTATTTTAAAAGAACTTTGATAAGAGTGAAGAAATATGAATAATCAAAATTCACAGTAGAAAGCAAAGCAAATAGAAACTTCTATTTAAAATAAAAAGAAATTTTCATGCATTTAAAAGCTATTTGGAACACATTTAATAAACAATATTTTTCTCCGAAACAGAATAAAGGATTTAAAAATATTAAGAAGAAAGATAAAGATGCCCCCGTAATCTTTTAAAGAATGACAAATATTTCAGAATTGAAATATCTAATACAATGCATTAAAGTTAGATTGCGTTGAGATTTTTAAGTAAAATTCATGATTAAAAATATTTTTTATGAAATTGTTTCAGATTTCAGAGAATATACCTGGAAGTGATAGTGTCTGAAATTTCTGGTGCTGTAGGAAAAATTTCGATTTGCATTTAATTCCTTAGGATTCGATATGGAATTAATTGATGCCTTTTATGTATACTTGCATGCATTTTTTATTTTCTTTCACTAGTGACGTACCTACATTATTGTCATGATGTTAATTGCTTATTAAAAGGAACTTTTCATAAAAGTATTTAATCATTTTTTGTTAAATCAACTATTAAAACTAGTAAGTTAAAATAATTTAATGATGCAAGTACGATTCACAAAATAAACCACTAAAATTAAATTTATTTTTCTTATTTAAGAAATTAATGTCAATTAACGCCAATGGAAGTTTTTTTTTATTTCATTATTATTAACATTATATTAAACTAATTATAAAATATTGATTGCTTAGAAATGATATTAAGAAAAAAAAAGAAACTTAAATAAATTTTTGAAGTTGTTCTATAAATTTTCTACGTAATACATAAAATATTTTGTATATTTTAACATATTCAATTGAATAAATAAAATAATTATACATGTTAACTTCAGATTTACGCAAATTTTATTTGAACACATATATTCATACATTAGTATCATAAAAGGATCTTTACTATAATTGAGTTTAAATGTAAAGATAATAAATATTATATATAAATTGCATTTTAAACAATAAGGTAATGTATTCAAAATTTTATAGACATTAAGCATATCTAATGACTTTCAGAAAGAAACAAATTATAAAGATATTCTTATGTAAACAACTTAAGAGAAAATATTATTTAGAAGAAACTATAAAGATATTTTTATGTAAACTACTTAAGGAAAAATATTATTTAGAAGAAACTATAAAGATATTTTTATATAAACTACTTAAGAGAAAATATAATTTTCTTATAAATTTAGCATAAAAGGAAAAGGAAAATATGAAATACAAAAAGAAAAAAATGAGAATGTCATACAATTTTTTGGTAAATCATGTAAACCCATTTGAAACATGCAAAAACACTTGATAATAGTTGAAACATATCTCATTAATATAGAGATTGTATAATTTGAGTTAAAATAATTCTTAAATTCATCCAAATATGATTAAATATTTTGTAAAATTTCTAAAATGTAAATAATGTCAAAGAATTGATAAATATAAATTTAAACTATTCAATTTGTAAATTTAAAATATTATAATTATACATAGGTAAACATATATATCAGACTAAATTACAAATATCTAATTTGTTTTACCTCGAATGTAATATATTGCTATTATTACATTGTATACACAAATGCTCACTACTAGATAATGAAATTTCTACAATAGAAAAACAATTAACAAAATGTAGTTAATTTTAGCAATAGCACCATAATAACATTAAAAAAAACTAAATTTTTAAAATATGTGAAAGTTAAAATATTTGAAAATTAGACTGCAATTTCACATTTATCAAAGTCATCAAATTGCTAAATAGTATTTCATCTTATTACACAAGACACTACAATCACTTTTGCAAAAGCAAAAGCGTACAAAATTGTACATAAGAAACCTGCTGTTATTTTTTTTCATTCAAATGCACTGTAGGCATCTCTTTCATCTGCTTTTTTATACGAATGTGCTGAAAAACTAATCATTTGTGTTTTACTACGTCTTGTATTTATCTTTATAAATTTAATGAATTTGGCAAGAAAACTTACTGTTGCAATTTTTATATTGAAAAGTATATATAAATATATAAGATCAATATAAGTATATACAAATATATAAGATTCAATTGTATATATATATATATATATATATATATATATATATATATATATATATATATATATATATATATATATATATATATGTATATATATATATATATATATATATATATATATATATATATATATATATATATATATATATATATATATATATATATATATATAATTGAAAATACATATAAATACATATAATCATACATGATTATATATATATTATACAATTATACATATGATATATAATTATACAACTATACATGATTCCAGTATCACAGTTGTAATATATATCCAAGAATGAGAATTCCATAAAAATTATAATAAAATATTGAAGTTTTTTTATTCTTTTTCCAACGAAATAGATGTACTCACAATTTTGGATTTAGATATTGAAAGTTTATTTTTTATATATTAGTTTTATATTATGTTCAATATTTTATAAATAATGTCTTTGGGCCATTCCCATCAATAAAAATATTTCTTGTTACTTTCATCTATTACGTTAATAGTTTAGAAAGATTAAATTCCAATGCTTCATCATGCGTGACTTTGTGAGCACACTAATCTTTCAAAACTTTTTTAATAAAATTTCATTCCAAAAAAATTACTTTTAAAAAGTATATAGCATGCAATATATATTGACGTTTTCATTTAGTTGATTTTTTTCTAAAAATATATCACTAACTAAATCAGTTGAATATCAAAGAAAAAAGAAAAAAAAACTGGTTCATATTTTGAAAAAGAATTAAAAAGAAAAATAATTAAAACCTTCTCTGTGCATTTGTATTTCAAATAATAAGCAACTTAAAAATAATTTGAATTTTTAATAACTTTTTATGTAAAAATTAAGACGAATTTTATGAATAAAACTTATATTTTACTAAATAATTAAATTCATTAATAAATAAAATGCAAATAGAACTTATTTATTGAACAAACTGGGTTGATATATTTATTTTGGAATATGTTATATGTAATAGCAGATTATAGTAAAAATAAATCACATGTAATAATTAAGAGCATATTATTTTATTGTTCTACTTATTAAGTAACATTCAAAATTAAGTTAATTTTTATGTGTTTTATCAATTTAATTTCCATTTATTCATGAAGTTTTTAAATGTAACTTTTTAGCTTGCAACACCTTAAATGAATGGAATTTTATCAGCATTTCAAACAGACATGAATAGAAAATTTTACAAAATGAAATTCAGTTTTATACTTTTTGCCTTGTAATTTGTGTCTTAAGCACTCAAATATTAAAGAAATGAGTATTTTATTTCCAGTTTATGAATTTTACGCATTGTGTAAGAGAAACTCATAAGTATTTTTTCAAATGCACTGCTCATGTAAATATTTATTTAATCTTGTTAAGTTATATTAAATCTGTCATAAAAATAGCAGTATAATTATTTACTTTAGAATTTTATGTTCAAGTTAACATGAAACGTCCCAATTGCGATTAAAACATTTAATTAAAAGAAAAACATTTCCTATGGAGAATATCATCTTTCCCATTAAAATATTTCCGAATAACATTCAAAATAAAAATTGCATTCTTCTCTTAAAAAAAAGAAAAAAAAATCTATCATTTTTATTTACCTATACAGTGTTTCAGAGGGCGTGTTTAAGTCCTCGTGTTTCAAACGTAATTCGGAATTTATTAGATGATTGAAAAAAGTGGTAACAAGTGACATCATTTAAATATGGATGTTTTTCTGACAAAGATTGAGGGAAGGAAATGAGTTTTAGAGGTTATAAAAATCCTTGTCTCCAGCTTCTATTGATTGAAGGAAAACAATTATGCACCTACACATTTGAGCGTGGAGAAAAGAAACAAATTAACGACCCAGGAAAGACTATCAAAAATTTTATTGAAAACCTAATATCATGTAATTTATTGAAGTGTCTGTAACTTAAATAAAGCTACAAGGAGAAAGAGAGAACTCGACAATGTAATGATTCATTTGCTAAAAAAACTACATTTTAAAGGTGAATTTGTGTTTGGACGGCACATTTTTACTATCATAGTCAATTTTAATACTTTTAGGACAATGAAAGAATTCATTTATCTACATTCAAATATAAATCAAATATAATATTGAAATGAGAATTACTTTTTGTAAATAACCGAATTCATAAATGTGCGTCTGTTTAATAAATGTTTGGTTTGAATAATTATCAGTTCATGCACATGATGATCTAAATAAAAGAATTTTACTGGATTCACATAATTACTTTATACTATATTTTACACTTTACACATTGTTCTCAGCTGTCAACCAGTGGCGGGATATTTAACGTCCCTAACTTCGAAACGGATGTCATGGATTCAAATTTTGGTCCGGGTATGGATGTTCATTTCTCTCTTTCTGTGTTTGTCTTTCGTTATCCCTTCGCTTTTGGAGAGAAGATGGTACACCCACTGGATGCCCCAGTGTATAAGATGCCACCGCATTCACCCCTTGTAGCACATAATAGGTATATCCTAAGTGGAGCTGGGCATTAAGAAAAAAAACATTGTTTTCAGCAAATTAAAAAAAAAAGTGTGTTTCTTTTTTTTCTTTTTTTTTAAATTATTAGAAAAATACTAAAATGCGTGTATGCCTAAACATTTAGTTCTTTGATGATATGGAAAATATTTTAGCATTTGAATTATTAATATATCACTTTAAACATATTGAGATGTAATGCTTATCAAATCATGCAACGAGCAGAAATGTAATATTTTTCTATGTTGTTCAACAGTAGATGAGATAAAACAGGAACGATTCTCACAGTTTCTTGAATGAAAAGTTTATTGAAGAGTGATTTTCAGGGCGTTTGATATTTTTATAGAAACTTCAGTAGAGGAGAGATATATATCATTCGTTGAGCTATCTTTATGCCAATAAGGATAGCTCAATAACATAATACCTTATGCCAATAAGGTATTTTGTTTGGCAATGTGATTGGCAATCAGTCGTTGAAGTTTATTTCACAAGTCAGCATAGGTTTTCTACCTTAATGAGTAACTATATACCATCAGAGACATAAATAACAAATGCGGAAACGAAACGAGTGATTTTGAAACCATAGATAAAGTAAATTACGTTAGGAATTAGAAAACAAAAGTGGTGCCATCAAGACAACAAACCTTTGTCATTGCTCCTGACATTGGTGTTCAGTTCACATGGCGTGGTGGATTGGTAGAGAATGCACTTTTGCAGTGAAAGTGTTTTACAAAGGTAACAACAGCTACCTAGACAGGGCATGTACTTCACGCTCATGATAATATTCCATTTCATACCTCTGTTCCTTCGCATGTTAACAGATTGTGAGTATGGAACTTTGTGGAAACTGGTAATATAATGATAAAAATGAGTGAAAGTGTAAAATGTGTGTGCACACCAGAAAATATTACTGCAATAGAAGAAAACTTCAGCTGATGTCTTAGGCCTCTGCAAGCAAGAATGCCTTGCAACGTGGTATACCGGATCACAGTATACTGCAAATATTGCACAAAGTACTGTAATATCATCTATACAGAATGTAGATTATGCAAAAACTAAATACGACTGGTACTAATCTTGCGAGATGTGACGTCTAACTACTGGAAAAAGATTTGAAATGTGTGTGAAAGACACGGAGGTCATCTACGTGTTGTCATTTTTAAAAGAAGTGCATTTTGTGTTGTAACATGTCTGCACAATGTGTACAAATTGTTCAGAAACATTCCTCACAAATTGCAACCATTTTAAATTCGTGCTGTAGTTCTTTTATACCTGTGAATAAATGTAGTGGCTGTTTTTAATTCTACCGTTTCACTTCTTCTCCTGTTAAAATCAGGCATTAGTTTCAATGGATTTTGTGCTGAAATTATAAAGATAATGACTTTTCGGAAGATGTTAATCACCAGAATATAAAACCATTAATAAAATAAAGGGTTAAGGTAGAGGGCATTATACATTGGTAGAAGATATTTATTATAAATCACGACAGCAGCTCATTAGAAAAGCAAACTTAACGAAAGTTGTGTTTGTGTTCTTGACATTTATCCTATCAACGCAGCCAAATAATTCCATTATGCAATGTTGACATTAAATAGCTTATAAGAAACTCTTAACTGATTAAGTAAAAAAGAGCTTCCTGTATTGGTTTACAATTTAATACATTTTAATGCACAATATATTTCTCTTCAAAAATTAATCTTTCCTTACAGGGCACATAGTGAACGAGGCCATATTGGCAGGCACTGATCCTTAAAGAACGGACTCGAAATGAACTACGAATTATAAGTATTGGTTTGAGATTCTTTTCAATGATTCGATGCAATCATACGTTGCATATTTAGATCTTTTTGTGCATGATAATGTACATTAAATAATTAATGTTTTTCTGTTGTTTCTCCTTTTCTCACATATTTTTATTGTTTTTGCTGTCATGAGATTTTTACACAGTTACATATATTTTTCAAAGTATTTCACCATACTTTAGAGTAGTACATTATAGAACAAGAAATGAATTCCAATTGTTTGTAAATTAGTTACAAAAAATACAGTTAAAATTAATGTAGGGGATTCAAAAACAGCAGGAAAAAAGGCATATACTACTGTGAAAAAATAACTTCACTATGGACATAAATTCTTGACATTAATTTAAAAATCAATAATACAGCCTAACAAATTAATATTTTTCAAATTTTTCAATTTAATAAGCAACATTATTATTCTGTGAACCTCAGATATTTTATGTATACATTGCAATATCATATTTATGATAATAAATGCGATCAAAGTAATTAAAATTCTTTCTGAATGAAAGTATTTTTTAATTAAATATTCATTTAGAAAAAATTTATTTCATAGAGGTTTATATAAATTTCTAACAAATCACGAATGAAAAAGTAAACTGTTTTCATGTAAGACTAGTTTTTTGTATAACATTCTAGTAAATCAAAGCTTATCTTGTGATTTTTGGAATAATAAAATTAAAAACAAATTATAAGAACTGTGTAATTGATAACCTGAATTTATGTATAGTACTTATATAGAAAATAAAGTTTACTGAAGTCTTTTTAAATTTTAAGAATATTGCTATTGAAGTATATGTAAAATAATTTAAAAAGACATGATATACAGACTACAATTGTAATGATGTGCTTAGTAATATGTTTTGTATTAAATATAACATTCTCACGATTCTAAAAATACTAAAGTAAGTGCTATTTTTATTTATCAACTTTTTTCAGGAAGTAGTCATGAAAAACTTCGTACAAAAATTCCTCAGTTTATTGTAAATATATATATATATATATATATGTCATCTAGAAAACTTTCTAAATGTATTTGTCATAATAATGAACTAAAAAGTTTTATTAACCCTGATTTTGGTCATATTATTACAGGTAATCTAAATATTGTCAGTGACACTAAATTGAAAGAAATATTAAGTAAAGGGACTAAGTATAGACCAGTTTTTCAACTTAATAAATTTAAAATAATTAAAACTATTTTACATAATATTGATTCATTCATCTTTAATATTTCAAAATTTTATAATACACCCATTGAATTTTTTACAGTCTGGAAGTTTAAACTTTTTAATAAAATTAAAGATTTTATTTTTGTTAATAATTTAACGTTTCCTGGCATTAAATTTGGTCCATTAAAACCAGCCATTAATAATCTAAAAGATAATTTCATCATTACTCCAGTAGATAAAGCCTCTAATAATTACGCATTTTTTGTAAGAAATTTTATTTAGATTTAATTGATAATGAAACATTAAATTCCAGCACTTATAAACGTTTAAACTCCACAGTTAACATCATTAATAAAAACATCCTTGGATTTTATAAACTTCTAAACATTAACAACTATAAATTAGAGTTTCCTTATTTAACAGTCATTCCTAAATTTCACAAAATTCCTATAAAGTTTAGATTTATCACCTGTGGTACTAAATCGTACATGAATAAACCTGGAATCATTTTTTGCTAAAATTTTAATATTATACTAGACTATATTATTAAATCAGATACTACTTGGATCATTAATAACAATAAACCTATTTTGGATTTCTTATCAAAAAATAAAATTCGTAGTGTTAATTCCTTTGACTTTAAAGACCTTTTACAAGTATTCCTATTGATAAACTAAATAACTTATTACACATTTATTATCAGAACTATAGAAAATTATTAAATATTAATTTTGAATATTGGAATAATCTAGTTAAAATGTGTATTTATAACAATTATATATTTAACGGTGAAAATATTTTTATTCAAAATTGTGGAATTCCACAAGGATCAAACTTTTTCCAGCACACTAGCAAATTTATTTCTACATTATTTCGAAAACTTCTTTTATCAATATCCTTATGCTTTCAGATACATAGATGATTTCATTATTTTTAACAATTCAAAATTTCAAGATATTTCTAAAACTATTTATCCTGAAGAGCTTTCTAATTAAAACTAATTTATTTGATACTAAAACAGAATTTTTGGATTTATTTATCACTACTGATAATTCTACTACATATATTGATGTCTTCGACAAAAACAAATCAATTTAATTTTCATGTTAATAAGTTAATTTCCTGAACTCAAATATTTCTTTAAAAATATACAGAAACGTTATAATTAATGAACTTAATCGCATTTATAATATTTGGTAAACAACTATGAATCTACTAAAAATCAAATTAAACGACTGATAAATCACTTAAAAATAATAATATTCCAATTAATTTTATTTTTAAAATATGTAGGAAGTAGGGAATCGCTTGTAAGATTGAAGTAATGCGTAGTTTTTATAACTACATAAGGGCCACCCAAGCATTGAAGTTATTACAAGAATCCTTAAAACACCTACATTTATATTTTAAATTGAATTTAATCTAATTACAACTGGCAACACTTCTTTACTATAATTTTAAAATTACTTTTGGCAACTTTCATACTATTTTCATGTATAAATCCCATCTGATTTGCTGACTTTGGCTTTATGTATTTAAAATTTTTACTGTATGTATGTTTCATTTATATGAGTATCTCTAATTGCATTTGTGTTTAATTTATAGGTATTTCTAATTTTCTGCATTTATATTTATTCAAATGTTTTAACCTAGGTTCTTGAATACGAACACTCTTGGGAATTGCTCGAAGATCTTTAGACATTTGTCCTTCGAGCATGTCAGAAAAGAGTGTTCTTTCTTTTTAGCATAGCTGGCCATCTCCCTCCTGATGAAGACGTGGCCCCCTATGTATTCTTTCTTCTTTTCATCTGTTTCATGTATTTCAATGCTTTTCCATATTTTTCATGTTTTATTTTATTTATATTTCACTGTTTTTCCAATTTCATATTTTTCATATTTTATCTATATATATATATATATATATATATATATATATATATATATATATATATATATATATATATATATATATATATATATATATAAATATATATATATATACATATATATTATTTTTTAATATATTATTAACAGGCATTTAATATACCTCTAGCTCAAAATAAAAATAAATATTGAAATAATTCTTTCTCATAATTCAATAGTATTTAAGAATTTTTATTTTATGATTAATATGAAGGATGTACTTAAGATTACATTCTTGTCACTTTTTTAAATAATATATTATGTTTCTTTATATAAAACTGCAGTTTATGTTAAATTAAGATTAATTTCAATCATTTAATTAATTTGCATAAAATATATTGAATATTTTCAACATAACTTTAATTTATCAGCAAAATTCTTACAAGATCTAATAAATTCAAGAATAATCCTTCCAACAGCACGAACAGCTGGTTTTCCTTATTGAATATGTGATGTAAATAAATTTTTTTCCTAAACTTCGAAAAAATATTTTCCCGCAGAACGCATCAAATATTTAACCGATAATACTTTCTATATTTTTATATTCTCTAATGAGATATCATTAATCAGGATAAAACCATTTTCTAAAATTTTATGCTCAGCTCACTGAATTCATTTTTAATAGAAACGAAAGTGTTATAAATGATTCTATTTAAATGTGCTTAATAGAAATATTGCTAATATTATAAGTTAAACACTAAATCAGGAGAACTACTCTAGGCATAAATAAATACTCTAAAAATAATTAGTCTTCTGTTTAAAAAAGAAACATACTTATAATAGATTATATTATTAATAAAAACTATTTGTGTATCTCAGTGCAAATAAATCCATGGGAAAAATGTAAATAATGCATTAGCACAATTATAAGATGTTTTCTGCCATCCATAATCTTATTTAACATTGTTAAAGAAAACAGATACATTTCAAGGGTTTAATTAAGCAAAATGAAAAATGACTGATCCGATTATTTCAAAAAATAATTAATTATCTGACGTCTTTGGGCGCAAAGACAATTAATTTCCGCTTCTTAAATTTGAAATAGATTAACATTACGGTAAAATCTATCAGGGCTTTGCTTACTTTAACATAAGATCTTTTCAATTTCACTCATAAATACGAAAAACAATTTTTTTGTCTGAAAGAGCAGTGTTTTTTTGATGAGAAAGCTTATACTTATATTTTATGTACTAAGTTTTAAATAAAATTTATCCTTTTGAAATTTGCATGCATTTATATTTAAATACAAATACAACGTATATAACTACAGATTAATATTTGTCTCAATTTTTTTTTCTAATTAACCTTCTGAAGAAAGTAAGGTAAATAAATTGCAAATCAGTTTAATGAATTTATTAAAACAAAGTCATATTTTTGGTTATGAAATGATTTTCAAGTTGTCATCTTCAAATAACAAAAATGTTATACGATGAATTAAATTAAACATTTACATTCAACGTCAGTGTACATAATACAAAATTAAATAGCAATAAGTTCTCCAAGTGAGCTTCTAAAATTATTAACAATCCGTGTAATTAAGTCAGAATGTTTAATATGCTCTCAAAAAGAATTTTATTTCAATATTTTTAGCTTTTTATGTGTTTTCAGCGATTGTAAGTTAAATGTTAACTAAATAATTATGATAAAAAGCATTCTTCAACACTTAATATAAATTTTGATGAAACAAGTGACATCTTCGTTTTTTTCATTTAAACATCACATGAATATACCATTTTAGATTGTTATAACAGTGGCATATTATTTAAAAATAATGCAATTTGAAAATTTTGATTACATTAATATTGGTTAACGTATAAATAAAATATATTATACAGAACATCATTATAATATTAGGAAGTGTTTTGCAAAAAACCTATTAGGATTGATTTTTTTATCTCACTACTACCAATTTTTTTTCCAGACATTCTTCCAAAAATTCGGAAAATGAGTAAATAGTTTAAGGAAAAATGGGGAAAGTATTCGGTGTCAAAAAGATATTTGTATCAAATGTTTACAATAAAAAATTTCAAGCAAAGAAATTGAAAGCAAATATTCAATTTTTCCGAAAAGTTGTAACAGTAACAGAAAGCAATCAATCGTAGCGTAACCGCTTACAAAAAGCATATACGTTCCAATTCAGGATAATATATGACATATCATTTTCCAAACAAATTATACTGTCAATAAAATATTGCAGAACTTTTACTGTATTAAAAGTTGGGATCACAAACAAGTAAAGTAGTTGCAAACAAACACAAGTTCTTATAATTAAAATAAACGAAACAAAATTTTTTCTGGTTGTTCTGGAAAGGGAGTATATGAACCTTTACTCATGAAAATTTCTGTTATTACTGAAAATTTATTCTGCTAAGGCAGATAATATTTCCATGGAATGTTATCTAATATTTCTTTTCCAAATTTCAGATCTCGTTCCATGCTACATTTGGTTCTCGTGATTGTAATACCTCATTGTTATTATTAATTTAGGATTCCTTATAAGACATTTAAGTTATAATCACTAACTGTAAACAATTTTTTTGCAATATTCAATTATGAGATATTCTGTTTAATGGTAGAACTTTAAATAACTGAGAATAATAGAAAAGCTTACAGCTTTTTGAACCTTATTTTTGAAAATATCTCCTTATAAATTTTAGCTAATGTTTATTTGTGTGTGTATTGAGAGTTTGAAAAAAAAAAACTTATATTTATTTTCAAGTATATCTTTATAATTGACGATTATATTCCATTTATATGTTGTACTTGTTGCTAAGGGGAAAGTAAATTTCAAGCGCCTCAAAAAACCTTTAAGTTAAATTCAGTTTGAATAGTTTTGTTTAAAGAGCAATACTTGATATAATAATTATCCTTTTAAATTCTAATGACGAAGTTTATAATTTGTATTGAAGTATTTTGATAACATCTAATTTGCTAATAAAATAATTTAGTCTCCAACATCCTTTGTTGAATAGAGACTTTTTTAAAATGCTTTAATACATTATTGGACACTAAAATTCATCTGCCAACATAACGGCACACCATGCATCTGAAATTTTCATAACAAATACTGCGATTCTTAAATGACTTGCTTTGCAAATAATTAATAAAGGACATATGAAATTAGAAACACGTATGATGTGAATAAAAAATACGAATAGTTACTATGCACAAACTGCAAGTGTAAGTAATTTTGTACAGGAAAGTTGTTATAACTTGTGCATGATGGAAAAATGTCGATCACCAAACTGGTTGCACTTTTATAGAGATGAATTTTGAGCATATATTCCTTCTGTTTTATTATACAACAATGTTACTAATCACAATGAGTGAGATGTAATGGTTATCAGAAAAATATGAAATCAATAATTTCAAGATAATTATAACAAATGCCTTGTTTAATCAGTTATCATCCTTCATTGATATCCAAGAGGATAGATGTGCTATACGCATGCTCTTAAGAATAATTAAACAATGTAATAATAACTGAATTATCATAGAGTAGTTTATAAGAACATTATTGTCTGCGTGCAAAATTCAAAGACACTTGCTGCAACATGGACTGCCGTAATGATGATTTTGACTTTGGTAACTCTTAAGATTACATTACAGAAAAATTTGTTCGTTTTATAGATTCTAAATTGATCTTGTAGTAGGAATGACATCATGTCATATTTCAGGAATCTATATGCAGCATTATGTTGGCCACATCAATGTTTGATAGCCTTGAAGAGAATGCACAATGATAGTAACGTTTGACTTCGTCATACCTGCCCGCCATTAGGAGTGATGATTTATGGTGTATACACTCGTTTTGTTTGAATTATCAGTACACTGAATGCAACTTGTAGCATTTTTAGAGTCATTGTCTTTAAAACATCATTGAGACCCTATGTTAATACTGTGTTTTTTTCAGAAAAATATTCTACTACTTGTTATCCACATATCATCCAAATCTTCACTGATACAAAATCTCTTCAATGTTATTTATGTTATCTTGGGTTTTTATTTCTTGACAAAACATTTAGGAGACCAAATAGCTGGCTACTAATCACTAGCCATAATTGGCAGTTAATTACTGCATGGTATATATGCGAATCTCTCTTGGATCATGTCATCAAAACCATTCCATACACAAGGGAAATAGTGTTAATGATTCAAAATTGACTATTTTGGTTAATAATCTCTAGAAATCTATTGTGATGAATATCTTGATAATTTATAAAACTGATTTTTCCACTATATGTATGATCTGAAAATGCTTTAATGCAATTCGCATTAATTCCTTGTGTGCCATCCACCCTGTCCATTGGTCATCATGTCTCATTGCGGATAGAATTCCGTCATGTATGTACTTTCTCTCACTCTTGTCTTTGTCCTTGATTAGTATTAATGGGTTGTAAATGGTTGCCTAGCCTATAAACAAGTACCTATGGCATGTGTATACTGAGGAAACCGGACTACACACCAAATTACGGTTCAGTTGGGAAAAAGGAACAGCCCACCTTTTATTGCTAGCCTATCTGGCACAAGGAAACAACAGCATTATTTCCCTGTGTTGCGACATAAAATTTACAGTGTATTCTGTTATTTAGTTCTGTAATTATTTAAACAAAATGCTTCTTTCAGTTCATAACTTTTAAAATACTGTTCAAACAAAGGCCTGCAATAAATTCAGATTAGATTTATATTATAACTAGATTTATATATTACCTTTATAATTAAGTGATAAAAATAAACGTTGTACATGGAAACCTTCCAATATCTTCTATTCAATAAATTTTAAGGCATTTGAGTGTTTTCGATCACTTCTGCTATACAAAGTTACTTTAAAGTAATACTTAAATATGAATTAAAAGATTTGGAAAAATACACAAAATATCACCAATACAATGAAAGTGTACTTGCAAAACGTTATATTTAAATTCTATGTTAAGCATTTAAGTAACTTATTTATGTAATTAATTTTGCTAAAAGCAAGAGCACATGAGGAATCTTCCTTTAGCTTGTGAAGCTAAAAATTTGTTTGGACATATTTATGATTTTACGATCATTTAATACTGCATCATTTTAATTTAATCACTGTACCGTACTCAAGTGTACACGAGACAATAATTCCAACACATACGAATATTGTATTGTAAAATAAAATATTTCAATATCATAGAAATAATTTTTTCAATCAAAAATAAAAGTTACTTTCTAGAAAACATTGTTTTTAGAATTATTTATAAATTCAAATGTATATCAGATGTATTTAATGCATAAGTAAATATTTGCGCATTTGAAACTATAAAGTTAATATTTTATGTTCATATAAAAGAAAAAAAGTGTGTACACATTATGACGAAATTGTCATTTTCATATAATCTATAATAAGAAAAGTAGAAGAAATTTAATAACAATAAGGCATAGGTTTTTTTCTATGTTTAGCACATCATGTGTGGATACCGTAGTTAAAATATATTTTAAAAAAACTTTAAAGTTAAGAAAAATTTTACTAACACAACACGTAAGAATGAAAAAAGTATGCGATAAAAAGTTGACCAGTAAAATTTTAAATAAGCAGTAAAATGTTGACCTTTCCAGAAAAAGTAGGTGTGGCATTTCTGATTTAGATCTATTGCTACTGATTTTTGGATGTCCTCCAATATTCAGATGATATAAAAGTCGGTTTTGATAACAAAAATTTCTCTTGCAAAAAAATAATTTAGATAAATAAAATATTTTTAAATTGAATTACATGAATTATAGATAATCAAATAACATATTAACCAGAAGAGGGTATAAATGTTACATGCACATGAATAATAAAATATATCAAAAAAACATTGAATTAAAATAAAGAAAATTAAAACTAGTATTCTAATGTAGATGCATGTATTTCATACAATTATATTATCAAAATTTATAAAACCATTTCAAATTTGTTGCTCAAGGATTAGGACAATGTAGGAAAATTTGTTTTTGTTATGTATATATCTTGTTGGATGAATAGGTAAGTCTAAATTATATTGACTAAAACTTTTAATGCCTCTTAGAGTATTTTCTATTTAAAATTAATCTTTTGAAAATAGTTTATTCATCATAAACTAATATTTGACTACAATGACTATCTTAGGATAAATAATTTCTTATCAAGTTTTATATTATATATATATATATATATATATAAGTTGACAAATTTAAAAACTATTATGCATAAACCATACTCAAACTACAATGGCTTTAATTGAATACTGAGTCTTAAAACGTATCTCTCAAACTCTTGCCAAATACTTAAGCTCAGTTTGCGTGCTAAGATATCATTATTTTAACTTACAGCTCAAATGCGATGCAAATACACTCAATTTAAAGAGTTATTCATGTTGGGAAAAATTGATTTTTGGAAGCCAATCTGAATTGTAGAAGCTGCAACTTATTGCTGAGGTGGATGAAAGCATGGAAATATATTACATAACAGTCCAACACAGTTTCGTGTAGAAAAATATTCATAAAAAGGCAATTATATAGGAAATCTAAATTGTCGGGATTGTATAAGTGGCATACAAGTGTAGACTGTAGATAGTTAAATAATTAATAAGATTTTATTTCAAGATAAACAATTGATGAATCATGTTTTTTTGCATGGTGTTGGATATATAGAATTATGAAAATAAATTATCGATGCTGTATAATTCACAAATTCTTCGGCATTCATTATTTCAGAGTTGCAAATCCAATTCAACCAAGTATTAGCCCAAAGACCTGTGTCTGGTCATCTAAGTGTTTCGACTTCCATAAAATATCGATACACATTTGCAGAAGTCATGTAGAATTCAAAACCGAGATTCGGCATTCATTATTTCAGAGTAGCAAATCCAATTCAACCAAGTATTAGCCCAAAGACCTGTGTCTGGTCATCTAAGTGTTTCGACTTCCATAAAATATCGATACACATTTGCAGAAGTCATGTAGTATTCAAAACCGAGATTCACACATGCAATACATGTGGTTGCAGAGGAAATTGTTAAGGTGATATCTACCATTATTTTATGCAGAAGGATGAACAGGAATCGAATGTGCTTCTAAGTTTCCTAAATGTGTGCTTCTCTGCTTTGGAATATGATTGCAAAGATGTGATTAACATGATACATTTAAGTGTTAGGAATTGAGTCAAAGATAAGTTCTTAGGTCATCCGTAACACAAAGTGTGTTTTATTTTAGATATTACAATATTGTATAACTAAAAGTATATATGTACCATATTTATCAATTAGTATTTAAACACATGGAAATGATGATATCTGTAATCCTGATCTACAAAAAAGAGCAAAATGTCTTGAAATTCAAACATGTCTGACTTAAATATGGGCTAATTGTCGGATATCATAGAAATGTTTTATAAGTAAAAGACGTATCTAATGAGATGAACATTCCAAATTTGGCATTGTCGTTTTGCAATTAAGAAGTGAAAGATGAGTATTAATTAGAGGAAGGAGTTTTGACATGGACAATCCACAAAAGTAAGAAATAAATACCGACAAGAGCTGCCCAAATAAATTTAGAAAAATACTCACCCAACCAATTGCTTTATTATTCTAAGAGTTCCAACAAGCATCCGGAACTGTTGTTTTGATAAAAATCATTTGCTTGATTTCCAGGGTTGTGTTACCGGCCACAAGATTTTGATTACAAAATCCAACCATAAGCTCGGTTGAAGTGATGCGAGGCGCATCAAAATCAGACCTTATAAAAATGTAAACAAGTTCTCTAGAATGAGGAAGGCAGATTTAAGCTCAATAGGATGGTAGAGAGTATTTGGTGTACGCCTGGTGAGTGGTTATTACCAAAATTCATTGTGCCTAGAATTTGGTGGAGGTGGAATTATAGTCTGGAGATATTTCGAATGGAATAAACTAGAACACTTGATCCCAATTCATGTTATCGTCGACTTTTACTCCCCTATACTAGACAACAATGTGCTTCCTACACTGCCGCTATTTTTCGGGTTGGATTGCTGTTACTTTCAGGATGACAATACTACTTGTCATGTTGTTACGTCTCCCATGAATTGATATGCTGACAACGGGTTGAACCGATTGGATTGGTATGCCCAGAGTCTAGACTTGAATCCTATAGAATACTTCTGGTGTGATTTAGAACACAGAAATAAGTAGTATAGAAACTACTGAAAATCGGTGAAATAACTTACATTTTTTACAAACCGAGTGAAAAAATACACAACTGTTCATGATCCAAAAACTTGTGGAAAGCATGTTCTTTATGGTTAAAGTTTTGATTGTCCTTCGTAGATTCTCTAGAAGTTATTGAATATGAATGAAATTATTTTGTCTGCTTTATCACAGGTGTCTAACTACTTATTAACTTATTATAAGATGGTATATAATTTATTTGGAAAGTCAATAAATTATTTAGGCAGTCTCTCATTAAATTATATATTTTATTCTCTTAAAATAGTATCTCATAAAATACTCCTTTGAATAATGTGCTGAATATAAAAACTGATAGAATATTACAAAAATTCTCTGAAAAACCGAACTTTCACACTTTTATCCATTAAAGCTTTAATATATAAATTAATCTCAATAAGAAAATCATACAGATAAGACCATAAAGAAAAATATACAGATGGTTCCCTTGCAAAGAAATCGTATTTGAATGATTCTGCAGAGTGACAATGCAAATAAACTTCGACATTATTTTTAATATTCTTTCTCTTATGCTGGCTCTTACTATATCTATCTTTTTTATTTAATTCCGATTGAAAGTTTTATTCATGCATAATTCAACATTAAACATTACAAAATCAAAAGAGTTTTTATAGGAGTTTAGGGAACATTTCTGTGTTTTTTGTGGCGACTATTTAACCACGAAATTAAAATTTTAGATCAAAAGAAATATTCATCATTTGAAAATTAAGAAGGACAATGGTATTTATAGATTTTTGTTCATTGTTTGCAAATTAAATGTAAAATAAATTATATATTCGTATAGTAAGGTACACAATTTTGAATAAAATCTTCAGGTACTTTTTGTACAAAGAATAGAAATTGATCGTTATATCAGCATTAGGTCCAAGAGAAATTTATTGTCTTTAGAATAATATATTTATTGGGGAATTGTAGGAATTCCTTAAAATACCAAAGTAATATAATATATGTGAGATAGACTGATCTATGAATGATAATATTCCATACTGTTATCAAAGCACATATAATATATTTCATTGATGATATAGATTGTGTAACAAAAATCTATTACCATCATTTCTTTCATAAATAGATTAAATTATTTTATCTCTTAATCATGCGTTAATTTTTCAAGTTAATTTTATGCTCAACCACTTACTTTATTGCATAGATATTGATATTTTATCTTTTAACAGTGAATATTTAAAATAAAATTTTAGAGCTTCCATAAATAATAATATACTCCTATTAATTTTTGCTAATAAATGGAAGGCTGTTACCCAAGGTATAAGTTTTCCTCTATGAACTATCAGAACTAAGCTTACTGTGAACTAAAGATTTGTATGTAAATTCTCTACTTAAATATATCAGTTATTATTAAATAAATGTTTTTTTTTTGTCTTAGATCACTAAATGGGAATTCTGCTTTCATATTTTACACAGATTTTGAATGCAATGGGCCCATACTATGAAAAAGATTTATCTTGAGTAGTATTATACTCTTAATAAATTTAACACTAATTTTTTCATCCCAAAAATTGTTAATGGTATTAATAATTTGGTGTCCTTTCTCCATTAGATTCAGTATCTTATTTTAAGTTAAAATTATCCTTTAAATGATGGACTATCTAAATAATAACGCATTTAAATATCCGTTAAAAGTAGCTATATATTACATATTCGGTTAATAATATCTTATTTTATTTTACATTCAAAATATTGTATTTCATGTGTTCTAATTTCCAAAGTATTTAAATGTTTTAATTTAAAAACACATTATAGCCTTTATTTTGCAACTTCAAATGCTTATAATTAATCATTTTTGGTGAAGTAAAATGAATCAAATCAATTTTCAGTTGTGATTGTGCATATAAATTAGTATAGGTGATTCCGCCTGTATATTAAAAAAGTTTAAAGGAATTGATTCTTTTGATAAATATTAAGTTCAATGTGTGATTTAAAATTAAATTTTTAAATTTTTTTAGTTGTCTATAAAAGTTAAACTCTATAAAATTCTTCTTTATAAAAATCCATATTTAAACATTCGCGGGGTGTTAAAACATATAAGAATTATAGGAAACCACTAAGTTAAAATATTGTTAAATAATACTACATTGTATACAAATGTAAATAAATTTCTTTAGAAATTAAAAAAAAAAGAAAAAAAAACTAAATGTTAATGGGTTATTGACTGAAGCTTGGTAGAACAATTTCGGATTAAATATATTGCTTAAGAACAACAATTGATGATATTTTGTCATTATTTTACAACATTGTATTCATATATAACACCTATTATTTATGTTTATTCATCAGTCTTAATGCGAAAAGATTAACACTGCATTCCGTACATAGGAAAACATTTATATTGACATTTTAATTGTTCTTTTAGAAACTGTTTTCACGATTATCAATCGAGCATTGAATCTTAAGTATTTTTCTCATCTTTAGATTTTAAATAATATTAACATTCTATAATATAATTCTTGATATTTTACCATTCTTTGCTACTATTGAAAATTTGTGTTGTTCTTTCTAATTACTTTGTATCATTTGCGTATTTCTAAAATTTTGTTTTTAAGTTAATATTATTTTACATAACTTATAATTAAAGTTTTTATTTAGTAGATTTTTATAACTATCTTTAGCCACAGCTTTATTTTCATTTTATATAATGTAAGATAAACAGTTTATTTTAATTTATTTATTTTACTTAAAAACATTGATATAATCAATATTATTTTCTAGTAAATTTATTGGATGCGAATTAAAAATCATCACCTTGTGTGCTATTCCACAAGACTTGTAAGGGAGTGGGTATGGTTATATATCTTCAAAATGAGTCACGTGACACGATAGTAAGAAAATCTTAAGTGTCTGACCGGTATAACAAAAAAATAAGTGGAAGAAATCTCTAACTTCCGTCACAGTTTCCGTGGAACGCAAAATATTTCCTCACGCTTAAAGTATATTTTCTCCTGCATGATTCGCTTTGGAGCGTTAATATATTCATAAAAGAAAACATTTGCCGGTCACGTCTTAAGGTTGAAATTCACGGCATTTAATAGTAACATTTACGACAATACTGTATGGCAGTTTTATGAGACCTGCTATTCTTAGCTTTGACTTATGGCTTTATGCACATAGAAGAGGAGAAAAATTTAAGAATAACTTTTAATATTCAATTTTCTTTTCACTCCTGTGTCGTGGGGTGATTTCATTTTCAAATAATTGTGCCTTAGGGGATATAGCTTTTGACACATTGTATTATATTAGATGTTGACACTTATTATCAATAAACATATATTGTTTCAGTTTTAACTTTGGAAATTCGACATCCATTTCTTTCGTATTAAATATTAGTATTACGATGTAAACATTTTTACATAAAAAAATCTTTTTAGTTTTAAGATTATGTTCTATAACGTAAAAGCTGATTTACGAATAAAAAATCATAAAGTGGCGATGGATTCTTTTTTCAAGTTGTCTTTATACCTTTTTCATAGTTTTATATTATAAATTTACGTAAACATTTAATTTCAAAATTTCCAAAACTACTTAAACCAGATACTATAAAATTAAGAGGAAAAGATGGGAATTTTATGACTTAACTATATAAATGTCTACTCTGAAATAAGTCACAGCATTTCCATCAAAACGTCATTTGACATACTAACATATTTGGTTAACTTAATAAAGTACATTTAAAATCATATTAAGTAATAAGTTTATATGAAACATATATAAATACCTTCAAAAATTTATTAGTATTTCAAACATTTATTAGTAAAAAAGATCATCAATAGAGCATGCTCAAAAATCTAAAAATAATTAAATGAGTTTCATCGTATAGTGACAAATATGATAGAAAAAAATAATTTTAACATAAAACAACATTAATCATTAAAACAATTTTCAGGATATTGACATTTTAAATGAAATTTTGTAATTTGATACTTTTTATAATATTTTTAATGTCTTTGAAATATTTAAGATATTGTTTCATATATTAATAACAATATTACATTTCCTTGGTTCAATATAAATTTGAATAAAAGCTGTAATTTAACATATCTGAAGTATGCTACAAAGTTATTTTATCAAAAATTAGAGTAATTTTATTCGTGTGAATTTTTTAAGCACAAAGAGCGATGAACAAAGCTTGACAAAACAATAATGAAATTTTGTATTTAATAATGTCAAAAATTCTATTTAAAGCTATTTGACCAAGTTTTTGAAACATGTAATAATTTTTGTAGTAAAAAGTAACTAAATATGTCTGACGTTTTGTGCGTCGTATTCATGTATACTCACTGACCCTTTACTTTTCAATTTAAAGCAGAATTCAAATGCCCCTAAGTTGTGACAAAATAGGCAACTTAATATAGCATTTATACTGTATCTGTACTTAATACTTTTAATGATAGCGTCATCTGAGATGTTAAATGGAGATTTAGTAAACAGTCATGTTTGTTGTTGAAAACTCAGTGATCAATGGTTTATTCTGAGTTTATATCAGCTACGATGGACAACTTCATCCATGAAATCATTTATAATGCATCATCATGAAGGCCTGAGTTTTATCACTTTTAACATTATCCCGAGTTTTATCATTTTTATTGGTTATAGAGTTCATCGCTAATAAAAATTAAATCATAGTAAAGCACACGATGTTGAATTGCTTAATTTAATCCTACGATATGGAGTTTTTTTTTTAGTCTGTTCAGCTTTCTGAATAAAATTAATTTGGTTGATGCTTATGATCTCTGAGATGCTTGTATGGTCACCACGTTATCAGAATTGAAGAAGGATTTAAAATTAATCTGTTAAACCAATTTTTACATATTAGAATTTAGATGATTTACATACCAAATTCACTACTTGTGTGATCTTATATCCCTAGAATTTCACTAAACAACATCATTTCAAACGCAGCAATGTTTTCCCTTCGCTTGTGAAAAAATGACAGAGTGTTTTAATAATTAAATATAAGTTTAGAATATGCTGCTAATTTAAAATATTATTTTAACAATAAAAAATTTTTCAATTAACCATGAATAATATTTCATCGTTATCTGTTAACTTATCAGTATATTACTAAAATTAGCATTTAAAATTGACGGTTTTTAACTTATTTGTATTTATAAAATAAAGAAATTACGCGTTATGAGTCTAAACATATCATGCATACTTATGTTGTGCGCAGTATCTGTAAAAATTATACTATTTACACACACACTTATGTGGTATTCCAATCTAACACGTAAAAAGTTGGAAATAAGAAATGCATAAGCCCTTTGAATTTAAGAATAATTAGAGATAATTTTTTTTGATTAAAAAAAGCAAATACAAATCCTAATTTTTATTTACCTTGAAAGTATTTTTTTTAAAAAAATCATTTTAAATGAAAGAAAGGAATTGATTTATATTTGTATAGCGTAAATTGAAAGACAGCATATTTTTATATTGTTTGCAACACTAAATTGAAAGAGAGGAAATCAATAATGACAATGTTACTTCATTTATGTATCAGAGTATAAGAAAGAAAATCATTATTTTTACTTGAAGTGTTAGAGATAAAAAAGTTTATTATGTATTTTAAATATAGTAAGATTTCTGATGATATATTTTGGTAGGCGTAATTTATCAAATGACTCGATAATTATATTTAATTTATTGCTAAATAATTTAAACTTATATTTAAATAATTAGATTATTAAACACATGTAAATGAAAGAGTTTTAATCTTTGGATAGCTAATGAAGCAATGCTCATTCGACATATGTATAAAATTTAAATAATCCATTTGGATTAACAGAAACTGAAATATTTTTAAATATATTGTTGCAATATAATGATTTTAAGTGTTTTATAATATGCACTGATAAAATGAATAGCAATTAGTACCAAATATATTCAAAAAAGCAATTGGAATTTTAAAAATGATTGACAATATTTTTTCATATAAATAAAACAGCATTTGAATAAGAAATACTGATTATCAAAGAGAAGAATTCTATTCCAGATATTTTCCTATACAGAGATAGGGACAAAGAGAAACGTTAATCGCATTAATGATTAAATGAAAACCTCTTAGACACCACAGCCACCAAACAATACGTATGCCACTGGAAAAGGATTTAGGAATCAGGAGTTCCTTCCCACACATACATAAGGAAAAAGGAAATCTCCCATGTACAGTAATCACCCTGGATTTGATTTTTCATTCGTGATCTCTACAGTTAGGCCATTACGAGTTTTTTTCTTTGCTTTTGTCTCGAACGGTGGAAAGCTTTTACCACAATTAATGAGCGGATTCTGACCGCAGGGTAATTTGAAGGAACAATTTTCGCTGATTTCACTCGGAGACCGTTCGAGTCATTTCATCAATAAAATGGACCGTCTTTCATTTTTGAAAGGTTCCATGGACTAAATTTAGACCACCTTTTACCCTCTAGACCATGCTGATCATCTCCATCGTTATTTCAATAACCCAATTCACGTAAAGTGAGTTTTTCCGTACATGGTGTTTTACGTACATGCAACATTACGAAGGGATCAGATAGATACTGAGCTGCTCTATTTATCTTAAAAGCTAAATCAAATTCTATCTTAGCTAGATTTAGTAACTTGTTTGAAAGGTATATTTCTATATGTTAATAAAACTTTAAACAAGTGTTTATTTAAATGATCATATTGGAACTATAAGCTATGATAAAGAAATATGTATTTTCTATAAAATGGTATACTTACTTTTCTGGCAAATTTATTAGTATAGTTATATATTATCCTTAGAAAAGTTATATATTTATGTTTGCAATGCCATGGGTAAAAATTGTGAATAATTTATTTTAAACTAATTAAAAGTTTTACCGACATGTAATTTATGATGATAGTGAGCTTTGAATTCTAAAATTATTTTTAATTATTAAAATCCATATTGTTGTCGTTGCGTTTAAACTATCAAATAATATTATAATTTTTAAATGTATTAAAAGTTATTCAGTTATTAAAGTGTTCATGTTAGGTTAAATTATAAAAAATAAAATTTAGATTAAGATATATTAAGATACAATATATTAAATAGTATGAATTATAAGAAAAAAAATATTTTATCCTCTAATAACAGAAAAAAATTCTCTCTTATATTGGGTTAGAAAGAATTTGAAGCATGATTAATAACAAAATTGAAGTCAGAATATTTTGTCACAATTTTAATGCGCATCCATATCTTAGAGATCATGCGTAAATAAATTATTAACTAACACCTTTTTTAAATATCGAAAAATTATTTAATTATAAAAAAAAAGATTGTGATTTTAAACATTTCTCGCAGTTTTAAAACCCTACAATGTTGTGCAGGGAAAATAGAGGTAATTTGATTTTAATTAACACATACAGCAAATAAAAATATAATAGAATCACGGGTATCAAAGTATATTTTTAAAAAATGCGTAAAAAATCTAGACAGTGCTTGAAAAGGCTCGAACAAACGAGAAAACTAAAATATTTATATTAGATAACACTATATATAATCTATATAGAAAAGAAAAAATGTCTATTCTAATTTTAGCAGTTCTAAAATTAAATTAATCTTTAATTTTATAGTAATTTTTTATTTAAATTCAATTTCAAGCAAAGGAACACTTTGTAAAATAAGGAGTCAGCTTAATTAATTTTTTTAATCATAAAAAAATCAGATAACTAATATGCATTATTAAAAATTGTGATTCTTGACTCTCAGTCAGAATATTCATATTTGTAAAGAAAATTGCAGTAACTAACTTTCAGAATTTTCAAAACAAAATTTTATTAAGTAAAAATATAATAGATTTTAATCACCGGACAGATTGAATAAATTAATCGTAATTTTTAAAGTGTTACCAGAATTTATAAAATATTTTCTAAAATTAATATACATAAATGAATAAGGTAAAATTCTAATTTTATAGTTACCTGTTGAATAATTATAAAGTAATACTTAATATTATATATTAATCTGTTATTATAGAAAGTTTATTAATATTAATAAAATGCGTGTGAGTCTGTGATCTGTTAATTTCCGAACCTTATTGATAATATATGATAAGCTACTAATGCAATGTGTTATTTACAATAATGTTACCATAGTAAACTGTATAAAGATAAGGATACTTTATAAGGATATTTATTTCAAAAGAAATAGTGGTTATTTCATTTAAATATTTGCCAAAGTTGTTTTTACTTCATCAAAACTTGAATTTGTTAACTAACTGTTTCCTACATATATTATACAGATCTAATGGGTAATGTATTTTTACTATATATTTACCATAAATAATGAGTGCTTAAATATGTGCAGTTGGTACTTAAAATATTTTATATGCAACAAATTTTATGTATTATGAGAAACCACAAATGGAACAAAAGTTTGAAGAAACGAAGTCTAAAGAAAGAGAAATAACCATTAAAAAGGTAATAAAAATGATCATGGTTTAATAATTGAATAAAAAAATGAGCTGTTTCGGATATTTTATACATCTTTTACAATAGAATCTCTCCTAGCTAGGTGTAGATGAGTGTTTCAAGCGTTAGCTATTATCTGGTATCTAGAAATATCTTCAAAGTTCTTATTATCTCGATTTTCTCTTTCGTACATGTAATATATCCTGGTTCCAAGTTGGCGTGACATAAATACTTTCCAAGTTTCCCCTCTACGCGGGAATCTCACAAAAATAATTTCCAACACTGTCCAGTACTACATTAGGAGATTTTATGACACGCTCACGAAAGAAAAGAATAATCTCGGCGTGTGGTTTACTTTCACCAACGATCCAAAAAACATTTTTTTTTCCATTCTTACATTTTCTTAGTAATTTTCTCCCATTGGAAGGTAAAGGAAACGATGGCAAAAGTTAAGAAACAAAAAATTATCTCAAATTCCTTTTTTCCTTTGATTTATTTTTATTATTATTATTTTTTTTTTGCTTTACCTCAGTGTTGAGATAATGAGCGAATTTCCTCCTCACATCTTTATGCATTGTTAAGATTTGTTTTTCTTACTGAGATAATTATTAATTGAGAATAGTTTTCATACGAAATATACATATATGCGTTCAAGTGAATTAAAAATAAAAAAGATTTTCTAAAATATAAATGAATAAATGAAATATGATATTGAAAAAGACTAAAACTGTAAAAGAATAAAGAAACTGAAAACAATGCTGCTTTTCAATAGTATATTAAAAATGGTTTTCAATACCTTTATCTCAATTTAATTATTTACTACACAAAGAAAAGTAACAGTTCGCTTAAAAAAAGTTATTTCTTATTGTTTAGCTGCATTATCTATATGTTCCAGATTTTCCATTTTCTTAAAAGTATTTTTGAAGTTAATTTAATTTTCTAACCTCATAACACATTAAGGTTTTATAATAATGCAGAATTTCATATAACTAGATTTATTAAATATTATTATATCATATTTTACTATACATGCATAAGCATTTGTTAAGTTATATATCAACTGTTCTATTTTATAATTTGATAAATTTTAAGGCAGAGATTTAATAATTATTTAATTGTAAATCTAAAGCTTTAAATTTCTTTTAATTTTTCTTTTCATACATATAGTATTAAAGAGAAAATTTTATATTTTAAAAGTTACATAAATATTATCTTCTTTGCTGTTACTAATCATATTTAAATAAAAAAAAAAAACATAAAAATATTTTTTATCTCTGAGCGCATATTTTCGATAAATTTATTCAATTAATTTAGCAACAAAATAAACTGTTTCATTGCTTCTTTTTATTATCCAAGAATATCTAAATAATTATTTTTAAAAAATATTTAAAAAACGCCGTCTCTGAATATTAAATTTATTATTTTCTAACAAATGTTTCGAATTTAAATTTGTTTTTTACACATTAAAAGGAAAAAACTCATATTGCACATGCCTAAATAATCATTTGAATTAAAAACAGGTTCTGATTTATTATAAGTTTTTGGTAATTGTATCAGTTGTAAAACTGTAATTTGTATTTATTGTAAAAGTTAAAATACTTCGTTATGTAAATCAATTAAAGTCTAGTAGAATTTTTCCTGCATAGACGAATAACGATTAAAATCTATCAATGCATATATTACCAATTTTGGTTTGAATTTAATGTTTCAATATTCTTACCAGACAATAAGCTATACAATTTAAACAATTTCAACAAAATAAGTTACAAAGTATGTTATTAATAATCAAATGTATATTTATTGTATCATGTGTTAGATAAGTACAAATTTTGAATTTGAATTTTTGAATACGTATGCAATCATTATTTCGCGTGGTCTTAAAATTAATTTAAACAACTCTTTGTTTTAAGATGTACATTCAGCAAACATATATGAGTAAAATATTATAAGATCTAAACATAATGTATTTGAGGACATTAAGATCTAATGAGGTCTTAGAAGATTATTAGTTTTTACAAAATTTTTGAATTGAATATATATATATATATATATATATATATATATATATATATATATATATGCAAATAATTACCCTTTCGACGTACTAGGAGAAAACACGAAGGACAAATGACGTATTCATCATTGTCATATACATCATTTTTCATTTGACAAGTGCTTCACAGTTTATTACAGGCTATTCCAATCTGGAAAGATTTGTCGTAATTTCTTTAACAGATTAATTTGTATTGAAAAAATTATGTATTTCCAAATTAACTGAAATAATTTGGGTATAATTTTATTTTGATATGTCTTGTTCAAAGTTCTAAGCTAATAATCGTGCTAAAGAAAAAGAATTATTTTTATGGTATACATAAGTCCTCTAAAGATGTGATATCTTTCTCTCTTTCCCGCTTTATTGCTTTGACGAGCCTTATACTTCTGAAGCACATCACATACATACATTTCTTCATGACACTGTGGTTTTATGGATATTTGAAGAAGGATCTTGTAGATATGGGTCTTGTATATATGGATCTTTGAAGAAGGACTACTTCCTGATTGGAAGTGGTCCTTCTTCAAAGATCCATGTATTACTGTCTTGATACATCGGAATGTAAAAAATCTTACGTATCCTTCATTAACTTTTTTGATTTTGGCACAATGTAGTAATGACAACAATAAAATAATTTAATGGATTTTTTAATGATTCTGACACTCTCTATTTCTTGGTACCTAGTCCTTATAAGGAAACAAAAAATGGACTATTTTTTTACTTCAGTTTTTCAAGAGAAATTTTAGGTATAAAAGCAAATATTAGGCTTATTTTGAACCATTTTGGAGGTATATTGGTCATCATCTATTAACATATTCTATGAGCCTGACAAATTAAACAGGGTAATAGTTGAAAGTAGCCTTTCTGTATGTTTTCTATGCTAGAGAGCACTCAAAATATAGGGATGCTTATTAAAATCTCTTAATCACCTGATTACGCAAGAGACAGACCTTGGCATTTAATTGCTCATTGCAGAAGTTGAATACATTCATCTTGTATGATTTAATACATTACTTCAAAATCATAGAAATGTATGGCGTATTGATGTTCTCACTCTACTCTATTTCTCTATCAATTTACAATTACAGTTTATATTTTTAAATGTAACCATTAATTTTTTTTTCATTACTAAACGTGTCTCAAAACTTTCCTATTGAAATTTGTATAACACAATTGTTTTAAATACTATTATTTATAAAATTTTAGTTTGAAATAATTTATGAAATTAAACTGCCAAAATGAGAAGTAAAACTTAGACAATGTGCGTATAAATGCATATTAACGTCATAAATAAATTTAATAATTAATTTGAGTAAAATATGAAAATGCATAATGCTAAATTTTATACATAATTTTATTCCTGTAAGTTTAAAATGATTTTATTCCAGATGCTCTACATATTCTAATAGTCAATATTATCTGCTTGCATGTTTTCTTACATTGGTTATGATAATAAAAATGGTCTGAAATAAAAAATTTTATAGTAAAACTTAGCTATAACAATCTGCTATGAAGTAACTATAACTATATTTCATTGTAATAATAATCAGACACAGTGCATAAGCTATCTTCAGTATAAAATGCATGTGCATGTGACATATCAATTTTATGCATAAGTATATTTTTTTAGTCAAATTATCTTAAACATTTTGCTTATCTTTCTGATTGTTTAGAAATAATGATATCATAAACTTTTAAATTGTTTTTGCTACTTTATATAACAGTCTTTCAGTATGCAAATTTCAAACTACTAAAAAATACTTGTTAAAGGAACATGTATGTTGAAAAAGGAAAAAGTATTTAAAAATCAGAAATACTATTGCATTCCTAGTAAATAAGAACTATTTAATGGAGTGAAGAATATATTCTTATAATTTTTTAAAAATTGTAACATTTCCCATAAAATATAACGGGAAATCCGGTTTAAATTCATTCAGAAATTTGCTAAAATTGATCTCTCCCTTAAAAAATTATATTTAAAATTTGTATGATTAATGACCATTTAAATATTTATCATATTTGTTATTTTTATGGTTTTCTTGCTCTTATGTTTGTTGAAACTAATTTTGAACTTTATATAAACATTTCCAAATGTAAATATAATACGAACTTAATATTGCACATAAATAATAATCAAAAATAACTATAAAGGATTAAAATAATTTCTCATTGTAGTTTTTTTTTCAGGTTTTACTAATTAATTTGCCTATGTGAACTATTATTATATTTTTCAACACATGTAATTTAATAAATAATTAGATGTGTGTTGAAAAATAAAATAATTACTATAAAACTAAATTATAATCATATCTGATGTGAATTATGACATTAAAAACAACTTTTGTAACTCACTCATAACTTGAATTTGCATAGAAAAATGAATATCTATGTAAGAAAAAATTAATTTATAAATATTTAATGTGTAATATATTGGTAATTAAATTAACTCTAAGTCTGAACTTACTCATTATTAAATTGATTTCATTAATTCCTAAAACAAATATCATTCATTTAAAGAATTTACACATAGCGCATATGTTTCATGAATTCACTCATTCAGATACATCTCTAGACACTATTTTTTTAATGTAACTTCATATATTCTTATTTCGATTGCATTGTCATGATATAACAGATACTTAAAAATTCTAACTTTTTTAAACCAAAAATTGCTTATAGCTCTGAGCCTTAACTGTCAGTATAGTTCAAAAATAGCAATGTTGTTATTATATGAATGAAATTTGAACCTCCATTATATATTCATAGGTATTTTGTGTAATTTTGATAAATCGCAGCATTAAGTTATATGCATAATTTCAAATAAAAAAATAAAAATTTTCTATTGAATAATACCCTTAATTTGGCCTAAAATATATTCTTATTTTAGCATAAATATTTTTATAAAATATATTTAGAAATATGAATTGCTAAAAAATTTATCCATTATAGAAAGTTCAAGGTATAATCAACATCAATTCATTACTTAAGAATATTGTAAATTCTCAGTATATATTCTTTTTTTTTTTTCTTAAAAGATATGATTCATTGTATTTCCTTAGCATTTATCAGACGGGAAGGATAAACACTTCCTGAATATAAAACAATTTCAAATCTTTGTCAATAGAATTAATAAACCTTTGTTTGATTAAAATAATTGTGATCTGTATAATAATTTGAAATTCAAGTTCTTGGATCTTAATGTTTTTTAACTGAATATTATATTTTTTTATAGTTTCAGTTAAAAAGAAAATTTTCTGTTTAAAAAAATAATCATATTTATTCAGCTCAAAGCTCTTAAAAGAAAATTATATTTTCAAGAACTATATTTATGCTAAAATATTTTTTAATTAAATTAAAGCTTTTTAATCCTAAATAAATATTAATTTAATTTGCATCGTACTTTATAGAAAGCATAATTCTCATAAAATCATTCTACTTAAGAGTTATATATGTTATTATGAGTACAAGTGAATCTGCAACAATTCGGGACTATAATCACTGATTACATCTATCTAAATATTTTTCAAGTTAACTGTGTTACATTATTTCAAATTTTTTGAGATTATTATTTCAAAATATACTATTTATATTTATGTAAACAAAATTCGTCAATTTCAAAACTATGCATTATCTAAACAAAATTCAGTTTACTGCTGATTCATTATGATTTAAGTATCTATTTTTACCTTCAGATTTGTTAAACTTTATATATGCATGTGTTTGCGTCTTTTGTCTGTATTAAAAATATAAAAATAGTTCTGAATTTTATGAAAACAATATTGTGGTTAGCGCATAAATTAAAATTGCGTTTTATTACAGATTCCTTTCACAATTCAATTGCTTGTATTTCTTTACAATAGTTTGTGGTATGATTGATTGGTGAGTATAAAATTTATTTGAATTTTCTATTTCATATGCTTAGACACTATATTTTAAACTGTGATTTTAAATTTCATGTTTCAATTTATTTTAAAGCAAATTTGTAACCAAATAGAGATTTTTTTCCTCACTGAATAATTGTCAATGTCCATATTTCTATAAAACTAAACTGCAAACCATTATAATTGCTACACTAGGAAGAAATGTCAATATTAAAAAGACATTCCTTGGACACATACACTTTTAAAGAAGATAGGTGGTGTTATGTTTTCAAAAATTCTTGAAGCATTATTCATGAGAAATTGAACAGAACATTCTCAGAATACTTTACTAGCTGTAAAAAGTACGCTTCAAAGCTTGAGTATTCAACCAAATGGAAATTGAATATCGAGAACAAGTACAAATGTCTCAGGGTTCATTGATATGAGTGATGGGCAAATTGTGATGAATGTTTTTCTAGACAAACCATTGATTATGTATTTTCTGTTGTTGAGAGATCTGATGAACAAGTTGGCCAAGGCAGTCACCAAGCATTTTCTGTCTCGAAACATTTTGTAGCATGAAAAAGTCTTAGTAATACTATTAGAATGCAATTGTACATTTCTCTGTCGAAATTTAACAATTCATAGGTCTCTAAAAGTATAGATCTGTGGGTATTGACACAGCAGAAGTGTAACTACCTTTATCATAAATGCCGTCAATTTGAACAAGAGGTGATTGAGACATATGTATAATGGAACCTCATACCACCATTCCATTAAGTCTATGCAGTTAAAATATTTTTCTTCTTAGCTTTATTAGTTTTAAGTCACTGAGACTAAGAAAGCCATTTTACATATCTATTAGAAATCATTAATTCTTTACTCTGAGGATGGTCATAACCAACATGTCATGATAAGTTAAAATCCTGGTAGTTTGCTTTCCTACTCCTCTCCAAATTAAAAACAAGTTGGAAAGCATTCATCTTTTTAACAAGAGGAATCACCATAATCTTTCGCCAAGCAAGAATGTTCAAAGCAGTTTTTGCATGAGAAGACTTTCATTATTTAAGCGCATTCTAGGTATCGTTAAAACCACCATTTCAAAACGAATGCTTTTAAAGCTGATATTTTAATGTCACCTATCGTTTTTCTGTCATGTCAATTTCACAACCATAGCGAATGGTGTTTTTGGTATAATTTTAATGACTAAAAATGTAGCAGTGGGAATTACCTTAATTAACTATTGCATGTCAACATTTCTGTTATTAATGCGAATGAAATTACATTGATTATAAAGCAGTATAAAATCAATGCCAAAATAATAAAATGACCAAAAATATGCAATCTATTATTATTTTTTAATAATAACAATCGTATTCGTTTAAATATTTTTTTACATTAGGCACAATGTCTAAACTACCATAATATTGGAAACATCATACCTTAATCATAATAACCATAATTGTGATAAAAGAAAGATATGGAGTTCATCTCATTTTAAATCAAAGGAGTATTTTTTTTTTCAAATTGAGCTAATTGTAGTGCAACTATCCTATACTATATAGTAAGAACAATCAAATTTCAATTACTAAACATTTTTTACTGAGACATAAAATGCATACACGACATTCAGAAATTCATTTTAATTTAAAAAAAATATGAAATTCATGTATAACGTATATGATTATTATTAATATATAAAACCCTAGAAATATTTGAAAAATAAATATATAAGAAATTAATTTTTAAAATTATATTGAAAGAACTCAAGGAAATTAAACTATGCAAATAATATTCAAATTCCATAGAGTAACTTAATTTTTTTAAATTTATATTAGGCACTTTATGCGTGAAGATTAAAATAAAATTAAATATTTTCCATGTTTTATATAATAGTTGTTCATGCTAAATCAGTTTTAGTCAAAATCAATTGAATAATCAAATTAATTTCCTGCTAACCTTTGACAATGAAGATTAATTTCCTAATATATATAAAATAATTTTGATTTGATCATTATTTTTTTTTAAATCTACGATAGGTTGAACTCCTTTACCACAAAAGCATAGAAATTCGTAGATATTTTGGGAGTGAAGAATTTATTTCCCAGCATTTTCCATCTAGATACAATACAAGAGTTATTTTTCAACGTTATACCTTTCTATCATTAAGTTTCTGTATTTATTTATATTCTGTTTGTTTACTTATGTAAATTATGCAATTTTTCCTCAGATTTTTTTTTCTAATCCTTCTATTAATTTTTCCATTACCTAATATCATTTTAACATTACATCTAAATCTAAAAGAAGGGAAAGAGGAAAAATCCTTGTTAATATTAGCTTGAAAACTTCATTTCATACAATATAATTTATAATAATCACCAAAACTTTCAACACTACTCATTAAATAAGTTTTCTCAGTATTATTGAGACAGTAAAACAAGGAAATCTGCAATTGATAGAATTTATAAATTAATGAAAAGTGTAATTGTGGAAATTATTATGAGATGGTAATAATTATTAAACTCAAACTAGTTTTAAATTTCCTAATTATTATTAAAAGTATTTCGTTTGATTTAATTGCATAGAATCCATACGTTGGAAATGAAATGATAGTCATATATTTGGACTTCGGGAAATAATTCAGTATGTTATAAAATTTAGAAAAATATTCATTTAAAAATGATTAAATTGTTTTTAGATGTGATTTAAATTAAAAGTTGATGACTTATTTAATTAATTTTATGTATGTAACTTTTGTGAAGCTTAGTTTCCTCGTCCTTAATGTGTGACGCATGTAGAATTATGGATTTGATGCATTTTATCTTAATGGAATTTATTTTATTTCCTATGTGCTGTGTTGATACAAAGAAGAAAAAGCAGCACATAAAGGTTTATTACATATCATAATTGTCAATAACTTTAACGTTGTCTATTTTTCAAATAATGTAATTAAAAAAAAAGTAAGCAATTTCAATATTTTTCAGTGAATGAAATGAAGAATTTTCATTTTCATTTCTTTAATGCATTCGCTTAATCCTACAATCTCAGTATATATAATAAAAATTATTAAATAAAACTAACAGCAATTTATTTGATTTTACTTGCAATATCAATTCCTTTTCCCAAAAGCTTCATTCAGCTAATATAAAGTTAAGTATTTTCGAGTAATTTTGAGAATCGTGTGAGAAAAATTTAAAAATAAGAACATATTATTTTAAAAAGGAGAAAAATTGAATGCTCAAAATATATGCAAATGATGATTCTGTTTTGTAGTTTCAATGCATACTACTTTGAAAATAATCTTGATATATTTTAAAATATTCCTATTATTTAAAATCTTTCCTTTTGTAAAATTAAATAGGAATTGTTTTACTTAAAGCAGCAAATGTAAAGCAAGTTATTCTAAAATTGTGGATAGAATATCGTAAAAAATAATTTAATTTTAAAAGTAATAGCTGCAAATTTACAGATAATAGATCCCATTATTTATGGTACCGTAATAATATTTTATTTGAAAATTTTTTCCGAAAACATTTATTTATTATAAATTAAAATGGTCACTACAATCTAAAACAAAATAGGAAAAAATAATCAAATCTAAGAAACAAGTACTGTTATCAATGACAGATTTATTTATTTCGAAATTACTCTGTGTTAAATAATTTTGTTTTATGAAAGAAAGAACAACTAAATATTGTCATAAATGAATTTATTAGGAAATCATATGTTTATTATTATGGAGGAAAGTAATAAAATATCACACTTAAACATTTTTAAATATTTAATTCCCATCATTAAGTTAATTAAACATTTTCTATTCCCTAAAGAATTTAATGATCATTGTTTTAAATAATATTGCACAACATAGATTACATTTACATGGAAGTATTTCCATTTTCTTTTCATTTTATTCTAAAACTGAAAAAAAAGAAAATAATTTTCAAGAGACAGCAGTAAGACAAATGAATGAAACGTCTTACACTAATATTAATTCATTACATTTTTTAAGTGTAAAAAAAATGTGTGCTCTATCAGAAGCAGGCAGAAACGTAAAACCACATTTTAATGACGAACTCATAACACGCGATTATTTTTTGCTACAATCTTTAAGAAATCACAGCTTCACATTTTCAAAAATAACAAGGCGCAGGAATAAAAAAATCATGAAAAGAGTACATCGTAGCATATTGTAATTATCCTCTATGTAAAAATATTAAGTTCTGGGGAAAAAACAGAACAGGGCTAAATATTAAACTCTACTCTACTCAACTCTCGCTCATCCTAAATTCATTCAGTTTTTTCCCTTCTATATTCGAAACAATTTAGCTACTCTTTCGTAATTTTTCTTGATAAAAAGTATAACGTGAGCTTTTTCTAAGCATAAGAGACTTAAAAAGAATAAACTAATTTTAGAAATTCCCTCTTTTAATCAGTTACGTTCCTTATTTTACAGAATATATAATCAAAGCAAATGATGGGGTACGAAACAATTTTGTACATTATTCTTCCCCACCCTTGCTAAAGTATGTGTAATTTGAGTTTAAATTAGATCGTTTTTCAAGTGTATGATAAAAGTGCGTTGTTTCTACAGCGCCATGATATGCGAAAGATATTTTCAAAATCTTGCAAAATGTCAGCCTCTTTAAACAAGAATCAAGATTTTGAATAAGATTTATAGACTGAGTGATATAGATAAAAATGTTGCGTGTATTTTCTGTTAATTTTCAAGCTTTCAAAACATTTGTTGATTTTTTTTGTTTTATAATTATATTATTTAGTTTCATTAAAGTTCAACGTAATAGATACTAGTAATAGCTATCTTATTAAAATGTACAGTACATAAGAAGCTTATAATAATGAATACATTTTTATAATTAAATACAACTTTATACAAATAATTACGACAATAAAGAATGAGTAAAACAGTAATATTATTAAAAACAAATTTCTTTACTGTATTGAAAAAGCAAACTAGAGCATGATATAATTATTTTTACATTAAATCAAAGCTTGTTATATTAATATTAATAACAGTTATTATTAATTTAAAAAGCAAAACACACACATTATTATCAATGTTGTGTTGCAAATAATAGGTTCATTGCAAAATGAATCTCTTATTATCAATAATGTCTCTCTTTCCAATTCAAAGGAAACATTAATCCAATTTGTATATTCAAATAAACGTTCTTTTCTTGTTAATATTTTACAGATATTATAAAGCTTAGTTAAATGTTATGATTATCTACTTTTTAGAAATTAATATTGATATTTCAGTACGAGTTTAACTTGCGTAGTATAATTCTCAATACACGAAAAGTGTACATAACTCGTCATTAGTAGAATATTACGTTTATATTAAATTTCAAGTTATTGTAAATAAAGTTAATGATTTAATACATAATAGTTATTTATCCTGAACTAATTTAGTTTCCATTAATTACTGTGCTGATACTGTGAAAAGAACAGATATTTGTGCTCGTCTACATAATATATAGACCAAATATAAGGAACACGCAGCAGTGATTAATCGAAACTGTTATCTTTAATGACTGTTGCGCACTAAAACATCCATAACCAAAAAGTTGAATTTCTATTTCCATAACAGTCATAAGTGATACATAACTGCAGTACTAATGTGCAGTTTTGATATACTCTATTAAACATTTCATGAACTTCATAGCGAAAAGCAGTTCTTGAGTGTTAAAATTAAAGAACTTGAATTTAAAGTTTTGCAACTTTTTGATAACGTCATAATGAGGTTCGTTAACTTTCTCTTGCAACAAATAACACCATATATATATATATATATATATATATATATATATATATATATATTGCAAATGTCATGAAGACTAACATATGACTAAAACATATTAATGATTGAAATAGTTACATTACCTTTTTCGTCAGTTTAAATCCTATAAATATTGCAGAAAATACTAAAAATAATCCATCGCATTAATTTTAAATGCTTTTATTTAGTTTTGATAGATAATTTAATTACAAAATCTCATTTTAAAAGGATTTTGAATTTCTGAAAAATATAGTAAGTGTCAAAGAAGTGTCTTATGCTTAGTTATTTACATATAAGTTATTTAATTCTAAATAAAACAACCTAAAAATTTTTTTGTTATAGATGACAAATTTCTTACTGTGTTACCTAATGAATTGAAATCTTTTCGCTTAAATTTGAACTAATTTCTTATTATGTGTGATTCAATTATTAAACATTTGTTGAATATTTATATTATACATATATATATTTCTCAATCTGTACATTAAATAAATGTATCTTTTTCATAAGCAGATAAAAAAAAGAGTATTCGATAAATTTCTAGTACTTTATCCTCTCTTTAAAGCATGCATGTTTAATCTATTCTTCAATTTGGCGAATAATACTTTACTAAGGAGGAGTTTATTTTTTCATTTCCAATCTTTGAGAAAATGCCTCAAGCACTACCCTTGTTTAATTATAAAAGTCTTTGCATCCGGTGTACTTTTTCGTACTTATAACTCAGAAGAGATTATCATAATGACAAAGAAAGAATGCAACAGGAATGTGTCAACCTCCCAAGCTGCGATTCCCAATTAATAGCGATAAGATCTTTCCGGAATCATTAATTCAGTTACTTAATTAGAGATCAATTCAATTGTGGAGGATTATGTTTGAAACAATTGCATATAGAGGGGAACAATTATTTTTGATAATCAAATAATTGCAGGTGAAATTTTTTTAATAAACAAATGCTTTTTAATTAATGATTAAATATATTCATTATTTGCTCGCTCTAAAAGTTAATTAACAATTTAACTATGTAATAAAATAACTTTATTATTTTGCTAATGGAATGTGGAGATTAGTTTTATCTGTTCATGAATAATGGATGTGTTTATTAGCTTATTTTTTATTTAAAATGTATTGAAATTAATTTGTTGTATTCTAATGATTATGAACCTCAAAAATTACTATTTTCAAAACGAAAAGAAATTATTGAAATGATTTATCTGGATTCCACATTCCTTAAAATCATACTTTTTAATTTTAATGTTGTTATCAAACTGTTGATCAAGAGTAGAAAAAATAGAGTAATCTCTAGCACATGAGATGCACTTTGCAGAATTTCCTTCTATATACGAAAAAAATAAGGTGAAAACTTTGATTTATTTGTATTGTGTTCTACAATTGTGCGTCAGATTTTTTTTGATTAAATTTTAACTTCTGATTTTACATATCTTCCTTATCACCCAATAGCTTAGTTTTAGTCAATGCTCACTCCATTATGTTTCTTCCTATTTCACATTCACTTGTTTCTCTACAATCAGTTTTCATTTGCTCTCAACAAATTAAGTATTTCGACATATTAAAATATAATTTCAGGGATGATTTTGAGTATTATATTAAGTAAAATCTTAATATATAAAATATCTCTAAATTATTTCTTTTTATTAATATATGTATGATATAATAAAAATTTATAAATTTTATTTTTCATTACTTTTTTTGCACAAATAAACATACTTTTAAGCAGTTTTATTACTGAAATATTTACAACACCTAATAATATATATGAAAAATGTATGAAAGCAATGATGTAATTTAAAGGTAATTAAAATCTGCTGATATAAATGTTGTATATCAATTTAAACGACTAACATATAAATATTTGAAGATTCTACCTTGTTCTAGCTTAATTTGCCTTAAATTAAAATTTACATGAAAATATAACAAATAAATTATTGAAAATTCAAAGCTTAAATCTTAATTTTGAAATAAATGTATCCACTATTTACAATATGCTTAAAATGTAATACTGTATATTATACAAGACTATACAGAGATGTAATATTTTTAAAATGTATAAGAAACTATTCTGTTATAATATATCAAGTAAGTAATTTTGGTTCAAAAACATTATATCATATTCTTACCATTTGGTGAGCAACTGAGGATGTCAAAACTGCTTAATAAGATTGAGCAAATTCATAAAACACATGGCACTGAAAGAATTTCGTAAAAAAAACTTCAAAATGATATGAAATATATTGAATAATATTTATTAACAACTGAAACACAACTAATAAATACAAAACATTTAAAAAATCTATTAACATAATATTAATAAATGCTTCGAAGTAAAACAAAACCCTTAATTTTCCAGATTAACAATTCCGGATCTAGGGATTTTTATGACAAAGAATATTAATTTCATAAGTGTGGAGAAGTTGCTTCTGTCTCTCAATTTAATTGAAAGTGACATTCGTACATATTAACCTACATATGTATCATTTTAGTTTCTATGAATTCATAACAGAGTAATATAATTTTTCATTTGTATGTATATTTCAGAATGTAAAATTAAAACAACTTTAATTCCTTCTAATAGTGGATCAGAAAATATAGTGCAAAGGAAAACACGATTGAACCAAAAAGTACTATCTTCCATCTGAATGACTGTAAAGTATCACAGTACTGAATGAATGTAAAGTACCGAATTACTTAAGCTGAAATCAAATGTAATATTTTGGTTAGATTTATATATTTTTCATTTTTACCTTGAAGATTACAATAAGGCAAATCTAATATGAAAATCATTGTTAGAAATATTTTTTGTTCTGGTGTTTTGATGTTACATTGGCAAAAAAGTCATTTAAAACGACACTGAAAATTTTAAAATACCATTAAGAATTGCATTAAATAATAGTACTTAACAGTAGAAAACCATGAATCTAAATATAAATAAATGTACTGAAGGTGAATCAAAATCATAGTAAGAGAATATTTTTTTAAATCGACTTCAAAATATTTGACGATAAATAATGGTGTTTAAGTAAAAATTGAAATTCCAATTCATTTTTTAACTACAGTGATAACTTTTCCAAGAAAGCAGGTCTCATGGATAGAAAATGGAATTTGAAACATAAAGTGGATCAATAAAAAGTTCCATCTAACTTTCCAAGAATGGGTCCGTGAAAACTATTATCGATAAATAAAGTATAAACTTTGAAAATGCTCCCAGGCATTCAACGCTTTCTTTATTCTCACAATAAAACTTCATTTTATTGAAAAAATTTTTAATTGATTTCTTGTGATAAACACAAAATTGTTCAAATGATTTCAGTTTCAGCGTTTGAACTAAAGAAAACATGCAGCATCGTTCGGATTTCCACTGATTGCTCATGAGTAGATATTAGAGGAAATAAGTAAGTCTAATAAATTAACTTATCTGTAACAAAATAATGTATCAATTACTATATAATGTTGCTTATAGCAGATTTAATTTCTAGTTTTCTACCACAGTTTAAACAAGAAGATATCAGAAAGAAAAGGATCAAAATTTAGTTTCAAACATTTTAAGAAGGAAAATTATTTTATGAAAGTATTTAATTCAAACATTAATTAAATCACTCAAATGAAAAATTTGTGATGTTTTTAGTAATAAAATAAAACACAAAAATATTTGGAAATTCCTTGAAGTTGAAGTTTAACAAGGTGATGGGGTATTTTTTAATATTACATTTAGCATTAAATTTCAAAGAATTATAAGCTGCATTCGCCCAACAAGCTATTAATATTTATGTTTTAAAAATTGCTCCTGATTTATATTGGTTGATTAATTATCAACGATGATTTAAAATATTTTGATACAATATATATGTATAATTCAGGCATTAATGAAACAAAATTATTAGATTGTTTTTCAACTTTATTTTTTAATTCCAAAATTTTTAGCTCATATTACACCTGATCATATAGCTTCAGAAACAATCATACTAAATTTGTGTAAGTAAAGATGTAATAAAACTATACTTTCCAAAAATTTGTTTTCAAAAATATTCAAAAAGTTAATTAAATTTTCTTTCATTTAGTATTCAATTATCAGATTTTTTAATTATAAAGTCGGTAATAAAACTTCACAAAAATGAGAATTTAAAATAACATTGCATCACATAATGTAAATTTTAACAAGGTTTCATCCAGTATAAAGCTAAAAATTTAAATTTTAAATTTAAAGGAATAGTTTAATTCATATCCCAATTATCAAATTACCTGGCTATGATCTTAACACCATTAAAAACAAATATAGTGTATTTTGAAGAACTGATAATATATCCTTTTTATAACTATGCCTACAAATTTTCAAGCATATATTAATAACTTTTACCAATATATTAATGAAAAACATTTTACATTGTTCTTTGGTAGACAATATCAATTTATTATCGTTTTGCATTTAATCATAATAATAAAAAAAATAATTTGAGAAAGTTTGCAAAATTGTATGCAAAAAAAAATCTTTTTACATTTCATAGTTCCTTAATTGTCAAGAATGTAATGATTATTTATTTAAATGAATGATAAAAAATTATTTTACTTTCAATCAATTAAAATAACACTGACTAGATTATAATTTTTGTGAGTATTAATCAGATTATCTCAGGCTCATCAAGCGATTTTTTTTCTTTATAAACAAGCACATTTCCCATAATCTCTAGATTAAGAAAATTGAACATTTGCCAATTTCTAAGCAATTCCTAATGAGATTTTTTTTCGTCGTGTGGAGAGGTTGCTTCTCTCTCTCAATTTAATTGAAAGTGACATGCTATAATTCGTTTTCTTTTATGTATAGTAACCAAAATTTAAGTAGAAATAAGCAATGAATAAACTCATAGATAGGTAAAATCAGTGACAACAATCTAGTATTAGTTTTGGGAAATAAAAACTCGTTACTCGAATGCGCAAAATTTCTGGAAATATAATGATAATTATATATGATGGCATAATTTACTTAGAAATGTATATATTCCATTTCTAAAAAGTATTTTTTGTTAACAGTATTTGGAAAAATATGTATTATTCTAATCATAATTCATAGAAGTAGATTTTTGAATGAAAAAAATCATTCAAATTATATTTTTATGATTTACATAAAGTATGTTATAAGAGAAATTATCAGTTTAGAATATATTTATGATGATATGGTCAAATGTATAATTTTTACCGGGGTGTTAAGCAAGATCAGTAAATGTATTCCGATGGCAATTTACCGCTTCAAAATGTTAAAGAAATGCAGTAGAATTTATAAACAGAAAAAATATAATGATTTTAACATGCCCTTTTTAATATTAAATATGAATTAAAAATAATTTAAAGACGATAATTTTGATAAGTATGATAAAATATACTTTTATGTAAAAAATTTTATTTTCAATACCAGCACATTATTCTATAAAATTTAACTTTTTAACAATAATTGGAATTTTTACAATACCTGCTTAAACTCTTACAATATTTACAGAGTATATTTAGGTTTTACGTACATAGATACTAAAGGCTGCAATTATTATATGTAATTGATACATATAAATAACTTGTCAATTTCCAATTAATTGACGTTTTATGAATGATAACTTATTCTTTAACAAGTTGGATAAAATTAACAAAAGTTCACATAAAATCTCATCATATTTCAATTGAATAAGATTAATATTTTATATTTAATGATTGACAGATACGATGGAAAAATTATTTCATTTTTTACGCATGTACTCTTGCGTTTACTTGTACAATCTCTAGAATTTACAATTCATTATACTAAGCAAAATCTAGTTTATAAAATGATAAAAATGAGTGAACTAATTTCAAAACATTTTTTATACTTACATAAAATATATAAAAAGAGTCAATATATATGCATTGACATATTTTTGAAAACAAACTAAGTTTATAATGATGCAGAAATATTATGTTGTATTCCTCGTCTTTGAAAATTATAAAAATAAGAATTTATTAATTTTTAACAATTAAATACATTTTTTGTTTTTCTTGTTTCCTTTCTGCTTAGAAGTCCCTTTTGAAATCCCAAAAATTAAAAGAGAATTATTTAATATTTTTAATTCAATTTTAATTGACAGTTTCATTATTTGTTAGCAAGTGTATTTGCATGCCACATATAATTTTAGAAATAACAAAACAAAATGGTATATTTTTGTCAATACAATTAAATATGGTTTCTTGTTATCCATATATTAATTGGGAAAATATTGATATATTCTAAACATTTTTATAAGGCGAATTTTTACTGTTGTTGTAAAGGCTTCCTACGAAGTTTTACATCCTTTAATATATTTTGTTATTTGGATTTTTTGCTAAAGAATTTAGATGAAAATTTTGATTTTAAGTATTGCTTTGCTTTATATAAAAATGAAGCATATTCTTTAAATATATATTGCATCAAAATCATAAACGTCATATTAGATTCGTTGATTAAGTTTTTAAGTGACATCTAAATTATTATTTTAATTTTTAGGTGAATTTTTATTATGAGATTTTATAAATTGACCTAACATAGTAAAATTTCGGAAGGGTTTTCAGTTTAAATTGTTTTGGGCCTAACTGAAATGTTTTCTAATGTTCACTAGCTTCCTATTTTTTTAACTTTCAGTTTTAAATATTTCTTCTGTTCATCAAAATTTCAGATACTTTTTTTAATTTTCCTTCCAATTATCTTGTTTTTTTTTCCATAAAAATTTCTTTTGTAAATTTTCCCTCATATATAGTTCATAGTTTTTATTCAATTAAAAATGCTTAATGTTCTGATTCTTTTTGTAAAGCTTTCGAATTCTAAACTTATTTTTTTTGTTGCGTACCATTTTTGAAAGGTTTTGTTTTATTAATTTAATTAAATGTATTTTCAAGTAGTTAATTGTCTTTTTTTCTACATTTTAAATGCAATTAAAAAACTTTAATTAATGAAAATTTTATTCCTTAGTAGTGTTTTGCTTTTACTCACAAATGATCTGAAAATAATCTTTATGAATAAACCTTTTTCAGAAATAATTTTGTTTCCTTCTTTATGAATAGCTAGTTTGATAGAATTTTGAATAATAGTACAGAATCTTGAGACTGTGTCTTTACCAACAGTAAATTGTAAGACATGAGTTTATTTATCATATATATATATATATATATATATATATAATATATTATATATATCATCATTTGAGCAGTTATTCTAATTAGCTATTTAATAAATTTTTAGTAAGAAATATATATTATTTGGGATTTTGGAAGGATATGATTCAGGCTCTTTTACATTATAATAATACATTTGATCATCAGTTTTCAAAAAATGTATCAACTAAAAGTTATTGGAAATTTATATATTTGTGTGTGCGCGTGTGCATGTGTGTGTGTGCGCGTGTGCATGTGTGTGTGTGCGCGTGTGCATGTGTGTGTGCGCGCGTGTGCATGTGTGTGTGCGCGCGTGTGCATGTGTGTGTGCGCGCTTGTGCGTTTGCATGTGTGTGTGCGCGCTTGTGCGTTTGCATGTGTGTGTGCGCGCTTGTGCGTTTGCATGTGTGTGTGCGCGCTTGTGCGTTTGCATGTGTGTGTGCGCGCTTGTGCGTTTGACATGTGTGTGTGCGCGCTTGTGCGTTTGCATGTGTGTGTGCGCGCTTGTGCGTTTGCATGTGTGTGTGCGCGCTTGTGCGTTTGCATGTGTGTGTGCGCGCTTGTGCGTTTGCATGTGTGTGTGCGCGCTTGTGCGTTTGCATGTGTGTGTGCGCGCGTGTGCGTGTGCGTGTGCGTGTGCTTGTGCGTGTGCGTGTGCGTGCGCGTGCGCGTGTGCGTGCGCGTGCGCGTGCGCGTGCGCGTGTGTGTGTGTGTGTGTGTGTGTGTGTGTGTGTGTGTGTGTGTGTGTGTAAAATTTCTTTGGTCAGACTTCATCATTTAATGTTTTAATGAAATATTTATGTGAAGGAGAACAATTTTGATATGCATCACTAAATAAAAATAGTTGATTTAGATTTGCATTACTTTATACATGAATAAAATTTATTCCATTTATTGAGAAGAGACGTAAATGTGTAATTCGACAAACAGTAACGACATTTCCCTAACATCTTTTATATTATTAATGAAGTTAAAATATCTAAGCAGAATTCTAATTCCCAAACCATATGATCTTCGAATCATAAAGTTAAAATCGTTCATTGACATAATTAAAATAAGCATTCAAATACCGACGCCAATGAAGCAAGTTGATCAATGATGTTCTAAATTCAAATTGAGTTAGTCCAGCGAAAACAAAATGCGAGTTCCTGTCATTTGAATTACTTAACTCCCTTTGGACAGATTTGGTGAATTAGAAGCAGATGTACTCTCAGCAAAATCATCTTTTAATTACGATATAAAATTCGAAACATTTGATGTGTTATAGCAACAATATATGAACATCTCATTTCTGTACTATGCTTTTAATTTGTTATCATTCAGTGCCAACTTCTATAAATAAAGAATGATGCGTATAATATTTAATTCCTGAGAATCATCATTATGAGGTAATTATCTTCATCTAGTATATAAATTAACTGTGCTTCAATAAGTACTTTTATTTTCACATACTGAATGAAAGAATGAGGTTGCTTTTACTTTTGCGATCATAATATAGAATTGAAAGAGAAATAATTGGAAATACCTTATTAAATTGCGATTTCTTCAAAATTATTTAGGGATTCTAATTCAAAATAAAGTAACAAGAATTACAGATTTTTGGTTTCATTATTCTGGAAGAAAACTTGTAGCATGTTCATTAGTATCAATAGGCATAAAATGAATATTTTTAGTAAAATTTTAAGATTAAAAATTTTAAAATAATGATTAAATAATATTTTAAGAATTAATTCGATTTCAAATGCAACCTCATTTAAAGATATCTTTGTATCTTAAAATTTCAAAATTAGGTGATTTAATTTATTTTTTATAGTAAAATGAAAGTTTTACGCAATTTGTATATAATAATAAAAATAATTCCAATATAAACTGATAAGTTTTTAAATAAAACTTAGTTTTTAACCTTTGATAATATTTTAATGTGTCTTTTAATAATGCATAATGACATTAAGGTATAAGAAAAAGTGATGATTTTCGCTATAAGATTAGGATTTAATTAAACTATGGAGCAGAATTGTATCATTCTCATTAGTTATTATTTAATGCTTAGTTTATATATATATAATATATATATATATATATATATATATATATATATATATATTTATATTTATTTTTGTATGTATGTATGTATTTTTGTATGTATATACATATACAGAGAGAGACATGTAGATATTCATTTATAAATCCAATTGAAATCCTTCCAAAATCAGATATCATGATCACTATGTGGGAGCTTCTAAAACACTTTAAACGACATCGCACGCAAGGTTACAGATTCGTAGGAGAAGGAAGAGTGGGTGGAAAATGACAAAAATTAAATAAAAAAAACAAGCTTCATGATGTCCATTGTGAAACGAACTTCTTGAACGGAAATGATTTCTCTCTGCCACAGAGTCGGAAAACATGTTTCGTGCGTCACGCAATATCACGTGAAAGTATGTTTCATCTCAAATTATTCTTTGCAAGCACACAAGAGAGGAGAGTCGTGCTTCGTCTCATGAAAACTATGTTCCTATAGAATACCCGTTTTTTTTATATTTTCAAGCCCTTTCTTTCTTTCTTTTTTTCAACTATGGAGTACCTGAGAACTATATCATTATTCCTTATAAGAATTTCTTTTCAGAATGTTTCATTTTAGATTTGAGAGGTTTTTTTTTTTATTTATTTACTATTTAAATCAAGCAATGATTCTTTGAAAACGGAAATAAAATTTTTGAAAGTGCATTTCTAAATTTAACTTAAACATATTGGTTCAAAATATAAGTATAACAGATATTTACAATATTATTAATATAAGTATACGTGTTTGTTGAATTTTTAAATTAAGAGATCATTCTTATTAATTTTTACATCATTATGGCATTATGAGATTTGGTTTCAAAATTTAACAAGCTCTGACGTGAAAATTAATTATTTTATTATTATTATATTTTTTTTCCAGAATAAAGCATACAAAAATATCATGTTTCTTCAAATTTTAATTGACATTATAAATTAAGTTAAATATGTTTTAATGATTTGAATTCACCTATTTTTATTGAAATTCTTCAACTGAAATAAAAGGTTTTCTCTTTTTAAATTTTTAGCGTTTTGCTTTATATTTGTTAATTGTTTATACTATCGGGCAAGTGCCTATATTACACAAAATAAAAAAAAGTTAAGTATGTATAATAAAATGATTACACATGCTGAAAATTTCAATATTAAAATATTATCTAAAATCTGACTGGAATCATTCCCTCTCAGCCATTGGACGAAATAGTCGTTGGACGGAAGTTTTATTGCACATATTTTCTCCTCCTACCTCTTCGAATGGTGCATAATTTTGAAAATTAAATATAATTAATAATATATTGTGAAACATCACTTAAATGACATTTAACATTTAAGCTCAAAATTTTAACAAGAATAACTCAAACACAGCAATATGATTGAAATAATAATTTAATGAATGATATTAATGACAGATTACATTAAATAAACTAAATTTCTTTTTCAGTGAATATCATCTACTCATTTGGTACTTTTAGAAAAGCTTCAAAAAACCTCGCATACCATTGCATTATATCCATTAAATCTCGTTATATACCGATTTTGCCATAAAACTTCAGAATCTCATTTTTCAACAAAATATAGAAAGATTATTGATGGACGGGTAGAACGCTGGACGTAATCGAGCTATACCCTAGTATCAACAAGGAATCATTCATGAATTTTAGTTAACAGAGTAGTTGCATTTTGAAAAAGAATCATTCTGTTAATTTTCCTTCATAAAATTTTAATCCTATGATATTCGGATTTCATACTTTGCATTTAGATGATCTTTATTTATTATTTCTTGTAATCTCTGATTGACTAGTCCTTAAATAATTACATTTGTGATGATTGATTGCTTATCTATACACTTCAAAATAAAAGCCTGATTGTTTTTCGGTTTTCCAAGCAATGCTTATTTTATCTCATCCCAATACAAAATCATGCTAAGTTAATTTCATTTATCAAAAAGAGATATTTTGAAATTAAAATTTATTTCAGAAATGAGACAAGTATTTTGATTACAAAATTTCAAAAGTCAAAACAACGCTCCAAATTCTCTAGTAGAAATTCTTGTTAAATTGACGTTTGTCGAATAAGTACCAAAGTAATTTAAAATATGCAATACCCGAGGCACATAAAGTCATATACTACTCTAGCTTTTTCGGTAATACAAATGAAATGAGCCAGAAATTATATACGTCTTCCCCAGATTTCGTACTCTTAGCAATTTAAGTTTTCGTTGATATCTTTGAAGTATCATAATGCCTTCTAAATCCCCTTGTACAGTAAAAAAATGAAATGGAAAGATAACGTATATTGAATGCAGACACTTTGATAAGCGACTGTAGTATTTTCATGTAGCTTCTATTTTCTTGATTATAAATTTAATTTTCTCGTAATAAATATATGCAATTATTCTCCATTATTAAATCTTCCTTTCAAATAATTAATTCCGCATTATTATTTCACGTACTATTTTTACACACTTGTTTTATTTTTCTTTTATTATCTTATTTTATTTCTTTTATAATCGTCTTTTATTATCTTTTTCTTTTATTAGTCTTAACTAAAAAAGTTTACATTGCTTGTATTTACTTAGCAACTAATTTTCTAGCTAAAATTTCATTTTATGTAAAAAAAAATAAGGATTATTTTCATTTAAAAAGATAGCTCATTTTTACTATGATTCGGAACTAATATTTTTTAATATCAAAAGCTTCATTGTAACTTTGTTATGCTTATAAAACTACCTAATGTTGGTTATTGAAAAAATATGATATTAAAAATATGTAATTCAAACTGCTCACAACAATGGTATCCAGAAAACCAAATAAAAATATTGATTTTGTGTTTTTTTCTCAAACTAAATTTTGAATTTTTTAAAATTTCCATAAGAAATCCTTATGTTATATAAAATACTTTTGATACTGAATGTGCATATCAAAGACCATCTGCTACCAAAGTAAACACCGAATAACATATAAGTTTTACAACTTGTGTAAGCATTAACAGGGTTATGTGAGAATTCAAATCACACACATTGAAAGTGGATATAATAGAATATATTTTATGGTATTTACTCACTGTAACTGCAATGCAAAATAAGTATATACAATCGGAACTTTTTTTAATCTTCATCCATAATTGAACAAGTTCAACCATTTTAAATATTTTTTTTCTGAGTAGAAGGAAAACTATCAAAAAATAAAAACATTTAATTGTTGCCAAATTTAAATTGCATCTAATTATTTTGACACCAAAGGAATGTCAGACCAAAAAAAGATATTTCTTTTCTATTATTTTTCATAAAAGTCAATGTTTTAAATATTTTATTCTCATGCCTATTTTCTTATGATTATTGAAAGACATTTTAAGTTCAACGGGGTAATTGATTTCTGGAAGGACTTCATACATAGTGACCCCTAATCATGTGTTAGAAGGGAGGAAATTCAGAAAACTCTCAAGTAACAATCTAGATAGAAGTGCATGTAAAAGACAGAAGCGCATTATCAACCTTCTGTTTTCAAACAGTAAATGGGATCAAAACTGAGTATTGCTTATGGAGAGCCCTATCATATCGGGTATCTAAGTACCTTTCATTACATATTTTATTTATTGAAATTTAAGTAATATGAGTCATACTTTAATAATTCTTCGTTAGATGTTTGTTTTGAAGCTCTGAATATTTCATTCAACCCCTAATTATTTACATTTAAAGAAGGATTTCTATCTCAATATTTTAGTCTTTTTTATTCATTTAAATGAATAAATTTTGCATTAGATATTTCTTAAAGCTATTATTTATTCACTTATACATGTTGTTTACCCATTGAGGTTTACTTCATAGCAAAGATACCTTAAATTAGCATGAATAGTTATGTTTACTAAATTAGAAACTTCCCAAATAAAATGGAATACATAAGTTATTTTGAATAATATTTTATTCCATATATATAATTGTTTAGATTGTAGTTGGTCAGATTAAAATATTTAGAATCCAAGTTACTCATTCAGTTTAGTTTTTAAATTGATTCGATAATAATATCACAAAATTATTTTTCCGATTTAGCAGCTGAATGGATAGATCTGTGTTTTCCAATACTTTAATGAATAAACATTTATTCAATTCGTATAAATTTTAAATCCATCAAACAAAATGTGCTGATTACGAAATTATAAACTTTAAAAGAAATGATGACTATTTTGAAGCTTTCATAAAATTGGCTTCTCAATGGTCGTTACTGATTCAATTGACATTGTTAACTTTTACTAATCAAGACCAAAGATTACAATACAATAGTTTTAAGGAATACATTTTTGCCTTATATTGACTAACTCTTTCCCCAACATGGAAAAAAATTTGACTTTTATTATATAAAAACAATTTACATAAAGACTAACATTGAAAGATTTGACTGTTTCTTAAGTGTTTATAAAAACAATTTATTCACAAGATAAATAAGAATTTAAGCAAAACATATTTGGAAGTAACGTATTTTTAAGTTAAAAATATAAAAAAGAGGTATTTTTTTCTGAAAAGTTATTAAATGCAATTTTTTTTTTTGATTAAATAATTTCTCTGAAATTTAGGTAAGTGTCCATTCTGACTGTTAGTATATTATCTGTTTATTAATATTAATATAAAAATTGTACAATGTGAAGATAATAATTCATTTATTAAGGAAAATAAGTCTTTTGTATGAGTGTCGATTGCACTGTCGAAAGTTATTGTTTAACAGTTTTCATTTGTAAATTAAATTCTTGGTTAATATAGAAATGTCATTTTTCAGATTTATACGTAAATATTGAATTAAATGTAAAAAAATAACTGGGTTTTTTCTTAAATTTTTATCATAAAAGAAATTACTTTTTAAAGCTGTTTAATATATTGACATGAGTAAAGAAAATCCAATGAAAATGATTTACGAATATTTGAAATTGATATAAGATTCGAATTAATAGAGTAATTGAAATTTTCTATTTAGGAATCTACTTTTTGAGGATAGCTATGGTTACCAAATTTTAGGAAGAGAGCTGTTTTCATGAAAACAAAGCAAACCCATAAATTAAGGTATTAACCTAATTTCTATGAAAATGTTCATTTTTAGGACCAAGTATTTCCGTTCACAAAGCTTGAGTTCGAAAATTTTTTATCTAGAAATAATTGGAAAACATTCACAATGCACTATAAAAATCGAAATAAAAATGAGGCTAAAAATGTCTCATGTCTATTTTTTTAAATATGAACATGGTTTCTCAAGCATATTTGAATTTTTTTTTTAATTTTGAAAGATATGTTGAAATACAAAGAAAATAGTAAATAAATAACATGGATTTTAATATAATATATAATGATTTAATAGTATAAGGATATATAATTAACCGATTGTATAATTTGAAATTGAAAGTAAATGTATCCAAAGAACTTTACATAAACTGTTATGTATTCAAAAAATTAAAAGTTAGGCCGGTTTATATATTTCTAGCTGAATATAATGCCTTATTAATTAGAATATGATAAATAAACATCTCTGAATAGAAGATATGAATATATAATAAGTATCATTTTATCAGTATTTTATAAAAATAATTATTTTGGGAAACATTTGGTATATCTGTCATGTATATATATATATATATATATATATATATACATATGTATATATATATGACATTACCAAACTGTAAATAAAATACATAACTTGCTCTTGCTCTGATTTCTAAATGATTTAACAAACAGAATAAAACAGATAAAATTTATAAAAAATGATGTTTCATAAAGCTAGCACGTCATTTTATATAATTGCATTATATAATTGTATTATCTTATATAATTGTCAATATAAATGATATTAAGCATTTTTGTATTAATCCAATATTACTTAGTTTATCAATTTTTCTGTCTGAAAGTTTGCTATAATACTTTAAATAATTATTAGTTCTGTTTCATCAAATAACTTATCATAAATTTTGAAAGAATGGTCAGTTATTAGTTTAACAAATGTTTTGAACTCATATTTAAATAAGAGAAAATTTCTAAAAATGACAAATCTAAAAATTCTTAAAATTTCTTAAATCTTAAATATGTATGAAATGTACAGATTGATTAACATTTATATCAAATGGCTTTAAAGTAACATCTTACCTGTCTCTTGAGTAAAGCACAAATGATTAAAAATAATATTTAAATAATTATCATAAAAATCAAGGTTTTCAAAATGAAAATTTGAAATTTACCATGTATTTTTGAAAATGTGTTATCCATTCACATACACACATTCCTCCTATTCTACTACACATACATTATGAAGTTTTTTACCTATATAACATTAAGAAAAGTGTTAATTCAGTAAATATACACATTATAACGAAGCTAAAACATTATACACAATATTTACTTTAATTAATGTGCCATATTTTAAAGGTACAGAAATATCACTATTGGAATTTTATATTAGCTTATTTTTTCTATAAAATAAAAACCTTTACTTAATAAATACCCAAATTTTTAGACAAATTTTAGACAATGGTCAATTTTTTCTTTGATAATTACAACATACACTTTCAAGTTTTGAAAAATGGTATAAATCATTTTCCAACTTAGTAGTTAAGACATATTTGCAAAAAATTTTATAACAAGTAAAAAGCTGTTTCTTGATTTTACATCCGATGATCGTAACTAGAACTAATTTAAAGATTTCTTAAAGGCTACACTATTAAATTCTAGTCAGAAATAAGCCCGCATTAATAGAAATTAACAAACGAAATTAAATATAGATATGTTGTAATTATAAAAACATACAACTTGAAGATATCAAATATGAAATTAACTAACTTAGTTATTTAAATAAAAAAATCAGTTTGCAGTTTTTAATTCTCTCCTTATACTTCGGATCTTAATTATATAAAACTAGATCACCCATTTTATTTTAATTAGTTCTTCACTACTGGAAATTTCTTTTTCTTGATCTTTTTCAATAAAATTAGAATGAAGGTCAAATTATTTTTCAAACTGTATTTTTCGTTTTCTTACGTTATCCGTGGAGAATTCTGCGAAGTAAAAATGTCGTCTCCTAATTATGTCGCCAATTTCACAGCAGCTCAAAACTCACTTTATAACTGAGGGACGCGTATTTTATGAAATCCTAGCCCGTCCTCACTTCCCGCATTCGGGGCTAATTATCTTTTACCTTTAAGAGTGAAAGAAGATGCAAACTGATTAAACAGAATTTTCTCCATTTTTTTTCTTTTTGTTTTAATTGAGATCTCTACATTTACTTAAGGATTAGTTTTGGAAACTAAATTCACCATAATGGGATTTTTAATTTTTTTTCTCTTTTCATAACAATTTAACTGAGATTTTTCTAATTAATATGTGTTTTACTGGCGTACCGCAGGGAATATGATTATTGTTCTATAAAAATTGAAGAATTGCCTTAACTTCACCTCGTCTAATTGTAATTTTGGAATTCCTTTTTCTCTTCTTTTTACGCAGAAAAGAAAATTTTTAGACTTTTTGTGAACATAAGTTGAGGTTTTTGCAGCTTCGAAATACGTTATATGAGTTGTTTTCCAAAAATAATACCTAACATAAGAAAAAAGCATAGATGTCTCTACTTGAAATATTTTATAAATATTTATACTTCTGTTAATTTTTTAATGTATAAAATTTTTTAACAATGGCAGATTGTAGACAGTTACAACTGGAACAGAATCTATGAATCTATTGTTCCCTGATACCAAGGAACCGGCCAGACATAGCGCCTCTTAGCCGCCGAGCCGTTGCCCCGGGTGCACCACCATCGCACATGCCATAGGGAACCGCTTATATGGTTGGCAGCATTTATACTTCATTCACGCACACAAGGAAAGGACAAAGACAGGATAGAGAGAGAAAAATACATCCATGCCTGAACCGGGACTCGAACCCAGAACCTCCATATCCGTAGTCAAGCACGCTTACCACTAGACAAGTTGGCCGGCAGTACAAAATTGAATGCATTCTAATTAAAATAAAACTAAATTTTCACTTTGCAAATTTAATCGTATCTATTCTTAAAAAGTTGGAAAGAAAATTTATTATTCATTCAAAATATTTTCAAGCACTTAATTTCTGATATTCTATCCAAATCAACTAATTTGCTTTAATTCATTTTATTTGATATTTATTTTTATGTTTAAAAACCAATTTAATGCTTATTTTTAATAATTTTAACCTTTCTATTAAAGTGCAGTATATTGAAATAATGTATGAATATATATTAAAAATAAAAATATATATGAAAATATATTATATATCATTTATTTACATTTAAAAGAAAAAAAAAAACAGCTTGAAAATTTAATTTGTAAGGAATAATTAAATCCATAAAACTTTCATCCCGGAAATGTAGGATCTGATGAAGGCATTTCTGAAACTTACCACAATTACTATCAATAATTATTGCTTAAGACTCAGTTGTTAATTAAATATATCAGTGTCTGTTCATATTTAGATAAATATATATACACAAATTTTTGCATGCAGCCTGGAATATCCATCCTTTGCATATATAACACTTTTGTTTATTACAAGTTTTATAATGTATTTAATAAATTAATTATATATATATATATATATATATAAAGATTAATTAATGCCATCTTGTTTTTTTACTTACCAGAAACTAAATCGCAGCAACTAAATATCAATAGTTTGCTCTTTGATTCTAAGTTATAGTACCGGATAAATGAAGGCATAAATTGAATAGTCAGCTGAATAATGATTCGAGTCTAGCTTGGATGTCCAATAGTATCATTGCATGCTCTCTTCACTTCTTTTCTTCTCATTGCACTAATCTCATTCTATCTCTTTCATGACTATTTGATTAGCAGAATACCGATTAAGTGCCTTTCGTCAAGGGTATTTCATGAGGTGAATATTTCCGAAGATTTTATTTCCAAGAGATAGGTTTTGATGCTCATGTGTTTTATACAGAGCTAATGTATTTATTAACTTTAGTGATTATAGAAGTGTTTTTATCTCCACGTCAATTAATATAATTGATTTTGTTATGACTTCTTCGTATCTATTAGTTTCTTATATATATATATATATATATATATATATATATATATATATATATATATATGCAATTAATATGGCAATAAATATTTTATCAGTCACTAAAGCTAAAGACTATTTTCGAAATATCATAAAAAAATATTTTATTTTTAAAATAGAAACATATGTCTAAAATTCTTTCAAAATATCACCTGAAATCATCCTTTAGATTTTTTGAATTTGAATTCTCAAATGAAGTGAATATTTGAATGTGTCAATGTATGCTTCTTTCCGGATGACCAGAATGTAAATGACATGACATTTCAAGAACGAGACTCTAAGGAATGTGAAAAATAGAGGCATTTTTCATTCGAAACTTTTGATTCTCTCTTTCTAGAAAAATTCTTAATAAGAAAACAGTGATTGTTGAAAGTCAGAAAGGAAAAAGTAGGAAAAAATTTTGGATCCAAAGAAGCCTGAAGCTAGTAAGAAAATAAACAGAAACCAGTTGAGTGTATAGTAGACGGGTAAGGTGGTGGGCGAAAATGACTGAATATGACGCGGTCTTGAGCAGCCTTACTCAAGAATTCTTTCCTGACCCTGAGGGAATTTTCGTAGCGGAAGAGCATAACTCTTTAGTCTCACAATCCCCCTTGCTTTCACCAATTTTTAATTTCACTTTTTCAACATCTGCAACATCAGCCCCTTATGACGGAAGACAGTAGCGTGAGTGCACACACAACAACACAAAAAAAAAAAGATCCGCAAGAAGGAAAGTGAAAGCAAACACAAAACTAAAATAGGGAAACACGCCTTTGGAGGAGCCTTTTTTGCAACGTGTTTTCTCCTCTCCACTAAAGAAAAATGAGAGGCAAAAGATAGTCTCTTTTTTGTGTTACGATTATTATTTTTTGTCAGTCAAAAGAGCAGAAAATTGTTTATTCAAAATGAAGAAGGGAGAGATCATAAAGAAAAGCCATTTCATTTGAAGGATATCTTTCAGATTAAAAGTTTGATGAAGAGTTTTTTACTTTGAGCCAGCCGATTAAGTTTACCCCATCGGGTATCAATTACTTAATTATATAAACTTGAAATGAAATACACCCAAAAAATTACTTTAGGCAACTTTCTTGGTTATGATCTTCAATTCCTTCTGAAAAGTTTTTGATTATACTATGAATTATTTATTTTTTTGCTAAATTACAAACACTTTTCACATTTTCAGCTAATTAGATTTTTGTATTTATAAATTAGTTTACAGAAATATCAAATGAAAATTATATTTTTAAATTTTTATTAAATAAAATAGTATCATCAAAGGATTTTTAAAATGATATTTTTATACATAGTTACATAACTAATAGGCTACAATTTGAAACTTAATAAAACTTTTTAGTAATATTTGACAATAGTAAGTATAAAAACAAATTATTATGATGATACGAATATTTTAAAAATTTGGTATTGTTTAAAATTTAAAAAGTTTCCATGTAATGCATCTTTTTATAATTAACATCTAAATATGAGATTATAGCTCAAGATTACCTTTATAATATCCGAATAATCCCTTTACAAAAACGATAATGTTAACTATAGTTTTCATAGTTAATATATAGGATGCGTGTGCAATATATATATGCGTGTGTCTTACACACACATTTTCATCCAAATTATCTGCGGTCAAGTCTCGCAAAAATCATGAATATTGAGCAATGTTACATTTCTAATCTTCATTTATGCATGAAATATAACTTGAAATTTTATTCCTTATTGGCTATCAATAAAGGTGAATCATCTAACAATAATTTTATCCTGTGCTGTTTAAGAATTTAAAGAATAGTGTAAATATTCAAATTTCTTTTTAAGGAAAAAATCGTTTAAAACACATTATCGCTCATTAAGATTATTTGGACATATAAACATTACTTACAGTATTATGGCAAATTGATGAAACATCGTATAAAATCATTTCTATATGCATTCAATTAAAAAAATAAATCAATCAAATAAAATAAATCATTATATTATTTCCCATAAACTTTTGGCTTAATATAAACTTTAAAAAGTAATCATTTTCTTTATTTATGTTGGATATGAACTCCTAAACAGTAGTTTAAAATCATTGGAGAAGTGCTTGATTTTTGGCATAACATAAAAATACAAAAGTTTTTTGACATATTTGGAATCTGGTTCGTTAGTTTTAAAATAATTCATTTTCAGTACAACATACTTTAAGCCATTTTATATAAATTTTTAACTCTCTCTCTCTCAATATGAGTTTATTTAACTTATTTTCTTAAAATATCATGAACTAAAAACAAAAGTTTGTATTTATTTCTACATAAAATGATCATCTTTTGTATTTAGTAATACTAATATGTAAATTTGTATTTTTAAATATTTCACAATAAATTTTATTTTGCTTCCTTCCTTATGCTTTATATTTACTGAACTTTTCTATTGCAAATAATCATAATCATATCTTAATTAATTAATAATTAATAAGGAACTCATACTAAATAAGTAGGAAAAAATATTTTCCAGTGTCAGTTTTTATTATTGTTGATTTCGAAATATAGATATGAATATTATTAAATTCGAAATGTTTCATTGGTTTCCGTTTCATACTACAATATTTAGAGAACGAAAAATTAATGTATTACTCTTTGAAATCAAACTTGCGTAGAGAGACTCCAAATAACTGAAACAAATTTCTTTATGCGAAATCATCTGTGTACTCTAGATTTGTTTTCCAAATTCATAATTAAAAAGATGTCACTGAAAACTTTCTTCACTATTCCTGAAATGACAGCAACTCCCAATTAAGTCCTCAGAAACTGTTAATGCAATGCAAAAGTTCAAGTTATAAGCATTTCAAATAAGGACCATTTAAATTGAAAGTAAATATGAATAAACTCATATCTGTTTGTATTAAATAATCTAAATTTTCTGTGTAATTAAACACGTTTTTTACTTTATGCACCTTAAACTTGGTGTACGATTTGATGAATTTCCTTTTCAACCTCAATTTTTATTATTTACAATATTGTATCCTTGTACTACTTACATGTTTTTAAGAAAATTAGATAATGAAAGAACATTATAAATTAATGGAAATCATAATATATTAAACAATAATTTAAAAGGAATCTGTTCATAAGAGCAAATTTTCTTCTATTTATCGGTATAAAATAGTTATAAATATATTTAGGAGAAGTTCAAATGACATGTAAGATGCGAAATTTAAATGGTTTTTCATTTTTAATATCTTAAAGTTTTTCTTTGAATTACTTAGAATTAAAAAGAAAGAAAAAACTTTGTTTTTAACTTGCAAAGCAAGATATTTTATAAAAAATACTTTAATATGAAAAGTATTATTTTTTAAAGTATTTTAAAATAATAACTATGTGGAATGGGTATTTCTCTCAGATTGAAATTGTATACTTCAATGAAATATTCTAATTTGTATATTCCAGATGGTATTGCAATGAATAAGTTGCACACCATAACTGATTTAAAACAGACAATTTATGATGATGAAAATTTTTTATTAGACCACTGAAACGTATTTTAGTGTGCTGAATTTTTTTTTATTATTTTTTTAATATTTGTATACTTAAACTGGCATAGAAAAAAAAATTTAAAAAAAAAATAAGAATATTGTGTAAATTAGGTTATGTTTGCACTAAGCGTATACTATGATGGTTTATGCAAAATAATTAAAGTTCCTGTTCCATAGAACATGGAAAATTATATCCTTATTGTAGAAAAAAATGCATTTTCTTAAAAATATTAATTTTCTTGTAGAAACATTTTGCAATACAGTTATGTCTCATAAAATCAAATATAATTTCTTTTGAGCATGTTTGGACTTGAACAAAAAATTTTCATAAAAAATATTAAGTACTTTTCCAAGAAAAAAGTGAGCACACATAGAGCGTAACCAAGCAACACTAATAAGTTTAAGTACAGCAAGTCTTACGGATTTATTAATGTGATATATTGATGAATATAGGATATAATGACTAACCCTTGGAAATGCTTCCAACCATCTTATCTATCAATATATATGAAGACAAGATTGCTATCCAAGTATCACTGATGGAGGCTTATATTATATAAGAAATCATTTCATACACAATTGATATTGAACATGCAGTATTACACGAAAATTTACGTCTATTTCTATGTCCTTTCAGTTCATGCAAATTTCTACATCCATTCCAACGAAACAGAATGTCTTCAGAGTTTCTGTCACTTCAAATATTTTGATTAATAGCCTGAGTTTGCAGTTGGAATGGGGCATATACGAAACGAAGCATATACGAAAAGGATGATGTATTGTTGAATGAACCAGGCTTCCATATCCAATATAACGCTGTTTGGGTTCAGGGTTTAGAAGAGACCGTTAAACTTTTGCCTTGGACATATCATACGGGTTTCTTTATTGGATGCTATTGGGTATCATTTCATCATCTCCATTATTAGTACACTGAACAACTAACAATTTTTCTGAGATTCTATAGCTTGCTTTTTAATAACTTTAGACGTTGTTTGTGATTACATTTCATATCCACAGCCTCAAACTTTTAGTGCAATTTTCCTAGTTAAAGTAATACATATAGTTTTCCTAATCTGCGTTCTCCGGGTCTATGTGTAGGAGCCCATTTCGTTACTAACTAGTGAACAATATGAACAAAATGAACTTACTGTAACACCAAATTAATTATAACACCATGCTAAGGCAGTGTAAACATCTTTTCACAAGCAGATCATCTGATCACTACCTGAGGAGAACTTAGATTAGAATGCAGCACCTACTACTGAGCAAAATAAATTATAATTGACAGTTAATGTGGCATATGTTGTCATGCCCCAATGGAGCTGCAGATTCACGCGGCTTCTTATGAGATAAGCAAAACAAAGCATCTATTGCCTTGGGTAGCGACAGAGAGGGTGAACACATTCTCTATCTGTGGGTTACTGGCGCTTCGTGGGTTAGAAAGGCGTCTACGTTAATCTGTGACGTCCAAAGCACTTCTGTTGTTTTGTCTTATTTGTGGTGTTATCTGTCATGGAGGCGATGCATAAGTAACTTTATCTTTCTCTGATCACAGAATTAAGTATGTTGAAACATGGAATATTTATGCTGCATGTAATTTCAGAAATAAACATAGCTTTAAAATCTATAACTTTCATGAATATGAAACATAGCCAGAACTTTCTTGAAGTTGCAATATTTATAAGCGAATTATACTATGAATATTTTCTAAAATACTTGTCCTAGTTAAAATCAATTCAAGTGGTAAAAAAACATGAAAGTATACAAGTATACATCATCAATTAAATTTACATTTAAATGTTTAAACAAACCAGGAATTATAAATCGGGAATTAAATGAATCTGATATGAACATTTTCAAAATTAATTTTTATTAAGCTATTTACCATCAAAATTATAAAATTCTTTATTATGTGATGATGCTTTAATATAATAAAAATACATTTTTCTCCACTTTATCTCCATCATGTTCTTCTCAGTATAAAAAAATCTTACGAGTTACAATTGTAAGAATAGTAAGCTGTCTTACTTACAATAATTTAATTTTTTCAAGATGTTTATTTGTATGTAAAATTGTTGATATACACCATTATTACATGTATGTTCTATAAAAAGAGAGAAATACTTTTGATTCTCAGAAATCATGCTTATATTTAGTCTAATATTGATCAGTTTATAAAGTTCAAAGCTGTCTCTTGAAAATGTCAATATTTTGAAGATTTTTTTTCAATGTTCAAAATTTTGGAATATTTTTAAGTATATGAAATTGTTTTTATTAATTTAGCATTCTGTTACTTTTTACATTATAAAATAATTTTTATTTGTTCATTAATATGATGAATTTAAAATGATAGCAAATCTTATGCATTTGGATCATCATTAGTTCTTAAATCTTTGGTATCAGAGTTCCATAAATTCTGTATAGGATTTTATGATATGAACTTTAAAATAAGCTGCAATTTTTTACATATTTGAGATAAAATTTAATTACTTTCTGTCGTTATGACTGAATGCACATTTTAATCATTCAGGTATTAACACATTATTACTAGCGAGAATATATGAAGCAGTTTAGAATAACACTTTTTATTTCATTTTAAAGTAGATTTTTATCATGGTGTTTATTTATAATTTTAAACTTGAAAGTGGGAAGTTATAGAACGTTCTTGTGAGACAGGAACTCTTGTAAGACAGAAACTTTTTTAAGACAGATGTTGTTGTAAGAGAAAAACATACAAATTCAAAGAAATCAGGATTCAAAACAATCATCACATATTTATTTCTTCGTTTTAAGCTTACCTTCATAATGAATTTCTGGAAAACTGTTATGTATTTAATGCTATCTCTCTGGTTTTGGAAGTACTGAAAAAAAATAAAAGTAGGAAATATAATTATTTGAAATTGATATTTATATTGATTACATATTGTATCATGACTAAATTGAGGCATATATTCAAATTAAGACATATTGTTGCTGATAAAATTTAGTGATTAAATTGGTTCTGATATTAGAGAGGTTAATTTTTTGCATGAAGTTCTAACCATAAATTTTTCTATTAGGCAAAGTTATGAAGAAGTGAAGTAAAAGGGAACAAAACCTATTCTTCTCTGATACCTTGAACTCCCATTATTTAAAATTTTGATTCGTTTCCAGAAATATCTTATACCAATTTTACTATAATCACTGATTCTACTTTTAAGTAATTAAAATGATTAAGATAAACAAACATAAATCTGCTTTAATTACTATCAATGATACCATAATGTAATGATTAGGAATTAAGTTTCTAAGTATTTACAGTGGGACAAAACTATAAGAAGTGTACTATCACAAAACTAAGTTCAAAAATAAATCATATAAAACTAAAAAAAAAAAAGCATGATGCTTGAAACGGGATTCATTTATTTCCCAGTGAAAAACAGTTCACTGGGATTTTCTTTGCGCAGGAATTTTCTTTCTTCAAAGAGACTACCTACAGTTTCATCAACATTGCTTCAGAAACAGTAATAAATCAATCATTCTTGTAGAGAAAAATGAAACAGAAAAAAAAAAAACAAGGAGTAGGTGTACGGAATGGCATCATCTGCTACAAGGTTTTCTCAATCTTTGCTACTCGCTAAAAGACTTAAAAGAGGAACATAGAGAAATACAGAGCAAAAAATTCTTAAGAAAAGAAGAATTGAACATTTATAGTCTCTGACTGAAAATGTATAGAGAAAAAGATCAATAGAGTGACATTGATCGAAGCGAAATCGATGAAAAACTCGTGACACATAAATGGCCTGTTTCAATATTCGCATTTGTTCGAAACGATTTGAAAGAGAAAAAATGGAGACCATGTTGCATTCAGATTCAGTTTTTGATTTCTTTAGCAAAATACTTGGTACCAGATGTTTTCAAATAGCACGTGGCGGCTGGTTGTTATTTGGGCAGATACAAGTTGCTGTTATAAGTTCTTCAACACTGAATACTATGTACTTTACCAAAGTTTACATTACTTTTATGATTTTCAGCTTTTAGTTCTACATAATAAATAACAGCAATCAAACAATAATTTAAGGTATATATATATATATATATATATATATATATATATATATATATATATATATATATGCGTGTGTGTGTTTGTGTGTGTTCGTATAGATCAAAGATCAATAGGCAAAGATACATTGATTACAAAGGCAACATCAGTTGTTGCCTAGCATAAAGCAAAATATATATTTAATAGATCAACTCATAAATATGTTCCATGTGAGAAACTTTTTATACTTAAAACTTTTAAAGTACCTTCGAAATATATGAAATGCGTCTACTAATAGTTTTAATGATCTTCTGTTAGTCATTGGTTCCAGCTTTTCAGAAATTGCATACACTACTACTTATAGTTGAAAATGAAATCTATATAAATGATCTTGAATTATTAAGATCATTTAAAGAAAAATTTTGATCAAATAATTTTTTTTAATTTCGATACAGAGATTTTACTCACAAAATAGATATCATATAGAAATAAAAAAAGATGAATAAATAAAGTATATGTTGAAAGAGATGAGTGAAAAGTAAACAGAGTGAACAATTTAATTAGTTTGTAATTTCGTTTGCTTATAAAACATTTTCTTATTTGTAATTGAGTGACATTACATCGCATTATAAATGTGCTTTATCGTATTTTAATGGCCTAAATCCTATCTAAATGTCATTTTAGACATATGTGAAAAAAAAACTTTTTTAATACTATTTATACTTAATTTTCGAATGAATGCATATCAATGAAATCGAAAAAAAAACGTTACATTATGTCTAATTTTATTCCAAGGCATAAAATTTATAGATTGCATTTTTCAGTTTTTTCGTAATTTCAAATATATTTTGCAACAAATAAAAAAGTGCATCTTTTATCATTTGTATATTCATGAAAATAATATTTTGACAAATGAAAATTTCTTTTTTAAATTAGAAATCGCAATTTTGTCATATCCAAAGAAATACTACCCATACTGAACATGATCACCAGATTGCTTGTGAGAACACAAAATGTGGATTTATGCTGATTAGTTTCTGATGGGCAATATTATACTGTCATTATGGCTATATTTAAAATATCACCACAGTGTTGAGTCACAGTAAAGTACTCAAATGTAATTTATTAATATACAGTAAATTTTATTGTAATTTTGAGGAAAAATAAATATCCTTTTCATGTTTTAAATTTCTTGAAAAGCGAAATGTTTTGTTCCAAGAAAAAAAAATAATCATACTGAAGTAGAAAACCGCTTAGTAGTGGTTGCTAATAAAATATCATTAACATTTGGTACAGTTAATAAATTATTCAAAGAAACGTAAATATTCAAGTAGTAAATCATTTTAAAAATTTCAACCTTAACAAATTTTAATAATTCTATTAAAATTACCTTTTAAATAAATAAGTGATTTAGAAAAGAAATTAATAAAGTAAGGCCAAATGAATTCATGCACATTTTCAAATCATAAATTTTATTTTTATGTGGAAGAGTTTCTTCTAATGTAAGGCTAATAAGGCTTACGCTCTTTTTAATGGACATTTCATTAAACTGTCGAGTAGCAATGGTATCATTTTTGAAGCAACGGAATTCTTAACGCGCCTATTTATTTATTTTGATTAATACATTTACGCGACACCAAAATGTCTTCTCAATATGTTTTATGCAATATGATTATTGATTTTAGTATCATTAGCAGCACGTATTTTCATACGTGTACAATTACGGTATATACAATTACGGCTCACTCCCCCATCTTAATTCTTTTTACTATCTTGGCAAGGAATAAGTTATCAAAAGAAATTCTACCATGAATCTCCCGCTTAATTACATTTGTTTGACAAGCCAATGGCTAATAATTTAATCATGCGTAGATATAATTTACTTGCATTATTCATAGAATCAATTCTAAATAAAATGCGTGCAATTTTATAAGTAGTTTAAGTCCATCTTTAATAATCAATTGCATATAAGAAAATAAAGAAGGCAATATACCATATTTTTATAATTTTAATTTCAATTATTGATTATTACAATAAATTTATAAAATCATTTATTGGTATGGAATGCTTCATACCATTCTCTGAAAATAATGAAATAATGAAATGATGCATTATTAAATTTTTATTCAAAATTTTTACTTAAGATTTTTATCGCACGTACATTTCTTAAATAAAAGTACATAAAAAATTAACATTTACGATTTATTATCCTAATCAATTGGAATGTTTTTCAGATATTTCAGGACGTTTCTCCGTTATGACACGTATATATGAAATACTTAAGATTTATTTTTTGGCGTTAAAGCTTAGTTATAAAATTGGCTAAAAAAACGTGACCTTAAATACATCTTAAGGAGAATCTCTAAATAACATTTCATAGTTTTAAACCACTATCAAAATTGCATGTTTGATATATATATTGACACTCTGTTCTCTCAACTTTCCTACACTACCATTGTATATAGCGCTATTAAGCTAAAAAATTTAATGCGCATATGTTTTAACTCATAAAAGTACTAGATTTTTAATTGTATGTTAAAAATTTCATATTCTAAAATTCATATTTGAATTTTTCAATACGAAATCATTCATTAAAATACATTTTATAAATAAATCTTTAATCATTCAATGGTAAATAGTTTTGTGTTTGTCAATGGTAAATAATTTCAGTATATATATATATATATATATATATATATATATATATATATATATATATATATATATATATATATATATATATATATATATATGTATATATATATATATATATATATATATATATATATATATATATATATATATATATATATAATTATACAAATTAAACAAATATAATGGAAAATTTCGATTAAAATATGATTCCTGTTAGCCACTATGATAAAAAGTGAAATTTAATCAATTAAATCACAGAAAACAAACACTAAATTGACATTTTTCTTAAAGAAAAGAGTGTTTTTTCCATAAAATTATTTTATAACTTACTTCATTTATTATCAGTACCCTAGATTCTAAGTTTATCACTTCATATGATTAACAAATCAACATTGAAAAGTAATTCTTCAATTTTTCCCTTTTGTGGAACGATACTCGCAGAATAATAGGGAAACCGAGTAGATAAAATTCCAGTTAGTTGTTAAAAATCCATCCCCCACCCAATGTGACACGAATTATTTTTCGGAGATTAATAACTGAATAAAATAATTTTCGAATTCACGCTAATGACTGCATATCGGAATGCGATAATTAAGGTAATTAGCGTATCTAGTGTGGGTAAGGGAGAAACAGCCTGTGAATCGAATCAATAGCCACGACCAGCTGGCTTCAGCTTAGCCCCGCACTGTCTTCAATTCGACAAAAATATCTCTCCTATGAAGATAATTAATCCACTTGATACATCCCCCTCATCGGTAATAACTCCTCAAGTAACGATGTCATATATCGTTCGCGTTCATTTTCTTGGTGGGTTCAGGTAATAAAGCACCGACTTCAGAAGAATATCCCTTTTACGGATGTCACAGAGTTTTCTATTGATTTGAAAGTATGATTTCGGAATATCCATAACAATGAGCTAAATTCGTTACACCAGTAGAGCGATCGAAACGCTATTCATTGTCTGGTACTTTCGAGTACGGAAAGGTGAAACGCTTTTCGTTGTCACGGATAATGTAACCGAGTTTTCGCAATATGTTTTAGTGCATTTTCCCCTCATGAATATTCTATTGCTTTACCTTCCGGAGTATACTATTGAAATATGATACTTATCTTTTCCTGTTTTTATCGAACCTTGTTTTATTCTTAGTAAAAACTTCTGCTGTAAATCGCTAAAATTCTTAAAACAAATTTTTGCCGTTTATTTTGAAAATGAATATTTGAATTTAAAATAGGAAAATGTCTTTTTTTAAGTGAGAGATATGATTTATGAGGAGAATGTTATTCGTTATATTAATATTAATTTTCTTAGCTCAAAAATTATTTTAATCAATGTTTTATAAAATAAAGTGCTCCTTAACATTGATTAAACATTCTTTTAACAATCATATTTTCATATTTCTGTCAAACAAATAATTTAAATTTATTTAATATATACATATATATACATATATACGATTGTTAAAAGAAGATATATATATTTATATGTCCAATATAATCTGATATTTTTATAAGTGGTGTACCACTATTAATGTTTTAATTTTAGGAATACTTAATTTCTCGGTTAGAAAATTAAGAGTCTTCAAAAAATCACATTTATTTTAAACGGAAATTTTTTGTATAAATATACAACTTTGTCAAATGAATTTGTGCTCAGTATGAAGCTAATAAGCTTCATAATGAGCAGAAATTAACTTCACGAGTTACATATTATTAATTTATATTAAAATAAAGTTTCGTAAAAACCTTATTTTAATTTAAAAAAATCTGTCAAATGAATCCATTTTAATGATATCTAATAAATTCAGGTACTTTATTGTGCTCAATTGATTATTCTGGATGAAAATAGGATAATAAAACTCCCAGTTGAGTTAACCCTTCCAAACTGATATTTTCAGAATTAGAAATGGAGCATTTTATCCTCTTTTAATGTTTTGTTATATGTATGTAATGATATATTTATCAGAATATATATTATTTCCTATGCCGTAATTATATAACAAATGTGAATGTTGATTATATATATTTATAATTTCATATAAAAACATAAATTTTTTTCTTCCACGTGAGTTTACATCTCTAAAATACATGGTAAAGCATAAGTTAACATTGGAATTTTGAACTTAGAATAATATAAAAGAAGTTATGGTTATTTTTTTAAAATTTAAATATTTAGTACAATTCTAAAAATTTTAATTTTAATAACAAATTAATCCATTCTTAATGTTTCAATAAAATTATTTTAATAATGTATGTATAAATGGTTAGTTGCGAAGAATTTAAAATTTCATTTGCGGACAAATATTTTATCAACTATTCATTCATTCAATAATAAACCTTGTTTGTATATCACAATGAGTTAAACTTACGCATTATTCAATATAAATGTTAATCCTATTCTTGCCTAAGGCAAAACGAACATAAAATACATTTTTTAAAAAAGAAAAAGAGCAACATTTATCCCTTCATGATTTTAAAAGCTTAGAGGGAAATAAATATGAATTCTCTTCTGATTCTCTCTCCTTGTAAGTTTAACATTTTTTAAACGTTATTATTATTACCATTTTTTTTCAAAATGACATTTTCACCAACGTGCATCATTTACAGTTTAAAAATAACTCAGAGTTTTAGTGAAGCGTTTGTATTACAAACCTTGAGTAAATTAAAAGTAAAATAGTACGGTTTCTTCCCACTGAAATTTAATTTGACTTTTATTAACTAATTATTCAAAACAGAAAACTAATTAGTACTTTGCTTGAAATGTTAAAAAAGTCAAAAAAGAAAATATTTTCTTACTATACATTTCTGACTGTTGAAGCAAATGTTTAATTATTTTGTGTGCTTAAGCGTAATTTTTTGACAAGGAAACTGTTTCTGACAGCCCCTATCTTTCTTTATCTTCTTATGTCTTCGCTTATTTCAAGCTTGGATGAAACAGTTCATTGAATACTTCCAAAAGTAAATTTTGATGCATTCAACCAGCTTAAGAATAATCATTTTACTGCATCCTAAAATTTTATTATTCATATTTAATATTTGTCAGCTATAACTTTACGATTAAAACAAGGATATTCTTTTAAAAATGTGTGTGTGGAATAACTTTTGATGATGTAATTTTTTCATGAAGATGAAAAAAATATCCTAACCTAACTATGAATAAGAACATATTATCTTTACTAATGTTATGTAATGACACATGAACACTCTTAGAATATATTGCTTCGATTTTATTAAAAAGACATTGAAAACGTGACCATAGAATAATTACTTATTATTTGAAAATGAAATTTCTTTAATAACAATGCTGATACATGGAAACAGTTCAATACGTATGTTTATATTGTATTTCATTTTTAAGAAGTTTGTTTACAATGATCGACAACATAAAACTTTAAGAAACATTTAAAAAGCTATTTTTAAATCAGTCCTAGATTATTCAAAATCAATGATATGATTGATACAGTTTCAAAATTCTGAAAAAGAAAACTGTATCCTTGCGTAAGTATAAAACTATGTTCATTAAAGTCAAAATGCGTAACTTTGAAATAGGTGACGTCAAATTATTTGACACTAAAGTGCAAATTGTATAAGAAGTCTTCTAAGATTTCTGACAGAAATGAAACAAAAGTTTTTCGTAGTTAAAAAGAAAACTTAACTATAATTCAAAACATTATTCTTTACAGATATGAAATCTTATATTTCCATTATAGAGCATAACATATATTTAGAATCTGAATATTCGATTACATTTTCAATAAATTGCAAGTTATGGTTTTAACTGCAATAACCCAATTATGTATTAAATTGCAGTAGCTTAAAACATACAGAATTTTATAAATGCAATCATTTATTTTTATGAGTCATCAACTACTAAAATTCTTTTAATTAAAAAATGCGACATTTATTTAAAATTAATTAAATATACTTCAGTTATTTTTAATTAAAGACATTGTATTGCGTAATTATATTGATTAATAAGAGCAAACACTCTTACGAGTTTAAGAAAAATTATTCACTTCTCCCCTATTACTCACAATTTTATAAGTCAGTGAAATTTGGGCTACAATATAAAATGATTTTGCCTATGACCATTGTGACTCTTATGGTTTTCTTGCGTCATCCGATCAATTATATTTACTAAACGTAGCTCCCCATCAATGGGAATTCTCTTCTCAACTGACAAGAGGAAAGGGGAAAAAATAATAATAATTCTCCCAGTCCGACATCTCTTGTCGAGGCTGTTAAGACATCTGTACAAGTGGAAAGCAAATGGAAAGCACAAGACCTATCCTTTACCTTTGATGTCTCTTCTAAGAGCCTTTTCTTGTCTCAGGTAGTGTCTGCAAACATCCGCTAATCTCATCTACAGCTTCCCCTCATGAGAACGCAAACACTCTTCCCCAAGTGTCTCTCTCCTTCTAAAGCAGTCGTTTTCTTGGCTGATCCTCTAATCTTGAGGATTGAAGACTGTATATTGAGTTGAGAAAATGCACTCTGGAAATAATTTTCTAAGTGAGGTGAAAGAGATAATCACCTTGGAAAAACGATAGCCGTATTGTTTCAAAACTATATCCATTACAATATTCGGAGTTCCCAAGTAGACCATTAAATCTGGTAAATTATCTTACCATGCGCGTTTCTATCGTGAATATTGAGATGGTTATTTAAGAAGTTTATTGAATGAAGATGTCTGAAAAATACTTTATAATTATAATGCAGCAACAAGATTGGCTATTTTATAAGAAACAATTAAGCTGGTTAAAAGTGTAATCATTTGATGTTATTACAATCAGTTTAAAAATTTTAATAATTTTTAGGAAGCTAATAAAATTTAGATATCTTTTCTATCCTATAAATGAGCAACTTAAGTTCATGATTCAAATACCTGTGTGCAATCGAAATGCATTATTCTTTTTTGACATGCATCTTTACGTTTCATACTCATAATTTAACTATTCCTATTTTTAAATTATTATTTTTAATCTGGCTTTAATGAAATAAGACAATTTTTCAGTCCATGTAGGGAAATCAATTTTCATGTTTTCATTACGATAAAAAAGAATTGCATTTAATTAGAGAATAAATCTAAATGTTAAGAGTAAATGCTTACAAAACCATGGAAAATACAACATATACAATGTTTGGCAAAAAAACAATAAAATTTTTTATTCTTTTTTATGTTTTTCTTTACTTGAGATAAAAATCTAAAAAGAGTTTCTTATTTAAGAATTATAATCATAAATTACTTAAAATAACTTTCAAACTAATAATCAAGTTCATTTTAAAATTAAAAAGCAGAACATACTAATTTTTATAAATATTTTAATCAAAACCAAATTAGATTTATCTTCAGTTTTAAAAAGCAACCGTCATAAAACTTCAAAATAAACAAAGAATTATACCTACATTAATTTTATATATGTATATAAATGAAATTCTATGATATTTGAAAGTACTAGATTACATTAAGGAAATGTGTGAATATTATATTAAAATAATAAATACTTCGACTTATACAGTAGTATATTTTTATGGTAAATATTATTACAAACTCAAATTGCTTAAAAGTTTCATCACCACTATTTGTATATTTTTGCAGCAAAATATGAAAGATTTATAAGGATATTTTGTCCTTATAAATTAAGATTCATCTTAGAGATTGGAAATATATAGCATGTAAACAATGGTAGTAGTTGTTTCTGCTTAATGTATTTAAAAATTAAGAGAATGATTATACAAAATGAACTTTCAAATTTAAGAATATTATCTGTAATAGAAAAATAAAAATTAAATTAAAATAAAGAACGTGCTTTATTGCATTAAACTGGTTGTTTAATGCAATAAAGCGCACTCATTTATTATTAAAGAGAGCAATGATTTGATTTAAAATATTGGGGGAGGGGGTGTATACCGATTTACTTTAAAATAATAAAAAACGATGCAAAGTAAATATAAAATAGAAACATTTACATATATAGTGTATAATGCACTTGTAATCTTTGTTTTATGAATTAAGTATATAGTTTGTGTAAAGTATATTGTTATATTAAAAGCAAATTATTCAAAACGCAAAACTTTATCCTAAATTTTTCTAGCATGAACATTTACTTAATTTTACGTGCTATTTATCGACAAACTTAGTATTTAAAAAGGAATACAATAAAAATAATAATGTTTTAGTTTTAGTTAAAAATATTTAATAATGTATATATATAAATATATATATATATATATATATATATATATATATATATATATATATATATATATATATATATATAATTTAGTTAAAAGAAGAAAATGTTATATTTAAAAAATTACATAAATAATTACTACCGAATGTTGCACTTCTCTTTAAATTAATTTTTACCTGTGCTATAATGAATTGGCACAGTAATTCTGTAGAAACCTCTAAATTACTTCATTAGTTCATAATTTGTAAGTAGAATGTCAATACCAATCAAATAAGTGAGATACATGGATTTAAATTCAACTAAATCTCTACTGTAATGAATAAAAAATAACACAGACATTCCATGCCAAAGATAATTCGATAAACATGTAACAAAAATAATCTCGATAGGAGAGCACAAAATGATAGACTTAAGAGAATGAAATGGACATCCCTAACATTATGATGATGTGAATCACTCGGTAAGTGTGCGGTTTCCTAGGGAAAGCACCAACCTGGAATCGATTCTTTATCCTATTCCACCGCACCACGAATTCACAGAAAAATGAGAGATTACAGACGCTTGTAATGGAAAGCCCAATATTTTATCGAAGAGCAAATAGTGCTATATACTCCATATTTTGAGAAGGATTGATTCACAGGAATCCAATCGATGAGTTAAGTCGAAGGCCATCATTTATGATGCGATACCATCTTGTGGAATAGTTCTAGACGAAGAAATGTTTTTAGATGTCCCATCACGTATTTTTATGCTTAGTGTATGTTCGTTGAAATGTATATAATAAAGGTATGAATAAATATCTAAAGATTTCCTTCTGGAGTAAATACTCATCCAACAATATCTAAGATTCTTCCTGTAACTACTACTATAAATGATAAATTAAATGCATTAATTTTTTTGTGTAAGGTTGCCTTAAAATATTATGAAATAAAATGAAATGATAATTACGGTAGAAAAAATAATTACGGTAGTAGAAACATAAGTTTATAGATTATTGGAAAAACTATGCATGGAAATTGATTTTAATAAATACGTGTTTAAATATTTAAGTAAACTGAACACTTTTAAAAATAGAGAGCATCAAAATAAAAGAAATGCGTAAATGTTATATGAGAAAACACATTACACTTTATTAGAAATATTAAAATTATTTCTTACAGTATACCTCACAGTTTATTTAAAATGTTCTATACATAAATGGAGACTAATTGTTCTTAAATATTAAATGGAAACTAAATGTGTTTAGACTTGCTGAATAAACTGGGTCTATTTCGCACAGTTATTACAATTATCACACTTTTCTTTAAAACTAAAATGCTTCACACAGATTGCAAAATATCAATATAAACAATATGTCCATTTAATGTATTTTATATATTAAATACACCGAAAATGAGAATATGGAAAAGTCAAATATTCCCTGAATGAAGACATATGTTTACCAATCTTCTTTGCGGTCAGAGTTACTTAGAATTCTATTCATTATTTATAAACTGTCATTACAGAAGACATTTTTTAATGTTATATATTGTATTTAGAATATCAGAAAATACACTCATCTCAAAAAATGTGAATACAGCAAGAAAGCATTTACAATACTTTGTTCAGTAGCTGCTGCGAATTAGCCAGGAATTTCTGCTCCGAAAAGAAAGATAATACCAGTAGTGATGTCTCGCTATATTTTCTTCCAAAAACAAACTCACTTAACATTTATGTAAAGAACTAGTGAATCCTTAGAAAAGGGAAATATAATGCAATTGCCTTTTGTACTGCTTAAAGTGCCACTAAAGTTATTTCATTACCAGTAAGTTCTGATTGCAAGCTTTAAGGTTAGAGCTCACCATGGGCTAGATACTAAAAATGTGTGATTGAGATAAATTAGTCTGAAACTTGATTATGTGGAAACTGTTAACCGGGAAGGAAATTACAATTGTCTGCTTTACTGCGTGATTCTAAATCATGATAGATGCCAAAATATTTGGGAGTTTCTCCTGATCTGAAAACACCTCATTTCTTGAAATACAGTTCTTTAAAGGGTTTTACAACAGGATTGAGCTGCTTAAATATGTTAGGTAATCAGAGTCATAAAACTGATGCGAATTACTTTCCTTTTCTTTTAATACAGAATCTGATGATATTACAAAATAATTACAAACGGCTTATATCAAAATCTGTAAAACAGTGTTTAACAGCATAATAAAAGTCAGAAATTTGATCTCATTAAAATCAGCATTTACAATCTATTAAAATCCCATTTTCATCAAATGTTAGATATAAGAACATAAATGTGTTTAACCGATTTTTATTATTAATTTAGGTTTGCAAATAATATGGTTCTAACATTTTATTAAAAATTTCCAAGAAAAACATCTTTATGTTGATTAATTCGAAGAAAAATTATTGTCATTTCTATTTTGAGGTAAAATATTACATTTTTCAAATAATTATAAAAGTGCAAACTTAGTGTACAGCAAGTATAAGAATCTCGCTTTCCAAAGTGTTTTTATTTTTTTAACCAAATGATTTTCGTTTTCCTTTAGTTTAAAGAAAATACTAAAGAAATTCATATACTACAATTCCATAGGCATAAATTTAAAAATATACTTAATGAATGTATATTTTATTGAAAACATATTCTGTTCTGTATGTATTGCTCTTCATTGCTTTTAACATCACCTTATCTTTATTGGCTGACAGCAGAATAAGACTTCTTTATCAATGTGTCTTGAGTTTCATGCCATAGTTAAGTTCTGAAATCACTTATGTTTAAGTACATGGTAATTCAGGAGATGAAATTTTCTTTTATAACTATGACTCATACACATGAATATGCTCACAAAGATATTTACACTGTAAGAAATTAATATTGCAAACCAGAAAGTAAAAATCTTAAAAGCGTTAGATTGAATGTTACAAGAATGGAAGAAGACATTTTAATCAAAAATAATTAGCATTTCAGCACATTTTCACAAAGCTGGAGAAATGAATGATATCTGACGTATTTGCACAAAAGAATTTCAAAAGAAGCAGAAATCATTTGAACGATCAGAGTTTTCTCGTGGCATTGTATTATGACTCGAGTAAAAAAAGAAAGCTCTCCAGAAACCATAGGACTTTGATAGATGCAGGAGCACACATATAACTGTGGATCATCGTTCCATGGTATTGTTACTCGCACTTGTCAAAATCCAACCACTGCCATAGGAATATGTAATCGATGATTTGCTGAGTTTTACACTGATCTGCCTACGTCTCAACACCGTTTCATAAATGGCGCCATGCCATAATAGGGCAGAAATATTGAGAGATTAATCTTACAATGCTATGCAACCACATTACATTTCATTAGGAAAGTTACAATACAGTCTTTTTAGAAGAGTATTGAGAGAGATTCCGCCTGCAACATCTGATATCCGTATACGTGTCTGAAAACTACTAAGAGAAAACTCACCAACTGATTGAATTTGATATCGTCAAAGAGACTATACACAGGTAAAATTTTATAGATAACTAGTATCTTCAAAATAAGATTAGACCTTATTCTGATGAAACTAATGAAACGTAGCTATCCGTAGAGCTTGAATAAAGAGTAGAAACAAAGGTCAAAGACAATAAAAAAACTTCGGCTATTCTTCAGATTAATGTGAATACGAAAAAAAATTCTGTTACAAATATTAATAAAATGGAAAAATATTACTTCACGTGACGAGACAATATGATGATGTTCAATACATGCTGGGAATATACACTCTTCACAATGCCGCCTAATACGGATGCAACAATCATGATGGAGTAAGTGGAACCAAGATCTATCTTAAAACACGGTGTCACATAGATCAACTTATTGTAAACGGCTCTATTTCTTGATTCAGGGCTCACTTATACATATTTATACTTATACAACTCGCATGATCTTTAATATATTATTATAAGTTAAATATCATGCGAGTTACACATGTGTCTCTTCAGTTATTAAAGAGTTCTAGTAGAATACTCCGTATAACCGAACTAAGACAATTAAACTCACATTGTGAAAACAGTTATGGTAACTCAATATAATATAATATAATAAAGTGAGATGTTAAAATGCAATCCTGATAGGTAACAATTCAACCTCTATTAAAGTCAGAAGTAGGCTCGTAAATATTTCTTCTTCTTACACAAGTATTGAAGCTGATTTTCACCAGGAAAAGAACTAAAATTAAATTTGTATTTGAGAAAGCTTCTGTACATTTTGTACATTTAAGTATTTTTTAAGTTTCGTTACCCCCCCTCCTCCTGTTTTACGTGCATACCTCTTAGAGCTAATCAGTTATATATCAAAACATTTTTTTTCTGTTGTATAAGTTTCTCGTGTGTAGTGTGTCACTTTCTTGGTATGGCATTTTTAATAGCCAGCAGAGTATTCCACTAATTATATCGATGGTATCATTAACTTTGAGTATGTAATATTGCTTTTAAAACACACACGCACATACCAAATTCATTTTTGAATATAAAGATGTATATTATATAATAAGTAATTTACTGACTTACATAATTCATTTGAACAGTTTTACTAAATACACAGACAGTCTATTCAAGTAAACACCTTAAATATCTTATATATAAGAAATTAAAGATAAAATCGAACATCAAAACTTCTAAAATTGTACGATAAAATGTTATATAAACAAATTAATCTCATGTTTAGTATCCAAAATATTTTTATCCTGTTATAAAAGTTATTTTACTTCCCTAATTGAAATATTAGGCAATACGTTTTTCAAATATCTTAATATGGAATGTCATTTTCATGAATGAGTATAAAGCTGAGCTTTTTTTTTATTTTTACTTTACTTAGAAAATTAAGTTTTTATGAATAGTTTCAATAAAATATTTACTTTAAATTCATTTTTATATTCACCATTTGTAATTTTTTTGTAGACAACATTAAAGGTGAGATCGATTTAAAGACATTCTATTAAAAATGAACAAGTTATATCTTCTCATACATGAATATTGTGTGAACATTTAAATTAGTAAAATTCAAAAACAAATTGTGCATTTTTATAAGCAAAAATTTATAAATAAATGATAAAAATTACAGGATATTTAAATGAATAATTAGGGTTATATTAAAAACATTAAACCTAACACATGCATTTTACTAATTAGAACTCAATTAACTTTCAGAACTGTGCTCGCAATCTGGAATGCAAATTTGATGCAAGATAATTGACTACATTAAACGGTTTTATCACATAGAATTAAAACAGCCACTGCATATTCATACTGATGTCAAAATACTGACACCCGGAAATAACTTCTGCAAATCTGACGTATGAGGCGTAAAAAACCGCTGGTATCAAACCGTGGAAAATTGTAAAGGATATATGCTTTATTAGTAAAACCAGAAAACCCTTCTATGGAGTTAATTACCTCGGCTATGATAAAAAAGTGAATGTCTAGATAAGGTAAAACTTCAATATTTTTCATTTTCTTAAAAGCCTATAGTTTTCTCGATTACTTAATGGAAGAGAGAAATAGTAGATCGTTTCGAAAGATACTATAAAGTCAATAACTGGATCAAGTGCTGCTTATCTTCGGTCGAGATTTTACTCGTTTGTATTTTATATCCACTTTGTTCTGCGGATCAAAGTATAATAAAATTTGACTTTTACTCTAACCGATTATATTGAGTAGTAGATTTTATTAATTGTAAATTTATGTAAGCAGCTTATAGTATCATTAACTACTGGGGCATTGTATACGTTAAATATTTATGATCTTGTAAATTGGGTATAATTTGTGCAGTTAAAATTTTTTTTAATTATTTATTTACGAAAAAAAAATTTTTTTTTAATTTCTTTTGCAGAAAAAACTCAATACAATTAATACAAAAGGCATCAAATGGAAAGTAATCAAATGTGTATCTAACAGAAGATTAACATACGTATGAATCATATAACACATAAAACTTGATAAAAATGTACTGAAATGTACCCTGATGTTTCATAAGTTAATATGATGTAAAAAATGTATTATATGCAAAAAAAAAATGGTCGTGTTACTTCAAAACATATTTTGTACATAAATTTAAAAAAATACTATACTTTTATATCTTTTGACAACACTGAAGTAAAAAGTATAAATTACTTGCATCAATATTTATTTACTTTCTTTCAACCTTAATTTAATTTCCCCTCACGCATCTTTTTATGCAATTAATCAAATTAAATACTCATTTCGAACTTCTATATCTAATTTAAATCAAAATGTATTCAAGTAATTTAATATCTGTCAAATGAGTCTATTTCAATTATTGTCGAAGGAATTTTACACTCCTTACCTTTAAGATAAGTAAGTTATTGTTCCGCTGAAAAACACGAATGTCTGTAACGAATAACTTATGGTACTCATACTGAAAAATTTAAACATGTTTTCATGATGCATTTACTCTAGTTATGAGGAAAAATGTTACACTCATTTATGTCAATGACGATGTGTTAACTACAAAGACTATTTTAAAAATTTAAGGAAAATTAAAAATTCCTTATTTCTGTTAGGACTTATATGTACTAAAAGTATATATTTTTTTTAAATCGTGTATATAATTTTATACTATTTTTTAATAATCATGTCTTTAAAAACTGGTGTGCAAAACTTAAGCAACAGGTTTTTTGTTATAAATCCACAAGAGATCACTTAAGAGGGTTAAAATTCAGAAATGAGAAACAGCATTTCCTACCTAAGCCATGACTAAAGTCGTGGAAATTGATAAAGCGCATAGAGTATAGAATCAATGAAAAAAGGCATTTATTGAATTCATTGTATCGTGTCACATTTTTAATGTAATCATTTAATTGGATTTTCAATTTAATGTCACATTATTTATGTAATCATCAAGACGTCTCCTCAAAGCATGCCGCGCATGTTTTGTAAAGTTTAACAAGGAGAATTATTCTAGTTAACTATTAAAGAAGTATGTAATATCTTCCTTTTCCACTAGCTCCTGAAGAGTACGATACTGGTAAAGCTGTGCATTGTCATCCATAAAAACGAAGTTTGCTCCAGTCTCACCTTAAAACAAACTCACATAGGGAAGGATAAGCTTCCTACAAAAGTGTTCTAATGTTACGGAAACACTTTCGAAATCAAGTTGCTCAGTTATCCTGCTTAGTAGGCTTCCCCAGACGACTACTCCAGATCAAAAGTAGTAGTCTTTTTCCGGGATGTTGCTAGCAAGAAACCATATACTAACTGGTCTCCAAATCAATTAGCCACAGAAACCGCTTATGAAGCTGAAACGTTTCTCATCTGATACCATGGAGACGTCCAGATTTTGCGCTCCTTGAAATACTGTGAATGGTGGCTCTGATCACCAGATTCCAAAGACACCCAGCTTTCAAGGCGAAGGAAGAATAAGTCACCAGTCTAATTGTCGCTTCGTGACTGTACACAGATACTGAGCATTGAGACATGCTAACTGGTTTCGACCTCTTTTCTTGTGCAGCACGGTACATCCATTATCCCTTGCAATCAGTTTGCAGGTTGCTTACCACCAATCATTCTAATATCTGTATATATGTATTGGAAGGCTTTTCAAGCGCATGCAATGACACTTTTGCTTATTCCACACTTTTCGGCAACACTGGTTACACTTCACCTCTATACCAGTTACCCAATCATTCTTACCTGCATGAAATTATCGAGGTTATTTTCTCTAGCCACATTTCACCAAATAACTTCCTGGCACTTGGCAGCGATTCTTTCCAATTGCGTCTCCATCATTTCTTTTTCTGTAATCTAAATTTACCCACTGACAAAACGCATTTTGCGCATCCTCACGTCACCTGTGATGTTTTATTCTTAACAGCCGCATACGCACGATCTTTCTCTTATTATTTCTTGTTCACTGGACTGATCACAAGAACCTATTATCTGCAATTATATGGCTGTGTGCTTAAAATTTTCTTTGTTGCTTAAGTTTTAAAAACTAGTGTATTAACTCAACATTTTACAAATGAATGATTAATATGTTATTCACAAACTTCTAATTTTAAAATATAGCAATTCCAATAAGTATGGTTACATTATGAGCTAATATATATATATATATATATATATATATATATATATATATATATATATATATATATATATATATATATATATATATATATATATATATATATATATATATATATATATATTTACATATATATATATATATATATAGTTGTCAACATTTAAATAAATATATTTATTCAAAATGTTTACAATAATAGATATTTTTAGAGTTAAGTTATTTTTAATAAAACAAGTTCCAAATTATATAGAATTATAAGAATAATTTTATATTTGTATATGTACAAATATTATATGAAAGCCTACGTATTTAATTCTGTCTATGAAGACGCACTGTATACGATTATTTATAGGACATGCCTTTAATTTGGTTCATATTTCCTCAGAGCATAATGTAATGAAAACCTTTTATTTCTCCCTAGGTGAGATAGTTATTGACGAAATCTGAGCCGTGTGCTCCAGTTGCAGCATGTCCAACTGGAAGGTGGCTTAGTGATGAAGCCACTGAGGCTGATGTCAGTAATTCCCCACCACAGATGGAAATATCCGCCTTCCACATGACTTATATTTCAGTCATCATGACACTATGGGAGATATTCACCTTCATCATATTGCAAGGTAGGCCATCACTTTATGTGTTTTTATTGCAGTTTATGGATAACTTATTGTCTTATTCAGAATATTTGAATACTGAAACCATTTCGCTTATTTTATCCTGCCTTGTTACTTTTACACACTTAAAAATGCTTTCATTTACAACATATGAAGTTTATTATATTAAATAAAAATGTTTTTATAACTAGACTGCTTGAAAATTATTTTAGCATCAAATTTTTTGCGTGTAATTAATATATTTATTCAGCATTGTACTTTTTAGTACAAGAGAAAACATTCAAAGCTTTTAAATTTTCTGAAATAAAAGATGTGAAAATATATTTTGTCTATTAGAAGTACTTTCATAGAAATATTTTCTTTTAAAATTATACAAATTTATAAATTTAAAAAACATAATTTTACTGAAAAAGTTTTGAATTCAAGCTGAGAAAAGACAATAACACAAAATATTAATTACATTTTTATTGAAAGCAAGTAACCTGTTTCTCTCTGTCTATCTTTTTTAATCTTATATTAAATGATAAAATGATAGCTATTGAATTGCTTTGAAGTTCCTGTCAAAACAAATTTCTTTTTGGCTCTTAAGACTTTAAGCCTTAAGAGCTAAAAGGAAGTTTAGTCTTAAGAAGTAAAATGAAATTTGTTTTAAAAGAAAAATAGATATTTAAATTTATATGTATGAATACATACTTGGAATAATAATAAATAATTAAATAATCATATGCTACTTCCTCTTGGATGTAAACATTAAATTAAAATTTAATTTATTTAATAAAACCTAACGTTAGCTCATTTATAAACATCAAAAAGAAGCATCAGTATGATTTTATTATGTACAATTTGTTCCACAATATTTCTTTTTAATTATGTGTATTATTAAATTATTTAGTCATGGAAAAGAGATTAATGTATTTTGATTAATCCAAGTATAAATTCTTCAATAAATGATTATAACTTTATTTATGATAAAATGAGGAACTCTAGAGGCAAAAATTAACTAGATAATAAATTTCAATGATTAAGAAAAATTCTGTTTAAATGAAAATCTTCTTCTAGTGAAAAAATGTTTTTACTTTCACTGCAAAGTTATTAGAGAAAGAAATGATTGCGTTTCATAAGTCATAAAATATAATATTAATATTACAGGAATAAAATGTTTCACTGTTAAAAGGTACCCGATAATTAAATGATTCAAAGAATCATCTTTTCTAAATTATATTTTATGAAATATCAAAATAATGAAACATTTTTCTGCTAGTAATTTAATAAATAACTATAATTTAAAAGAATTTATTCTCTGAATAATAATTCAGTTCCTTTCTAACACATAAAGAAACACAAAATATTTGTTTTTTATTAAGTGCAAAAATGGGATAAATCCAAAATATCGATAATATATCTAATTTCAGATTTGTGTTACAAATTCTCAATCATTTGAATTGGTTACATCCGCTTTTGTGGATGAAATGATTTACAAACTTCTCTTTTAATTACCAAATATGGTAAGAATGGCTTGCATATTTAACTGTACTTTGCTTCGTTTCTACTAAAGTGTAATTAGCTTATTTTAAAAGAATTCTACTTTCTCAAACTTGCAATTTGCAATTTGGGCGCATACTTTATGAAAAATATTTCACTTCATTTAACTACTATGATCATCAAACTCATTAAATATTATTTTAACATTAATTTTAAAACCCACTTTTGTTGTTTAGAGATGTTTTTTCATTTTCTTGTATGTTGTATCTCAAGAGTATTGGTATGGATTGGTAAAGCTGGGAATCTCAAAAAATATTTATACTTATTGATATTAGTATATAGCCCAATAATTAGCGTGAATTTAAAATCTACTATATTTCACAACAATAATCATAAAAATTATTGTAACATTAAATTTGAAGCAGAGATATAAATGTTTATATGACAATTTTTTTTATTCTCTTATACACCTTTTATGAAGATATTATAAAATGTTAACCTCTTAACAATTTAGTAAAATATTGTGACAGTATTGGAATCTATACACAACTTATGAAAGATTCATTCAAAATTGTTCACATAATTGAAAATATATAAATGTACAATTCTGATATATAAATATATATATATAATTACATCTGTACATATAAGAACGAAATTTTTATAATCTCTTATATACTAAAATTTGTAAATTTCTTTTAAGAATTTTATCATTTACTCATTCTTATATTTATATATTTTAATTTGCAGCAAATACTTATTTTAAAAGGGGAATAATATTAATTTATTATATATTTATATTATAGTATTATTCTAAGGCTTAAAATTAAAATCATATTCACTTCATTCTTGTTTGAAAATTAAACATATAAAATTCATTTAACATCTTGATTTTTGTGCATCCTGTGTTTAACTTTCAAGAAGTAAGCTCAAAATGAGAAGATAACAGAGAATTACTAAATAAACGTGAATAACATAGTGAAAATGAAATTTCATTAATTAGAACTAGCTTGACGCAAGTTAATATTCGTATTCATGAAGGTAATCAATGGCAAAATTATTTCCAGCTCTGAAAAGCTTTATGATGAAAAAGTGGGCTTTAAACTAATACGTAAGAGTGATCCTTCTGTAATCTAACAAGTAAAACACTCATAATTATAAATATCTTATCACGAGTACAAATACTAGTTTTCGAAATAGATCAAAGTTCATCTCAAATCTCTATGAAAATCCTCCTTTGATTTATCTTTCAAAATACTTAAAAATAATTGCTGAATGTAAATGTATTCCATGGTTTTGGAAACTTTTAAATATTGGAATGCAATGATAAGAACACCTCATACTTCACAGATAGTGATCAATATATATATATATATATATATATATATATATATATATATATATATATATATATATATATATGTATGTATATATGTTTGTGTGTATATATATATATTCTGTAATAATATAAGGTAAATTTCAAAGATTAATTAAAATGGAAAATAAACTTATCTGCCATGTTTATATTATAATGCCTTAATATGCAAACATTTATTTGAAACGTCACTATTTTATTTTGCAAACCGGAAAAAAATTAGCGAAGAAACTTCCTGTAACTCATAGGATGCACATAACTAAATGTATTAAAATAATGAAAAAAAATATATATTCATTTTTATCAGCAGAAAAGGAACTTCAAATAAAGAAAGCAAATTATTTCTGGCTAATGTGCTTAAACTCGAGAAAAAAAGCCTCTGTAAAAAAAGATAAAACTCGATTGAATCAAGGATAAAAGGAAGCGTCAAAATAAGTTAAGGGCAAAAAAAGAACATATACTTTGCCAAGGTAAGAATAAAGAAAAAGAGGCCTCAATATTGGTCGAAAAAATAAAAATAGGGATGCAGAAAATAAGGGTGAGATACGCTTTAACGGAGATTAGACGAAAGAAGAAGAGTAAAAGCAAAAATTCTTCCGCCGGTGCAAGTGTCTACGGAAGCGTACAGTTTTTCGCATGCCAAAAAAAAACTTATACCAGATATTCTTGGTTTATTAATTTTGTATAAAGGCTGCGAAACTTACAAGAAAGAATACATTGTAAGTCACCTCAATAAACTTGGAAACTTCTCGATAAGGTAATTTGTAAGTTTCAATGATGTCACTCTATATCTATGCTTCTTATAGAGCTGAGACCTCTTAAATTATAGAAGAATTAGAAGAGTTTATTAATTTTAGATACATTAATTACTTTAGTAAGGAGTTGAATTTGTAAATAACGTAGTATCAGAGCACAAATTTTACAGTAATTAAAAGGATTTTATTTTCAAAAATGTAAACTCCTTGAACGGAAATAAAATTGTTTGAGAACTATAAATGAACTCTTTTAACCTAAAGAGACATACACTAAGACATGTGCTTCAAACTAGACATGTTTATAATTAAGATAAACAAATTTCGAAATAACTTATTGATATTTTATATATAAAATTAATAGGTAAGATATTTAATTAGTATGCACGCAGAAAAATATTTATTTCTGAATTTAGATGTATTGGACATAACACAGTGTATGTAATATTAAATTAATTTTAGCATGTTTTATTGTTTGTAAAGATGTTTTTCCAAATCTTTGTTTTAAAAGAAAGTGTTAATTTTTTTATAAATTATTTATTTGCACAGGTTATCATTGTTTCATACAATAAATTAAACCAATAATCCAAGATCTCTTTTAAAAACGCAGATCATTCTGAAGAAATTTCGATCTCTTGATTAACTACATTTTAAAGCTTTATGTATTACATTTTGATATCTTGGAAAATTTACATATGTAATTGTAAACAGTATTTGAAGAGAAAAATACTTTTTTGCATGTGCTATTTTGCGTATGCAACTATATTTTTAAAATATTATATTAAACTAGTCATTCATTTTCTATTAAATTGAATGAATATAATTAATAACCGTAAATAAAAATTATGTTAATCATTGGTTCACAGAGAGAAAAAAAGAGAATACCTCTACATAATAAATTAAAATTCATTTCTGATGTAAAATCTATTCTCAATCGAAAATAAAACTTTTACAGACGCAAAATATTTTGATATTATAAAAAATGAGTTTTTCTTTTTTTTAAATTTTTATACTTAACGTATTCAATTGTCATATGCAAACAATTGCTATGCGTAAATAATTAATATTACAAATTGAATACAAATATTTCATGTTAAACATTAATGAAATTAGTCATTATTTAAATTTATTTAAATTACTTACCTAAATTTATTTACATTACTTAAGAATTTTTTATGAATAATTTGCTACATAGATTTTATCACATTGATTATATAATTTTGACTTGAGTATTTATTTATAAAACTGCAGATTTTCAATGATTACCAACATAGCATGTGCTATTGTAAATGGCATTAAATTATGCATATTGTTTTTTTTGTTTTTTTTTTTTGAAAATACTGTTATTTCATTCTGTTTTTCTATACACTAAATGAATTATCTGAAATATTTTATCCATATTGAACGTCATAATATAAAATTATATTTCGATCGCTCTTGAAACATTAGACTGAATTTTAAAAATTAACCTTAAGTTTCTTATGCTAAATAAATTTAGAGAATTATTTTAATGTGCGTAATTTAGAGAATTATTTTAATGTCAGAATGTTCCTTAAGGTACCCGAACATGTTCAGAGCACATTTTTTAAATACACTGCATATATACATTGTAACGATTTTTTCTTCATTAATATTGAGCTACTAAAATTTGATATATTCCGATATTATTCTTCAGAAATTTTAAATTTGTATACAATTTTAAACATTTTTTTTTAAAATTTAAAAAATGCTACACAAAAAACTATTAAACATATTTGAATAACAGGCCATAATTTGGGAAATATTTTAGTGATTAAACTTCTTTTAGTACATTCCCTAGAAAACAATGTACAAATCACGCTCATGAAATTCCATAGTAATATTATAAAAATATTTTGAGTTATCGTTTTTGAAGCGTGCAAATTATAGGTAAAAAAAGAGCCAGTTCTGAGAAAATCGCATTTAAAGGTTACAGTGTTGTGTCTTTATAAGAAATTCTCATATTTGCTGATTAATTTTTTTATTGGATTTTCAGATTGATTTTCGGAACAGTAATTAATTTATGTATCTTTTAAAAGCTTACTAAATTTATATTTCAAAATTAAATACTGTTTTAACTAATTTTTAGCATCATTCTCGCCCTTTAAACGCCCACTTCCGGTTCTTAAATATGTCCACTTTTGGTTTCCTAATCTTTACGAAATCCTTTATATTTCGGAATCTAATTAACGCAGAGACAAAAACAAACCTGTTTTAGAAAGCTATTTAAATTCCTTATTTAGCGAAAGAATAAAATAAACTAATCATTTTTGGTCGAAATTGACGTTTTTAACGTGTACGGGTGCATTAACATTGGTGCAAAATTCTAGAATATTATTACAATTTAATGTAATATGCTTTTATTCTATTTTAATTTTTACACATTTTAAATATATGAATACTTAAAATAAATTTCATGAATGGAGACTTTTGCAATGACGCAAAAAAGTAGCAATGAAAAAAATTTTTAATTTAAATGTTGTTTCTTTGTTTATTTATTTATTTACTTTTTTTTTAAGTTAAGTAAATTTTAATAAAACTTCATTTTTTTACTGCTTTAAGTAATGAATATTTTAAAATTTACTAGGAATATATACTTTAATAAAAGTAAATTATAAAAAGAAAAAAAAATATGTTAACTAAATAAACCAATTGAGCAGTTTATTTATAGTGGGAAAATATACAATTATAAAATGATTATTGTAAGTAATGTTTTCCAAACTAAGAAGATCTCTTAAAATTTTTTATCATGTTTATAACTTTAGCAAAAAACAGGAATTTGAGAACAGAGCATACATATTAAAAAATTCATTAACTGATAAGTTCAGAAGTACCTCAAATTTCTGAAAAAAATTCTTATTTAATGCGTGTAATTCATGACTAACAATATTTCTTATAGACAATTAACTAACAATGCGCAACTTATTTAAAGGTTTGTGGTGTCGTTAAATGTAATCTGCGTTTCCAATGAAAATTATTTGAAAAATGGAATAAAAACTATATATATTTATAAAATGCCTAATTTTTACTGTATATTTTTATGAGAATATAATGTTTCTGCAATCATTTAATATGTTACTTTATAAAAACACTCATTATAGTGTAAAAGGTGCGTTTGGTTTACTCTCGGGAGTATATTTCAAGCAAGAAAGTTACTAAGGCAGATATATGAAAAGAAAAATAATTACTGTATCGTTACACAAAGGTGTTAATTCTACTGCTTAAGATCTGAAAGGGCGTTTCTTATTGACTATTGAAACACTCATTCTCATGAGATCTCTACCTTATTTAACAGAGAACAACTGGAAGTGTGGAAAGAAAGAAATACAAATGAATGAGAAATGGCGACACAAAATACGCTTTGTTAAATGGCCACACCCACTTAACTCTCACCTTGTTTGTTCCTAATTTGCAAAATTTGACATTTAGTAGACATTTGCAGCTCTCTTTGTTTCGAGAACAAAAGGAAAATTTTGTTATTTGCAATCATCATCACGTCCCAATCAATAGCAATTATTTCGTTATATCGATCTAAGACCATCTGTTTTAGATAATCCTTGGTATGGATCCAACTTAAACGCACGCTGTTTTTTCCCTCTAAACTGCGGAAAGCAATTGCTGTCCGGCTGTTAGTACCTGCATAACTTTCATCGGGTTCAACTCGTTTCCAAAGAAAATTTTAGTCATCATTGCTTGAAATCTGACAGATTCTTTTTCTTAAGGGCTACTAAGAATATGTGCATGTAGGATACTAAAAATATAATAAACGATGAAGTAGTAGGGTAGGTGAAAATCGATTGCCTACGTGACACGGAATAGGCGAAGCCAGCCAGACCATGAATAATACAAGGCCAGAAGTCTAACCGGGCAAGGTTGGATAAGCGAAACAAAAAATTCTCATTGGCCCAATTCCAAACCACAATGATTCATGTGCAGGGGGTTTATGGCAGGCTATGATGGCGGAGGTGATGTATAGCATCGGTAGGCATCAATCACAACGCCCATTAGGGGTAGAAATCGACGCTCACGTTATAGCTATCTCCTAGACCTCTAATTGGCCAGCACATTTTTTATTACGGTATTTCACTTTTCAGGACCTTTTACGTGTTTTGGCAAAATGTCCCATCTTCGCTGATCGTCTCACGATTTCAGATGCCATTTAATTCCCCGTTCATAATAATATAAACTTAATTCATTCTATTATTATATGTAAAAATAATATTACCCTTACTTATTACATTCAAAATATATCAGATGAATTATTAAATATAAAATTATTTTACAACATTGTTGTAAAATTTAAGATGTAATAAATGATACATCGGTTATACCAATGATGCAAGAAAATTCAATTTTTTGGTCAGATAAAAAATTAAAATGTTCAAATCAAACTGCTATTTTTTCCATTTAATGGGCACCCTAAAACTATTTTAATGTGAGATTAAAAAATATTTTTAGTGCCCTCTTTAAAAAACAAATAAATAAATTTCAGATAAAATAAAAATTTTAATTATTTTAATATTTTATTACTAACTTTAATCAAAATTTATTAATGATTGCAGTTAAGGAGTTTGTATCCAAACTCATATTTGTTCAAGGAGTATCCTCTTTCAGCAATAACTTCTGGTCTAATTAATATTCAGGTTCAAAAATGATGAAGTGAAGAATAGTAATACATACTAATAATATAATGGTTATTTTGTAATGCATTAAACTGTACATAAAAATAATATGAATATAAAGTTGCATACATACTTTATTTTAAGCTTATTTATGGTTTATATAGTGATGCATTAATTTAACTGCAATAAAGTATTAATTTCTTAAGAAAAATGTTTTAAATATAATTGTTTGCTTAATTTGTCATATTTCCCTATGCTGAGTTTTCTAAAAATAATTAAAAATTGACATTCTAATTTTCATACTGCGATCTTAGTTTTCATTAAATTAAGCAAATTATTTTAAATTTGCATTTATATACAATGTCATGAAGAAATTTCATTAAATTAAAAAAATTTTTGCTGGAAACAAATAAAACTAATATTCTTTGTAATTTCTACTTATTTAGAGAATAATTTTAGAGTATTAAATCATAATTCTTGATACATTTGTTAAAACCATTTATATTACATAAAGAAATGAACAACAAAAACACATTTTCTTTGAAAGTTAAGATTGTTTACCCAATGAATTTAGAGTATTTAAGTGGCCAATACAGAAACTTTAATTTCTTTATTAATTAAAATATAATTTTCTGAAACATATTATATAAATATATATATATATATATATATATATATATATATATATATATATATATATATATATATATATATATATATATATATATATATATATATATATATATATATATATATATATATATATATATATATATAGATTAGATTAGATTTATATTTAAGATAGGGTGGTTCTAAAAGAACCTTGCACCACGACCATAGGTCTATTGTAGTATACCCTTAGAAAGCCCTATTTGAAGAGACCAGTGGCTGAATCAAGATTCAGCAGACATTTTACAGGAATTTCCTGCAACATCTAAGGTTCAATCAAGTGTTCACCCAGGTGTTCTTGTTTATATATATATATATATATATATATATATATATATATATATATATATATATATATATATATATATATATATATATATATATATATATATATATATATATATATATATATATATATATAAACAAGAACTAAACACATAACTTTTTAATTGTTAACTTAGTAAATTTTTTTACAAATCCATACTTTAAGAGGAACTTTATTTGTAGAATCTATTTTATTAAATTTAATACACCGTTATTTGGATTTTCTTCTTTTATTAAGAAACCAATATATTTCAAATAAAGTAAATTATACAAGCTTTATAAATAATTTGTTATATTATGTCAATCAAAAGTATAAAATAATAAATCAAATAATTTTCACTATTTATTTAAAAAAGCATTAAGTTAATGATTCAGAATATACTTTATAGCAACTATAGAAGAATACAACATTCAGAGTTTACAAATTTTGAGATATATTTTCTGCTATGAAATTTGTAATAAACCCTGATTACATGCTTTTCTGAACTGAGTTGTAAGCTACTCAACCCTACTGATGCTAATATCCCTACTGGAAAGTAGTCAATTCAAATTCAAACTTCATCACGGATAAATCATGTTTAATAAAGGTATATGTGCCACGTCAAATTGGTTAAGATCGCAATGCCTTCCAAGAGAAATGATATCTACGAAGGTGTCCGGTCAAGCACATGGTGTCTTCGGATTGTTCTCTACTTCTGAATTACTCAATTTCTCACCCGGCTGTTTCCACATAATTGATAAACTTTAACCGTTGAATAGGGAATTATGCTGGTGTAACAACAACAAAACAAAGCTTATATTTTCAGATTATATCACTATAAACCACAAACAATGTACATCTTTTGACAGAGAGAGTTTATAAGTGAAATACGAAATATCTGAATTTGTCATAGTACCAATTATTTTCTTTACTATTATTTGTCAACTTATTTCTGTTTAATAATCAATGGGATGACTTTTTTTACAATGCAATGTGATACTCATTTTAATTTAAATGTAATATTCTTGTGTAATAAATTCATATTCAAAATGTTTTAAACTTTAAACAGTTTTTGTTTCTCTATGTGAAACTCATATTTAATTTAATATTATGAAATTCGCATAATGATTTAGAATTTCCAATGCTTAAGCAATTACATATCAGAAGTAAGGTGTATATATATATAATGATTAGTGTTTATTCATAGAAGGGGCTGCATTCTTTGACAAAATAATCATTGCATTGAGCCTCATAAGCACTAAAGGACGGAATTAAGTTTCTGCATTACAAGAGCATTTTTCATTTTCATCTAGCAAGATTAAATTGTACAGTTACATGCCACAAATTAATTCCTCCGTTGAAGAAACACTGTAAAAGGAAATATATCAATTGAGGAGAGGAAAATATCTTTATTGTTTTCATCATTTTGTAATCAAGTTAATCATTGCAACTGTAATAAAGAAAAATTACTTCAAGGCACATTTTCTTCAAACTCAGAATAACGGGATACTTATTTATTGGTATATAGTTTTTTCATTGGTATAGTTTGGCAGTCAATAAGAAATTACGGATTTATGACTCCAATTAATAAAAAACTGGCGTATGTAATGGAGCATGAAAAAAATATTTCTGTAGAAATCTATTAAAATCATTATATATGTCAACTTTGAATTTAATAAATTTAGGTTAAATTTGCTTACAGTCTAAGCAGATAGATAGATAGATGGATAGATAACACTAGATACATTTTAGTTATTCCTAAAATTAATTTTGGCCCCAAAGTATTTAATGTTTACATTTAGATTATAAAGTCCAATCAAATGATTTCGGAAAATAGTTATTGAATGGACGTTCAAATCCTTCAGAAATTAAGAACTATGTCTTATATGTACATAATATTGCGAAAATTTATAATTATTGCAGACTATCATTTAATAAAATTTATATATAAAATATTATTGTTTCGTTAAAATATACGTTTACGCCTATTTTTTCGATTGAAAACCAGCTCTACACAGCCAATCACCTTCTAATTCTAAACCACAGTCAAGTGACAAGGTTGCCACTTGAATCAGAACCCTCCTTCCACATCTCTTCCTATAGGTGGAAGGGCATGACCATGTTTATGTAATTACCACTCATGAACACCACGGATTTTCATTTGAGTTCGGTGTAGAGGTCATCTCCTCCAGGTCACGTAAACGATGACTTACCAACTAACCAAAGCATTGCGGCCTCACTAGGATATGTGCTTAGTTTTTAAAGTTATTCTTTATTATAAATTAAATTTAAGTTTTTGAATTATTAATTTAACTAAGTTAATAATAAAGTTTCTGAAGCTATTCTTTATTATAAATTTTTAAGTCTTCAGCACAACTAATTTGGTGCATGAATACATCCCTTGAATGTCTTGTACGTACATGAAATCTTGCATAAAAATATTTAACACTTAATCACAATAATATCATTAGCTCTAATTTTATAATGTTTATTCAGGGAGGTTTAGTGATTTTTATTACAGCAAGCTATGCTTGATTTGACAACCATCATTTTTAATAATAAAGAAATTCCCTATGATGTATCTTCTTAAACCAACTAAAAAGCACCCGAGAAGTTATTGAAAATCTACTATGAAATCTCATCTTAAATATCATAGAAATCTCTTTTGCTGTCACAATTTACTAAATGTTTTAAAATATTCCAAACGTAAAAAGCTATATCTTTAAAATTGATAATCTGGTATGCATGATTTTATCAAAAAATTAATGACTTGTTTTAAAATACGTTCTATGACATCCTGCTATTCATGGTCCTCTGTTGTCAGAAATCTCTGTATGCAAAACACTAAAATGCATGTAAAGCTGGAAACAACGTTTATTTGAAATGGACGTTAAGCTAGAAACATTGTGTCTTGAACATAACTCTTCGAAATTGCATTTTTCAGTAAAAAATATTATAAATAATGCTCCATAATACAAATAATAGGAGAAATGAAAAAATACGAATAATAATAGCAATGGTAACCTAAAAATCATAATAGATAAATCTTTTCTATGCGAATGAAATGTTATGATAACTAATCATCCAGATGAAAATATTGTTATTAAATTAGGTGAAAATATGATTAAGTTATATGTGATTTTTGGAACCCTTTTGGAATAGCACACAAAATGAGCAAATAAATTTAAAAAAAAAAAAAAAAAAAAACACCTGTCATTCCTTTAAATTGTAATTTAGATCTGATAAACAAATGGAAATATTGCACTGGATTCTTTAGGTGTGGTTTTTATTTAGGGGCTAAAATATTTCAGACTCAAAGTTATCCGAAAAGTAACAAAGTAATTCGCCTTTGAATGTGTATAAGTAATCTTATTTATTTATCGTTATTGTTAATTTTATTCTCTTTTAAATCCAACAGACAACGTGATACAGTTTTATATATATATATATATATATATATATATATATATATATATATATATATATATATATATATATATATATATATATATATATATATATAATATATATATATATGTATATATATATATATAATATATAATATATATCTATATATATATATATATGTATATATATATATATATATTCTATAACGAAGATATTAAGCTTTTGTTATATATTTTATAAAAAAATCGCTTTCAAAATCTTAAATTACTGTAGAGCTTTTCTTTTGTAACACTGCAGTGCAAATACTAAATCAGTGCACCAATTTTGGAATAGGTATAAAATATGATCTTATTGTGGTATCAGTAAGCAACAAAATATCAAAATCCATTAGTGAAGAAAAAAAGATAATTTAGGGCCAGCTAATTTAGGGTCAAAGATGACTAAAAATATCCGTCATTTCTACAGTATTCCAAAAATAAAATTCTCAAATTGCTATATTTATAAGTAAAAGTAACATGAAAAAAATTATTCTTTTTTTTTGATCTTCCATAATAATTTAAAATTATCTAATGAAATACCTTATTCTTGAAATAGGATTTATTACTCAAATTAGTTTATTTTCTTATACATAAACATGCAGCAAATATAATAAATTATATTATGTACATATATATTATTCGGAACATACATTTATGTATAAAGTAACTAAATAAAAATTGTTGCATGTTTGCCATAAAAAGTTAAGAAATTTTAATAGCAGTTTAACAGCTTTATGAAGTGATTAGTAATCAATTTGTGAAAAATTACTTTTAACCTATTTATGGAAATAAATTTTTAGGTCACAAATTTAAACATATTATTCATATCACAACTTTATTAAATTCAAATTTAATTTTAATTTTGAATTGAATTATATTTATTATTAGTTCAATTAATTTCTATTTAAATTTTTCTGTCCTTCAGTTGATCATACACCTATTGTAACTTTACGAAAATCCTAAAAATGTATTAAACTTTTGATTTTGGGATATCATCTCACAGCTTTCAGCAGTATTATTTCATCTAAGTAATAATTTTGATATTTCATGAATAATTATTTTGAAAGAATTATCAATAGTTTGCATCATATTTTGCGTAACAGCATTAAATTTTCAAAATACAACTGTTAATATTTTATAATACACTTAGAATTAAAACAAATAAAAAAAAAAGATCAATTATGCCTCGTGGGAAATAGCAATCATTTTTTGATCAAGTATCTCAATTCAACAGAAAAGGGATAGTAGCCTACCGACATTGTGGACTATCTTTCAGGGAAATCGGTAGTCCTGTTGGACGTAACCTAACAACTGTAATGCGGATATGTGATCGTTGTATGCAAGTTGATACCACGGACTGACGTGTTTGATCGCATCTATCTCAGTGTACCATTTTACTTGATGACAGGCAAATTGTGAGCATGGCAGTGAGGATTATCTCAGCTATATCACGAACCATAGCGCAACACTTTCAGTCTTTAAAGCATCATCAAGTGTCTGCGCGTAACAATCAAAGCCGTTTACAGCAGAGGTTTCTGTTCGTAAGACGTCCATTGCTTCCTGTACCATTGATGCAGAACCACAGACGTCTTCGCCACCAATGGTGTAATGAAAGAAGGATGCGGACGGCAAAATAGAATGAAATTGTCTTCACTGATGAGTCATGTTTCTGTCTTCAATTTCATGATCGTCGCATTTGAGTCTGGGGACACCGGGGAGAGAGGATGCTCAACAGCTGTGTTATGCACCGCCACATTAGTCGTGCACCAAATATTATGCTATAGGGAGGTATTGGATATCACTCTCCCACTAATCTAGAACACATTGCCGATACTTTAAACAGCAAGCACTGCATCTCCGAGGTGTTGAACCCAGTTGTCCTTCCTTAACTTCAGGGTTTGCCAACAGCCATATTTCAGCAGGAAAATACACGACCACACGTGGCACTCATTGTTCGAAGGTCAATTGCCGGATTGAATTGCTTCCCTGGTCAGCTCACTTTCCGGATCTTTCACTGATAGAAAACATGTAGTCAGTGGTCATTTAATGATTAAAGCAGATTACATCCCCAGCTGCCGTACTTGATTAACTTTGGAAAAGTGTGGAAGCTGCTTGATCTGTTATACTCCAAGAACACATGCAAAGTATTTATAAATCAATTGCGAGGCGTGTGGCAGCAGTGATCTCCAATAATGACATCTACATTGGCTACCGGTTTTGGCACGAATCACACTTTACAGAAGTCTATAAATTTAATCATTTGATACTTGATCAACATGTTATCTACAAAATGAATTTTGTTGTGATACCTCTTGTCTTTCTTTTTGTTGCAGTTTTTGCCAGCAGTGTTCCTTGTGCCAACAATATTTACCGTGGTTTTTAATTTAACAGTTCGTGCGTTCATTTCTATTAACAAAGGACGGCTGTAGGTTTGGAGTCCGCTTTAAACTTTTGGCACTGATCTAATTAGACTTTGAATAAAAAAGTTACTATAAGGTGATATACAAACAAAAGCCCTGCAAGAATGACTAGCTCAAATATACCCATAAAGCATAAATAATTTTAATATATTCTTGGTTACATAATTTCAGCTTTAAGTAAAGAATGCAATAGTATATCGAAAACTCATTTCACTTGCATGGTTCAAGCTTAGAATATTGACGTAGATTTTAACCTCTTGATTCAGATAATTTATACTTTTTCACAAATTTAAATATTAAAAGACAAATTTTGATTTATATTATAATTTTATTTAATAAGTAAACTATATTATAGTATTATAAATAATAAGTAAACTTTATTTCAAATCATGAGATCAAAAGAAAAATTAATTCGATTAGTAAATCCATATTTGTATTAGGTACAGTAGATAATGAATTAATTATTGAAAATAATTATTTGATAGAAAAGATGTTTTTAAATTTAATCTGTCTTTTATTTTAATTTTTTTGAATGAGGATTTAAAATATATAAATATTATGCAAAATGTTTCTGCCCTTTTATTTATGAATCACTCACGGAATTTTAAATTTTAAAATGAAAGGCAAATTATATATATAAACCTCGAGAAAATAATTTTAATAGCATCAAATTTCATTTAAGTCTAAATTCTTATCGTAGGCAAAATTTGAAAAAAACCAAGAGTTTTCATCCTTAATATTATTTTTTCAATTCAATATGTGTTTTAATATTTAAAATGAGAAAAAATAAGAAATTTTTGCGCGGGTAATGTGTAACAGATGTATCACTTTTTATCTTAAATATATTTTGTAACATTTTGACTACTATAAATTATCTCCTCTCAAAAGTACGTTTAAATATTTTATTTTTTAGTGATTAGTTATTAAAACATTTCTCAAAATGTTGTTTCCATATTTGAATTTAATTTAAAACTTTATTTGTAATTTGAAATACTAAACTGAGTTTTATGTAGCCAGTTGAGAAATCCATGGGAACATTTTAACACTAATCTTATAGAATTTACCACAATTTTTTTTTTTACCTGAACATGTATCATCGAAAAATCATAACCTCATGAAACACTTAAAAAACAAGAATCCTCGCAACAAGACGTCGAGTAACTAAATATGATATTTAAAGAAAAATCAAGATTTTTGAGCATAATGAGCTCCTTTCCCGTATCATAATCCCGTCATAAAATCATTTTAAGGAATCCTGGAGGCAACGCACACTCAACGTTGATTAAATCAGACACCGAAACAGTGAACATGATTACTTTAATCTGTTAGCGGAAGCAAATATTTTTTTGCGAACTTTTCTCCCTTCCTTTCCTCGAATTTATTTTTTCGATGAGTGCAAAATAACAACGTGGGAGAACTTGCAGGGGCGGGGCATGTAGGCGTTTAATAAAGTTGCACCCTTTAAATCTATCCACTCCGATTAAATTTTGTTTCGGCTCTTGCTTTCCCCTTGTATCAAAACCTGGAACAACAATGCAATTTTCGGAAGTAAATTACTTCCCATAATATCCCGATAGGGGTTGTGCAGCTGATAAACAAAGGAATTGGCAGGTATAGCTACCATATGTTGCTTTCAGAACAATCGATTTAAGTTTCACGTCATTTATGACGATTGATTACATTATTATACAGTCGTAACTTATTTAAATCAAGCAAGAAAGTTTTTTTTTTTTTACATTTATCATTTATTCCTTTAAAAATACATTTTAGTTTTAAATAAAAATGTTTTCCTAAACTAATTTGTACAGAGAATGTAAGTACAATAAAAATATAAATTTTTCTTATGTTTTATTAATCTTTTTAATTTTCAAAAAGATGCTGTATTTTCATAAAAAAAGGAACTTATACTTTAAAATAAACTAATTTTGATAATATGACTGCATTAACTTCTTTTAAAGGATTTTAATTTCTAATTTTTATGAATGAAAATTGAAATAAGTATTTATATAATTTTTTAGGAATGTTTCGTTCAGAAAAAGAAAAGAAAATTTGTTTCATTACAATCTCAAAAATTGCGTAAAATTAAGGTCAAATGTTTTTTTTAAAAAAACATTTGTAAAAATGTTTTAAATATGTACATAATTATGCTATTTTATCATTTTTTAGTTAAGTGTAAATAATTGCATATTTTTCATTTTATCTTTGCTGAAGCGTTTATATCTACTTATAAATATGTTAATAAATAATTTTTGCATAAATTCCGCCGAAGTTATATGCTTTTTTCCACTTGACTTTACTCATTTCCAGGTTATATTTTTATTTTTTAACATTAAATACTATTTTCGATTAAAGTTATAAATATTATGTGGAAAAAATTTTAATTGAGTTGAATATTTAAAATTATAATTAATCATAAAAATTTCTTTTCAAAGTAAAATCAATTTCTTTATTATTTTAAGTATAAGTTTTTTCTTTGAAACGATTCGTTTTTTTGACTAAAACAAAGCACGAATTAAAGTAATCTATGTTTTTTTCCAAACAGAACAATTTATTTTATTTAAGATTAAGGTATAATTAAACAAATTTAAAATTAAACTAGCATTTGTATTAATACTAAGTACGTCATGTATAAATAATATTTTTATGAAATTTTCTATTAATATAAACTTTTCCATCTCTTTAATTTCAGCTTTAGTTGTGACGAAGGCTTTTCGAATCGTAATGCTTGATGTTCCCTCACCGACCATATTAGGAGAATCTGTAGAATTGACTTGCAGCTATGAACTAGATGATGAACAACTATATTCAGTGAAGTGGTACAAGAATGATAAAGAGTTTTATCGCTATGTTCCCAATGACTGGCCACCAGGACAATTTTTGCCTTTACCTGGAATCAGAGTTGACGTGAGTATTTTTCCATAAAAATTGATCTATGTTTTATGCTAGAACTATTCATGACTTGTTAACTATTCACAAAATCTGCATATATAGTTTGTAGAAGAATTTGATTTCAGCTAATATTCTCTAAAATTTTCAATAAGGGTATTGAACTCTAAAAGCATACCTGCATGAAAATTGATAACTGTTTAAAATATTACAGAGTGATGCCTGTTTTAATTTTCAACTCTGTGCTCTCTGATTTTAACTCTGTTTCTAGTTGAGCAATATTCGTGCTTATTTTTATTTATTAAGATTTAATTGTTTATTAAACTAATATTTATGTACTTCAGCTACGTTTCAATAGATTTCTTTTTTTAAAGCTATTTAATTTCTTATTTTTCACAAATTTCCGTGTCAGTTAATGAGAATATTGCGGGTAAAATGTAAAAAAAAATGTCTCCCCCTATATGAAATAAATGCTAATTTATTAAAAAAAAATTGAAATATAACAAAATAAGGAATAAAGAGAAAAATAATTAAAATTCAGAATATTACTCACATAGCCACAACAAATTTATATGATTGTATTTCACAACAAACGTTGATAAAATGTCGTGTAATTAAAGCAAATTGTATTACTCATTTAAAAACATAGATAATTATCTTTCAGATGCAAACTATATGCTTTAAATTCTTCTATTATGTAAAACTGCAACTATGAGTGTTTTTTTTTAATCCCTTTACAAAATTCAGTTTTTCAGATGTATATATATATATACATATGCAAATGCATTTTTGTGCAAGCTAAAGCAAAATTTAAAGACATAAATTCAAAAAATGTCCCCTTTGAATAGAACAACAAAAAAAAATTATCACTTTCACAAAATCTAAACCTACATAAATTAATTTAATTTAGGTAGCGTATTAACAGTAAATTGTAAATGAAAAAATATTAAATATATTTTTATTTTTTATTATTTTTTTTTATAAAATTTGATGAATTTTTTTGGCGTTCTGATGTATTTAAAATGTATAAAACTGAAGGACAATCATTTTCTATTTATTAAGAAGAATTTTTGCAATTAACACAAAGTTTTTAATCAAACCATATCTGTAACTCAAATTACTTCAATAAACTAAAGCATTTTTGTTATAGCATGCTTCTGTTAAATCTCAATGAATAATTAGAAGTCAAAAATTGTTCTGATATGAACATTAATATGTTTCAACAACCAACCATTCATGAAATTACAAGGAAGTTTTGATAAAAGTTTTGAACCGGTGGTCAAAATAATGTGGTTTCCGTTTATTGACTTACATAAAATATTAATTCGTTGAAGGAAAAAACTACAATGCAATCGATATTTTTTGAATAAATGTATCCATTTATTTTTAAACTCTTTTACAATAAAATGCAACCTCTTCAAAAATCCTACATATGAAATTATGTATAGTAATTTAACGTATAAATTTACAGCATTGTATTACAAACCGTTATGAGTAACTTTATGCAAAATTCATCAATTTACGTACAATACACTTTCAAAATATTTGCATTTCTGTGGTACACTGCAAAATATTTTCAAACTTTGTTAGTCATTTTTTAACATTTCTGAACGGCCTTTTATACTTCTATGTATTAAATTTTACAAACTCTCATATCTTATTTGCTCACAATAAAAACTTTCTCGACAATTGAAAAGAGAAATTGCTTTTAATGATTTTTTACAAAAGGAATGATCTGCTGAAATAAACAAAATAAATAACTGCAAAACAGTTTACCTACAAGCTACAAAACAATAACGAGTTATCTTATTTATTTCGACATCGATTCCACTATATCAATCAAAATAAGCTAACATTTTATACTCTCTGTTCATCTCAACTCACCTGCGTTTCCCTGCAACAGAGCTTCAACGTTCAAAGTCTCCAAGGAGCGATCCATGGAGTTTCGAAATTATTTGGAACTAAACAAGAAGTCCTGCCTCCCTGGAGACGCATCTTCGGAAAGAGGATATTGTTCAACTGAAACGGAGAATGAGAAATGAGAATGTTTCTTTTCCTAGAAAAGCGATATGGACGCCTGTCATATAAGAGCACAAAACAAATACATTCAATTGCGTTGCAGGAAGGAGCAGTAATTTACTTGAATGTTCAAACAACAAAAAATACTTCAAAGGAATTTTAATATTTAGCTTACAATGCATACTTAATTTATTTGATAAATATTCAATGATGCATAACATTTTCCTATCAATTCTCTATTATTAGTTCAAGAAATATTAAATTAAATGAAAGGCCTCACAAATATTGAAGGTTGTCCTTGATTAAAATAGGACTATCAATATTGTATGGATGCGTATAAAATTACTTAGGGAATTTTAAATGAAAAATGTTAGTTTTACCTTATTTTTGATTGTTCAGTGTTTTCCATGACATATCTTTCCCTTACTAAGTAATTAATAAGTAATCACATAGTACTGAGGTTAGAAATAATAAAAATTATTTAAAACAGTCTTCTCTTACTTTAAATGATTACAAACAATAATAAATAATTTAGATCATAAATTTATTAGACTGCATGCCATCGAATTTCTCTACAAACTTAATAATCAATGGTTTATAAATGAGGCTGTAATTATCAAGTTCATACTTCTAATGAATAAACCAATAATATTTTTATGTTTCTTTAATGATATGCTGATAGAATTTTGATGAGAAAATGCTGGCAAAAATATCAAATTTTGCCTTATTGAATTCTTAGTTTATCAGGGAAATATTTTGAAATCAGTTACAGATATTTTTCAAAGTTTATGGAAAATTCATTTCTTCGGTATAAGGATTATAATATTTTCCAGATACGTATGAATTCACTTATCACAAGGAAAATTATTAAATATCCACGTCTGTTAAGAGAAAACATTAAACATAGAGCAACTGGCAAAGAATTATTTAGACTTGAAATGAAACACTCAACTCATTCAAACTATTATTCAGAACACTCTAAGAATTATTCAGGGGAAACTGCTGTATGTAAAATTATATTAATCGCCATGTTAAAAAAGAAACTTTGAGCAGAACATATAATTATAAAAAAAACTGAAGAAGGTTATCAAAATATAATATTTTAAGACATGGCTATATAGTCTCTAAATTTTGAAAACAAATAAATATATATATATATTTAGTCATTGTAAAATTATTTTTATGTTACATTACATCCTGATTTTTCACATTCGTTCACAATAATTCAAGTGTTTTAAATAACCATTGTAATAGCAGAATCCATAAGAGAAAGTGCTCAATAATTCAAAAGATGAAATATTAGTTATGAATTACGAAAATATACACGATGAGAAAATGAAAATATTCACTTAAATTCAAAAAGTAAGTTTTTAATGATAAATTAGGTGAAGAATATTAGGAAGAGATATGATACAGCATGTAGTAAATTCAAAATTTATGACACATATATAATATCTTGCTTGTAAGCACATCATTTATTATTGAAGCTAGTGATATAAATGAATGATCACAAAGTAAAATAATTTATAAACCGAAACAGATCGAATTAATTTTCTTTCGAGCCTATTAACTAGTTACGAATCACATTAAATAAACACTTTAAAAATCAAAATCAAAGATCAGAAGAGAGAGAAAGTATGAAACTAGTACAACTTAGTTTGTTATTTCTTTCTTAAACAAGTATGAAGAGATTTCTCGTGTTTTAAGAATGTAAGTTGCTGAGCAATTAAAATAATTGCAGTAACCTTTCCATTCCATTATGAACTGAGTGGATAAAGCGGGTTTAAAATATCACAACAGCTGTACAAAAATATTTACTTAATAGCGTCTTATAATCTTCTCCAACTTTAATTTCCTTTTGTAATTCCCGAAAAATGTCTGCTTTTGTTTTAACAGGGCTGTTGGAAAGTTGTCGCGAAGAGCTTTTATTCTAGAAATTAATCTGAAATAACAATGGTGGCTCTAATTCTTAAGTATTGTTTTGAATATAATATCACTTCATGACTTTATATATTAAAGCTTTTTTCTTATTTATTTGCATTTTATTTAAGATTTTCTTTTATTAAGCAATAATTTAAATTCTATTATGAAAGAATAAATAAAAAATACTATTATATGATAAATACATGAATATATCAATTTAGGAGTAATAGCTTTTTCTTTCTTTAAATATGCTTCGCAATCTCCAATTAACAGATTGCGAATGAAAATAATGTATTATCCTATAAAATATTTTTCCAGAAAATTGAATTATAATGTTTGAATTATTACATAAGGATAATTTTTGGAAAAAATGTTAACTAATTAGATTATTTAACAAATAATCAAGAGTTTTATTGATTTTTTAATTAATACTTTTCAAGAAAACTAAGAAATTTGCATAAAGAAAAATAGTAGTATTCAAATATTTAGCAGTTTTTCTTTTTTTGAATCTTATATATTATTTGTATCCCTTATACTCATAAAACGTTTTTCTAAATGTTTAATCAATAATAATATTGTAATGTTGTTTTTAATAGTATTTTAATTAGTAATTTATAATTATTTCATTAACTGAAAAACTTTTTACTATTTTCATTGATTTATACTCTTAATATAATAAAGGAAAACATAACGAAGATAAAGTAGTTAAACTCAAACATAAAAACATTATTTAAGACTCTATTGGAAAACGGAAAAAAAATTTTAATCACATAATGGGCTAATAGATTTGCATTATGAATATTTGTGAACAACTTTATTTCAGTATTTTAAAATATTTGTTTAATTTAGTGATATCCTTGAAAAAGGTATAATGTTTTGTTGGAAAATGAATTTTATAAAGGATGAACTACTTTATTTATTAAACAAATAAGTAAGATAAATCTGCATATTTATTTAATTACATTAAATGTTTATAACGAAAGATTTCACCATGAAACTAAAACACACATTTCTTAATTCTTTTAAAAATACAAATACAATTTCATTTAATTTGTCATTTGAATTCTTCATCATATTCAAAAGAATAAAACGAATGTCTACAGTTAAAACTGCATTAAACAGTAATGGATATTTTCTTTGATTAATTTTTGCTTTATAAATTTTGCGTATATATATTCACTTCCAATATTTGTTGTCAACTATCGTTGAGAAATGTAAGTGAAAAAAATGAAAATATGAAAGATTTTAAGATAAATCCTAAAAAAATATCTTCTAAATTTGCACGTACAAATTTAAATTACTAAAAATAGTATTTGAAAAACGACTTACTCAGTAATTATTTTTAAAGAGAAATTTGTGCATTTTTTTAATTTTCGTTTTTTGTTATTTTCTTTTGTTTTCTTGTACTACCAAAATTGATTTTCTTCTCTTTTAACAGACAGATTACTGTAATTTACTTAAGAAATATTTATTGAGATAGGGAGGAAAAGCAAGAGGAAGAAAGGGAAAGGAGATATTTAAATGCTTAAAGACACAGAGAAAGAAATAATGACATGTTCTTTTTACCAGCTTTGCATGGGAAACACTATTTTCTCTTAATCTTCTGACCAGTTTTTCTCTTTTTTTTACCACCAAAGTAATTACAATTTAATCGAGAATTTATGCATTAGATTCACATTAAAAAGTAGACAATGTTGTTCCTCTTCCCAATAAAGGTAAATTTACTTTTTAGGGGTCATTAGTTGAATGAGTGTTTGGAAAGTATAACGGCTGCGAAAAGAAAAATCACTAGCATCTAAGGCGAAGTAAATACTGTTAAACTTCTTTAATGAGGAAAGAAAATTATGAGAAAATGCGAAAGGAGAAGGAAATTTGTAAATTTAAACTTTCCCACTGGGAAATTATTCACCAGCTTATCAGTGAATGTGAGAACGGTTTCACTAATGAAAAAAGAAAGATAAAAACTCCAAGATCTCAGAGAAAATGTTTATTTGGAAATAGCCACGATAGGAATACGGAAGTACGATAACTACAAAATTTTGTTACATCCTATGAAACTATTACAGTTGATACGATTAACTTTATTTTCAAAACATTTTGTGATCCTTATTATAAATTCGATATGCTGAATTCTGTGCATTTTTAAGCCCTAATCTCCAAAACATAATTATTTTGTGAACTTTGATGATAATATTATTTTTATTATTTACTCACACAGAAAATTATGGAAAATATTTTATCATGACTTTACTTTAGAGTGAAATGCATTTATTAAGAGTGAATAGTAGTTATAGATAAGAGTAATAAGTTAAACAACAGAAGAATTCATTAATAATTCAAATGAAAATGTTTAGTTAATCATTTTAATTAAATACAATATTTTATTATATTTAATTAGTTACTGTGCAACTTCTTATTATATTAAACGAGAGATATATAATTATGAAAGTATATTCATAAATGTACGTAAATTTTTTTTTGCATATGTCTAAGTATAATTTATTCAAACATTAAGAGAAGAGTTTTATATAATAGCTATGGATTCAAATATTTCATTAAGCATTTCTCCACAAGGGATGTAATAAATAAATTTAATGTAATCAAATTTTTGGTTAGTTTATTCATCTTCGATACACGGATTTTATATTCCAATCACTACAATTTGGTTATGCAAAAACAGTGTCATATCATTTTAATAAATATGTGGAGGCTTGGCAAATTTTAAAATCTGTGGAAGAACTCAATTCTTGACGTATTATAATGTTTTGATATTTATTTGTACCACATTTATAAATGGCAGCAGGGAACACATTACATCATACATAAAAATAATTATTATTTACATATACAACCATATATTTTTAAATTGCTCTACAGCAAAAAATTACGCTCTTCTGAAGTTCAAAGTTTTACTTTCAAACATATCAACTTTCGAACACTTTCATTCCTTTATTAGATTTCTTATACAGAGTCTACATTCTTTACTTTTAACTGAATATTAAGTCGAATGAGTGCTTAATACTTGAGTAGTTATCTTACACCACTTTTACAATAAAAATTATTTCCGGAATGTAATACGGTGTTAATTTTCAAAGTACCTCACAATAACTTTATGTTAATTGATTATCACTTGGATGATCTTAATGCCCAAATGCAAAATTGATGCCATAAAGCAAGAAAATAGGTGTCTTATAGCACATATTTTCCATTTATTTTCGTGAAATTAAAGGTTTATTGAAACTCGTATTGCAAATAGGGTGTTATAATTTTTTTGCCTTTATAATGTCATTGAGATTAATAGTATTTTAAAAGGCTAACAGTACATTTGAAATTCTCAGCATTAGAAAATAAGTTAAAAATATTTTAACTCAAAAAATATTTGAATTTGGAAACTATGAGATATTTGTTACGATATAAATTTCACAGTTATGAATTACAAAAGTCATGTGTGCGCATTAATTTTTAAATTTATGTAATATTTTATTATTCACATATATAAGTTTAAATTTATTTGTGCATAATCTTACAGCTGTTTTTGATTCTATATTATGGACATTACAATAGTGTCACACTATAAGCATTAATCTCATAAATTAGCAATAACTATAGGAGCTATATGTTTTCAGGTATTCTTATGATACACTCTGCTTTATTTTTTTATCTGGAATTTCTATTATAAATAATATAGCTCCTTGAGTCCCTCTAAATTCATAATTACCAAGTATATTAATGCATTTTTCCAATTACTACCATTTTTCTTTAATTCAATTGTAGTTATATTTGATTTCTTTTTGCTATTTAGAATGAAATCATAAATATACATTTTCAACATACATTTTATTTATATTCTCTTGATTTCTAATCTTTAAGCTAAAAAATCCAATTCGAGGAAAATTTTAAAATTTGGATAATTCTGAATGAACCAATCGTAGGAGTCTTTTACCATTTACTTTCTTATTTTTTTATTTAAAAGAACTGGACATTTGAAGATATTTTTCATAATAATAATTGTTTACTTTAAAAAATGTATTCTTCCACAGATTTTAAACTGCAGTGTTTGTTGTAATATGATTATATAAGCATTTCTATTATTTCTTAACCATTTTACACGACTAAAATTAGCATTTAAAAGCTGTTTTTCCTTAACATAGTGTAATTTTTACAGGATATAACTGAAAATAGATTTATGTACCATCTATATATAAATGGTATCATGACAAGAATTAAAAAATATAATTTTTCCGAGTCATTTAAATTTCAGGAAATAAGCTTATCAATCATTCTCAATCATTTTCCTTTTGAGCATTTTAAAATAAATTTCATTTCAACAAATGAACCACATCGTTTTTATTGCTAGAGTTTAGATATTCTTAATAGCTACATTTTGCATAATATAAAATCAACAGAAAAATTTTAAGGATCTCTAACACTCAAAAGTCTAACTGATATTAAGAAATTGATTTTATTTTTCTACTGCTGAATCATATAATTCTTTCTTTTTATTTGATAAATAAAAACAGCATTTGATAAATAAAATTTCTGAAAGAACTTTTTTGTTAAGTTTAAAAATAACTCCAGAAGATTTTTTCCAAGATTAAAGAAACGATATTGTTTCTTTCTATAGTGGATTTGAAAATAAATTTTAATGTGTCCTTATTTTTTTCCATTTTGTGATTGCAAATAAGTTTCAGACTGATAAATTATCTGGTTGTATAAATTCTAAACTTTAAGGTAGTTTTAAATAAACAGTAAATTGAATCAGTTTGATAATAAATTAGTTTAGAATTAATATAATGTGAAAAAATTTTACTTATAGTTAAAAACAAAAATATATTCTTACAAAAGAAAATTTATACTCTAACAATACTTTTTTATTTATAAATAAATTATTGCTAATATTAATTATTGTTTTATATTAAAACTAATTATTCTCATTCGCTCTCTTAATTTGATTCTCGAAATAATAAAGAAAGAGACAAATTGTTTTAGAGAGCGAGAGTTAAATATCGAAAATTCTATAATAGTTTCATCAAAAGTGTAACCACTTTAAAGTGTAGCCCCAATAAAGTTCGGTAAATTGCTTTTCTTAAAAGAGAAATCTCACATACTGAATCTACAAAAATACTTTAGTCTTCTTCTGCAATATGTGAAAATCATAGTATTTCGTGAGATATCGATATCTTCAGAAGTTCTATAGTACTATCACTAACATCGATAGAAAAGTATTCATTTCTACTCGCAATGTTGATTACATACTTTGTAATACATTGTTTATAATCAACATTGCGAGTTGTATCAACGTAGGGTATTGTATCAACATTGTATATAATCAACATAATGTTGATTATATACAATGTTGATACAATACCCTTTTATTAAGTTAAGTAAATAAAATATAGAGTTTAGAAAAGTTATGTATTTTAAAGTATTACTGATCACAAAATGCGGGTAAAGGCAATATCATACAATTCAATACATGGAAATTTCTATTTTTTAACTTTTCCTTTTAATAAAATTTTGCATGACTTTAAGTATTACGTGTCTGAAAAAGATTTTATAAATTTTTCTTATCTCTATTTTAATTTTTTTAAAGAAATTTAGGTTAAAAACATATCATTATAAAAACTTACATGTCAGTATCAATGAAGCATATTAATTTATACATAAAATGTTTCATGAAAAATAAAATATTAAAAATTGATAAATGCTTCTAATATTAGAAAATGTATTATACACATCACTCTTTCAGAAACAATCTTTGGCAAACATTATACTAATTTTGTTGCCTTATAATGTGTACTTAATTCTATATAATTGGACTAAAGATATTCACTAACACATCCTAACGCTGAAACAATAACTCAATATTTCCAGCAATTATTTAACATGCGAAAATTTTATCCAAAAAATTAATGACTGAACTGACTAAAATGAGTTCATCGATATCCTTATTTCCATAATACATTTCGAAAGGACGTTTTATTTCATCTCAAGATAAATTACATTTATTGCAAGTGGGACATAAATTAAATAGAGATTTGTTATTGGAATGTGGCCAAACTTCTTCTAGAATAACAATGAAAATCCTTCCTACTTAAATATATTCAGCTTGGACTTTTAATTGTTTTATTAATGATTCCATTTAATAGTTAAGCATGCAATTTACCTACACTTCTCTGAAAAGTTGGATTTAGAAATGCTTATAATAAAATATTTTTAAAACTAAATAATTTTTAATCATTACTCTTAAGTCATGTCTTCTTTTAATGTGTATTTTTTATAGGACATAAATAAAAAAAAAAAACAGTTATTTCTAATATACTAAAATTCATAATACTTCATACTTGTATTAGTTTCCTTTACAATAAAATATGAAAAATGAAATTAGGAAAATGAAAGCAAATTATATCTTATACTTATACCAGAGAACAAAGATAAATTACGATATATTATTTCAGAAAATCATAAAAAGATGATCAATAACTTGACCGAGATTTTTTTTCTTTTTCAGTCAAACACTCCATGAATTTTTTGACATGACTGTCTGAAAGGTCTTAAAATATCAATGAAATGTTTTTCAACACATCTAACATAATTAAGAAACTTCCATATGCTCATTTTTTTTAATCTCAAATGTTTTCCAGAAAGTCTCACATATTTTTAATGAAAGTAACGCTTTTGGAAATTGTGAAAATCATTTGGCTGTTCATATATTTTTATCACGCAAGAAATATCATTCGGTAAAAAATGAGTATTTAAAGCTTAAAATTTATGGGCTTCTATTACAAGTGTCAGTATAAAAATAAGTAGCAAAAAATAATTTAAATGAAATTAAATAAGCAATTTTAAATTAATATTTACATTTTCACGAAAATATTTTTATTTAATTGTAACTAACAGTATTTAATTTCTTGTTCATTTGAACTTAATTAAAAATTTTTTCAGTAAATTGTCTTTTAATTTCAGTAAATTGTCTTTAAATTTTCTTGTTAACATTAGTATATACACAATTCGATTTGTTTTTATTTTAAATCAATGTATACTTACAATAAATTTTATTCATCACATTATTAATGTAAAGTTAGAAATGTTAAATAGATTATTATTTTCATTTTTGGCATTATCTGAAACAAAGAAAATTTTAAAATTTGAAATGACTGAAAATCTTTATATAAGAATTTAAAATAATCGAAAAGAAAGTAAAAAGAAGTATTTCCAATTGTTCTTTACAACTAAACTTCCAATTAAGATTCATTTCTATTTAAATTTTTGCTTTTATTATGCATTCACATTGCTCAGAGCACAGACAATTTTGAAGAAGTACGTAGGAAGTAAGCAATGATGTAATTAACATTAATCAATTAGTTATTTAAGAAAAAAATTAGTTTGTCTTTTGAAATTTTTAACAATTAGAATTAACTACACTCAGTACAAATTAGGATTTTAATGAAGTGATAAACTAAAGTGGGAGATACAATTATTATGAAACGAATCTTCATCAGATAAATACTAGTGTAATAAAGATCTCGATTAAGATTAGTGATAAATCGTTCAAATAATTAAACACTAACCACTTTTCGAGAATCATCGAATCTAATATAAGAAAAGGGAATAATAGGCAAAAGAAAAATACTGGTACAGAAGCGACAAGGTATAAGACAGTCTCTCGTTAAGAATTCCGTTAGGCGATAAAACGGAAGCTGGACCTGGAATCTAATTTGTATAGGTTGTGAAGGAGGGGGTTCGCTGGCCCTGGTAACTGATATTGTTGGATTGGTGCTGCTCGACCACTAACAGAGTTTAGCAACGACCACTGGCCGCAAGGCTTTTCGAAGCGAGCGTTACAGATGGAGAAGGCACAGAGGGAGTGACTAATATCGATCCGACATTAACTCCCGACACTTCCAGTCGTAATGGGTTTAACTGAAAATCCTCCAGGATAGGTGGTTCGTGCATGTTTCGTCAACCAAAACACGAAAGCTTGGAAAAGAAAATAGGAAACATCTCCGTGGTTGTAATATTAAATAACCGCTCTTATATTTGGAACCGTATAGTTCTTAATGCCACATCAACACAAAGTTGCAAGGTTGTTTCGGATAATTGTGTTGGGCTATTACCTGTACAAGTTTAGAAATTGATATTTTGCCAATGTTCATACATCTATAGTAGAGTGAAGAGTCTCACTATAAAAGTGTTTTTATGATTTTCATGTTTGTTCAATATATTTAATAGGTAAATCAAAAAATATAGCTTAATAAAGTGAATTCATTATAAATTAATTAAAATTGAAGTTATTAAATTTTTGAGTTCATAAATATTCAAGATAAAACAATACTTTCAATATGTTATCAACTGAAAAACTCCCATGTACTTAAAGTAACTAAAAGTTAAATTTTATTAAATATTAATATGAGTCTTTCAATTAGAAAATTAATAAGATGGGCCAATTTTATTTTTAAGGTGCTCTATTTTAACAGCAAAAGTAGTAATTACAGCAAAGTTTATATTTCCAATATTCAGAGAATATGATATAAAAGTGTCTCGAAGAGAAGAGAAATTGTATTTAAACTTTAATTATGTTGACAATATCTGTGGGAGTATTAATACTAAAATACCTGCCTGTTTTAAATTAAGTTGTTTCTTAAGATACAACTTGCTAATTACATTTAAATTTAATTAAAAAAGATATCCGTTTAAGATAAATATTCTTTTATTATTTTTTCTCTGTAAAACATATTGCATATTTTCTTTTCCTCTAATTAATTATTTTATTTGCGAATAATTTAATTAATTTTTTTTCACTTAAATCTCTGAAAACATTTTTTCTACATCATCTATTTTTACGAAATGTAATTCAGTTTTAATAATTACTAAATTTCATTGTATATAGTATTATACTAACTTTTTATTGTTGATATAAATTTAGAGTAGTATTACATATATATATTGTTCATCGTTTTATTAAGTATTTTGCATAATCAATAAAAGCTCGATTAAATTATAGAACTGAAAATTTCTCATTTTACATTTACCAAGGAGTATATGTCACAAATTTTTCCTTAAATAAAAAAATTATTCCATACAGTTTCTAAATTCTCCTTAGGGAAGTTTCACTTAAATTTATCTTAAAATACTTAAACACATTATCTATTTGAGCATTAATTTTTAATTCTGTGACTCGCATACGTTTTTGTAAGTTTCGCATTAAATAAAATATTTATATTTTTGATATAAATAAAAATTCAAAATTCTATTAAGTTTCTAAATATCTGCTATTTTATGTATTTTAAATGCTATTTTATTACGTATATTCCTCAATGATTTTCCACAAGATAAGAATAATAATGAAAAAAAGTAAACATAAATTTTTAAAACATTTGCACTTTTACATAATATTGTGAAACATAATGTAAATAATATGATTTTGATGACAATTACATTAAAGAAATATGTATAGCTAAATATTTTGAAGAAACTATGTAAAAGGCTAATAGTAAGTATATAACATAAATATAAAAATTTCTCCCATTGAAGTCAAGAAATTCGAGTTGAAACTCTGTATACAAAATGTTACAAATTCTACAAAAAAATTAATCTTATAAATAATTATGTTGGAAAATTAGTCTAGGACATCGCATTACTGATAATAAAACTTAATGTGATTACAGCTATTAAATTATATCATAAAATAATATTTTTAATAAAAATGGGTATGCTGGTTATAGAATATTTTCAAATCTGATAAAAAAAAGCTTTCACGAAATTTCATGTACATATTTTGTAATTCGTTCTGTCTATAATATTATATAGTTACTTAAAATAACTTTTAGGTAAAGTTTATTTAAACTTTAAGAACTTATTAGCAGGAATTAGGGACATGCATTAAATATAAAAAAAATATTGATATTAAGTTATCTAATATAAATGTAATAAAAAATCAAAAATATGTATTATATATATATATATATATATATATGGAAAAAGTAAAATTAACACTGAATTTTACAAAATGTTAATTTAATATTTTTATTTAATTTTTTTTTGTCTTGTGCCAGTTAGGCTGGCAATATGGGGTACGTTATGCTCCACTTTTTCATACTGAACCATATTTGGTGTGGAGTCCAACTGCTTCAGTACACACATGCCATAGAGACCCGTTTATAGGGTAGGCAATCATTCACACCTCATTCATTCACAGAAACGACGAAGATAGGATAGATAGAGAGAGAAAGTACATCCATGCCCAAACCAGAATTCAAACCCAGGGCCTCCCTATCCGCAGTCAGGTATTCTGACCACTAGACAGTGTGGTCGGGTATTTTAAATTTAGTAATCAGACATAAATAATGTAGTGTTAGTGTTCAATGAACTTGTTTAAATTAAATTTTATTAATAATGTACACATATTTTATATTGCAAAATAGTTATAATTTACAAAACCCCTTTTATTACAATTTCGCATTTAAAATGATAAATTTAATGATATCAGTGATGAAAATGTTGCGACTGTTTAATGAAATTAACAGATACGTGTGTTTATAAAGTAGAACACAATAATATAATATAAGACATATTACTTTTAAATATAAAAACTCTTCTTATAGTTTTGTCCTTCTTCATGGTATTTTACTAAAGATGCTGATATCATGGGTATATTTGTTTAGTTTATATTTCATTTATGTACATCCGTAAGTATATATATATATAAATATATATACATACATATATATATATATATATATATATATATATATATATATATATATATATATATATATATGTATATATATATATATATATATATATATATATATATATATATATATATATATATATATATATATATGTATATATATATAATATCTTAATTCTTAATAATATAATTAATAATATATAATAACTTAAATATATATATATATATTCTTTTAAGGAATTATAGTTACGCTTATGAAACGTTTTAAGTTTATCTTAAGACATATTTGATCTTTTATTCACAGCTTTCAAAATCCGGAAAGAATTCGGTTTATCTCCGTCATGTGGATCTGAATTCTGCTGGATTATATCGGTGTGAGATATCAGCAGAAGCCCCGTCCTTCGATACTGCGGAAGCTGAGAAAGAAATGAAAGTGTATGGTAAGTATTCTTTTTAGCATTTTCATATATCCCTTGCCAAAAAAATTTCAAAATTCGGAAAAAACGTTTAATTTACTAGAAAAAAATTATGGCTATAAAGCCATTATACATAATTTTTCAGTCTAGAAACTGAACATACTTTACATTAAGAAATAAAATATAACTATTTTAATCATGTTTATATTTTATTTAAAATAGTAATAGTCATTTCTAAAGTAAAATTGAAAAACAAACAGAGAAATTTAATAGAAATTAGTTCATAAATATATTATGGTAATTTTGTACTATTTCTACGAATAGTTTTCTTATATATGGTTAAGAAAGAAAAAATTCCAACTGAACAACTGAATAATAATACATTACATGTTTTACATTCAAGATCTAGCATAATTTAAGATTGTTAATATTTTAATCACACTTTAATTTTCTTAGAGGAGACACAGAAATGTTACTTGGAAATAATAATACTTCTCTTACTTAATATTTATAAATATAACTATAACAAAGATATGACTCCTATTTTATTTAAATTAATTATAATGGCAAATAAATTCTGTATTTTAAGATTAAATATTTGTTTAATATTTAATTTATCAGATAAAATTTAATACAAAACAATAGTTTTAAATTAGTTTGTAAGATAGTAAATAAAGAAATTATTGCATTAATTTTATCAAGCAAATTCTAAAGAAAGAAACCAAATATGGGGTGTTCTTCCTTTTTGGGTAAGTGATTGCATAAAGTCAAATTTGCCAGCATGCAAATTAATTCTAATCTATGAGGTAAGTATAGTTTTATTGTTATTTAATACTTTTACTTATAAATTTGTGTAGACAATCTAAGCATATAATGCAGTCTTCTTTTCCGGTAAGTATTTTGCTTACAATTTTTACACTTTCTTATTAAATTATAACATATAGTATTATAATCAAATCGTAATTGAAACCAGGGATTCTATAACATGTTTGATATTTGAGAGAAGGATAAATATTATTAATTTATATATATTATTTGTACTATAAGTATACAGATATAAGATTCCTTATTTTGCACGAATATTTAGCAATTTTTAATTCTCTGTACAGTACGGAAACTTTTGAAACTAATTCAAATGTTAAATACATAAATGAAAACGCTGTTTAGTTAAGAAATTCTATCATAAAAGGAAGCAAAAAGTTATTTTATTAAATTTAATTTATGTATTTCAATCCATAATTCCATGGTCGTGGAGAAACAAGCAAAATTATAACACGATAAAAATAATTAAAATATGAAAACATCAACCATAAATAATAAAAATCATTTATAATAATCAAACAAAAATAACAGGTTTTTACATTTATAGTATTTATCAACAAAAAAGTATTAGAATTTATTTCGATAAGAAAACTGGTTTTTTAATATGAACAATAACTTTAAACTATGACTTACATTCATTTATTATAACTATATTAAATAATCTACCATTACATTCTCCCCCCCCCACACACAAAGATATAAAAATAAGTTTAAGTTTGTATATACTATGTAATTATTTTGGAAATAGATGGAATTTTTTCAGAATGCGTATGACCAAATGTTCAATAATAGAAGACTCTATGATGGGTCGAACATTCTTGTCTCTTTTTCTAGTTCTCCCCTCTGAAGGACCCACACTGACTGGAGGCAATCAAGAATACCGTATCGGCGACACAGTAATTGTGAACTGCACATCCGCCAAATCGAAACCAGCTGCCACCTTACGATGGTACATTAATGATGAACTCGTAAGTGAATATTCTTCTATTTGTTCTCATTTCTCATGGCTTTGCTTAAATTCTTTTCAGAACCTTCGGGTATTTTGTAGGATATTACATTAGAATTATTTTCGTCAAGTCAGGAAAATGTATTTAATGATTTCTTTTAATTAGTAATATGTTAAATATATCAGTAATTTCCAATATTGAAGAAGAAACAGCAAATCCATTAAGAAATGCGTAGGCAAGTTATTTGACTTATTTTAGTGCTAATTTATTTAAAAATAGTTTAAAAAATTTAAATATGTAAATTAAATTATTAATATGAAAATTAACTCGATTGTTTTTAGAAGATCATGTTCATATAATATGGTAATATAATTTTGTCATTTATTAAGTAAATAAGACCCGTTTCCTTAATTTGATGAATAATATTATGCTACATGCATAATATTCTCATCAAAATGAAATTCGTAGGTTTGAAGTGTACATAGGAATAAAAATACGATATATATTGTTTTTCTGATTACGGAAAGTATATTACCGAATCAAATTTACTGAATTGAAAAAATTTTAATGTTAAAATTTAATTAGCGATATTTCAAAAGCTGTAAATGTAAAACAAATAATATATATATGTGTGTGTGTGTGTGTGTAAATTTGAAACAATTTTTTTCTTACAACCGATATAAAACTTAAAAATACAGGAGTTAATAAAAGATTTAAATTTTTATAAGTTTTATTTATTCCAATCTTAATTAAATTGTAATTAATTATTTAGAAGAAATATATATTAACTGCTTATAATTTCAAAGATTTTTATTATCAAATGAACATTATTTTTAATGAAATTTATAAGATTTATATTCAAATTTTGAAATGACATTTTAAATAAAAATGAAAAGCAAATTATATAAATTAAAAAAAGAACACAGTTTCAATACAATCAAAACTAAACAAAGATTAATAAAATTCTACAGTTTACGATTTAAAATATGATATACGTTAATATTAAAAGAAACACAAAGAATATTAAAATATCTTCATTATTTTTATAAAAGTTAACACATTTGTATTCAAAGTTAGGAACATTTTCATATTTGGTCAATTATTTTCAGAACTACTGAATCTACTTTTAATGATATTTGATATGTATATCCTTTGATATATTACAATACTAACATTTATGCAACATTTATAAAAGGTGCACATGATCTTGAGTATCGCTCATTGGAGTTGGAAGGCATCCAGTAATGGTTGCAGCTTAGAACAAAAAAAAATGGGTTAATAAGGAGTATGCTTTCCTCTTTCATATATATGGGCCTTACATTGTGATTTCCTCCTTGAACGAATAAGAAATCGTAACGCAGTTTAGGATTTCTTGAGAAAATTGGTCCCACTCGTTCAGCAATGCTGTTTTCAGCCGCTGATTTTTTTTTCTTGGAGAAAAGTTGCGAAACGTCATTTCTTTCCCAGATCATCCCGGACATGCTGCATAAGATTAAAACATAGAAATCAGCTTGTCCAATCCATCCAGCTAATAGCCCCACTTTGTAGAAATTCTTCGACCATAAAAGAGATCTATGTGACATAGATCTCTATAGATATGTGACAGAGATCTACATACAAATGGTTGGAATCTGTTGTTAGAGTGAATCATTGAAAAGAACGGCTATTCATTGATCCTTAGTCCAATTTCTGTGTTCTCTCTACCATACTAAATTAAGTCTCTCGTGTGTAGAATTGAACAGGACGCAGATCACAGCGTTTCATGCAAACAACCTTCTCACATAAATTCTTCTGGAAATAGCCACCATTGAAACTCGCGCTCATACGACCGTATACGGTTTACGGGAGAACTGAGAAGCTGTAGCATCTCTGTTGTTGTTGTTGCACCAGCATCTTTCCTGTATTGGTTCCTGTATTAGTTGGGCTCAATCAGTCAGATAGGTGGAGTCTTCTTAGACCAGCTAGTCTTCGTGATTTTAAAGAAGAGACCAAACATAAGGTCTAAAATATTTAGCCTTCCACCTCCAGAAGCATAATTTTAGACTATGACATATTTAACATACTCCAGTCTTCTTTAATGAACAGGATGGTTCTTTGTCGAGATTCGAACTCATTAATTTCTTAAGTCGAGATTTGAACTCACTAATTCCCGATAGTAAGAACGACTCTCAAACAACCAGGTCAACACGGTGTCAGGTAGCATTCCTATTATACCTCGCTAGAGTTAACATCTCTAGCCTTGCTCAAGAGAGAGTTTCTCTCAAGAGATGTGGTTTCGTGGAACTGTTTCTATGAATTGGACACTGCGCGTTAAACTCAAATTATGTGGATCTGAGACTGGCTTGCTTCTAGTCGTCCCACAATTTGCCAACTCATTTCATCATCAAAAGATTGGTGATTAATCATTGTTTCTGTTGCAATTTGAATTCAATCGATTGTAAGAAATTCGGAAAGGTGTGCTATCGAATGAAAAGCCTGTATTGTGACGTGGGGTTATAAAGCCTGTTCCTCTACTGACTCCGCCCACACACACATACTTGCTTATATATTTGGCATACATGATTGGTATCATTGTCTTGAAATAGTGGTTTTACTTTTCATTCAATTCTTTTTAAGAAATTTCACAAACTATGCAAATTATCTTAATTTTGTTCACCAGCATCGCTAAATTTTCTAACTAAATTAACTTTTTTAGAATTTAAAAAATACTGGTACAATTTCTTAGTCTACCAATACCTACATTTAACTTTCATACAGTTACAAATAAATATGGTACTTAGTAAAATAATATCTTTCAGAAAATTGCAAGTGAATTATAAAATATTTTAACAGTATTTTTAGCACTTGTAATTGTTAATCAATAATCAATACAAATCAATAAAATTTAGATATTTTATGAATAAAAAGTGATTTAACATACAAAAACACTGTAAATGTGTAAAAAATAGAAAAGAATATAAGTTGTTTATTTTTAAAACGAGAGGAGATTATTCTTTGTTTTGCAAATGTATTTAAATAATTTAATTTCCTTTACATCATCCTTTCTGTATGCATAACATTAAATTTTTTAAATTAATATTAAATTTAATTAATATTATTGAATATTTTTTGGTATAAAAAAATCATTTATCACTGTCCTTTTTTCAAATTTACTTAGTCTCATCTTATTTATTTTCATAGATTTTATATTATTTATGCGCAATATTTGCATTAATCATGCCATTAATTATTTGAGAACTTCTACGATTTTTTTCAGTGTTATAGTTTCTAAAATATTTGAATAGAAATAAAATTATAAAAGCTAGTGCAACATTCATCTTGAATGCTAGACTACGCCTTTTTTATTCAAAAATAGATTCTCGAACAAAAGCATGAAATGCCATTTTCCATATCAACCTAATCTCGCAACATATTCCCTGAGCACTTTGCGTCTCCTTTTGTTTAGAATTTTAATATCTTTTAAAATTCAATTTTCGGTATTCTGAAGAATAAGGCGCCAAGAATAAAATGATATATTCAAAATGTTGAATTTTTTGATTAATAAAATTTTGAGTTTATTTCTGTTACCTTTTAAAAATACTGTTGCGAAATTGTAACTTTGCCTTTAATGGGCATATTTTCGTGACAATATAGAAAACTGAAACAGAATCAAATTCGTTGCAAGCCGTGTAGCAAGAGATTTGCTACGATATAATTGTTAATCAATTAAAATGAAAACGTATTGGAAAAATGTTAAGTCATTTACTTACTGTCTAAAAATATCATAAAATATCTCTAATCTTTCAATTTTAGATAACTGTCTAGAAAGAATTTTTAATAATATGTTTTCCCTTAGAAAAACTATTTATTTTATGATAATGCATTATTTTTTTCAATTTTTATGTTTCACTTAAATATTTGAACAAACTTAAAATAATTAATATTCATATATATATGTTTTTTTTTTCTTCTGGTTGTGATTCACGAAAATGTGTTTTAAAACATTTAAAGTTTCTCTTCATAGATTAGCTTCAAAACATTAAATTAAATTTTATTTTTCATTTTAACAAACTCTTATAACTCTTTTATACCGTTTTGTACATCATATAAGAAATGTGACTAAAATTGAAAATTTTAAAATAAATGCAACATTTTACTCTTTAAATTTATATACAGTTAAGAAACGGAATACAGATTATTAATATATAATGGTTTTTATATAAAAACTGTTTCATAACAAATAGAAATAATAAATTAGATATTATACAATAAATCATTGCTATATAATCATCACCAATATTTTGTTAAAGAATATTTTACTTTTGAAACAATTTCATATATTTTCGACATGAGATTATTATAACTTGTTAATATTATCTTTATTTACTGTTCATTCTATATGTCTTAATACATAAAACACTTTAAGTTTTGGGATTACACTGATAACTTAAACTTTTTTTACTAAAGTTCTGTCATAATCAAGCCAGAGCTTTGATTCAGGCATTATAAGACTTTAAACCATTTGCTTCATAAGAACAGTTGAGTGCAGTTTAAGATTTTTTTTTAACACTGTTATATCAAAAAAAAATGTTTATTATAAAATTTCTGTATCATATTATTCCATTTATTTCTACAGATCATATTTGCAAAACAGTGATTTTGAATAAAAATCTCAATCCAAAATTTTTAAACGAAAACTAGGTTCCCTTTCAAACATTTTTAAACATTACTTTCACCATGGATTGGTCCTTTTATTCAATTAGTTGATCTTACATACTTTCTTTTTTTTTTTTTTTTAAAGAATCGTTATTCTATTTTTTCCATATTAAAACAGTATAATCAGTGCGCTTTTTTGCTTTTGTGTATATTATACCTGTAAATGGTTTGCTTGTATAACTATAAAACAATCGAGAAAGCATTAAACGGCATGTTTCATTTTTCGTAGGAAAATACTTTTTATTTAATTAATGAGACTTGATTAATTTAAATATTTATGCTTTTGCATAGTGATTCATTAATTAAATATTTTATTATAATTCCTTTAATCTATTTTGGTGAGTTTTCAGTGTGATCTTATTATAGCTTAGTACAAAAATTATCTAGAAATCTAAGATTATGATATCAAAGGAATATAAATTGTTCATATTGATCAAATTTTTATTTTGAATGCATTAAAGAGTATTTGACCCTCAGAATCAGTAGTAGTGTGAGTTAGAGTGCAAAGGATATATTTGATTTCTTCCTTGATATTCATTTTCGGAAAAAATGTAAGTACAATTAAAAAGTTGATAAGATTAATTGTCAGCTTCTGACAATTTAATTAATCATAACAGATCACATATTAATGGTTTTAACTTGTAATATTACTAATAAATTATTAATAAATTAAAATTATTTAATACAATGAAATATAAAGAAGTGAATTTGTGCAGGCAATACATATTTAACAAAAATAATTGTTATTTGAAAGACAAAGAATATTTATCTTGTAAAACGGGAATTTGAGTATTTTATGAGATTAAGAACTTAACGACATAGATGTACCTCCAATCATATTTTTTAAATCCTAGCATAAATTTCTCATTCTTAAATAGTGATTGCATTGAGTGAATTGTTAATTTGCCTCTCCTAAATATTTAGTTCTTATCCCCAGCTATTGTACTCCGGTTTTTACGGTGTGTCTATAAAACATTAGTTATATTTTGAGGTTGAATAATTTATAAAATAATGACGATAATTTTAAATTGGTGACTCTAATAGCCAGGGAGACTCAAGAAGTTTTGTCACCCTTGAAAATGGTCTTTTACAAGTTCACCGTTCATTGCAGGAAAATAATATGATAACAGTCCACATTTTACACCAAGTATAGACAAGCATGTCAATATTCACAAAAAGTGAATAAAATCCTCGCTTTTAAATTATCAACATTAGTCACATAACTTCTATAAAAGATGTCCTTAACGAATATATAAATGGAGTAATGTTAGTATTAAATCAGGGAACTGTGTGGCCTAGGAATTCAGCGACTTCACTCACTTTTTTTTTCCTGTGAAATGGTCATTCAAAGGATTACGTACAGTGTATTCCATTTAGATGTTTTGTTGTTCTCTTTAATTTTTCTGATTGAATAAAGCCCCATATAGAATAAAACGTCAAACAAACACATGAGTAAACATACTATTTGTTTGTGATTTTGTCTACAAACAAAAGAGAAAAACATAAAATTTATGACATTCGCAGGTGATATTTATAAAAGAAGAGAGGAAATAGTGAAATTAATAACACGAACCGACGATATTTATGAGCGAAATGATGTTTAAATTTGAAAAAAAGAAATTTTCAACTACATTATTCATTATAAAGGAAAATATATTAAGTATTCCTTGAATGAATAACAACAGTTTCGCTATACTTTTATTATTTTATGAATGATTAATCATAAAAATGTGTCCAACATTTTATTGAAAACATTCATTTTGTTGAGAAAACAAAAATAAGCTAAGAAAGATACTTTTAAATCAAGAGATTTTGATCTTTCTTATGCTTATAAATTTAAATATTATACAAAATATTGATCTGTAATTTATTTCTTTTCCATATTCATGTTAAAAACATGCAAAACTTACCAACATAGTGTAACTTTACATAACGTCATTATAAGAAAAGAATATTTAATAGATAAAATCACAATTTTGGGAAGAATTTTTTCACTTATCACTTTAAGCTAGTTGCTTATATGGTAATGCATATCTTTGTTCAATATTTTTATTAAAAATACATTTTTCTTCTATCGTTAAATTTACCACTTGATGCAATTTATTTTGATCAGCCAAGCAATTCTTCGATCTATTTGAAAAAATTTACCTAAATAACTAGCAATTTATTCTATTATATTGTAGCCAGGTAATACTATTTATGTTTCCTTTTGGTTGGGTGCATTATCTGTATTTCTAAGCACCAGTAAAATGCAATATGTATTAACGATTCTTCCGAACAAATTTACTGTTGCATAATTACCAGTAGACCAATATAGTCCGAATAACTTTTTATTTCTCAATCATAGTTACTAATTAATACTATAATCTTGTTGAGATTAATTATGAAGTTTCTATGTTTTCCTTCGTTGAAACAAGTTAATTTGACGTCTTATCTACAAAATTTGTTTTTTGGCGTCAATCATTAAAAGATGGGCAGTCAAAAAAGTCATAAAATACCTTGCAGTTACTAAATTATCAAATGATTTTTTTTTAAAATAAAAGTGATAGATAAAGAGCAAAGATTAATTATGACAGAAAGAATAATTGAAAGATGTTATAAAGAATTTAAGAACACATAATTATGATTGATTTAATACTTACAAAAATTCCTGTGATGATCAGAAAATTAATAAAGATTTTTTTCAAGAATCCAAAGTAAAAGATACATTTTCAAAAAACATACACATAATATTACGTTATCTTTAACTAAAAAACTGACGTTAGCATTTCATTGAAACGTATACCAAGGAAAAAAATATTCTCATGTAATTAATTCTTTAAAAATTTCTCAAATATAAATTCAATAATAAGACATCCTGAGAGAGAAAAATTAGAGAATCATTACACAGAAAAAGAATAAGATGTTATTTAGATTACTCTCAGATTATATAAACCTTCAAAGGAAATAATAATTTCATTTTACAAAATCAGTACAATGGCATTTTTAAAATAAATTTACTAATTTTAAATTTATATTAAAAGTGCTTGTAAAGTACTCTCCACATACATAATTTTAGAGAATGTTCTCAGCTGCAATACACAAAATATAAAGAAATGTTCTTACTATAAGATGTTACAATAATTTTTTTTTAATAAAAGTAAAATTGTATTTTATTTTAAAAAAAAAAAATTCAGAAATTCTATTTGAAGGAAATGGAATAATTTAATAATTAACTGGGATATGATTTAAGGCAAGAACATATATTATTGTATGATTTTAAATCATATGTGGGAAATATTTATTTTTTCGTATCCTGATCTATCGAGATATTGATTCATAGATAGTTTTAAAACGTTTTGTTAATAGAATAAATTTTGAAACGCTGAAATTTTTATTTAGAAAAATTGTAGATTTTATTTGAATAAGAAAGATTTATTCAGAGATTCAGAGATTATGAAAAATTGAAAATTAGAAGTGACAAAGAAAAGAATTACAATAATTAAATAATCTTGTTTACAGTTATCTTATAAGCTTTGTACTCTTAATTTTATTTATTTTCAAAGTAAAAACAAATTAAAATTTTAATTCATTTTAAATACTGCTAAAATAATTTCTAATCAAAAATTTTATTTAATTTACAGTTTTGTCACATAAAAAAGTAATTAAAGCTGTGTTTTCGCTTTTTACATTTTATGTAAAGTATACTATATAAATAAAAGAAGATATACAGCGCAATGTAAATATATTTGAAAATGTAAATATTTTTTTAAATATGCATTTTGTTATATTTTTTCATATGTTCTGTGAATTCTTGTGTTTTAATTAAATTACAATAATACAATACAATTCATACAATTCGATTGATTTTAAATTAAAAATACTATTGGAAAATTAATATGTTAGTTCATATATATAAATATATATATATAGGACGTTCAAAAAAAAAGTCAGGTATGCTTGTCCTGTCGGCGCTGAAACAATTGCGAAGAAAAAAGTTTGAACTAACGATGATTGAGCTCCATGTCTTTCAACGGTAGCAATTTTATTCTGATTGCTTAAGCCGTTGCTGCTTAATGTGTGAAAAAAATGGCACGTCAGCTAGAAACTTACTGCATCCTTGACTTCCACGGAACAATACGTTTTTTGTATGCAAAACGTTTAACAGTTACGGAGATTCATCGTAAAGTATCGGCAGAGTATGAGCCACGTGCAACGTTCAGTTCAGCTGTTGTTAAATGGTGCCAGCAATTCAAAGACGGTTTCACAGACTTTATCGATGCGGAAACTCAATGAAAGCCAACAAAGGTGAGAACATCTAACAAGGTGAAGAGGGTGAAGTGCATTATTCTGACCAATCTGAATGAACGTCGCACACATTGCGCAGCAGTTGGAAATATATGTTGACAGTGCTCATTCCATCATCCGTTATCAAGTATTATTACAAATTGTGTTCACGATGGGTCCCTTATTATTTGAGTTCCAAGCTCAAAGAATCAAAGTTCGTATCTTCCCTGGAATCATTGCTTTATGCTGTATAACTGGAATTCCTTCAAAGTTATACTGCATAGGGCAATGATTTCTTAAACCGCATCATTACGAGTGATAAGGCATGAGTGCCTCACTTCAATCAATAAACGAAGCAAATGTTGTCATAATATAAACACACATCATCGTTAGTACGAACAAAATTGAAAGTTTTTTTTCCATCAGCGATTAAAATCATAACTACTGTTTCTTTCGAATATGAAATAGTTGATTACACTGAGTTTATGTGGAAGGGCGTAATCTTAAAGTTGAATCATATTGTGAAAAACTAAGAGTTTTGAGCAAAGCTATGAAAATTAAGCGACATGGAAAGTTTAGTAAAGACGTTATCTTCTTATACGAAAATACAAGACTTCACAAGGTACGCACAGCTCAGGATATGCTTCTCAGTTTTAGGTAGGAGGTCTATAAGCATCTAACGTACAGTCCCAATCTGGCATTCGGCGACTTCCATGTGTTCGGCATGCTCAAAGACAGTTTTGGTGGAGCACAATCTTCCAACAATGACCAGATTCAGACATCTGTTCTAAGCTGGCTCATGAACCAAGAAGCGATATTCTATCGTCAGGACATCAAGTGATTAGTACTACATTGCGACAAAGCCTTAAGTCACTGGGAGATTATTTGAAGAAATAGAGTGTTATATGTGTCTCATATTGTATTACTTTACAATTGAGTGCTTTTTGTCTTATATTTTTCGAGTATAACTTACTTTTTGAACACCCTTAGTATATTAGGTTTACCGGAATGTTTTGTCCATTGAGTAATGACGATGTTGTTAAAACCATGTTTGAGAACGAACTTTTTCTGTCATCGCAGAATGCTTAAATTAGCTCAGCAAATTATTATGGACCATACTCGGAAGATAAGATTTGTGTGGAAATATTCCAAATGGATGCCACATAAATTATGTCAGGAGAATTTTGATGATCGATACATCATATTCTTACCTCTGCTTGTGCGGTCAGAATAGAATCCTTCTTGAAACGGATGATGATAACTGGGGATGAAAAGTGGATTACTTACGAAAATATCGTAAAAGAAATGGTTTGTTGTGCGGAAAACCTAGAATTTAAATCAAAAAACAAATTTGACTTTGAATAAGAGAATTTTGTGTATATGGTAAGACATATGAGAACCAAAATATGAGCATTGAAAATGGAATGGAAAGATCAATTTCGAAAAATATAGGCAGCAACTGGATAATTTAAAAAGAGAAGTCCAAGAAAAGGAGCCGGTGATGTTCCAAGAAAGGAACCACAGAAAGAATTCGTCAGAAAATTGATCAATTAGGCTAAGATATATATTCTGTACCATACAACATATTCCTTGGACTTATCACTTTTCAACTATCATTTGTTTTTGTCCACCCTGAATTTTTTAAGGGCAAAAAATAGGCAAATGAAGAAAATATCAATCAAGCACTGCTTTGGTTTTCTACGAGAGAAAATGGAAAATTTTTCAAGAATGAGGTGTACAAATTGCCCTCACGTTGGCAAGAAGACATTAATAATAATGACACTTTTATTATTTAATAAAGTTTATGGACGTTATACAAAGAATTTTTATTTTGTTTTATTCCAAAAATTACCAGAACATGCCAGTAGATCTAATGCATATCAGTGTAAAGTACATAAAACAATTTTGAAAATATACCTAATTAATTTAACGTTTTACATGAAATTCGATTGCTGGTTACTCTAATGCAGTTTTACGCGGTCTTTTTGGTGCAAAACACCTCAGTAAAACTGTGGATGAATACTGAAATTTCTAAAGTAGAAAAATTCTTTCTGTCTGTTTGAATAGGAGATATGAACCATTTATTTTATTTGAGAATTTTCTCTCACAGTACCAAACTAAACTATATCATAAAATGTAAATGTAAAATTTTTACGTTACTTACTATTTGTGATTAACTGTAATTAATTTCATATGGAGCATTGTTCACAAAATGCCGAACAGAAGTAAATCAAGGAAAATTTATCATTAGAAACTCTAACATTATATCATTTTTAATATTTCTGCACATATTTAGCTCCCTTAATTAGAAGAATATTCATGGTTTCTTCTGCGTTTCATACTTTAAAAAAAAAAAAAAAAACTTTTGCATTTTCTCTGGCATTATTCTTGAAAATAATATATCAAAACAGTGTTGATGGAATGGACATTATAAAGTTATGAATACAATAAAGAAAGAATAACTCGAAAAATATAATCTGTCAGTAAAAGACTATTTTGAATCACAGATGCATGCGTATCATTCAAAATTTAGTATTACAAAATTGTTACTCTGGAAAATTCTTATTGCCTGAATACGGATAACATTTTCCAGTTTTATACGTATTACAAATATTATAGATACTTCACAAAAATATACATTTTGTTGTATTCTCATATTTGGAAAGAAATTCAGTAAAAGCGAATTAAAGTAGCAAGACCATTTTACAGCAAGTCTAAGAAATTTTCACTTGCGAAAACGTTGGAATTGAAGACAATACTGATTAAGATATTCATCATCACTGAATTTACAATTTTATTTTCTTAAATATTTAACATTATAAGCCAGCACAGGGTTATATAAATGAATTACTCAATGAAAAATAAATCTGAGACATTATTCCGTGACAAAGTTAAAAGTGATCAAAACCGCTCCTTAAATTGGTTTAAGTAATCGGTAATATTATTTACACTTATGTCCACAAATTAAGGATAATTCAGAATCACACAGAAATTGAACCCTAAAATAAAAATTTCACATGTAGAATTATCATACACATCTTGAAGAGTAACATGCAAATTACAAGAAACCACCAGATGGCACGTCACAGTGATAGTCGTTACAATGACAAGAGTATAAAAGAGGGGTATATAAGGAAAAGTTGAGAAGGAAGTATAATTGTTCATAAGCGCTTGAAAAGCCTTTCAGTGAATAACAACATAGTTATGGCACAAAGGAAACATTTAAATGATGTTTTACATGGTAGAATTACCGGCTGTTTTAGAATGTGGACGTACCCAGATGGAAGTATCCGAGAAACTGGAATCACCCAGAGTGTTTTCTCCAGGCTTTGGAAACGATTACAAGATGATGATAATGAAAATAGACGTTACAGCACAGGTCTCCCCGAGTTGCAATGCCAAATGAGGACCAGTATTTGGCAGTTACTGTCAAATGAAACTGACAGAGCACAGCACCAGATCTGTCTCGTCAGCACTCTTCAGCTACTGGTACGACACTTTCAAGGCAGACCGTGTACAAACGCTTAAGGCACATTGATCTATATGCTCGTAGGACTGTCAAATGTGTTCCACGTACCGCAACTCACTGTCACCTACGGTTAGTCTGGAGTAGAGAGTATGCATTGTGGACACCACAACAATGGTCTTGTGTGATGTTTTCCATCGATTCCAGGCTTAGCTTTCACTCTGATTCTCACCGGAATTTCATTAGGAGAGGACCAGGTAACCAACCACCAAGAGAACACAACTGAACGACACCGTTAAGATGGTGCAGGATTGTTCGTTTAGGGAGGAATTGTTTTGTCAAGAATATCTTCTTACAAATGCATGTCCAGACATTACGTATATAATATAATTTTTGAGACAACTACTTATGCCACAGAATTACGGATTCCATCATAATTTATTTGACAAAATTTGTGGCCTACTTTTACAAAAAAATCATGCAACATGAGACAGACATGTTAAACAATTGCATTCTAGTTTCAGTTGTTTGGTGTTTACTCCAATTTTTATTTTTAAATATATATATATATATATATTTATAATTGCTATAGTTTAATTTATTTGCTGTAGTTTATCAAATGAAACTGTTATACTTATTAACAAACTAAGAAGACATTTCGCTCTCTGTGCATTGTTTGATTACTTACTTTCATTTCTCATGATTTAAGATTACATGAACGTATATACTTCTACGAGTGTCACTCTGAAATTTTTGAGAAACAACTAGGTTCTTAAGTTATACTTAAAAAAATTTTAGGTGTGTTCAAAGTAGTCTTCTCCAGCATCGATGCACTTTTGTTTACGCATTTTCTATAGATTAAATGCCTCAATCCATTCATTTCTTCAAATAGATGAAAAAATGCATTTATAGCCACATCAAACTCTTCTGAAAGAAAACGACGTCCACATAATAGCTCAATACGTCATAGCTAGATCAGATGAATACGGCGGATGTTCGATCACTTTAATTTGTTTTTGCTTAAGAAAATCAATTGTTAATCCGGCTGTATGAGAAGATGCATTGTCATTGTGAAGCATTTGTCCCCTAACATCCAGTTATTGTAGAATTTCAGGAAAACACTTAGTGGTATACCAGTTTGCTGTTAGTATCTTCTGTCCTTCCAACTTGGTGGCTTTGACCAATCCCGTACTTCTGAAGAAAACGGCATACATCACTTTTCTCAGTGCGCTTTGTTTTTTCACCGTGGAACCCATACTTTGCTTTCTTGACGTGTTGGAACATCAATAAACGGATGTACGTTTCATCACCCGTTACAATTTCAGAAATGATGCGTTGTTCACCATCATTTAGCAATTTCAGTGTTTCTTTACTGATTCTGACACTCTTCTCTTTTTGATGCTCAGTTGGATTATGGGGAACCCGACGGCAAACTACTTTTTTCATATGTAATTCTTCATGAATGATTTTGTGTATGGCTGCAGATCCAATGTTGAGTTCCTTCTGTATCATTTGATAGGTGCAGCGATTATCATCCATTAACATTTTTCGTATGGCAGACACATTATCCAGGATTACTGCCGACGGCGGCCTTCATGTGTGTTCTTCATCCTGAAGAAAATTGCGACATCTTCTAAATTCTCTAAACCATCTGAATACAGTAAACGAGCTGGAGATTCATCACCAAATGCTAATTGCTGTCGTTGAACGCATTCTTCTTGATTAAATCCTGCTTCAAAATCGTAGAAAATCTTAGAGCGAAAATGTTCTCGTGTCAACTCCATTTTCATTTCTGTTTAAAATTTATTCTACGCTAAACAAGTTGAAGTAAGTCAGTAAAAAATCGTCTTCTGTGTTAAAATGATTTGTATTTTAAAATTAAACCGTTATTTTTATTTTGTAAATTCTCGTCTGCACGTACCTCAAAAATTTCAGAGTAACCCTCGTATAATACTATTAAAAACAATAATCAAATATTTGCTTAAAATATAATATGGTAATCAACTTTTCTTAAAATGTTACATGAGTTTTTAGTTAAAGTGAGCATATGCAGTTTAATAGTCTTGTTAGACGAACATATTCCGCAATAATTTTTTTTTCTTATATTGTCCTATTTTCTAAAAACTATTTGTTAGAAAATTGCAGAAAATTCAAGCATCAGGACAAATTTGATGCTAAAATTTAATAACTTGCATTTGATGTTAAATTATTAATAGAAAAATATTATGAAATCAAATATATAGTTTCAATTAAAAATAATTATAATTTTCTTTCAGTAAGTGAAATTTTACTCCTATTTATTTTCTAATTTTTATATTTTAGTACTTGTACCAACATGTATTTTTCGATACCTTTATAAACTTGAATGAAAATTTGCTATGAATGAACTTCTAGCATGAAACTGAGTACTAGATTTAGTGCAAGTAATTGAAAATAATTAAAGTAAAATAAATTAAATAAACAGCTATTAAGATTTGGGATCTAAAATCATTTAAAAGTCACACTAAAGTGGTCCTCTCATTTGGATTACAGTGCCACTTAATTTATAAATTTATATTGTTTCTAAAAACAATTTTGCCTATTAAATTTCACTTTTATTCCATATAAAGAACTTTAACAGAATATATAATTTACAATGCCATTGTGACTGTTGTTGCATATTTTTTGATTTAACCACAAAAATTAATGATATAAACATAAATTACTGCTTTTTCATTATTTAATCTGCTAAAAAAGAAATATACGTATTGTGAAACGTGATATGTACGCTTGATATATGCAATTATAAATCATGCACGTACACTGAAGTCTTATATTTTATATGCACACAATGATGATAAGCATATACTTTAAATATTAAATAAGCTAATTGTTTCTACAATAGAAAAATAATTGACTGAAATAAACTAATATCACATACTGATTAATATATCTTGTTTGATAGGAGTGTAGTTTGTGTGCTTCTTTTAAACAACGAAAAAACACTGCAGTATTTATTTGTATTGAAAACAGAATTAAAGTAATATACAATTCCTACCTTATTTAAAAGCATTAACATTTTTTTTTATGATTTTTGTTGATGCTTACAAAATAAATGACATGCATCTTGTGGTATGGTTGTACAGTTGTTAAGAAAACTGCAAAATGTGGAGATTTTTTTTTCAATAAATAGAGAACAGGTATTATATTCTCAATATTAAAAAAGAAATACTAATCGTGAGTTTCAACATTTTACTGTTATTCTAATATTTACATTTAAAATAAATATTCCAGAATAGATAGCGTTTGACAGTAAATGTAAAAAAAATAGACGATCTGTTTTAAACATATTAATTAATTTCTCAGCATTGAAATATACAAATTCATATAATTAATGGAACACAATTAGTGTCAAAATTCTAAAAACTTAGTTTGAAACTTTACTACCTATTAAAGAAAATTAAGGAATATTTATGACCGATTCATGATAATAAGATGTCATGTGTATAAACCAAAATATCATTCCCAATATAGTCAATTTATATGAAAGGAATTTCATACATTATTTTGTTAGAATACAAAAAGTGCTGCTGGTTGAAGAATGCCGCTTAATAATTTCTTAACTATAAAATAAACTTTTATTTAAGTATATGATTTTTGTAAGAAAGAACAATACGATTCCAACCCTTCTATTATGCATAAATATTGAGCACCTTGGAAAAGATTCCAAAATAAATTTGTTCTGTTCAGTAATAAATAAAACTTTAAATGGAAGAAATATTAAAATTTTTAAATTGAATCAAACTCAGTGGGGTATTTTAAAATAAGTAAATTAATTTAAAACTTTTTTTTAATTTATTAAAAATGTTACAACTTTTACATAAATACCTTTTATTAAAAGGTTTTCAAATCAGAGACATTTTTAAAAAAGAAATTAAATTTCTTAAATTTTAATTTGCTTTCAGTTTTTACTTTATTAATGAATATTTTAATGTTAAAACGTATGAGACTAATATTTCCGATTAAATTCTCTTAAATAAAAATTAACACTCTCAATAAAATTGCACAATGACACAGAAAAATTTATGGAGGGAACTAAATGCTTATATTATAAAATAAATATAATGAAAATAGAGATTTTCACAGGAAAATACTTTTTATTTTCTTGAAAAAATATATATTGCAAGTAAATTAAGTTTCATTTACTTATAGAATTCAATCTATTTCTAATATAACCAGCAATTTTCTATCCTATCCATCTATAAATACCGATAAAATCAATTCTACATTTTCTTTAGTGTCAGACAGATATCACAAAGATTGTAATATCTGAAAATATGTGAGTAAACATTATGGAAATTGTGTCTAGTAATTTCAAATGGAGAATAACTTAGCTTTAGCAACCCTGTTGTGGGGTTTAATTATCATAAGTACCTTAGATATCAGTCCTATAACTGTGGTGGTAATTAAATTACCATTATTTGTATCAGAGATTTCAAAGAGAAATAAAATCGTTGGAGACCCGTGGGATTGTTGTGTGATAACACTAATTTTAGAGATGTATTAATACCCTGAAAATAATTTCAAATATTATCGATATAAATTTGAAAAAGCGCTTTATTGCTATAATCTCCATCTTTGCTATCAGATATTATGAAAATAATTTAAACTCAAAGGACAGAAGCTGCAGTTTTATATGATTATTGTTAAAAGGTAAATTATGTGCTGTATAACTCAAGTACAACTAGCATTTGCTTCGATGATGTATGGAATTTCTAGATATTTTTGTTGAGAATGAATAGCATAACTTTCAAATGGTTCATAGTTATACATTTAATATATTTTTCTATTTAATGTAATGATATAATTTTCAATCTTATGATTACAAAATTGTCATGTTTCGATATTTTATATTGTCTTACGAGACTCAAATAAATATCAAAGAATACATTTGCAGATATACTATGTATAGGATTTTGTAATTTTTCTATCATTATAACCATGTTAATTAATTCTATTTCTATTGCAAAATGGAGTTTAATTTAATCGTATTTGTAATAACGTATCTTTTTCTACCCATATAGTTTAAGAATATAAAGCAATCTTTAGTTATATTGTTATTTACAATAAAGTTTCTATAGTCTTGAAGTAATAATATTTTGCTCTTGCATTTGGGCGTTAATGACTTCTGTTTCTGAAACCATGGAAAGCTATTTTCTTCATATTTTATATAGATGTTAAAAGTTCAGTGGAATCTAATGCTCAAACACTTGTGTGGAGTCACGTAAAAACATTAAGCTATCTGATGTGTTAATTTTGTCACTGTGTTCAGTTTGAGGGGTTGTTAAGTGTATTTAACGGATTTGGTCATGAGAAACAGGCATCCGGAAACACATGGCAGTACCAAATTTAATTGTATTTGCTTTCTAATTTATGAACTCAATAAACAATTTTTTCTTATAAACTCAAAAATTATGGAAGATATTAAATATATATATATATATATATATATATATATATATATATATATATATATATATATATATATATATATATATATATATATATATATATATATATATATATATAACTAAATTATCAATGCACAGAATGTAACACTTATGTGCACAAATATCAAATTAATCCTACCTAACTGATCACTGGCGATGATGTGGTAATGAAAAACGACAAATTAAAAGTTATCAAAAATCGAATAAATTTTTCATATTTAAATTAAATTCTGACTCCAAAACACAGAAAAATAAAATAATAAACACAATATACATTTTTTCAAATAGGACTTGAAATAGTTATTTATTTACAGTAAATTTAATATTATATCATAGAATATTAAAAAATATAAATAATAAGTTTTAGTGAATTATTTTTTAAAACTAGAATAAAATTAAAAATCAAAGATTACGATATTAATTATATATTCCTTCGGAAAAGCAATATATATATATGTATATATATATATATATATATATATATATATATATATATATATATATATATATATATATATATATATATATATATATATATATGTATATATATATATATATATATATATATATTATAATATGAATTTAAATTCCTATAATTGAATTGATTAAATTGAATGATTTAATGATTTACAAATGCTTTCTTCTAGCATTACTCTTAAGTTACCCGTACACGTTGAAAACTTAAATTTCGACCAAAAATGATAAATTTGTTTTATTCTTTCGATAAATAAGGAATTTAAATAGCTTTCTAAAACAGGTTTGTTTTTGTCTTTACGTTAATTATAGATTCCGAGATATAAATGTTTTCGCAAAGATTAGGAAACCAAAAGTGGACATATTTAAAGATCCAGAAGTGGGCGTTTAAAAGGCCAGAATGATGTTAAATTAGTTTAAACAGTGTTTAATTTTGAAATATAAATTTAGTAAGCTTTAAAAGATACATAAAATAATTATTGTTCCGGAAATCAATTAGAAAATGAAATAAAAAAAATTAACTAGAAATATGAGAATTTCTTATTAAGACACAACACCGTAATCTTTAAATGCGATTTTCTCAAAACTGGCTTTTACCTATAATTTGTACGCTTCAAAAAAAATAACCCAAAATATTTTTATAATATCACAATGAAATTTCATGAGCGTGATCAGCATATTTTTTTTCTAGGGAATGTACTAAAAGCATTTTAATCTCTAAAATATTTCCCAAATTATGGCTTGTTATTCGAATAATGGCATAGAAATTTTGGCTAAAATTTCAGTTTAAATATTCAACTGACCGTAATTCTATTATTTTTTTTAACAAAAACTTAAATTTTTAGTACATGCTCTAGATAACAACATATCGATTATTTGGCATTAATTTTTTTTCAAATATATTTAATAGTTTTTGATGTAGTATTTTTTAAATTTCTTAAAAAATGCTTAAATTTGTATACATATTTAATATGTTTGAAGAATGACATTGGAATATATAAAATTTTAATAGCTCAATGTTAATGTTTTCTAAAGCGAAATAAGACAAAATCGTTACAATGTATATATGCATTGTATTTCAAAAAAGTGCTCTGAATGTGTCTTGGTACCTTAACATGAATAGCAAATATAATATTAACTCTAAATAAAAGAGTATAAGCAGATCCATTTAAATATATTAATTTTTATTAATAAGACTATTTATCTCTCTCTTTCATCTAGCCAATTATTAAGTATGAAATGTTTCTTAGTATCATAAAGAAAATTTTAAACCCTTACTTAAAATGTGTGCTTGAACTATCAATATAAATTCCTTACCAATATTTCTTATAAAAATTAAACATTCTTTTCTGCGCATCTTAAAAATTTGATTGCAATGGTAATTTCAATCGCTTATCCTTTGATTCTTAATTTAATCAATGAACAAAGAGCAGTAAATGTCTGTAAAATGAAAAATTTATTTTCCAGCTGCCTGTTCGTATGAAACTTTTAAATTAATATAAAAATGATCCTCTCAACAAAGAAATTACTCATTGATGAAAAATTCCTGGTACTTCGAAAAAGTATATTATTAGGTCACAAATCTGTTATCAAATTGTGCTAACAAAACTGAAAATTATTCGATTGTACAAAGATAAATTTATGTCACTTCCATAAGTATTAATGGAGAACACAAATTTAAAAGCTACAAAAAGTTGTGAGAATAAATTTAGACACTAAAAATCTTTAAGAACAGACTAAAAGCATTGTCAAATTTCATTAAGAGACCAACAAGTTTGGAATTTGAAAATCCATAATAGTAAGTGATATTGATGACAGGAAAATCTACTTTCTACGTTTTCATTCTTTCAAAAGAGATTTTAGAAATTGTTAAATTAAGTGTAATCATTTTGACCTTTTTAAAGAACATTTGATATATATCCTTTTACAGTTAATTTAAAGGATATTTTCATTACAGTAAATTCCAATATATTTTAAAATCAACAGTAAATTCTTAAAACCTGTTCTATGTTGTCCCGGAGGAAAAATTGGTGAAATATATGTTATCTCAAATTTTATTACTTTATTATATCGAAGTTTAATATTTTGTACGTTGATGGGGCAATTTATCATTGTTATATATATATATATACACACACACACACACACACAAATATATATATATATATATATATATATATATATATATATATATATATATATATAATTAATAATAAATAATCATTTACACTAAAAAGCATGTTCATAAAAATTGTTAATTTTTAAATAATGCAATATTGAAGTTTGTATTTTTATTGAACCCTTCCTCTCACTGTTTTTTAATATGTAATTATACTACCTATCCCAAAAATTTTAGAAAATACGTGTAAATGTTTAAAATTTAAATTCAAGTAAATCTGAAATTCAAAAAAAAATAATAATAATAATAATTATCGTAAATCATTTCTATTGCGATCAAAAAGGAAATAGTTATTATTTTAAATCTTGAAGTATTAGCATTTCCACTAAAATTCAAGTTGCCATACATAAGAAATTAATATGCATTTATTTAAGAAAATGTTTTCATTTAACTTGATGATTTATAAATTAATTTTGCCAGGAAATAAAAAGAACTTGCTAAGTAGAATATAAATGAATATATATATATATATATATATATATATATATATATATATATATATATATATATATATATATATATATATATATATATATATATATATATATATATATATATATACAGTTAGTAGCATTTAGATTCAAATTTCAAATGTGTTATATTTTACATATTTGAATACTGTTTTTTTTATTTCTAACACCCAGCTGGTATTATGATTTCCACCATTCAGTATTACAAGGAGTGGAGGTCATGGCAACATATATAGTGGTATTCACAGCGGGTATGCTATAGTTGCCCCGAAAGTGGAGGATCTAAGTAATTTAGATGCAGGGACCAAGGAGAAGGCCCCCAGAATTCGCTTGCTACTTTTAAAGGTATCATTTAACACCAAAAACATTGGAAACATGATATATTAACCTGCTCCAGCAGCAATTAGGGAAAACCATGGATCTTCGGTTGGGTTGGTAAATAAACTCACTACCTTCGGATAACAAGAACAAACACTTTCACCAACTGGGCCACCATGGCCTTATACTTTAATATAAACTCACTAATTATGTTCTTAGATCAATAAATAATAAGAAAGTATTTGTTGGTGGAAAATAAGTTACAATTCCTTATTATCTAATCTCATTTATTTCAACAAAATTAAATTATTCACACTATATAATACTGTATAACTCAATGTTAATCTAAACCAGCTTTAGTCTTTTAATTATAAGCATTTTTATTATGATTGCTCTAATAGATGGTACATAGTATTTATAATAAGAGTGCTAGAAATTCTTTGCAAAATAAGTTAAATTTAACAACTCAAGAAGATTCGGAAATGATGTTATTTGCGATGATTTGCGTTAAATTGAAAGGAATAATAAAGGCTTTAAAACGAGATATCATTATGATAATATAATAATCACACAGTTAGTTTCAATATGTTAGTTTAATTCATCAAGTGTGATGCGAAGAAGCAATTGAAGAAAGATCTGTTTTGTTAAAATCGCATGTCAAATCACTGAATCCCTGAGAATTTTTCTCCAAATTTTAAACCTAATCGATTGTGATTTTTACATGTTAAAACAATTAAAATATTAAAAAGGAGAAGGAAGTTCATTTTGTTGTGCAAATTCATTACGTTGACTATCTGTGGTGACTACTCACATATGGATACAATCCCATTAAAACTTAAAAAAAATTTTAATTGTTCGTAATGTGAGAGTGCTATTAATAATATTGTCATTTGTTGCTAAAATTTGCCATTATTTAATGAGTAATCGTTTTTATAAAATTTTTAAAAATTCACGAAACCTCACTCTTTGCTAAAATAATGTGCATTAGACATTGCTAATATAAAGTTTGACTGCTACAAACTAATTACCTAAGTTATAAAAAATATTTAACCATGAAATGGAATGAATGAAATTCAGAAATCTTTTTTGTGATATTATGAACACTAAAACATTTTTTCTTTGAGTTTTTAGAGATTCCATGGGATGTGATAAAAGTGATAACTGAGAAAATTTGCTCCTATTTATGCATTAAAGGAGAGGCCACAATTTGGGGGAACTTTTTCCACCGTCTTACGAAATTATTAAGGATTTATGTATTATTTTAGATGAGAGTAGCAGCTTTAAAGAATGCATCTATTTAGTGCATTCTATGCATATTCTAATTGAACTAATATGTGCTCAATTAGTAGTAGTAATATGTTATGTGTTGAAATTATTATGATCCAAGTGTATTAGAATATCAACTAATCCTCATAGGTGGATATTATCCTTGATAACTAAATTATCTTAATAAATTTGAAAACAAGAAATATACATATGACTCAGGTAGGATTTAGTTCACTGTTGTTGTAGTGTGATGATATTTCTGACAAAATACATTTTTGTTATTATACTTGACACACCTGAACACTGTATCTTCAAAACAAAGTAATTTGAAAATTTTCTACTTTCTTTTCCTCTTCCCCCCCCAAAAAAAAAACATGTTGATGACATTAGTCAATGCCACCACTCTTATTTCATCAGTGAGATAATGTTTTCATACAAATTTAAATAACTGTATCATTAAAAACGATTATGATTTTATTTTGCTACTTTACAAATAGATTTATTTTTTGAGATTTGATGATCATCTCACTGTCAATATCAATTTTAGCAGTATATAGTCATTGTCAATTCCTTTTAAATTTCCAAAATCTTCTTTAAACATACGTGGGAAATGTAGCAAATACAATGACTTATTTTCCTTGTATAAACCTATAAATTTTTTATTCGCCTTATATTAGATTTTTATACCATATTTGTATGAAATGAATACTATTAGTATTCATTTCATTCAAATATGGTATAATAATAGATCGGAATATTATTCACAATTTCCAAATACAACTTAAATTCAGAAGTAAACTATTAGGGCAAATAAACTTCAGTATATCCTTCATTGAAATGAAGATTGTACAAACAACGATGACAACGAAATGTTTTCGTACCAATATTACTTCCTACCCAAAATAAAGAAACAATATGAAAAAGCTGCATTTTTTGCAAGTAGTGAAATTTTGCTCTAAAACTTGCACCGTCTTCATCTCTATTTCCATTCTATGTAATTCGTTATAAATTATCTCTATTTGCCGAGAAATATAGTTTCAGTCCATGCTTATCTTCTGTTTGCTAAACTAGTTAGAATGTTAAGGCAAAAAATCACTTGTATGCTGCAGGAAAAATTGATAACTCTAAGTTAAGTTGATTTTGCCATGTGATGTTATTGACAAAGTTTTTGACTTAAATGTATCTTACACATTTTCGAAAATATACTTTTACAACTACTAATGAATGTATTTTTATTAATTTATGCTTAAAAGATTGTAAAATCAATAATTATATACACAAACACAAAATCGCTCAAATTGATATCTTATAGCATTAGCCAAAAAACAGAAGTCTAGAAGAATTATTTAATATTTAAGAAATTAATGTCATCAATAATTAAATAATTATATTACTTTATATGTTCAGAAGGAACGAAATAATAACTATATTAACTAATTAAATATATAAAACTTTATTTTATTTTTCAATAAGTTTAATTAATTTTTCTACATAACTGATGAATAAGTAATGATATATGTTTTGCATGTTCAGGATGAAGTAAATAATAATTACATGAACTTTTTATAATTTGTATACTTGATAATTATTTTGTGAAATAAATTTCTGGAAATCTGCAGACATATATGCATATAATAACTAATTTTTATATTTATTTACCACATTATATCAAATAAAATTATTTTTGTGAATTTTTAGTGGAAATGAAATTTTAAGTAGTTAATTAAATACTCAAGATATACAACGTATTAAATATTTATGTATACATTTTGAACTTTTTTTTATAAAACTTCTTTGATGGTAATTTTTTTTTAATTTTATGATTATTCAGATTAATAATTTTTAATATATTTTATAAATTGACTAAATCTTTTATTAATAATTCAAATCTAAGAGTCTTTTAAAACTTTTTGCTGTTTCACTCACAAAATGAGATTATATTAAATTTGTTTCATTGTAATTTAAATGAAATATTTTTAAAAATTGTGGATTAAATCTAAAAATAAAATACCAAATATTAGATAGAGTATCTTTAGTAAATAGTTTGTTTGTAAAAGACAAGAAATATTGAAACAATATTTATGATACAGTACTAGGTGTATGTAAATGAAAGGAGACGATTTTTTTTTAAAAAAATAGCACAAAAAATTTGCGAAAACTGTTAATATTTCTTTATTTGAAATAATATCCATCGCTAGCTAAATATTTTTCCATCTTTCCGACAATCTGTGAATACCACGTCAAAAAAACTATTGGTCTTTTGATGCCAGCCACAGTCATCAAGCCAAGATTTGACGTAAGAAGTGAAATGCTGGTCAGCCAATGCGTGCCACACTTGATGCAAATAGGTGGTAATTGGAACGAGCTAAGTCTGGCAAATAAGCCACATGCGCTACGGGATCACAAGCCGAACGCCTTAACGATGTCCTTGGTCAGTTTAGCATGGTAACTATGTGCGTTATCATCAAGGAAAATCACTTTGCACTGCCGTTTCTTGTATTGCTCGCGTTTCTCGAGTATCGCAGCGTTCAAATCAAGTAATTCTTGCTTGTAACAGTCAGTATTAACGGTTCAGCTGGGTTTAAGAAGCTCATAATAGATTGGCCATTCCTAACCCCAGAAAATACACATCATTGTCTAATGGGGGGATCGATTCGGCCTTGCAGACGGCTGTCTGGGGTCAACATATGATTGATTAAGTTTGGGATTCTCAAAATAAATCCATTTTTCATCGCCAGTCAAAATACGATGAAGATATGACTTGCGTTTGTAACTGGCAAGCAACATTTCGCACAAATTTTTTCGGTTTTTCTGCTTGACGGTTCGTTAGCTCGTGTGGAAACCATCTACCGACTTTTATTATCTAGCAAATTGTTTTGAGATTACAGGAAACACTGCTCTGGTCAGCATTCAATTGTTCTGCAAGATGTTATTGAGTTTGGCCATCATTTTTATCAAGTAATGCTTGCAATTCAGCATCTTCAAATTTTTTTTGCTGGTCTGCCACGCTCCTCATTTCTCACAATAAAACCATCATTTTGAAACATTTCAAACCACCTGTAGCACTGCGCATGGCTCACAGCATTGCCACCATATGCTAATACAAGCATTTGGTGCAATTCAACAGTATTTGTCTTCAGATGGTAAAAAAAAAAATAAATAAATAAATAAATAAATAAAAAATAAAAAATAAAAAAAATTAATGTTGACCGGAAATCGTGGTCGGAAAGTAAAATTCGGCAATTTCAACACTGTGAAAAAAAGGGAAAAAAAAAGAAAGAAAAACAATGAACGCTGAAACTTGTCCAAATGAAAACTAAACGTGAGTATCAAAGATTAAACTATAAAAAATCACGTGTCATGGTTTCATAATGTTTGCTTATATGTATGGTGACATCTGTTAGCAATCGTCTCATATGATATGCCAACACTTGGTATATAATTTTATTGTAAAAGACCGAGAATAATTTATATAGATTAAAAGCAGAATTAATAGTGTTCCTTAATTTATTTCAAGCAGAGTATTTTTATTTCTAAATAATTTTACTTATAATCTCTCTCTTTTTTTAAATTGAAAAATAAACTATCTATAAAAACTCCATAAAATACAAAAATAAGATATAAGTTAAAGCAATGTGGTATAATAAATGATCTGAATACATTATGTGGAAGAAACATGTAAGTTTCCACACACAGATGAATTAATAAATTCAATTATAAATTAATTAGCTTAGAGTTAAAAAAATATTAGTTTGTGTCTTACAGATTTGAACGATGATATTTTTACGAATTGTTAACAACAAAAGCTATTTCTTAAAATTAAAATTTTGTTGATTTTAACAAATTTTGCAGTTACTAATGAGACAAATTGTATCTCATGAAAAAAAATCCAAATTCTCTTATCGTATTTTTAATTAACATATTGTGTAGGAAGCTTGATATATATAATTCTTCCTTAGATCATTTCTGTGACAAATTTAGTAATATTGATTTCATTTCCTTTAAATTTTAACTAATTAAACAAGCAGTTAAATAAATTAAACAGTCCTTCCGGTCATTCTGATTAAAGAAAACATTGGTTAGTATTTTAAAAGTAAGGCACGCATTTCGCAAATATCTGTTATTATACATTTCCTTAAGTTTGTGTTAGGTATTCAGTCAGTTTCAGCACAGAACATGTTTGTAATGAGTATAAATTACGGATTACAAAAAGTCTATCAAGAGAAGGATTGAGTAGGGGTATATAAGATCCACAATTACCATTGAAAAAATTTGTTTCGCATTATAAATACAAAGCAGCAGGAATGAGTCTGGTTTGATTATTATAAATGATACACTATTTGATTATAGAACTATACTCCTTTTACCAAAAGAATCAGAAATCTTAATTACTTGTCATGTAGATTTGTAGAGAAATCCACACAAAAATGACAAATTCATTGCTTCTAACAATCAATTGGATACAAGAATACTAATAATGGAAACCAACATTTTACTTAGTTCTGTAACTTTGTCATTCATTACATAGCTCTTTTTCTGATGAATATTCTTTAGTTACTTGAAAATTACTGCACAAGAAAGAAAGCATACTACATATATGAAATTCATACAACAAATATGAGGGTGCTGGGATATGTAAATGACTTTTCAATGTAATCATGCGCAGTGCTAGTGACATCTATAGGGTTGTCAGAGAAAGGAGTTGTACACTAGCTTTCCCATTCACAAATTTCATTTGAACGTATAAGACTGGAGAGTAAAGTTCTGGTGTGAACTTGAATGAAAAAGCGAAATATTTCTTAGTGCTTTCTTAATTTTAATAAGAGGTACATTTTAGCTTATTGGAATTGAATTTTATAAAATAGTATGATTCCTTGCTCACTTTATAGTCAGGTCAATATCGCATTTCAATCAAATATAAATGCAACAAAATCAATGGAGTATTATGCAGCTCGATATGTGAAATTTCTGTAGACCCTTATAGTTAACAATATATTCGTGACACATGTCATATTCATTGATTGAATGGGACACTATATCTACTAACCCCAATGCAATTAATGAGAGTGTTTACTAGACACAAAGTCATAAAGATTTTGTACGCAGTAAACAATCACAGTAAACATTTCCAGACTAGAAAGCGGCCACACTAGGAGTCTCGCGTATTTTTAAGGCAGGAAAATCTTTGTGGTCTACTCTAAATGCAAAACTGAAAACGCTTCTCCTAAACACATCTCTTGGACTACTTGGGACTTTCCAGAGAGGATATATACTCATCCCTTATTCTGGTTCTCAATTTCTTTAGGGTCAATGGTCTAATGAACCTTGTCTGACTTCGTCAGACGTTTCGAGGATAAGCCACAGCAAAACTAGGCACAAATGCCAGCATAGACATCTCGATGAAATTGGCAGCAGAATTGACTGTCATTTCGGTGACGATAAGTTCAGTTACATTTCACTCGTCATCACACACAGGAAGTATATATTTTATTTGACAAGTGATGAGATTTTACGTGAGAATGTCATAACAAACTCCGGTTCTGGTTACAGTATCACATTAATCATACTTTTGTTTGGCAGTATCGGAGATAAAACTCATTATCAGGAAGATTTTGTTTTAGTCACACTGGTCTAATGACTGGCTCTTTTCTTCCACATTACTAGAAAATTGAATCAATTTTTATTTTCATTATAATATATTTGTATAATTAATGGCATTTTGTTATTTACATTTGTTTCTGGTAGAACCATTTTTATAATGAGTAATATATTTATGTTACTGTGTATTCCTTATTTCTACTAATTTTCTAAAGCGTGTGATGTATAGTATCAGTATATTCTCAATTCTTTAGTCTGAGAAAACAATATGTAAAAGTCTTCAAGAATAAGAATTCAGAAAAATTATTTTCTTGCCATTGACTAACGTCCTCAGGTGTTCAAATTACACGAAGTAAATTTTTCTCTATAAAAGTTTAAGGTGTTCCATGCTTCCAGAATTATTACTTAAGTTTTATATTTGTACGTGCAAATGTATTTAATTCTTAAATTTAATTAAAATATAAATTTTATAACATACATTTAACAGCCATCAGTTTATGTAATTAGTCTACTTTTTCTGTTACAAATGAATGCCTTTAAAAATATTATTTGCATATTACAGATTATTAAGTAACATTAAATGTTCCCTAGTTTCATTATGTCTTAATGAATAGATCCGTTAATTTTGAAGTCGAAATAAAAGTTAATTTTTATTTTCTTTTATCTACTTTGAGACAAATATAGTAATATCTAGCAATGTTCAATGAAGTAATTATGAAGATAATTTATAAATTTTTCCAGCCTTTAATCAAATCATTGAACTTGGTCTTACGCAATAACATAAGTTTTTACGGTTCAAATGTATATTCAAGTTCGCAAATCTGAGATATATTTTCAAGTTGTTTTCAAGTTTTTCGTATCCTGTAATCAAACTTTATAATGGTTAATAGTTTATAGACATAAAATTTCTTTATTATTATTATAGATTCCGCTTTATAACAGTTTAGTTATGTTGTAGAGAGACAGATAACAATATTTCAAAATTATTTTAAATAATGCAGTTACTTACTTAACAGTTAGTGAAGCTTTGTTAAGTTTGCTGATGTTTGATTAGCTATAAGAGCAGTAGAGATCAAATACATTTATAAACGTTTACAATAGTATCCAGTACAGTTTAGGTTCGTGACACATCTCAGGTGCTCCAAAATCTAAACAAGGCTTTAAATATAATGTAGTTATATGCAAATCCTATTAGAAAGCTATTAGTTCATCAAATATTTAGCAATTTGAACAAAATAAACTACAAGAAGCGTATAATAAACCTACTTCATTATGTATGGTAGAATATAGTCTCACATCTCCCCTATTTAAATTTAAAAAATAATAAGGACACATTTTGTTTTAGTGTATACGTCAATTTTAGTATTTTAAACTCCAAATTTATAACCATGTGTTTATTTAAACTAACTTACCTGATATATATTATATTTTGGAATAAAAAAAGCAAATAAAATTATTGTTCATTGATATAACTTCAGAAATTCCTACACTGGATTGCGTGATTTGATAGTATATGTCTACTTTAAATCTTCAATTCCACTGTATATTACTACATACATAATCATGTGTTGTAAAGTTAAAATTTTAGTTAAATTTTTTCATTTACTACTGTAAGAATTACATTTTGTTAAATGCTCATAATATAGTGCGTAAATTATTTCTAAATTATGTTGTTTTTATTGATTATCCCCGAAACATCTGTCATATCAGCTCCAAAAGGTTGTTGATCACCAAAAAATCTAAAACAATAAGAAAATTAGATATTAAACCCTCTTTGGAAGTCCGATAAAATCCAGACTGTGATCTGATGAAGCTGGATCGTTACTAAATTTTGATAGTTACCAATTTACCTATAATGAGTTTGAATTGAATGTTCATAACATTAACGAAAAATTGATATGATATGCATTATTAATTCCAGATTTAATAACAAGAGGTAATAAAATTATATACCATATTGATATGCTCAACAGATCAGCTTTACGTATTAAACATTTGATAATTGTATATAGGGAGACAAAAATTTAAAGCAAAAAGGCTTAAAGAAAAACTAAAGAAATGTTGAGTTTGAAAAAAAGTATTACAGTTATGGAGATAATTTTAAAATTTCTAAAAAAATTTAAAAATTTATCAAATTTAATGAATTATAGAAAAAATAGTCTTATTATAAATCCAATTGTTATTCTTTGGACTATATTGTTTAGCTATATTATGTGAAATGATTCAATTATCTGATTTACTGTAATAACTGGAAAATAATATTTCCAAATTTTCATTGATCTAAAAATATTATTACCATACTCGCCATTCAGTGATCCAGTTTTGTAGCTTTCAGCTTTTACATGTAAAAAACATAGCTTAAATAAAACACTGTGTCAATTTTGCACATTTCCTTATTTCAGTAACATCAAGCTATACAAAGTTATTATGTATATATATATATATTACAATTATACAAAAATACTACGTATATTTTATTTTTAACATTTAAAAATTAGAATTATTAAATTTATTTTCCTCTAGGCAAAAAATAATACATGGTTCTTTTTCTAAGCTAAAACTATAGCCGAATATTTAGGATTCATTAAATTATACTTACAGATATTCTTAAAGTACCTACTTTAGAAAATATAATAAAATTAACCTGAAAATTGAACAATGGATGTTTTTCTTTGAATTGTGTCAATTGTTTAGATAAAGAATTGAAAATTACCTTTTTTTTTGCATTACGTTTTTGTGCTTTGATTTTTTTCCGCGAGTGTTAAATACAAATTCCTGATGATATTTATATCATATGAATTCCTTTTCCAATGAAGCGGAAATTGCAATCCTACTTTTTTAGTGATGCTGCGATACACGTACAATTTTCCATAAAATCTCTGTTAAACTCAAAATCGTTTGGAAACAAAAATTGCTTTATTTTCTCAGTTATCATAGTTTTTTATTTAACTATAGTTAAATAGCATTTTTTAAATCGATATATTTTTTTGCAATTCATGATTTCTAGGTTTTTTTTTAAAATTGCATTTTTACTGTATTATGCAAGTTGAATATTCATAGCCATTCAGTTTTTTACATACTTTAAGATACTGATTTAAAAATGTAAACAATCAAAATATGATTTCTTTTAAGTCAATTTAGTGACGCCTTCAAAAATTCTTTGAATTTGTAATAAAACTCAGCAAGCTTCTCTTGTGTTTTCTCATAAGTAGTCATAAGGCAACCTTTGCCTTGAATTTTGATATTTAAAACAATTCTTTTTATGATATTACCTTTGATATTCAGTATAACTGCCCTTTATACATTTTAATCCTCATTCTTTATTCGAAAAGCCGTTATATTTCTCTTGTAGTGAGCCTTGTCAAACTTTCGATGACTAACAAAAGTTGATAACATTACATGGGGCAATCTATATATATTTCTTCTCTAAAACATAAAACTTAATGTATTTATTTTCTGTCATTGCATTTGAAACAATATAAGATATCCTATATATATTTCTCCACGCTATGTTTCAGTTGCTTTTACGAAACGTACTTCTTTGTTAATGCAAAATGAATTGATTTAATAATCAATTTAAAGTAAAATCTAATATGTACCATCAAATCATAAACTTGAAAGTAACAGTTATGATGCTTTAATTACATAGCGGTTCTCCTATTTTAATTTAATACTGAAAGCCCATATGAAACACATCAAATCTATTTTTGAAAATATTTTTAACATTTATAAGAAATACAGTGATTAATGTAAAAAAATGTACAAATATTTACACATTTTACTGACATGCCTGCTTACAAAATAAATCTGGTTTTAATGGAACTGTTAATCTCAAACTAAATTAACAATGCATATGCTCTATTTATCTAATGTATTGACCTAATAGAACTAATTCTATATATATATATATATATATATATATATATATGTATATATATATATATATATATATATATATATATTTAAAGATTAGTGAAATTACATTTATTTTAATTTGATTTCAAATTTATTCATAAAATAGAGCAACTGTAATTTTAACTAAATTAAAATACTCATTTCTTCGTAGAAAATTATTGAAAGAATTCAATAATATTTCGAAGAATTTTTTTTTATAATGAATGCTTAAAATCACAACTTAAATGACTGAAGTTCACTTTACAAATATTCTTTCAAATGTTTGATAAAAGTACTCTCTACAAAATTACAATATTTCCATGACACTATTTTTGTAACTGTGGTTAATTTTTATTGTTCAGATAGCAAGAGGGGACTTAGAGCCCACGACACACACCAGAGTCGCGACAACCAATATGGTGCAAAATGAAAATCTCAAAAAAGTGGACTTCAGCCAAGTGGCAACTGAGGTACCAAGAATTAATTTATATCAATGTGTATTTTTGGATGTACCTTTCTCCTTAAATCGTAATTAATTTAAATGTGGAAGAATAGTGAAAAATGTTAATTTACCCTTCATAGTGAGCCTTGGCCCCATCCCAATTCCTTATTATTATTTGCTTGTATATGTGATTTAGTTTCTGATGTTTTTGTTCGCTGTGAAGTTTGTACTACATGCTTTTTTTGAATTTTTTCTTTAAGTATGGAATTTTGTTTCTGAAAGTGGTATAACATTTGAAAAAAAACTGATAAAAATTGAAAGCTATAATTATAATATAAAAATAGTAGAATTAAATGCATGTGTTAAAACAATATATAACAAACATGTTTGTCTCTGTGTATTCTTTTTTAAGAAATATAGACTGATGAAAAAGAAAAGCAAAAAGCTCAAATAAAATGTAGTTTTTATTGCATGGTATCTTATAAGCTGAAATACATTTTAACTAAAATTATTGAAAAAATATATATTTGGTGTTATATATAAAATACTATAAAATTATAATATAAAGAAATGTTAATTATATACCTGGTTTTGAATGTAAAATTTTTATAGTTCTTTACTTAATAAGTTTAAATATTTACAGAAAATTTAAAAAAATGTTAGATAAGACATAAGGAGAAAATATAATAATATAGTCTAGAATATATATATATATATATATATATATATATATATATATATATATATATATATATATATATATATATATATATATATTTAATCTCTAAAAATTATTTTCTATATTGATATAGATTATAAATTCATGTAAATATTTAGCAGATTTTATACTATGTGTATAATGCATATTCAGGGAATAAAAAAAAATCAATATTTTCTTAGAAGTATGCTAAAACTAATTAAAAGAAAAAAATATTTTAATTATTAGAGCAGCGTCATCGGAGATGGGAGGAAATATTATTTTGCTTTAAGCTATTGACATATTTCTAACAATTAGTTAACTGAATTTATAATTAATGACCAGAACATAAGTAGACAGCAACAGTTTCTGTACCAGCAAAAATTTTAAATAAATTAAAATATATAATGGTTAGAATGGCAACTGGATATAGAAGATGAATTGGATTTTTTTATTCCTAAAAATAGAACAAGTACATTATGTAAATATTCGTAAAATGGAATTCGAGTATATTTTATGCAACATCAGGCAAGGAATATGTTATAGGAGCATGATAGAAAATGGGGTTAATAGAGACTACGATGATTAAGGGCTTATTAAATAATCAAAAATTCTTTATCACACAATGGAGTTAAAATTTTTAATTAGTGTAAAGGCGATTAGTCATGGATAATTAAGGTGTTCGTTCGTGTTATCGGAAGATAGGAAGTTCGAATCAAGACTCAACAGCAGATTAATCGTGTTCAATTATAGTGACTGGGCTACGCAATAAAATGTCGTGGTTTCCATGTCCAACATGTGAAATGATACCTCTAGGTGTGACAATCTAAGTCTAAAAGTCTTCTTCTTAATCTCTGCCTCTAAATTATGCAGATCTTCCCACTCTTGGGGCCCAGATAGAACCCACACCCATTGGATGCCCCACAGTATAACATGGCAACACTCTGGAGTCTTATAGTGCTCAAAAAGGAAAATCCCATGTTTCTATTTACAGCCAAATTCAGATAAAAATATGCATTCCTTGCCTTAACTTATTTTTATAACTTATAGCAAATAAAAGAACCATTCTAATCAAAATTGCAACATTTCTTAAAATGAAGTAGTATAAAATTTACAATCGTTTTGAGCAGGCAATGTCAAACAGCCTTTTCAGATAAAAATGAAAAAAAAAAAATCTATATGAGTTGATACTCACATAATGAATACGTATGAAACCTTTTTTAGCATAAAAAATAAGTGTTCTTCCTATAACTTAAAAATTTCATCGTTAATTTAACCATGATTTAATCTCAAACCTTTTTTACTTTAAAAATATATTTTTAAAATATGTTGCCTTAGCAAGCTTCATAACTCGGAAAATGCATGAGTTTTAATCAGTTTGTAAGAATTATAACCTCTATTTGAGATATTTTTTTATTTAAAATACATATTATCAGGTTTTACATTTGATATTTTGATTTTCTAAGACAATATCAAATTTAAATTGTGTTTCATATCTGCCTTTCTGTATTATAATTAATAACAGAATTAATATGTTTCAGTTTATCTTAGGTATTTATAAAATGATAACTTATACATTAAACTTACTAAATGTAAAGTATTAATTCATTTTTTTTCATCATAAAAAATAATCGGAAATTCGAATGCCATTAAAGTTTAATTTTTTAATAATTTCTATTTAGTAAAGTTAAAATAATATTTTGTGTTAAATAAAATTAGTAATCAAGATATTTTCATTCATTTTACAGTAACACCTTAAAGTGAGAAACCTCATAAGCGTATTACGAAGAAAACTTATTTATATACGTGAAAAGGATTTTTTTTTTACTTTTCTTATACACACAAACTACATGCGTGTATAATATTATAGGACAACATGAAATAAAGACCATTTTTCAATAAGAATTGCATATAAATTCATAAAATAGGAAACATCATGGAAGAATACCTTGAGTGAGCTAAAATTTTCAACTGATGAATATCATATAAATATTATACAATTGGTTTAAATTTCACAGTCACCAAGCATCCGAGGGCAGAGCTGAGTCCTTTGAAATGCTGCAGATAAATGGAGAACAGAAACCATACAAATAATATCTATATATTTAGTTGTAGTAATTATTAAGTGAGATATAGGTTATATAAATCTTTAACGAAAGGAGCCGATATACTATATATTTCAACAACCTACTTAGTTTTAATAGGGAGGAAATAATCTTTATTTTGTGATAGAAGATTCTCTTCTCATACATTAAGAGAACGCTTGCAGCGTAACAGCAGTATAGTAACGCGACTTTAAAAGTAGTGGACCAATGAGAATTGTAGGACGAGGGTATGTAGAATTGAATGCTGAATGACAATTCGATAACAGTTGCACCATAAAAGATGCCTACTCATGGTGGTAAGAGATGGTATCTCTTCACCTGTACAAATAACAGCACACTGGTTTACATTTAAAATGGTATACTATCCATTTTGTCAATTCGACGAATCTTATTGCATTGTGGACACAGCAACTCCTTTATACACAAGACACTATTTACATGAATCCATCAACGTTTTTGGTTGCAAAGAGGTTGGGATGCCCATTAACAAGTAGGTGTTTCTCTTGAATATTGTTTTAAGTTGTAGGATCATGAAGACTAAATCCGTATTAGATGTTAGGCCAGTGAATACCACTTTCCACAGTACGTTATCAAATCACATACGACATATGTGGTATGAACAATGGAACTATTTATTAAGGGTTTAACTATACATAACGGACGATCGCAGATGATAAGAATTATAGTTTCTCTAAATATCGTAATAACAATTATAAATCAGTGAGATGCAAAAGTAGGACGCAGTTCTTTTCGCTCAAGACATTCTAAGAAATGTCTTTCAACAAGATAATAACCATCTTTATGTTGTAAATCATTTTCAAGACTTGCTTCCAGAAAAACATTTGTGAGTTATTCCTCAACATCTTCGATAAATATGCAGCTTATTGAATATATGTGAGATTTAGTTGATCGAATTTTGTCTTGCACTGCTTACCCAACAACTTCAACATGTGAACTACGTATACCCAGAATATCTTCCTCATGCAAGCAAAAATGAATGCTTTTTTCCAGGGGAGCATCAAAAATATTTCAACTCTACACCACCTCATAGCATTATATAGCAATACTTATTGAACCTGTGTTGACTAAACAAAATACTGATTTAAGGCACTTAAAATTGTTAATTTCTGCTTCGAAAATTGAATATATTCTTTTTAAAATACACATAAATTTTATGTCTTTGGTTCAGCTTATCTTAGTTGTAGGACCACGTTATTCAGTATAAATGACTGTGGATTTAATCCAAGTCACTGTTGAATTATGGGGGATGGCTGTTGCATTTCCACTTTCAGCATACACATCAGTCGGGATAAGTGCTTAGGAGATTTCTTTCGAATTTTGAAAACGTCTTCTATCTATGATACTTCCTATTGGAAGTTTATAATGTTCTGTGGATACTTAAATCCCTTATGATATGAAAAAAGTTACATCTATCCAAAATGTAATGTAAACAATAATATGCAACACTTGTTATATTTAATTATTTTATTTATTCTTATGAATAAATATTTTTGTTTAAAAATAATGTACAATATTTATTTAGATAGTTTAAATTTCAAATTAAAAATTGATTTAGTTAAAAAGGATAATTTATCGGCAAACAATGCTCATATTTTAAGTAAGATAATTGTATAGTATTAGTTTTTTTTTTATTAAAAGTAATTGTGATTGTCTCTCAGATCACTTATTTCAAAGAAAGTGATTTGTATTCTGGATACACATTTCAGAATTGTAGATGATCACTTTCTTAATGTTAGACTTTTATAGCTAACAATGTACTCCCAGTCTACAATAAAGATGTATATTACAAGGTATCTTATATCATTCTCAGACAAAAGTTTTTGACTTAAAAATATTCGCGAGACCTTAGAGAATAACAATCTCAAAATTATAAAAAATCATTCACTTTTGATATAATTATCTATTAATAGTAAACTTAAATAAGAAAATGCGTTTCAAATTAATTAAACTGAATATTCAATATGGATGAAAAAAACTTTTATTTACTTTCATATAAATGCTATATTTTTATGAATTAGATCTGGAACTTGAAGCACTGAGTTAAACTTATTTTTGGAGATGCATTATCGTTACTTTGTTCCGTGATTTATAAAATCAGATCTTTAAAGATTATAAGCACGTAAATGCGCAAAAATTGCTTTAATTCAGCAATAACAATAAAAAATAATACATTCTAACCTGTATCCCGCACTTTGTATGATTTTCGAAACCAATATGATAAACGTTTTAAATACACTACTGGCCATTAAAATTGCTACACCTAGAAGGCGACATGCTACAGACTTGAAATTTATACGAAAGGAAGAAGGTGCTGTGATATGCAAATGATTAGCTTTTCAGCGCATTCAGACATAGCAGGCGCCAGTAGCAACACCTATATTGTGTTTAAATGAGGAAATTGTTCAGCCGGTTCCTCATACACAAATTGCATTTGAACGTTGTTGCCTGGTGAAAAGTTGTTGTGATGCTTCGTGTAAGAAGGAGAAATGCGTACCAGCACGTTTCTAACTTTAATAAAGATCAAATTGTTGCGTAGCGGGATTGCGGTTTATCTTATCGCAGTATTGCTGCTCGCGTCGGTCGAGATCCAATGACTGTTAGCAGAATATGGAATCGATGAGTTCAGGATGGTGATACGGAACGCCATGCGGGATCTCAACGGCCACCTATCACTAGCAGCCGAGAAGACAGGCATATTATCCGCATGGCCGTAATGGATCGTGCAACCATGTCACGAGCCGTGAGTCAAGAAACGGGGTCGATTGGAAGACAAAATGTGTGTGCACGAACAGTTCGACGACATTTGCAGCAGCATGGACTCTCAGTTCGGAGACCATGGCTGCGGCTTCCCTTGACGCTGCGTCATAGACAAGAGCGCCTTAATGGTGTGATCAACGACAAACCCGGGCGCACGAATGGCGAGACGTCATCTTTTCATATGAATCCAGGTTCTATGCACAGCATCAGGATGGTCGCATCCGTATTTGGCGGCATCGTGGTGAACGCACACAGGCAGCGTGCATTCGTCATCGGCATACTGGCCCATCACCTGGCGTGATGGTATGGGTCGCCATTGGATACACGTCTCGGTCACCTCTTGTTCACATTGACGGTGCTTTGAACAGTGCACGTTACATTTTTGGTGTGTTACGACCCGTGGCTCTAACCTTTATTCGAGCCCAGCGAAACCCTTCGTTTCAGCAGGATAATGCCCGACCGCATTGGGCGGACCTTCCTTGATACAGAACATGTTCGGCTGTTGCCCTGGCCAGCACGTTCTCCAGATCTTTCACCAATAGAAAACGTCTGGTCAATGGTTGCCGAGCAACTGGCTCGTCACCAAACGCCAGTCACTACGGTTGATGAACTGTGGCATCGTGTTGAAGCTGCATGGGCATCGGTACCTGTACATGCAATCCAATCTCTGTTTGACTCAATGCCCAAGCGTATAACTGCTGTTATTACTGCCAGAGTTGGTTGTTCTGGGTACTGATTTCTCAGGATCTATATATCCAGCCAAATGTTTTGAAAATTTAATCACTTGTTATTTCTAGTATAATATTTTTGTCCAATAAATATCATTTTGTTATCTGCATTTCTTCCTGGTGTAGCAATTTTACCGGCCAGTAGTGTAGAATTTAGAACTGGAAGTACTATAGTTAGAAATTAAGCTTAGAACTAGAGGGAGCTTAATTGATGATATCATAAAAGCAATATTTTATTCCACTATACGTAGGTACCAATTTTTTTCTGTAACCATGAGGATTCAACTATTATTAGAAGTAACGAAAATTTATGGGCATTCTATATACTTAAAATTTGTAAGCGACTGATTTTTTGTCTTGTAAGTTTAATACAATAGATGAAAATAGAAGTTTTTTTAAAAAAATAATACTTGGAAATAACTTTTTTACAAACTCAAATTCTTTTTTTTCAAAATACAGTATCTCCTTATGGGCCTTAGCTTATTGGGAGTTATTCAATATCACTCCAAGAAATTTGGTTCTTGGCCTAAGTTTTCCAGTTCTTTTTTTTTGTGGTAGTTTGATCCATCGCATAATCTTGCAATCTCTTTTTAGGTCTTTGTCAGAGTCGATATCTGAAAGGCATCCAATTTATAATGCCTCTCAAATTCTTATTTTCATCCGTTCTCTCAAAGTGGTACAGCATTGCTAGGCACGTTGTTTATAAATCGAATATGTTTGCTTCCCTGGTTAGACGACCAAGTTTGTTATTGTATATGACTATCCCGTGCGAGTTATTAAATTTTAATTGTCTAAATACTCTTCTTTAATTTTTTTATCACAGATAAATAATATGCAATAATTAATTTCTGTTAACGTCCAAGTTTCCCAACTGTTTTATAACAGGCCACATAGCTGATTCATAAAGATTCATTTTAATTTCTTTAATGAGGAGATTATTTTAAAATGAATGTTGGTGGAGATGCTAGTATTTATATTATTTTTGAATCCTGGAATTAATGTCTTCATAGATGAATGCAGAAAAATTATTATGTAAAATATTTTTTCATTAAAAAACCCATGTAGAGTACCATTATTTTTATAAAGATTTTTCGATTTAACTTTAGTGTTTTCTTTTCTTTTTTTCATTGTTCAATGAAGCAATATTTTATGTAATATTTTTGCGTTCTGAGACACCCTATGAGCATTTAAAACTTTATATTTAATTATCAAAGAAAGAAGAATAAATTATATCGCTCTTACTGAGAATAACAATAGTAAGAATAACGACCAAATTAATGAGAGTATAAATACTAATAATATAATTTTAATTGATTTTTCGTGTTATCCTAATAAACAAAGTTGATTTCTTTACAGTAAAATTAAATTTTACAAAAATTTGCTTTTATGATTATATTTAAAATACTAAATACTGGGGAATCATTTCATTATTTTCTATTTCTCAAATCTAATTTAATTGACGTGAAAGAAATATAACAAAATATCTTCGTGATTTAAGCGAATAATTTTGTTATAATAGAAAAAATATTGCAAAAGTGAAATAAAACATATCTATCAGCGTTATTAGAAAAAATTGGATTTTTTGCCTTCATATTTGTCATCTAATTATCAAAGAAACTTTTCCATATTATCTTTAAACAAGTCAATCTTAGGACTATTAAAAATTATGTATTTCAATAGTTTTGATTAACTTTCTCCTTTGCAACAGAAAATGTTTACTTTAAAAAGATTTTATTTGATAGCTAATTATTACTTACGATTTATTTTTTAAAACTATATTTATATTTTTAATGTAAGATAAAAATATTCTTTAGAATGCATGCAAAATATTTTAATATTAAATTAATATATTGGAGAATTTCTGATAAGAAATGGACATATAATTATACTTAATACGCAGGAGACGTTGTATGTCTCAATAAATATCAGCATGCATGATGAAAAAATGCATGATAACAGAAAATTTTAAAGTTACGAAATGTGAATTGCTAAAGATTACGCATAATTTTAGTAATTTTTATGTTTATGTCGAAGTTAATGTTATCAACAGTAGATATGTGGGAAATAAAATTTAATAAATAAGTCGATGCACATTTTATTTTATAATAATTAAAACTTTTAGTTTCGGATCATAATTTGAAATTATGAAGCAAAAAATGACATTTTATAATGACAGTGACTCATTATTTCACACAATAAATCTGTTTTTACTAACTAATGAGAAGCTATGTCTAATTCAAAAATAATGTAGCAACATGCAAATAAGTCTGTTCTAATGTTCAAAATAGCTTTTTAAGAACAACGTTTTCGAAATGAGATTTCAATTTGATTAATGTCGCTTTCTTAGTAATCGAAACAAAAGTTTTCATTTTACAATGCTTGAATTTTAGATCCAATTTTACAAAAGTAAACAAACATTTTTAAATGTTGAATTTCGTATATTTAGTATAATAGTATATTCCCTGTTTTAGAGTTAACTGCATAAATGTAGAATAAAAGACTTGTAAACTTTATTAATTGGGGATTATTACTAAATATAACCTACTACAGATACTTATTTTTCCTTTTATAATTTATTTTATATTTACGTAAAACAAATCATTTAGTAAAGATTACTACAATAATTTTTTTTAAAATGTTCCTTAATTTAGTCCTTTCCTGATACTAATTTTTGCTTAAAATGAAATTTAAAGCAAAATTTTGCTTGCAGTGTGAAATTCATTCCATGTTTATTTGTAAAGTATTTCTGCAAGCAAAGCTAATCTAAATATTTTCATATGCATATTTCAAAATATTTTTTTTTTATTTTTGTGAAAAAATTTTCAAAATATAATTAACTAAAATCAGAAAAGTGTGATTAAATTCTAAAAAGGCATAACTTTATATACTTTTGGAAGTTAAAGGTGTTGATGAAGAGTATTTACTTGAACAAAAATAATCAACAAATGTGATTTGTATCTGGTTTGCTATATTTATTTAAATTTATTTATCAATAACCCTATTAATTTAACATTTTCTCTATGATACACTTAAGTAAAGTCTTTTTTGTCTTCTTGTTATTAAAATTGGAATACAAGATGGATTGTGTGCAATTATATGAAAAAGTACACAATGCATATTGAGAGCAAAAATATGAAATAGATTATATAATTCTTGATGCAGAAGATTATTGTGTTAAATACAATTTAATAGATACTTTAAATTGTTATAGTATTAAAATTTTAGCAACAGAAAAACGTACAAATAAATAAAATTATGTGTTAAAAAGAAACAAAATACATCTAAAGAATAAAATGATGAAATTTAAAATGTCGTAATTTTGTTACATTTTAAATTAAAGTCCTGTATACTAAATGCATTATGATTATTCTAAATTCTTTACTTAAATAAAGCAATAAACAAAATGCCAAAAGTTCAGAAGTGAGAAAATTTCATTGTTCCTTTACTACTTCAAATTAAAATTATATGGACAAGAAAATTCTTTGAGAATTTCTTTCGCTTACGTAATTTACTTTAGATTAATTATTATATAGCATTAGATATGATTTTTCCTTTTGAGTCCCAACAATAACTTCGTTTTGAAAAAGTTCTGTGTTCTTTTTTTAATTTTGTAGTTGTTTGAATTTGTAGTTGTAGTTGTTGTGCATTTTGTATGAAGAATGAAATCATGATTTGAAAGTCAAACAAAAAATGAGATTAAAATCATGCTTTTTATACTTTCGAATATTACGAATTTAATGACCAGATTTTATAGTACTGACTCTTACATTCGATGTCTTATTAATGAAAACAATTTTGCTCTTTTTAAAAGTCAATGATATTAAAATTATGTAAATGAGACAATAATTAAAAGCATATTATATGAATCAGGATTTTTTAATAGTTGTAGAAATGTTTATCTGAATTTTATTGAAATAAGTAAAAACATACATTTGCACGAAATGAAGCACTTTATAAGGAATAAAAATCAATTAATCATTTATTAATTGAAAATTATCAGTACAATAAATGTATCATTTTAGGGGAAACAATGCAGTTTTAAATATATGAAACATATTTAATTATTAATTGTGTAGCTATTACTTAAAAATAACTAAAATAAACAATTCAACAGATTTTAGTTAAATAATTCTAATATAGAAAAACATACTATTTCTGTCAGATTGCAGAAACAATTAACTAATTTTTTTATTAAATGAAACTTAATCAACAAAAATATTATTTTCATAAAGTTGACAGTACAATTGATTTCTTAAGCATTCAAAATCAGTTAAAGTTTTTTTTTGCACTAGATTAATACAAAAAGAGTTGTTCCTATAAAAAGAACGTAATAATTTTAAATGTGCCATCCATATTTAATCATTAATTACATAGTTTTCTGTGATTAAGTAAGAAAAATATACTAACTTTCATTTTTATAAACTTATTTTTCATGATTTTTTATTAATAAGAAAATTGGAAAGCACTCCCACTTATATGTACACTAATATATATATATATATATATATATATATATATATATATATATATATATATATATATATATATATATATTTATAATTTCTGAAGTGATAAGATGTAATCTAAATTCTTTATTTTACACGATACATTTGTATGTATGTAAAATACGGATATACGGATACATATGTACTTTATAAAATATATAGCATGAATAAATCTATTAATTGTGTTGTAAATAGAATTGATAATATTTATAAAATATTTTAAAAAAGCCACAAAGTATACTTATGCGATATAAATTAAACAATATATATACAGAGGTTTTGGAAAAACGAATGAAATGCGTTTTCCTTTTTAAAGGAAATATTAGTATTACAGCATGCAAATTCATTAAAATCTAACAAAGTGCGAATACTTTAGTCAATATTACATATATATTTTTCACAGAACCAAAATGCTTTTTTATAGTAAAAATATCTGAATGTGATAATATCTATCTACATAGCAAAATGATGTGAATAGGCATTTCAATTTTGGGAAAGTACATGAGAACGAGATAATACATAGGTAATTCCCATGTCTATTCAGTTGCGACAAAGGAATACATTTTATTACATATGCTGTGACAATGATCAAGTATTGTCTTTACGTTAAGGAAAGACATCGGATCTTTAGCTAACATTAATTTTCTTCTTTTCCACACAACATATTTACTGTGACAATAGGACATATTGATTGATAAGAACAGAATCAACATAAGAATTGATATATATTCTATAAATGCTTGTTATGATATTATGATGCACTTTTTTATATAATTATTTACTTGAAAATACTGACTACATTTTAGATAAATACGGTAGTTATTGTTGCGTCTAATTTTACAACTAATAATAATTTTTGTTTTTTTACATATATGTGTGGGAAGCTAGAAATTATTTATTTGGCAAAAGGAATGTGCATATGTGTGAAATCAGTAATACACCAATTAACACGTTGGTTAGTCGAACTGTTTTGTAACATCTCCCATAAAAATATATTCTAAATTCAAAGGTGGTCTTAAAATGAAATGATGTAAGAGAAAAGCAGATGAAACTTTGCAAATCCGGAATGTTTTTATTATTAAAATATTTTCATTAAATCTAAAAATTTTGCATCTGATTTACAATTTATACTTGCATAACACTGTAATGACTTCAATGGCTTTTTAGTCAAAATAAAAGAACATTTACAGGGAATTTTAATATTACAATGCGTTTACACTTTGTTGTTTTTAATGCAGCTGGAAATAAAGCTTCAAAATCAAAATTGATAAAGTACATTAAATTATTTTCTTATTGTAATTTTAAAACATTAGTGTCAATATACATTTTTTACGAACATGTTCATTGAAAAATGAGGAAGAAATTTTATCTTTAAAATTAATTTATTGCTCTTTCTAGAATTAAAATACATTTCATTTTGTTTCAAATGATATTCACAATATATTTAAAGCAGAAAAATTCATAGTTTTAAAACCAAAAATAAATTATTTATATGACAAAACTAAAGATGAAAATCATTGAAGCAAAGTTTGATTTTTGTAGCATGTTTGCATCATCTCTGATATTTCATGACAAATATATAATAAAATGTTTCTAATTTTTCTGATTAAATCTAAAATAAATCCATATAAATTGAAATAAAACTATTTAAATTCAAAGGTTTTCCTAAAATTAAATGATAAATGAGAAGGACAAATGAGATATTGTGAATCGAATGTTTCCGTTATAAGAACATATATGATTCGCTCAATCTAAATATTAAATGCACATTTGCATAAATAGATTTTGACATCAACTCTTTTTAACCCTTTCTAAAAAATTTTTTTTTTGCTTTATATGATGAGATTTGCAATTTATTGAAAAAGAAAGATTCGTGGTTTGAAAGCCTGAACTTACTAATTTATTATATATATAACACTAAACACAAAAAAATATTTAAAAAAAATGATTTTTTTCATGTGTAATGTCATCTTTGATAGTTTATGGTGAATGAAATCTTTAATTTTTCTAATTAATTTTATATTGCTCTTAAATTAAATGCAGCATATCAATTTTAATTTAATATTTTATATCAATCATCTCAAGTATGTAAATATTTCAAACTATGTATGACTATTTTAAGAAGGAATTTTCTAAAAAAATCCATATTTAATCAATTTTTCTTAATATCTTGTTACATGCTTAAATTTCAACCTTAAATAGTTTATACCATTATTTGTAAAGTTCAAAGCTCTTTTCATAAATATTATTTACTTTTTTATAAGTACAAAGTTTTCTGTAAATTTTAATTTCGTCAAATACAAGATTTAAATTCAAAAATACTAACTTATTACTTCTAATAAAGAAACTTCTAATAAAACTTCTTAAAAATACTTCTAATAAAGAAAAAGTATCTATTCCCATTTCATCACTTTTATATTATTCTACATCAGCATTTGATAAAACATGCAAAAGAAATTGACATAAAAACATGACACTGAAAAATTTCTGTGAAATATTTCTTTATAAGTAAGTTAATATATATATATATATATATATATATATATATATATATATATATATATATATATATATATATATATATATATATATATATATATATATATATATATATATATATATATATATATATATATATATATATAGAAACATACATACAATTTAATACGAAATAATAAAATAATAATTATAAGGTTGTTCGGAAAGTGTTTCGTTTTACCCACCTCACTCAGTTTTTCCCTGGTAAAAACCAACCATTTTATGAGTGTGGAATCAAGCTTCCACCGGAAAGATGGTAAAACATGTTGGACTGAAATTGACAGTTTACAATTCAATAAAAATTTATTCGTTATACATTTTCCATTTTCATAAGGAACGAAACTACTTTTCGAACAACCCAATAAATAATTTTACTTACAACAAGGTTAGATTAATGAATGAGAAACAATGGTTTGTCAAAAATATACTAACATAAAAAGGAACGATTATTTTTATTAGTACTAGGAAACATTTTTAAGTGGTTTATATAATTTAGTACTTATGAGAAGCATCAAAATACACAATTCAAAAAGATATTAAAGCAAAACAATTTAAATTTAAAGATAAATTTCATTTTGTAATGTAACTATACATTATTTTAGGTGGGTCCTGAATACGAAACAGAATACTCAACCACTTTACACGCTGACGGACTGGAGACATCCAGTCTTGGACTAAAATTTGTTGTAACAAGTCACCACTTCTTAAATGGCAATATGAAGCTCAAATGCACTGCTACTATCTCTCGCATATACACGATGAGCAATGAGGAAATGGTATTCGGAGGGAGACAACAGACGTCTGGACTCCACATTAGCGAAAATATGAGTCGCAGTGAGTGAAAATTTATTATTCCTTTATTGATGCGCATAGACATAAATATAATTTTTTTTTGTTTTCATTTGTCTGGTGCACTAATGTCACTTTTTTCCACTTGATGGTAATTTCTATCAAGAGCTATACATTAAAGTAGAGTTTCTAAACTATTTAACACATCTTACCAGAGATGTTAATCACACATGCGAACTTCAACTGGATACCACAGGACAACACTTGCTGATTTCTACTCGGCTATGTTTTAATAAAATAACATTTTGACGCATAATAAAATTTAGTTCTCAATTTTGAGTATGTATTGCTTTATTAATTATTTAAAAAAATATAAAAAATTTATCTGTACATGATAAAACAAATTTCGATGTGTTGAAAGGATTTTAATATTTTTCTATGTATCAATGTGATTATAAATAATTACAGGCTTATTGATACATACTATTAAATATAATTTGCATCCTTTTATATGCTTCCTTTAAAAATACTCTTAAATAATTTTAATAGCATGTTAATTTTAACACACTTTTTATAGATATATGAGTTTCCAGTAAACAGAGTCTTGTAACATTTTCATTTTTCATAATTTCGATTCAATGAACTAACAAGAAGTACTAATAAATATATTAATTTTTTTAAATGAAAAACACATGTTTTTAAAAAATAAATAGAAATTTTTGGAGCTCTTAATTTGAAATGTTTGATAAGGTTTCTTATGTATTTTATATTGCATTCTTTGGTGATGAAAAATATTTAGTAAAGTTTATTTTTGGAATAACTATTACCACAAATATATGCGATCCACATGTTTTTAATTTTAACTAATTGACGCACTTTTGAATTTAAGAGTTTTTTTTTCTCTTTTTTATGCACTTAATTTAATAATGATTATAAATCATTTGTATTTTTATCTCATATATGGCTGATAAAATACTGACGAAAATACAAAAGTGATTTTATTGCTGTTAAATTTTATTTTATTTGAGATAAATTTGTAAAGGAAGGAAATGCCTCCAGTTTTATTTTTCTTCTATAAAAAGAAAGAATCTTTTTTTTTACATCAGAAATCTTTCAGAATGAAGAACAATAGATATCGCCATTAAAGTTAACACTGAGAGCAACTCAAAATGATTGTCAAATCAAACCACTTATTCACTAAAATTTGATTGAAAAAAATCTAAGGAATTTGTAGATAAAGGATTGAAGAGGAGTAAAAAGATGTCTACAGTTTTTCTTTATCAATGTTCAAAATATTAATCAATTTATATTACAGAGAGATATATAATTATTTATTCAATAAATTACTATATTTAGTCAAATATGCATCATTTTTTAACTATAGTAACTTGAATATTATTCCTTTTCAGAAAACACATTCGAGAGCCTATTTACCTAATTTCTTCACAACATATTTCAGATATGTGAAAGTGTAATGATAAACATGAAATTAAAATTAATCTGTAGCACAACTGTTTTTGCACTTGAGACGTTTTAATATTTAGTTTATCATTAACAATTACACATATTTAATATTAACTATAAAGTCTTATTTTGAAGGTGTCTATAAAATGTATACAACTTATAATAATTATATCGCTAATGTAATTCTTTCCCATTTAAGTAAAAGATTTTAAGACATTTAATTTCTAATTCATCATCATCATCGTCATAGGCCAGACAGCCCAAAGTGAGACAATGCCTTCTCCTGAAGATTTCACCATGACGACATCTTAAAAATCTTTGAACCCCTATTCTTTTCATTAATTGCAAGAAAATTTAATTTAATTTTTCATCGAGACAGTAAATATTTACCTCGGTTTTTTCCGCTTTCTAGTTCCAGTAAGTCAAAATTGCAGAAACTTTTTTATAGTGTTGCCCTCATGCATTCGAAGTACATGAAATATCATTCAATGCACATGAGTCATCAAATTCATTTTCCTTAATTTTATATATTAAGCAATATCAAGTTGTTTATGTATCCTATGTATTTCCCAGTTAAATCGCATTTCTCAATTATTTTTCTTCTCTACACCACCAAGAATACTCCTCAAAATCTTTTTTTTTAAATACTGTAACAGAAATTCCCTTTTAATTTAGCATTATTCCAGATTTCAGAAGCAAATAACAAGACATAAATTCTCATAATAGATTTAATTTTTTTCATAAAAAAATATAAAAATATATACTTCAATTTATTAATTTTTTCTTATAAAAACAACTAATAAAGAATTCTCACATTTTAATTTTTCAGAAATTGTTACTATTGTTTCCTTAATTTGCAGTAAAATTTGACTGTCATTTGAATATCGAAAAGATAATTGATATGCGTTAAAGACAGTTGAACGTAATTACACCCTTTTGAAATAAAAATAAGTTAAGAGTTATATAAATAAAACTGTAAATTCCCAGAAATTTTATTTAAGTTTCCTAGCATGCATAAAATATTAAAATTTAATTTTTTAGCCGCTTAAAGGCAAGATATCAAAGATACAAATGTTGTTTTCTTACTTAAACATTGAAATAGCCTAGATTGCAAGACAAACAACTTATAATTCAATTCAAACCTTCGAATTAATATTATAAATTCTTATATTATTTTTTACAGTTCTCTACATTTCTCATGCTTTTAAAATTTTGAAGACAAATTTTTAAATCAAATTTGTAAATATGTGCTTAAAAATTGGAGAGAAAGAAATAAAAGAAAAAGAAGCTAGTGTTGCAGTCAGTTTTTCTCCAGTTTATTTAAATTTAAATATTCATCACAGTTTAAAAAAATTCACTAGATCATCCATGAAAACAATGTGGGTGAATATATAATATCCAATACATTGAGAATTTTTCCAATTCATTCAACATGTGCAACATATTAAAGTTTCTGGCTAAAAATTTAAACACTATATTTCAAAATTCGTTGAAAAAGTTATTTTCAAAATGTATATAGGATTTAGAATTTACCTGGGTATTTCAAAACATTGTCACAAAAACAAGCTATAAATACCTATTTGACAATAGCCTATAAGATCACTCAAAGTCTCAATGTACATCAATATTCAATCAATCATATACCTATCTTAACAACAACTTTGCCTATTTTACATATTAAATACTTTATGTTGTTGGATCTTTATAACGTAATATTAATTATACTATTAGCAATTAAAAGCAATATTTATTTGAAATATTGTGGCCATATTTGAATAAAAAATAAGTTAGAAAAGAGCGTTAAATCGGTTCAAAAGGAATTTATTGATTACATATGCTATATTATGATTTTTCTCCGCAACTATACAAATAATTTTATTCTTGGATGAAACAGGAAAATATTACCGTATTACCATGAAATGATACAAAGTGAAATTATTCAAAGTCATAATTCAACACTCAAAGAAGCTCACTCAAAGAAGAACACTCAAGGAAAAAAAAAGAACACTTTGATATAGAATATTTGTAATTTTCTAAATAATTAGTAATTATATAGTTAGTTTTTTTGAATTCAGAATTCAAAGCTAATTGTTATTTTTGTAACTTGAATCACATAATACTACCATCTCCACATTTATATTTAAATTCACAATGTTCTGAGAAATATCAATTAGTAATCAGCATTTATATTTAAAAACACATATAGGTCATTTTGCTCAACATGAGAAATGTTTGAATGATTTCTAAGCTCTTTTGTATTTTAATTTCGAGAAGTCATAGCACTCAATATTATAAGGCTATTAAATATATCACGACTCATAAGTGACGTGGACTTTGTATTAGTTATAATCTTTAAAGTGAAAAGATTATTTATATATATTTCTTTGTTATTTTATAGGAAAATATTTATTAGATGTCATGAATCACTTTTTACTCATTTTCCTTTACAATTAATGCATTGTAGATCAAATAAGTTCCCATAGATTTTATTAAAATAAAGTTCTTTTTTCTAATGGAAGAAAATAACTTACGCTTATGGTTTTGGAAAAGGAGATTTCGAAAGATGTAGAAAATAGAATGTGTTTCATACATCGGATTTCACAATTCAAGGAATCCGAAACCACCGAAAATTTGAGAAGTTATCGAAAAAAAAGTAAAATAGAAAATAAATATGCATGCCAAATATAGCCGATATTTTTGGCGAAAGTTCTACATGGGGATTTATATAATAAACATCTATTAACAAAATAGTAGTTAAAATTACATAACATTAATCAGAAAAGCAAATTTAAGCCAATACTTGCAACAAAGGAAATTGGTTTTAAGAAGAAAATGAATATTATATTGTAAGACATAAAATGAATATTTAAGAAAATGTTGAAACATTTTGCCTCATTATATTTACTTAATGCATTTATGTGTGCTAGAATACACAGAAAAAGTGAAATATGAAATTTGGTAAAAATATTAAGTTTTTTAATATGAAAAAATAACTACAAACATAAATTAAATAACTAATTAATTTTTTACATAAAGTATATTCTAAATCATGTTATTGGAATTTTAATTCAATTAATATAAATATTCTCCTGATATATATATTTATGCGTTGCGTCAGTATAGTTGACATATGTATACCTGGTTTTTCAATTGTTCTTTCACACCACACTCCCTAAACTTGCCCCTGAATTCAGATTAGTGTTATCTAAACAATGTTAGTGACAAATCTGTAGATTGATTTATTTGATTTATTTGTTGTGTTGTTTCAGAAATGAAATTTTTTAGATACTAGTGTTGTGGTTGTCAGAAATTAACATTGTTGAAAAATGAATCCCAATTTTCCTGAGCTACAAAGGTCAATATGTCATTATATTTCACCAATTTTATGTTTACGAATACGTTTCTTAGTATTTTAAGTGTGAATATATGTATTAGGAATATTACATTTGCCATTTACAACAATAGTCTCCAGAAATTTACCGAAATGAACAGCATGTAAGAACCGAATCTATATGAATTTTGAATGAAAGTTAAGTAGTAATCTAAAATCATAACTAAAAACTACAAGTTTAAAATCTGTAGCAACTGATTGTTTCACAAAAGATATCATTGTAGTAGAAATTATTGTTTTTTTAATAGAAGCTTATGCAAACTTTATGACAGATTTGTTGTACCCTTGTAATTTTACTGAGAAAAAGGAAATCTATCTTATTGCGACTCAAAATGGCAATCATTTGGCAATAATAACTATATATTAGAGGGCAAAACATCAAACAAGAACTATTCTTGTATGTTATATAGGATTTGATAAGATAGTTTTGTCCATTAATCCTGCATTGATATTTCTAAAATATGCAGAGGTCAGAGAATGTCTTTTAACACAATCTTAACTTATTTAAATCTAAAAGTTCACAATAATATCATCATCCAATAATATTTTAGCACTGTGAGAAACAATCAATTGCTAAACATTATTAAAAGATTTATTAATAGTTATGAATGGTTAAATACATTTCCAAAGAAGAACTATCTCAACAAAGTATCAGATTTATTTATTTGTACATAAATATGTACGCCAGCACACATGTAGGTAATGCAAATATTACAAAGAAATGGTTGCAGTTTTAAACAATTTTAGATACAGAGTAAAAAAAAGTTTTCTAAAAGCAACTTTCGGTACCTATTGATTATCGGTAGAAATAAGTGCTCTTAAAAAAGGATATCAAAATTTTGTCCCTAGTAAAAATCGTTTATAATTGGTTAGAATTTCACTTTAGCAAGAAACTATCAATTACATATTTGCGTGTAAACATATAATTAGTTTCCTCTAGGGTCTAATTACGTGAATAAAAACTTAAAAAGAAAGAAAAAACACAGATTTTATGAATAAATTTCAGTAATTATAGGTATAATAGAATGTTACCAATTAAAAAACTGAAAGTCATTGAAAAAATAATATTTAATTACACTTTAAATTTTAGATATTTCTGAGTAAATTTAAATTGAAACCTACATAAAAGATCAGGAAAATTTGTATGACAACATAACTTAAAGTATTAATGTAATAACTAATTTATATATAGTTTGACTTCAGTAATATCATAACATGCTAAAAGTTTACAAATTTCTTTTGTCATTTTATATTTAAGACAAATATAAGATACAAAATTAGTTTGCAAACACATAAATTAGATCTTAACTCGAAAAGAAATCGAAAATATTATATTAAATTTACTTTTCACTTGTAAAATGCCAAATAATAATTTTATTTCAGTACTAATAAATAGCTTAAAAATCGATCAAATTAAGCAAAGCCTTATATGCATAATGCATATATATATATATATATATATATATATATATATATATATATATATATATATATATATATATATATATATATATATATATATATATATATATATATATATATATATAAAGATTTCATGAAAAAATGTGATGATCTATGTTTATTATTGTTATTTTATTCTGATATAACAACACACTTTTATAAATGAATGAATAGTTTTACTTTAGGTATACTGTTGAAATGAATTTAAGCAAAGCGTAAAGTTCATGCAACCGGTTAAAGTTCATTGACACATTACACAAAAAAGCAAAACTATTTCTGAACATTTTTATAAATCATTCATATGCACTGTTTAAAAATATTGCAATATTGAATAAATAAAATTTTAATTATTTTAAGTTAATTTTTCAATTAAAATACATTTGTCATTTATTTACAGATATTATTAAAATATTTTCAATTTTAAGCAAATATTTCTAAGCCATTAAACATAATTTTAAATTTATTGAAAAGTATAATTAAATAATCCATCTGATATTTCCAAATTTTAAGTAATGAAATTTTAATTATATTATGCATTAAAATCAATAAATAATTAATTTTACATAATCACAAACAGTAACAACTGTTTAAAAGTACGCAATATTTCATAATATATTTTACAAGGCAAAAGAATTTTAAGAATTATCAATTCACTAGATTATAAGTTATCCCAACATTTTATAATATATAGTTGATCATACAGCCATGTCAATCTCTGAGTCAAGAAATGGTATCATTTCTAAGACAACAAATCCTTGCGTAAGTAATTCGATGATGTTAATAGCAGTCTGGTCCTCAAATACTTGATCATAGATTTGACTACCATTGATGGTCCATCGCAGAAAGATTCTCCCTCAGTGGTGCAATTAATAATGATCCTGGAAGCAAGAACAATATGTTGTTACGTTTTCTTAAGATTTTTTTTTACTGTCTCAAAATCGCAGAATGTTTGAGAGCATTGTAGAAAATGCTTATTGCTAGCGTATATCATCGCGTGTATTCTGGCCCTTTATCTGATATATGGGTGTATACTGGCCTTTTATCTGTTATATGGGTATAAGTTGTAACAGATGACAGGTCTTGGTCCCTACTTGCTCACATTGACGATACTTATAACAAAGTCCGTTACATTTCTATTATGTTAAGATGCGTGTCTATAACTCCTGGAGAATGTAATTTTTTTAGGAACATAATTCGCGACCGAAAATAAATTCTTTGATACAGAATTTTTTATACATTTTCAACTCCTAATTAGAGCAATATATTTTCCAGATCACTCACAATAGAAAGATTTTTGCAAATAGTTATGAAGCGTTCGTCTTCTCACCATATTTCAGTCTCTATGATTGATGAACAGTGACATAAAGGTGAAGCCGCATGGTCAATTTTACTTGCACATGCCATCCAACTTTGATGATTCAAGGACATGCGTATATGTACTGTTGTTACTTCTTAACGAAGTTGTTGTTGGGAATTGTTTTTGCGGCATCTTTAGCTTTAACGTTTCTTGAAGATTTAATAATTTATTCCATTATAACTTCAATACTTAAGCTTTAAAATTTTTTAAATCCTAATATGAAATAATACAGGTAAGATAAATTATATATATATATGTATATATATATATATATATATATATATATATATATATATATATATATATATATATATATATATATATATTTATATATATATATACATATATATATATATTTCAATAAATATAACATGCATTTCTTGTTGAAGCAATTTTAATGGCAAGAAAGCAGTTTGAAAGCTTAAAATTTTATATCTCAGCAACTCTATTATGATTTGAATTTGATCAGCAAAATTTTTAGCTTATTTTACTTGTAATGCATAATTTTTGTAACTATGCAAACAGTTCTGTTTATTTCATATAATATTTTGCTGCTCTAGGAGGCCTTCAATATATTTCTGATTAATAATTCTTCACACACACACACACACACACACACACACACACACACACACACACACACACACACACACACACACACACACACACACACACAAGAATATTTCTTAAAACTAAGCTCCATAAATTAATTTTCTTTTTACAAGATTTTATAATTTTAGAGATACATTTTACATATCTTTAAAATGGTGAATTATTTAAAGTTAAATTGATATTTGAATTACAGCAAATATTTTCTTCATCATACTTTTTATATTTTGCATAAATTATATAATTCTGTTAATATTAATGGTAATATTTTAAAATTTCTTTCGAATAAAGTCTTATTGCCTGGACAGCATTTTTATATGATTTAATGTACCCGATAGGAATACTTATTCTTAACCTTTAAAAAATATATTTAAATCTGATTGTTTAAACTTATGCAATTATTCATAGAGAAATGTTTTACAATCTTGATTAATAAATTAGGTTTTGTTGAAATTTCTTTAAATTTGAAAATGTTTAATGATTAAATAATTCTTTTAAACACTTTTGAAATGTAATTAATTCCTCCAAGAGCCCTTCAATGGTTTAATTTTACTTGCTGAGTTACATATCCAAAAATGTGTAATTAGTTCACAAATATCAATGTGTGTGTGCATGGACTGTTTATCTACCGATATCAATAATTAAATCTTAATCAAAAATATCTAAACTCATTTGCATTAATTTAACTCTGCTAATTTTGGAGTTTGCTAACTATTTTTATTGATTGAACTGTCAATATTTGTAGTATCTAAACAATATTAGGACACTAAAAAGGATTTTATTTATTGGAGCTTATGAATAATAATAGCAAAAAATATGATAATTTTAAGAATTATAAATTTTATTGTAATAAAATATTTAAATAAATAAAATGTATAATCTAAAGAAAATATATTAGACACAAGTAAAATACTATAATTGTGTGAAAAACTAATTTTTTAAGACATTATAACAACTTTCAATATCATTTAGAAATAAAATGTGTTGCAGAATTTATTCGAAAATAGAATTCCGTAACAATGATAATATATATAATTTCTTTATCGTAAAAATCTTATTAAATAATAAAAAGCAATGTTTTCCCGAATGGAATTTAAATTTAAACTTTGTCTTAAAAATTTTAATCTATGTAACCGAATTGATTCTTTTAAGTAGAATTTAATTTTAAATAAAATTTTAAAAAATATCTAATACATTTTCACCCTAAATACAAACTAAAATTCTTCAACATGTTATTATTACTGTGTGTGTGGCAAAACATTCATTAATTTTTTTGTAAACTGAAAATGTTTGAATAAATTTGCTAAAAAAATTTTATTAAATAAGCAAAAACTCTCCTTTAATGCTATTTTGAATACCATTAAAATGCTCCAATCAGGAAAACTTAGTTAATTTGCAGGAAAAAAAAAGCTGACAACGAAGGCAGAAAATGCCAATTCATTTTAAGTATTTTTATTTACACGTTTAAAATTTAAAAGCAGCTTAGTAAATATTCATGAAGTAATTTTTTCTCTGTGATTGTTTAATTATTCTTAATGAAGTTTGTTTGTGCGTTGACAATAGATTATTTTTTATGTACCCAGCAGTTATTCTAAACGAGAACTACTGTAAAATTAATATATTTGTATTATTATTGTTTTTTTAATATCAAGTAAAACCTTTGACTCTTTCCCATTTACGTTTACTCAAAAATAAAAACTAAAATTATTCAAAACTGAAAAATGAACGTGACTCTTTCTTATTTGCTTCTGTAATCTTTTCTTGCCTCATATGCTTAAAATTTGCATTTCTCTTTTTTTCATAATAATTCTTTTTTATTTTAATATGCAGCAAAAACAGAAAATTAAAAAGTATTGTGATTTTATTTTAAATAAATTCAAAGCTTCCTTAAAGTGTATGCCAAAGTCAAAGTACATTACGCTGTTTTGAAAAACTTCTTATTCTCCTTCGAGATTTTAAACACAAATTTTTTATTATGTACAGAAATTATTATAACTGAAAACTATGTATGAATATGAAACTAATTCGGATTCATTTTTATGCGCATGGTGATACTTATGGTGATACGTCAGGAGTTTTTTTTTTTTTTTTTTAAGCAAATTAATTAACTTATAATGAAACGAACATTTTACTTTCTAATTTCAATTTTATAATTTAAAAAATTGAAATGCCATTTTATATAGCTAATAATTAACTTATAACATTTCTGCTGTTTTCTCTAAACATAGTTACTTTTATTTATAGAATTCCATAATAAATAAATAACTTTCCTATTGATTTTTAACTGTTTTGAATTTATGAGTTTAACAATTTCAAATTATTTAAGTAACTTTGAAACAAAGTATGGTAATTAGGAATTTTAGGAAAACCTTAGCATCTCGCATATGAAACTATTCGTATTAGTTTAAATTAATAATTGTATCAAACCTTAAGTTGAGCAGTAATTTGCATTTAAATGTTTAAGCACAATAAATAGGGTATTGACACGTAAAATAAAGGTAATGCTGAGTTAATACAACTAGTATTTAACGGACACAGAAATTCCTGAAAAACTAATATTTTCTATCCCAGTTATACAGACCTTTAGCTGGGGCAAAATTATTAATATTCGTAAATTTTGAAATCACATTTAATATTAACATTTATAAGGCACACAAATAACTGACAACTTCAAAGCATAAAAAACTGCAATAAAATCTTTAAGTAATCAACTATTGAGACACATTGTAAACTGCATGCATATTATATATATATATATATATATATATATATATATATATATATATATATATATATATATATATATATATATATATATATATATATATATATATATATATATATATATATATATATATATATATATATATATATATATATATATATATATATATATATATATATATATATTAGACTTTAAAATAAACTATATTTCAATTCTGACAAGGAAATCTATTTAATAAAATACGAAACTTTGTTAACGTATTATTCTTATTATTCTATTCGTAGTTTACACCCCTCAGTCTCTCTCACAGATTTTGAAAGCGCTCTATGGTGTAGCAATGATGTTTACTTGATATTTTAAGGTAATTTATAACTCATAGAAAGAATAGATAACCCCTATTGTAACCTCTGTATGTTTACGAAGAGTATTCATATATACAATGGATATCACTCTGCGTTTGATTTTAAACTTTTATTAATGACACTTGTAATGCAATCTTTAAGTTACAAAATTAATTTTTGAATTCATCTTTATTTATTTTTTAGATGAATATTTTATATTCATTTCATTTTTTCCAACACGATTTGGCTCCAAACAAAATAATATTTGTAGAACTCATCATGTTTTATTTTTCAAAGCTTGGCTTTTGAAAATGAATTTTCAATGAACATAATATAATCTTAATTATATTTAATGGTTAAAATTTCGTAATCCACATTCGATTCAAAAATATTTAAAAGTTTGCATAAAGAATTTAATAAGGCTATGTTTTGATTTTAGATAGTTAAGTTAAAAGTGGAAAAATGAAATATTATGATTAGTTCAGAGGACTGAATTATTCCTACTGATGTTTAAATAATAGAAACCGTATCCATTTTTAAAATTAAGAAACATTTACTTCGAAATATTAGATTATTAAATTTCGTGAAATAAATCCTTCCAAATATATTGATTTTTCTTCTTAATATTTCGTTTTTTGACTTATAAAAATTGTATTTTCGAATTTTAAATTTAGTCCAGATAGATTGACTTGAATTTATGTAGTCAATAGAACTACGAAAGATTCTGCGTTATTCCTTATAGTCACATGAAATATATTATATTTAAAAGAAACGGACCGTTGACAAGCTTCCTTGTAATTGATAGGTTGAACGTGACAACCTCACATGTTAGTATCGTTGCTGACACATTTCTATCCCGCCAACACCTCTCGCGGGGTGTTCATGGGCTGATTCAGCATTGTGATGTTATACAAGAATTTTCTGGTTCGAGATTAAGCTATGTTCAATGCGTTTCAAATAAAGAACGTGGGATTTGTAATTCAAATTCAAACTACTTTAACATGATATTTCTAAGTATATATTTATGTATCGTTATCTATTCTTGGTTTAAACCATAGAATTACTGCAAAACCATAGAACCATAGAATTACTGAAAAGTATTATTCTTTAGAATACAGAAATTATTTACGACAATCTTTTCAACCTAGCAAACTAAATTCAACCTAAGTATTTGCAGTGTTAAGAAATATTATTTCCTGTGAAAACGTATGTATGTATGTATGTGTGTGGTGTATAATAAATTAATACACACACACACAAATATATATATATATATATATATTGATTGTAGTTTTTTTTTAAATTTTTATTTATTTATTTTTTTTTACAAATTTTGATTATATGGTTATACTAAAGCTTATGGCCGAAGATAAATACTTAAAATCTCTTGAAATTATAATAAATTAGAATTGTCTATAATATTAATTAGAATTACTACTATTTTTATATGCAAGTAGAAAAAGTTATTTCTACTTTTATATAAAATTAAAGGAAGCACTATTGTGCAAATTATTTTAGTATATATATAAATTTATTTTTGGGGTATATTTTTATAACTTTCAATTCAGCAAACATAAAGGTAACTATTATATATATAAGCATTAGATTAAGATTAAATTAAGAATAACTAATGTAAACATAATAATAATAATTGATCAATCAGATGGTCAAGTGAGAAAATATCAGGTTAAAGTCTACCTGTAAGGTAAACAGGGGAATGTTTAAAAGCTGAGTATCTTCGAAATCCATGAGAGCTCTTAATCTATCATTCATCTGCAGTTTACGATGACAACATTTATGGAAAGCACCTTATTATAATATACGTGTGTGTAATCCTATGTCCATACGCATACCAAGTTGATGGAATGATTGGATATTTTCCTGACATTATTTTAATATTCCGCTTTTCTGAGCCAAGATGCAGCTGAGATTTATGCACAGCAGTTTAGCACTAGACACGATTAACGAACAGTATCGCAATTCACTTCTCAAGCCAAGATTTAAATCGTTGAAAATAGTTCTCTCATCCAATTTGATGTTTATTCATGTACCTAAATCTTCCACTACATAAAATTACAAATATCTGAAGGATGATAATCCACATTGATAGTTTTAAAGCATTTATTAATTAATTGGTAAAGTATCTATTTTCTGTAAAAGGAGACATATTAAAAGTAAGGAAATATATTAATGCAATTGATTTTATGTATGTTACTCTTCCAACAAACATGAGATATATGGATTACGAAATCTTCGATGTAACTTATTCCAATGAACTTAATGCTAGATTGAGTAATAATATATTTTAGTACATTTTAAATTATTTAACTACTTTCTTTAATTGATATATCTTAACTTTAGTACACTGTGGTTCTCAACCAGTAGTATGTGAACTCCAAAGGGGCTCGAGGTTATCCGAGAGAAAATATTATTTAAAAATTGATTAACTGACTGAAAAGAATGCACACACGTACAAAATAAAATACTTTTCAACTTAACGTTAAATAATAAACTTATGAATTAAAATAACTTACTAAATTAAATCTTATATACATGATTAAAAACAAATTTAATAATTACTACTGAAATTTTAGAATTTTCTGTCAGCATAACTAAATGATTTTCAACGGTTATAAAAACAACTTTTACATGTTGTTCTTCAACCTTTTAGGTTTTAGCACAATCATCTACAACTGAAAAAAAAATACTTAAGTTTATTTCTGCTCTACATTTCCAATTTTTTACAAAAAGCATTAACTTTATCATCATATCGAAACCTGTATTTTGATCCTTGGTGTTGAAGGCTCAAGTTATTTTACACCACCTTTAAAAATAACCCGTTGCCCAAATTATTGGCTAACGGTCCGTTTTCCTGTTCTAGAAAATGGTGATTTCCTCTCTTAATTCATAAGCGTGTTGCAAAAATTTCCTACGTAATAACTATCTTGCTTCGCAATAAAATGTATTGTCACACTTTAAAAATGCGGAAGAGATTCTTGATTTGAGGATTCTCATTTTTACATAATTTATTACGGTAACGCTAGTTAACACATTATTTAGAATAGGGAAATAATCTCTATTGAAAATAATTTGCCACAAATTGACACTGTACATCTTCGGCAATATCACCAATTCAACGATCAACAGTAACATCTGAAAGATGTATTGACTGCGATTGTTATGCAAAATTATCTCCGAACATAGTTTATTCAATCTCATTTGCTGTTGGCAAAAAACACTCTTCCCCAATTGTGTTAGGTTTTTTATATTTGCCAATTTTATATGAAAATTTTTAAGATGCAATAAAAGTTTTTTCCTTCATTGGCATAGTGTTAGAAAAAAATGATTTTTGTTTTTCTTAGGATTTAATTTTAATTCCAAGAATTTTCTCTGCTTGTTAGCATACTATTAAGGATATTAGGTTCGTTAGCATACCATGTTGCTTAAGTTTATTAGGTTTATTGTTGTCTGCTGTCAAAGAAAATGATGAATACAATCTTTATTCTTCCTTTACTTTAGTACTGGTGAATACAAAACTTAAGTGTTATTTTGACAATATTTTCTCGATTTTATTTTCTGAACTATTCTCGTCTATATATTTAATGATGCTTGACTATCATCTAATACTCTCTTACGCCCATTTAAAAAAGTATCCTGGTTTCTCACAAATCTACTGACGTAAATATTTTTCAATTAACACCAAAGCATACATAACATACACATTCTTGATATATTCAATAATCATAGAAAGATCAACTGAAATAACACTAGCTGGAATTTAAAGCTGTGCGTTATCAAAGATATCCGCTCTACGATAATACATTTGCACAAATCTGTGCATATCAGAATCTACTAAACAAATTGGAACTCCAGCGAAACCGTGAGAATGTCCGATAGACATAAGAGTGAAAAAAAAAGACACCGGATTCTTGTTTTGTCAATCTGAGAATCTGTGTTGCCTAATATCAATAAATTTCCATATTCTCAACAATTTGTAAGGTTTAAAACTAAGGACATAATGTAGGTTTAGTAACAGAATATTCAAAATTTATTACTATTGTAAGTGGTCTGCACGATGAAAATTATGACTGAAAGTTGCTCCGTGAATACTAAAAGGTTAAGAAATACTGCTATAGCACGTTTCCAATTTTTACTGGAAAAAAGAACGTTAAAAACTTTCTATTCTCATTCTGTCACTAAATTTTAACAATCAATTTTATAGTTATTAGTCTGTATTTTAAATAATTTTAGTCAATTAATTTAAATGGTGACTTTTCAGATATCAGTCAAGAAACTAATCATTTATTCATTCAATAAAACTAAAATTAATTACTTATTCTCTCAACAATTTTTATAGCATTTCCCAAGATAGCACAAAATGATAACTCAAATAAAAGAGTTATATTTATTCAATATTTGTTCATCTGTTAGGTAATTAACTAAGGATATACAATTAAATACTAAGAGTTATCTCAAATCGAAATACACCAATACTGTATTTCTGTACCTTCTTTTACATTATTTATTTAATTCAATTGCACTCATTTGCAATAAGAAACTGCCTTTTGTTTGACGTACGAAAACAAAGAATTGACTACTTTCTGAGAAAGGACCATTATCTCAATAAAGTATTTTGAAGATTCAAAAAGAATTGTTTCTAACTACATTAAATACTCTCCTTTCATTTGTTCATTTTAATTTACTACAGTTTAGTTATTTTATTTTAGAATTGTTTAGAAATTACAATTCAACAATGGAAAATAAGCAATATCTGGTCTTCACTTCTTTGAAAGTATTTATTTTAAATTTATAATTTATTTAGAAGTAAAGTTATAAAGATTATATTATAAAATATTTTGCAGTATTCACAAATATCCAAACATTTCTACCATCTTATAACGTATTTTTGAAATTGATTAAAACTATAAACATTGTAAGAATGATTTTACTTTTTCAAAATTAAATATGCAATTTTAAAATATGTGATGTAAATAAAAAATAGTTTAACCAAAGTTTTCCTGAGTTACTTAAAACATTGGTAGTCATTAAATTGTTTTCATTCATTAAATTAAAATCTCATAATTTACTTCAATTTTTCAAGTTACTAGATTATTTTTACTTTTTAATTGGAAATTTATTCTTGCTTTTATTTACATTTATGCAAATCATTGTAAGAAGTCTAATTACTTCTATATGTATTCTGTCTAGGAAAGATATTTTCGGTATGTTCATTTAATTTAGATGCAAATTTAACAACTTATTATAATTCAAGTTCAACTTTTAAAATTATAGCTTTCTATCCAATTTAATTTGAAAATACTATCAGTTTAAATTATTAGATTGTTAGAGTTACTTAAGTTATTTCAAATTTTAAAATGAATTAAATATTAATCTGATATTAAGATTTTCCTATTGATTTATAGATTACCTGATGCATGTTAGTTCTCAGTGTATAAGCACACTAATTTGTAAGAAAACATTTTACTTGAATTCGATTAAAAAATAAATCTATTAAGCAAACTACATACATAACATCATATTTGATGAATGTGCAACTTGAACTAGAATATAATACGGAAATAAAACTGTGCATACTGGGACTTGAATATCAGAAAAAGAGAAAAAAATTGCAATAGTAAACCTAAATATAATTCGAACTCCTCATAACATCTCAGCGTCATTTTGTGTGTGTGTGTGTTTTTGTGGGAGAATTAAACTATTAATCTCCATATCATCTTATTACTCTCTTAAACCTAAATTCCTCTAACCCTAAGATAAGAATTTAACTTAGAAACATGTTCTTGAACACAGAGTATTACGTACTTTTATTTTAAAATTATAAATTAATATACAACGATGGTCAAATAGCGTAAAAAATTATAAATCATTATTGGACATGCACCAAATTTTATGATTAATAATAAATTGCTTAAAAATTACTATCAAAAATTAAGGTCAGATATCGAAAACACTATATTAAAATTTTACATATATATACATATATATATATATATATATATATATATATATATATATATATATATATATATATATATATATATATATATATATATATATATATATATATATATATATATATATATAAATATATCTATAGATATATATATATCTACACCCACGACTTATTTTGAGATTATAATGAAACATGTTCAATATTTTTAACAGATCTATATTTAAGAAATATAGCAGAACATGTTCATCAAAAATGAAAGAATTATTTTTGTAAATTTAGTATCTAAGAAAATTACTCTAATGCACATTGAAATTAAAATATATTAAAGTATATTGTCGAAAGTAAGAAATGTTTGTGTTACTATTACTTAATATTGATTTATTTTCTTATATGAAATGTTATGTAATGATTAAAACATATTGGCGGTTCATATGTCTAATGATGAAAATTCGTTTTTCAGTGCGGGACTCAGCGTCTCAAAACCCTGCCGTTAAGTGGACAGTGGCTCTCCTGGCCTCCTGTTGTCTCTTATTGTATAAGTCATAGATCCAATAGACTGTTTTGTACAACGTACAACTTACGTGTTTGTAAAAAGTTTCAATATTCAAATAAATAAATAAATATATATAAATGTAATTCCACAAATTTATATATGATTATATATATTATTTTATAATCTACCAGGCAACTAAATTTCACTGACTTTAATCTAAAAAAAAAAATTAAGTGAACAATTCCCATTTTTCAATTAAAGGACAGTTTAATTACAAATAATTATAACTTATATGCGGAGAGGTGAAATTAGATTAAGACGTTGCAAATTTTCAGTTAAATAACAATTTCAAAAAAAATCAAACATCAAAACCCGACAATAGAAGAAAACATATTAAATAAAATGATAGAGCACAAATTATTTCACCCAATCTAACATATTTTTAAGTTATTAAAATACATATATGTATTTAAGAGTTTAAAGAGCATTTGAAATCGTATTTATCCCCCCCCAAAAAAATAGAACAAGTATTCATGAAGAAAAACTCCATATAAGAAATAATTCTTTAAAAATATGAGCCATAACTTCCGAAATTATTTACCTAATTTTCTGAATGTTTATGCAAATCTAAATCTTTCAAAGTTATAAAAATTTTCTTTTATAAAAATCTGTTGATTTTTGTTATTACTAAAATGATATTTTTAAAATAACAAAGCGAACAACAGAAATCTATCGAGAAAATGTGAAAACCATTAAAGAATTTATTATGATGAATTCTTATTGAATTTTTCCTTTACATTTTTGCTTGACACAATATTAAATCAATTTTAGTTATTCATAATAAATTAGAAGTTCATTTATACTTCTAAGTTTCACCGAAATGCGTAAATTCTTAAAAATTTTTTCACTTTTTGAATCTGATAAAACTTCCTAGCAAGTTTAATTTAAAACAGTTCACGTCCTTAAGTTATAAAATGCAGATATTTCAGAGAAGCTCTATAAGTATTTAAAATTGATAAATTATTAATAAAATGAATTACTTCACACACACATCTGATTTTCATTAAATCGTTAATTTTAGTGTATAAAGAAATTGATTTTTCAGTGAAAAATAATGCAAGACTTTGAAATTGATTCATTTTCTGAAATACTATTCGCATCAATAACTTTTGTATTTAAAAAATCAATAAATAAGCAGAATGCTTGCAAGAATACGCTTTTAAATTTTTAATAAACAATCATTTTGATAAAATAATTTCTTAAAGTGTATTTTTAGGAAATATCACATATTTTTACAACCTGAATATAATATTTTGAAAAGTATTAAAAGTAAAATTAAATCTTCATTTTTTTTTCAAGTTAAGTAACTATCAAAATTCATCTTATCTTTGGAATCGTAATTTTCAAAAATTATAATTTACGAAATAATAAATTATAAAAATTATTTAGAAGAAAAAACATAAGTTCATTTAAATTCAAAATGATACTTTTGGAGAATAAATATCTAAATATTCTTATATTTACAATAAATGAAAGACGTCATGGATAAGAAAGAAAGAAATTTTCAATTAGAAATAATACAATTACAAGGAACTTATTTGATAAGATAAATGTTATATTTCATTTTGAAGTAAATATATTCTAGGGATAAGGTTTTAAATTACATTAATGCATACATGAGCAGTTAAAATTATGAAAAATGATTTTTAATTAAATAAGTAATAAAAAATGTTTTGTAAGTTTTTCAAATATTTGTGATAAATTCTACATTACAATTGCACTTATTGAAGTAAGAATTTGTGATTATTTTTCCTCTATTTTGTATTAAATAAAAATATAACAGATATGATTTTAAGAAATATTTTTTAATTATTTACTAAAAATATATTTTAAATTTTAATTTAAATTGCTAAAAGTTATTTAGATTGGGATTCTAACATTTGCAATATGGAGAAAATAACTATCATAATATTTTCCGAATTTTTTCAAGATTATTAGCACTCGATTTGGTAATTCTAAAAAAATATTAAAACAAGGAATATTGAAAAAAAATTCTGTATTTTAAAAGAAAACTGTGCTGTGCATTTTGATTGCAAAGTAAAGAAAATATCATTTTATAATTTAATGCTAGATTATTTAAGCAAACAAATAAAGGAAACAAAAATATTTTGTAAATCGTTAAAAAATAGAATGTATATTTTTAAATAAATTTAAAACTAAATTATATAGGATTTATGTTTACTTAAAATGCATAGATTTCTTAAAGTTGAATTTTAAGAAATACAGAAAATTAGAAAGCATTTTGCACTAATTTGTAACTTTGTAATTTTTTATCTTTATTCATGCATAATTTTGAATTGTTAACTGTTACTAACAGTAACCTACGGAGTATGAAATATCTTAAAGTTTTTTTAGAATACCTTTTTTTTTAAATAAAAAGTAATAATTACAATTTTGTTATAACAAATGCTTAATATATAGTTTTGTATGCAATCATTGAAGAGAAAAATAAATTTTAAACTATAAAAGTACTAAAACACGCTTACCTTTGTAGTATTTCTGAAGAACTTCTCACAATTTTATGTTTTGAAATACTAATTGCAGAATGTAAAGACCATTGTGGTTGCTCATCCATTTTCTTGAAAAATATCCTCAATAAAAAATGTGTTTTATACCTTTGGTTTCTTTATTATTATAAATGTATGAAAATGAATCTCATTTTTAAAACTTTGTAATTGAAGGAAGATTAGAGTTCAACTGTATGTTTATGAATTCTCTTTCTTTTACTTTATTGATGATAAAATATGAAAATAGTCTACCTATTTAGAGAAAATATGAAAATAAAAATGGGAAAAATCTAAACTCAAATCATTTTTAATTCAATAATTTATGAAATATGAGTGTGCTAAATTTCTGCCATTTTCAAAAGAAAATCGAAGAATTAAAAAAAATTACAATGAAAATAAGTAATTGAGTGAGAAATAAAAAATTAATATGATATTATTATAATAATTATAATTTATGAATATATATTTTTTATTTTAAAAATTAGCAAATGTAATATTATTATAGTTAAATATATTTTAATATATTCATTTTGAATGAAATTTTTATTAAAATATTTTGTAGTTGATTTTGTGATTTGGTTGGCCTTGTTAGTTGCTTAAATTATATTCAACAAGTAATATTATTTTTCATCTAACTGATATAACTATTTACCATAAATTCATATAAAACACAATTCATTATAACGTACATAGAATTGTAAAAGTAAAATTATCAGAATTTTTCAATGTATAATTATATTTCCATTCTCTAATCTCATTAAAAATGAAACCACAAAATCCTATTTATCGTAAACATAAGTAAATGGCTTTAGATTTACTTAATTAAGGTGCAGAAGTTAAAGCTGTTCGGGTATCTTTTCTATTTTCAGAAAACATTTTGACAATATCAGCAATTTGAATTTAAAGCAAAATATATAAACTAGTCTTTAAACTCAGAAAAAATCTCTTAAATAGAAATTCGATTATTCAAAACCATTTCAGAAAGTTTTCAATTGCCTATCAGTGAAACTAAATACACATTTAGAAAACCTGGATTTTTTAATACTCTTTGCGCATCATTTTTTATACATAATTTAGCATCAATTTCTACATTTTGTGGAAAAAAAAGTTAAGGATCTTAAATGTTTCGGAAAATAAAACAAATACCACAGACATTTTTTTATGAATAACTGACAATTCTTACATATCTTTTGAAAAGTTTTTACACTACAATATGAAAGTTTATTATAGCAGAAAAATTCCAGCAATTGCTATGATGGGAAACTAATAAGAACTTCGCGAAGAACTTTTTCCAGACGGAGTGAAGGAAAATATTAAAAGAGAGTGGGCGTTTCTCTCTTAGGAGTAAGTTGTATTAAACCACACAGTCAGGTTCTTTTATTGAAGCTCAAGTAAAGGAAGATTCTCGGAAGAATAAGCGGCTGACATGTCTACAAACAGACGATACATTATTTTTATAAAGAAGAATAGAGAGAGAAGGCGCCGATAGAAAAAGGTGACTTTCTGCCGAAGGTTCTTGAGGAATTTTTGATCTTCTTTAAAGGAAAAATAGCGCATTGTGAGCCTTTCCTTTGTGTGCCGCTTCTGATCCATGGCTGCCCGATTGAGCTACCTCTTGAACTTAGATTCTAGGGGGATGAGCTTAGGCCGATAAAGCTCTCGTCATCTTGCCGCTTCTTCTTCTATCGCTGCAATCTTAACCGGGGAAAACTTTCAAGATAAATGAATAAAGTTCGGTTGTCAGCTTCAAAGAAATTTACTTTAATTTATCACTGGGGAAAAGTTTCTAATTATACCTACATGCGATTAAGGGAAATTACCTCCGAAAAAGAGAAAAACAATTATATGACTATTATGCGCAAACTTCTGAAGCAAACATTAGTGAGAAAATATACTGGGAAGAGAAATTGCTTAAAAAAAAGGGAGATATCATTATCGTTTTTAGTTTAAAATTGGAAACAGGCGCAAAAATATCCAATTAACTCTCACAAGCGTTTGCACATTAAATACTTTGTGAAATTATGTGTTTATCTTAAAAGGCAAATTTTAATGTTCTTAAAATATAAATGAAAATATAAATAAAAATATTTTGTGATGTTTGAAAAACACCATCAAATTAAACTTGGAATGACATTAATGAACAAAATCAACAAATTATGTAATTATTAGTTATGCATTTCTTAACTAAGTAGCGTTGCTATTAGATAAATTTTTGAAAAATAATTTTATGTCAATAAATATATTGTTTTAATTACAGAATATCAATCTTATTGAAATTTGGAATGATATTTATCGTATATATGAAATTGTTTTATACAAATCTACTTAAATATGCCTTTACTTTTCAACCTTATAGTTTTTAAAATTCAAAAAGATTTCAGAAAGATTCCCTAAAATCTTTTTAGCTCTGTGACATTTCAGTATTTGAACGATAAGATGATATTCTTTTTATAAAAAATATAACTTTTTTTCCTGTAACTCTCTCTAAAAATACATTATATTACATCTAAACATTTAAAAGATTCGAAAATATATCTTTTTTAAAAAGATTACAGTTATCTTGTTTCATACATTTTTTCTATTTGCTTAAGGTATTTTCTCCCAGATAATAAGTTTTTTTCAGACAATACGTTAAAAAACTGGAATTACCTAATAATACCTGGATGAATTTATAGCAAAGGCAGATAGAGTTCCGGGCTCTTACATACTCAAAAAGTCAGAAGTAATTTACCTTAACAGAAATCAAATAATATAATCATTAATGCTTCATACCTGATAAAAATAATAAACTTTTAAGTCTGTAATAAATCTTCATAATTTGTGTCTTCCAAATAAAGGAACAATAAATGATTTAACTTATACTATCATGAAATTATATTATTTCAACTGACGCAAATATAAACACGTCTTTGTTTTAAAAACAGATTATGTACAAAACAACCTTTACTTAATAAAATTGGTTTGAAAATTGCGTATATTTAATGTGCATAAATAATCAAATAATTAACTGTTTCTTACAATCAAACTATTGCGAGACATATATAGTGTTAAACTTTTTATATTATAGTGTATTTTCCAATTTAAAACATTTTTAAAGTAATTTTATAGTTATGAAACTCATTATTATATTTTGTGAATAATTATGTTCACAAATTCAGTTATGAAAATCAAACACATTGCTTGAAGTTAGAGTAAAGGGAATTTTTACCCAAATCATTGATAAATATTGCACCCATTTTTAAATACTTTTCTAAAAAGCACAGTGGAAAAATCGGACCACATTAAGTAAGCATATAGAAGCAACTTAAATAACGAGAAAGAATTAATATTTTACATATTGATTTGTGTTTAAGATAAATCAAAAATTTTAATTTAGTAATTGCTCATCAACAAAATATAATTTTTGCCGAAATAAATTTATAAATCTATGACATTATTTTCAAGATTACAATACTCAGTTTTCATTTGTTTCATCAAAAGTTGTGGAATACATGGATAGAAAAGTAAAATTTAAAGATGATATTTTATAGTAAAACACACACTCAAAAAAAATTGATTATATTATTAAATTATTTTTCGACATCTTAATTTCGCAGTAAGCATTCTCTAAGAATTCCTATTTTATATATTAAAGAATTATTTTTTCACAAATTAAACTTTGTAAACTTATATTTTTGCACTTGATTTTATTTGGGGGCACATACATGAAATTAAGCATTAATTTTACAAAATCAGTTATTATATTTAACTCTTATATAATACATAAACTATACAAAATTTAGTGTGACGTATTGATCATATATTTAGTATTAATTTTTTCAATCAATTTTATTTGAAAGAAAATAAAATGTATGTCACGTATTAAAATAGAATGAAAAGGACGAGAAGAGTAGAATTTAAAGTGCAAATATTTATATCTAAATTAAAAAAATAATGATATTTTTGATTTTTTATTTATATTAAAGTTTAAATATAAATACAAACTTTATTGACGTAAAACAAACTAGCTTTTGTAACAAAATATATTTTAAAAATTTTAAATATTAGCACAAAATATTTAAAGAATAAAATAATATTATGCGTGCACATTTTATAGAAATATATGAATGTTATTATAAGTTGCTGTTTTTAATTCCTCACTTTGAAACTGAGGTTCATCAAGGTACAAATATTTTTTTAAGAAAAATGCATTATGCATCAAATACCTCCTACAATAATTTTGAGAATTATATGGCTTCAAAATCTTGGAGAATGTAGAATTTTTCGTACTGAGAAAAATATTTTTGTTAATATTTATCTAGATCTTCTAATTAAAATTTTTGTTACATAAAATTATACAAAAATATGGGTTCTGTGTTTACTATTATGAAAAAATAAAATTACAAATGGTCTTAATTTATTTTATAAGCAAAAACTAGGCAACACATTTTGAAGTTACCCAGTTTATGTAAATGAAATTTATTTTAATCAGAGAAAAATATCGTGAGATTTATAGTTATAACGCATTAAAAATCATCCTTCTATAAAACAAACAAAAATGTTACTGCCATTTTTCGGTTGTCACTGAATGAAATGATAGGGAGGATGCAAATTTGTGTATGCCGTGGTTGAGACACCTGTCAGTCTAGAGCAGGAAGACCTGTCATTATAGAAGCTGGTCTAGCACGCACATTCATCAATCGCAATTCGCACTCTGTAGAAGAGAAATGAACGTGTCGAGGAAGCTCGTTTATTATTTTTTGCTTTACGGCTTCAAAGTAGGAAGATCAGCTTGCATATCAAAGCACCCAATATGTTAAGAGTTTGTTGTTAGTGCTGTGAATGAACGTGCAACAAGTCATTGGTTTCACAAATTCAGGGCAGGAGATTTGTCTCTCTGGAGGATTGGTCGACAAGTGTTTCATTATTAGTTGCTATCAATGGGCCAAACGGTCACTGTGGACCTGTACTCATAGCAACTGGAACATGTGCAATAGGCATCGCAATAAAAGGAGCCAGCACTGGTTAATAACAAAGGTGTACTGTTTTTGACCGATGATATGAGGCCACATGTCACGTGGCTGGCCAGGGAAACAATATAGTGACTTGGTTAGGAGACATTGTGCCATTCTCCTTACTGACCTGACCTTGCAGCATCAAATTACCATCACTTCCTTTGCTTGGAGAATCATCTTCGTGGAAAATCCTTCACCAATCTAGCAGATTTCTGCCAAGAACTCATGGAATTATTTGCGTCTAAAACCCCCGATTTTTACAAGAGGATTACATAACTGAAGACAAATTGACAAAAGGTGCTGTATGACGATGGTGATTACTTTGAGGACTAACAATTGACTGCACCTTCTATAGGTGATGTTCTTTAGGTTCATAAAAATTTGCAGAACACATTCTTATTTATATTTAAGTTATTAAAATAAAAATAGCTGAGTTATGAAACCTTAAATGAAGTGCATAAAATAAAAAAAAATGTCTTATGACTCTTTACAAATTTAAATCTACACTGAGAATGTTAAGACTAAGAAATAATTTTTTTATTAAAATATTTTGCAAACATATTTTTATATCATCTAAACCACAAAATGCATGAGGCATTTTTACTTCTATTGCATCTAAAAATTCTGAGCAAGTTAGATATAGTGATTTTGCTAGTTACATCACTTGTCGAATGTGAATATCAAACATAATTTATCACAGCCTAAATCATTTTCTCTTTTACCATACATATATATGAAATATGTATCTTCGTCTTCGTGAAGTCTTACATCATGGTACAATATCTAATCATAGTTTGGATCACATAAAACCCATAAAAACAGAGAGCTTTACAGCATCCATCATAACTTATGTCTAAAGAAATCTTTTACTTGATATAAAAAGCTACTTTTTATATAATTACTATGGGGTGTATCTACTGCTCTGTCCAAATTTTTAAATAAGGAATTATGAAAAAATTACCCTATGCATATAATAACGATACCTCACTAAAGAAAATATATTATCATCTGTGCTGTATAAAAGAATAGCTCCCTTTCCTCCGTAAATAACTGTTTTTCGTATTGTGCCAAGAGGACATTAAAAGAACAAGATTTATTTATCTATATATCAGCAAGCAAACAGTTTTATTTTTGTTACTGATACGATGGCAAATTTTTGAAAAAGCTATATAGTTGTCATAATACCTTAATCTTAATTTATTTAACGATATGTATTAATTCTTTTAAACGAAGTCCTAGATATTCGATAATTTGGAAATCATTATTTGGGATTGCAACTATTTTTTGGAATTTAATTTTCTTTGGTCATAAGAATAGAATATATAGTCCTTATCAACTGATCAATTTTAATACTTCGTAAATTAGGCTACATGTATATCTTTTAAAACTGCCCTCTTATACAAAATAAATTTTACACTTTATTTTTATTCTTCAAATTATAGAAAACATTCTTTTCTATATTGTTATAAGAAATGTTTTTGAATAGAGTGTTTACTCTTTTGTAATACCTTATTTCAACTTAACCTTTAATCACACTTAGGAATTAGTGACAATGTTTTTATTAAATATTATTATTCTACTCTTTATAAGAACTTTTCTCACAAAATTCTCTGTTAAAGTAAGGTGAAAGTTATTTTCAATAATTGCTAAATTCAGATCTGATAGTGGTACAAGGAAATTCTCGACTGGACAAGAAATTGAAGAAACTAATGATATATCATTGCAACAGCTTGGGACCAAACAAAGTTTCTAAAATTGTCTGGAAAAATCGCCTTCCACGCTGAACAATAATTGATTTGCTTTTGTTTTCTGCATTTATTTCAGATGTCCAATGCCATGCAGAGGTTTTTGGCTATTAAACTGCTACTCCTTGTCTAAACTACGTAAAAATACAAATATTCTTCTGCATTATGTAAAAAAGCATTTAAACTGACAGCTGACAGTTACAAAAATGTTAAAACTGGTAAAAATTAAAAAAAACTAACAGTTTAGTCACTAATATAATCATCTGGAACACACTAATATGGTGGGAAAGAGTAGGTTACTAACGCTGTCTACTGAGAAATAAAAGGGTTAAAGATTTTCGATTGCTAAATCTTACCAAAATATCTGCAAATACAGATTGAAGACAGTAGTAGTAAAAACAAAAATGATCAAATGTATCATGAAAGTTCTTTTCTCCCTGTCTATTTTTCTGGATAAAGTCCAGAGTCCTCAGTTATGAACATAAGTTTTGATAACTAACCTTCCTATCTCCTTTTACATATATAGCATTCATACTTATTAAATGAAAAAAAAGCCGCTATAGACGATATCCCTTCAATATAATACTGCTAAATTTGATACTTAATAACCAATTTAAATGACATTGTCTATGCTTTAATATCAAGAAATAGAGATGTTTTTCCTTCTAAGTTTATTCTTAGATAATCTCCATCAAAGGAAAATTCCAAGGTAACAAATGCTTATAAGATAGTTGCTGTTAGCTTTATTTTTTCCCAATTGTTTGATTCCCTCAAGCTCTGGTGACTATCAGATGTTAAGAAACAATGAGACGCTTGAGTATGACTTTTTAAAGTCAGAGTTTCAGTAGAGGTTATATGCTGTATCATTTCATTCAATACAATAGTGTCTATCTATTCAAACAATTGGCTCCTCTGAATAATATTTTTATAGATAGTGAGACTATTTTTAATTTTGAGGTATTTGCTTATGTCAGAAAATTGTTCATAATCATAAAAAATGTGCATTTGTAAGATATCTTTCTTTTCTATTCATTGTATCAAATCTGTACATTTGGCTGAATATTTGGCTTCATTTCTATTAAATTAATCATATTTTCAGATAATATATTATAGATTTCAGTTCATTCAAGAATTAAATTTCAATAAATTTCGAAACATAAGCTTTTGCATAACCACTGAGCAATATTTAAATTTAGGGTTAACAGATGTAAATAAGATTCTTCAAGATACAAAATTTCTTTCCAGTAAAGAATAGTTTAAGAATCTTACAGAATAATAATGTGTGTGATACCATTATATTGAGTTAAAATACTTGGGATAAAATTTACAAAATATTTTGAATTCGAAATGTACTTTTCCCTTCAGCCTTTAAAATAAAATGTAACTTCATAAGCATGCACAGATTATCACTCTCTGAATCTTAGGATACGAAACAATCTAGAAAATTTTTCAGAACTTTTATATTTGCTTTCAGAGAAAAATATTTTAAAACTTCAGTGAATGAAAACTAAATCCCTTTTCTGTTCTTAAAAAACCAAATCTTCTTCAAAATAAAAAAATTAGTGATTTAGTTCGTTTAATACATGATTTCCTTTATATATTTAATTACCAATTAAAATATAATGATGTGACCAAAAATATACACACGATCTTAAAATAAATTGTGTAAAAATGTTGTAAGTTTTATTGTTTATTTTATAAAAAGAATGACTGAGAATCAAGGACTTATTTCGTGGTCTTTTGTAATCTTATGAACAACCAATGAAGCAAAATTTAAAGGGGTATAATCTCTTTTATAATGAAAATAAGTGAAATAAATTTTAATGGTTAAATATTATATTTTGTGTAATAAATTAATCAAAATGACATTAATTATTTTACTTCGAAGTGGACCAAAAGCAATCTGCGAAAACGGGAGTTGGTAGTCTGTCAAAAGCACTACTTAAGTTCAGAAATAATCATATGCGTCAGACGGAAATATCTTCAGTGAAGTGGAACTACAACCTCTAATCATTAAAATTAAAAGTTAATGTATCATATGATCAACTTAAAACTTTGAAGCAATGTATTGAAATAAAAATAAATAAAATTAATTTACAGCAATTTCTCCATAAATTGCAACGCATGTAATTTCTGTCTTCATATTAATATCTGTATGTAGAACATATTCCAAGATATTTCAAGTTCTGGAGCATATAGATCAACTAGACAAATCGTTAGCACCTCCATTTGTAGTATGATTCCAATGGCACTCGAAAAGAGGGGTAAGAGAGTAGTTACTGCTGGCTATGGAAACCCTTAATTCTGGTTCAGGCTGTTTACAGCAGCACATGGAATCAGAATCGTAGACATGCGGTATTTAGAAGCTTCTTCGCTATAATATCGCATAAATATGCATGTACAGAAAGGCATACAAGTATTTGAAATAAATCATTTATACTAATTTATAATAGTATTCTACAATTCTGTAAGTATATATCAAGTTTGTGTTGGTTGTAAATTATATAAAATTTAGGCGGGTGTACTTTGATGATTATTTGAATCCAAAAAAATCAAGAGAATGATTTTTATTTTAATAAAAAACTTCCACAACTTAGAAGGGAATCTTCAATAGATATATACTTTATTTTAAATTATTTTCATTATATTGACAATCTTTTTAGGATAATTATTGATGTGAATTGCAAACTTTGTCTTTAGACTGAAACTATTAAATGTACAAATTTAAATGCCTTAATATTAACTTATTGTTCACAAATAAAACTTGATTTTTTTCTTTCATTTAAAACTTTAAATAATCACTATGAATAATGATTAGATTCAGTATTAAATTTATGTTTATAAAAACATTTTTTGGCAAATACAGTTAATTTATGGCTCCTGTTAGAAATTTCTAAAATTATGTACGTGTTTCATGAGAAACTTGGAAGACGTGCATATCTTTGAACATTCAATCACAATTGCATGGTATTATTCTAGTATTTTATTCAAAATTTTTACCCATAAGTAGAAATCTAAAGTTACAATAAAATTATAAAATGATTTTATTTAAAGGACATGTTTTCATATACGTTTTTTAAGTTTCAAGAATATATTATGCTTTATTAAATTAACAAACCTGATAAACTTACTTAGGAAATATTTAAATTACCTTTGAAATACTGGATAGTTGAAGAAATTACACTTTTTTTGATAATGATGAGAATTTATACTAAATAAACAGTTTTTAGTAAACTAAATCGTTAGCATCTTTGATATTACTAACATAATAAAAAATTGAAAAACAGTTATGCCATAAAAGCTTATAATGTCATAAGTGTACATTTTTAATACAAAATGCGATGTTGTGATATAGGAACTAAACATAATGTGATTACCATTTTGCATCATTATATTTTAATATTAAAATTTTATTTCATCTCATCACAAAAAGAAATAATCTGTTATCTTAATTTACATGAAAGCACAATATGTTTCATAATTTTATTATTTTGTCCCAATTTGTTAAATATAACTGATTTTGATTGATTATTATTGTAAGCAAAAAAATGTTTTGAAAACATATGCAAGTTAATTTTTTGAAACTACTCAGTATTTACTTTATTACAAATTGTTGGCTTCAACTTAAAATAATAAATTATTTCGATATAACCTTGTGAAAGACAACCTGGTATATCTGGTATTATGTACTTCATTTTTATTTCGTTTAGCATATCAATATACTTATTTCCATGTCTTTCATCATTTATTGATAACAGAAAAAGTTTTTACATGTTTTGAAAAAGCTTTCACAAGTTAAATTATACTTTGAAGTACATAATTTTAGCACGCTTATAAAATGAAGAAATTCAAAAAAATTCTCTTTTCTCAAATAATAACAGTTTAATAATAACTACTTATTTTATTTTTAAGTAAAAAAAAAAAAAAAAAAAAAAAAAAAAAAAAAAAAAGAAATTTTGATATGGTTAATTAAATACTATTCATAAAATTGCACTTCTATAAATTAAATACTTTGTGCACAGTAGAATTAGTTTTATTTTTACATTAATTATTACGAATAAGTATATGTAAATTTATTTCTATTAAATTGTTTCTCAAAATTTTAAAATAATATTACAGTAAATTATTGATTGACAAATTTATAAAACTAATATTTCATATTCATGCAAGCAGTTTATCATTTCAAATTAATCAAATTACAAAACATTGAAATAATCATGAAATATACAAATGCATTGCATATCTATTTGTGTATTTCACATATTTTTATCACTTGCTTACAATACTCATTGAAGAAGAAATTTAAAATTTTTCATTATATAATTCAGATATATATGATTTTAGTTTCTCAGATATTTAGAAACTCAGTTATTTCAGATATTTAGAAATCTATAATATGATATTTTCCTCTCAAGTGTTTACAAAAATTTTCATTTTTCAAATTATTTTTTGACAACTGAGATATATATTGACTATTTCAAAAGTTCAGAATCGCAACTAACATTATAAAATTTTTCAGGGCCAATCTATACCAAGATTTAATTACATTTCTCAAAATTTTATTTCCATTTAAACTTAATGCAGATGATTTTATTTTAAAATATTTTATTATTTCCTTAACTGAATAAATATTAATAATTTACATGATCCCAGAGAGTAATACAGAAAAATTTCCCTAAAACATTTAAAAACTTAAAATTAATTGTAGTTTAAACTTCAAGGTATGTTTTAGGCTATCTCTTTTGGTATCTAGAAATAATTATAAAAAAATTTATATTACAAATTCTTGTAATATTATACTGGAATGGTTTTAAAATCGAATGTTTTTCTCGTATTCATAAATATTTTTTAATATATTCATACAAGAAACAGCACAAAATTTGCATCAAATGCTCATTTTTACATGATTCAAATGCAGTATTTAAATTTAAATTAACATATGAGCATAGTTGAAAAAATACAATATTTTTATTTTAACTTAATTTAAAAATGGTTAACTTAATTGTATTATTTAATTAAAATTAAAAACGAAATTGTAAATTATCTAAATGTAAGGAATATTATAATATAATATAATAATTGTGTCATATTTGGAAAATTATTCGCATTAACATTTGATTATTTCCTCCCATGGAGTTAAATTATGTTAAAAAAGTAAATTAATGATTGTAATCAGTGTTTATCTATTGCTTAAATTTAAAAGCTCACCTTATAGTTTGTTTAAATGAAATTGAATTATTGCTTTAAAGAAATATAAAAAAGATCGAATTAATATTATAAGATATATAATTATCTGTTTATTTTAATGTTTTTGATGAATTCTAAATAATTTCATAAAAACATTTAAAGAGAAAATTTAATCTGTAGGCTTACATAAGAACAGCAATGATATTTTCAGCATTATAATTGTAAAGTTTAAACTTGCCGAAACATACGATATTGCAAATAGGTTATATTGGGTTAGTCGATAGTGTATTAAGGAATGCAAAAATGAATGTTAATTAGTAATTCTGTCATCTTGTTTTTCATTCAATACCAAATGAATATTATACTTGTGTGTGCATCTATGATGTGTAAAGACACCAAAATGAAATTTAACATGAACATCATAAAAAGGTTGCAACCTTCGTAATGAATAGTTAATGACAGGTCCACATGCATACAATTTCATTTTTATTGATTTACATATTTTTGCAACATAAAGTAAAAACACTGAATCAATCATTTCATGGTAACAGAAAGTTTAAGAACTTTATGCAGTAAATTTCCTATTCTCAAACAACCTATAGGATTCGTGAGTAGTTTTATTTACATTTTTGAATAAATGACGTTTGTGGATTACTTTATCACATTTTTTGGTGATCTTGAATACTCAGTAGGATATAAGTCTCTCTTTTGTTTGTTGGACAACTCATTCGATATCTAATACAGCAAAATACCATCATGCTGGGAAAGTTTATTATGGGAATTCCCTTCCATTAGACTTCAAAGATTCTTCACTGATGTGGCATGAAGAAAAGTTTATCAGCTGATGTGAGCGCTTCCTTAATGGTCAGTATATAAAATAGCCAAGCATTTAGCATTGTTTGGCAGTTTCATGGATTCTTGGAAACATATTGCATCAGCAAAACAAATACTTACTATAAAAGCCTTGGAAAATAAGAAAATTTGATTTAAAAATTTCTGATTTATAAAACAGGAAAACTTAGGTTCATGCATTATTTAAAATATGCATCATTGTAATACTATAAAATCAAAAACAGTTCCATAATTTCTACAAATAAATTTTTGTAATGAATATTGTTTTGCTAAAAAGTATATATATATATATATATATATATATATATATATATATATATATATATATATATATATATATATATATATATATATATATATATAGTCATATACTGTTAACAGTCTATGATGATACCCATCACTTTTTTATTACTTTTGATTCACGAATACTTTTATTGGTGAAAGATCATTAGGTTATTGTCCTTGATAGAATTTAAGAATGTCAATATTTGGCAGCAAAGCAAATAGTGAAACTCAATTTTTATCATTAAATTTTTTTTTTAATTTTGTGATTAAGACATATTAAATTTATATCCACATTTCGATTGCATTGCTTGCCAGTGTAATAATAGAATGACATATTTCTCCATCTTTTGACACCTTGAATTTTAAGAAATTATAGTGCTTGAAGTAATGCATTTTTTCTATGCATAGAAAAATCCTTGTTACCTCTTTTGCATTAAAATTGGCTTTTTTTATGTTTCAATAATTTATTATAACTCTCAAGATTTTTTTACAGTAACACTACGAGAGGGTTTTCTTCTTTTAAATTTTTATTGAACAATAATTTGATATCAATTTCTTATTTTTTAAATCATCTCCATTTTTAGATTTTTTAATATATAGAATATTCTAATGCATATTAAGATGTTCAACTGTTATCATCTTTCCATATATTTCTAAATAAAATTTGGATTTCTAATTTTTCTTACAGAGTTGAGCTTTTAAGATTGTTATTTAAGAAAAGGAAATGCAAATTCACAGCTAATCAAACAATTCTATAAAAAATTTTTAGATTTGTCAGAAATAAACTTGTATATAGTTTTTGTTAATATTAAAACAATTTTGTTCAATAGGGAATAATTTGTTAATTTAGGGAAGCCAATTTAAAGAACATTCTTATCACAAAGAGCATGATTTACAAATGAAATAAGAAATGAGTTTTGCATATAACTAGAAACAATTGGCACATAAAAGTTCTAAACTAAAAATGCTATACATAAAATATGCATATAAAGTTATATAAAAATATTTTGAAAAGAGAAGACACACACAGACTCAACAGAAGACTAGAATTCATTCTGAGTACTATTTAATTCTAATAATACTATCACATATCAACTTTACTGCAATAATTCTGAGTAATTCCTAAAGAATACAAGAAAAATTTATTGGACTATTTAATGTGTAACAAAACGCTGTATGTATTCCCAAAAGTATTCAGTAGAACACATTTTTAATTTTCATAATTTCTATAAAAAATATTTATTTTACAATGCTATTTTTTATTTTTTTACATTTTTTGAAAACATTTAAAATTTTAAAATTGAACATTTTATGGCTTTAAAAAGATATCAAATTATTTCTCGAATTCGGAAAATCTCACTTTACCTTATGCGGAACATTATTATCATATCAAGTTTGACATCCATCAATTGTTTTTTATTAGCTCTTAAAAATTTTTTTAAAAATGTGGTGTGGTATAGATAAATTTGAAAAACTCATATTTAAATCTTAAGTTATTTTGCTAGTTTTTATAAGACGTCTGTAATATTTCATGTAAATTTTAGTCTTGTAAAAGTAAAAAATGTGGCTAACTTGAAACAGGTATTTTTTTTAATAATTTTGTTTATAGAATTAGTACAAATTATAGTTAATTCGTTTAAATTCGCATTTTATATTTTTACATTGTGTACAATTCTAAATATACTAAATTGATATTTAATTACAGTCAGAATATAATTAGCTTTTGAATAAACATCATATTTAGCCTTTTACTTTAAATTTTACAAAAACATCCACGATAATTAATGGAGGAGGAAAAAATATCTTTTAACAATATTTAAAAAAAATATAAGACAAATTAATACATTAAATTTGCTTGGAAATACATAAAATTTCTTAAAAATTTATAATAAATATTTTAAATTTCATTACAAACTACCCAAAAATTATTAGATCACTTAGAGGCAGCAACATAGTAGATCTTGTTTTTTGTACTAAATTATTGATTATGGACTATTATAAGTGCTTGTTAATTCTCAATTAATTTTAATTCCTTAAAATAAAGTAAATGTCTTCTGAAAGTAAATTAGAAAGTTAAAATGAATAACAGTGTCTGACTGACCATTTCCGACTGGGATATTTCCTTTCTAATGGAGTCTCATTTAGAGAACATGATAAATACTGTTATTTCAAAACTTTATTTCTTTTCTACCTACGGATTATGTAATGTTTCGGAGTGATATTTAAACTGAACAAAATTGTCTTATCTACTTATAATTTATGAATAATTGAGTATATAAAATATAGGTAGAAAAAAACACTGTAGAGTAGAACATTGATAAAGAAAAGGAAAAATATTTTTATTTTTAATTTAATTGACGATAAAATATGCTCATGATTTGTTAAAGAAGTCTAGTATCACATCTTCTATTACAAATTCGTGAAAACTGTATATTAGAATTTGTGAATAAAAAGTTTAACACCCATTAAATTAAATAAATTATTTTTCTTACATAATAAACTAAAATCCAAAATATCAAATAATACATTTTATTATTGAATTATATGTTTGAATCAATAAATTACTAAAGAGTAAATGTAAAATAAAGAAAAATGTATCATTGCTTTCTCATACTAATTTTCATGTTAATATCTTCTTTTGACGTTTTTAATTTTTTTCAGAAAACTCTTTTTTGAATTCTTCGTCAATATTTTAAGTCACGGCGCTAAGAATTTTTGAGTTGTTGTAGAATATACAATTGAAGAATATCTTAATCTTTTTAGAAATACATTACGATTTTTGATTGGTTGCAAATATTCTACTTCAGGAACTCATATCACATTTTTTAAAATTTTTTGAGGATATCACCAACATTATTAAAAATGCTACTAAAAAATAATAGTACTTGGAAGCTGGGAAAGCTCTCAACAACCCACTCTGACAGAAATTCTTGCAGAAACCATAAACGGGCTTCCAAAAGAAAACATTTGCGACACGATTTAATTTACTATGTGGTTATTTTATTTTAGCCATATTTATATTTACTTCTACATTACATAATTTCTAGTTTATTTTAATAAGCAATAAGCCAACATTTAAAAAAAAATAAAATACGCATTTAAAAAATCAAATTTTTCAATTTGATGAACAAGCATTTATATTTATTTGAGTTCATTAAAAATCAAAATGTAGTAACATTTTAAGACATATATACCAAATATTCTAAAACTGATAGCAATTTTTACTAATATAAATACTTAAAATTATTTTTTATTCGATATTAGAATTAAATATTAAATTAATGGTTTCAATAACTTTAAATTTTGATAAAGTGCAAGCAAATATATTTGCTTTTCACGATTTATTAGTATCTTACTTCATTGAAATAGGGATAAGAATATCAAGTACAGATAAAATGAATTTTTCTCGTATTTTAACTTGAAGTTGATTGTATATTGATTTCATGAATGGAAATTACATTGCATTTTTTTAAAATAATTCATTTATTATGATTTTTATAAAAAGGGTTCTTTTTCAAAAAGGATTTTCTTTCTATTAAGAAGCTTAAAACTTATTAATATTCTTTTAAAAATCACTCATTAATATCACATCTCATAAAAAATTTTAAATATTGTTACAAAAAAAGATTTAGTTTTGGATATATCAAAATATATAAAAAAATTTTGTAATGTAAAACATATATATTGTGTTCGTAAGAGATAAAATGCATTAAAGTGTGGAAAATGTTTTCAACATGAAACACATCTAAGTCATCTTTCATGGACTGTGTTATTTCTAATATGAAAAATTAGACATTTACATTTGTTTTAAAACGGCTTAAAACAAATAAACTTCTCTTAATGTTCATACTGTATTTCAAGTTCATCAATCTAATTTACTTACTTTTGACAAAAACTACCTTAAATAAAATATATTATTAAATATTATATAGACAAATGTAATGTGATTATTGATAATAATTAAATTTGATAATACTCAAATTTCAGTTTAAAAAATAGCAAATTTACTTCCTTAAGCTGAGGTTAAATTCCGGATTGAAATAAAATAATGGTATTGTATTAATGTAAGCCCATTATGTTATGATGCTAAAAAATATCATTGCATGTCATACTGATTTATAATTATAAAATAAAACTGCATTATACGATAAAATTTTTCAGTATCCTAATAATAAACAAAATTATGAACATATATAATTATCTTAAAATATCATACAAATATTTTTAGTAAAATGGTAATTATCTCATTACACACAGAATCAGTAGATAAATACAAACAAAACATTTTAATGATTAAAAATTTAAACTTAAATAAGTGTGTATATTTTTATCATCACAAGAAATAAAATCCAAATGAATATCATCATTCATACAAGAAAACTAATTTTAGTTTATTTAGTATAAAAACATATAATCTCTCTCTATAAAATTATAACCATCTGTAAATAATCAAGGCATATATTTTCTGCAATTTCTATAAATTGGTCGATATTTATTATAATTATTATACTTTATAATTATAATAAAAATCAACTGATTGCTGTAAATATACTATACGAAACACTGAAATTCTTACTTATAATGACATTACTGGATCATAATTAATGTAACATTTTGCTTAATATTGCATCAATTGAGTAAAATTTTCTTGTAATTCAAATTAATATCACACAATTCACAAACATTTAAGAGTAGAAAAATTACACAAGTATATTTGTGAAATAATTAAAATTGCATATAAAAATGTGTATAATATATAATGCAGATTTTAGATACTGTTTAAAATTTTGCTCATGTGCATATCTGAGCTTTTAATATTTAAAATTTATGGTTGTATTTTTAATGAAATATATCATTTAAAATATTAATATAATATTACTATCTACCAAGCTATATTTCTGTATTTAAAATTTATAATTTTTCTGTAAATTTAATTAATTGACCTTAACATAATCAATGTAATATATTTATCAAATTAATCACATTATTCATAAATGTAACCAAGATTCATTAAGATGACCAGTATGCATTACTTATTTAATGATCAGTTTTCCATTCTCATTTTGCTGAATACGTAAAATTTTATCTGTATGATAGTAAATATACATTATTAATTTAAATATACTGTCTATTCAATACAAAATCAACACGATGCAATATTTTTAAAGCAAACAAAATTCAAAACTAAATCAAGTGTTCAAAATTCTGTAATTAAAGTGAAAGGAAAGCTATTCATTTTGCTTTCAACTGCCTTGAAATCATAATAAAAAAATTAATTTTTGAAGTAAAGTGCTTCAATTATTAACGGCCGCGATGTATCTCCCTCTTAGCTAAAAATGTCAGGAAAAACATCCATAATTTTCTAATATTATTAAGTGATATTTGGAAAAGGAGATTTATTGATTGAAGCAAATATTGAAATTCTATCTCTACTTAATGGTGATTAAATATATATGCAGTAAATCAACTTTCATGCTTCGCTGCAGTAATTATTGCTAATAAAATGTAAAGAAATGGAAGCTATCGTGATAAATTCATCATTATGACATAACAATGATGATTAATTTATCAAATATTCTTCAAATCAATGAGCTGACAAAATTTTATCAATATTTCTAATTAAAATAAATAGAGAGTTCAATGAAATTCAAATTTGCTTCTTAAAGATTATAATTTAAATACCATTGTTTTAATCTTTTTTAATTCAAAAGTTAAATTATAAGTTAAGACTTTGTATTTAAAGCTTTATATTTATTGATGATGAACTATAATTTTAATCATTCGTTGAAATTTTCTGAATTAATGAAATTTTAATTAATTTCTTTGTTTTATGACAGAATTTGAATAAAATTAATTTTATGTAGAAACTCAATGAAAAATTTTAAATAATCTCACGATATAAAGCTTCAGTTTTTTCTAGTTTTGATTTACCTAAAATGTTATTAAAATATTTCTATTATAGTATTATTGTAACATTTTACTCAATGAAATTATTTTTTCATTTCAATATATTTTCAAATATATCTACATAACTTTTTTCTACAGTTGGTTATAAAAATATTTATTTGTACTTTTTGAATTTCCTAACTTTATTTTGAAACATTAAAGTTATTAAATTAATGAATAATTGCTAACTAATAAAATTTTAATCACGAAATTATTTACCATAAAAGATAAAGTAAAAACACATTTTTTATTATATATTCCATATAATTCAAATCTCTAATATAAACTCAAAAAATTAAATATATATTGCTACTTATATGCTTTTAGTGTAAAAATTATTAAGATAAGAAACTCAGTTAACCCTGAAATAAAAAAAAATTTCTTATGCAGTGGCATTTTATAATTGGTATTTTTTGCTTTTTTGAATTTATTTTTTTAATTGTTTGTTTGTTCCCATAAAAACTTTCTAAAAATATTCTACATTTTATTATTATTGTATTTTTGCAATATAAGGTTAATTATGTTTCTTCTGTATGATAATAACAGAATAAATTACAAGAAAATCTTTAAATTTCTGGGACACTTCTTAAAAATTTTAACATGCAAGAGATTATAATCATAATAAAATTAATTGTTTAGCTAAATTGGAAGAAAATACAAAAAGAAATCAAAGAAAATGAGGTCCAATTAACGCACAAACCATGTGACGCAACAATTTAAATATTATGCATGAACTTTTGTTAACAATATTCTTAGCAAAGAAATACCAATATATTTTGTACAGTATATAAATATGGAAAGATAGCGATAAATAAAAAACTGAATTTTATTTAACAAAAATTAATAAATTTTTAGATTTCATGATATCAATAAAATCAGTGTAAATAATATATTAAAAATCAAAAGAAACTGTTAAAACTAAGTTAAATTAATTTAATCATTTTCTGTTAGAATCAAAACTTAGAATAGTAACAATGTTACTTAATATTCATAATAAATTTCAGTTTTTGGTGAAATTATTTTTACTTTGGAAAGAAACATCAATATACTTTGAGTTTTCTTTATATCTTTCTGTTATCATGCATAAATCGCAAAAAATATACATTTGAAGCCGTTCTCACAGTATAAGATAATTTTTGGAGCAATTTCAAAACTAACAAACGGAAATAAACTTGGGAATATTTTGATTATAATAACTAAAAGTAAATTGATTTTTTTAATAAAAAAATTTTCTTAAAAAGTTTCTTAATTGAAACAAAAAGTGTAAACTGATAATTCTGAAGTGGTTACTGTAGGCTATTTCTTTTAAGACTAATTAATGCCTTCTCATAATTTCCTCTTCAAGTTCATATTCAATAGAAAACAATAACTTCTGAGATATAAATAATTTTTAATCACTCTATATTATTATATTCTTTCAGCAAGCTTCTTTGCTCTTAAAAGACGATCACTTATTAACATACAAAATCGTAAATTTGAAAAAAAATTAGTTCTTGATTAAAAAATAAATTTTGTATATTCTACTTATGATTTTAAATCCAATGAAATTATATTTTTGTGTTTAACGCTTAATATATTGCTTAAACATTAGACAGTCAAATATTTTTAAATAATGTTAAAGAAATACCAGTATATTAATAAAAATATTAATTTCATATTTTATAATGTTATATGGACACAAAATTTTTTGAAAAATTCCTGTAAGCCGAACGGGACAGATCAAGTCATCATGTCTGTTCATCATGAAAAATGTTCTTAAAATTTATTTTTCAAGGTGTATTTCAATTAAAAAGCTACTGGTACTTTATAATCACTCAGTTGAAAATTGCTTAGAATGCATTCTCAAATAATGTATGACTTAATAACTTGTGATTTTAAAAAAAATGTCCTTGACAGTAAAAATATAAAGAAATGAATAAATTTTGATTGTTTTAAGGAATTTGTCATTTAACAAAAAAATGTAAAAGAATTTCATGTTTTTGTAATGAAAACTTTTAGATTGTTATACGAATAATTTTCTCTACGGAAACTAATATAATGCTTTCACATCCCCATTTCAAAATGAGAGAATTCATGAAAAAAACATGTATATACCCTTAATATTCCTAGAGAATCTGATAAAACTATCATCAAAAGTATTTATTCATTTAACTTTACAGAATTTAGTCACATAAGTGGATTTCCATTTATATAATTAAATTGGAAACCAATATATTTTCTTCACATAATTTTAATATTTTATATTCATAAAAGAATAATGTTTTCATATAATATCGAAAAATATATATTTTGAAATATTACAAACACTGCAATTTAGGTAATCTGCATTTAAAGTTTCCTAAGTTTTCATTCCATTAAGTAAATTATTATTCTATGCACATACACACCTAAGCAGACAATAAAAATGCGTGATTAGTATCATTATCACGTTAATGTAATCCATTTTCTGTTCAATATTATTCTTCGGTTTTGATGATAGTATAATTTCCTGAAAATGTGATTGATAACATAAGTCCTCCCGGACATTTATACTAATGGAATGATTCGTTTAAAAATAATGCATATCAAATAATTCATATTTACCAGTGCATATTTCAAATTTGACATCTCAAGATTCGCATATACTCCTTAAATAAAGTCAGTTGTCATTTTAAGAAATGAAAATTAAGTCCACTGCAGAATAATAGCTTTCTTACATCACTAACTGACCAGTTTTCATAGTCAAGGAAAAAAAATAAATAAAAAAAAATAAAATAAAAAAAGAACTACGGAGCATCTAGTTTACTTTTACAATGCAAATTTTTTTTTGCATTATTCCCCTAAAATAATCAATATAATATGACAATCTTGAAAAACACCCAAGATTAATGCTAGCTAATTTCTTTTCTTACTATTTCGGATCTATGAACAGAAGTTTTTTAGCTGTTAGAATTTAAATTATTTTCTATTCCGTCAATTTAAATATAATTTAAGTTTTGTAACATGATGTAAATATTATTTTTGAAATCCACTGAATAGTTAATATTTTTGAAAATGTAAATTAAGAATTGAAAAATTAATATAATCCTCACTACCACATTATAAATCATGTTACACACAAAAAAAAATGCATAATAACAAAAAAAAGCAATTTAAATATCTTCAAAAATATTTAAGTTGCTATTTTTAATTATATTTTTCATTGCAATTTATTCTTGACACTGCCTAATTTCAAATATATAGGTGACATTTAAATTAATGTATTCATTGTAATGTATTCTCTATAAGATAAATTGCAACATAATGTCGAAAAAATGTATAATTTTATGAAATTATAAGAAAATTATTGGGATTTGTTAAAAAAAGTACTTTTTTTTTACTTTAAATAATTAGTATATATATATATATATATATATATATATATATATATATATATATAAAATTAAAAACTTTATTTCTGAAACTGTTAGTTTTAAGTAAATATTGATAATAAATTTATCACTGTTGATATTTCATTTTATTGATATATGATGATTTGTTTTTGATAAAAGAGAGCAAAATTTACCCAAATAATATTCAAATTATTTATTATTACCATCGATCTAATTGATAAAAAAAATTATTTTCGGTTAGAAAATTGTCTCTGTAAAATGTATTGCAACTCAATCTTACATAAAATAATTATTTCATTTTTTGATTTTGATGATAGAACAACAAATTTACAATAAGCAAAATGCTTTAATGGAACAAATTATATTAACCATTTTCATGTTTATATATAATGAATTTGATACCACCTGCAAAGTAGTATATAATTTATAAACAATATATATATATATATATATATATATATATATATATATATATATATATATATATATATATATATATATATATATGTATATATATAGCTAAGCACAAAATAAAGTTATGAACATTTTAATGAACATTTCATTTTGCACATTTTACCCAAGAATCGCTATAGTGAATAAGAAAAATACATTTCTTCACAACCGCATTACAAATTCTAGATTGTATTTTAGGAATCAGAATGCAAACTTTAAAGCACAGAGTTTGTTCGATTCAAAAATTTACATAAGTATATCCTTTTGTGGTAGAGGATACATTTTCCATTGCCTGCAATCGAAAGTACTCCAAGTTGTCAGAGAGAATTTTTAAAAGTGGGCCGCGTGACTTTGAGACCATGACACCACTTTATAGTGGGCCTTTTAAGAGCCTAAATTTGTTGTATGGCGTTTCAATGTCTACAATAAACATTGAATCATCTGTGTTATTTAAGATATTTATTAATGTAATGTTGATTTACTCAAATTATTCATTTCGTCTGTTTCGAGTGTGGGAAAGTTTACGTTTTGTCTTTGCCTTTATAGGAATTACGCGTATGCTGCTAACTTTTTATAACTTCACTGAGTAAGGTTATGCCAGATTTATTTCAGAACAGGACAATGATTTTCTTAATTTCTTGATATTATCTGTGACACAATCCGAACAGTATGTAGCACATCATTAATCAACATTAAAATAAATGCTGTTTATAATTCATTATAAAAATACGTTTCCATAACCAGACATTATTTAAAATTTTTATCACACTCACTAACATGTGACTTTTAACATATTGGTTTCTGATTTATATTTCATCCTTCTATCTCTCAATTTTAACATATTTTTGGAATTACTAGGAAACATCCTAAGCATTTTATTGAGAAGATTCATGAATGTAAAACATCTTATGTCATGTGCATGTTTCTTGACATTGCAATGTGCAAAATATTTATATCAATGATTTCTTTATTAGAAAATGAAGCTCAGTTTTATGTGAGATTGTTTGGCGTATATTTATCAAATGTGCTTTCCTATTATCAGCACACTTATTCCACGAAAGACAATATTTAAATCTGTGTGATCAACATATATATAATATTTAAATACGACATAGTAGGCTCACTAATCATATCTAGAGAATTCTATAATGGAGAGAAAAATGTAAATGGAGAAGCCAATAATTTTCATTACAATGTTTCCATTCAAATTCAGTATTTTGCAAATTACTCCAATGAAATGTACTATTCAATATCAAGAACAGTCTTTGGTTTTTTACAAGATCATTTTAAAGTAGAGCATATAGGTACTAAAATGATTTGTTTTGGGTTTTGATAATATGATGTTTGTATGAGATAGTTTACAGTATTTTTGTTTTTCTACAATCAACAAAATGTTAGATGACATCTGCAAATTATGCTCAGATAATCATATATTTATCTGGCATGAGGTTTCTGTTATTGCTTTTATCAGTAAAAATATATGAAAATAAATATCGTTCCATAAATAAGTTTTTTATAAAGTATGTATTTATTCCAAGCAAAACTTAGCATCCTTAGCCAAAACTGAACGATTTATAAGAGTAACTCTGATTTTCTGTTTCATTATTTTTATTTTTATAAAAAAAATATTATTTTATTATGTATGTGAAGATTTAAATTTTACCATTTATCAATAATGTATAACAGAAAGAACTAGAAAAACGTAGTCAGTAGTAGATGAGTTTTAATAACATTTTCCATCAAGGGATTAAGAATTTTTTCACAGCAATTTACATGTAGGCCAAAATCACTAAAAGAAGTAAGAATTAGGAAGAAACAAATTGTTCCAGAAGTATGAGTTTGTATACGAATATTGTTTCAAAAGCATATGCTACTGAAATACATGAAGGGCAGGATACAATTAATTATAACGTATTTCATAAAGACGTATTTATACAACATTTGACATTATTTTACAATAAAAAATTGAAAATAATGTTCAATATTGTGATCAGAAAATGTAAGCACTCCTAACTGTGACGACGTTGCATAGTTAATGTTAACAAGAATGACTGGTGAGGAATGATATCTTTTGCAGCAATGATTCATGAAACAAATACATTCCTGATTCCGCAGTAATTTCTAAATAGAAAAAATTTCGCTTTAAAAGCTCGTTTTAAAAAATAATATTATAATTTGTTCTAAATGATGTTTTTATGTGATTCTTGATAAGTTTTCTCGTGACTTCTAACACACTTTCGCCCATCTGGATTGTGAATCTATTTGATATTTGCTTGTTACTGTGTTTTTCAGCTATTAGAAAATTCTTAAAAGCTAATTCTAAACAATTTGTAAATAAACATTATATTTGCAAGATAGTAAAATAAACAAATGAAGCAATAGATGAATATATACAAAAAATGCATACAACATCTCAACAATGTATACAACAATAAAAAATTTGTAAAATGTTATAAAATACGAAAATTTTGTTCTAGGAATTTCGGACGAAGTATATAATAATTTCCTTCATTTATAATAATTCGGACAAAGTATATAATGTTATAAATTTTCGTTCTGCGTAATTTTATTTACTGTATTTTATATTCATCTTTATTTTAGGGACATACATATATGCATGTGTGCGTAAGTACTTATATATTAACTTCAAAGGAAATGTAAATTCAATATCTATTGGAAAACCGTTTTTAAAATAAGAATTTGGCACTAGCTTACAGAAAGATATGTAAATAATATAAGTCAGAATTCTAGTTGTTTTATATTAGCAGAATTGTATGATTATCCAAGATTTAAACGAGTTTATCCTGAAATTCTTATAAATTGATTTTATTTCTTCAAACAGTATTTATGGAGTTCAGAATACCAGTAGCACCATCACAACCATTTAAAAAGCTGCAAAGAGAGAGCAATATTTTTTCACGGTGGTTATATTTCACAAGATACCAGTTATGTACCGAAACTATTTTCAAGTAAATCAAATTGCAGAAAATTATTTAATAGTACATGTTTAAATGCAAAATATTTCATAATTAACTAAGAGATTTTTGACAAAATTAGGTATTTGTCTGTTATTGGTTCTTAATTCAAATCCTTACCAATTCTTTCAACTTGTTGTGAATCGATAGAAAACATTAATTAAATTTAACATTTAATATTTTTCTAAATAAAATGCAAAAATAAATTGTAAATTATGATGTATGTTCTATTATTACACAAAATTTACATGAAAATGTCTTAATTTTTAACATTTAGCAAAAAATATGTTACATAGTCCTTTATGATAGCATATTTATTATTATTTGAAATTAAATAAAAAATGAGGATTTGAATAAAAAATGAGATTATTTGATAAAAAAAAAGCATTTAATAGTGATAGAAGCATTTCCTTTAGGTCCAACGAATATTTTCAGGTAAGCAGTCTCAGCTCATTAATCAGCAACAGAGGATTTATTGAATTTACTGCTTTCTGGAAACCAAATTAATTTCTTTCTATAGTACCTCATCGCAGACTTTAAACACTTAAATCACTTAAATATATTTTTGCAAATTAGATATAAATAAATTATATTTACAATATGAGTATTATTGAGCTTTAAAGTTAGTATCATAAATTTATCAATTATGTATATTCGTTTTATCTATTTGTACAAAACACTTTATAAAAAAATATATTTCTTAAATTTATGCCACGATAATTTATTTTGAATGAGACTTCTCAACTATTTAAACAAAAAACTATTTTTATGCTGCAAAAAATGGAAATTTATTTTCCATGCTTTCCAAGGTGCCCCTTTTCCATCCATATACTTGAAAGGGTGACAAAAAGCAAGTTTTTGTTTTACCATCTATCACGATGGAACCACATGGTACGCTCGGATGAGAGAATGATGGATGGCCAACTGGATGAACTGACACATTCGTCTTCAATGCAATGCACTCAAAAAATAGAAAACGGAATATTCCTTTTTATTAATGTAAGAATTGGTTTTCCAACCAAACATTCATTCTTTCAGCACGTCTAAATCTTGCTTCTGAAACAAATTTTCTCCAGAACAAGAAACAGAGCTGTATTTCTCTTTTACAGTGTTTTGGAGGAGTTAAAACTTTAGACACGAATATATGTGATCCATCAAACAGAATTATTTCCTCTGCACGACTACATTAAAATTGGACATTCTTCTATTCTTCAAGCAATGTATTATTTATATAAACCTTTGGCGAAGTATTATGTGCTTAAAGCACACTAGAGTGTGACGCTTTGTATTGTACGTTAGACAATAGAAATTATTTATATCTAACTTGAATAATTTCAATTATGTAATAAATTTTAATTAAATAAATGAACTTAAACATGAAATATAAAATACATTATCAAAAAACTAATTATATAAAGTCAAATTTTTATTATATATTTTACAGAAACAGCAATATATATATATATATATATATATATATATATATATATATATATATATATATATATATATATATATATATATATATATATATATATATATATATATATATATATATAATTCAAAAATTAATTATGCCAATATAATTTAATATTTGCTTAAGATAAAAAAAAAATTTGTTTCCTATAAGCGTAATTAAAATAAATTAAATCAAATACAGTATTAATAATTTTGTTTAGTGAAACCTTGATTATTTACGTTGCAATCATAATAATTTAAATATCTTTGGACATTTCGGAAATATTCAATAATATGCATTAAATAAAAAGGGACATATTTTAAAATTATATTTCCATGATTTTCTCTTTGGTGCATATAGCGTATTAATTCACTTTTGCCAATTTTAGGGATCTATTGCCAATAGTAATTGTAATAATTCCTTTTAAAATATAAGTAGCCAAATTTAATAAAACTGATTTAATAAATATTTTTTGTTGCTGCATAGAATATTTTCTGTTAAGAAGAATTAAACAAAAACACCCTTAAGACAAATTGAGTATTTAAGAGTATAAAAAATAAGTCCTTTATTTTCCATTAAAATATTTAAAACTATTCCAAGATTTTAAATTGATTTCGCACTACCTCATTGAATATTATAGTATAATGTAAGTGATTGTAACCAAAATTAAAGTGGGATTTCTGAAATCATTTTAAGTAATACAAATTAATTCCTATTTTAAACAAAATGTAATTGGCTTTTTTCTTAATTTTGCAATTCTTGAGATCATGTTTATTTATTATAATCATCAGTTAATTTAATCAAATAGGGTTTTCAGCTATAATATTCCACTTGGTCCCATTTTTATATTTTCTAGAGAAAATTATTCAAAATAATTTAATTAAATATTTTTATGCAATTGCATGATATTTACTAACAGAAATATGCTATTATATAAATAAAAATAAATATGGTTTTACATTTTATTCAAAATATATTTCATATCACGTTACATCATTCAATAAATTTGTTTTAAATATATTTTATTCAAGTATTTTATTTCTTAGTCATATAAGGAAACTTTTCGGGAAATTTTCATCTTAATATTTGTATAAACTGTTAACTCACATATTACGATTCAAAGTAATTTCTCATTAAAGAAATTGATTTGATAATTAATAATAATCACTCAATTGTTATGCAACGTAAATTTTAAATTGCAGAAATTTAAAATATTTTTAATCGTAAGTTATAAATTTAATTATATCACAAAAGTTTTCGATGACCTAAAGAATGAATTATTTTCTTTAGGTCATCGAAACTAGATTGTGAACCACAGTTTACTAATTTAAACTAAGCCCATTTAAATTTTATGAAAATCATTTGAAAGATTTAAAAAAAAAATTGAATTTTCAGAAGCATATTCTATGAAATGTATTGATTTTGACAAATGGATATAAATTCATTGCTTAGTGTCTATCAGTACTTTGAAGTAAATCTTTACAATTAAAATATTGGAATGTTTTTAATTAAATTGAAGTATAAATGCAAATATTAATGAACAAATATTTATGAATGTATCCACATAGTATTACTAACATACATAAAAAGTTTAAAATAAATTACAGGAATCAAAATATTATTACATAAATTGAATACCAAATTTAATGTAACAATTAAATGATCATCATTTCGGGTCATCATTCAAAGCATAGTTAATGTACAAGTTTTAAAAACATAAAAAGATAGATATAAATGTTTTTTTCAATGTAAGTAGATGTTTATTTCTCGAAAATATAGAATTATTCTATTTTTATATGGAACTGCTTTTTAAATTCTGATAATAATTTTATTTCTTTATTCTAATATTTCGTTTAACAAGACTTAAAAATTATTCGGAAAGTTATTAAAAAAAACTTTTGGTTATTTTTTAAGTGGAAATTCGGTTTTGTTCAATTTTAGAGAATACAATCGTTAAAAATGAAATTTATAGTTTTATAGTATTAAGTAGAAACACGTATTTTGAATAATGAATGCTTCGTTTTTCGCTTCGTTTTCTATATACAAGTATCATCCATAAGTGGAACATAATTAGTTATAAAGACTGCAAACGCAATATTAAATGGAAAAATCAATTATGTGTGTGTTGCTTAAATATATATTTTTTCTTTTCACTTCACAATCATCTACATTTGAATATTAGTCCCATCTTGTCAGACGCTCCGAAATTCTCGTGTTTTATTCTGCCGGAGTCAATTTATAAAAAAAAAAAGTAGTCTTATCTTTTTCGCAATTCATTTTCACTTCCAAAAGGGATAGATAAAAGATAAAAATTTCCAGAAATTTTTAGTTTTCATTTCATTCATAAATATTTAGTTGCTTCAGCTAAAGAAGATTTTATTATCTACAAATAAAAATATCAACAAAAGTTGATTATTTAAGAAATAAAAGTATAGTGCACTGTAAAGTAAAGAAGATACAAATATGAGAGAGTCCTTAATTATAATATTTTTTTATACAAAAACTTTTAACAGAGTCAACAAGTCCATAGCAGTTTAACTCACTTGAAAAAAGTTGTATAAAGTTAGCAATCTGAAGAGGAATTCCCGGTTATTGAAGGAGCGTTCTCTGGAAAGACAAAATATTAAAAAAGCTATTACAAGATTTATTGGTGATTCGAACTTTATTCCATCTACTTTTCCAACCATTTAAATACAAATATGTTTTTTTACTGAAAATGAATTATTTGCATTAGTAGAAATTTTATGCCTCTCAGATTGGATATAAGAGTTTGAAGAGATATGCCTTGTTTTAAAGTTAAATTGTATTCCAACTTAACCATAAATCACAACAGTTATTAAAACACCGTAGAACCACTTTACTTCCAAAAGGAAATATAGTGTTAATAATGCTTTAAAATTTTAACTTAATATCTAAATTCTGCAGAATTAATTTCGACACAATATAAATTGCATAATAGCTAACAATACAAAGGGCAAATTTCTTTTAGTTAGTTTTAAAAAAATCTGGGAGACCTGAATATATTGCAAGCATTTTACCACTGAATGCGTCAAAATTTATATTCAAAAATTCAAGTTATAATTTAACATTTCAACTTAAGTTGGAAGAGCGTACAGAAAACTCTAGCTCATGCTCTAAGCTTCAGAGTCGTCAATAGAGACATAAATCCAATTGTTACCACCTTAAGACATCTAACATGGCAGAATCGGTGACTTTAAGTTCTGCCCTAGGATATACACTCTACTTAAGGGTATTTTGCTTTAAAGTATTCAGGGCAGAAAGGACAACAAAAAATTGGACTATTTTTTTACTGTTACGGAAAAATGGATGCTTTGCAGTAAGAAATGTCAACAATTCTCTGGAATTACTATGAAGAAATGCGCATTGTTTTCAGATTCTACGCGTTTTTTCACCAAAGACTAATGATGTACAAAATCACCAATCGTTTCAATAATCAATGCCGTTCTTCAATACCATAGCATATAAATGCTGAGAAATTGCGCTTTCTGAAATAATCAGAAAGCACCAGTTTGGATGCAATCAAGTTTAGATAAAATAGTTTCGGCGATGGTAATTAAAACTTCACCAAAATATGGAACATAACCTTAAACCGAATGGTTAAAAGTTAAAATTGATAAAAACATCTCATGAAACGCGAATTTAGCAAGAAACATTTTAAATTATATTGAAATCTTATTAGTTCTAATTGAAAGAGAATTTTAAATCCAAAATAAAATTTCAGCAATCAGCTCCATTGATTCCCTATATGCAACTGGCCTTATATGGAAAGTGTATTTGGTATTCGAACAAAAAAAAAACATCAAAGCTTATCGTTTGAAATTTCCAATTATTTTCCAACACTTGGAAATCCAAGAGTGAGGTGCAAATAACCAGAGCATCATTAAATAGTGAAACCTGTTTATGAGAGCAAACATTTAAGTAGTAAAAATAGGATCATTATTTATAAGATTGAATAAAAAAATCATATACAAGGTGATGGTATTTATCAATTTATCTAAAACTAGAACTGACACTTTTTTATTGTACACTTGGAAAAATGACAAGAAATGCCAACATGAGTTTGTTTCTTGAATGCGTGAACAAAAGCAGGTTTAAAGATAACAAAAAAATTACAAGCGTACGCTTTTTCCTATTGAAAAGATCATAAACTTGTGTTGACTTAATTTAACTATTTGCTCCTTGTAGTTACAGATCACACTTAAGTCAGCTTTTCACTCATTGATTATCGTTTACAATGAAGGAAAAATAAGAGCTATTTCAGATTCATTTTCTCAAATTAAAGAAATATTGCAGGTGACTTATAATTAAAGATGCTGACGTATGGTGGAGTGGTTAGCGATCCTTTCTTTGAATCAGGGGGTTCCGGGTTCAAATCCTGTTTCACGCATAGATATTCCTTTATCTCTCTATATATGTAAGTGTTTCTCAATCCTTTCACTTTTGGGCCCAGTGTGTAAACTTCCATCTCCTTTGCCCCTAGTAACTTTGAATGGATTAATCTTAATATCAGCTGAGCATTGGAAGAAATTAATGATTGTAGAAGACGACAATGAACTAATTAGATTGTTGAAAGTATATGTCAGACAATCTGTAAAGGCAGAGAAAGAATCGATTTGTTAAAATTGGAAGGATTTCGATGCCATTGTTAGAATGCCAGATAAAATTTCAGATTGTCAAAATTTTTCTTCTAAATCGATCCAATGATCCTTAAGTTGATAAAATAATGTGAGAGTGCCCAAAATGTGTGAAATTGTTTCTAAAAAAGTATACTTCAGCTCCTGATTTGGATTTTTATTTATTTTTGGCTCTGTAATTTTTTTAGAATAATGAATCAAAAGAGAGACTCTCTTTTTAAAGTTTTTCCAACGACATATCTCTGTCGTAATATCTTTCTGCATAAAATATTGTGTCACCTGTTATAATGAACTTTTGGCAAAAGTTTATGACACGGGAGTTCCTAAGACCGATAGAAGCAACAAGTGTTTGAACACTGCAAGTGAGTTACAATGAAGTGAGGGAAGAATCATGTGAGTGAAAGAATTCATTTTTCTCACAGTTGTTTTTCAATTTTTATAACCAAATTCTTCATTTTCTTTTGGAAGAACGCGATTTTTCATTTATTTTCTATATGAAAATTGCGTAGAGTCAAAACCTATACCAACATCAATATTTTTAAGTGAAAATTTTATTCACGCGAGTTTAAGATAAATATATGAACCAATAAAAAATAATGATTAATTTTACATCATTTTTATATTAAAATGATACAGGGCTAGCATGATTCATTCGTGTTGAAAAGATTATATTTTCAAAAGTATTAATTACATATATATATAAATGATATATGAAAAGGACCATTAACTAAACACACACACAAGTTTGAATTGTAAGTAACCTGGTTTCACAAGTATCAATTACCTTTCAAATCAGTTGAGAAAGTGCGAAGCTAGTACCACTTGAAAATATGGGAAAGCAAGAAAACATTTTTTATGTAATTGAATATGTTAATTATTGAATATGTTCGTATGTAATAGCTGTGGAATGTGTTATAAAAAGAGAGTATGGAAGATAACCACCTTTTATACAAAGCATTTTGCAGTGGTAACGACAAATCCACGCATCTGGCAGTTTTTTATATACAAAATGTCTAGAAAGAGATCGATCATCGCACGGATATGTGACACATCACCAAAGAGGCAAAAAGGGAACATCTGTAGAAATTATATAAACTTGCGATTCTTTTCATACATCTTTCCTGTATAAACTTGTCAAGTTTATGAAAAAATAACTTTTTCCAAATGAGTAAATTATTGAAGGCAGTCCTATAAAATTAATCATTTATTAATATAAAAATGATGAACTCAGAAAGTGACCTCTAAATTGGCACCCTTATATGTGTATATATCTGTAGTTTTGAAAATTGGGAGATTAAGGTTAATTTCATCATCTAGAATTTTTGAATATAAATTTTATTGATACTTTTACTTCATAACTTCTTCATTGAACTTTATCTCTGTAGATTTCTTTAATTTTCATTCATATATAATTTTCATTTAAAATTTAAAATTCTATTTAAATAATCTAGTAATTTGTCTTAACTTTTGAAGTTAAACAGAGTCCAAATTCAGTTGCTTCCTTGATTTTGAGATCACCACTGATAATTATTTTTATAAACAATCACTAAATCTAACATAAAGTATGAGCATCATGGGTTCTGATTGTATTCTCTTAAAATATTAATATTATTCTGTAGAAAACGTTCGTAGAATTTGTGGTTATATATAATCTTTACAAGTCCTTATGTATTAAAACAATTTTTTTCACATACTTACATATCCAAAACTGTATTAATGTATTCTAAATTTCAGCACTGGATTTGAATGAAAACTGTGATAAAAGTTTGATCATTTTAAATTATAGCTCTATACTTCCTAAAATGAAAGAGAAATTAAGTTTATTCATAATTTTTTATCTTTAAAAGTCACAATGTATTATATATGAATGAAATGACGCTTTTCATTCACAAATTGGATTCAATATAGGGTGGTTTATTTGTTTATAAATTCATTTGTTTATTTTTTAATTATTTATATGAGAAAATAAATTCATTTTGATAATAATTTTATAAAAGTAATTCAAACTTATTGTTTTTTATCAGGCTTATTATATGTAACAAAATGTGGATGTATGTGTCAGTAAATGTTGGAAAAAATTTCACATTCATGAAAAAAAATACTCTTTTTTGATTTATTTGTTGAAGTTTGCACGGAAAAGCTTCGAAAATTTCAGAAATGTAGTATGAAAACTAAGAAAATGAGCAGTACGTTGATGTAAAATTTATTTGCCTGAAATTAAAAAAAGCTGAATTAGACCAATTACAAATATTTGCCTGAACATTTTTTGTTAATTTTCAGAATGATAATTACGTTATTATAGTGTGTTAAGATTCAATTTGGTTTTAAGAATGAAGAGGCACAATTAAATTCACTAATTAGTAAAGTTAGCTCTATTGACAGAAAAAAATGCAAATTGTCTGGAGACATTCACGCTGGTTTACAATATTTTACAAGAAATCCATCGCTTAACAATGCACGCGAAAGGAAGTTTCAGTTCATTTGCAAGTACATAAATGTGTGACCCACTATAAGTGGATTTGTATTCTGCGCTTGAATACGCAATAGCGTGTGAGGAATTTTTGGGGATTTTTCGTTGTTACTGCATCGGGAATACCAAGTTAGGAAGAGTAATTTTCTCTTCACTCTAAATAGAGTTAAGTACTAATGACACTTGAAACAAAAAATACTTTCTTGTTTAAAACAACCATCACTGTTATTTTAATTGAAGAAAATATTATATTGTTATTTAAGTTTGAAATATCAGAGAATTTTAGCAATAAAAAAAAAGAAAAATGTGTTAATTGAGGGAAAAATTTTTCATTATATATGCTGTAAAAATTAAAAATGTCTTGAGTACATTCTGTTAAATTACATTTCCTTTCAAAATGAAATTGAAATTCACTTAATTCATTTCTCAAATATTAGAAAACCATTTCAAGAGCTTTTCATAAATAAAATACTGGAGTAGTAAATGACAGTTTTAATTAAAAGCTGGACTAGAAAGTAAATGCTTTTATAAGAATATAATAATTTTAAATGCGGCTATATGAAACTGCACTCTTAAAATTAATAACTCCTATATCAACAATATTCTATAAATTGATCTGTTATTAAAATAATTGACCTCTCAAAGAGTACTGAAAGTGATAATTTGTAACTGTTTAATTGGCAATGAAGGTTTTTTATATTAAATAATGTCGTCAAAAATAATTTATCTGAAAAGAAAATCATAATTCTATTCAGCCAAAGCATTATGCTGGTTTAAAGTATTAATCTGAAGTTATGACAATTTTATTCCCAAACTATTTTTATACCTTGTTTCCACATTAGCTTTAAAAAAATGAAATTTTTATCGGTGTTTAAAAAATCAAATATTTATAATTATTATATTTTCCTCTGTTACTAATTTGAATAATTTTAGTCAACTTTTCCTTCTCTATAATATAGTATTCATAAATTTAAATTACACAGGTTTAATTTATATTCATGTAGTAAATTTCTACTTAATTTGTTTTCCTAGATATATTTGTGTTGTTAGTTATGACACTTGGCACAAGCCAAGCTCACTTTGCATTGGCTATGCGAATTTAAGTCAATGCATTTCAATTAGTTAAGTTTCGTTTTAAGCAGAGCACCTGGAAGGTGAGAGTACATCTTTGCTCTTTAAATCCTCCGATAAACGGCACCACCAGAGGAATCCACTTCCTCAATTTTGATATTGATCTGAAAGGGGAAAAAATTTTCTCCAGAACATTGTACCCATAGTAACTGCTCAATGACCAACCACAGGACTTTCGATTCTACAGATTTAACGAGCACGTAGATTGGATGTACTCAGTATGACTTTGGTAGCCTTGGGATCGAACCCCGCCCATCCGGAAAGTAGATGCCTTAACCACTAGGCTACAATTAACTATTTGTAATGATATTTTTCAACTGCCAAAATAATTGTCGTTATCATTGACTGAAATCTATTTTTTTATTTCAAAAAATCTAAAAAAAAAAAAAAGAAGTTTGAAGGCTTTATACATTTTAAAAATTGTATTTATCACTTAATGAATTTTAGTATATATATCAAATGTTTGAAAATTACTGATCAGTATCATAAGATTTAAAATGTTAAAGAACTCAGTTTTTTTTTCATTGCTGTGAAACGAAATTTAATTGATAATAAAGAACTCGTTTGCTGTCATTTGGAACACCCTATACAATTTATTGAAATCATTTTCAACAAAAAATTTATGAGTATAAAAATGTTTTACATTGATCAAAAAATGATAAATCGTAATTCATGACATTCAGAAGATTAGTACATTTGATTCCTGCATTAGGTAAGACCATTCTAAGCATTTGTTGTTAAATTCCTTTAAAACTGTATGTAGTGGTCAATATAATTAGCTTCGTTGTACAATGTCAAGCGCAGTTTTACAATGAAACTATAAACTTAAATTTGTCAACATATATTTTCAAATTTATTCTGGTAATAAGCAAAGTAATTAGATAACATGCCATTTTATTTCCTATTAAATGTGTAATTTCAATAAATTATATTATTTCTTATTTTGCAAATGAATTTAAAATCGTTAAATTTAAAATCACAAATTATTAGTTTATTAAAGTACCATGATCATAAATTTTTAACACCAAATACCTTTTATTTTATAAAGCAATTTTAATTGATCAAATAGTCTTAATAAATAATAAGTTATGTGTGCAAATGTATTACCGTTATATATATATATATATATATATATATATATATATATATATATATATATATATATATATGTATATAATATAATATATATATATATATATATATATATATATATATATATATATATATATATATATATATATGTATCTTAAGAACAGTTATTTTTTTTAATTGCACAAATATTTCGAACATAATAAGCTAAATTGTTTGATCTATCCATGAATAGACATACAAATCTCTTTATTTTATTGTTTGAGATAATAATTTGACGCTTATATTCGGTATTGTTACTGCTGCTTATAAATGCTGACAGCATATTATCTCTGTCCGCAAAACTAACTTGCCTACTGAACTGAGAGAAAAATGTTATGGCGGAGGTAATTTCAGTTCAAGCGTAATAATCGTTTCAATGGAAGCTCTTCGTTTCTTCGAATGAAGGGAATTTCAATAAAGAGACTATTTTTTATACCTTTATATGACCACTTTTTGGTCGTTGGAAGAAAATGGCTGGCTTGTTTTATAGTCACGAGTCGCGTTTTATTATGATATTTCGCTTTTATTTTCCTAGCCATCTCGCTTCAAAAAACTTGACAGCAGCAATGTATTATGGCGTAAGAGTAGTCTCCAAAAAGCAGCAATGGAATTCAGGACCATGCATTGTGGGATTGTTTTATTCTGGGATTTTATTTTATTATATTTTAGATTTCTCAAAAATCAAGTCCTCTCCTTATTTCCTGACAACAAACAAATTGTTTGCATTTTGTAAGATGGTTTCCCTTTAGTTACAACAGTGCTTTGCTTTTTCAGTTTGAAGACGTTTTCAAATAATTTAAATCGAAAAGGTATTTTTTGAAAAACCCACATTACCACAAGTCATACATAATATTACTTAACGAAAATTAATGATATTCTTTAAAATATATTTGATTGGTTTTCTATAAGTTTTATAGGATTAAAATTGTATGTAAGAAGATTTTTGTTAATTTTTAAATGCATTTTAATTTAATTATAATGATGATTAATAATATTCCACTGAAAGCAATGATGAAATAAAATAAAAATCATTCGTATGATTCTTACTAAGGAATAGTCATTTATATTATTGTAAAAATAATAATAATATAGTAGGCCTTTTACTCAGGGAAATTTATAATTTATTTCATAGTTAAATAATCTAACTTATTTTTAATGTGCATTAATCGTGTTAATGCTAATAAACTAACACGATTAATGTACGCAAAAAAAATTTTACTAGTCATCAAATAAATAATTTATAAAATAATATTTTATTTTTCTTATAATATAAAGTATTTTAAGAAATTATAGCGTTAAAATACTTAAAAAAAAGTTGCATTAATTTTTTAATTGAACTTTATCTTATGGGAAACAATTTTCATTGTAATAAGCTGTATGATATACTAACCATGTACAGTGAAGCAATATTTAAAAAAAATCGTCCTAGCTATGTTGCAAAACACACACACACACATCAATTATGCAAAAGTAAATGTCTTTATTTTTCAAGCGTAAGAGGGGGGGTTTATGCAAATTAATAATTTTTAGAAAAGGATATTTATATGTAATAAATGAAATGCAGAAGGAATTTAATCTTTCATTTTCACAGGCTTCAAAATAATTCAACGTTCAAAGAGAGCAATAGATCTTTAATAAGGAATTTTATTGGGAGCACATTTTATTGGGTTTAATTATAAAAGCACATTTATAAAAGCACATTTTATTGGGTTCAATTATTACCAGCATTATAAATAGTTTCTGCCTTACTGTATGCATAATAACAATAGAAAACAAATATGAATATAATTTGTAACTGTTAACGTTAGTATTTTCTAGAGATCGCATATTTTATCCCATTATAAGTCTTATGAATTAATATTAGGCTTAAAAGAAACATACATTTAATAAAAGAAAAAAAAAATAAGCAAATCTTTAATTTGCTTTATTCTCTCGAAAATATCTTAAAATAATTAATATTTTTAATTAATATTATCCTTTAAATTTATGATTTTCTTTTAAAATTTTAGGGCAGTTTCAGATATTAGATAATCTAACGTTTCCGACCAGCTCCTTTGAACAAAAATTATGCAATAATTATTTCCTGTAGCAATTTTTATTTCAATTAAAAATGATTCTTTGTGTTTATTGACAGATATTTCAACGAATATATTTCATTAAAATACAAAAAATTCTCTTTATTAAATATTAAACTCTACATATATTTTTATCTCTACATTTGTATGATTACATATTTCTAATATTTTGCATGCTCTGCAAAATCAAAAATAGGTATGTAGTCAACCAACAACTAGATGTGGTTGCCACACCTATATATGGGAAGCGATGGCACTCATAGTAGTTAAATTGCTGATGTTGCTATAATGGTAGAATCTAAATATTACAGCAACTTTTGGTGTTGTGTTTTAGTCGGCCCATAAGGATGGTACATAGTACAGCCAAATTAGAGATGGAATTCAGATTTTTTTCATGAACATTTTACTAGTGTACACTGAAGATCAACTTTCTGGTAAAATATCAAATCTCAGATAATGTTGTAAAAAGACCTTGAAACTATGACAACATTAACCATCAAAAACAAAGAGACGGTTTGCATTTTGGGAAAAGGTATTATTTGTCTTAAATATTTTGTTTGAATAAATTATAGCCTTATAAATTCACACTGCAGAAAATATATACTGGAAGATTTTAATTATGCATGTAATTTTCTTAATTAAATTCTGGCCAAACATTGAATTATTGAAAAAAAATCAAAAATATTGAAATTCATGAATTTCTTCTCATATGAAACATTGCTTTTATGAAGTAGTAGGTACTTATGACCTTATATCTGAAACTATGAATTTTTGTTTTAAACTCCTTGAATTTCTTGGCTTAGAATTCCTTTAAAATTTGTTAAATGAACTACATTTGTGCATATCTGCTAATTGTTAGTAACACTCATGTTTAAAAATGTTTTGTTTTTTGATGAAATATTCATGAACCATTTTGTATTGTTCTGTGACATCAATAATTGTAGAATTTTACACGATTTCTTTGTAGCAACAATTGTTTTTTTGTCATTTTTGTGTTTCCATCGAAAATGTAGATATGCTTCAATTTTCCTCAAAGTAGATTTACTATCTTATAGCTTGGCCTTTCTGTGAAAGAAACCATCTCTTTCTCTGTCACCACTAATCTTCCTTTAGTTTAGGAAAGAAACTCAAATTACACCTGATAGATGAGATTTTTAGCTGTTTCTATTTTGACCTCCGACATTTTTATGTGCAATAATACACCTTTATTTCTGACATTTTTGCCTTTCCTATTTCTGATATTATTTCATGTAACAAAACCCCAAATCCTCTTTGCAGTAAATTTTACACATTTTCTTGAAACATTAAGAAATTTTATTCAACTTTGATTTCAAATGACATTCTATACAAAATTTATCTTCTAAATTCGCTTAAAATCAGGTGCCCTGCTTTAAAATAAACTAATTCTAGAATGTTTTATCTGTAGAGAGAGACATATGCTGAATACTGATTTTTGTGCATAGTTAAATTTTTCTTTAAAATCTCAAGTGTCTGAAAGTTTAAAATGCTTAAAGATATCAGATACAAATATTTTTTTAATTGACAATAATCTTAAAATTTTACATCAGTCATTAAATAATTTAATATATTATTATAATATAATATTTTGAATAATATGGCTTATCATACATACATGCTATTTAAATGATTTTGAAGTAAAAAGAAAATGTACCACTGATGATCTAAAAAATATAAACTTAAGCTTTCACTATTAGGCTTGATTAAATTATAGAAATAATCAAAATAAAAATGATTTGGATGTCTAATTACAGGATAAGCGTAATATATATACTATATACTCTCTCTCTCTCTCTCTCTTTCTATATATATATATATATATAGTATATATATTACGCTTATCCTGTAATTAGACATCCTAATAATTTTTATTTTGACTATTTCTATAATTTAATCAAGCCTAATAGTGAAAGCTGAAGTTTTATATATATATATATATATATATTTATATACATTCGTGTGAGCGTGTCTATTAAAAATATATTTTGCATTATTTAAATGTCTCTTTTTTTATTCAAATATCATATGAATTTTTTCTTTTTAACGTTTGTATTTATAATAGTTGCTAATTGTTTCCAAATGCATAACTTAATGCAAAAAATTGAAACTGTTTCATCGTACACATTTTGACTATAAAACTATTTTCTCTATATTTAAAATAACATTTTCCAGACTAAACAATCATAAGCGTAGATTTCGAAATTTTACCATTAAAGAAGCTCAGAAAAGATACAAGAAAAATAGTGGTATATAAATTTTTCATTGCATTTGTTTGTACACATTGTTGCTCGAATGGTCGTTCACTTCCAATTCACATCCGGCTTTTTTATCTGTCCACCTATGTTTGTTCCCAAAGGAGAGGTCACCATGTTGGATTCGCTGATTACCAACGCTGCTCGTATCGCGCTAGTAGTATTTTCTTGTTCATCGTAAAGCCTCAGAAATCTCTTTACCCCGTTTTTCAGGAGTTACTCGTGTTAGCACTAAAGGTTATTACATTTTTCCCCACTCAAATTATGCTTTCATTTCAAATATTAGAAAAGAATGATATTTGATTAAAATAGATTCCGGTTAGCTATTTTTAGGTTAGCTATCCGGTTAGCTATCCGTGATTACTGCTTATTTTATAAAATCTGATGTAATTTTATCAATTTTATTACCAAAACTAAAATATTTCACACTTATTATAGTATATTTAAGGTTAACAGTAATTCTTCTCTAAAATAATTTCCTAATTATTTTTTTATACTGTAAGAAAATTTTTTGTTTATATGACACAGAATTAATACTTTCTTTAAGCTGACTTAACAATTGTTATTATATCAATAAATGACAGTGAAATGCTATCACTGTAGATTATGAACTTATCGATTGATGTTACAAATTTTGAATTATAAATTGACACTTAAAGGGAAATTGATTGATAAAAATATTAATCTAAAACATTTAACTCATAATCATACATTTCTTTGTAAATACAGCAAATATAAAATATAAACTAAGCATTAATTAAGATATCCATAATTGTATGAATTTATAGTGAATATTGAATCCAAAAGAACTTTCAAAAATAAATAAAATAGTATTATTTTTGTTGTTATACAGAAAGATTTTATTAAAAAAATTGAAATTGCAATAGTTTAACTGAAAAATTAAAATATAGTAAACTTTTCTTGAATTTTTAATTTTAAGTGACACATTTCTTAAATACTAGAATTTCATGAGAATGGAATAATTCAAATAGAAAAATCGGACTAATTTAATTGATAATTTTGTGACACAACGCAATTGTTGTCAAGTTAGACACGTATTTATATTTATCAAAACTAATATAAGTTTTAAATTACAAGTTATATCTAATTAATGAAGTGTAAAACTTTGCATTAAATAGAATATAAAAGAAAAGTTTTTCACTTTATAACAGAATAAAATCCATGAGGAATGTTTCGATTTAGTGACGGAAGGAATGAAAGGGAATTATGTTCATATATGTAAAGAAAGCTTTTCAGCTTTTTTAAACAAATGAGAAACTGCTTTCTCCCCCCAATACAGCTCGATACTTACATTTTGTTTTTAATAACTAAGAAATTGCACAATCTTACACATTTTCTTCATGAAAATTACGTGGAAGTTTAGATCGCACACCATCAAATCGAAATCATAAATAATTCAATAAATTGTTTTCATTTAAATTTTGAAATTAAAAAATTCTAAAATTCAAATCTAAAATCTAGTGAAACACACATACACACACAAATGAGGTTAAGAAAGTATTTTAATTCTATATTATATATAATTTCTTAGGAAATTCAAACTTTCCATTTTTTATTAAGGCCAATAAAACTCTATTCAATTGAAGAATGCTATAAGAAAATTTACAATTCTCACAATTATTCGTAGCTTATTTAATTATATAACTTTATTTATATAAGAGATATAATTATATTTTGGTTTTGTTTTCCTAATATTATTATATTACGAATACGAGACTTTCTGCAAAAATATTTCTATTGTTAAACAAGAATGACCTCTTAGAGTACATTGTTATAAGTTTTAAGTAAATTTTTTTAAATATAAGTCTATAGAATCTCATTATAACTTTATTAGTCTTCATTGTATAAATCTGCTTCTTTTGATAAATTAAGTAGTAAAGATTATTTTGTTTGACATAGTATTGATATATTGTAAGAATATGCTATTGTTCTGCTGTAAATATTGAACAAAAGCGTATTTTTTAAATTTACCATAAGATTGATCAAAGTGTTTAACACCAAGAATTGAGAAAAATTGATTTCTAGATGAAAGGACAAATATAATAAGGACTGAAATAATATATAATAAGGAGAGCAATAATACGAATTGCTAAAATTTCAACAAAACTTTATGTGAAATTTTATAAATTTATTTATTTAAATTCCTTAGAGTTTGTAATTCAGATTATTTTGTAATGTTCTTTTATGATAAAAAATTAGCAAAACAATTTGTAAAAAATTGTACATGTTTAGCGAAATATTTTATGAGAAAATTCATACATTTAAAGTTTAGTGGGTCTTATGATAATTAATATCTGAAAAAATTATTTGTGTCATTCGAAAATAGAAGTTTTCACTTTACAGAAAATATAAAATGTACAAAAAATGACGCAATACATCTAAATTTATGTACAATTTATTTAACAGGTAAGTTTACTTAATCAAAACAGCAAACTAAATCCAAAGTATATAATTTAAGAATATTGTTATTCGTTGTCCTTCATATTATTTATTACGTCTACATGAAAATCTGAGAAATTACTTCATTCTTTTTAAATCACATTAGAAACTTATAATACTGTTTTTGATAAAAATTATACAAAAAATGATGAGGAATACGTTTCAGTTTTAACCACTTTTATTTGGACGTACAATTCATTCAATACTGTTAAATACATACAATCCTATTTAGGGTACTTAAAGGTAAGTGACAGTCCTTTCCTCCAAATTCAGGTCTGTGGCAGTCTTCTGAGGGGTAGAAAATTTTCCCAATGAGAAAGAAAATAGCCGACGACTTTTAACCAGTTCAAAGGAAATGGGTAAGGAACGAAAAAGCACTACATCTGGTTTTGAGGAGGAGAAACTTTGCGTAGATTCTTACAATTTTCGGAAATGTGCTGAGTCGGTTAAGATGTTTGAAAAAAAAAACAAGCTATATAAAAAAATTAAAAAATTATGAATCTATTTATTTTTATTATTTGAATTTATAAAAAGATACTGCATTTTTAAGAACTCTTAAGCAGCTTTATTAGAGTTCCATACCTTTTTTGTGAGTGCATGTGCCTTATAATCACAAAAAGTTTATTTCATCACTAAATTCCCAGGTACACACTTCCTTTAATAGCATACATTTACTTTACTTAAAATATTGCATCTTCTATTACATCAATTCCATTTATTTTTGCATGGAAAGAAATTAATAGTCTGAGATTTCATATTTAAAATTATATCATTCATTTACTATGATCTTAATGGTTCTTCGCATTTTTATTATTCATTAAACAAGGCATAGAAAAATATTTATTCGACTGTAAATGAATAACTAACTGTAATTATAGTATGCAAGTCTTTAGAAATAGGGAATTAATTTATTTGAAATAAAAGTTATATTAACTCCCAATAAAATATATATTAAAATATCACAAAATATTTTAAAATGATGATATTCACTCATAAATTTGATCAATATATAAATATGTGATTTAATTTCCAGTAGTTAAATAGAAAAATATTGTGGATTCAATATATTTAACCACACAGATGGCTATTGTATATGCTAAAACTCCGAAAAGAATGTTTCATATTCAAATTTAACTAAAATATTCCATCACAGTTTTAATATTTTATAAATTGTGATTATTGAAAAGAGATAATTTACTGTGTAATGAAGAAAATATTTGAAATCAGCCGTTCACAGTGTAGTTGAAAAACCAAATGTTTGTTGCTTAGAAGTGGATAATCACAGCAATGACGTTTTACTAATATTCCAGCAACCGATTTAGCAATGTTCAAGCAAAAACTAATCACAACTATTGTGGCATAGTTGCGATTGTGGCAAAATACTACATCAATGCCATCTTCCCAAAATGTCTGCTTTTACGTGCAATGAAAGAGTTGCTGTTATTCCCATCAATAAGCTGACTGATTAACCTACTGTTTTCTTTTGCATCTATCTTTTCATATTCACATTATATTTGCTTCTTTACATTTGATTCAATGACTTATTTCTTGAAAATATGATTTGTAGCTTCAATAAAATCAGATCTTCATTGGTAGAATTCCAAATGTGATGAAACTATGCTTGCTTTGTTTGAAAAGAATTACTGAAGTTACAAAAATTTACTTAACGAAAAAGCTCCTAAGAACTATGAAAAATTTCCCTTAGGTTATTTACAGTTTGCCATGACGGAACATTTACCCTTGATAAGAGATTTTACTGAAATTGAAATCATTTATAAAGTGCATGGATGTACACACAAATATAATTTCATATGAAATTATGTTCTTTTATGTTACATTTTCAATAGTTATCAGTAAAAACAAGATATGATAATTTAAATTCTTAAAAAAAAAGCTAAAAAATAAGAATAATTTAAAAAATAAAACATACTAAATGTCAGATAAACATTTTGAAGCATATTTTTATGGAAAGTGATTCCGATATACTTGTATGACAATATCGGTTAACAAAACGAATATAACAATTATTTTTACTATATAATTATGAAAGTTATTTCGTTAAATTACAGTATACAGCTATGAAAAATACTGTCTCGGATGAAAAAAAAAACAAATAATAGTTCACTAGTAGTATGTGGGATCGCTCTGCATATTGAAGTCAGCAATGATTGTACACGCTTCTTTAAATCGTAAAAAAAGAACTCGGAGAGAAAGTTAATTTTTCATAAATATGTTGAATTCTAGATTAGTACGACTGACAGTAAGTCCACGAAACTTCTTTTGAGTGCATTACTAACAAGTTTCATAAGAAGAAATTCCAGTAAATATTGAAACAATTTTCCGCTTTTAATATGTGGTATTTTTTCCTATGTTGACAAACATTTTCTTTTATGAAGAGAAAACTAGAACAAGATTTTTTCAATGAAGATTAATATGACCTAGAAAATGATGAAACAGTAGCATTATCTTGTTATATTGACTCCCTATTAAATATGAAACCATTTCTGATATTGTGCATTGAACTTTTTTGCAGCTCTCCTCCTACTGTGTCAGCAATAACTTAAACATTCCATTTTAATTTTTTAAAAATATTTTCTCAGTCACTGGTGTAAAAATTTGGCTTTTTTATTTTTTTCATAAAAGACATCACAAGAAAAATATCAGGTAATACACATAAACTAATGCATAAATTGAGCACTAAAGTGGTTAGCATATTTAATGAATCTAAATTCTATGAAAGTTATTCGTAATGTACTCATAGAAATCCTGTTTAAAAATATAATATTCTTTGAACGATTCAAAATTTTAAATATTTACGAGAAATGAATTAGACAAACTCTCTCCAATTTCTCTTTCCCAATTTTGAAAATATTTTCAAGAGAAGCCAAATGAGCCTCAGTATTTTAGGACCTCACACTTTCTGCTAATGAACTAATGTGTTCTTATTTTTATCAGAACGAACAATTTAAGAAAGGTTTTATAATTACTGAGAAAGGAACAATTTTTCTTTTTATTGTTTTAACATGCAATGATATCCAAACAATTTCTCAATAAAGTTACTTCTTAATGCTTATTAAATATATGACAAACTCTTACTTTGACAAAAATGACAGAAATTGTAGAGACACAAATTAGGATATTAATTTGTCAAATTATAAAGAAACTTTGAATCAAGCAAAATGATTTGGTTTACATATTCTCTGCTTATAAAGAACTACATACTATTTTGGTAAAAAATTCTATACTCTTAAAAGTAATAAATAAATAAAAAATAATGTAATTAATCTGAAACTTTAGTGGTAAATACAGAGTCCCAAAATGCAATTTAACTTCTTTACGAGTTTGAAAAAGTGAGAAAAATAAATATTAGAACATATCAAGGATTTTCAAATTCTTATTAGTTACAATCATCAAAATCAAAGCACCAAAAACAAAAATATTTTCATGTAAAGATTCATTGAATTATTTGAATTTGAAATAAACTAGTTAATAAGCTTTCATTTGATCATAATTTTTAGTTTTTGAACTTGTTTTTATTTTGACTGAAATGATTTTTTTCTTGAGCTTATTTTGCAGCATGAATAATAGAAAATAAAATCAAATTTACAATGTAATTTTTGAGAAAAACATGGTTAATTTTTTTAGGATATTTATATAATAGAAATTCTCAACTCTCAAAAACTCTTAACTCTTTGAATAAACACATATTTACTTTCCAAAGTTTAAAAATGTGGATATTAATAATAGTTCTCAACATACATCTACATTCACAAATTGTTCAAAAACCTCTCCTTTAAAAGAAAGTGACTCCTCAACCATTCTAGATAAATAATGCATAGGTGAAAACCTGAAAATTAATGCTATCTGAAGCGAGGAAAAAAGGCAATTTTCTTTTTTTATTTTATCTTCTTGAATTTTGAAAATAAACATAGATTTTTATACAGAAGCTTTAAAAAAGAGAAAAATAAGTTTATATTGTTTTGTCTGAAAGGTAAACATGGAAAGAGAAGTTAGAAACTCCAATTTTACAGAAGTTTATAAAATTAAAAAGGATTAATTTTCTCTATGTTTGACTTTTAAAATATGCTTAATTTCAAATTTTAATAAAGGGTTGAATACTTCGAAATATTTATCCCATTTGTATTGTATTCAAAGTGTCAAATATTCTTTTATCTCTCTCTCTGTAACTTACCTTTCAAAAAAAGCTAATAATAATAATATTATTAATTGTTTAAAAGGAGATGTATAGCATTCATTTTATAATATGCTACACCTTATTAATTATATCATCTTAATTAAATGTCCCCTTAGCATTTTTATTAATTACATTTATATACAAATAACATACAATAAGCTTTCTTCAAATTCCAAAATTGTATTTCTTACTCAGATTGCTTTCGATAAGGGCTAACATTGAAAATGTTTCTAAATATATGTATACAAAAAATATTATTATGTCATATATCATAAAATGATTATCAGTGTGAAACTTTAATTACTTACTGAATTTATGTTATATTTATTTTTGTTATTTTCTAAATTTGAATTTTGCACCATTTCATTTTAAATAATAATAAATAATTAAATAACTATATTATATTTAATTCCTGTAAATTGGCATGTGGTTAATATTTTTAATGTAAACGTATAATCTAAATAAAATTTACTTTATAAATTGCATTAAACTCTTCAGTTGTTTCACGTAAGCTAAAGTATACTCAAGCGATTTTTGAAATCCAATATAACTCGAGAACAAAATCCTTAGAAAGAACAGAGAAATAAGCTGATACTTTATATTTAACAGTAAAATGCATTTGTTGGTGAATCAGTTTACTCGTTGTTTTCTCTACGGAGCATTTTTTTTTAACACAGTACCTAAGAAATACTATACACCACAGTTCTCTAGACGATAGAATTATATCACTCGACAACTAGTACGAAATTCACTGAAAAATCACAGCCTGAAGAAATTCTTTAAAAAAATAAAAGAAAATAAGAAATCAGGGAGAAGTCTCCAACGAGATGCTATGGACATGGAATCTCTCCCAGTAGAATAGAACGAGCACTTTAGACCCCGATCACGAATGCGTAAATTTCCGTGGTAAAGTAGCTCGAATAACAGTACTCGAGCTCCAGGAGTAATCGCCAGAAAGTGTGAGTCGAGCGTTATTGAATCAGTTAAATAACATCAAGGCTCTCTCTCACTCTCCCACATAGAGTTATTGGAGTTTCACCTTAATACAGCGGATTATTTTTCCTTTCCCAATAGAAAAAACTGATCCCCCCAATTTCTTTGCGTAACGATTGAACTTGGAGACTCAGTTTAGGAAAGAATTGCAGAGAGACAACGTTGTTTATACAGTACTTTGAGGAAAAGGCAATTACAGACTAATTTCCTAATTGATTTGATAAGGAAACTTCGTTTTCTTTTACTGTGTAGAACATATTTGTTTTACCAGAGCATAAAATTCTGAGTATAACTCAGAATTTTATGAAAATTAATTTTTCTTAGATCGTATACATACATAAAGAAAACATTAAAAATATTGGTAACTTTATTTTGAATAATGCAATGATATTTCAAATAATTTCAACTCTATTAAAAATATATTCATTATATTATTCATATATTCATTCATGAGGATTGCGATCTAATAATGTTAAGAGAAACAAATTTATTCAAAACATGTCAGCTTTTTTTATTTTATCATAGAAATATATTTCATAATATAATCCTTTTTTACAGTAATGGAAGCCATAAAAATGTCTCGAATATATGATTATAATTTTATTTAATTGGATTCCTTTTTACGGTATATTTCATATTGTTGTAATTTGCTTGAAAATAATAGTTTGCCTAAGTAAATAGATGCTCCTGCATGAATACTTACGTGTCTCATGTGCGTTAAGTGTTTCATGCGATAGTTTGCAAATATATTTGTCCCATGTTTATTGCGTCACATGTGTATGTGCATATGTAATATTTACGCTTAAAATGTACTAGAATTACCTTAAACACTGTAGAAAAGTGTGTTATTTCTTGAAATATAAAAGAGAAATAACTCTATATATACAAGAAATTAAAAATGTGAAATTTACATTTAGCTATATTACATCTATTTAAATCTGTTGTTTTTACCCTCATATTAAAATTACATTCATTTATTGTTGATTTTAAAATTTATCAAAGAAAGGTTTGTAACTATCAGTATTATTATCTAACCATATCTTTTTTGACAGTTGTAATGTAATATAATTGGTTAGTGATTAAACTTTTAACTATGGTACCAAAACTTTTCTGCGTCATGTAATAAGGTTATAAGCAAGTGTTATAGTAAACTTATTAAAATTAATATGGCAATGTATTGATAATTAAAACAATTTGTTAAGATTTTATTATTTCTATCTCTTAACAAAATAAATTCATTATACATAATATATTTGTTTAGCTTCTCATAATAATGTAATTTGTAATTTGGTTCTTTTCAAATATTAACAAAAATTTGCTTCATAAAAATATACTTAATTTACTTATGAATTATAAAATTAAAATTACACACAGGAATGACATACTAAGCTAAATTACAGGTGATATCGGTATGAGCATCAGTTGCAAAATCTTGAACTGGACACCAAAGGCAACCATTCGGCTTCCAGCTAAGAGAGAATGAGTTTTTCAGGACAAAAACAAAGTTATTGACATTTATTTTCTTCATGATTAAATATTTTAAATAAAAGGAATCTCATAGTTATTTCAAACATTAACTTTAATATATTAACTAAAAACTGTACTGTGTTTTTCTTAACACTAAGCAATTTTTTGTCTTTATTACTGAATGGTGATTTAACTTATATACCCCCCCCGCAGGAAATTTTTTCAGTTATATAGTATATTTTAATATTGAATGATATGTAAATTTATTATATGATTATACCAAAACTCTTGATTATAATGGTAATAGTTTGAAAATATTTCTCATTGTTAATATCGTGTTTAGAATCAACAATTAATCATTGTATTTTATTACTTAGTTAATTCCTAATAATATTTGGCTCAGTGAAGACTATAAATTTTGATTAATATAGTACATGTAAATATGTTTGAATAATATGTAAGTATAAGTTATGATTATTTACCAAAATTCTTTAATATAAAGGTAGTAGTTTGAAAATATTTCCCATTTATTTATGCATCTCTTAAAAATCAACAATTTTTTGTCACCGTATTTTCCTACTTAGTCCATTCAGAATTTTTATATTTAAGCTGGTTTTATGACATAAGTCTTATAAAATGCTTAATCATCATCAGTTAATAAATTAAGTTAATAATGCACTGCAGAAAAAATTAATATTCATTTAGCTGAAGCATCTACTTTTTATTCCAAAACTGACAATTTTTATGTCAAATATATTAAAAATGTTCTACGGAAATTTTTAGAAGTATTTCTGAGAGCCACATTTTTTAAGTTATTTATGATAAAAGATAATAATAAAAAATAATTATTATAAAAGGAAAAGGCCTGCTCATTTATTTTCACTGTTTGAAAATCGTTATTTCTAATGTGTATCCCGTTTAATTAGATTAGTTAAGAAATACACAAAATGTGAAAAATTTTAACTGAAAAAGAACACAGATATGACCTATCTGATAATATACAGTACTGTTTCAGCTTACTTGGTTTTCGTCAGTTTACGTCGTCGGTACGGTTCGTCAGTACGGATGCAAAATTAATCAACTTATATTTTGACAGAAAAATTCCTGACTATTTTTACATTCGTAATGAGAAACATTCCTTAAAATTATTACATTCTTATTTTTTATTTTACATTTTCGGAAATACTTTGATATATATTACAAATTGAATATTCATATTACTTGCACACAATAGCGTAAATAAATTTGAGTAATGATATTTTTTCTTGTGATTTTAGATTACACAATTATTTAAATTTTATCAGTCCTGTATTTTTAAATGCATTAATGAAAAAACTGCACTCATTTCATAAATTATAAAAAATAATATTTTTAGAAAAACGTATCTTCGTACTCAGTTTAAACATGTTAAAATGTTTGACATTACAACTTAACAATAAAAATATAAATATAATTCAAAAAATTGCTGAACTAAAGATTTTTTCATTCTAATAACATTCAAATTGGGTTAAATCAAGAAATTAAATAATAAATAATTATACAAATTTTCTTAATAAATTATGAGGAAATAAAATATATTGCTTGTGTGTTCTTGTAAGCGATATATTTGAGTTTAAACGGATGCAAAATTAATCATCTGATGCTTAATAATTTCCTTCTCTGTAGTTCTTGGGAAATATTTGAAATGTCACAAGCCAAATACCTTAAAATAGAAATATGTGAAACCTCTTGGGCAAATGTTTCTTAAAAGCAATTCTGTTACACTAGCCCTCTGTGCACAACACGAAAGTCAGTGCAAGATTTTAAAAGAGAGTGTCATAAATTTAAAAATTCCGAGTGCTTTATTTTCTGCTCCACTTAGTTATGTTTAGTAAATTCGATATGCTAGAAATTTGAATGTCTCCTGCTTTATGTTTAGAGACTACTTTAGAGTTTGCTTACAGACTATTTTAAATTATGTAAAATGAGTCTATATGATTGAAATGGTATACATTCAAAACATTTTAAAGAGGAAAAGCGGAATTTTTTTAATGAAACTGTTCATAAAATCTGAATTGTAAGCGATAGGAAATTTTTAATAAAAAATTTTGTGATTCCTTATAATATGACTTATATTTTCTTCTTGAAATATATGTTATTTATTTTAATTTATCTATTTTAATTAAAATGCGTTTTTATTATATATTCTGTACATGGAAAAATAGTAAGCTCTATAAATTTTCACACCGATACAAGTTAAAAACAATTACTTTTCTCTCTGAAGGTTTCCTGTAAATATTAAAATTTTGATATATATATATATATATATATATATATATATATATATATATATAAAGTTTAAATATATATATATATATATATATATATATATATATATATATATATAAATTTAGTATCAATATATTTCATTATTAAAAATTTTCAACTCTCGAAAATGTTTATAATCCACATTGGAGACTATTTATAATTTTCAAAATACTCTATTTTCATATTTTTCATAAATAAAATACTTTTATATTAACCTGTAATTTACAATACAATACATTTTTAAAGATAATAGTTTAGTTAACACGCATTCATTGATTAATTCTAAAATGTTTAGATGACTTTATTGAAGCAACGGTTAAGTAATCGTATAAATCTAGAAGAGAATGTTAATTATGCATAATGTGACCTCTATTAAAGTATAAGTTAGTGTTTATACTAAAAATATTAAATCGAAAATTTTAATTGTGTTTGATAACTAAAAAATGTTGTAAAAGAAATAATGCTTTAGCTAATATTTTAAGGATATTACGATCAAATCAAATTACTAAATGTTTAAATATTTCTATACTTCCAATAACCTTTAAATTATTGCTCTTAAATTTGTAAAATTATTTTCTGGAAAAGATTATGATTCACTTTGTGACATATAAACTTTTCCTTTCCCCATAAGAGATTATTCTGCAACTATCGATAAGGCTCAGTTTAACACAATATATGAACAATTTTCCTTATAATGACAGTATAACAAATCTTCTGGGCTTTTTTCCTCTTGTACTAGGTTACAAATTTACGAGAGTTACAAGACAGGGCACTAGAGTTGTTGGTGTGAGTGATATTCGACCAACAGATCAAAGCTTCCTTTGCAAATTACGAAACCACAGACCTCTGAGGATTTCTTTCCTCTGGCGGGCTGTTATTTATTCCCTAAGCAATCAATCTCCGCTACTTTATCTTAAAAGGTTAGTTTTCATGGAAGTTGACATACAACTCTGGTTATCTTACTCTAGTTTAACTTCCCATGCAACAATGAAATAAACTTGCCAATAAAAATCCATTTGTTGCATCTTATAGCTCTACGAAATTAAATAAAAAAAAGCATAGTTTCATGAATATCTAGAGTTATTATCAAATAGTTGCATATATAGTAATTCAAATTATTTGTAAAAATGCTAGTATCGATATTCAAACTGGCAGTAATTATTGCAAATGTGTTTCTCTGAAGATTATTATACAATATAAGTATATTGTGACCATCTTTACTTTATTTTATTCATGATGGAGGTTTTTTAACTTATTCATTAATTACATTTTTTATGTATATATTATAAAAGGGGATAATTAACATTTTCATTTTGAATATATTTGTTAAACTTTGTCTTTATTTAGTATAATATAAAAATTTTTAATGTATATTATTAAATGAAGTAATAATTATGATGCGGTGTTTGAAAAGTATATCTCTTTTTAATTAAAATTATTTCAATTTAATAAAAAAAATAAAACTGATTTTCTATTTATTAATAAAATAATTTGAGGCTTAAAAATATCGATTATCTTCTTATGTATACAATTTTATTCTTTTCAACTCTTGTAGATATTGTATATTGAGCAATTAATTTCATCTCGTGATTAAGATAATTTTACTTGCATTTATTACATAAAATAACAAGTGAATATAAATTTGAAGAAAAGTAAATTCTCAAATAAAAGGTATTTTAATAAATTTAATGCAAAATGTGGTTAATTGCCGTATGAATATTCCTTTATTTAAAAAAAGATATCAATTATAAAATTGTCTCTTTATCTAAGTATGTTTCATCAAATGCAATTAAACACTATCCCAATGCATATTATTTATTAAAGTATGCTATAGAAAACGTTATTCATTTTTAGTTATCAATATATATATAACTATTCACAATATAGACTGAAAATGATTTCTAAGATATGCAAATAAAATGAATTATTAATATACATTGATAGTTCTTCCATTTAGGTAAAAAAAGATTTTAAGTAAGAAAATACATTAGCTTGAAATATGAATTTAATTCTACTTTAATTGCTTTTAATGCTACTTGAAAACGTATTCTCTCCATAAAGCAAAATTACATTCAACACAAAGTAAATGAAGTTCATATCAATGTGAAATACATTAACATGTATAATTTTATAATTAAATATTGAAGTGAGTGTAATAAATTGATTTTAAAACCGAAACGTTTCATTATTACTATATGCTATTTAATTACGTAAATTTAATAATTATCAAAATACATAATTATTTAAAAAATTTGGTTATGATTTTTCATTAAATTAATTTTAGTTTATATGTCGCATTACATTAAATTTTAGATTTATTTTGATATTTTTTTTGTTTCCAAATATATTTTATTTTAATTTACACCTCTTATACGCATCATTTTAAATATTTTGTACTATTATATGGATTTGCTTACGTATATTTTTCCTAAATAATTGCTCAGGAAGACGTTATTATAAGTGCGTGCACGCGCGCACTCGCGCTCGCGCAAACATTTTACATTGCACAGTTGAAATTTTATTTCTAGACTGAATTATTCAATAATGAATGAAACATTACTTGATCTTCTTAAAATATTTAAATGATTTCAGTGATCAAAATTTTGGTTAAGTTAGTGAGATATTTAATAAAGTAATTAATTTATAATTTATTAAATTATTTATATACACACAAGTAAACTTTATTCTTCCATCATTGTTCTAATAGAGTTGTACTTATCAGTGAAAATTTGTGAATACCTTATTTCTAAAAATAAAATTTTAATGAAATTAAAATTTTACTAAAGTTATGACTGTTTTAGGAAACGAATATATATATTCTGCAAAATTATTTTACAGTGAAATTTTGGTATGCCAGATTGAAATTATTGTACACTAATGAGGAATATATGGACATACATAAGTGATCAAGAAAATATGATAAAGAAATATATATATATATACATACATATATATATATATATATGTATATATATATATATACATTTATATATATATATATATATATATATATATATATATATATATATATATATATATATATATATATATATATATATATATATATATATATATATATATATATATATATATATATATATATATATATATATATATAAATTAAACGAATGAATATAATACTGCAAATACAATATCATTAAATACCATACCAAAATACATAAATATTATTGGAAATATAGCCAATGCAAAAAAAGCTAAAGAAAGATGTGCCAGTATAAAAAAGATAAAACATAAAAAAACTTGAAAGACAAAATTTGAAAATCACTAAAATATACAATACTAAGAATAGGAGGAAATCATATAGAGACCACGTCTTCATCAGGAAGGAGATGGTCATTTATGCAATTTAAGCACTCTTTTCTGAAGGATAAATGGCTAAAATTCTTCGAGCAAAACCCTCGAAAAGAGTGTTTATTTTGCATAGCTGTCCATCTTCCGCCTAATGAAGACGTGGTCTCTATGCTTTCCTTTTATTCTTTGTATTGTATAAATAATAATTTTCAAATTTTGTCTTTATATATATATATATATATATATATATATATATATATATATATATATATATATATATATATATATATATATATATATATATATATATATATATATATATATATATATATATATATATATATATATATATATATATATATATATATATATATATATATATATATATATATATTGAAAAATTTATTGTTGCCGGGATGATTTTCTTATAACTCAATTCATTACTCCAAACGATTTTGTAAATATTTTATTTATTATTTGTAAACATTTTATTTATTGTAAATATTTTATTTTAAAAAACTCTAACAACTTTTATATACATAACTATTTATCAACAAATCACAAAATAACAAATTAAGAATTGAACAAACTTATGTTTTCACTCATATTGTTGTTGGGCAATTTTAACATCACAGTCTACCTGAAAAAAAATAGGAGAGAGAGTATAAGTTAGTAGTCTTACTATTCATATAAATTTTTTTGGATGAAGTCATTGTAATGACTTCGCTAGAATGTCGTTGGCACAATATATAATGAAATGAATTGCGAAATATTTCAAATAATCCATTATTACATGGATGAATAATTTATCTTTTCACATTCAGCATGAATTAGCTAAAAATAGAATTACGAGAACTATATAAAATTTAACAAACATTTTTTTGAAGAAACATGGTATTTATTTTCTGGTGGTTTCCTCTTGTATATTCTTTACAAAATAAAATTGCTTAATTTATAATACAATTGTTCATTATTTATTCATTCTGATTATAAAAGTAGTAATATTCTGAACACTCCGTCAATGAGTTTTAGTGTTTTCTGATGTGAGATTGAGGAATTCAATTGCAAATAATTATCAAAATTTTAAAATCAATTTTTGTATGAACAAGATTTAATGTTCATATTGAAGAGAAAATATATTAATTAAAGGGGAAAAAAACAAAATTTACAAATGTGATAGAAAAATCTGGAAACAGTGAATAAATTTTGTAACAGAATCGAATTATTAAAACTGTATACAAAATATTGAAACAAGTTAAAATGTATTTATTATTGATTCAGTCAAATAAATTATTATCAATATCTCGTAATAATATATTAGAAATCAGAACTCAATGGAAGTATAATTATTTTTATATAAAACTTTTCTTTAGAAATTATAAAGTGTTATTTATAAAACTATAATTTACAATTTATTAAATCATATGTTTAATTTACAACTATTTCAATCATTTAAATTTACATTAGTAGAATAATAATAGTGTACCATAATAGACCTTGATTATCTAAGCCTGAGTATTAATTTCTTTACAATTTATTAGAATAAGTTTGAAAAATATTACTACAAATATATATGCATATATATAAAAAAGTAAAATGTGAAATTTTTCTAATTTTCCAAAATTACGAATTTGAATTATTTATCATTTCACACTCAGATTAAAGTCAAATAAAAATGAAATTAACAGAATTATATAAAATTCAAAATCTTCAAAACTTAAAATATGTAATTAAAATCCAAATATTAAAACGGCTACGAATAACATCAATAAAATAAAATAAAATAAAATTCAAATTTAAAATAAAGAACAAAATCAACGTGAACAAAAGCAAGTAAGAGCATGTTCATCTTCGTTAAGTGCTATCTACATTGACGTAAAAGTATACCGTTTCCACCGTGGTAGTAAAATAATCGACAATTGAAATTATTCCACTGTACCCAAAACCATACAAAACCACCAAATATAAAAATTAATCCCAAGTAATCAGGTTACAAATACCAGTAAATATAAAATAACCATTTAGTATTGTCATTAAATAAAAAATATATATAATTACAGAAAAAGTGAATTTGCACTATATAAAAATCAAAAATAATGAAATAAATGCAAGATTTAAATAACATTTTCAAGCTTCTTTTAAGACTTTCGAATCTTGGACCCGCTTTCTGTTTATCTTATTTCAAACTTATAAATAATGCTGTAACGCATAAATTGTGTTTGATAGTTTATTGGTTTCTTATTATTCAGTAGAGTAATTTTTAAACACTTAATTTTTGTTCGCTAATGGTTTCATTTTAACAAATTTTATTTATTCTAAATTATGAAAAATTACTATTTATAATACATACCTGTATAATTAATTTGAGTTTTAACTTCTTTCAATATTCAAATTCTAAGCTTTCATTATTTGTTTCACTTAATTTTGATTCTTTAGGACATAACAATTTAGAAATCGCTCCTAGTTTTGAAAAATTAAATATTGTAAAGTCGTTTCCATATATGAAATTCTTTGACTTTTGTTAAAAATTAGAATTTCCAAGCACACAAACATAAATTGCACAGAAGATTTAAAAATTTTGAAGACTGAAGAAATCCATTTACTTGTGCATATAACTCCCTTTTTTATATATCACATAAATAGTTATTTAAGCATAACTATTTTAAATTTTAAATATATTGACATTTCTTAAAAAAAATTTATATCTATTCTAACAATGAGTCTAATTCATAAAATAAAAGATTTTATTAACAGGAATATCAGTAAAAATATTTTATAAATCAAAGGAGGATATATTATGTCGGGTATACGCAAAGGTGTTAACAGCATTTTGGGTTTTTGATCATTAAAAATTCAAACATTTTTTTAATTTTATAATATTTTTAATAATATATCAATAATAGGAAAAAATGGTACCAAATCTGTCTTTATAAGAAGTAAATCTATTATTAACGCATTGAATTATAAATATGATTCAATTTATGTATATCATTTTGCTCACAATACAGATTCTACATATTATTTATTTTTGCTCTCCATTGCAGTTTTAAATTACATTTAATTTTAGTCTATTGATGTTCTCTTTTCAGCTTTTCAATATTTGCTTTTATATTATATTTGTCAGATTTGAAATGATTACGAAAGGTAACTGACAAAAATGCAATATTTTCAAAATATATATTAAATAGGTGAAACCGCATCAAATTAAGAACTTACGCTTCTGAAGATAAATTGATAAATTAAGAAGCATTTCATACAATGGTTATTTACTGATGTGTAATATAATGATTGCGTTTCTCTGAAATTCCTCAACATTCAGTTTGCCAATGAGAAAATTACAAAATTATTCAATGGAGTTTCACATTCATTCAACTGTTAATGTTTATTTTATTGAAATGTTTCATTGTAATAAACTGAAAGATAATACATAATATTTACGCAATAGTTAGAAAAGTAAACTTTTGAAATAAATTCGATTTATTCAAACTTTGCGACTCTGTTACTACATAAATGTGGATGATTTTTGTATCTATCTTGACAATTTTAAATTTAAAGTGATGACAGTTTTAAATTGAATTACAGTTTTAAATTTTTTCCTTCGCAAAGTGGATCACTTTTTCCAAGGGCTAACATAAAATCATTTAAATTAATATTTCGTGGACCATTTTCAAGATTTTCCCAGAATACTTTAAATTCAGCTCTTCAGTGATGTTTTAGAGAACAAGGAATGACGTAATATCATTTGTAAAACATACAAGTTTCTGTCTAGAGGAAGTATTAGATCTCTTTATTTTAATAAATCTTCCTAATCTCAGAAGTATTTAGTATGTCCTATAAATTTATGTACTTAAAGAGAAATTATGTAGCAACAATGAATAAACTGCTTTGCACCAAAAGGTGTGTCACAATGGTGGATTATTTATGTAAGGAAGAAGTTTTATTCCAAGTTAAAATTTTCCAGATTGATGGCACTACACTACTTTTATGCCAAAATCATGCAAATTTTAATCCGTACGGAAGAATGCAGTTCTTAAAAGTGAGAGACATATGGCAAGCAATAAGTCATTTTTTATCCCAGTTTTATCAAATGTTTAAAATAAATGCTTTTGTTTTTATTCTCTTTTCAAATGGGTAGATTTGGTGCCTGAAATGCATGAAAATACTTTACTGTTAGCATTTAAAATGAGACAATTTCACATGCTTACAAAGCCAAAATTGTTTCATCGGAGAAAATATTCTGTTTTGAAGTATATTTCTACTAGCAAGTAGTTTTACATTGATATAATTAAATTTTAACTCCTGTGTTGATCATATGTTTAATTTTATTATGTAATAATTTGTTAGGTTAGTTTTATTTCGCTTTTAAAATTAAATAATAAATCCAAATTAAACAGATATACTTTTATCTGTTTTTACTTAATTTTTATGTCATTAGCAATTTTAAATATATTCATACACATATTATAGCATATTATAAAAACTTTATTTTGAAATCCAATAGCCAAATAGCTAGTGAAACAGTTTTACGTATTTATTATAAACACATATATATATATATATATATATATATATATATCTATATATATATATATATATATATATATATATATATATATATATATATATATATATTTGTTTATATATATATATATATATATATATATATATATATATATATATATATATATATATATATATATATATATATATATATATATATATATATATATATATATATATATAAAAATACAATTTGTTGCAATCAGTTCCTGCATTGCAACAAGAAAATGAGTATTAGTAAAATTCCTTATAAGCATTACAAAATATATTTAAAGGATTATCAGAAAATTATGCTGTTAGAAGTCACTCATGCATGTCATTACCTATTTGCATTATTAAGGAATGGAATAAGAATTTTATTGTATTTTCTATTTACATTAAATTTTATTTTTTACTTTATCATGACAATAATTCTAACTTACTGAATAAGAAAATGATATGCTTCAGTTTTAAATTTAAAGTTGTTTTATTCCATGCGTTTACTCAAAAAATTTCTTTTCTAAGCCATATACATGGTTTAGAACTCAGTAATCATTTATTAATTATTATGTAGTATGTTAACATTTACTTCTTTTTCTTTAAGAAAGAAATCAAGAGTTTACATAATATTCTAAATTATATGGGAACAATTTTTTGTGAACCAGAATACAATTTTCAAAAATGTCATTTATGTCTCTTTTAGAAATGCCTTTATTTCCCTTTTTACAACATATTTATTTTCTTTTATAAGCAAAAGAAACAAAAACACCTCTTCAGTTATGTGATGAAGATTTGCAAGCTTAAGACTTTTAAGCATAAATTTTCTTATTTAAATATTAATTAAATAGTGATAAATGTATGTAGCTGGGTACAAATAAAAGCAATAAATAATTGAAATGGGATTTGAAGACAAATTGTGCAGAAGAAAAGAAAATGAGATTAACTGATATTAGTTTTATTTAAACTAAAAAAAAAAACCTTCATTAATTGATATACTCTTAACATTATGTGCGTATCCAAAAACGTCTTTTTAAGCCTTTAGTGCCGATGATCTCTTTACAAATAATTGCATTGTTTTTATTATATTTTCTCTTAAATCTATTGTGAAAAAATTTTATTAATATATTCTCTGAATGCACGCGCTTTATGTCAGGAAGTCATAGAAATGCTTGTTTTTTCATGTGTAGTTCTTATTTAAGAAAGGTTTCGAAAGATTTTTTGTCACGAATGTTTAAGATCTCTTTGTGCAATATTTATTTTTTAATCCATTTCAGAGTAATTAAAGACATTTTGAAGAGTTTTTAAACTGTATTTGAATTAATGTTTCAATACTGTATTTTTCCTTTACAGGATAAGATAATTCAGTTACCTTTTCCTTCATTTTTTTTTTGTTCTATTTAATATTATTCATTTATTTTTTCATTCTGCTTTTTATATTTTATTTGTTTTTCCATGCAGATTTTTTAACTTTAATTTTCTTCTACAATGCAATTTCATTTTAAATAAGATTGTGGAGACATTAAAAATAGCTTAAAGCTTCTCATTTTTAGCTCTTAATATATTTTATAAATTAATGGTAGAAAATAAATGCAAGACCACTCATAATGCATTTCATTAATTAAAATTCCTCATTAATTTATGAACATTTATTGCAAATACACATTTATATTCATTTTTTTAAAAATTATTTTAGATTTGTCACAACTGATGCCTAAGTAATTTTTGTGTAATTTTTTAACAATATATAATGTATCTTTGAGTATCATAATAGCGTTGAATATAAACTGCTATTTATTTTTGACAGTTAATGAAATATAAAACCTCATTGTATACATTATTTTCTTTCATTTTTGCTAAAGAACAGATTAATCAAAATCAATTTATTCTTTATAGAAAGCTGTCTATTTATTAATAACTTTTTCTGTGAAAATTAATAATAAAACTCTTATAATTTTTGAATGTGCATAACATGCTAAATATTTATCTTTTAAAACACATTTAAAATTTTATTCTAGTGGATTCATAGAATTTTTCCGGTACATCATATGCAACCAATGATTCCATTTTTTACCATTTTATGCAGATTAATGCATAAATACTAAAATGTTATCAGAATACGTATTATTAAACAGCTATTTGCTCTTCAATCATTTCGGCATTGATTTCTATCTTTTTTGCATTTTTTTTATTTCTTTAATGAACACCAAAGAAATGAAATAATACTTTAAGAAAAAATTTAATATTTTTCTTATTTGTTAAATATATCAATTCCTTTTTAGTAGGATTCTTATTTAGGTCTCTAAAATATTGATTGTGAAATTCTGGTTGAAAAAACTTCGTAGTTCATGGACGGAGAATTGACGGAACTTTCGGAGAATAACTTTTAGTCAAATTACTTTTAGTCGGATAATTATGCTTAAATAGTCATCCTAAAGTTTCATTATATTAAGGTTTCAAATGTTTCTTCATTTTGATAAAATTAACTCTTTTATTACAAATTATTTATTTGCCTGAAAGAAAATAACGTATTTGACGGTACAACGCAATGTACAATCAAAAGCGTTATTTTCTTTAATGCAGATAAATGATTTGTATTAAATATTTTTGTATACTTTAAGGGTTAATTGTTTTTACAATAATTTGTTTCACAAATAGAGTATAACCATGACCATCTAGAGACCATGCATATTAACTTCGTCAGTAAAATTCTAATTATTAGATCACATGTAGTCAAATATGCTTAAACCTAAGCAATATTGTTCAATATAGTTTAAACGAATATTATTAATAGTATGTTTATTGATAATGCCCTTTACTTTTAAAATTAAAATCAATGTCTATACAATTGAAGAATTATGTTAATAACTTTTCTGAAGGTTTTTGCATTCATATCATAAAAAAGAGTCACTTAAAAGTTTGGAATTCTTCCCAGAAATAAAGAACGGTAAAAGATATTTTCACTTTGCGTATTATCTTTTTTCTAAAAGATGCAACGAGTTTCTTGAAATACTAAAATAACAAAGCAATCACAATCATTATTTCAGACTTATTTGAGTAATTATTGAATTTTATAACTTGTTTTATTATCAGTGTTATATGCTCTTAATTAACAAAAAAGAAATGAATGGGAAATATTTTCATACATCAACCCAACAAACTTCTACATTTCTCTTCATGAACAAAAGTTGTACAGTACATCGTTGTTATTTTGTGGCTTAGCCTCCAAAAATCTGACGAAGTCAGAAAAGATCCGTCAGACTGTTGACCCTAAGAAAATCGAGGATCAGAAGAAAAGATGAGTATATATTCTCTCTGCTAAGTCCAAAACAGTCCAGGATGTGATTAGCAGAAGCCTGCTCAAATTTACATTTAGAGCAGACCTCAAAGATTTTCCTACCTTTGAAGTACAGGAGACCCCTAGTCTGGCCACTTGCTGGTCTGGAAATTGCGGTTCTAGACGCTCTGTCACCATTGAGGGTGAATGAAGAGCCAGGCTCTTTGCCCACGTACTAGTGATGACAGGGAACAATCCTCCATCCTTTCGAAACTTAAAAATAACTATAATAGACTGATGTTATGAAAAGGTAAGTGTAGTGTATCTTTAATAATACGAAATGACTGCCATACTAAATTGCAAAATAATTAGTCATTGTCAATGAAATTGGAAAAAATAAATCAAGCTGAAATAACTTTTAATTACACTTTTACAATTCTCTCTGGGAAATATAAATTTATCTCAATCAAAACTTTGATTTTTTAGCATATTATTATCAATTTAAATGAATAGCTTACATCGAAAATTTAATTCATATAAAATTTTGATATTAGATTTAAATGATGTAATTTTATTCAGGAAAAAAATTGTAGTTATATTTTTGCAACTATTATATATTTCGTAGTAAAGAGTTTTGTTTTCAGTTTAAGCTTATAAAATTTTGGTTGTTACTTTCCAAAATTCAACTGTATGCAATGATTTAATTGTTTTATACGAATTAAAAAGTTGCGAAAAATATTAATTTTAAAATAGCGTGAATGAAATGTTATAGTTCTTTATGAATGTGTATGCATTCTTTACAAGAAGGAGATTGTTTCTTTACACCAGAGAAAAATAGCTGATAAGTTACAAGTTAATTAAAAGAAACAAATAGATAACAGAAGTGAAAAAAATGCAACAATTTAAATTAATAAATATCTCAAGACACTAATTTTTGTGGAACTTATATTACTCATTTTCATTTAATACACTCCGTCAAATGAATATTTATTTTAAATTTAAATAATAATTCTCGAAAAAAAATCACTTTTAATATTTCAATATAAAAAATTCATGATAAATTTCAATAAGTCGAGGTGTCTGAGGTGTCTAACATTATCATCAATAAGAGGATTATTTTCTTGTTTTTCTAATATCCTATGAAACTAAAATTATCATATTGAGAATTAAAATTATTAAAATGTATTATACTTTGTAAGCAGTTGCTTATCAAATTGATTTCAGCTATACGCAGACAAAGATTATTTTAGAAATATAATTAGATATAAAAAAAGTAATTAAATACATTGCACATTGTAAATAGTTGCTTAACAAAATGATTTCAGCTTTATGCAAACAAAGATTATTTTAGATACATAATTTCTATTTTGCAACAATTTCAATAAATATTCACTTTTGCATTCATGCATCAGATAAATTAATCAGCATCACAAAAGGCACTTTTTCATCTTCTTTAATGCTAGAAACAACATGATGAGTTTTTTTTTTTCCAAGCCAAGGTAAAGTTATCTTTCTTCATTCAAAAAATTGATGATATCAAGGTAAATATTTCACTAGTAACCTGATTATAAAGCAGAGGTCCTCCGCAGATATAGATGCGGAATGATAAGCATACGTTTCAATTATCGCGTCAACGTAAATGTTTCCCATTAGATAGGCGAATGGCTGATAAATCACTTTGCGGTATCACTGCGACAGTTATGTTGCGGAAGCAGAATGAAGCTCAGCTTCCGAAACACGCTTGCTTAACCTCTAACTGTTCAGTTAATTCCTAAGTGTGACTTACCGTGAGGAGGATTCTCTTGTTTTGGAAAGTGAGTAGAGTGTCCGGCACTCGAAAATGTCACGTAACAGAAAAGGGGTAACCAAGGAGTAAAGGATCGTTAAAATGAGAGGAAATGAAAAAAAGGAAAGGATGATTTAGATAAGAAATCGAGATAATTATCGATGTGAAAGTTTTAACTAAAAAGAGGTAGTTTTTAATACTTCCTAACAAGAATGATGCATCGTATAGTAATTTGAGAAAAGTGTACTTGACAGATTAAGATTCAGGTTAAGAAAAATTATTTCGCTACAGTATCATTTTTCATGAGCTTTCTAATTTATATACTCTAATTTGGTTTTAAATAGATATAAAGAAATAAGTTTCTTTCTTTTATAATATAAATTATATAAAATGTCTGTTTCAAAATATTTTTCACCATTTCTAAGTTATAAATAAAATATTATTAAGACAAAGAAAACTTATATTGAAATTTATAGAAAATGTAATTTAAAACGTTCTTTGGTAAAAATTTATAATTATTTTTCTCTTTCATAATTTGTGTAAAATATTTTACAATTTGTAATATAGACTTATATGAATAATATATTTTTTATGGAAAATAATATAAACTTAGATGAATGAATTAAATAACAATGGCTAAAAATCATCTATTTTGCTTGCAGAAGGATATATTAGTGGGTTATAAATTTATATTAATAAAATAATAAGCATTTATATTGATAAAAAATATTTAGCAACTGAAAAATTCAAAAATATTGTTACCATAAAATGTTAATACCCATAATATTAATTCCACACAGATTTCGGAAAAATGTTTCCGAAGAAAAAATGCAACAAAATTTATTCGTCGTATTTTTATCACAAGCTTTAACATTATTAAATATTTATTCACATTATAATAAAAATGTGAAGCTTATGTACTTTAAATACAATGAATTAATTTATTAATGCGCTATGTAAATGTTATCCATATTAAAATTTTATTTTTAAATGTTACATTCTTTGCAATTTTAAATACATATATTTATCCTATTCACCCAGAGAAATACTCTTCATTTACTTCTTCAGCACAATTGCAACATATTGCATGCTAAAACGTATTGTTCGTCGTTCATGCGTGAAATTTGAACAACCTTCTTTGCACAAGAAATGAGGTTAATAAGATTTAAAGAGTAAGGTATGCATATCAGGTATAAATTAATGATAAGATAAAGTAACTATCACTCCAGTAGACATGTCATAGTTTAACCGAGAGATACGTCTCTTCATTATAAATTAATCCAGTCTTCTGCCGTGTTTCTTCTTCTTGAGAATCTTGTATTAGGGAGATACCATCTCATTTATATATGCAACACTAGAAAGGTGCCGATCAATATCGGAAAGGAGAATCTAAAATGCATCTGAAAAATTCGCGAGGAAAACCCATTTTGAGAAAGAAAACCTTACAGTCATTATTCTACAATACCCCGTACTACATTTTTTCCACCGGCGAGTAGAGCATTCCATTTACGTAGTACCTAGAAGATGAATGAAAGATGCCACATCAGGTAAATAAGTGATAAGGTTTGGGAGTACATTTTAAAAGCGATTTTTTTCCTCAACCAATAGTAGCCCATGAAGAAAATTTAAGCATTTTATTGGCGAATGAAGAATTGGTATAAGCATTTTCTGAGATACGCACTTTCATTGCTTTAAGAAAAATAAATTTAACTTTTTTAATATATTTACCGAAGGAATCATGGAATGGTATTTCGAAATTGTAACTTTCCTGTAACTTACGAATTTTTATTTATTTTGTGCTGTTTTACTAAAACATTTATTCTTTTTCTTTTTTTTTACATTTTTCATAGACACATATATTATTTTTAATTTAATATTAATTTTTCGTTGTGAGAAATTTTAAATTAAATGTCAGAAGGTATAAAAAAAAAAAAAAAAAAAAAAAAAAAAAAAAAAAAAAAAACATGTAATTTTTTGAGATTTTATTTTATTTGTATTTTCTTACATTAGTTTAAAACTTATTTCCAAATATATTTTGACAAAATTAAGATACACTTAACAAAATATTTTTCTAAATACAATTATTAGTTTGTACTTTGTAAAATTGTAAGCTGTAAATTTGCAAAACAAAGGAAACAATATATTTCGATCATTAAATTTAATAAATAATAAAGTTTTTAAATGTTGTTTAAATGAAATAATAAAAAGCCATCACAACATAATTTTCATTTTTTGTTATTTTTCTTAAAGTTTTCATTTTGTAATTTTAATTAATAAAAATTAATAAACATTTTAATTTTAATTATTTAAACTCGATTTTAATATTATCTCTATTTTTCGAGTTTTTCTGTTATAAAATATAATAGCAAAATAAATATAAATCTTAATTATTTAATATTTTAATATGTGTTTATATAAGAAACTGTATAAATCATTATGGTGACAGAAAGTTTATTCAACAAACTTATGGAATTTTTTTTAATTACCAGTGTTAAAAGTCAGATAATTTTGAATGAATTTAGATTAACTTTTATTCATATTTTAATGATAATATTTTCAAGTAATATTTTCATGAGTTGCTATATGTTTCATATTAAATTACAATGCATATTATTATATATGTCTTAGTATATATTTTCATGTAAAAATATATATGATAAATTTATTTTTAGTTGACACACAGTTTCTCGCTATTCACTTTCTGAAAACCTCTGTTCTCATATATATTTTTCTAAACATTTCTTTTGTGACAAATTATGCTTTGAAACTGCTTTCCAGAATCTAAGAATTTAAAATGCGAGAGTTCTTAAACTGTTATATCCCTATAACAGAAGCTGATATTTAATTTTATTTTGATTCAAAATAATGCTTTTGCAACCTTAACAAAAATAAAATATCGAACTTGAAAAGAAGCAAACTATACAAAAATGAGATTTTAAGAGATATGGATCTTAAAGAAAAAAAAAGAATCTTTATGGAAACAAACGAGAAAGATTGTTTAATGTATGGACTACATAAGCTTGTCTCGAGTTTTGTTTGCCACGATGTAAAAAGAATTGAGGCAAAGAAAAAGCACTTTCTGAAATAAAAATGTGAAGTAGAATGCATTATCCACACACACACAAAAAGTACACCTACTTTCTTTATACAATTTCCAACTATCAAGTTGAAAAAAAATTCGGATGACTCTTAACGTAATCTTAATGTATTCAGGGAGCAAGAAAGAGACGTGGTTTCTTTCTTCAAGATAAAACAAGAAGTTTTGGAACTTTTTCCTAATTTGATGATGATATCTGAATAATAAGCTAACATTTTTCAAGAAAAATTAAATGTTCTAATTTTTTAAAATGGATTACATTATTCAATGGTAAAGGAGAAGTATCTAAGTCTTAAAAAATTTTTATAATTCTCTTTTAGATGAGATATCAAATTTTATTTAATTGCTATGTAATTTAATAAGAATGTGTGTCTGTGTTTCAAAAAAAAAATTTATTCTTAAAATAGAATAACAGTTTAATTTACTTAAATTTACCAAGAAAATCTTTCGTTTACATTCCTGCATTTGCATTTTTCTTTTATTTAATGTAAACAATGTTAGTTAGAAATAATACTTTTTCCATTTGTATTGTTCAAGAATGTTAATTTTATCCTTTTATTATGTTTATACAATTTATAGTTATTTAATTTTATCTTGTTATTCTGTTTTTATTTCGATTTTGCACTAGTAAATAAATTTAAAAGACATAATCATATATTATATTATAAGACTGGACAATACATATGGAATTGATTTCTGAATGTATTTATGAATAAAATACATATCACGTGATATTTCAATTCAATAATGTAATCTAAATATAGAATTATCAGATAAACCAATGTTTATATAAAAAAAAAAATCCTAAATCAAAATATAAATTTATCATTTAAATAATAAAAAAATTTCAAGCAATAGAGCTTACAACAGAAGCTTATATCTTAATTAAAAAAATACCCCTTTAATAACAAGAAATTATTCTGTGTGATCAAAACAGATATTTCCTAAGTCCATTATGATAGTTTAAAAATACTGCATTAATACTTAAATTTACTTTTATGGAAATCAAGAGATGTTATTGTCACTTCATACTTGTTATTTTTAGGTTTGATTTGATTGTTGTCTCATATTCACAATTTCCACTTGAGAGCTAATTCAACCTGTATTAATATCTTAAAAGGAAATTAAAATAATAAATCTTTTACACCCAAGGAGAAAGTCGGATAAGCAAAATGTGTAACCTGCCATCAACTTTTGAATATTCTTTAGCAATTTTATGACTAAATGCACAATCTTTTGTTTAAGGAATAACACAAAATTAGTCTTGATCAAATTTATATTGTAAAAGGGTATGGAAGTAAACTACAAAGCATGATGACAATTTTCTAATGATGTTTCATTCAACAATAGCAGGTATCATAAAACATAGCAATAATAAAACTCCTTTTACTCTGTTTTCTATAAAAAAATGTATATGCTTTTTAAAATATTCAAATATTTAGGTTTTTCTGAAGGGTGAAAAAATGAAGTAAGAAATATAATGCCGTGTAATACAAAACGCGTCAAAAGAGTGAATGGATTCTTACGGGGTATTTTTCTTTTCAAGATAAACATTTGACTTTTATGTGTTTTAAATCCTTATTCTAAAAACATCACAAAATTTTAGAATGGATAATGTTTGTAAACAAAGTAATAGTAGTTTTCTAGATTAAAGAATAAAATTATGTATTGTAAAATTATTAAAATAAAAATTATTTGTATAAATTTTTCCATTTGTAAATTAAAGTATCTTATTAATTAAGGTTATTGTGTTTCGATTGAGTAAAAATTAATTTAAAAAAATTTAATATATATCTCAGTAAGGATTTTTTGATGTACATAACTCTATTTTTCTATTAATGAAATAATAGCCATAGAAAATTATCTTTAATTAGAATACTGTTTTATTATTTTACGTATTATTATCCAATATGAAAAACCATCGTAACAACAAGTTGTTGACTAATTGTGATGAAAACTGATAACCTTACAGTGAGAAACAAGGATTTAAGCTTGGATAATTAGCAAATGATCTATTTAAAAACTTAACTCTTATAAAGAGAAGAGTTAACCGTTGACTTATTTTCATCTTGGATGCAAACTGATTCTTAGAGTGACGTAAACTAATACAAATACTAATTTGCGTCTTACACAATCTTTTACCAAATTGCTTCCAATTTTTGTTAAAGCAACAACATAACGAAAGATTGCTGTAGCCCTTTCACATTGTCTAAAATGTGCTCTAGGGAGACCTAATCCTGTATTCAACAGGTTTAAATGCAATTAATAATAATACGTGGCGTTTGCAACTAGGAATTATCTTTTTAAGAGGTAAGTTGATGTTGCTGCATAATAAATATCAACACAACAGACAGATCATAGAATGCTGTTGTACAACCTAGAGACTTTTTTTAGAAATAAAAATCACAGGCCACGTTGCTACTGAACTTAATGTCTTCTAATAGGAGTGCGCAATGTGTTTGATAATAAAACTATTTTCATGCGGTGTTGGACCTCTCCAATCATTGAATTGATCATCTTAAGGACACAAATAAAGCAATTACCACTAAGAGAGCCATATATGTTATTAGTCTCAATACAATTCTCAGCTGATAGAGCATTGCATCACTGTAGTTGAACTTGATAGAGCTTAATCATGAGCATTAAACATCATTGAGGTGGGGTATAAGAATTCCGCTTTCTCAATAGTCTGTATACTTTTTTGTAGTGTGAAATTGAAACTTTATGGAACATGAAGGTTTAGCCGGGTCCCTATTTTAAGAGTTTCATTTAATTTATGGTCATATGCATAATGTACCTAATTTTACACTTTATTTTTCACTTAATTTTTAATTGCATTTCATACATTTTATAATAATTACTTGTTATTAAATTTCAAGAGCAAATAATTTACACAATCATATTTAATAATAATTATTTATTCTCTGCTTAGTTCAACAATTCTAAACTTATTTAGCATTTCCTATAATAAACTATGGGAATATTATATGAACAGTTTAGCCCCAGAATTTTAAGTTGAATCACGTGCTCTTTATTTTTTGTACCGTTTCTAAATTGCTGTAAACAATATTTTGTTAAAACCAATGTATACATTAATTAAATTTATAATTTTATGGGAATTTGATAATTTTTATAAACTTTCATTTAATTAAAATATATAAATATTGATACAGAATAAATCACAATTTTACTTATTGTCATTTTCAAGAAATATTTCTAAAATTTCTAAATAGTAGAATGTTAATTTTAGGCTAGCAGCTGTAAATGATGATTCAGGGATGATGAAGGGGAATAGTAATCTACACCTCCTCCGCAGGAGATCCTTATGTTCCATTTTCTAGAGTCAGCTGCCAAGGACAAGCCTTAATCGTATCGATATAGCAGTATTGTTGAATGAGATACTATATTTATGCTAATCTTCTTTACTCATTCTGAATTTAATATGCATTATGCCGAAAGCAGTGGAAAATTGACATCAGTAAATTCTTACGGGAACTTCTCTGTGGCATTTAATATATTTTCAAAAGTATTAGAATGAAAGGAAATAGAAATATGCATCTTTAATTTGAATTGTACAATTCTGTTACAGAAAATTAATTTCCTTAATTTATTACTTTTGAGTCAAAGAAACTCTTTTAGAAAATAAATATGGGTAATTAGATAAATAAGATACTTGCTAAAATTATATTTTGATAAATGATATCCTATGTAAATTATATACATTGTTTTTTTCATTGATAAATATTAGCAAAATTTTGCGAGCTAATCATAATTCATAAATTTTTAATGTAAATTTCAGTTCAATTGACATGCAAATTTCCTTATAATAATTTTGCAGTCTTTGATAAATTTTGTTTTTATAACATGATTCAAGAGAAAGTGTATTTATCTGAACGTAATATTTGTTTTTAACTATTTACCATTACATTTATTGTAATAAATCTGCCATATGTTCTTTGCAGTGGAAATAGACTTTTTAAGATCTATTTTTAGAAATTTATAAAATATAGAAAATGTTTTGTAATTTTTAAATACTTTCTTTTTATGTTAATAGTTTTGCTGTCTATTTAGTTATATGAGAACTAATGCAAAATAAATTATAATAGAGGACTTGGAAAGAATACAGCTTCTAAGTGGAGGACTTCTGGAATTCTTAAAAATCTGTCAAAGGTTGAGAACAACTCTTGTTTCATGAAAATTTACGCTTCATGAAATGATAACATATATAATAGTTTGAAATATTACATTAATAGGTTTCTTAATCATTACATATATATATATATATATATATATATATATATATATATATATATATATATATATATATATATATATATATATATATATATATATATATATATATATATATATATATATATATATATATATATAAATATAAATATATATTTAAGTGCATATGTAATTGTAATGTATGTCTGATAAAAGTATTGCTCACTTATAATTTTTAATTTTTATTATAGTGACATCTAAATTGCAAATATAGTGGTATTTTCAATGACAGATAAGAAAACAAAATCCAACATATTAATCTCAAGTGCATGAAAAATGGACTATTAAGCATATGACAAATAGTCATAATATCAACGGAACATGAAAGTTATGTGCAACCACATTCTTAACTAGAACAAATATGCTTAAATTTCATTTGTAATATGCATAAAAAGCTATTAATGTACTTTAAAATAAGGAGAATAGACTTTTCCTACAAGTTGTTATTCTTAAAAAGAACTGACATTTTAAATTTTTGTTTACTTCTAATAATATATGAAAAAAAAGCTCAACTTTAAAAAAAGTATAACCTTAAATTAAAAACTAGTTTTCTTGAATAGAAACAAAATAACTTTCATCCACTTAATAAACAATATCATACTTCGATAAATCTTTGTTAGTTTATTCAATCAAGTTTTGCAAAATGGGTGAAATATTAAATGTGTTTATTTAAGCTTTTTATCAATGTGTACTATGTACAATGTCTATTAACATCATCAGTATTCTTCTAGCTATTTTCCATTCACATAAATTTCCAATATAGTTAATGTTGGTTCAACTTTAATTTAAAATTGATTTTAAATCCCGAATTTTAATTAAAATTTGAATTTTTTCTATTTAAAAGGTTAACAAATTTTTATTAACTAAGGCATTAATAAATAAAATGGTTAATATTAAAAAATTTAATTACATCTCTCTGTCATCAAAACTGACAAAAATAATCATTCATAATTTTCATTAAGATTTTAGGAAATGTAATTGAAAAGATTGCTGAATTATTTTCGATCTATATAAAGCTATTTAAATTAGAGTACTATTAAAATGCTTTATGGATAAATGATTCCAAGAAAAAAAAGCAAACAGAAATTTAACAGTTTTGTTAAGTATCTTTTTAAGAATCGGAACACATTCGGAAATATCAACGTTTATTTTCATAACACAAAATGTTTTTCATTTATATTTAAAATTAAAAATGATTGTTACTTAGCAATTCATCATCTAATACGGTCCAATATAAAAAATAATCATCATATGAAGACTGAGATATTTAATTGCAATAAGAAATGTGAAATATAAAGAGTATGCGCAAGAAACAATTAATATAAATTCAAAGGGACTTATTATTCTAGAATTGGAATGTTGTAAAGAGAGGATATGAATAGCGTATTGAACATTTCTGTTTTGCATACAAGTTATCATCAGGAGTAGTACAAAGTTTCTGTGAGGTGTCTGCTAGAGTTTATTTTTAATCATTTTTCTCTCCAAAATTTTGGTTGAATCTTCAAAATTCAGACAAATTTCAATGAATTTTCCTTAATGTTCTAAAATTGCCTTAGGGAAGGGAGATCTGGACGATAATTGGGAGAAAAGTACTGAACTAACTTGAATACATTTCATAGCAATACGTGCCTTACGTATTTGAACATTATCATAATGAAAAGTTAGCTCACGATATGTGACAAAATAAATAATAATATAATTAGTACTTAAATATTGAAAATACAGCTTTGAGATGTAACTATTAAAAATATCCAGATTCTAAACGAATGAATACCCTAGACCAGAACTTCTTGCTGTTGGTCTGTTCTTGTTGTCTCTGTATATTCTGCAGTTTTCATTGGAACACAGTTGAAAAAGAAATTTGTCATCGAAGCTACATTTTAAGTTAACCTAATTTCAAGCTGATCAAATTTGGTATCATTGCATTTGGACTGATGATAACAAATAGCAAGCAAATAGTCAAAACAAGTATTATCTTAAGACTGATTTGAATAACAATGTTTAATTCGTAAAAACTGTAAATTGCCAGATATCAGCACATTATATATAATTATTAAATTGCATCTTATTTTCTTATATTTTTCTCATAACTGAAGTAAACAAAATAATCACAAGTCATTTCTTAAAAAGCAATTTCCTTCCTTCACATTCTTCATGAATGAATCAGTTTTTTACTACCAGCTATTAGATTGTCAAACATTGAATTGAAAAAGATAGTTTATATCTAGTTAAATACAAATATTAATTTATATATGCTTAAGGAGAATTTATATTGAAAACATCTTCAGAAAATCTCCTGAGAATTTTCAGACCTAAAGGATAGTTATGTATTAGAGAAATAATTAAGATACAGAAACTAAGTTATATATCTTGATTATTCGTACTCTGTCATTTATTTAAAGATAATTTACAAACTAAGAATTAGTTAAGGATCGTTAACAGATGCAAGCTGTCTCATCTCGTTATTTTAAAATTTTTAGAACACAAAAAGCAGTTAACTGTATACATGCACCTTAAAATGCTTCACCTCATACCATAAGTAAATTTCCTTATTTATCAATTAAAAGACGAAATAAACTGCGTTATATAAACTTGTTAAGAAATTCTGCTTTTATTGTTGTATAGCTTATATCAGCATGATATTTACAATCTCAAATTTTTCAGCCTTCTTAAAAGAATTCAAAATTGTTTTTTCAAAAAGATAAATATATATTTGGTATCTTCTCCCCCATTACCAATATATTTTTCTCAAAAATCATGAAATAAGATGATGTCTATTGAAAATAATATTTCTTATTCATTTCAAGATTATCTTTGATGACAATTATCAATAAGGACAGTTAATTTCAAAGGATATTTAAAATTGGAATTCTTGAATATGAACTAATGCTGAAATATATGTATACTAGAAAGATTGAGTCATCCTATAATGTCTCAGCTCATTTTTCCATCACCTTATCACCCATCTCTTTATGTGTCGGGTGAAATAAATTTTCTTGATATAATTATTAATTAATTTCTAATGTAACTATAATATGAATATTAAAGTTTGATACTCTTTTAAAAACAAACCTGCCACATATGTGCATTAAGGTTGTTGAAATTAAAAACATGTTTCATAAAAGGAAATATTTTAAAAAATTTAATTTTAAAAAGTTTATTTTATTTTTCTCTTTAAGTACTTTGAGCATGTTTTGTACATTCTGATAAATGCTATTTTTCTCTTAACATAGCATTCATTTTTTTTCCACATATAAACTCGATTAGTATTAAATGTTAATATTATCATCCCCAAATGTTATAACTTACCTTAAGAAACATTTTTTTTGTTATTTTTCCTTAAAATTTCTGCACGTTTTTAGAGAAAAATTCCATAAAACATGCGTTAAAAAATTACATAATTTTGTTAATGAAATTGTACGGTTTCTTGCTAAAGAAGTCAACTTAAGAGTATTGTTTCAATTATAATTATTTTTTTAACCAACTTTCACTACATCATTATTTCAGTAAGCTGATATTATTTTGAATAATATTAGATATTTGTCGAGTTTCGTGAAAAAATATTTATACTAAGATATTTAAATCTGATTTTCATCATGATTTATTGCTACAATGTCTTTTAGGTGAAATGCAATTTTTAAAAAAGGGAGGTAAATAAACATAAATTTATCCCTTATGTTCTGGAGAAAAAGAAAACTGTTTTTCTGTCGAAATGAAATTCCTTCCAATTTACATTATTATCTCAGGGGAGATAGCATGCTTCCAGTTTTAATCTATTTCTACTCTCATTGTTCTTATTATATTATATAGTTTAAAATTTTTCACATTCGAAACATAATATTTAAATAAAAAACAATTCAGAATAATTGGATGAATTTTGATTGTAAGGGTAATAATCAAAATATTTAAATATCAAACATTATTTGAAATGTAATTTATATTTGAAAATATATGTAAATTAATTAATCAAAATTGCTATAAAAGACCGTAACTGAATGCGAAATTATAATAACAAAAAACAAGTTAAAACAACAATAAGAAAAATGCAAAGAAATTGTACTTAGTGATTAATAAAATTAAGTCAAAAGAAAAAATATTAAAATGACTGTTAATACCTAAATAAAATTTAAAATATTTTGAATCAATTCTCTTAAAAAATGATATGTTTTAGTAAGTTTATCAAAATATTTCCAGTATTAAATTTAGAGATTATAAAACTTATAGTTAAAAATTACCTAAAGGGACATAAAAGTTGTTTTATTTTATGTATGTGTATGATTTAACTAGACAGTAATTCAATAAATTATTTAAAAAGAAGGACATTTTTTATTAAAAATAAAAAGGAAACACTAATTTATAGAGAGTTTATATTAACACCATTTAAAAATTACCGTACAAACTCGTATAATCTAGCTCTTGTTATTAAAATACTAATATATAAATACTATTATATAGATATCTTGACTATTGACATCATTTAAAACTATTAAAACAATCTCGTGTTTTATATGAAAAATATGATGGGATTTTATTATTGCAAAATTTTTTGGAATCATGATGAAAAATACATTTCCAAAAAAACATGTTTATCTATGTCAAACCAATGTTTGCGTTTCAGTGAAATTATTGTTAAAATGTGTATCAAAATATTTGAAGAATGTCTCACGGAAGGGTGTTGAGATAAATAGTTTGTAATGTACTCATCACATATTTCTCAATATGAATAAAATACTTACATATCCGTATATCATAGAATAATTACATTAATCATTATATATCATAGAGTAATTACATTAATCATTATATATCATAGATTAATTACAATACATAATCTGAATTTAAAGTTTCCATCATTTTTATACATAAATATTCTAACATATGTGCTTCAATACTCATGTTGAATAATGTAAATCGCTTATATAAATCAACCCCAAAATATCATAGCATAAATATTAAAATGCTGAACGAGTGACTTATACATTTATTTAAAAGGTGTTTATCTTACGACTTAAGGGAGTGACAGATATAGAAAAACCTATGTGTCTTTTTAAATAAGATTATAGCCTTACTGACATACATAAGCAATCTTACTTTCATAAATCTAAAAAGCTCTGTTTTAGTAAGAAGCTTTGCGTTATTGAGCAAACTTGACAATGGATATTTAGTAAATTATAGGAATTTGTCACAAGGGAAATCTATATCAATCAAAAGCACCTTTAACATGTATGTGTGTGAAAGACTGCTCTATAAATACTTTATAGATCACTAAACTACAAGTTAAATGCTTGTAATTTAATGAGCTATAAAGTATTTCTAAAAGTAAGTCTAACACACTATCATATTTAAGATTTGTTTCTTAAAATAGTTCAATATAGAAACTTCAGTCCATAATACATTAAAAATCACAAAAAAATACTTAATTATTTCATCTTTTAAATTTTATTATTTTTAATAAATTGTTAATCTTCGTGTTTTATTTAACTAAATCCAGTCATTTTTGAAAAGAAATTACAATATTTATTTCATAATTTTTATATTAATCTGAAAGTATAAACTCAAATAAAAAATATGTCCAATTTACTAAAGGGCATTAGAATTTATTTGAAAAATTTGCCTGCAAATTTTATTTAAAGTGAATGCGATATTTTAAACTAGAAATTATTTATATTTTGTGTTACATAAATTTCAACTGTATATACATGTTCACTTTATTTTTATTAAGAATATTTTGACTATACATGCAGGATTTCAACATAGTCTTAAATCATTACATGTGCATTGCAATATATTTCAATTTTGTGGGTCATTAGAAAATAATATTTAAAAATAATATAAATGACATAACTGTTTAGTAAAATAAAAAATAATAAAGTAAAAATTTTTTATTTATATTCAGTAGAATCAAATGGGAATATTTGAAAAAATTAATAAGTACTTAAAACGATATAAACTAAGGACTAAGATATTTGCAAAGAGAAAATAAGTAGTTATTTATTTTTTTATATTTTTATTATAAGCTAAAGACAAAAGTAGAATTCGCGCCTTTCTAGAGCACTCAATTATTAATCAAATGCGATACAGCACATGATGTGTGAGGAAAAAAAACAGAAAAATCGAATAATAAATAAAAATATATAATTTTATTGAATAATGAATTTCTCAGTATATCTTTCTCTTTGAAAACAAAAGCCCCATAAAGAAGATACCGCAAATTTATTTCAAAAAATAATTGCTGCTCTTGTCAAACTCATTTAATGTATGTATTTTGTGATTCATTTTAATGAATTTTTATTTACATTTTGATAACTAATATTGATAAATTACATAAAGATCAAACTTATTTATCAGTTAATAATATAAAGGCTCAAATTATCTTATTCTTCAGTAAGTAACATTAATAATTTACATGAAAGGTTTTCATAAGCATCTAAAAGTTTATAACATTAATGTTATAAACGTTCAGGATTTAGTTGTAAAAATTTTATAAGAAATACGAAGTGTGTCCAATTTAAAAATTTATTCAGATAAATTTCTGAAGAATCCTCATAAATTGCTACACTTACTCCAACATTTAGGAAAAGCAAAAGGTAGCATGGATTACTTCTTAAAGTTCATTTTAATTAATCACAGTCCTATAAATGACGAAAACATAAGGTAAACTGTGATAAGAGAAAATTCACTCCCCTTTTCTGCATTAACTTACGACACAGCTGGCCCTAAGAGGAATTTTTAGAAGAAACAAACCATCTGCATCATTAATTCAAAATAATATCGGAGAAATACATACAGAATTAAATCCTTTTCACTGCCGAAAAGGGATTCAATAGCATGAAAAGATCCTTAGGGTAGCATAAAACATGTACACACTAATTTTACTAATGGTCAAAGAATGAAAATTTATTTCATAATTAAAAGCATGGACGTCGTCTTACAATTTTCATGCGTAGACATTTATTGAACATCCTAATCTTTGAAGTTTTTATCAGAGAATTAACTTTACAGATAAATCATTGTATCTATTATTTTGCGCTATAAATTATGAATATGAAATAAACTATTGGATCAAAAAATATTTTATTTTTAACTGTCGAGCAACGATAATTTATTTTTGTAAGCTTAATTAAAATTTTATAAGAATCTGAAATTTTTAATTTAAAAAATGAAAAGATAGCAGAAACTGAAAGATTGATTACATTTTTTTTTAGAATTAAAACAAATTTTAGCACAAGTGTATCGCCAATCTTTTGAAAGTTATAAAAAAATTAATAATTATCAATAAACTGAAAAATTATACATAGTTAGATTTTTGACTCTAATGATTTTTATTAATAATAACTAGAAGTAAGAAATGTTGTAAATATGTCTTATGTTGTTTGATCTCTTATTTGACATAATTTCTCCAGTGTTTTACTTTAAATAATTGAACAGATTTAGAAGAAACCTTATTTCAAACTATAAATAATAAATTTTGTCTTTAAAGTTTAAATTTATACGAATTCTGTTAAACATAACGAAATTTTATTTTATATAAATTAAATAAATCAATAAATTTGATTCCGAAAGAGTTATTTTTTCTAATTTGAAATATATCTAGAAGAAGGAATGAATTTTAAGAATTATTTGAATGTAAATAAATTCAATTACTTAAAGGTAATAATTTAAATTAGCACATAAAAATTTTAAAAATTATTAGAGAAAAAATATTTAACGGAGTGAAATATAGTATGCCTAAGTAATAAATAATAAGCAAGGAAGTAGCTCTGCATAATATAATTGAAAACATGTTTTAAATCTTATTCATGAAATTGGAAAATAATTTTCCAATTTTCTACATGCTTAGACTATCCAGTAAGCATTTAAGCTCCATTTCCAAACCTTAAACTCTAACATGTTACATTATCATAGCATGCTGAACTTACTTTTCTGTTTTGATATTTCTTTAAAGTTTAATAATATTTTTCATTTTTTTGACAGCGTGGGATGCAGTTCTAAGAATAGAAATGATGAAAATAAAAATTTCCTAGAATGACAAACATGCTTTTTCTATGGCATGAACAATAAAATATCCGAGAAATAATTTTCATATGAAATATTTTTAATATTTTTTTAATTAGTTGAAATTTTATTTCCTTGAAATAGTTGTAATAATTAGCATATTTTGTTTTAGAATCAGTAACGAACACTTATATTATTCATCAAATTTAAAAAATAGTATGTTTAACTATGTCTGTGTTCTTGTTGAACTTGTAAAACAATTCTATAATTTAAAAAAAAAATACTTCCAATGTATACCTGCATACATCTTTCAATTGAATGTATATATGGACAAAAATAAAAAATAATTAATAGAAAGTTATTTAAAAAGGTGGTAACCTGAATTTTTTTATTTCTCACTAGAGGAATAGGAAAGAAGAAAAAAGCGTCCAGAAGTTATTTAAATAATCATATGATAGAAAAAATAGTATAATAATTAACCATAAATAAAAAATACAGAATTCAAACAGAAAACAAGAATTATGACTACATAATACGCAAAAAAAGAACAAAAATAAAAGTAATATGACGAATGAACAACGTCATTAAAATGTAAGTGTAAAATATAATAAATTCAACCAAAATTAAAGACATGAAATTCAATTTCAGGGAATTAAATAAACATTCATCTAAATTTAATTACATAAATTCTAAGACATTTAAAGGTTTAAAGTATTCAAATGACAAATTTGGACATTTAAAGGTTAATTTAAAAAAAAAAAAAAAAAAAAAAAAAAAAAACTAATTTTCAGAATTTAAAGTTTGTTAAATTAGGAAATAAAAATTATAGCTGCAAAATTATTAGCTAAGAACTAATAATTATTACTATTAATTATTAATGATAACAATTAGTAGTTAATTATTACTGTTTGTAATGGGAGAGATTTAAATAAATAAGCATAATCTTTTTAATCTCTTCTACAACTTGATGATTATTAAAGAAGACATTTTTAGAAATATTAGATATCCAACTAATGAACTTAATAATTTTATATTAAAATACTGATACTTTTTATAAATTTAAAAATACACATAATTCATGTAATTAATACTACACACACACACACATATATATATATATATATATATATAGCTTTTATTGTTATATGCATACGCATATAATATGTACGAATTTTTTACATAAAACATTGCTCTCAATTTGAGAAAATTTAGCGGATACAAAATATACCACTTTTAGCGCTAAATACAAAAATGCAATTTCCAAATTTTTAAATGACAACAAAAAATGTGTGAATAAAAATTAAAGAATGATTCTGGTATATAAAATATTTTCAATAGTCCATTAAGAGTCATGTAGGAATTTATTTCTTATAAATTTATAAATTCTAGTTTAGATATTTTACAGTCTATATATATATATATATATATATATATATATATATATATATATATATATATATATATATATATATATATATATATATATATATATATATATATATATATATATATATATATATATATATATATTTAAAGAACATTTTGCTTCATTTTTCTGACAGAGAACATGCTTATGATAAATGTATAAAAATGGCCTTTCAAATTAAATTTTTCACACTATCCTACATATAAATTTTCTATGTAATATTGATGCATGCAAAAATTTATATTCAACCATAAACTATTCTTTAAATACTAAACTTTAGAAGACGTAGTTTATATAAGCACTTGATGCTATAAATATTTTATAAATAAGTGATGAATGAATTTTGGTAGTCACTAGAAGCAAAACCATTTCTGTGAAAAATGGTATTTCCAAGTTCAATTGATGTAAGCGAACAAATGAAAATTATAGTTACATACAGCAGCTTTTATATAAGTATATATTCATACATGTATAAATATATTATATATCTGTACTACTCTGAAAGAGTTGATTCAAAATAAAATTAAAATACCTTGACCTATGATCCAAAAGGCAATTGTTTTATTTTATTATACACATCCTAATAAGTAAGTAATAAATTAATTAATAATTAAAATAAATTAATAATAAATTATTGATAATTCAAAATAAAATTTTCATTTAATGAATTTTTTAATATATTCAGTGCTTTACTAAATATTTGTGAATTGTTCACGAAATGTGAGATACGTTTTAAGTTGTTTGAGTATACATGATGGCATTTTTTATGTCAGTAGCATCTTATTTATTTCAAACCTAATAGATTTCTATTATAAGTTTACTATAAAAAATGTTTCTATAATTGAGAATATTTCTCTATAATTGAAAAATTGTATTGATGTAAGAAAATTACTATAATGCCCTTCACTTTCAGCAATAATATTGATTATATGTATGAATATGTTAAAACTACATGTTTTTATCATTTATTTGTTTTGAAGAATTTTCAATTTCGTATAAATTGTTTTTAGCTTATATAAAAGTGATTAATAATAAATCAACCGTTTAATAAAGTAAGTGGAAACTTGGTGATCATTTTAACAGGCATACGAGCTTTCTGTAAGATGCTGTCATTTATCTCCATTGATATATTCCAAAAATGCATAAGAGGAAGAAACTGATAGTAAAGTCTTTTTATAAAAATTTTGGTACAGATTTTAGCTGAGCTATATGCTTTATTAAGATTAAATTTTAAAGTTCTAATAATGTTAGGCAAAAGTTTTACCCTTCATTTTAATTTCAAAACAATCGAATTTATCTTCTTGAAATTGCAGAGAACATTTAGTTTTTAATTTTAACAATTGAAATAAATGTTGAATAGATTTTATCACAATTTTTAAATGTTCCTACACATATAACTTATTTGGAGTTAAATAGTTATTAAAAAGAAAGGATTTATAAGGAATACTAATAATAGTGAAAATATTCTATACTGAAATACTTTTTTATTTAAAGAATACTTTTAAGAATGTTGTAGTATTTAAATCTGATCTCAGTTCAATATTTAATATTTTATTTCAATTGCTGAAAAGAATACATGCATTCATACAAATATATGTGTATATATATATATGTGTGTGTTTATATATCTATATATATATATATATATTTGTGTGTATATATGTATATATATGTGTATATATAAATATATATATATATCTATATATATATATATATATATATATATATATATATATATATATATATATAGGTATATATGTACTCTATAAAGAGGGAATTATATGTGTATATTTCGTAGAAGAAAACAGAGGATTACAACATTAAAACTGCAAAAATTTTAAAATTATATTGGAAGTCCATCCTACACTTATATATATCAATTATTGGATATATTTGTTCATGTGAATGATAATCGTAGCATTTTCTTTATTATATGTATGCATTACATATACATTTATTAAAACTCCATTAATAAAGAATGTGGATATTTTTAAGTTATTAATGTACAGATATTCTATTTATAGATACAGTAATATTTATCAAGAATGAATAAATCTGTAGGTTGGAGTACTTATGAAAGATATTCAATACATTATATGAAACAGTATTAATTTGCATCATAACTTTTTTTTTCTCAAAAGACAGATACTTAAGAGGGAAAGAAACATTATAAGTCAAATGTCTAAATGTCAGGGGAAAGTTATTAATCGATAAATATCTTTGAAGTAACGATACGCAAGAATGTGTAATTAGACTCTATGGGCAATGTCTAATATACCCATCTTTACTAATATAACAATTTGTACTTAAGTTTATCCGAAGTTTAATGCATTGTTAAAAATAAATATGATGATGACAAATTCAAATGGCTTAGAATGATGAATATCCGAAATTAAGCAACTAAGAAATTTTAGCTAATAATCAATTTTTATAAAACATATTGATGAATACACATTGTAAAAATATACTTCATTACACAACTTTCATTACATATACTTCATTGTACAACATTTAAAAACATTACAAAGTTTTCTTTATCCTTTATCTTACTAGTAATTTTTTCTCTTTTCCTTTCTTCATTTTCAGTTTATTCTGAGATTTTATATTGTATTTTTAACTTTACTTTTACTCTGCATCCTTCATAAGCAAATGATTTAATATTTTTTTTGAAATTATAATTTATGTATGATTATTCCTGATTATTTGCTATATTTAAAATAATTTTTGTCTTCATTTCCCTTTTTGTTGATTACAGCAATGAAAAAGATATGTTCAGTTTCTGCTGCTAATAATTGTATTTTTAACAATAATGCAGAATGTTTTATTATAACAATTACTTTTACAGATTAATTCAGAATTATTGTTTAAAAACCTACAAACAAGTAAGGTACCCAATAACAAGCAAAAATCGTAGTAGAACATTTGGTCTAATGTGCAACTTGAACAAGCTTGAGAACAATAAAAGCTGAATAAACTAGTTAGAGAAAACCAAAAAAAGACTTAGTTAAAATTTATTTTAAAGGCATGTTTTTAAAAGTGAAATTAGTGCATTTTGTTACCGTTACGTTATCAGGAATATATTTAGTAGCATGAATCGGAGTTGCATGTAGAATTGTTGTCAATATACAATTCATTTTTGAGAAGGTTTGTTGTAAGGCATACATTATATTTGCAGATAACAGCATTGAACACCGATTTTAAAGTTTTCATGTTGAGCAAAATCTTTTGTAAATACTTGTTTGTGATATAAGGTATCCATATTGGTAATCTATCTACAATCCTTCAGTGCTTTGTTTAGTAGTCATACAACACATCTGGATTACTTTTGAAAACATATACTGCTCTATGATAGTTGCTTATTGTTGTGTTTCTGATCTGCAGGTAGATACATAAAAAATATTTCAGAATCATCCAATATATGTAATTAATTAAAACTTTTGCGAAAATGTATAAATCGCTTTTAATGAAAATAGTAAATTTGTATTTAATTGCTTTTCTAGGAAATAAGAGTTTACTGATTTAAAATATATCATGAATCACGTGAACAAAAAGTTATTCAGAACAAAATAATGAAAGGATTCATCTTTTAATAGAAAAATTAAAAATATAAACAGTGTTTTCATTTTAAACTCATATGTAAATTAAATAGCTGGAAAACTACTGATCACCAGTTTTATATTTTGTAGTACTATAAATTGCACCTAAAAGTAAAAATTGGGACAGATTTTTAAACGTCTTGAGAGTTATTATAAATAGAACAAACATCACAGAATGGAAAATAGTTTAAATGAAAAGAAAAAAGATGCTTCCAGCTGAAATTTTTAAGAATTGCAAACAGACCCTCATTCTGTTTGGAATCATATCACTATTAATTCATTATCTTTCTAAACACTGAATTAGTAAATCGTTAAGAAGAGAATAGACCACATGTAATAGATTATTTAATGATGAAAGCTACTCTAATATTGCTTAAATAGCTATGACCTACTATAGCTCCGGAAACAATATTAATATGCAGTGAGGTACATTAATTTATCTTTGAAGACAGAACAAAAAAGAAAAATATTCGAATTTTAAGCTGACATAGATGTAAACTTAGAACAGATGGGTAAAATTTAATCTTTCCTTTTTAAGCTATAACTAAAACCGTGCCTGGTTGACCTACACTATGTGATCAGATCTTATTACTTTGACTGAGTTGACGCTGTCTAACTATTGGAAAATGTACAGAAGATATTTTAAGAATGTATGGCATATTATCTTCAGGGAGGATTTTTCCAAATTAATAACAGTACTCACGTATTCCAAGAAACTATATTAAAAAATCCTGTGGGTAAAGTCTCCATTATATATGAATCTATGAAATTAAAATGCAAAATTTATCATCTGCATTATAATAAGAAATTGAACGAGTATTTTTCTTGATGTTATAATTTAGTTTTTGTAATAAGTGAAATTATATTATTCAGGTATATACCACTGAATTTCAATTAGCAGAGTTTCATCATCTGGTCTGCAATTTTGCTCAATTCTTTTTCTAATTTATCAACTTTAGAATTATTACCCTTAAGAAAATAGCTTCAAAATGAAATAATTTTCTAAAGGCTCTTCAACGTTTTCCGAATGAACACAGGTATACATAATTTTTGATTTTGAAATTTAGTTGTTCAGAAAATAGGAGTCTAAGACACTGTAGACCACCATCGTTACATATGCACATTATTTTAACTTATTATTCCAAACATGGCTGCTGCTTTTGAAAACTGAATTAAAAATAAAAAAGGATATATAGCAATGTACTGTCTTAAGTGTTCTATTAGGAAACCCAAAGAATTCAATGTATCCTTGCGATTTTCTAAATGAGTCATTAAGTTAATCAACAGGTATCTCTGCTAAATTGAAATCCTTAGAAATATTATGATTGCAGTGAAAGGCAATATTTAAAAAACAATCATTTGTACCAATATGACACAGTGTGAAAATAAAACTAATCAATTAAAAGGGATTTTTTCTACCACTAACTTCGTGAACTGACAGTGGACTGTGTAAAGACTTTAAAAAAAAACTGTGTAAAAAAATTTAATTTCCTAAAATGAATATATAAATAGTATACCCTTATTGCTGACATTTTAGTATCTTCAGTCATTTTTATAAATATAAAAATAGCACAGACATATATAATACATATAATAGTTAAAAAAATACCGTAATAATACACATGTGTTTATTTTCCTAGGATTTGCTAAATGTAAATGAAAAGTGGATTCAAATGCAAAACAGATTAGAGTAGGTAATAGTTTTATGGTAAAATGCATAACATATAAATTATAGAGAAGATATTAGCTACATATTTAAGAAAAATTAAAATTCTACTTCAGTTTTATTATGCGCGTGTAAATAATGTATTTAAAACAAAACACTTTATTACTATTAATTTTTGTAGTTTACTGATGTTGCAGAAATAAAACTACTTTATTTACTGAAAGATGACTTTAATTTAAATAAATAACTAATTAAAGAGAAATAATCCGTATAATGAATGGTTAAGTAAAACGTATGCTTACAATTGTTTTATTGAAAATTCATGAGGGAATCATTTTTCTAATCAATAGTCTAACCAAATATTTATTAAAGCAAAGAAGCAAATAAGTATTTAACTCTTGGGACATAAAAAATCACATATCTATTCAAATGAAAGTGTGTAAGTAACTATTTTTCCCACCATGCATTGAATCTAGGTTCGTTACTAGGTTTGTTGGAGCACGTATGGCAGAGTTATAATTAGAGAGTTGAACCCAAAATATAGATACATTTTGTTGTCCTCAAATAAATGTTGTAAGCAAAATTCTGATGAGGAATGCCTTAAAAAACGTCTATAGGATTATTTTACAACTCTGTGGTCAGTGACCAATGATGATTTCAAAACTGTGATAAAAATAATGTAGACGTCACGTCTTAATTTTAAAATGAATACAAATTCATAAATGAAATCTTTATACCAAAAGAAAAAAATAACAAATTTTTTTTTTTATCACAGGCTAGACTTTTAATTTTATAGATTTTCAAGAGTCAACATTTATGCAAAGCTATTTTTAGACGAAGACATATTATTGGTCAAATAACAAAACTATACTTGATAATTTTCCTCAAATTGTTTTTGGTTGCCTATTGAAACTAATTATATTTAACTTTAATTTTTTGAGGCACTTTCATAACACTGTACTGAAAAATATTTGATGATTAAAATTGAATACGTATGTGTATTATATGTAGATTAGAAAAAAAAAGCTCACGGTAAATTATATTGAACAATTAATACCTACGACAATCTATTCATTTAATATTAATTTAACACTTGTCTGTTTATCTTCATATTTTTTTCAAGAATTAATAAGAATTTTAATTTGAAGACTTTTATTATACCAATAGAAAATATAGATAAAATTATACTAAGTCAATAGTAAATGGCTTGATATTTTAAGAATATATATAAAAATTTTAAATTAAATAATTTATCCATAACTAGAGAGAGAGTATGATAAAATAAAAAACTAAATAAACGGAATTCTGAGATTAGAAGCGTAAATTATATTAGTTAAGATTCAAATAATACAAGTGTACGAGATTATTAAACAATGAAATAATATTCGTACACGAAAATTCACTGGCTTCAGTTTGTTTATAATTTTCTGTGTTAAATCTGTACAGTATTATCCATTTAGTCCGAGCATAATAATTGCCCGAATTGAATTCAATCTGGATTCCCTATCGAATTGTATAAGGTGCTATTTGCGTCACCAGACATTTCAATATGACAATAATTCATATGATCCTAAGGATAATTTCAGATTGATAACGATTGACTCTATGATCACCTCAAGGAGAGTTCTGCGATTGACAGTCTTCTATGACTATGTCACAGTAATCACGATATATCTGAGATGGCTTTCTCAAACTGTCAAATACTGTCCTGAGTGCTGGTGGCTTAAATCATTGCTGGTGAAAGAGGCCTGCGGGTGAGGAGTTTAACACTCGTGGTAAACCATTTAGTTCACTAAAGAAAAATAGGACAATATTTATGCCCTCACGAAAATAAATAGAAGAAAATGGAGGCTTAAAATGTCTTGCATGATATAACTTTTTATACAGTAGTTGGAATTTCATTTAATTTTAAAAGTTAAATATGAATACATACATACATACATACATACATATATATATATATATATATATATATATATATATATATATATATATATATATATATATATATATATATATATATATATAAAGCCAAAATACATTGCTCAATAATTACCATAGAGTTCCAAAGTTGAAGCTGATAAGTAATGAGCTTATACATTTGTTAATTTACTTTCGTATTCTTCCTGGGAAAGTGAATCAGAATAATTAAAAAGGAGGAATTTCAATACAAATAAAAAAAAACATTCTCATCAAATATTCTCGAAAAAGTCAAGAAATCCGATGGTGCTAGACAAATATGTGTTTAATAGAATTTCACATATTATTTTTAAAGCACAAACTTTTCGTCAAATAATCTATATCATGTTTTAATACAAATGTACATAATTGCAATCAATTTCTAGCACTCTCTTCCTCTATCTCACTCTCCACTCTCTCGATATATATATATATATATATATATATATATATATATATATATATATACATATATATATATATATATATATATATATATATATATATATATATATATATATATATATATATATATATATATATATATATATATATATATATATATATATATATATATATATATATATATATATATATATATATATATATATAAGCTAGTTGCTCTATTGCTCAGTGAAACTTTTAAAACTTAGGAATATGAAGAGTGAAAATTAATTTTATTCTGCGAAAAATCCTTCAAATATTAATTATGATTATTTATTTTTCAAAATATTTTAGTGAAATTTTATGGAAAATATTTTCATACATGTCTGTCACATGAAACCTTTTTACATTTTTGCATTGCTTAAAGTTAATATTTCACAATTTTAAACACTTAATTATTTACAATACCATGCAAATCAATACTGGATTAATTTATTACCTGCAATTAGAAATCAATTCTACAATTACGTCTTTATTTTACTAATTGATGATAAAATAAGCAATTCAAAGAAGAAAGCCTTAAAAGATATTTTGCAACATTTGCTTAAAAAAATTATGAAATTTTAAAATTTATTGCTTATATGTGTCCTTTCATTTTATAAAATAAATTGTATTTGTGTGTTCACAATGAAAGAAGAAAATCCTAAATTCTATTTCAAGGTCTGTAATGAATACTATATTATAAATGAATTATATTAGATTTTTATTAAAATCCTGAAATTCCTAAAAATTTTACAGTCTTATATGGTTTTCACACAACTTACTAAACTATTATTTTGGAATGTATGTGTTTCAGGAATTTGAGAATTGCGAATGTTTTATTGAATAAAATGTTTGTGTGAGAGTGTTAATAAGATACAAAATATAATTGTATTATATTAGCATTAAATTATAAGTTTCATCATAAAATATTTCATCAATTTCATTTCTCTTTTCAGATTAAGATTTCCTAAGTTAAAAAGTTCAAAGCTTGAATTTAATGATCCTTAAATCAATTTAACATAGATTGTCTAATAAATATTCTAAATATTTTTTTTCAAAAGTATTTCTCAAATTTCTGTGTTTAAGGAAACTAAAATTCTAGTATAATCTCAGTATAATATCCATTTTCACTTGAAACAGCTATTAGATACAACTGTTACCAGAAGTAATTCTTATTTAAAAAATTCATATCATGTTTTAATTTACTTTTAATCTGGTATTTCATAAAAGAATAGTGTACAACCGAATTCTACATTAAAAGTTACTGTAAAATTTTCCCGATGAATACTAATCAATGTCGAAAAAATCCTACTAACATAAAAATATTTAATTATTATTTTTATTTTAACAAAAATCTTAATTTTCCTTTGCTCTTTCTGAATTAATATCAACATTATTATATCATATATTTTATTTAAGATTTAAGATAACATAAGTATAATGGCTCCAAAATAGATAGTAACAACTTATTACAATTTAAAAAACCCAACATATTTTATAAATATATTATAAATTTGTCGCTAGCAAGCTAAAAACTTTTACAGATATTTTTAAAGGATTTCGCTTTATTTTTTATCAAACAATCAAACAAAAAAGTATCTCTCAAATCTATGATTAAATGATATATTGATATTAAGGAATTAGTGTAAATCCATTGAGTGAGAACATAAGAAAAAGCAAACATATTTTCTATAAGGATTTAATAAAATTGTAGCAAAAATATATTGAAAATTATTATCTCTCAAATATGCATAGGAGAATTTGCAATATCAGCTTTAATACATTTGAAAAAATAAGCCAAGAGAGCAAAATAATGAAAAGCTTTTCTGCTTAAAAAATCCTCTTTTTATATTATTCCCTCTTTTAAAAAAGAAGGAAGGCGTGCGAAAAAGATTTCAATAAATAAATGACCGTCAAAAAAACATTCCCGCAAATGCATTTGACATATGACATGGGAGCTTTTAATGTGCCGTCTGGTATTGGAACGATCAAAGAAAATGCGATATATTCCCGAACCAACGTCGGAAAAGGCGATTGTGGAAAACATTAATTTTGTGTTTCCCCTCCCCTCTTGACTTCCCCAGTTGAATGCTATCAACATCTTATTTGCATACTGCTGAAGTTGAAACCATTCTATAAAGTCATTTGCATACGAACAATGAAGCTTAAATACGCGACTCATAACATTTTGCTATAACTCTCAACTTTTTGATTCCCATTTCGAAATAGCCGTTCGAGATTATTAACTGAAGCCGTCAAAAAACAGATAAAGGCAGTCTCTAAAATAACGCAGAGAGTGATAACTAGGCCGATGGTTTAACACAAATGAGGTGTTTCTTCATTCTCTTTTTTTCTTATTTATTTAAATGTGTGTGTGTTGACATTTAAAAACAATACACTTCCCGTCCAACTCATTTAAGCTTGAAAAGTTAAGCGTCTCATTTATCAAGAAGAAAAGTTAATGAGACACTTTAAGTGAAGGGTTATACTAAATAAAACGAAGAAAGCGGCGGTGAACCTGGTGTGGAAATGGATTATAAGATTAAATAACTTCGACAGCCTGAAAATTCTCTCTTCAAGCTCTGTACTCATAAGTGGAATATACATCAATATTAGACTCATCAGAAATGTTTCAAATAGTAGAAGTTAGGATTATTAGAAAAAGAGAGTGATTAATGATAATCTTAATTTATTACACTAACAATTTATCTTTTAAATTAACTTCTGAAATAAAGAAAGAATATATAAAAAGGAAATTTTTGTCTTATGAATTTCTTTAATAAATGGAAGAAAATCAAATTATTTGAATGAACAAGCGCATACATTTTCCTATAGTTGACGAAAAGTCTTATTTTATTTTTTGTTTTAACGTTTATTAACTTCTCTAAGGATATATTTTTCAGTAATGTAAACTATAAAAACAGTAGAGTTTAATGATTTTTTTTTTATAAAAACCTACGAAACTGTTTTTCTCAAATATTAATATACCGAATGACTTAACTTGTTTTATGGGCACGCTTATTGTTTTGAAACATATAATTCACAAATGTAATATGTCTTGTGTTTGGTAACGATGCTCCTTGTATGTTTTATAGATTAACTTCTAAATAGTTCTATTTTAAGACTATTTTAGCATCAGTGATATTTTTTATATTTTTCCTTTTAAAGTTATACTAGGCTTACATAAATTTTGTGAAATGTCTCTTTCATTGGATAATTAAATTATCATGCTAGTGAATGTTTGAATTGATGCAAATATTTCAAATATTTAATAAATGACATTTCTATTCGTTTTTTTTTTTAGTTCTCATACACTTTTTTCAACATATCAAGTAATTTCACTGCAGAAATTTACAAAATTTATTGTTATATTCAAAACGCAAACGTAAAAATTTCCAATAAATAATCTTTATTTCTTCTATTGAAATTTGGTGGTTTTGATATGATTTTAAAATTTAAATTTGATATGATTTTAAAATATGATGTTCGTATACATTTCAAAAAATGGATGAGTATAAAAAATGGGTGCAATAAAAAATTAACACATAGCATGTATAAGTACATTGATAATTAATTAATACTTAACTCATAATTTATAGACTATTTTGTTTATCAGTTACAATAACTTTCTGTACAAAAGGGATAAGTTAATGAGAGCCCACTGTATAAAGTGCATATCCTGAACCATTACAAACACCTATGCTTAAGATGTAACTGAAACACAGCTACCGTTTAAATAATAGCCTCTGCAATAATTTATGTATACCTTAAGGAATATTTTCAAATGACATATCTACTGTGAAATAAAAAGTAATTCATATTTCTCTCAATGTAAAAGAAATTGATACTACAATGCATCGATTTAGCATAATAGAGAAACAAATTAATAAATAATGCCAAGGATAAGAGAAAACGCAGGATTATATTTTCATAAAATAACAAAATAATCAATTTATAAGTATGGAAAATGTTTAACTATTGAGAGATCTAGTCAAAAAGTTGAACAGAAAATCAAACAATTGCAATTATTTATGTAGTTCGATATACTCGCTAACATTTTCTGAAATCATTTCGTTCAGAGTACAATAAATTCAATGATGCAATTTCAAACTTATCCAGTCAGAAGTGTAAAATGCAACATTCTACCTTTTAAGTGAATTAAATTCATAATATTATTTCAATAAATGGAGCATTTTGAATATATCCCAGTCACAGGTGTTTAGATAAAGGATATGAGAAACTCAAGATATTGAAAACGATCTGTTATAACGGATATGTTAAAACTTTATTTCTATGGTAACTGAATAAAGAAAATAATGTAAAAATGTGGCTTCAGCTTGTAAGAAACTTGTCATCTCAAGATTGTCTCATTTTCTAAAAAAGCGAATATCAGAGTATATTTGCAAAAACCGAATCTCTAATAGTATGTGATTATAATTCCAAGACTATAATTTTGCCAAAGAATTTCAGACCAATAACAAGAGATGATGCTATATCCAAACCCACTATTAAATTTTAGAGCCATTTTTTACTATTAACATTGAGGATACTTTGCGGAATCCATTTTTCAGCTTAGTTGTCATAAAAATGTGTTTACATAGAAATAATCCTCATCACATTGCGTAAATTGATAAGATAATGTATTATTCCTAATCATCCAAACAATCAACAAAAACAGATAGTTTTAGCATATAGTTTTATCAAAATGCAATTAATGAATGTGAGACATTTAATAGGAAGAAAGCCTGAAGATAGCACAGTCGAGTACAATAAGAATGAATCTTATGATGTGACACATATGCTAGTTTTTCTCTGTTTACCTATTTTTCCTGATTTGATGGTAATGCTTATGCCTTTACAAAAAATAAAATATTATATTTTAAATTTATAAATGTTGGAAGACTTACAGAAAATTTTTATTACGGAAATATATTAAGAGCAGGAGGTATATTCTTTGTTAAAAAAAAATTAAATTTAGCAAGGAAGGCACAATTTTGTAATGTGAATTTTTTGTAGTATCGATAAAAATTGCTCTAGTTATAAGATCATTTTATTTCTTCTTACATGCAGAATATTTTCCATCACTTTTAAAGTTTTTCTGTTAAATTACATAAAATTGAATGCTATATATTCCTCCTTGTCAGTGGAAAATAGAAATGACTTTTTTATCATTTAATGTTATATTCATTAAAATATTTGATGTTTCATAACATTCTTAAAATTGTTGCCTTCCTTTCAAATAAATTTTCAATTCGTATTAAAAAATATCTGAATATATATATATATATATAGTGAATATATATATATATATATATATATATATATATATATATATATGTGTGTGTGCGTGTGTGTGTGTGTGTGTGTGTGTGTGTAATATATGTATATGTTTATAGTTATATTAAGCACTTTCTTTGTCAGAACCTTTAATACTTTAATAAATTATATTTTTAAGAAATTTAGTAGAGATTTTTATAGTATTAAGAATAGTTAAATTTTTTTAATGTTGTTTTCACACTTTTAAATCAGTTATTTTAATTATTTATATTGATAATCGGAATATTTTAATCCTTCCTTCTACATACAGAAAACAGTGCCTCAAATTAAAATATTACTTTTGATAAATTAATAATTAATCTGATTAATAATATAGAACTGAAATTTTTTTCAAAAAATGGACTTGTAAATAACAAAAGAATTTGAATTACTACTGATCGGTTTGTTATGTGCAATATATTTTTGAAAACACTTTTATTTTGTTGATCTTTTTTAAAAAAATTAATTAATCAATTTTTAATTGCTATTATGAGTGCTAACACTCACATTTAACCTTGTTTTGATTGTTTTGTAAAGTGTTAATAAACTTTTATAAATATTTTTAAACTGCAATGAATGAGAAAAATGTGGACTTAAATTATAATCCATGTATTATTAGAATTAAATATTTGAAATACTTGAAAAGATAAAAGATCCTAATTTTCGTCCACATTTTGATTTGACTAATGATCTCACAAGAAATTTATTTTAAATATTCACAAATATTGTCTCATGATCACAATTAGTTAAAATTAGTAGTTTAAAATTTCTTTTAAAATTGGTTTTTCAAAACTGCCTCTCACATAGTTTCCTTAGTTCCTCGATTCTTTAGTTTTTTATAAAATGTATATTCTCAATGCTGTGAAACCTTGGTTGTAATTATTTACCATTAGTATGATTTAACTATATGAATTTTTAAGGATTTGTTTCATTTTAATCTTTGATTCTTTTAAATATTTGCTTTGTCAATTTATTATTCTTAAATCAAACAACAGTTTTTATCAATTTTTAAAAGGTTATAAATTTAATAAAAAAACATTCGTTCTCATGATTAAAATAAATATTGATTAAGGCAGGATTTAATTATTTAAATATTTAATTTCTACTTGTGTGTACCTTCTTCAAAGTCCATTTATTACAATTTTCCAAGTTATTAAGTAATTATATTTACAAGCAAAACATAAAAAATAAATTTTTTATTCATATTAACATCAGCACATCAGAATTTATTTATTCAACAAGCTTACGAATAAATACCTAGTTTAGATCCCTAAATATTTTAATAATTTCTCTTATTTTACATTAGAATTATAGTAATAGATTCTTGAAATCATACGCAAATTCATATATTATAAATTTATTCAGCAATATGTTCTTTATCTTTAGCAAATGCAGAATATATTTCTTCTTCTGTATTTATATTATAAATAATATCATAATTAAGCCTCATTACAAATTTATGTGAAGATATTAAACTGCAAGAAGAATTCATACATTATACTATTAAAATATAATTTTAACTTTATTTAAAAATAAACGAGATTTTCTCATATTATTTAAACAGTAAAATTCTATAATAATTTATTCTACCTGTTTTAGATTATAAATATTTTCAGTTATCCTCTAAAAATATGTACCCCCGTTCTTTATCATAACTAAATTAATTATTATGTAATATATTACACACATAATTTCCGTTATGATAAAGGCCTGAGAAGTTTGTATGATACCAATATATACACTTCCAATGTATAATTTAAGGTGTATATAACCAATATATACACCTCCAATGTATTGTTTTGCTTAGTTCGAGTAATGTAAAAAAAATGTTTTGGTTATTCTTATTTTTTTATTTGAACTGAGGAAATTGCATAATTGAAATACAGATTTCAAATGCAAAATAATAAAAATATCATAATTTCTGTTATTTGTTCTGTGTTCACCCTTTTATTTTATTCATTATTTTGCCAAATATTGAAATTTTTATACATCTTGTAATCTCTAACTGTGTCTCTTTGACTCTGCTCCCTTTCTAATATGGGACTAAACATGTGTGATGTCTTTTAAAAATTCTTATAAATTCTAGTTTATTCAATACACGAAACAATGTCTCTTCTAACATTTGCAAGCTGATGTATAAAAGAAAGTATCACAGATCAAATTAGGTGAAGAAATCTTAAATGTAGTTTTTTTTTTTCAAATACCGAATTGAAATAATCTCTTGAGCTTTTTTATTTTGTTCAATATATGTTCAATAAAATAATTGTGATACTCATATATATTCTAAAGTTTAGTAATTTTTGATTTATTCATAGCACTATCAACATACATGCTGTTGTCTTATCTCATTTTCCTGTAAAGTTTAATTTAGTTTTGTTCACTTCAATAATTCTCTATTAAAAATACAAATCACGTTTACTATTATTTTCTACAATATAAAATCAAGTTTAAAATAATTTCCCATTATTTTTTCATATTTTCTTCTTATTTGAAAAATGAGTATTCATATCAGTTTTGGTTCTTAAAAAAAGGCTATTTTAAAATAAGTGAAAAAACATTAATAATATATATATATATGTTAGGTATATTATTTATATTCTAAAGTTATGTAAGCGACATTTCAAAGTCAACAGCAATTATACTGTAATAAGAATTTTCTTTGTATTTATCATTGTACTATATTAAATTTAAAATTTTCTCTCAGCATTTTTTAAATAATTAGTTATTAAAGAATATTTAAATTAGTAATATCTTAGATTATGCTTATAATCACACAATTTAATGTAAGGAGAAAATAATTTCTCAACACTTATAAATTATTGGACTTCCCTTACAAAAGAAATAGTTCCTATTCGTATAAAAATACCTAGTTTTGTACAACATATCTTTAAAATCTAGAGTACATTATTGCTCATTGTTAATTTGCCCAACTGTAGTAATAGTAATGTTAACTGAATAAATTAATGACGAAATTATAAAAATAATTAACAAACCATATGAAAACAATTTCAGCACATAAAAATGTTTTTACTTTCTTCACATTCAAACTATTACCAAAATTTTGTTAGGGATAAAAATTAATTGATATAATTAACCATTTAAATATATAATTTATTCTAATATAATTACAGCCAATGTAAGTTCTTTTATACAGTGAGATAAGTATTCATTTTGTAACATTATATGATTCATCATACATTACGTACTTACCATATTTCTCACTAATCATATTCTAAGAAAGAATGTTTTTAAATATAATTTCCCTTTCATTTAACTACTCTTTAATTGTATTCATACCCTGTATTTAATTTCATTTTACATGCATGTATATTTATATTTTACAAGCAAAAGCATGTGAACTGTAAATTATTTTTAAATTCATAATTGTGTAGAAATGTAACTTTACGTAAAATATTATTTCTCTTCACCTTCTACTGAACAAAAATATGAGTTTTGTGAAAGGAATCTTGGATTTATCGCTTTTTGACTCCTGCATAATATATCGCTCGAACCACTAAGCAGATATTATTCAATCGTTTCTTTGTCTCTCATGGTAGCCAATATCGGAATTTTTCAAAAGGAATCCTCATAGTGCTTAGTGTGCATAACTTTGGTGGCAGCTGGAAGAGAAACATCGTTTGTCAGAAAAAATACCGCTCCCACATTGATTAGAAAACAACAATGAATAGGCACTTTTTTTTTCGTATTAGAAATGCTTAGTGTTCACTCTTCTTGATACATATCTATTCTAGAAGGAAAGTAATTTGCAATTATCTTTATCAATTTTCGTTCCGGAAAAAAATTCGTTATTAAATCGCAAAGCTTTTCATTTGCATGTACAGTCAAATTGAATGACACACTTAATGGGATATGAAGTAGTTATATTTTAATAAAAGCGAGTTTTGGGGACTCGATATTTACTAGATTGCATTAAATACATTTTGCTTTTTATATATTAAATTCTAATACTTTTATTCTAAGTTAATTGTAAAAAGTAAATAATCTTAGATCAAATTAGAATATAGAATACAATTAGCTAAAAACGATACTTAATCAAGAGATATTTAAAAAATATATGAGTAGAAAATATTCGATCAATTTTACTTCCTACGGTAACGCTGCTGAAAAATTGCGAAAGAACTAACAGTTTAGTATAAATGAAATATACTGATCATAATAATAGAACTGTAATATAGTATAAAAATTCTTTTGACTAAAAGGAAAGTGTATTTCATGCATGATCTTATTTCATTAATAATTATGCTTAAAACATCATTTACCACTAGGATCAACTTTAGAAAAATAATTTCATTACTAATATCAAACAAATTGGTGCTGAGTATCACTTTAATGAATATGATTCCAAGAAGTTAGTCACTCCTTACAGTGACAAATTAACTTGCAGACTTAAGCACTTAGTCTTAAGAAAAACTTAAAAGGTGAATGTAAATTGGTGGCTTTAGAGTGAGTGTAACGTTACTTTATAAAAGACAACGCAATTTTAATTAAAAGCCATTCCTGTGACCATATAGTTCCTGAAAAGTAAAGAATATTCTATTGCTTATTGCTTCGAATGTTTGTGGTATGTGATATCTTTCTTATCTTAGAATAGGTAATTCTTAATCAATTTTACAAATGATCTGGTGAAAGGTTTAATACTGTAATCAAATAACCAATAACAGTTAAGCGTATCTAATTCAAATAATAGTCAAATTTAAACAGGATAACTGAGAGAGACCTCCTTTTTAAATATGCTTTCACCATGAAAATATAAGAATTGCATTTCTTTGAATATTGGGACGATGTCTCTAATCCAGTTGCTATAGATAGTGCCAGGGTAATTATATCTGATGAGTACGTGAACATAGATATACTTCTTGTAAGACAGTTGTAGATCATTGGTTTAGAGGAAAGAAATTTTTGTTACGTTACTTACTTTGCTTGAAAATCCTTCTGCATTGAATCGACAAAACAATTTGGCTGTAAGTCCTAGTTGAACATTTTGTCTCACCAATATGTTTCCAGAAGTATTCTCTACACAATAAATTATTATGAATACAATTCTTATGAATTACTATATCACATTTAAAGTAAAATTTTTGATCAAATATTACATTATTTGTAACCAAGATATTTCCGTATAAAAATATTTTATTCAGAAGAAAATGTGAAATATTAATTAATTGAAGTTTGACATTCTGAAATGTAATCGATTATACATTTCTTTTTCCCTTAAGGTGTAGATTGAAGAGAAGAAAATGTGAAAACTGGAATGTAACATGGATCTTAAACCTTTAACTGTCATGCCCAAGATATTAGCTCGGGCACAGTAATGTGTTCCAAAATGTTACACCAAGTATTACTCGGGGTAATTTTTTTAGTGCATCGTATTGTTATACTCCAATATATATCTGGCGATTTTAAGGATACTGGAGGTTTCAAAGGATAGAAGTTTATATTCCCAAATTATCAATGACATTTATAAACCCAAATCATGAAAATAACTTGAATGTTAATTTGTTAACTAAATATATAAACTTAAAATCTTTATAGGCAGATTATAGTATAATCCAAAGATTACTTATTCTTGCTTCTCAAATACTAATTTCCTATTTTTTTATTCTAACTCATAAGGCAATTGATGCAGTGATATAAAATAAATGCTTCAGTAAACCAAATGATTGACTTTAGAACTTTTGAATATAATGCTAAAATTTAAAACTGAATAATCTATATGAATAAATTTTTTATGAATATAAATAAAAATGGAAGTCTTAAATCGGTAAAATTAAAACATTTTATTTTTATTTAAAATTCAGTGCATTAATATGTTAATTTCATCATTTTGATAGGTACTAATTATTGAAAATTATCTTTCAAATATTGTGTATATTACATTTGAAACAGTGCAAAACCTGCTTCATAATTTATTATATTCATAGGTAAGAAAATAAATGATTAATTTATTAACAAATAAGAATACATTAAAAATTTCAAAGTGATATTTGTAAAGTTTACAAAATATGCTAAACGAGATTCATCGTTAAGAGAGTTTAGATGAAATGAAAACATCCTAATAACCAAAATATTAACTAAAAACAAATAAATCAGATATAATTATATTTGTGATAATACTGAGACTTGTAAGGTACTTAGTGGACGGAATGAATTTTCATTTAAATGGTCTAAATTGCAATGAAGCACTGTGCCAATAATTAATCTTTAAAAAACGTACACCTATTTTGATGTGTATTGAAGAAATATTCCAGTTTTATTAACTTTTTCATCTTCACAAGGCATTGTCATACAGAAAAGTTATTTTTAGTTAATGCTAGAATAAAATGAGTTATAATGAGTTCATGTGAAATGATTCTAAAAGAAGAATTAATTAAAGAATCCAAATTATATTACTAAGTACAAAAAAATATAAATGAATAAAATAAAAGCAAAATATATCTATATTGTAAGCAATTTTCTTAAATTTAAGAGCAAAATTTACTAAAAATAAAAAATATGTGTTAAAACATCACATTATTATGGAGTGTTGTATAAGCTTCAAAAAAGAGCCAATTCAGCTGTCGCTCTTACCATTTGAAAAGATTTCAATTAAATAAGTGATTGGCAGTCTAGTAGAAAAGCCAGAAAAGAGGAAAGCAAAAGTATATCAAGAAAAGCTTTATATAAGTAAAATACTTATATTACAGAACGCAACTTCAGACAAGTGAAAAAATTCATTCTGTTTTTACTGATATTCTCTATACTACAATGCACGTTTTGAACTTTTGCTGCAAAAAACTCATGCACTGGTTTATCCTGAAATAAACATCATTCCTAAATGAGTGTTATTGCTACATATGACTTTACTGTAAAATTAATCGAAACCAGTAAAACAGTTTAAGTATCGCAGAAAAACAAATATTCAAAAGTATTTAAAGTAATAATCATAAAAAAACATATGAACCGAAGTAAAAAATTGAAATTTAAAAATGAAATGTAACAAGCACAAGAAAATCAGAGGTGGAGTCTTTAAAATGAGAGTTATGGCATTCTAGTATAATTTGCTCATCTCATTCCGTTTTGGGAAATCTTAATCTTATTTATTTGCTTACAAGAAGATTTTTTGCGTTCATAGAGCCTGAATTTCATTGTTGGCATAAACTAGACGAAGGAATGCCTACTTTATTTAGTTGTTGTGTTTAAGCAATCATAATCTGCTTGTTACCTGAAAGTTGCCCCAACCCCTTCACGGGAATTTTGACAAAACTTTTTCCAAGTGCCTTGAATGTTAGCCCAGTGCTTACTTGTTGATTTTACTTTATACTGAACCGCGTCAGTTGTGACTTTTTTAATATCACTCAAGAGGCACGTGTGAATTAATTATATCACTGACGCGAGTAAAACTGTCTCCCTCATTCCTAAATGTGTTATTTATCAAGTTATATGGAAAGTTTGTGGTTTCCACTTTAATTTTGGCCTTGGAATTTTGTAATATTTCGGAATTTTCCTTAAATTGCAGGTCTATTTTTAAATAGCTACAGTAAAAATTGTGATTGTAGAGAGATAAGAAATACTAAATGAATTGAAATCAATTTTACGATTTGTAAATTCCTTGATGAAAGCTCTATTCCACCAAAGATTTATTTTCAACATTCCACATGTAAATATATTTAAGGAATATAATGTGCATTAGAGCAAAATAGAAATTACCGAAATTAGAGTTTTCTTCGAAACATTGTGGTTTTAAGGAGAAAAGTATTTCTTAATCATATAAACATAACTAAAAAATTCTTACTTCAGTGATGAAAACGAATGGGGGCCCTTAAGCACAATGAAAGAAAATAACAAGTAATTTACTTCAGTATCAATTTCTTTGAAACCTCGTGGAAAATTTATTCAAAGTATGCATACTTTCAGTTCCACTTTTTTTTTATATTCTCAAATACACTGTTTATACACATATTTAATCTAAAATATAATATATAATCTAAAATATAATATATAATCTAAAATATAATCTAAAATAAAATAATATATAATCTAAAATAATATTATATAATATAATATATAATCTAAAATAAAATTAATATGCAAAATTATGTCACATATAGTATATTCTTTGGATGAAATATATTTTACAACCTTTGCACATTTTGAACTTCCCAATAAATTGGATTCATAATACTCTATAATTATTAGTATACGTTATCAGATATATTTCTGGTTAAATTAAATACTCAAAATCACTTAAGCAATTTAGTATACATATCAAAACACTATGGTAAAATAACATTATCGTTTCGATGTCATATGCATTTTCACTAAATAATTAAAAAGTAAATAAATGTCTCATTGCTTCAACAATTTTTATGAAGCGCAATTAACCCTCTTGAATAACGCCAAGCTTTTAAAATTTTTGAAATATTTCTCATTTCTAATGTGCTTTTATAAGTTTAAGCTATGCAAGAGAACTGCTGATTTATATACAATAAAACTAAAGCATACTGAGCCCTATAATATATATATATATATATATATATATATATATATATATATATATATATATTATATGTATATATATGACTAATTTTCTCTAAAAATTAAACTGTAAATAACATTCAATAATATCATCATTCAATTATATACACCAAGGAAATATTCACTAGAAAAGTGTTTCTGAGTGAAAAAATATTTAATAGATTTCGTGTACATAATAAAAAAATATTTCACTTTTGTTAAAATATATTCTTTTATACATGATTTATTTAAGTTGAACATTTACTTATAAATTGCGTTATTTAATAATATTTTTATAAGATAATAAATTATTGATTAAATTGCATAAAATACATTTAATTTAAAATATTTACAAACAAATATGTAGACAATGTAGACTACAAAAAAATTATCTGATCATCTTAAACTCTACACAAACACACTTATATTATAAAGAAGTAAATGAGAAGTGCTCTGATAAAAATATTTGTTAATAAGTCAAATAAATAATTTTTTCTTGAAAAATTGAATGAGTGAATAAAAAAGCCAATATACGCACACCATAATGGGATTAATACTATTAAATTTTGCAATTCCGCGACAGCTGAAAAAAAGAAAGTATATACTTTTCAATATTCTATATTCAAATTTAACTTAAATATTTTTCAACAAAATTATTTCAATGATGAAGAAAATTTCTCTTTTTCTAGATTTACTACATACGAAAGCATTATAAAATTATATATATATTATAATATATATATATATATATATTTGATAATCCTCTTGAAATTTCCATAATGGAAACATCTAAATATTATTAAGTCATTATTTACGTGTTTGATTTTTTATCCAATATTTCAAATTAAATTTCAAAAATGTATAAATATATCAAAGCTATTTTATCAATTTTATTTAGAAACATGCTATATTTTCCCATTTACACTAGTATATTTATTGATAAAATAGGCATAAGGATCATATGTTTTTTGCATCGTACATTTTAAATTTATTTATATTTTATATTTTATTTATATTTTATCTTATATTTTAAATAACATTTTACGGTAAATAATTTTCCTAAAAAGCTGCATTTATTTCTTGTTGCATTCACATTTAAAATTTTTAATGTATTTTGGAGTGGATTACAGTTATATATTAGCAATGATTATTTTTCCTTTCCATTTGACTGGGCTTTCCATATTTTTGAAAGCTAATAATTGTTGGCCTGTCAACAATTTATTAATTTTTACCCCATATGTATTTTCTGATTATAGTATAGACAATTATCTACATTGTTAACTGCTTTAAATGCAAACCATTATCAACTGCTCTTGATCGAAAATAGATAATTTAACCAAAATAAATAAAGGATAAAAAAAATAGTAAGAAAGAATTTTATGAATGAAACATAATTTTTTCAATGATATATAATGAATTGCTTTGTTTTAAGAAAAATGTTTGAGGAATAGAAAAAATTCCTGATCATAGTTGGGTCTTAATCAATTGATGATTTTGAATCATATTAAAACTTATCAATATTTCTTTTAATGTCATCATAGATCTAATTAATAATCATTTTTCTAAATTATAAACCATCTCTGTGAATTTTTCTTTCGGAAATATATAAATTATTATTGATTAGATTCATCTGAAATTTCATTTTTTAGTTTGAGATAGTAATGAAACGATAAAGTTATTCACTTATATTTTAAGCAAAATATTGCTTAAAATATAATTAATACCGTCGTATAATAATAGTCATTCTATGCATAATTTCTTGAAACCTTGTGTATAATGATTTGCTGAACCATTTTAATTTTGACAAACTTTTTATTTTATTAAAAAACAAATAAAATTTTTTATTTAGATGCAATAATATTTTATTTTCATTTTTCACAATTTGACAGATCTGTAATTAGTTCTATTGTTACATATCATGCTCTTTATCAAGCTCAGAAACACGTTAATATATGGTGTATGATTGTAATAAATGAAAGAATGTTAACTCTTTAAACACATGACTTTTCCCAAACCATTATAATTAACAAAATACCTGAAAGAGCTCAATTTAAATATGAAAATGCTTAACTCAGTGTTTGAATATATTTCCCATTCTTTGTTAAACAGAAAAACAAGAAAGCCAATTCAATAAAATTGCCTTTCTTAAATATAAAGTCTTATAATTGATTTTTGGGAAATATTACAATTGTTATAATCATTGTTTCCTGGTAATTGAGAAATTAACTCAATAGTTATTTGTTCAGCATATTCATTATATTACGTCAGAGTCAGTGTAATCAATTATAGGGGCTATATGCTTTTAATTGCTCAGAATCTTGATATAATTCAAAATATTTGTTGAATAATATTATAGGCAGAACAATATTGACAACAGATAGAAAAAAGAAAATTCTTTTCAAATCAATAGTAAAAACATCCTACTTTTTGAGTTGAGAAAAATGCATTGCATTATTTTGAAATGTTTTGTCATTAGAAATGCATAATTTATTCTGTAAGTCTGTAAATTTTCATATTAATTAATTAAAGTATTTGTGACTTAAGTGGTGAAGTTAACTAGCTCAACATTTTATACAACACAAACATGGTATATTTTTTTTAATTTTGTAAAATTTATCATAATTTGTAGATTTTATATATATATATATATATATATATATATATATATATATATTCCATTACGTCAATTTACTGTAGACTGTTGGGAATACAGTAAGCAAAATGCTTATTTAAAAACATTGTTTTAAGACTGGATAATTAATTTTCTCATTTTAAATATGGTAATTAATTGTTTGGATGTTTGGACGTTAGTAGCTATTAAAGTAATTTTCTCCCTTTTAGCTATAGCAAATCGTTTGAAACAACCTCTAATAAAAATACAACAGCTATTATCTTTTAGCATCTTCATGCACTTTGCATAATCTTTCATGCACTTTCTTAGTAAAAAAAGTGGAGTAAACCAGCTATTTTATCAATTTGCTTTAAAGAAAATTAAAAATGCGTTTGCTTATGAAATATTTGAAGGTATTTTATAATAATTAACTACTGTCTGTTACATACTTATATATATATATAGTAAATTAACTTATAGAATATTTCATCGATTGCAAATTAAAAAAATATGTAATGACAAATATTTATAAATATGAGTTTAAAACACAATTAGCTTATTAAATTAACTCAAACCTAATATTTTATTTAGAAGAATGATATTACATTTTTAGTTAAAACTAAGAATTAATCAAACTGCTTCTCATGAATATTTAATCACAAATACTCTTAGCTCTCTTTATTGAATATGTAAATACAGATTTAGCTTTACTCTATGCTAGTGAAAATACAAAAAACCTCAAAATAATGTTTGAATCCTCAATATAAATGGTTATCCTGTTGTTTTAAATCAAAATATGTTATTTCTGTTATGAATCAGCTTAAAATATGAGATAAAATCTCTCTCTAAGTAACACTTCTCTAAGAGAACAAAATACCTGAGAAGTTTATCTGCTGTGATTCATTATTTAAAATGACTTACTTGTCATAAACTCATTTTCAAATATATCTGATCAAAATTCCATTAACCAGATGTCACTGTCATGGAGTACTCTATATTTTCAGTTTGTTGGTTAAATCACAGTTATGTGGAAAAATATTTACATAAGAATTTGTTTAACATAGTTATTATAATATCAATTAAATGGCATCTATTTTACATTAACATATATTTAATAAAAAATTTTTATTTTATATTTACATTTTTGCGTTTTATTTTAGGTACGCTATTTTCCATCCTATTTACATACGGTAATATTTGCGATGACGAAAATCTCTATTTTTAGTTTTAAAAAAATCTTAAATAATATTTTGTAATTAAATTCCGTTATTATTAATTTAATTTATTGTTATTATATAATAAATTTATTGTTAATTTATTGTTATATATTTAATATTTTTCTTTATTAATTTATCGTTAATTTATTGTTATTAAATAATTCAGCAGTTTTACTTAATATTTTAAACACTTGTTTTATATTATTATTTTAGTCAATAAAATACAATTTAAGTGTGAAAATTCACCAGCAAAATTTTCTTTACATAAATCAATAAACTAAAAATATTGCTGTTTAGATGTGTTCTAAACTAAGATCACTCTTACGTGATTCCATTCTACTCAGAAAACAAACTAAAATCAGAGGAGACTCAAAGGATGAAATCTCTCGAGTTTATTTTAAGCCTTCTTTATACGCTTAGTTCTACATAATATAACTAATCATTCTCTTGTGGTAAAATTCCATGTAAAAAGTAGCGCAGATATCATTTGGGAGGCTATCAACAGAAAATACATTTCCTAATCTCCATATCCATGCTCATTAGCATTTAAAATAAACTACTTTTTTTGACAGCAGACTATTAAGAGTAGAGAATTGTGTTACAAAAGCAATAAAATGCAATTTAAAAGAAGAAAGACTACAGTATGGGGAATTAGTAGGGTTCGCATTACAAAAAATTTGTAAGAAATCAGGCTTTGATTTCCACACGTGATAGGATAAAATAAGCTTTCAGAATTCGAATCTAAAATTCAAAAAGATTAATGCAATAAAAAAATATTTTAAACGTTGCTGAATTTTAGAAAGGCTTAACAGAAACTTATATCTGTGGAAATGTTTTTTTTTCACCGCAGACTTGTGTACTTTGTTCCACACATCAACCATCGAAGCTTTTTACGTTGTAACTGATTACCATAATTCCTCCATTCAGACATGTAAAATGAATGCCTCTTCCCACCCCTCAGGAAAGGGGAAACATTTTCGCTATTCATTAAAATAAGCGTGTCCAAAAGGAAAGCATTTCTTAGGCACATATTATTCTCAAATAAAGTGTCTCACTCATTTTGTCGCTTACATTATAAAACTGTCGATGGTTTCAGTGCGAGTTATGTGTAGATGGGGTGAGGAAAGAGGGTGGAAAAGTAAATTCTTTGAGCAACTACTTTTCGATTTTTACCAGAAAGAATGCAACGAAAAGGAGACGTTGCCGAAAGAAAAAAAGTGAAGATAAGTGGCGAAAACCTTATTCCGTATCTTTGAGAATATTTTGAGCACGTACTGTTGCCCCTGATTACGAGGAATGTTGGTGTAAAGTCACATTGCATTTCAACGATAGTTCACAAATCTTGCAAAACATTTCGCTTATCAAACGTTTTACTGAAACATGCTATCGGTTGAAATAGAATGAAATGGAGCATTTGTGAAAAGAAATATAGAATAAATGAGAATTTCGACTAAAAATACGCATTCATTTCATCAAAATTCTATCGGAAATAAAAGCTATCTTTTATATTCAATTCAAGAAAATAATTTCCTTCCTTGTCAAGAAAATCAGTTAATCTTTCAAAAATAGATAAATCATTTTTTGAATTACTGTGACTGATTATTCTATTAAAGGATAGACTTTAAAGAAATTGTGTGTAAAGAAACCTTTTGCCTATCCAAAAAACGTGACTGATCATTTTTAATATAAAAAATAAAAAATCATAAATTAAATATAACATCATAGGTCCTAGAAGACATTCTAATATTTTTGATGAAAAAAATTAATTAAAAAATACTTATTAATTGAAAACATTATTATTAAAATAATGATACATTTTGAGAGTTAAATACTCATAAATTATCATAAAATAATTAAATTTTATAATTATCGCACAAAATTCACGTGACCTACACATTGAACAAATTTCAAATACATCTTGACAATCAAAATTCACTTACTATTTTTTTTATCAATTTTCATTCATAAACTCACTGCTATAATCCTTTGGGAAATCAAGATTCTCCAAGATTCTCATTCCTTTCAAAAACTTAATTTTTGATTATAATTATTCTGAACAAAAAATATTGTTATTTCAAAATTATATGAAAATTATGAATGTGCATTTTTTGAGAATTATAAATTCAAAAAAAATTAAAAGGTTATAAAATTTGCTATGCCTTCTAGATACACAGTTTTGGGTTTAGAAACACCCATAGTCAACAAAATATAAGTGAATGCTATAAATTAAATTTTTCATACATTTTCTTAGTTTTTCAACAACATATGACGTTACATATAATTTAGTACTGAATTTAAACCCTGGGTGAATGTTTATTTTGCCAAAACTGCTTAACTCAATAAGATATATAAATTCGTAAGTATGTTTTTTCAATTATTTATTTAGATTTAATTGTACTATCTTTTGTGTTACATTAGCATTTAAGTTAAATTTACAACTGTTCTGAATATCATACTAGAGTTACAAAGGTAAATGTTATGTGCTTCACTTACTAGCTTCTGACAATAAGAAACACCATTCAAATTAACATATGTTACAGACAAAATTTAGTTAGAACAGTGAACACTGCCAATAAAGATAAAACAATTTCTAAGGCATCAAAACCAAAGTTAATCATTCCTATTCATTTGACAATAAATGAGATTAAAACATGAATAATTAGAATATGTTATTGTTTTGTCCATTGATTTTCTTAAAACGATGAGATTGAAATTGATTTAAAACAAACATTGTGTGTGCAAATGACATCACTTATCTCACTCTTCATAAGTCCATGGTACATGGTATAAAAGGAGGACATACCTTTATGGGCAATATGATTGCTATCATTTCAGTTAAATATGGAAAAAGTTGAGAAACGAAATTTAACGCATCTATCAAAGTATTGCTTTAACTGAAAGAACAAATTATTGGTAAAAATTGCAAAAAAGTACTGAATAATATAACAGTGGCATTGGAGTAAAACTTGTTTAATTGTTTGTAGTTTATTCTCTGTTTTCAGTCTTTCTTTTCTTTGTTACTTAACTCTCTGTACCACGAAAACTCATAGCATTCCTACAAATTTTATATTTGCTTTTTTAATGGAGGCCCGGAACCGTGAAACATTTGTCCCCGTAGGTGGTCAGCACTAATGTTTAGTTCCCAAGAATGCTTGGTACTCAGTATTAATGATCCTCTAAAAGGATCAAAGTCTGAAATGACCTTATCCCGCCCGAGGTTTGAATCGCAAACTTACCGCGAAGCTCTACCACTACGACACTGAACTTCTTTTTTTGTGTTACACTATCGTTTAATGACTGTTGAATTATAATATTGTAATGAAAAAGTAACGGAATATTGTCTAGTAACAATAAGTGACACTCCCTTCAATAAACAGGTAGAATAAGAATTAGTGTTGCTGAAGTATTACTTCAAAATACGAAAAGAAAAATTTTAAATAAAAATGAAAAAAAAGAAAAAAAAACATTACGAATCTTTATAATTTTTATTTTACGATATGCCAATAAAAGCTGTAAATATTACAAATATCAATTTTAGTAATTGAATTTTGCATTTTACTCAAATTATTGGCTCTTTTATCTTGCATCTGCTTATGTAAATATTTTCACAGAAAATCAATGTATTTTAAAAATATTGAAAAGATACCTGGTAATTTATACATTTCATATACATTTAAGGAATTGTTTGAAGCATGTATTTTCTTCATAATAATATCCTTCTAGAAATCCAAACACTTTAATCAAGATCCCATAATTTTGTAGAATGATTCTATTCATTTTCTCTTATGTTACATATTTTATACTAAAATAGCGCACATTGTTTTACATTATTTTTTTTTCAAAAAGGAATATATAAATTTGAACCAGTTTTATAATGTTTTTCTGCTTACAAATCTCAAAGTTAGTGTTAAAAAAGCCTATGACATATTACACTTTATTGTGATCAAAAGCATATCTATGAATTTTAAATTAAATTTGAATTTTTATTTAATCTTTTAAAGAATGTGCCATTTAATATATACGTGCGTACGGTTTAACGTTGATTTCGAATCATTATAAACATTTATGTCCTTGCTAGGGTTTGAACCTACAGTATGTTGAACTGAATTTTAGAACACCAACTAAAGTACATCATGGACTGTTCAATGGTAGTATCATCCGCAAACTATATATAAAGGGAGAAAAGATTGTCCATTTTAAAAAATAGCAATTGTTTTTCCTTTTTTCGTGAAAATGCGCCAGGTGAAAGACTTCAAGTGTCATTTGAGTAAAGTTTCAAAGTTTGACTGAAGGAGAAGTGTAGGATACCCATTGTGAATTGAACATCAGAAAAATTTATGATCACGTTGAATGAAACAAGCAATTGTGATGCAGATCTGTAAACGCTATATGCAGAAAAAAATGGTGAATCAATGGAAACGACTGCACCTACCTCGTCCCACCACTGAACTTGATGAAAGGCACACTGCGCGCCCGTCAGTGCTAGATCACTCAGCCATGTCCGTTAATACCATTTGATATTATTTGAAGTTTAATGGAATGTCAGAATGGTATCCATTGCTTGATTTACCCTTATCTGAAATCCACAAGCATTTACGTAGCCAGTGATGTGAAGAACGGTGGATATTGATTGCCAAAGGAAACAACATTCGTTTAATAAATAAATTCCGCATTTGCCTGCAAACTAAGAAGCTCGGATTTCAGTTTGAATTCATCAGACAGAAATTCCAGAACTTTCCCACTATTCATTACCCCACTGGTTCTGCACAAGATATCATGGTTTGGGATACTACTGGATTTCACTTTCGGATCCCTCTAGTGCATTGAACAGCCAGCATAACAACTCTGAAGTGTTGGATACATTGGCCTTCCCATATCTTCAGAGTTTGTCATCAGTCTTATTCCAGTAAGACAATGTGCTACCACAAATGCATGCGATACTCATTTCTTCTTTATCAATCATATTAAATTACTTTTTTGACTTTATTTTTCTCACGAATAATCGTCAATAGAAAATATGAGGTCCATGTTTGAATAACAATAACACCGTACACAATAACCTGGAATATACACGTTGTAACACCAGCTTAACTTTGGGAATATATGAAAATTGCATGGACGGATATACCCAGAGAAAAGGCATCCAAAACATTTTTGGTTATATTCCGAGGTGAATGGTAGTGGTTAGAATCAACAATGGTGGCTGAATTAACTACAGATTTTGCCTAACCCACAAATCGTAACCGGTTGTAATTTCAATTATTTTATCTTTTTGTGTTACTTTTCGAATACATTTTCTTACATCGAAGATAACTCGATTCTCTTAATTATATTATTTACAAAACATTAGATATAATTATATGCAAGCTTACTTTATGATGTGGTTATAATTGTACTTTATGTTAAATAATAAAAAGATAAAATTACACATATAAAATTATTTCTTTTAATTTCAACACGTAAGAAGATAAAGGAAGCATTTTTTGCTAATACTTCGTAATTGCTAGCATTTAAACAGTATTTTGTGTCAACAGAATTCACTTAACAAGGTCAATACTGCCCAGGAATTTTAAATGATTATCATATGATAATGCTGATACCTGGATTGACAGCCTCACTTCACATTTTACTGCTTCAGGCATTGTTTCCTAAGAAACTGTTATCAAGAATATTCTTTTCAACACCATATTCTTTATAAGACTTTGATATCGAAATCGATGCCATCAAACTGAAGGAGCTATCTTACCAAATGAAATTACCTTGATATTTCTTTATTTAAACGTTAAAAACGAAACTCTATGCATTTATACTACTTAATTTAGGACACGCATTTAAATACTTTTTATGCACTAACACATAAAAATGCAGTATATCCTTAATAATTTATAAATCAATATAATATTATTTTTCGTTACACAAAAATATATCAATTTAAAATTCCACAAAAAATATTAGCTATAAAAATTTGAATTTTATTTAACTTCTTAAATTCTTAATATTAAGAAAATATCACTTATTAAATTATTGGAAAAATTATAGAAATTTAGTACATGATAGTTTCTCTAAGCATTAATTACAAAAGTATTTGATTAAATTTTTCAAATTAAAACTTTCGTATATAGAAAATATTTGCTTCTATAAAAGAAATCCCCAGGACACAGGTTTTATTAGAATATGAACATCACAATTTTAATTTTAACCTTAAGAAAATATTAGTTATAGTAAAATAAATTCTGATTTTATATTATACTGCTTTCATTTGTTTATTATCATTCTTACATTGAAATATTATGTTTCCTGTATATAATTTCTCATATATTATGAAATTCTAAGAGCTTTTTGCTAAGTTATTTCTTCAATCTAAAAATATTTTGCATATAAGAATTCAAACTACTTATTGAAATTGAGAGAACTTGGTAAAGATGATTACTAATTTCATGTGTCTGAACAAATTTGTATTTCAACGTTCAATGAAAAAATACCTATTACACATTTTTCATGTAAATAAATAATATAAGATACCATTTTCTAAACAAAATTCCTTTTATTCATTACCTGTATTATTTTAGTTAGATTTCCTTTCAAATTTTTCTGACAATATTTAAATATATATAGAAAATCGTGAAAGTGCTTACGAACAAGTAAGAAATAAAATGGATTTACATTTCTTTCATATTTTAGTAAATACTGTATCAAGACACATTTATAAGAAATATAATTTTTCAAACTACATACAGAAGTTGCTAACTTTACAAAACCTTAAAAAAGTGTGAATTAAACTTTACAAAACAGATGCCATTAATTATAAATTTTTGGTCTAACGTGTTTGTCATTCGTAACAATTTGTAATCTAGTTTCTAATATTTTTCCTAAATCATAATGTTCTTTTCATTAATAGCAAACTTAAAATATACATTTCGTACTTATTGAGGAGAAAATCTTAAACAAGTTATTTATGAATTTTGTTATTAAAGTGATTTTAAATGTCATAAATTCTGAAAACTTTGATTTCATAAGCATGTTAACGAAAATGTGCAATTTTGGTTATCACTTAAACATGCTTTGGAGTTCAGTGACTCATTTTGACTTATTTGAAAACTATTTCAGAGAAAAAAGCACTTGTAGAATATCCGATACTTATAAAATAAAGTACATAGATGATTATGGATTAGTTAGCAAGATGATCTGCAGGGGATGCAGAACTTCAAAAAATAAATTACCAGAATTAAAATAAATAAGGATAGAAGGGAATAAATAAATTTAGTTTGATCAATGAGGAATGTATAATGCAGATTTCTTTTAATGTTATTAAATCTACTAATGAATTAAAACAAAAATAATAGCCTAATGTAAGTAAAGATACATTCGCATGAATGCTCTTAAACTATACGAAATTTTCAAACATGAAATATAATGCCTATTTTATAATCTTATATATCAAGAGTTCTTGACATAAAAAACATGCAGAAAATTAGAAAATGGTAAGTTGATGAGTTATTGTTCATAGTTTCATTAACATCTATAATTAATTCAATTGTGTCTTTTTGTTTAGATATTTGATGCGCTATTTAATTAATAAAAAATTAATATTGGCTTTTTCGGCTCTATGATTGATGAAATTTTGAAAAGAAAAGAGCCATTTTTTGAAAAACGAATTAAAAATCTTGATAATATGATAAACACTTAAAAAATGGGAAATTTTTTTATATTAAATATTACTCTAACAGAATGATATACATAATTTTGCCATTTTTTTTCTCAAAAATATTCTTATGTACTGTTAAAAATACTATGTTAAATCCAGTCTCTATACAGATATTTTTATCATGCGGTGTAATTTTCTCATATTTACTCTGATATTGGACCTCAGGATTAACATTTGAAGCTGTTTTCCAATTATAGATAATGAAGGTATAAGAGAACATGAATTGGCCTCTGCTCTCAAACAAATTAACCAACTTAAAATCGTCATCTTTAACCATGTTTCGAATGTTCTTTCTTCCTGAAAATATCTGGTTAGCGCTTTAATGCAGCCATGAATTTGACGCAAGCGAGTATCAATAGAGTTTAGGTAGTATTTGACTTCAAGTAATACTGAATGATATAGTGGTGTGGTATGTGACTTTAAGAATACATATTTCCTCTTAAATAAAAAAGGTGATAAAGTTTAAATGATTCCTGAATTTTGTTTTGATAAAATCTCTTTTTTTTGATCACCAAATAAAAAGTTAATAGTATAATTAAGCTCTATGACACTGAATATTAAAACTGCAATGATCCTGTAGCTTGAATGGTTTGAATATCCTTCTTCTGCTTATAGTACCACAATGAAATATCACAAAGATATTAATTCAATCTTATAATATATATAGATTTATTATTAAGGTAATTTCTCATAATGCTAATATACACATATTATTTGTGAGTGAATCTTACTTTCTCTACAAATTATTTCATACAAAATTATCACAAAAATTTACTGAAGTTTCTTTGTCCATTTTTATACTTTAGCAAGTTTCTGGTATTGCTTCAGATTCCAACCGTTAGTCATATTTACCATGAACTTTTATGCATTAATCACAGTATTTCTTACATTTCCTTATATATTGTTCCAAAATTCATTGTATTATTAAAGACTAACCAACTATTTTGTATCCCACTGTAGTATTAATTAATTGTTCGAAAAATTAATCATAATTACCATTTTGATAGGATTATTTCGATGATGAAGTTATGAATGATGAAATTTCATAATTAATGAAAATTCATAACTAATATGATGAATGAATGATGAAAATTCAAAGCTAATACTTTAGATAATCAAAATTTTCTATTGTGGCTTTATATCATCGTGAAAAAAGGCTCTTTTGTCTTGCTTACAATCAGAATATTGTTCACTAAAACGAAATATTATTTATATTACTAAACTAAATATGAATGTATATTAATGCTTACTTCTATAGGAAGCAAAATCATTTTGTTAAAGAAACGAAAACAAATTATCACATTCTTTGAATAAAAAATGAAATATTTCATGAGTAATAAGGTAAATGACCTTTCCAATAATTGCTTATGTAATAAATTTGTATATAAATTTTACAATTAATAAAGATAAAAAATATACATTGAAAAAATATTTCAATTAAAATCAAAAACATGAATTGTTTAATATGTAACTTTTATTCTTTGAGTGAAATATGATTAGAGATTATGACTACTTTAAAATTTTATAGACAATGTAATTAAATATTTTTAAACTTCTGTTAAGACAATATTTTAAATTCCATGATAAATTTAGTATATATGTCTATTAGAGGCACTATTTCATATGACTATATATAACGCTTAAGACTGAAAGAGAAATTTCTTTGCTAAATTTAAGAACTTATTTATATTAAATAACAATTTATTTGAATTATAATTCATAAAAAATCCATAAAAAATAAATAATACTTTACCAAATCAATTTTATACTATTTATTAAAAATTGATGAAAATTTAAATTGTTGGGATATTAAAAGATTTATTCCATGCAAACCATATGAATCAAAAACATAGATTCTCCTTCCAACACCAATATTCGAAAGTATGTAAAAAGTGCTCGCAATAAATTAAAGGAAGAAAAACAATGTGCCCTGGCTTCTCATTTTTCATTATTTTTCTCGTTGACTTCTCAATCGATAAATACATGCTGGAACCATCGAACATAAGCAATTAATCAGTTCATCAGAGCATTTTTTTCCACTCCAGTCTCTATCACCAGCTAATGGAAGTAAAGATGGTTATTAGTAAACTGATTAAGGGGCCCCGGTAGTTCTGTCAAGGTCCAGGACTAATTACGCGGCACAGTCATCCTTCAAAATGGATGAACGTGGTGCAGCATCTCCTCTTAAAAAAATATTCGTAGCATTGAGAAAATGCTAACGACAAATTAATGGCAAATGGCATTTTCCCCCATCTCTGATAATGGAAAGTCATTTATGGTGTCCTTTCAAAATTCACAAAACTTGCCTTAGAGCCGATAACATCCTTGTTTATGGCATAGTCATCGTTTATCGACATCGGTGATAAAACGATCCGAAAAATCTAATTCGACTTCGATTTTTTAATAATATTTTAAAGTTAAGCTTGATTACGGTTTTTCAATTGCATTCCTTGAGGTCGGGAAGCACTATGTTGCCAAGATTCCATTCTTCTTTCTCAGAATTTCTTTTCTCTCTGTGATAACCCAGATTACATTTAATTGATCCTTGGATTTTTTTCTGAATGATCGAACACATTCTCGCATCCATCTGAGAATAGTTTTTATGGTTTCTTAACAGATGTTGGATTCAAAATCTGAATTTTATAAAGGATGAACTTATATTTTTATCTCAATGATTCAGTGCGATATTTTTAATTTACTAATGCTAGTTTTGTGAAATATTAATTAAGTCATGTCACTGAAATTCCCTTCACATAATTTAGACTGGTATACGGAATATATTCAAATACTAATATATATATATATATATATATATATATATATATATATATATATATATATATATATATATATATATATATATATATATATATATATATATATATATATATATATATATATATATATATATATATATATATTGAAGGTGTAATAGTAATTTAACTGAAATTTTGCAATAGTTCTTAAACTAATACCAAGTGTTAATTTCATTGGAATTTTTAAATAATATAGAGCCTTCAAGCTAGACATAAAAGTTTAAATGTCTATAACAGAATATTGATATTTTGTAAGAATAATAAATAATAACAACAGCTGTGAAAAAATGAAGTTTAAAGAATTTCTCTCACCTTGAATTTGATTGAAGCAAACTGAGTTCCATTGAATTTAATTTTAAAATTGCTTTGAAATACAATTAAAAAACTAAATATTATAAAAGTGAAACTATAAAACAATAAATGCTATTCAATATAAAACAAATTCGCAGAGTATCCCAATCTTCGGGGTATATCAGGATTTATTATCCCCTTATATTCAAGGGACCGGCTAGAAACAGCGACATCTTTGCCGCCAAGGCGATGCCCTGGATGCACCACAGGGGGTGGGCCCCCATCGCACCCTCACACATACCATAGAGATCCGTTTATAAGAATTTCTCATACCTCATTCACACACAAGGAAAGGAGAAAGACAAGATAGGGAGAGAGAAAGTACATCCAGGCCTGAACTGGGATTCGTACCCAGGACCTCCTTATCCGTAGTCAGGCACGCTGACTGCTAGACAAGTAGTTGGCTATGAGTAAATCATATATATATATATATATATATATATATATATATATATATATATATATATATATATATATATATATATATATATATATATATATATATATATATATATATATATATATATATATATATATATATATATATATATATAATATCGTATAGTCAGTATATATTCATTTTTGTGTTGCAATTTGGTTTTGGAGATTCATATAATGCATGAAATTCTTTAGTTGAATCTATGCACTTTGATTAAGTAAAATAATTGAGCTTTATATTGAATTTAGCTTCTTTTTTTATAAATTAAAATGATTTTAACCTAACTACTTTGAAAAACTCAGAGATAAAAATAGAAAAATTTAAATATTTTCTAAATATATGAACAATTTTAAAGCAATTAAATTAAAAATATCATATTTTCTAAAATGTTCTCAAAATACCGAGATAATTAGAATACGATTAAATGAATTTTATTTTAAGTCTTAAAATTTAATCATGAAAAAGATTACTGCGAAAGATATTCCAGGTAATAATCTTTATTTCCAGTAAAAAAGATCGTATAACAACCGAATTCATTCATATTTACAATATTTTTATGTTGTACTTCCTAAATTGACATATAAATGTATGTGAAATGTATTTAAAATTGTTAGTTTTCAACACATTTTTTAGCACGAGAAATTGTGAAAAAAGCAGAAAGCAATATTTTATCCATAAATTTGATATATCACTTTGCTTATTGATTGTGATATTACCACACATGAAGAAAAAAGCTCATTAATAAAAATTTTATGCAAATAATAAAATTACAATTTTTATATAATTCAAAAGTAAGACATAAATGGAAAAAAGTCTTTCACACTTTTAGATTTTCAAATTAAACCCCTTAAAAAATTAGATTTGTATTCTATAATTAAATCAATGTTTTCAGTAGTTCTGATATTAAAAATGAACATATAAAATAAATTCGGAATTTCATAAAATTATTCTAAATTTATATCAATTTGCTGAAAAAGACAAAAATTTTATCGTTATAGAGCATGATAATTAGGATTTTTATACAATTTTAACTAGAATGATGCATGATTGAATTTCGTAAAAAAGTTGTTATTAGAAGAATTGTTTTTTCCTATTCTAAATTAATTTTCATAAAAATGCTTTATATTCTTAACATCTAAATTTTGGATTAAATTTCAGAGTACACATAAATTAAGGGAATAGTATTTAATGTAAAGGTAAATTTGGAAAAAAAATATAGTGAACAAAAGATATTGAAAGGATAGTACCTAATATATTGCTTTATTAATTTTGTGTTTTGTAAGTTTAAAAGTACATATCAGTTATAAGCGTTTCAATTGTAGCTTCAAATTTTTTATTTGATAACTAATTTTCTAGACACAGTTTCTTTTCAAAAGACAAAATACAGTTAATGAAAAATGAACCATATTTTCCGAAGATCACTCACAATAGTTTTATTAAATTCTCTAGAGAGATTCACGTCATCTGAGTCACAGTTGAAGAGAGCGTTGATCCTGTGAAACAAATGTTATTTTCTGACGGTAGTTTTTCCTACTGCTTTTACCTTTTTTTTTCATTTCACAAAGTTATTATATGAGAAAAGTAATAAAAGAATTTTTTGTCTTAGAGGATTTAAAGCTTCAACTCATCTGGAGTGTTGTTTCTGGAAAAAATTTTATTTTCTTAGTATTCCATCACTTTTTGAAAACTTTTTCGGGTTTCCTACATTACCACTCTCCACCTATAACTGGCATCATTTCAGGCATAAACGAAAATCATCGAAAATCGACCTGTGAAATGAAGTTGCCAAAAGACGAGAAAATTTATGCGCATTTTATCGCTTATCATAACATTCTGCGGTTATTATTATAACTCGTTGAAATATCTAACAATAACACCTAATAATCACTTGAACGAAATACTCCTTAGGTGTTTACTTACGGAAATTCTTAAACAGAATTTACGTGGGTGTCTTACGACGTAAAATTAAAACGCTCTACATTCAAAATGCGTACTTGGGAACAGGTGTAATAACAAAGGAAATAAGGAATTCCTGCCAACTTTTCTAAAGTTAATATTAACAAATTTAAGGAACTACATCCTTGCTGTTATACGATTTCTTTAAAATAATAATAGTTTTGAAGTAAAACAAGATTTCCTCGCTTTTGTGCATGGTGAGTTTAAATCTTTCAGAAAATACACATTGAAATCTATATAATAATAAAGAGAGAGTGATTTTAATCAGCGCAACTTTCAAATAAAATTGAATTAGCAATTGAATTTATTCTTTAAAAATAATTTCGTAAGTATATCACTGAAGGGTAAATTAATTTTTTCATTTATATATATATATATATATATATATTTCCATAATATTATAAAATATATTTGTATATTCAAATTATATTTAAACATATAACCAAACTATATTTGTGAAAGTTTATATATTATTCGAATACATTTTTATCAAAGTAAAAAATTTTCCAATATATTTTACAAACTATGATTTCTTGAAAACATCGGTAATTACTTAAAAGGAAACTCTTATGAGAAAGATCATATTAAAATGTAAATCAATGTATACAATTTTCAGATTTGTTTTTAGGTTATTATAGTTGTTTTATCATACGGATGACACGCATATTATAAATCATAGATTTAACTTACAAATTCTAAATAAATTTAATTAAAATGTAAACATAATAATCGGTATGAATCAGATCAAACTGTGATACATTGGTTAAAATGTTATAAAAAATTAATAGAATTTTATACGATATATTAAATTTCTTACATTTTAAAAAGGAGCAGAATAACATTTTTACATAGCAAATATGAAATGAAATATTACGTATGAAAATGTTTCCTTTGAAAAATGCGGTACATTTAAGGAGAAAGATAGCATTTTATTCAAGCTATATTTTTAATGAACGAAAATTTTCTAAGAATGAACCAGAACAAACAGACAAAATAAGCACAGGAAAATGAGAATTATGAGAGAATTCTGTGAAATTATGCAATATAAAGTATATACAATAATCTCATTTTTTGTAAAAAAATACAGATTTAAGTTAACAATTGTAGTTGCCTCTCTCTCTCTCTCTTTAATGTTTTAATAATATTTAAATAACGAGATTTAACTCTCAAATAATAATTTTTTCAGCCAAACTCATTATGTCGAAATGATTCATAATATCAAAATGCCAAGCTAATACCATTTTGACGTGTCAAATTCTATATATCATTATAAATATGTAATGACATTATACAAAATAATTTTCATAATATCATTCTTTTACATACCACATAAGAGCACGTAATATGCTTTATATTTATCTTTGAAAACTGTCTAAGCATTTAGGAATTAAAATAAAAAGAAAATTAAAATATGTTTTGGAATAATGAGAGCCTAGAGTTATATATTTGAAATCAGTATACGCAGAATTCGATCAAAAATATAGAAGGAACTCCGAATGAAATGCATGATTCCCCTAACAGAAAAGAATATATGAATATGATCAATTCCAGCAAATGTACCCCGACTCCTGTACAAAAAGTATATTTACGAAATATAAAAGAAAGCTTCAGTTACGAATCTTGGGGCTTAATAACTTTTTTCTATCCTAAAATGGAGATTCAGACAGAATAAATTTGGCATCCGGCGGGCGTGAGGCCAATGCTGAAGAGACTTCTCTCGCTACCACTCAACAAATTAGTTTTTAACTGCGACTGTCCCCGGCCGGCGAAACAAAATTTCAGCCGTTACCTGGTGTCTCGAGAATGAATACGCTTGAGAGAAACAAGAAACATTTCCATTTTTTCTTCTTTTAAAAGCCAAGTGGCCAATCGCGTTTTACTAGACAAAGTAAAATGCGTTCATGTGGGTTCACAGTGAAAGAAGGGAAAATAGTTATTCCAGTGTGGGAATGAAAATATTTAGTGCATACCTCTCTGGCATAATTTGCGAGAAAAAAAAGTCAATGAGATTCTCTCCACCTCGTTTGGAAATATATTCGTGTACATGTGGGTTTAGTTGCTTCACGGGATTCCTTAAGAAAAAGGTGAAAGAGTAAATAGATTACAAAACGAGTTCATGATTAAATAAATAAGTTTTACTTCAAAGGTGAAAATTTTGAAACCAACATTTCAGAATCATCTCAGTATTTTTTTCACTCTTCTACCAAGATGATATTTTTTTTACTCTAATTTAGGGAAAAAATCTTCTGAAAGAAAACTTTCTTTTCATTTAACTTGGGATATAATTTATAAAGGCTGATTTCAAATATACTGCATTCCTTTTGAAATGAACAATTAATCAAATATAAAGGGCGGGCACTTTGAATCCCGAAGAAACACAAATGTGACTGTTATGACTTTCCAGAAAAATGTTCTTTTCAACTATTAAATTAAATTTTGCTTCTACTTTTGTGTTGTAAAGAAAGTTTTCAAATTTAATATTTACAGAAGCTTAAAATTACTTAGAGAAGCTAAATAAATTATTTAAATTTCAGTATACCTGACAATAATATAGTTTGCCAATAGAATAATGTCTATATTTGAAAATATTTATTATTGGGAGATACGAATATAATAAACGTTGTTATATGAAAATACTTTGAAATTATTAATACAGAAAATTTTTTATTAGTACTTTAATCATAGATATTAAATAATGCATTCAAGTATTTTATAAATAAAAATGTAGAAAACAATAATAAAAGTGTCTACCAAGAACTTATGTACTGAAAAATAAACAAATATTGGAAAGAGTATTTTTTAAATTAATGGTGCAAACATATGCAAACTGAAAAAGAGGATAGAAATATTCACTGAGTAGAGAATTACATAAGATCGTAATACGCTGATCATACTGAACATAAAAATATTGTAAGTATATTTTTTTAAATCTCATGAGAGAAATAAAAGGAATCTTTATATTATTTTCTAGTATTTTAAAGAAGTCAAATGTATGCAAGAAATAATTCAAAAAAGAAACCAGAATAACCTCTTTTATTCAGTTCTTTTAATAGCAGTCATTAGTGCACATGCCGTGACATTTTAAGGGCCCAACGTATTCACTTATACATAATAATGATACATTGTCCATTCAATCTGAGAAAGGTATTTTTTTTAGAATTATTTAAAAAAACTGCCCTGCTTGGGCAAATTAACAATAAGTTTCAAATTAAAATAAAAAAAATAACTACATATTTTGCATTTTTAAATAAGACATAATTCCAAATGAATATAATTCTACTAATTAATATTATAAATTTTTAACACACATCTCTTTGTGTTATACGCTTGGATGAAATATTTATAATATGTGAAGTATAAAACAAGGGAGAAAATTGACGACTTGTCAACATACCCTGTTGGATCAGGATTTATTATTCGAGATTCAACATGATAAATCAACAAAATTTATTTATATATATATATATATATATATATATATATATATATATATATATATATATATATATATATATATATATATATATATATATATATATATATGTATATAGATAGATAGATAGAGAGATAAATGATCATAAATTGAATATGAAAACAAAAGTACACAGCTTTTGATTTTATAATGACCAGGGATTATTTTTAAACTATTAGAGCTAGAAATATTAAATATTACTTTTATATTATTTAAAGTCTAGAGAAATTTAGGTAATTGAAAATTCACATTAGCTCAGAATATTCGGTAAAAATGCAACACATTTGCAACAGTTAGTTTATTATTAATCTCATTTATTAAAAAAAATGATACAAGTTGTAGTTTGCTCCACAGAAACGCCGACAAACTATTTACTTTTCATAATATTTAGTAATTTATATGATTGTTAAACAAAAAGTTTTTTTGAGAAGAGATATCATATAAACCTACTTAATAAAACTTTAAAATAATTCTTTATGTTAAGATTTATTTTATATCTATAAGAACTGGAAAACATGGTGCATTATTTGTGAGGGAAAGTGATGTATAAGACAAGCGCAATAATTAATTTCAAAAATATTGGAGGCTTTAAAACAAATTAGATTTGAAGAGAAATTTAAGTTTTTCTTTAAAATCCAGTTTGTAATTTAAATCTTTCAATATTTTTTAAATTAATTATTATAAGGAAAATATAATTTCTAAATACTTATTTTTAAACTGTTTACTCATGAGTTTAAAAAATCGATTCTTAAAGAGCGTTTTGAAAGTTACAATTATATTTAATAAAATATATTTTCAGTTACAAATTTAATGGAATTTATACACAGGATTACGTATTTTATTTATTAGGTAATTATCTGTTATATATATTTACATTAAAAAGACATTCATATTTATGTAATTGAAAAAAGTCTTAAGAAATAATACAGCAAAGTACTGTATTTATTATAAAAATAACTTTGCTATTTTGTTGTTACATTTAAGTTGCATAAGACGTGTGAGGAAATTTAATATTCAGCCTGGATAAAATTGCCTTTATTTAAATTTCAAGCAAGTCCTTGTTACAAATGCAATTTGCGATCGAAATCCTTTAATGGTTTTATTTTATGTTATCATGGCTACAAATAAATAAGTCAACTTGTTGAGCTGTTTTCTTACGAATAAATATAATAATAAGTACTTATTTTTAAATTTGCCATACATATTTTATATCTATGAATTAAATTTTTTTATTAAAGTTGGTAATCTCTGCGTAAATTATATCTGTAACTAATGAGAATAGATTTGGAAAACTGATTTTATCTTTTAATGTTATTCATATATTAACGATAATATTAATATTTTAAATAGAAAGTTTTTATCTTGTCTAATATAAGTGTAATGTTACTGCCACTTTTTTTTCAGAGTGGAAATACTTCAATAAAAAGTAATTAATACTTAAAAGAATGTGATAAATAAATTAATTAAAATTTGTAGTATCACAAAAAACATCTGAAGGCTTTCTTTTAATTAAAAAATAATCACCGAATTTTTTTAAGTGTAGTAAAATAAAATTTTAACAGAAATTATCTTTTACAACACAAACGAAAAATTTAAATTAATTCGGAATTCAAGATCGTTAAGTTAACTGATTAAATTTTTGCTGAATTATCATATTCCGAAATTCAGCGAGAATCTATATCCGAAATTTCCTACATAAGAATGAAAAAAGCGCCACGCAACTTCAGCACCAATTTTTCGAAAGCAGAGCGTGGTATCGTCATTATTTAGCTACTTCTATTCACCTTGGCTGCGGAACGGAAAGAGCAGTCCACTCCCCAAGTCCATCAAGTAGGAAATAATGATACAACAGCAGCACAAATCCTGAAACAATGCAGCAGGAAGAGAAAAGAGGAGGCGTATCGATGGAAGAGATTGGAATATGTCAAGAGCCTGCAAACAAGGACCGGTCTTCGGGCGTCACTTTGCCAAGCCATTTGATGGATTATGACAGAGCATCTGTCATTTGATAGGTAAGATCCCTAATGATCCTCGTCGAGACTGTCGCCGCTGGTCGCGTTCCTCTATCGGTGCAGAACAGACGACAAATAACAGATACTTAGAAATTTCGCTCCTTACTAAGCTGATGAATAAGTTACGGAATTTTTCCTTCCTTCAAAGTTTTCATTCCGCTCTTTCTCCAAATACAAGTTCGTTTCTGGTGCACGGATGCTGTCTTTTACGGCTGCTCCCTGATCCCACTTGCATTTGTTTCTGACAAGTAGCTGTATTATAAAATAGCTGAAAATTTAAGAAACAGCTAGAGAAAGCAGCCTGATTTCGCGAACGTATTGTTGATTCGTTTCTTTCTTGTTTACTGAAGAAAGAGTTTCTATTGATATATTTCTGTATTTATTTCGGAGTAAGTGAATTGTGGAGTAAGAAAATAAATGAGAGACAGAGATTTCCAGATAAAGTTTAAAAATAAGTTTCTATAGATAGATTTGTAAATATTTTTTTTCACAGATTACTGATTTTTTTTTTTTTTAAGTTATATGTTGTTAAATTTTTGAGCTCTTTTAGTTATTATGAGAGCAATTTAGAGATTACATTTCATTTTTACAATGCCTTAATCATGTAGAATTTATTTGTTTTGCGCAAAAATTTGCAAAGTTCATTGTTTATGAAAAATAAAAGTCTATGCTGATTTTAATTTCGGAATTTTACTGAATCACGAGCTGTAAAGGGAAAATGAACTCACTAAAAACTAGACAATGCTTTTTAATTAGAATTGTAGGAGATTTTTAACTCATTTTAATTGCTTATAAAAGTAGTTTCATACACAATTGTTTGACTTTTTGAAGTCATACTGCCAGCAAACTCGCAATTCGTACAGTTGAAAGATTACACTGTTAAGTACATAAATGTTTAATAATTGCACTGTTGTCTATCCAACTATAAATAACTGTGACATACTCCATAGTTTTGAAAAAAAATGTCTTTTTTTATACTTTCAGCGATAAACTAGGCAAAGTTGGACTACAGTAATTATCTACGTCTCTTACAATTCTGTATTATATTCTATCTAGTTATTAACTCAAAAATACAAGGAAATTTTCCCATTCGAAATTCTGATCATTTTCTTCCATTAAAATTTTACCACTATTTTTTTTTTTTTTTTACTTTATAATGTATAAAGCTACTTATATTCGAAGAAGATTGTCATTCACGAATCAAATTGTGTATACACAAATGAACACACATAAAATTTGCGGAGAACATTTTCATTTTAAGCCTATAATCTCTAATTAAGTATATTTTAATTATCGATATTACGGTGTATTTTTAAGGAGCTTGGCATTTTTTATGCAGGATATATTTGGGTGAAAATAATTATAAAACTATTTAGCCTCTCATGTATAAATAATATTCCCACTTTAAGTAAAAGTAATGTAACTAAGCACAAAAGAGCAGACGAACATATGCATTGTTATGATTTCTCAAGGAAAAAAGAAAGCAACAAAAGAAGAAAATGTATACAGATATATATTTCGGTGTGTTAAATATTAGGACGTTACGCGCGTTAGGTTTATGACCGATCCCAGATTTCTTTTAGCCATAACCTTTATCACTTTATTATGCACTTGAGTAAGGTGAAAATTGGTCCTTAACACAAAACTAATGGTACGAAAATAACTAATGTTGCGAAATGAAATTACTACTTTACTACTGCCTGTAAAATTTTTCACGCGTCATGGGTTTTCAAAATGAACTCGAGGGTGCGGGTGCTTTCATAGCACTAAAAGCTGATTCTGTAATAGTGCGAGAGAGCTTACTTTATTGCATTGATGGTAAAAAAAAAATAATCAGAGGAAGAAAATATACTTCATTTTTAACGTTAAAAATACTTTACTGTCTGAAAATTGAAGATTTATTTAAAATGTGTTGAGTTTTAATTTAAAGCACCTGGGTCTTTTGATTTTTGTTTTGTATTCCGATAAAAGAAATGTTATCGAAAGTGATTTTGAAATGTAAGAATGACATGAATTCAAAATTATTTGTTGTACGTCGCGTTAATTATATTTACAAACGTGGAAAATTTGATTTTTAACTAAATTATGGACATAATTTTTCTTTCCATTTATTACGTAATAATTTAGAGCATTTTTAAATATGTTCTCGAATCTAAATTAAAATATGAAAATTTATAAAATCGAAATATTTCAACAATAATTTAGACAATTATTTATGTTAAAAATTCAATTTAAAGGAAATTTTATTATATAATTTTCATATAATTATTAAAGTGTAAATAATTGTATAATATATTTCATCTAATTTTTAAAGATTTATAACTTTAGCATCATTTTACCCTTTAATTTTCACCAAACATTTGTTTTAATTTTATAATTTAAATTATATTAAGAATTATGTTCTTATAAATTTTACTTATCAATCAAGGAGATAACGTTAAAAATCGAAGATTAACTTTATATAATGTTTAGTCATTTTTACAAAACTCAAAAAGTAATTTTTTTTTAAGAGAACTATATGTTAAGCTAATGCTAACTAATCTATAATGCTTTTACTAAATCACATATTTTTTAAAAATTTATAATTCAATTTATATTTTGTTTAGAAAGGCAATTAAAAATTACAGTGGAGAAACGATATATGTTGAAAGAAGTATTATAAAGAAATAATTATTGATGAAACATTAAAATTGTACTTAAATTATAATTTTTAATATGCTCATGAACCCAAATAACTAAGTCATTACAACTTAATGTGTGAAACAAAAATTACCGTAAGTAATTTTAAGTGCTAAAAATACATGGAAAGTGTAGTGCAATTATAGAAATATTATACATTTACTTTTTCAGAGAATTAGTTATTTATGTCTATACACGAAATGCTTTTCTTTCTGATTATTCTCTGACTTCGCTGATTCAAAAGTAATTCTTCTTCTTTCCAAAACATTTTGCATATAAGATATTTTAAGATTTAAATTTTTGTATTTTTCTAATTATGCATACACAATCTTTTGAAATAAATCGTAAACATTGCACCTTTGTGATACTTGATAACCACAGAGATATACATAATGTTCTTTCAAATAAAAAAATTGAAACAATTTTTTTCCGGTAATTTTCCATTGTACCCGCGCTTTTGATCTTAAAGAAATATCATGTTCTTTACGGGAAAGAGAGAATAATGTATCGTAGATGCTATTATTTTACTGACTCAAAATTTCATTTTATATTTAATATATACTAAATAATTTTTTTTTGAGCAAGAATTAACTAAAGGTGATAAACAAAGAGAAATAAGCTAAATGCTAAACAAAGCTAAAACTAGTTGGTGAAAAAGATTCTTTGGTGATAATATTGGAGGGTAAATGGAGCATTACGGTCTCAAATTACCAAGAGTTAGAAAACAACTGAATGCTGCAAAATGTAATTTTGTCTCAATATGAAAAATATATAATTACATTATACTTACGCAATCGATCACCGATGAGATTGATAACAGTTTCCGCCAGAAATAAACGTGGGCGTTTATATGAGTTTTATCAATAAGTGATAACTGTTTAATTACTAAAATGTAAATAAAATGTTTTTATTATTTATAGTAATTTCTGAAAACGTGAAAATTTTTAAACAAAACATGATGCAAAGGGTATATTTATGATAATAATTAACGATTTTTATCTTTCGCGTTAATGGCCATTATTACCTTATGATTTAGGATATATTATAATGGAAAAGAACACCTTTCATCTAATATATAAAGTAATGGCTTTGAAAGTAATTTTAAAAAATTTCCATAGTGTGTTTTTTATTACCATAATTAATTTAAAAATGTAATACGAGTTCTATTATAAGAGGCTGCATCTAAAATCAAAACTTTTTAAAGTCATTTTACAAAGTAATCAGAAATTATAGAAAAGCGGATGAAAAAATTAAAGTAACTTTAAATCATCGTAAATAGCTAAGCAAAAATCTCAAACAAAAATGATCTCCTGAAGAAATGAAAAATTTAGTAATATCGAAATTTTACTAATTTTTTTTTTCTATATTCGGGAAAAAGAGAAAAAATGTGGCTGAAAATTATTAGATATGCTATGCCCGAAAAGCACTGTTTATGATACATATAAAGCAATAGGACACATCTAGAGTAAACAAGTTACCATCAAGAAAAATTTTCCCGAGGCGATACCTCCGTACGCCATAGGCCCCGTAAAATTGCATCAGCGCTAGGTATTCCGTGAGAAGAATAACATTTCCCTCAATCTAAGCTGTGTTTCTTTATACTACTTAAGCGCAGAGCACTCCGGGCTAAAAACATAAAATTTAGGTATTCTTGGAAGAGTCTTTCTTCTTCTTTCTCGTTTCACCTCTACGTCAGAAATGGAAAACTTGGGCTCTATTTCGCTCTTTTATTCCTGTCTATCAGTTGAAAGCAAAGAGAAGGAGGAAGCACCGATCAAGATCGGCACTGGAAGAGTGTAGGAAATGGATAAAATCGAAGGGGACGTAAAAGTTTTAGAAGTGCACTGCTACATATATTTATATTCTTGCATTTGTGGACACTTGCTCTTGAGTGATATTTCTAAACACTATGTTTTTCTTCTGTCGAGTTTCTTGTCTCTCAATCACTGAAAATCTTGAAAGAAATCCTGGAATTTTAGTATATATACAAATACTTGAAATATTCAAACACTTGAAACAGAGCTATTAAATATTATTTTTTTTATAATAAAAGAAGTACATTGGGCCATAGAATAAAATGTAGCATATTTAGCTATTTTATTAATTTGTATTTATATTTAAGTTTCATTTAATGCTATTGTCTTTAATTTATATTATATTTCATTTGAATAAGCATATCATTTCAAATTACAATTTAAGTTACTACTTTCATAAAAAAATTTTAATTTTTGAAAAAAAAAACTGATTTTCTCCAAAGCATACAAAATAAATAATAAAAGTTTTTAATCAGTTGAAATATTTATTATTAAATATAGCATCTACGGAGAAATGAAATAAATATATGTGAATATATATATAGACCTATAAATAATCAAAAAGACTACATTTCCGTTTATTGATAATGTATATTGAAGAAACCGCACATTATATTTCTCCAAGTCACTTAATTAAAAATGCTACATGAATTTAGTTCATTATCAGCATATTTATGAATATGTTTACACTTGAGAAAGTCTAAGAGAATTGTACTATAATACTGAATGTGGTTGCTATCAACGGATTCAACATATATCACAATATAGATGTCACTATATATATATATGCACACACATACGTATAATATTACTAATTTGTTATATGGCTACCCAAGTACATATTTTCTGATAGGATTACATTTTCGACTAAATAATTATTATTTAAAGAATACGAATTGCTTTTAAATATATTTCAATTTACGAAAATCCACACGAAATGTTCTCAAAGGTTTGAGTGGAATTCACATTAAATTTGATTTGTAAAATAAGTAAAATATTTTTGATGTATTTAAATGTGTGTTTGTGTCTAGAATATTTATTAATTTGATAATTTTGCATTTAATTCTAATGTATTTTAAAGTAGTATTAAAAACAAAATTTAATATTTCATATTAGTACATATGGTGAATATTTCATGTTCAAGAACTATATTATACATGAATGGTCGAATATTTTGTGTGATTACATAAAATAAAATTACATGTGAAATGAATATAAGTAAACCACCCCCTTCTAGAAAATATACTTTTAAATGTATATTTTAAATTCTACTGATTTCTATTTCTCCAGTTTAATTCACTATACTAATTTTCTTTTAAATCTTGAATTTATGCTATTCTGATCAATTTGAAATCAAATTGAATGCTTTTTAAAAAAAATTGTGCAAATTATAAATCAGTTATAACTAAAATTTTTCGAAAATTAATCGCAATTGCTCATCAAAAAGAGTCAGATTATTTTTTATTTTTTATTAATCCATACAAGATTAAAATATTAAATTATATAAACTTAAATATTTACCACTATCTATTCATTTAGAAATACCATTATTTTTATCAGTACTTTTAAAATTTTCAATTATATAATACGCGTTATTATAACAAATATTGCAAATATAATTTCAAGGCAGCATTTAACATAAGTTATCATATGAGTCTGTAGAAATATTTTGTAGTTTATGAGAAACACTACATTTTAAATCGCTAAATGATCGTCTGCATTTTTAGAGAATTCGGTTTAAAAAATGATGTTTAAGAAATTTCAATTATTAAATGAATCATTTTCAAACATTTTTTTTTAATTTTATAAAATTCTTTTCCAAATGTTTCAGTTATCGCAGACAAAAGGCTATTGTTATTTGTTCTTACAGATAAAATGTGTTCAATCGCATTTTATGCTAACCATTTAAAGAATATATTAACTAACTATTAAAAAGGTTTATTTACTTTAACCAGAAGAACTTACAATAGGAAATTTTATAAAAATAAACTAAAAGCATATAATTAGAAATATTTTACATTATATGTAATTGATTTATTTGAGAATAAAGAAAATTTTGTGTGAAAATAGTTGCATTTTATGAGGAAAATGCGAATCAAATTCATTTCAATTTGTATAACATATTAAAACGCATTATTAAAAGGGAATCATTTTATAATTTTAAAGTATATTATTGTAAGTTATTTCATTATAACTGTACAATGTAGAAAAATACATTACAAATATATTTTTCAAGATATAACTTAGTTCGGTTAAAATTTTATATATTTTTCTTATTGATATATATTTTCTTCTGGTGAACTAGAGTTTAAAATCTTTCGGATGTGTTTTTTCTTTCAATCTAAGTTTGGATTTCTTTTTCTCAACGATTTTAAAACTCGAGCTGATATCTGAATATTCAATGTTCTGGTCTTTATTTTAAAAGCTTGTGGGTTAGATTCTCCCCCCCCCCTGGGCTTATATATTTAAAGTAATTCAAAAGTTACATTAAGTGAATATCAAAAGAATCATTTCCGTGTGCCAACAGAAAGTATAGAATGAAAAAAGAATCGGAATAATTGGCTATTTTAATTAAAATTTTAGTGCGTTTAAATAAGTTTGATGCTAATCATCATTTTTTTTGTATATGTTTTTAAAACACGGTTTTTAGGAATGAGTTCTAAGGAAAGAAATTGAAATAAATTATGTATACACAGTAAATGGGGTGATATATGTATTTTCAGTGTAAAGAATGTAATGCTAATCAACTAATCAATGCCATTTTTCTGTTGATATTTGTTTTCTATAGTCTTACTGGGTTACAACAAAAGTAAGCAATGTTATTCGTGTACATTGCAAATGAAGTAGTTATAATTATTTTTCTTCCTGTACATTTCCAGAAAAAACCACATTACGATTTGACTTGGTGCTATGTTTCCTGAAAATTTACTTAGTAGTACAATCCTATGGTTGTGACGTACTAGCCTTTACTAGGCTATCAAACCTATGTCGTTTTTATCTAACCTATGTCGTCTTATCTATGTGTGTGTGTGTTATCACATTAACACTCACATCAAATGGATTCACTTTAATTCAAACCCTATTATAACCAGTTAACGACTGAATCTAACTCTTTTTCCTTAGCATTAGTGCAAAAAAAATTTATTATTTAATTAATTTTGATATTTTGGACTTCTAATATATTCATAATTTTAATCCTGTTTTTTGTTATTTCCGCTAAAATGATTCATGTTTTATTTTTTGTAATTAATCTTTCATCAAGTCACATGTTTCGGAATTTTCATACTCATTTTCTAAATGGTTCTACATTACTTAATATTGTTTTTTTATTCCTTAAAATATTTAAAATTTAGTAGAAATTTAGGAAGTAATGCGAATATTAAAACTTACGTGAGTAAAATGCAAATAAATGTCTGAAAATACTTATAAAATAATGTGAATATATGTATGAAAATATTTCCAATTTTTATATCGGCTTTACTTATATATATATATGAAGTGAAGTAAAAAGAGATATTTGCATATTTAAAAATACGCAATATAGAATTCAGTATATAAAAGGAAATCTATGCTATATTGAAAATATTTGCTTACAGTAACATATAGGATATGTTAATAAGGTTTTCATAGCTAATTTCTTTTTATGCAAACTTAGCATATTGAAACATATACATAAAAACCCAATCATACGTTTCTATAAAAAATTCACTTATTTCTCTCATTGAAATAAAATACACTTCTCCAACACACATACAGTAATGGAAGCATCAAAATTTCAGAACCAAACTGTAGTAACCTGCTCCATAAAAGGGCTTATTATTTTTTGTTAAAACTAAATGATTTTGAACATAGTTCATAACATACATATATAATGCATTATTTTAGCAACTAAGAAAAATTGTAGTTTTTCCTCTGAATATACTTCGTAATAATTTTGAAATGAACAGTCATTTTTAATCATTATGATGGTTCAGACTTTTAAATTTATTCGCATTTTAAATTAATTTACGATCTATCAATATATAGAATATTTTTACAATTGTACAACAGACACAAATAAAAGACAAAGCTGTGTGTGTGTGACAATGATATTTATTTCTCTCTCTCTCTCTCAATATATATATATATATATATATATATATATATATATATATATATATATATATATACTATTAATAATGACATTAATTTTTAATTTTATATTTTTAAGAAAACTCAATAAAGCATTTTCTGTTGTCTCTTAAATTTAAGCTTCATAGGTAATAGTAATAGAGATTTAATTGTTTGAATTCATTTTAGTACACTAGTTAAAGTTTGATAGCTGATTTTTGTTAGATTTTTATAAAACTCACAACAAATTCTGAAAAAACAAGAATCAAAGGTTAAAGGGAAAACTCTAATTTGCACAGTTTTTCTGCATCATACATAGAATACATATAATATACATATCTATGCAAAAATAATCTATATTGGTACAGACCGATTATATTTGACTAAATTTTTTTTTTCTTTTGTGGAGTATGGAAACTTTTCACACAAGTTGAGCAGAATTACGCTGTGGGAAGTAGCTTGAAAATTATCACTGGCCAATGACTATTTGTTCTCTGAGTCACGTATTCGACTTTGTAATAGCAGTCAAAATATAGCCCCAGGAACCAACTTATATGTAAGAATTCTTTGACCACCTCCATAAACATGGTCTTTTCGAGTCGGCATCTCATTTCGTCTGAAAGGATAAAAATATATGTTACAGAGATTTTGGCGTCAGTACTTAAAGTATTCACCACACGGAACAATTGTTTCGATCATTTATTTCTTCTTTCACATAATTCTGAAGGTTATGTGTATGCTTCAAATAACCTGTCTATTTCAAGTTATAATTACGTCAAAATAAATAAAATATTTGTCGATTCAAAAACTGTTTCTTATAACGTCTCTCATTACTTAAGTATAAAGAAATTTAGGAATTTATATAGTTTAAGATTAAATTGAAGTATATAAAAACAGTATGAAGCTGTGGGATATATTTTAATTATACAAATTTAAATGAATCAAACTGTGTATTATAGTTTGATCTGAAGTAAATAAATTTAAATAAGCTAGAATATGCACAGAAAATTAAATTTTTGTTATTTGTTGTTACAAATTTTCCTCAATTTCTTTGGTTTGCAAGTTTAATGATTTGAATCTTGACGTATATGTTTAACAATACCTTATAACATTTATTTTTTTCAAGTTAGCAATAATAGATTTCTGCATATTTTGTTTTCTATTCAAATTTGAAACAATTTTTATCTTAAAAAATGCATTTCTGAAGAAATTAGACTGCACACTTTACTAATCTTAGCCCTCAACATTACTTAATAGGAATTTAACAAGGGAAAAAATTCACTGCTTTATAGTAATTATCAAAAGTAGCACAGTTTTTCTTCACAATTAATGAAAATACCTATTTTAATGTATAAACTACATTTATCTCTTTTATAGTAATTATGTCTTTTCTACTTGATATATAATGACTAACAAGATAATTTAATTAAGTTTATATTTATGAGAAATTAAACTAAAGTTATTTGGAATCAAACATAGTTTTAATTTTAGTCTGGAATAAAAAAATTAGCATAATACAAACATTGTTATTATTCTCTTAGAAAGTTTTCAGTTTTAAGCTTACTTCATTCTCAAATTTTTCAGACTTAAAACAAAATGCGTCATTCCTCCTTTTTTAACAATTTTTTGTTATAATAACTTTTAATACAATAAAAGTATACACAAAGAATCTATCTATTTAGTTTAATGTCCTCATATAAATTAATGTCTGTGGTATGGCTTTGCCCGCTGGAAGAAGACATCAATTATCCATTAGCTCTATAATTGTCTTATATGGAATCATTAATTTTTTCTTTCCATAACGAGAAAAGCAAAAATTTGATTGCTTTTGAAAACAAATGGCTGATAAATGAAATTCGTAAGTAATTAGTTTATTATGTACTTCAATCTCTTACATTTATCTGCTCCTTTTTTAAGTTTTGTGTTATTGAGCCTAATGCGTTTTGACATGAAAACACAAATTTTCACAGTTTCTAAGATATAAGTTATTTTAAAATTTTAAAGTCTAAATGATCAAAGACTTTTAATAAGTAATTTAATTAAGTATGTTTTTTTTCTTTTAAATTTAAGTACATAGATTTTTTTCTTAATTGTTGAGGGACGTTATTTATAATTATTAAATGAAATAGATTGATAGTTTTTTTTTATAAAAAAAGCCGAATATTACATTAAAATAAAAACTTTATTAATAATTCCTAATGGATTTTAAAAATATGGGGTTTAGAAAGGTAGAATTTTATAATTATTTTACAAAGTATATGATTAATAATACATATATATGTAAGGTATGAAATTATACCCTTACTGGATTTTTGTTGCTTATATTTATTTCAATTAAAGAAAATTAATTAATGAAATTTTGGGAAATTTATTTTTATACTACCTAAAACTGAAAATCTAAAGCCCATAGCTGCATTAATATTAAATAGTAATGAATATTAACTTATAATTTGATTTTAGGTAAAATTAATTATAATTCATATAATATAAGTAAGCTCTGCTCTTTGCCTCTATTAACCTTTATTTCAATTAAAATATAATAATAAGATTAATACATTTGTTATTGTGATGGAAAAGGTAAAATATATTGAACAATCCTCGTTTTCTAGAAATACTAGGTGTTATGATGATTTTTGTTTTTGTATACGAAAAAAGAACTTAATGTTGCTTTGTAAGTTTGAAGACATAGACAAAATATATATTGATTTAAAAAATGAAAAAAATATATATTATATTTTGTCATCAAGCAGTAGACATTCTCTCGTATCAATAATCATGGAGATGAAGCTTTTATTTCTTGAAAGAAAATAAATCCTATCCGAAGAAGTTTTTCAAATAGAAAATAACCCGATTAAGGGAAATCGATCCGATTACTGTGACAGTAAAAACTTCCTCACATGCACAATACTGAAAGAAATCACAAAAAATATATTCCATCTTTAACCTAGTTACAAGGCTCCGATCTGGTATTAAGAGATCAGATCCTTCTTTAGAAGTAATGTATTAAAGAACTTTTTTTTGGCTTAAGTGTAAAAATAAATTGAATATTTTCCATGTAATGAAAAATCTCAGAAATGGAACTGTGTTAAAGTATAAATTTCACCTATACAAACCTTTTCTATAAGTAATTTAAATGCTTACTTTTTATGAGTAAATTAAATGAATTTAATGATTTTCTCTGCTTACGTATATAAAAAGAAATTTGATAATATTTCAATGTATAAAATTTTTGTAAAAAATTCAGCAACTCATTTGGCTTAAGCCGTTGTTGATGTTATAATTATTATCAAATAAATAATTTTTTAAAAAGAATATGACATTTATTTGTTTACAACAATTGATGGTCTTATGCAGAAATGTATTTGCTTAAACATAATTTTATATTAAAATACTAGAAAGTAGGAATATAATGTGGATATATAATTAATAAACATAAGATAGCAGACATCAGAGGATCAACAAATATCAAATATAAATTCTGGTTTTTCATGACTCTATCACTTATTTAATGTGCTTTTATGTCACACGCTTAATTTATTTTCTCATAGATTATATTCCCATTTCCGTCCATCCTAATAGGTTAACTCTCAATTCTCCGTTCTTTACAGAGGTCATTTTTTGACCCAGTTAAATACCATGGATAACAATAGCTTACATCATTGTTTCTGTTAACCACTGTTAGAGTTCCAGGAGAGAAGTATTTTTTAATAAGAGAAATATTTCCAGCTGAATGTTTTTCTGTTGAACCTCTTATTATTTAATTTTTGTAAAACGAGAGCTTCAGATAATATTCATTATGAATCTGAGACTTAGAAATGAGTCTAGTGAATAGAGTATGTTGAAGTCTAGTGACAAGAGTGTGCTGAAATGAACTGATACTTAAGCAATTTGAATTGCTGGTTAAAATAATCTACGTAAAATCCTTGGCTTCTTGTAGGATTTATAGTTTATCAGTCCTCCATAAATCAAAATGGTTTCATAGGTTAACTAAAGCAAAATAGATACTTTAAAGAAGATTTCTCCTCTATTGTTGAGTTCATCCTTATTTCAAATTATCCTACAAGAGTTTAAATGAATATATATAAAAATTAAGATCACTGAGAAAATTGGATCCCTAAAACATTTTCAATTATTCAATCATTGACTTTTAATTCTGTTTTTGTAATAATAGTTTTATTTTCATTGGCTCTCAATCAAATAATATGATTCTTTTTAAAGACTGCATCATGATATCTTTCTATGTAAGGTATCTCAAAAGAAATGGGTTATTTTATTCAAGCTCGTAAAGTTAATTTATAATTCAACAGTTAAAGTGAATGCGAGAATTTTTCATAGAATATAATTTTTCAGAAAATTATTACTTTAATGAAATAAGGTATTAAAAATGAATTCTAAAATTTAACTATAATTTAAAATAAATATAATAATATTTGATATAAAATGCCAATTGTTTTGTAATGATTATTATATTAAAATAATGTATATAAATATAGTATCTGCTGTTTAATCTTAATATATTAAATAACTCATATTTTTAAAATTTCCCATTTAAGTTTATTAGACTTAGTTATAATTATGTAAATTCAGATAATTTTATTCATGTTATTTTAATAACATTTTCGCAGTAATTAAAAACTAGTACACATCATCTCCAATTGCATAGGTGATAATTGTAAATTCAATCTTTCAGTACAAGCACAGAATTATTCTTTAAAATTACCTATTCTAAAGATCTATTATTAAAGGGGAAATTTTATTAGAAGATAGAGTAGTTTTAGATTATATATTTAAATATTTTCAGGGTTCTTTAATCTAAGCACAATATAGTGCATTTTCAAAATTTTAAAACTATTTAACTAGCAAATTTTTAATTATTGATTATTCAAACCTTGTTCTATGTCAAACAAAACTGGAATTAAAAGCCAAATATTCTTAGAACGTAATATGTAACTCCAAAATACTTTTTATAATATATTCCTTACGAAAATAGAATGCTATTATTTAAACCTTCCTAAAATTGCAAAACTAAACACACACATTTTCTTCCGTTCTAATATCACAAAATGCTCCTATAACAGAAATTAAAAGTGTAGGAAATAAAATGATATTTTTTGTCTATATAAAAATAATATTTTATGATATAGAGTTTCATTTTCTGACAGAAAATTGAGTATTATAGTTTACAAATATTGCATTAACTCTTGCAATAATGAGATAGAAATTTATAATTATATTATCAATTTAATGAAATTTTATATTTAAGCAAGAACTATAAGCTAAAGTTCTTCATTTGAAACATCCTTAATTAAAAACAATAAGCAATTAGTTCCTAGTTTAACAAAATATTATTAGTCATTTCGAAGTCAACTAACATTTATATGCATAGGGGTTGTCTTTCCATAAATATCGAATAGGGTGTCAAATATTAGTAAAATTTTGCAATGAAAAAAATCCACATTCCTGAAAATAAAAAATGAGTTTCATTTACAATAAAAGTTTGATAATCACATATAATAATGCAGCATGGTCATACGCTATAGTTGTAAAGAAGATTACTATTGTCTAGAATTAAGGAAATAAAATAAACAAATTAAATTGATTTTAAAAGCTTTTGTAATATTTAATGTATTTATTCTTCCTTTTTACTATCCAAAATCCAGGATTTTCATTATGAAATTTCAAGTTACAATTTTCTTCACTTTATTTCACATAATTCATTTGTTGTTGTCTTATGCCAGCTAAGCTAGCATTATAGGGTGCGCTGCTCCACTTTTCCAACTGAAGCATATTTTGGTGCTGAGTCCAATTTCTTCAGTACATACATGCCATAAGTACACATTTATGGAATAGGCAACCATTCACAACCCATTTATACAAAGAAAGGATAAGAATATTACAGACAGAGAGAGAAAGTACATCCATATTCACAAACTGGGATTCGAACCCTGGACCTACCTATCCGCAATCAAGCACTCTGACCACTAAACAGGGTGGGTGGCACATATTGCATTTAAAAATGCTTATTGGTAAATAAAATTGCCTGAACTTTCCCAAGACAAGCTTAACTTATACTACTCCATTTGGAACTTTCATAACTATAAAATCCGCATTGGTCTAAGTAAGACTACATGCACTTTTTTGGCATTTTAATAAACATGAAATGGAGCTAAAGAAATATTTGTGTTTACTTTTGTTGGACAGTTTTACAAATATCAGATTTCGATGTTATATTTTGCAACAACTATTATAAAAATTTTATCCAAATGATTTTTTTTTAAATCTAAAAATGTACTTCATAATGTTTTAGAGTGTATTTAATATATGTTATATGATTCAGAAAGCTTTCATACATATTTCTCCGTAATCACGCTTTTTAGCCACCTTAACTTTCATATATTTACATAATTAACATTAAAAAATAAAGTTCATATAGACACCAGAATAACATTCATAAATCAATGACAAGACATTTCTTCGATAAGACTTTTGTTATTCCTCCACTTCAGGTCTCAAGAGTTTATTTTAAGCACAGATGCTATTGAAAAACTCATTGCTCATCACAATCAGTGTATAAAAACTTATATCACTTTTTCGCGTCAACTGAACTCTAAAATTTTGAGCTTTATTACGCAGACGTTAATTTCAGTCTATGAGCAATCTATAGAATTTTAATTTCTATTAAATCACATTTTTAGAAATATGAAAATCATAATTCTAGCACATAGTGGACATCTGCTTTTTGCAAATAATTTCTATCCACAGGAATACAATTTGAAATAGAAGAGCATTTCTCGAATTACAAATATTTTAGCAGATTATTTTTAACAAATGCTATATGCAAATGGAGAAACAAATTTTGAATTTAAATCATACCATATAATTTCACCACTCCTTTCGTGGATTCGATAGAATCAATTTCACAAAAGAATATTATTACAATCTTGGAACTAAATACTGAAATTTTCAAAGAGACATTTTTGTCAGAAAAATGCCCTGTTCAACACACAAACCACAGAAATAGTTTAAATGCATGGACCACCTGCACTAACAAAAACTGTCAAATTTCAATCGGGATAAAAACTTTAACGTCCATATATACGTTGAAGAGGAAGAATAGAAATTGATTTTAAATATATATATTTAAGTAAAATATTTAGTTTTAAATGACCGTGTGAATATTTTATATTTTTTAATCATAATTCTTAAATTCTTCCTGCTAGTTGTAATAAATTATCCTTCTTAACAAATTATGCTAAATAAGATGATGTTATCGAATGTGAACATTACTCTGATATAGCAATATTTTTTGTATTTGTTATATACTAGAAAATTAAAAAAAATCTTTACTTAATATTTTTTTCATTTAAATAACACTTAGCCTTTGAATTTCATTTTTTAAGAACTTATGTTATCACAGCTTATTTGTGTATAGCACTTACATGATTAATTTGAATGATTCAATCTCATTACAATACTTTATTTGATTTTTTTTAACATGCCAGTCTATAAATTCCTGCATGAATTTATTCAATATAATAACACAAACTTTCCTTACAAATAATATATATTTTTTCCGTTATCTCATAATAATGAATTCACATTTTTAATACAACACTATAATTTATAATTATATTAAGAGAGAGAGAGAGAGAGAGAGAGATAATAATGTACTCTCGTTTTATCAATAATGTTAAAGGATTGTAATGTCTTATATCCTTTCACAAAATAAGAATAAATTTTAAAAAATGAATCCTGTTATAGTAGAGTTTAAATGTAGCTAGATAAAGAATATTATTTTTTGTAGTTTTTTCTTGAGGTTGATTGTGAATATGAGATGATTATCACACAAGCTTTAATATATGGATTTCATATAGTCCTTAATTCTCATTTCTGTCTATTTTAGTTTAGTTGGTTTTCATTTTCTACATTTTTTATACTCAACATTGGACTCTTTTAAGTGCAGTTTAGATGCATTTAAATATTAACTTTGTTTTTAAATTATGTTTTTATTTTATTTATATTACGAAGATAATAAAAAAATATTCACTTAAAAAAAGTAAACATCCATATTTCTCTTTCTTATTTGACGTTCGTATTTTCGTTGGGAAAACGTATTTTAAAGAGGTACGACATTTTTTTCAATGGATATCATTTTTTTTCAACGTTGCACAGCATAATTTAAAGAAAAATGCGTACTTCAGATGTGATTGTCAATGAATTTATTCAATTATAGGTTAAATCTCAGATTGTTTACTTATATTAATATAAAAAAACAATCTGAGATTTAACCTTATATATATAGCACTTAAAAAAAGTAAACATCCATATTTCTCTTTCCTATTTGAAGTTCGTCTTTTCATTGGGAAAACGTATTTTAAAGAGGTGACATTTTTTTCAATGGATATCATTTTTTTCAACGTTGCACAGCATAATTTAAAGAAAAAGGCGTACGTCAGATGTGATTTTCAATGAATTTATTCAATCTCAGATTGTTTACTTATATTATATGCACTTTCAACATTTTTTCCTTGATTAAAATATTTTAAATATAAAAACTTTGTATATTTTCTTCTAAGCTTTAACATTCATATTTTATTTTTAATGCATTATAAATAACTGAGTTATATTCATAAAATAATCATGAACGCTTCGTGAGAGATTTTTTTGATTTTTTCATTAATGTTATTTTATAAGTATTTTTGGAATAGCTAATCAAAAATACTACTTTTTAAGTAATTTTGCCAAATTGAATTTTTTACGCTGTAGATCAATATACTTGTATTTAGCTAAATATTCTTCATCCATCAATTTTCTGTTAGAAATTACTCTTGTATTAGCCAATTAGACAAAGGTGAGAGATAATGACTTAAGAAATTTAAATTTTCTTCTACGACTCTAAATTAACTTTCCATTTGTTTTTTAATGGACTTAAGTAAAATAGTTATAAAAAAACCAGAGTAGTTACTTTTAAATTTTATAATTAATTTATAATTTACTTATGTTCTACAGTATTCATTTAATAAAAAAAAATTAATGTTATTATTTAAAGAAAAAATGTAATATGTAATTACATAAGAAAACATTTATAAAAATTTTATTTATTTTATTAACTTTTTATCACATACTATTGTAGTATTATTAAATTTTACCTGCATATTGTTAACTTTAATAACACATTTTTAATCATTGTAACAAATTGAATTTTCAATCACTTGACGACTACATTACGATGCAATGCAAATGAGTAGAATATTATAACAAGTGAAATATAATGGGCAAATTATCTGAGCGTAAATTATACTTTGTAAAGTGCAAACTTTTAGCACTAAAAAATACAAAAATAGAATTGCTGCTAGAATATATCATAAATATTTAATTTTAAGAATGCTTTTGTTCTAAAAAACTTTTAAAAGTTTAGTATTCTCAAATTCATTTTGTATACATTTTGTCATCATTACAGCTCATTTTTCAGTTATATTTAGTGTTAAATACAATTACATTTTAATTGGCGCATATTACCAAAAATTTTATTTTAAAAGTGTTGAAATGTTCTATAAATAATATTTTGATTAGCTCTAGTCGTCCAATAACCATTTATTTCAAATTTAAAATAAAACTATAACATCTGAGCACTATATAAATTGATTATATTTCTATAAAAATGGATTTTTGTTTTAAAACAATTGACGTATGTAACATTTTATAAATACATCTCTAATTATACGAATACATTTACTGTATAAATAGCTTACTGCATTCCTGAATGCCTGAAAAAAATATTCTAAAGTTTAAGAATAATGTAGAAAAAAATCTGAGATGAATTTCTCTATTCTCATTTATTTACGTATTCAAAACCTTTGGGAGCGATTGCCTTTATAAATGCTCATTCATTTTTCCATATCTTTTAGAAACGTGTTTCAAGAATGGTAGAGGAACATAATACATCACTTGTGTGTGAAGAGAAACGATGCACAAAATCAGTATACACTTCAATACTAAATATTTTTTCAGTACTTGTATATCATACATAGAATATGTGTCATGTATAAATTATATAAAGAAAATTTTTTTATTTCTGAAATAGATTTTTCTCATTTTTATATTGATAAGACAATCCTTAAGAAATACCGTTTCCCCATACTAGAAAAAAAATAGATTGCATACTGATCGTACAAACACATATTTTCACGAAAAAATTTCCCCAGATTCGATGAAAATTTATGCTTTTTTGAGTAATACTTTTATAAAAGTGATATACATTTCATCATTATCAACAGCTCATTTTTCAGTTATAATTAGTGTTAAATACAATTACATTTTAATTTGCTCACATTACCTAAAATTTTATTAAAAGTGTTGAAATTTATGATAAAAAATATTTTAATTAACTCTAGTAGTTTAAAAACAATTATTTCAAATTTAAACTGAAACCGCCAAAACTGAGTACTATATAAAGTGCTTATATTTCTATAAAAATGAATTTTTGTTTTAAAACAATTGACACATGTAACATTTTTAAACATATCTCTAATTATAAGAACTCATTTACTGTATACAAATAATCTGCTGCATTTCAGAATACTTGGAAAAAATTATTGCAGGATTTATGAATGATGTAGAAAATAATCCGAGTTGAATTTCTCTATCCTCATTTATTTGCGTATTCAAAACCTTTGGGAGCAATTGCCTTTAAATGTTCATTAATTTTTCCATATCTTTTAGAAACGTCTTTCAATAATGATAGAGGAACATAATACATCATTTGTGTGTGTAGAGAAATGATGCACAAAATCAGTATATATTTCCTTACTAAACATTTTTTCAGTAGCTGAATATCATGCATAGATTATGTATCATGTACAAATTATATTAAAACAAAAAATTTTATTTCTGAAATAAATTTTCCTCATTTTTAAATCGATAAGATAATCCTTAGCAAATACCTTTTCCACATATTGGAAAATTTTGATGGTATACTGCTCCTAGAAATACATATTTGATTGAAAAAATGCTTCCAGATTCGATTAAAAAATTTATACTTTTTAAAATTAAAGAAAATTTATAAATTAAAGAAAATCTATATTAATTTTTATTAAAGAAAATTTATACTTTTTTGTGTAATATTTTTATAAATGTGACAGTAAGTTTTCAGATCAAAAGACTTATTTCAAAAGAACTCACAAAGGAAATGCTGTCTTGAATGTTGTTATGAGATCTTTATTATGAATGCAGTAAAGAGCTGTGCAGAATCTGTTGATAATCTCGGATCCTTTTTTTAACATCAATGATGCTAATAAACATTTAGAATAAGGAAATATTGAGTATCTCAAATATTTAACTTAATTGCTGGAAGGCTATTAAATGTATCTCAGCTACTGTTTGCTTTTAGGCAGATTCTGGTAAACCTTGTTTACCATGGAAGGATTTAAATTTGCTGCAAGCAATTTTGTGACAACCATGACTAGTGTGGTTGAAATATGCTTTATTAAAAAAAGAATTCTGATAAATGAGGTTGAGCACGTGCTTATAAAATGTTTCGGTCGTATCATTGAATCATAGTTATGAACATTAAATAACTCTTGCTTTTATAAACTATTTATTTTGCAAAATACTGTTTCTTTCATTGTGGGTTTAATGTATAATTTTATATTTTAAAGTAATATTTCATTAAAATATGAGTACAGAAAATTTTTAAATTTATATTTATTTATATTAAGTGTTTCCTTAATGTTTTTAATACTTAAAAAAAACTGCGTTTTTTTTTTTTTTTTTTTTTTTTTTTTTTACAGCAGTAGATAAAGCAAACTAGGAAAATGCATCCCAACTAAATAAGTACTCTTTTAAATAAAAGATTTTAAAATTCTACTTTAATTGTTAGAACTTAATTCAAAAACTGTCATTATATTAACTAAAAAGCGCGTGTTTAGTTAAATATATTTAAAAATAAATAACAAGAGGAGAATAAATAAGTTTTTGCTCAAACTATAAAATCTAGGCTAATAACTGAGTTGGAAGATAAAATAAGATAATGTATAATTTTTTTTTCTTTTCAGAAGGTGTGTAGAGAAACATTTCTATAAATATGCATATACTATATTATTATTTAAGTTTCTTCATAAAAATTGCGTTTATTTCATTCTTAATTCAAATTTGTTAATAAAAACATAGCATTCATTACTATTCATTACTCTCTAATTCATTAGAGAGTGATAAATAGAAAGTATTTTGCAGTGAATCAGCGGGTATAGAACAATACAATAATTAACTAGTGAAATTAACAATTTCTGTTAATTTTTTTTATAAAATTTGAATATATGGTATATTTCACTGATTGCTGCTTTTTTATTTTGTTTAATAGATATGAAAACTAGCTTCTGAAACAAGAAAAAAGGAATTTTTTTGGTAATATTAAAAAAATAGCAATTTTATAAAATGTTAAGAAACTCGAATATATTATTTAAGTAATTTTTTCCCTCTTACATTTATCTCTCATTAAATTCGTATGGAATTTTGACCGTACAATGTTGCATAATATTAGATAAATTAGAAGTATATTATAATGTAAAAGATTGCTCAATAATGACTAAATTAACTGCTACTACTAGAATTGTGAGGCATTTAATCAAAATAAACATCCTTTCATTAAAGTTAATCTCTTTACAAATATTTAAAGATTTATAGGGGAATGTGTATTCTATTTAAATCAACCATTGCATATTGTTGTTTCGCACTCTAAATATTTATGATTGTAGAGAATAACTCATATGTTATTTTTAACAATTTTTCATTTATTTGTCTTTTAATTGGGTATCCACTAACAGCAGTTATTTAAAGTGAAATATTTGTATTACAAAAATGGTTAGTGGCATTAAATAGCTACAATATGCATGGAGTATTATGCACAAAATCAATTGCATGTTTAGTAATTTTATCATCAGTTTTTCCTATGCCTATAAAACTATAAAAGTGTTCATAATTAACAAAATATTCAACAGCATCTTTTACTGCCGAGCTAACAGTTATATAGTAAAGGCTCGTACTTTCACTTCAGCAATCCATGTGTTCAAACCCTATCATGGGTATGGATACTTTTGTGGTTCTGTATACGCTTAAATCTGTAGGTGTCACTCTAATTATCCCTCCTACATAAAAAGTGACCATTGAGTGACAAACAAGCATAAGCTTATGTTACTGACTTCCTTTACTTTTCATTATAATTAATCAGATTTTCTGAGAATTAATGCCTTAAAATTATTGCTTGAAATTAACTATTCTAGTTTTCTTAGCTTATTATTGCAGGTAAGTTGGTAATTTTAAACTTAAATCTGTTTTTTTTTTTTTTGCATTTTTTTCTTAAGTTAAGTTACAATTTAAATTTTTATTTTACAATTTAAATACAACATGACTTAACTATTCAATATGTGTAACAAATTATTAGACAATCTAAAGCTAAATTATATTTTAAATCATCATTGTCAGTGTTACTGTTGAGTTTTATTCTTAATAATCTTTCTAACTGTCATGATTAAGCGAATGTTTTAGGTGTTCTAATAAAATCTTAAGCCAAAATTATATTGTTCAATGAAGAGAACTTAGATGGGGCGTTGTATTCAGTAAGCGCAGTCAATTGTATTATACACAGAAAATTCTTTCTCATTTTGTCAGAAATTTCAAAACTAAGTTGGAAGAATTAAAATGGATCAGTACATCTTCCATTCAAAATAAGTTTCCTAGTGAACCTATATAAAATAAAATGCTATAATAAATATAAAAATTGTTAATTTTCTTTCTTATATTAACAAGTCCCCGCATATTTGGTATGTCTTCAATAAATTTGCAGTTGTTGAAACTTCTCAGCATTTAAAGTATTTAATTTTATAAAACAATAGTAAATCTAATGTAATCTTGTTGATTAAATATAAAAGAGATATTTATGTATATTATCTTATGGAAAACTCAAATAGATTTTTTTTAAGAAGAATGAAGTGATCTACAGAAAATTATGGAATAAATATTCTCTCTTTGTCACAAACACATTTCGTGCATTAAAGTTATCATGTTAAGTACGATGAAAACGTGAGGTGATATTACATGCATGATGAAGACGTAATATTACATTTGAGGTAAAATGTAAACGTGTGAGTACTACTCATTTTTATGAAATACTCACAGATTATTTATATTTTGAAAATCATAATAAAAATGATACTCAATATTTATATACTTATGTTTTTTTTTTAATTTTTTTATTTATTGTAGTTGCATCTTATTTATTATTCAGCTAACAATGCCTTTATTTGAAAGAAATCACACATGTTTTACAATTTCGGTAAAAATCTTTGAACTATTTGAAATAATTTTTGCATTAATTTTAAAAGCAAATAATTCAAAAAGTATATTCATTAACATAAAAGTCTTGAAGCATTTCTCACATCATATTCTCGGGGCATTAAAATTGTAATTTGTGATTTTACGCTGGAAATGATAAATATCTAAACTTTTATAAATGTTACTATAAAAACATAGAATCCACGGAAGAGAGAGAGAACACACAGCTTTATTTTGCATAAGTCACTCATGTTTAGATACCGGATGGTATTCTATATTTTTCAATGAGAAATCCTGAATTACGTTACTTTATTCTGTGGTGAGAATCTCATGTCGTTTTTTAAGTTTTTAAAAGAGGAAAGTGAAAATTCGGCTCAAGTATACGCTACCGCCCGCAAGAATATTATGTTATCGGAGTCACTTTTCTTTCCTTTAGAACTCGTTGGAGATTTACGATCTCGGCTTAGCATCCTTTTTCTGCTATGAAGATGCTACTAGGGAGCACCTGCAAATTGAATCGCAAATAAATTTTCTTTTTCATATACATTTCATGGGAACTTGAAGGGAAAAACTATTAGGAGATTCGGTTTCATTCTCTTCAATTATCAAATAAAAAGTATACGAAAACTAAATATAATTTCCTTTGTTTCACACAAATTCGATGAAGGTTTGCATCAAATGTCATGATTATAATGAAATTCCAGCATGTAAAGATTATTTGACAAATATTTATTCAAAAATCGCTTATCTTTTCTTCTTTTTATTTTCCCGTCTACAAAAATGAATCGTTTTAAATGTATTTAAAAGGGCATGAAAATAATATAAGATGTTCCATCAGTTAAGAATGTAATAGTATAAGGATTTCTGTCAAGATTTCTAAATTATATCGATGGAAAATATCAGTGAATAAATTCCATTTTTAGCCGACATTTTTGCTACATTTCATCATTTCTAGAGCTAAAATACAATTTATCATTTGATAAGATTCCTATTTTTAATATTTTTATATATTGCAATATGCGCTTGCAGCATGAGTTACATGTGAGCATTTTTACTAATTATTTCCTTGAATTTTGTTTAGTAGTTTTAGATTAAACACGGCTTTTTTAAACAGCGCTTCATAAAACAATTTTTTTTTGGTAAATATATATTCTTGAAAAGTTTTTGTCACAGGTAAATATCGATTAATTTTAAAGAAAATTAGCTTTTGTTTTTTAATCTAAAAATAAGAAATATAAAATAAATATATTGTACTATTTTCTATTCCTTTATAAGATAGAATGTAGTTAAAATTCTATTTTATTTAAGCTGAAAACTAGCATTTCAAGGATTCATTTGCCCTTTACAATAAGTATGAAATATCTCCATTGGTATAGTAGAATTAATTATATTATCAATGTAAGGAATTTAACATACTGCTTGTAATTTTTGAATAATCAAATATTTTATTGCTCAAACGATAACTATTTTCAATAAGCTGATATTATTGATATCAATATTTAAAATAACTATCCTTGCTTAGAATATAATTTTAAGGTTAAGTGGTAAGATTTTATAACATTATTTAAAGTCTTTATTTTAATACACGTTTATGAATATTCAATAATGTGTATTAAACTTTTTTAATACCATGTTTTCACAGCAAAACAGGAAAATTAATCAAATTTTTAATCCTAAAATTTTTAACTACTAATACTAATAAACATGCACGTAATTAAAATATTATTTTGAATCAAATCATATTGTATTATAAATATATATATATATGTATATATTATCCTCTGAGACCCATTAAAATATATTGAAAAATCCTTAATTTTCCTCAATTCTATGTATTAAATAAACCAATCAATGTATTTTTAAAATTTTGCGCATAATAATGTAGGGATAATTAAAACTGATGATAATACATATTTTAGAATAATAAAATTTAGCTTAATTTTCTCAGCATTCACAAGTTAATGGCTTATAATACATTTTATTACAGGCAAATAATTTAAATATTATTAAATATTTACTGAAGTATATACAATAAAAAATAAAGGGGGATTAAAATTATTTAATATTCAAACATTTTATTTTCATATAAAGATAAGAAACAAGTATATAAACATTTTTTCTTGAGTTAACCCACTGAAATTACGTCAAACTAAAATTTAGTTAAAATTTGTATGATAAAAATCATCATTCTCTGTATGATTTTGAAAGTACATAGTATTCATTTTTCCAAGAAAAGTTCAAGAATAATTTCAAATACATTTCAGAGTGTTTTTTTTTTTTACATTAAAAATAGGAGTATTACATAATGTTCAACAGTGGAGGAAAATAACTGTCGAAATCATGTAAAATCACTAACACTTGTAAAACTATTAAACTTAAAATGCTGGTTTCACTTAGGATATTTATATTACAGTTGATAAGACTGGCGATTTTAATATTGCACTTATTGAAAGGTTTTGATACAATTATTTCAAACTGCCAAAATATAGAAAATTATGTACAAAAAATAAAGTTTTTTTTATTTTTACAATAAAAATGTTCTTCTCTTTTATATTGTGTTCTCCAGTCACGTTTCCCTTTTATCCATGCACTTTTTTAAATTACATACATTGAATTCAAATCATTTCTTACATCATTACTGAAATAAATCATTTGAATTATAAGATAAAGCCAGAAAAAAATGTTTCATTCTCTACTTATCTTTATTAGTAAATATTTTGAGGAAAATACACAGTTTGTGAAAATTGCTTATTAACTTTTTCTTTAATTCCAAATACATAACCATCACTTCTATGACAATAAAGTATTTCTGTGTTGAAGTATTTAACATAATTATAACTCAATTTTTAAAACACTATCATTTGAAAAATATGACTTTTTATCTTAAAATTAATTGTTCACAAGGTACTTAATGTTTTAATATGTTTTTCTCTTATATGCTCGCGCGCGTATTAATAAGATAATACTTTAAAATTAATTCATGATCTTATTCAATTAACTGGGTATACTTTAGACTAACATATTGATTTTACTATATGTTCAGTCATATTAACATATATATAACATTAATTAAAATCTACATTATTCAATTATTATAATTTTCCAAATACAATTTTAAGTTATTTTTATACAAGTATTTTTATAGGTTGTATTTATCTGTTTGTTTTTTATATGACAATCGTTTCCAGCTGATTATTTTAAGTGACCAATATCATTAAATGCAGTAACCTTATAAATTTGAGCTTTGTTAGTCAAATGATGAGGCAAACTTTTGAACATTTATCCAATAAGAAGACAAACTGCTGAATTATCATGAAATCAAGAATTGACCTCGTCACTTTCTGAATATTTGAATAACACTTTTTTTCCCAAAAATAAAGCAATCCAATTGTGCTATTTATCTATTAAATATGCAATATTTATCACTGTAGTTAATTTCGATAATCTGATTCTAGATAGCATATCCATATTTTTACTCATTTTCAATATATCATTTTAAATACAAAGCTTTAATAAAATTTTTACAAAAACAATTATCTATGAAAAAACTAATATACTTTAAAGTGTTATACATGGTTGCTCCCTCTCTTGAAAATCATTATCACAAGAATTTTATAAAGTCTGCTTTTGATAGTTAATGCTTAGAAACACTGAAAATTATTCAGATTTACCAATGTAAAAACTTGGGAAAAATCCGAGTTATCAATAATATGTAAGAAAACAAATAAAAAAGTGAAAAATTTCATATGAACAAAATAGCATAAAGAATTATAGTTTTTATAAATTTATATACCATTTTTTGTAATTCGCCAAAAGGAAAAATTTTAAATAAATTTGATTTGAAGAAATATTCACGTATGATGTGACTTTAAAACAAATATCATTACTATTGCGATTGGAAAATTTGAAAAATGAAAACTATCTATAGTGTTATTAAAAATAATCTAATGGATGAGTTACTTTAAATTGATGATAAAAATTATAGAAATTTCTCTTTCTAAAATATATTATTTCAAATTATTTAGTAAAATTGTTTCTGTATAAATTAAATATTTTATTAATGAGTTTAATTTTCTATTTTAAGAGACAGCCAATATTAGTTGAATAATTAGTAAATTCATTATCAAATTGAGAAATTCTGAAAAAAATTTAACTTAACTTTACTTGAACATCAGTTAAATATTAAAATGACTACCTTATTAAAACGGAATAAAGGGAAACGTTTATAAAATGATACATTTCTATAAATATTCACAACAAGAATGTTTTTCTTATAATTTAATTTCAGGGAGAAAAATTTCTAATTATAGTCTACACGAAATGTCTGCTTCACAAATTTACTTCCCAATTTAGACATTTTTCTATGAAAAGATTCTCTGAATTGAACTGTTGAAGTGGGTTATAATACGAAAGCAATGCAATAGATAAACAATATCCTAAAAATAAACGAAGTGAATGCCAGGAAAACCCCGATAATCGCCAGGTTTGCCGACGGGTTTTCCACTCCATATCGATGTACAGCCATAATGCACATATATTGAATACCTTTCTCTGTGAAAGATTTGAATATCATAAATCATTCAATGCTCAATGGAAGAAAGCAAAAAAATAGAAAAAGAAAACAATATTAAAAAGTGAAAGCCCCTCCCTTAAAGTAATAATATTTTTCCTCACTTATCCCTTTCCACAAAAACATATTTTTTGAAAACATTTTCTTCCCTTTCACTCTGTTTGTATATCAGGCAAACTCTGCGAAATAAATTCCCTTCCAAAATTTTAGCTAGCATTACTTCCGTGCATATTTTTATATTATGTTCTCGCTTTTAAAATGAGGAGGACTTTGATGAAGTCATTCATGTTGAAACAAGAGTAACGAAATCCGGAACAGAATTCCAAGACTTTATCTTCGAGTGGGGTTCTCGTTGAGAGGGGCGAAATCATATTCAGCGAAAATAAGAAATATCTACTTTTCAACATCCTTCAACACTGAGAAAATGAAATCTGCTTCTTTTGTGGAAATCACGTCCCTGTGTCCAAAAGGATGAAAAGGGTGGGGGAAGAGGGGAGTCAATTACGAATATTCTCGGGAAAGACGTTATCAGCTCCCATTTCTGCTTTTATAGAATTTCGAAAGTTTTCTTACTTTTATGAGCTTGAGTAAAAAGAATAACGAGTGCGGGTGGTTGAGCTAAATGCATGAATATTACCAAGAAATCTGAGAGTGGATTTTATACTAATGTAAAGGTAAAAGAAATAAAATTGAAAGATGTACTGTGTTTCTATTTAGCAATCCACACGTATTTCTTTTCAGATGACTTCTTTTAGGATAAGGCTGATCCATTCAAAAGGTGATAATGCTGATTTACTGGAAATATTTTCGTTGGTAAATGTATTTCATAAGATTACCATTCAAAAAATTATTTTCAGCCATAAATATGCTTAGGCTATTTAGATTGCTTGGAGCATACTCTATCGTTTCTAAAAATAAAGAATTTACTCACTTTAAATTTTACTATGTTAGGGAAATTAGTTTATATTCATTAAATTCAATACTATGTAAGCATTTAAGTTATGCGTGGGGATTGTAAGCAAATATCAAATAATGCATATTTAATAGATATCTAAAACTATATAGATATGAAATGAGAGAGAGAGAGAGAGAGAGAATCTATATAGATTGAAATTAATCTATATAGATCTAAAACTATATAAATTTGAAAACTATATATTTGAGCTTAATCAATTGTCTTATTAATGTCTAATCTAACCACTGAAATTTGATTGTTTTTTATTTAAATTACTTATACATATTATTTTTTCAGCAGCATAATTTAAAATAGTATAAAATAATATCAGTCAAAGCAAAGCAGATACCAAAAATACAGAATTACTAAAATCTAGGACAATCTAAGCAACTATTTAGGGTACAATATGTACTTATCTATAAAAATTAGTTATTTCAGATTCATCAGATGAATTAAAAGTTAAAAATACTAAAATATGATATTACCATTTAATATGCGGAACTTTCTTTGCAATTTACTTGAACACATTCCTTACTCACACAATAAATATTCGTAAATCTCAGTTTCATTTTTTAATGAATTATTTGTGCTACTTATTCTACGATATAATTGTCAGAAAAATATGTTTGTTAGAAATTAATTAATTAGAAGCACACTAATTAATTTATGGATCAAAATGCTATAGCAAAATCGTTTTTGAAAAATATTTGCATATATATCTTTAACGAAAAATTTCCATCTGTATTCAGTACATTCTATGGACTGTGTTTAAATTATGTAATTCCACTGAGCATTAAATTCGCAGAAAATGTTCATATATTATGTATTACAAAATAGTGAGTGGATGCATCTTTACAATATATGAACATGTTACTTTAAAGGTTAAAGCATTAGTTAAATACATTTAGAAGAATACTTTAAACTTTAAAGTAATTCTGTAAACATATATACTGTTTACAGAATTACTTTAAAGTTTAAAGTATTCTTCTAAATGTATCTCGATAAAATATATGGAATTTAATAGATATTTTGGAAACAATTTTCACGAAGAATATCCACGAAACTATATGCTATAAAACACTGTTACGTATGAGAAGTCTATTAATTTCACATTAAAAATTTTATATTAATAAATTATCAAATTTCCTTAATTAAAAAGATTTTCCTGAGGTCATCAATAAAATCATATTGAAATACATATTTAAAACTTTGTATATGTTGCACGGTTATGCATTATCAAAATTATTCAATTAATGTAATAAATAAATATATTTAAAATAAAATTATAATAAAATATATAAATTTTTGCATTATTCAAGGAATCTCAAAAATTTACATACTTTTCTTTAAAACAAATTGATATTAGCTATCTTTCACAAAATCTCATTTTTGCTAATGCTCCCATATCAATTAAAGTTTTTGTATTCTAAGAGAATCATTGCATTTATTATTTTGTGAATATAATCCCCTTATAAACATAGAGTATTTTTGTTACCTATATGAAACCAAGTTATTGATGGGTTTCATATATAGTCAAGTCAATCTTATAAAAGATTACTCAAACCATGAAAAGTTATTGTGAACATATATAGCATGAGATAAAACTTGTAGAACTTATACATTGAATATAACCAGGTACATTTGCTTTTATCATCAGGGTACAGTTAAAATTGGATCTACCTCTGATGATTATACGACCTCAATTAATGCAATTCCAATTTTATTGAGCCCAACACTAAAGTAATTAGAGTGGATGCTTTAAAGATGGAAGAATTTTATGACATGATGTTAGAGTGAGAGTTCAATTTTCAGTTGCTTGCAGGGAGTCATGATATTTCTATGTCTATAGGTGACAAATTGAATTGTTGGTAGTGATAAATGTTTTTGTACAGCATCTCTCTGATAATTATACTGCTTTTCTATTCTGTAAGTCCATTTTGTCCGGGCTCTAGTCAGTTTCCATCATATTGATATTGGTGTTAGTCCAACTTGACAGGGACATCTAATTGACATTTCTCAGTGCTTCCCATTCCTAGATATTGCTCATTTTATTCCATTAATTTATTTCAATATTATAATAGAATCTTCTCAACACAACGATATTTTTTCGTAATAAGCATACGTTAAGAAATTTTATAATCAATGTAAGACATCCTCATTCAATGTACAACATAGAGTTTGACTATCAGATTAAAAATAAATGTTTATTTGCCCATTCGTCTGTTCTGGAGGTTTTGTTATTTGTTTATAAGATACAAAATTTGCAATTTTGATCAAAATGTCTGTGTATAAAAAATTAGTTTGAGTGGACGCGAAATGTTTGTGCGTTGATGAGTTTGCTAAATAGTGTACTTATCAATCTAGTCATTCTTTTACAAGTGTCAGTTAAAACATTTTCCTAATTAAACAACTTTTATGATACAAGTTCTTAAGAACAGAAGTGCCTTTGGTGCTATGCTTCTTGCAAAAGAAATAAAATAAAACATTACTTCGTAAAATATCATTGAATTTTAAAAATCTACTTTATTTCATGAAATATATAAATGCTAGATAAATTTATTTGGGCGCAATTATTGTCTGTTATTTACTAATTAAAGTATTTTTACTACTTCTTTACTAATTTTGACAATAAAAAGCTTATGAGTTTATTTCACAATCGCAATAATGTATACATAGTACCTTAAGAGACATTTTAGAATGCAAGCTTTATAAAAATTGGAAGTTAATAATAATCTTTTGTTTATAACAAATTGAAGCTTGCAAGGCAGTGAGTTTGAATCCCAACGTAACCGATGATACGTTATGTTTACTGAAAGTGGTTGTGAGGCATGTTTAATAGTTAACAATATTCTCAAAGTGAAGTTATACTTCTGGGAGTGGCATGTCAATTATTAGAGTATCTTCTGTTTGACCATTTTTTCTAAATTATGAAGACTCCAATAGCTTCCACCTTACTAGTAGTACCGAACTCTGATCTAGATGTGGAGTGAGAAGTGCTGGTGAAGACAAACTGTAACGAAGAAATTTTCTGCAACTTTTTCAATAATAGCTGTTTTTTATTGTATTTAGCTTATTATCTTTATTACAGCATTGTGTGTATAACAAATAAATTTAATTCAACTTTTATTTCAATTAAAGTATTTCGCTGATAAATTTGTCCCATAAATATCAATTTTTCTCTCAAATTTTCGTATCTTTAAAACTAGATGAACTCATCAGTAGATTAATTTTCACTTAGAAAGTGCTAAATTTATAAAAATAAAAGTAAGACTCATAATTGCTCACAATGAACTGCTGAAAATGTTTAATGCTGACCAAATTTTTGAAGCAAACATAAATTTTTACTTGAAATGCTCAAAACATTTAGCTCTATAACTTCATTTTACTTTATAATGCAAACTTATCTCCCATTCTACATTTATTTGAATTTCAATTATAATATCAAATATTTGGGTTAGTCAAGGGATTCAATTATAGAAAATAAGACATATTTAAAATTGCTAAAAGTAATTACTAATAAGAAAATTTTAAATAACAATTAAATTTATAAAATATTTCACTGTGTTAGTATATTAGAACTATATTAAATGCAATTAGTTTCAAATAATTCAAACAAAAAGCTGTCAAAATTTATTTCTACTGTTATTTTAAGAGAATGGAATTGCTTTGAAAGCATGGACATCTGCATGAATTGTTTTCCAAGAGGACATTCACAGATAGAATCAGACTTAACAATTTTAAATTCTGAAACACCCAAGCACTTTTCTCGATTGGTAAGCAAACAATACATATTTTTAAAGTACATGTAAGCAGACACTAATCTATATGATAGCGCTTCGATATGATTAACTATATGACAGAAGATATAATTACAAGTGCAGATAATTTTACCATGGCATAAAATTATCTGCACTTGTATTTATATCTTCTGTCGTATAGTTAATCATATCGATGCGCTATCATATGCCTGGATCATGTTAAGACATATAGATATAAAGGAAATTAAGGCTTTGTTCACATATTTTAAATTATTTCGAATATTTACCTTATGTTCGAAGCTCGTTCATCTGGTAAAATCATCCTGTGGTTCTCAATTCAAATCTAGGGAAAGGCATAAATATTGTTAAGTCAATACCAAATTTCTTATAAAGATTAATAAAATTTCTGAGGGTTTAAATTTATAATCCGCCTCTGGCTTCCAATTGTACAGCTGCAAAAAGAATATATTATTTTTCAAGCGTTGATTTAAAAATTGTATCTCTATAAACAATTTTGAAAATTTAATAAAAACCAAAACCTTTAGCATGACAGCCAATGTGGTAACTGAGTACCAGCATGCTTGATTCTCAGATAAGCCTCGTGGCATCACTAAGCCACCAGACTTATATAATTAACATTAAAACTAACTATTAATTTGAAAAACTAGGCAACTTCCAAATTTTTATTTCTAATAGAAACAAATTTCGTAGATTAGTTTTGTTCCTCTTTTAAAAGATTGTATTCAAAATGTAAATTATAGAACATTTTTTTTCACCGCTTTACTAATCTCTAATAAAGCTATTACTTTTTGCCAAATAAGTGTTTTCAATTCTGACATAATGGAGCCAATATTTGAAAAAGATTGCATAGATATTTATTTTATAAGCTGTAAGACTCACTAGATTTAAATCTTTCAAAAACAGATTTTTGCTTTTTATGAAAACATTTTTTACTAAACATACAAGTAACATCAGAAATATAAGACAGGATTCTTTGACATTTCCTTTTTGAACTGTATTTCTCCTACTCTTAAAATGAGTTAAATGAAATCTAGAACTCATGGTACATTTGAAACATTTATAAATAATACAAAACCTATGATAGCAAGATATACACAGATTGTAATTATATTTGTTTTCTATTCAGAATTTAAAAATTTTAAATTGCTATTAAAATTAAGAAAAACGAAATAAATTATTAAAGGAAATTATTAATAAATTATTTTTATAGTTTGATAATGAGATGGTTAAGATAATATTATCTTTTTAAAATAATATTTATATTCAAATATATCAAACTCTCTGTTAACAAATATACACAGATTCAAAGCCATATTTATGTATTTTATATACTTAAATTTATACAATTCATAAACTTTTCATTGAAGTTTCAAATACGATTAAAATAAATAAAATAATAATTACTAAGCAACAATCAAGTACTTTTTTTTTAAAATTTTATACTGTTTTCAATAACTCTGGCTGGAAATTTCATGGGATAACAATAAAGGAAAAAATTGATAAAGAATTTTTCCAATCTGAAGTTCTTTATATCCATTAGTAGCAAACAAAGCATATGATGTAAACAGTTATGCACAAGTAATTAAATAAATTCATTCCGAATATTTAATTTAAAAAATTAAATAATCATAAAAATTTAACCTATATGAATCGCAAAATTATATGAATCTTATTAAAAATATTTGTAAACACACTTATATTTTAGGATAAAATTAGTTCAAATTAAGGGTTACTAAACAAATGTCTAGAAATATCAAGTACGAAATTATAATTGTGTATTCATATGCTTATATGAAATTTTTACTCCTAGCATACTTTTTTAAATACAATCTTGTTTGAAAACTTTCTTGTGATTCAAAACGTAAGAAACACGCATTGTTTGTATACATAAATATATACTAGTACTTGTAGGCCAATTCAGTAAAAGTATTGATAGATGTCAAGTTTTGTGAATAGTAGTTTTGTCAGTTAATATTTGCTTAAAATAATGGGTTATTATGGTTTTGTTTCCATTATCGTTTATTTCAATTTAGTCAATGGAACTTAAGATGCAATTCATTTCAAAACACAACAAGCTCCTCCCAAGAACTAACATTAATAGCAAAAGGCGAAGATACTTTCGTTAGACATTTGAAAATTTCTAAAACATTTTACTACTGTTAAAAGAATAAATTAATCACCATTGATACCATTCAAGTTTCCGTCATATTCATTTTTTTCTTTCAAACGTCTCTTTTGAGTTCGAGAGACACCATAGTATTCATTACTTTTCTTATTCACCTAAGAAATATGTTATTAAGCTCGAAGAAGCCTTCGCTTTGGTGGCGAATGGATGAAGTGTAAAAAATCAATCCCCCCTCTCTATTCATCAAAAGAAAATAACAATTTTCAAGTCCCCCCCCCTCTCTCTCTCGTGATAAGCTAGTTCATGAAATCGCGAACATAACACATTAGGCTGCACTTATCGAGAAGTTCTTCCCCCAAAGAAAAGTTTCTCTCTCTGTTATTCATCATAGCTTGGCTGTCAAAGTAATTATTCGAAAAGCAATGCCGTTCCCTTTGATTCACCCACTGTTAACTTATAGATTATTTTTCTGCACGCAGATCATTCCTTGAGCGATGAACAGAAGAAAAGTTTCCGCTCAACGATAATTCATGGAAGGCTTTTCACTCATTTCTCGCCTAATGACGGTCCCTCTGTCTGCCCGTACTCTAGCCCAGTTGATGAAGAAGAATTTTCTGCCCGTTATTAATATTTGACGTTACACATACAGCACCAAAAAAGGGAATTCCGAGGTGGGAGTATTTCTTCAATCTCATCCTCCACTCCATTTATCGAGAAATCACGTTTATCTCTTCCTTTAAAGAAGTTATTTTTACCTTCTCTTAAATATTCCCTTTTAACGGATGGGTTTGTTCTTCATTTGTTCTAGCTTTCTATTCCCGACTCTACTCTATAGCTCGAGTCGAGAATTCATTTCCAATTTCCCCACAGTTCTTTTTTATATTCTTTATTGCCTCACGCCTTGCGAAATGAGGATCAGTGATGGAACTATTACCGTTTCCAATTTGAGATTCGACCATCATTGCTGAAAACTCTTCCAAAGTCAAATGACAATCCCCTTTCAATACTAGGCTTCTTGACAAGAGCCCTCAAAAAGCATCGCGAAATAGTTTCAGACTAATTTAAAGCAGTCCATTAACCAGAATCGATTTTCTCATGGCACAGTTTCAGAAATTGCAAATGTAGGTAATAAGGAAACCATGAACTTCATTTCAGGAAATATTAATAAAATAAACAGGAAAATTATCTTATTCAATGGAATTAAATAAATGATTAGTTATTTTTGAGACAATCATAACGGAATCACCTCTTTTCCCCTTTTTAAACAAAAAAGTATTTTATATTAGTTTATATTATTTGCGAATTTAGAGTTACTTAATTCGGTATATGATTCTAAGTACTGTTGAAGATTAATTCATATTTATACTTCATATGTATACAAACTATTTCTATTAATAAGCTTTGGATTGTCTTTTATAATCCCTGTTATTCATAATAAATAATAAATGTATCTATAAAAATAATTGATAGAAATACTCTTCGAAAGTATTTAAATTATTTTATTTATATATATATATATATATATATATATATATATATATATATATATATATATATATATATACTCTTTTTAAGCACCTCTAATTTCATTAAATCATTATTTTTGCTACAGAAAAATCTAAATAATATTTTGAATTGCAATTTGTAAAGATTTTAAATTTTTTTATGAATTTTAATAATTAATGGATGCTGTGAAGACCATTCATGGATAGGATAACTAAAATGAGATTATCCATCCCCACACTCACATAAAAATTAACTAAATCTTAGCAGACTGTCGCTCATACTAGTGAACTGATTATTAATCAATATGGTTCTGATTAATTAAATCAATATGGTTCTGATATATTTAAGGAACTTAATATGTAATAAATTCAATTACGTACATATTTTTTCTAAAAATAATTAGTTCTATTTAGATAATCATTAGCGTTACTGAACAATTTTCATTGAAGATAGTATTGCTTAATAATACAGATTTAATTAGAAAGAGATTCCACAATATTTAATAATATTTTTTAATGAAATTAATTCATTAATAATGCTTTCCTTCGTATTAAAACTTAACTGAAATAATATAATAAAGTAAAAAATTGTATTTTTTTAAATTATTAATTGGTCAATATTGTTGTTATTAAAATTTTAATTTTAGGAGTTCCGAGGGCATATTTTTAGATAAATTGGAAAATAACCTGCAAGAATAGAATAGATGAAAATCAATCAATTATTGAATTCAAATATATATTATCCTTTTTTTAATCGTTCAAAAAATGGTTTTATATTTAAATTTTTCATATTGTTATTATGGACCATCAAAATAAATGAAGAAAATTTAAAATTCCATGTTCTAAAGGCTTAAGTGGTTATGAATCCTTTTCTTTAAGAGTTCAATTTTTTTAAAAAAATAAACCATTAAAATTAATAAACAAAAAAATAATATGCATCTTATTTTATATTTAATTCATAATTATTAGAATTTTTGATTGAAATTCAATTCGAAAACAAAATGAAATTAAAAAGTTAATAAAAATTTTAGATGACAAGAATTGTTAAATGTTTTTTTTACCAAATTTGTTAATCATTTAATGAAATATATTTTAAATCATTGAAAGATAGTAATAAATTAATTATTTCTGAGTTTATTTACAAATTAAATTATTTATTATATGAATTACATTAAGTTACATATGAAGGAAAACTGGTAGATAACATTTTAAATGAAGTTATACAGTGACACCAAAAGGCTTACATTAAACTACACTTAATGATTGCTTTATTAATTAGAAATATTAATTTAGATTTTATTGAATTTTACTTTATATTTATTGGAGTTCCAATTGATATTCGAAGTTCCATTAAAATTTGTATCTGTTTAGTTATATTCAAATTATTTCATGATCGCCAATTAAATAAAGTAACTTTATAAAGGTTCCCAAGATTTGATAAATCATGAGACAAAGTGTTTTCTCCTTCTTAAAAAATAAATTCAATTTTAAATCTGAAAAAGTAAACAATAATAATAAAAATGTAGATTCAATTTTTTTTACAATTAAATGATACAAAAGAATTTTTTATTTAATAAATTTTGTATTTGGTTCACGTTCTCAGATTTGAAACAATCTAATTAAATTTGATTACTAATATTGTTTAAAAATTTAATTAAAATTATCAACAATAAAAATTTCGCAAATTTTTTTTTTATAATTTCGTCTCTCACTTGCATTAGTTTAAACATGGGAAAAAATGCAAAAAATAACTATTTTTCATGGAGTAAAGTAAACAATTTTAATTACATAACAGACAAAATAATTAATTGATTTAAATTTAATATTTTCGAAAATTTGTTTAACAAAAAATAAACACAAATAAATAACATTTTACTGAAATTTTTTGACTACCTATAAGAATATAAAAGTTACTAGAAAATTATTATTAATTTTTATACATTCTGGCTTTTTTAAGCCTTTATAAACTTTTGAGTTTTTGTATACTAGTTTTTTCATCGGCACTTTAACTCAATTATAATATTCTTGCACCCTCTTTCTAATACTAGTGTGTCCTACAATTTTAAATAACACCTCTTAACTTCCTAGGTTTTATGTTATTTTCATAATTTTTGTCACTTTTTAATCGAGGTCCAAATATTTTGTTTTAAAATGTTTTTTGTATTATAACTGTCAACTTATAAATTAGTCAATATAATTCTGATAGAAATCAATGAATCATAATGATTATGATGAAAATGTTTCATAATCATAGCATTTATGAAGATTTTCTCAAAACCTTGGATTATTTGCTTATCTTATAACACTTTTTCTTCCTTTAAATTATCAAAAGATTATCAATAAACACAATGTTTAAAGGTTTTAATTTTAATAGCAAATGCTTTGATTAGGACTTTAAAAAATGAATCCTGAAAATTTTAATGGGATTTAAATGTCATCTTTATTGCACAATCAGTTTTATATTTTAATCTTTTACAATTTGTTAATATACTTTTTAACAGAAAAAATCCTTCTTAAAAGATTAAAATTTATTTTTAAATTCTCTGATTTTAATTAAAAAATTAAAAAAAGCTTTTAAAGTAAAACATATAATAAGAATTAATTCATTTGTATGAATTAATTCACAAAAGTTATTTGCTAATCGCATTATAATCTATATGCCATTCTTTAACTGCATAAATTTTTAAGACTTATTTTTTGCGAATAATAATTACCAAGTTTTAACCGTAAAAACTCTAAATAGTTATTTTCACTATCGAATGAAAAGTGACTTTTTAATTTACTTTTGAAACCTTAAAATTTGAAGAACATAAATAACTGAATTATTTAAAAATTATAATGAGTATATATATATATATATATAAATTTTACAGTTAATATCTGTTTTCTTTCTACCAATCTCAATGGGAAAAATTAAAAAATTATAATTTTTACTGCTTTAACTGTTGCATTAATTTGAACTGTGACTTTTAACGATGAAAAATATTTGAGATAATAATTTTTTTAATTATTATATTAGAAATCTTAAAATATATTTAAACTATAAGTAGCATTCCAATTCTTTTTTACTTTAAATACTTAATACTCTTAGATTAGTGTGTCTTTTTTATAACACAGTAATTTTTTTAAAATTTTGTTTTATAAATTGGAAACGATTCTCATAATGTGCTATAATGGAATTTTTGAGAATCTTTACTAATGCAATTCTATAATACAATTATATCATCTTAAAATAAATATTAGTATTTGATACACTGAAGATTTTTGTGTTAAAATTCGATAAGAAAGAAATGGAATAAAATATAAAATTATCTATGTATATTTGTGAAGTATGATGGTATATGTGGATATAGCTTAGGAAATTTGTTGTGATATATCAGCGTCCCGTTTAAAACTTAATAAATGATCTAGGCAAATATATATATTACATTTGAATTATATTCTGATAGTATCAGAAAGTGAAGTGCAAAACTGTTGTTCACAACTATTCTCTGTTTATATCAGTTCTTTAATTTAAGTTTAAGAATCAAAATTATATTTTACACAATAAAAAGTTTCGGTTATTGGTCCTTCCTTTGTTAAGATGCAGATGAATAATCATCCACATATGGCTTAAACATTTTAGTGAAAATTAATCTAAAACATAAAATTGGTAACTTATTCAAATATAGTTTTCATAAGGAATGAATATTTTATGCAATAAACAATGATATATTAAAATTCTAAGCATACCATTAAATATTAGGACTTCTTATAAGCAACTTTATTAGTCATCTTATTTTTAAGTTACCTTCTCTTTATTTTTTAAAAAGGCAAATACATTTGTAATAGATTTAAATATAGCAAATGAAAATTCCATTATTAAAGGAAATTATTTTTTATTTCCCGTATTTTATTTTATTTTAATCATTAATGACATAATTTTCTTTATTCTTTTCTTTGCCTGAAAGTATGTGGCTTTGATAACAACTGATGGATTTTGGTTAAGAAAATAATATATTAATATGCTTCCTTCAACTTTTTACTGATACACACAAAAACGTTTTAAATAGAAGATCTAGAAAATGAGAAATCATACATTTTGAAAATTCGGAATTTTATTTGTGTCTATAGTTTAAATAATTATGTGATTATTTAGTATAGTTTTAATAAATAGAAGATTCTCAAACCAAATTTATAGTTAACAAAATATTGTTAACTAAATTCATTGTGACATTTACAATGTACTTTGAACTTTAAGAAAAATATTTTTCAAACACAGTAAATAATTAAGGGAAATTAATGCTTTATTACATTTTTAAAATTGAATCAAAATTTTGATATAATTTTTATCAATCGTGTAAGAAGAATTTTATACCCATACTTACTTAATGATTGAAAATTGTTTAAAAATTCAAATACTGGAAAAATTAGTTTTGTCTTCGAACAGTTAAGCATCTTACTCGAAAGAGTATTCAATTGATATGCATTGTAGAAACTTAAAATAAACTTTCCTGATGTATATTTCCATTTTATAAATAGGAGATAAATCTTAAAACTAAAAATTGTCTAAACAGTTTTTTAATGGCTAAAACGCAAAAGATGTTAATTTTTTTTTTATTTAAATATCCTCTTTGTTCTAGAAAAGTCCTATAATTTCCTTCATTTTGAGATAATTTCATTTAAACTTTCATGATGTGTAGTTCCAAAAAAGTCTTTGTCATTATGTTTTTGATTGATAAATATCAAAATAATCAGATTTTATTTATATGTGAATTATACTAGCAGGGAAGTTCACAAGTTGCACTTTTTTTTAAGTATTTTTCTCCCATTAATATATATATGTGTTGTGTGTGTGGTGTGTGTGTGTGTGTCTTTTAAAAAAATAAATACATTTTGTTTAAATCAGTTATTTAAAAGATTATTACAAATTACCATAGAAGAACGTTTAAAATTACCTTAAATTATTATTATGATAATAAAAAAATTTTAATAGAATAATAATGCAATTTAGTGATATATAAGTTGCTGTTCTTATGGCAAATATTGATCCATACAATTTAACTGGATAAAAAGATACCTAAAACTATTTCTAATGAAAAGACAAATGTATATATGAAAAATAAGAAAAATTCCTGATCTACATACATTTAAAATTTAAAAATTATTGAAAAATGAATATAATCAATAAGAAATAAAGTTACAATACAGCGTAATTACAGAACATTCATAGGGACAACATAGGGACAACATTCACTGAAATTTTAAAGCTGAAACCTTAGTCAAAGTCCAAGTTTTTTAGTGTTATACAAAATCCTTCTTCCATCGAAAACATCAATAAATCTTTTAAGAAAATTATATGGTTTGAATGATAATTTGTCAGTATGGGAAGCAAAAACGAATATTTCTGGGAAAAGTAACCAAGTTATTTGTTCGGAGTTAACGTGAAAACGTATTTTCTACATTTTATTACGAAAAATGATGATTGCATTTTCTTTTGATTGAACTTAGCCTTTGTTATCATACTTAGCAGAAAATAAATCTTGGAAATTAAAGTTTCCACTTACTTTTTAAGCCTATGAGTTCTCTCCCTAAGCATACTGTATTAGTATCGCGATGAAAAATTGAGTTCAATTAAAAAAAGTGTTTTGAAGTAAATAAAAAACATATTCCAAGGAAAAAATTCTTTACTTAGAAAAGCTAAGGGAGTAATAAAGAAAGATACTGTCAGTTGATTAATGAAGGTGGTAATCCGTAGAAAGCGGTGACATAATATAAAATATAATAAAATTCATTATAAATATAAATTTATAAATCTAATTTATAATAAAGGATAAATTATAATTAAGAGTTTGCATTTTTCGTAACACATTTCAATGAACATAAACACAAAACTCATGTCACAGAAATATCAGCAAGTATAAATATTTTGAACACAAATTCAAAGTTATTTAAAATTCTTATCATTTGATATTCACAAAAATATTTTTTTTTTTAATTTACCATAGCAAAATATTTCTATTTTAAGAAAAAAGAACTCTCACCCAACAATGCATTACAAATGAAACCCAGTATTTGACACAAAATTCCAATCCAAGAAAAAAAAACAAGAAATTGATGAAAGGGAAAAAATATATCCGCCCTAAAAATGGAAATCAGTAGGAACCATGACCAAAGGCCAGAAATACCTGATCACCACCATAAAGTTATGTGTTTTGCGTTCTCATTTTCACACTATTTAAGAGAGAAAGTTGAGATAAACACTCATGTGTGTGTTTCTGATCTGGCCCGTAGCCAGACATAAGAGATCTCCAGTAAAAGCTAAGAGAAGATGGTAGTTTATGAGAAAAACTTCCTTAGGTGTGCTGACAGTACTGAGAAGAATGACTGGCTTCGGGTATTTTATTTAAGAATTCAAAATCGTATGTCTATAAAGGAACATTATGGAGAATGCTTTTTTTACAGCGCGAATAAATTTTTATGTGATTACATTTTTTTATCTCTTAAAGTTATTTTGGATAAAATTTTTCTACTAGATATTTTTTTTACACTTGAAGTAGTAAATTAGGTAAACGCAAACAATATTTTATTAAAACAATCTTAAAATATTGTTCCTTTATTTACCATTTTAGATAAATTTGGTTGATATGAAAGACAAATTTGTGATTCTTTGCTTAAATAATAAGATAAGGAAATAATTATCTGCTTATGAAATACATTTATTTCATTGCTATGACATAAAGTAAACTTAATTTCTCTTTTTCATGAAATATATAAATTTTATGTTTCAAGTTCTTAGAGACACATGATTACAAGAGAATCTTAAGAAAATGTATATGTGTATCCTGCTATATAATATGGAAACCAAAAAATTTGTAAAACTTTCAACCAGAAAGTAATATATTATTTGCATTCCACATATTATCTCTCTCAAAATATATCTTAAAACTATGATATTTTAAATATAAAAAAGTATTTTTATTTTAAATTGAAAGGTATTAATGGTTTTGTATTATGTAAATTGTAAATTGATAATAGTATATATAGTATATATTGTAATAATAGTATATATTGTAAATTGATAATAGTTTATGAAAATCTGACTGTAATCTGTACTACAAATCTTAAATAAGCAATATGCTCGCAATATATGATGAAAACGTAAATTATGAATACTGTCAATATAGACTGGAAACTCTCATATTGAGAGAAAATTCTATTCTTGTATGTTCTTCGTCAGCTCCGAGACCATATTAGCCGAGCTGGCAGCCGAATGGTTAGCGATCTTGCCTTCGGTTCAACAGTTCGTGGGTTCGAATCCCACCTTGGGCATGGATGTTTGTAGTGGTTCGGAATCCACTTTAAACTGTAAGTCCCATTAAAATTAGCCCTCGTGTGCAAAAAATGACCATTGAGCGACAAACAAACCAAACAAACCAAACCGAGACCATATTAATGAAACATGATATTGAATTTATACGCAATAAGAAGAATAATGGAGGTCCACAAATATTTAGTAGTTTTAAAATTTACGTGAATGACATGGTTGAAAATGATACCAAATCCAAGTTGCAATGCATTCGCACTCGTTCAAATTGCCGTCCAACTTGTCTAGTGGTAAGCGTGACTGACTACGGATAGGGAGGTCCTGGGTTCAAATCCCGGTTCAGGCATGGATATGTAATTTCTCTCTCTATCTATCCTGTCTTTGTCCTTTCTTGTGTGAATGAGGTGTGAATGGTTGCCTACTCTATAAACGGGTCCCTATGGCATGTGTGTGTACTGAAGACGTCGGACTCCACACCAAATACGGTTCAGTTGGAAAAGTGGAGCAGCGCACCCCAATTTGCCAGACTAGCTGGCACACGAGAACAACAACAACTCGTTCAAATTGGTGAGAGTACGAGACCACAGTGACCGTTTGGCCTGTTGGTAGCTGCTTATGTGAAAGCACTATTGGCATTTCAAGGTTTATTAGCCGGTAGTGTTTACACTTAGTTGTTAAATTTATGTATTTATTTGTGATTTACATGTAGTATTTGGTGCGGTTCTTGCAGGTTTGTATTTGTATTTGGATTTGGTTTTAATTTTAATTTTCATTACAATGCATTAAATCTATTTTGATAACATTGGGTTTTAGCTTATATCATTTTGATTACTATAAATTAAATGTATTTAACAACATTATAATTTGGCTTGACTTTTACTTCTTTTATTCTAGTGTGATATTTTGGTCTGAACTTTTTTGTGTGGCTTTGGGGTGTGCTGGCTTCTTTAAGACTATGTCTTCGGCCAGTGCAGAAAGGCCATACTTTGTAACAATGTGGTCAACACCCTCTGATAAAGTTGGCCATGTTGGTACTTCGCTCCATTTTTCTTTTTTCAATTTTCTTTTAAATTTTAAAATATGTATTGAACATTTTTCCATCTGTTTACTATATTTCGTATTTTCAATGCATTTTACTCCATCTAATATTTGATTATTAATTTTATAAAAATATATTATTAATTACATATATATATATGTGTGTATATATATATATATATATATATATATATATATGTATATATATATATATATAATATATTCCTTTTACAGTCCTGGTATCTTGGTATAATAATTTGGATGTGCATTAAAGAAAGAGATCATTCACAGCGCCACTTAGTGGCACTGTGAATGAACTATTATCTATTTATCTATATCTATCTATCTATCTATCTATATAGCTTTCAGGACAGTTAAATATGTGTCTCGTGAGAATGATACTTCCATTTTTTGCGTGGTATGTACTTAATGATGATAAAATAGAAATATTTCATATCGTACTATGCTATACTATTTTTATCAGCTTTTCATCATTTACTGCAATACGAAACAGAAATCAACATTTAAAATAATATTTTCCAAATTTTCAAAATATTTTACATATTTACTTACTTTATCTTATCCTTTGTATTCATTAATGAACTATACCTGGAATAGTGTATTATAAGAGAATTGATTACGATGTTTTCTTATGCTATCACTTTCACAAATGTTTCTGGGTCTAATAGTAAGTAAATTACTTTATAAACTCCTGTGAAGTGAAAGTTAAAATGTAATTTTTCTTAAGATTATATTTCGTATTCACAAGCTTCAAAAGTAATTGTATCCAAAAGGTATGCAATTACCAGGATCTTTGCAATTGATCATTGCGAATAAGGCCTCTTGTCAAGCAGGTGGCTACGCTATTCACGCTAGTTTTTATTCAAAGTTTGTAGTTTTGATACTTTTTTCAAGAGTGGAAGATTGTTGTCTCATTTAGTATAATTTTAAACAATTTTTTCAGTCGTATTTACTCTTGTTTGCATAACGTAAATGTGAATTGTAAACAAACTAGGACAACTGTCAAGAGTGCAGGCTTAAAAAGATTATTAATACATCTTTGAATTGAATTGAATTTCAACCAGCAGTTACATATAGGAAAGTTATGCATTTTTTTTTGAAAACAAATATTTTGAGCGATGAAGAATTGCTAAAAAAGGCAATTTTATTCCATCCAGCACTTTTTTTATGCTTTCATGGAAACGTTTGCATTTGTTTATCACAGTTGACACAACTTCTTTGCGTTGCACAGGCATATAATTGCTTGACATTCATAAGAATTTTGTAGAGTTATAAACAAAGAAATGTGCCTATGTTACTTGAATTCAAGGAAGGCAACAAATTACAATTATTTACCGCAAAAAGTCAATCAAAAGGATATAAAATAAGAGCTATGACATTTCAGTTACTCTCAAATGTAACAATACAACTGACCGTGACCCTATGATAGGATGAATGTTCGTAGGTTTCATCTCAGCAATTATTGAAAAAAGAAAATGCGTTTTTTCTCTATGTACAGCTGAAGAGGAGACATGAACTTTTTCGATGTTTTAGCACTTGCGATGTGTTAACACGGCGCTCAAATTTCATTCCATTTTAAATAGTTGTCTGCTTAATTATTCATGTATTTATTCATGCAATCCAACTATAAATGGAAGCCATTTTAAATAGCATAAATGGTAGATATTTAAACTCCTTATCACATATATCTATTATGACTCAAGGTATCAATGAGTAAAATATATTTCTGGGAAATAATAACTGTGGAAAAATTAATTTTTCATTAACGTAAGATGACAGATTTTAAAATTCAGGAAAAATAATCACACATTAAACGTAATAAAATCACTTAAATGTAATCTGTAATAAATTCCCCGAAAACATTTCTTTATTTTGCGCTACATTGCTAAAATTACCTCATAATATTTTTTATTCAAATATAAATTAGCAGTCAAATATATATTAAGAAATCTCAAAGCAGTATTTTTTCCTATATAAAGAATCTAAAGAAGTTGTATTTTTTAAATTCAAAAAATTAATTAGCAATTTTTCATTGAGTAATTTATCTATTTAATTGTATTATATATGTACCTTAGTTAAATAAACATGCAGTTGCAACCGTACATTTTACAGCCCTTCAAATAAATTTGGTTTGAGTTATACTAAGCATTTAATATCCTATATTACTTACTAAAATAATGCATATTAAAGAAATTCATTTTCTATCGTAAAATCATTTACCAATCAAACTTTATAAAGATAATTGAGAACATGTTTTTATACAAATTTACTATAATAATCTTATACTATAACGATAAATATATTTGAAGGGAATTATTTTCATCCGACACAAGGTATTAGCTGACATATTTCAAATAACTCCTTTGTACCGTTTCGAAAGTTGTTGTAACAAGATTAAAACTCAAATTATGCAACACTTTTAAGCATTTCAAGATATCCTAAGTTATGACAGTAAGATGTATGTATATTGACCTTATATAACAGGTGACAGCGGAAATGTCTGCTGATCACAAATAATCAATGGAATACCTAAATATTTTTATATATTTGTCATGTAAATATTACTCATAATTTGATTTATGAGACATTAAATTCCCTTTTTATGTTGTTCTTAAATTTTTATATATTTTTTAATTTACAATACAATTTTTGTTTATAATATTTTTCTCAAATGTATTTTATTTTTTATATAAATTATTTCCAATGATATTTTATGTATCGTAGTAACAAATAAACAGAATTATTAACACAATGCATAGTCAAGACCACATAATTTTACACTACCAAGTATAAGAATAAAGGATATGTTTAATGTAAATAAATAACAAAATGCCATAAATCTTCCATTATTATTGCTAGTGAAATATCTATTTTAATAGTTCATTAATTATTAGAACGAATAGAAAAACTGACACTCTCTAGAGTAAAGTCTGGAATGAACCTTGAAGAATAAACTTATTTTTCGTCTTAAGTAATATATTTTTTTCATTTTCTTTTTTTTTTTTTTTTTTGTCTTGCTTATGTAACAAATTTTAATCCTTAAAATGTTAAGCTATCATCATCAATTACTATACTTAAGTAAAATTACCTTAAAAAAATCAAGAAATAATTTTAGACTATTAATGTATCTTGCGAAAACAATTAACGAAGATTAAAAAATTACACAATGATTATTAATGTCTTTTAAAGGAACCGGAGAAAGAATTCTAATACCAATGCATTTTTCGTTTCAATCATTTTTCATTACACACATTTAAATATAAGAAATTTACTATAACAAAGCTGAGATTTTAAAGTTTAGAAATTATGATATAAAGCTTGTATATATATATATATATATATATATATATATATATATATATATATATATATATATATATATATATATATAGATAGATAGATAGATAGATAGATAGATAGATAGATAGATATAGATATTTATATATTATTTATTTGTTTTATTACAGATAAGCAGCAATAAGTATTATTAAAATAGTTTAATTCATGTACAAAACGTTTCATAAATAACACATACCTTTGTGATGATTCCCCAGTAAAATACTTGAAATATGAAACAAATTTTACCCTACCTTGATGTTTGTGTACGCTGTTGCTTATAGTTGCCTCTAGCTGAAAGAAAACAGTTGTGTTTAAACTAAAAGAACTTTATTTCGTACATATCTACTTTTTTTTCTCCTCTTATGATAATCATAATTCTGTTCATATCTGTGAGATTTGAAACACCATGAAAAGGAAGTAAGGAAGTAAAATCAAGCGTACAGGAAATTTAAGGTGAGGTAAGGCATGTAAATGATTAGAATTTGAAGTGATTTTGCAGGCGGGGGATGAGAATCTACTCTTTATTAGCCACATGTTGTTGTTATTGTCTTGTGCCAGCTAGACTGGCAACATGAGGTGCGCTGCTCCACTTTTCGAAATGAACTTTGTGTGTAATCTAACTTCCACAGCACACACATACCATAGGGCACATTTATAGGGAAGGAAACAATTCACAACCCATTCATACAAAGAAAAGATGAAGATGGAAAGAGAGAGAGAAAGTTCATCCATGCATGAACCGGGATACGAGCCAAGGACATTATCCCCTTTCAAACATGTTGATCACAAGACATGTTGGGCAGTTTATCAGCCATATGTTTTAATCTTATAAAAGATGGTAAAGATGTTTAAATCTGTTTATGTATGCCAGTTTTAACACAGGATGCTCTGTCTACGGTAAAGTTTAATTAGTAATCAATATACCTTGTCAGAAGCGGAAGGTGTCATATCTACTACTTATGGAGTTCCTACTTGGCATCATCGTCAGTATGTGAGAAGTTGGATACTTGTATGGAAAAATAATAGCCCTCTCACTCAGTGTAAGGCCACAAGAATGATGTGTTTTTGGAATTATAAAATGACAGCGTGTCAAACAGGGTGAAATCCTTGCTATGGAGCTCGCGTTAGCATCTCATTCGTATGGCTGTAAAATACCATACAGCATTCTCTCATGTGATAACATAGCGTTGATGCACGGCTACAGCTGTTTTAAAATTTTGTTCCATGATCCATCACATTCATTTGAAGCATCAGCAGTGCGCGATGTTTCATTTATTCATGATTCTCCTGTCTTTGAATCACAAAGGCCTTTGATATCAGTGGGCCCAGTAATGCAGAATTAATTAGTAATTTATGAAAGAATGACCAATTCAAGTACATTGCACGCTTAAAGGCAATAAGTTATTTTTGCTGATGAATCTTTGTAAATTTGGAATACAATGATGGTAGAGTGCACGTCAAATGTTACAAATTGAAACTCCTGCTATCTCAGTGTATTATTCTGCGTCACATGAACACAAAGGCTTGATATAGTGATGTGGGGATCTATTGGATATCAGTGAATCCATTGTTTAAATTGTGGACAACTGGAACAGTGATTTATTTCTACATGATAGAAATAGTGCAGGCAAAATAACTTCCATTCTCTGAAGCCATCCAAGAGCTGTGTATCATCAAGATAATACTCATGTGCATGTTTTGTAAACTGTACAGACATTCTTCAATACACAGCAGTTTCACTTCTTATATCTTCTACTTATTCCCGGGATATGTCACCCATTGAACATGACACGAATTTCATCCTTAAGGCGATTTGTTCTTATAACTGATGTGACACACAATAAAACTGAATTTTTCATCAAATCGAAGCTACTTGAAGTGATATTTCCCAGGATTACATTCAGCACTTGTAAGATTTAATGCCACTTCATATACGAGCTCTAAACAAGCTGAAAAACTATTTATTTAAAATCATTTAAGAGCAATTTTTTAGTAAATATTTTCTTGACTAATATTTCAGGTCTCCAAAGATATGTTGTATTCAAACATTCATTTTTCTTTATGTATCACAAATTCAGTAAGCAGAGATTAAATAAGTATTTTAATAGAAATCAAAAAATATTTAAAGTATTTTGTAAACAAAGAATTCACTAAATTTAGATTATATATTGGTAATCCTTATATTTTAAAATAATGTAAACCTTCAATTGATATTTTTAGAAAATTTTCTTAAACTTTTGTAAATTTTTAAGTTTTCCCTAATCAAAAATAAAATGAAGATGGGATTCATATTGAATTTTCTTTTAATTCCATCTTAAAAGTTCTTTTAAACCACATTTGCTAATCTAGAGCTACTATCAGGAAAATTTTAGTCTTAAATAGATGTGTGTCTTATTTATTTTGCATTGGTGTAATATGTTGGATTTCATTATATTTTTCGTATTTTTATAGTGCAATGAGTAATGCTAAATATTCCACATTTAGAAACCAAACCTAGATAAGAAATGAAATCTCCATTATTTTAGTTAATAATATTTCAACGTTATTAATATGAACAAAATCAGATTTATTTTTAATGAGTTCATATATACTCACAAAAATTTACTGACCTATGCTTTTATGTACTAGATATTCCAGTTACTCTAAAGAAATTGGGGCAAGTCTTGAAATTTAGAAAGTTCTAAAATATCAAATACAATTAATTATTAAGCTAAAGTAATGCAATCAATGTCATTTGTGCATTAATGCAGCATAGAAGAAATATAAATACCGTTAATATGTATCAAACTGTAACACAATCATTAGAGATTTTAATTTATTACAAATTGTTCACATTAAAAGTAAAAATTAGACCTATTTATGTGAAATACAAAAACAAATTGCCATATATAAATTTATAATATTGTAATTTATATCAGTAATTTACATATTCAATTTAAGCATATGATTTATTTTTTTAATTGCTTTATAAAGTTTTTCTTAAAAAATAAATTTTGAAAAAAAAATTTTAGTAGAAATAATAAAAAACATAGTCGCACTAGTCATTAAATTTATTGTAAGTAAAAGTTACGTTTAGCTCTTTCTGTATTTTGAGCAAGATAATGAGAGATCTTTTGCTTGAAATTGAAGCTTGGTTCAAGGTATCATTTAAGCAATGATTTTTATCATACCCTATGGCAACAGTTTTTCTTCATTTACCAAGAAGAGCGATGTAAAGAAATGCATTCCAGCATTCTAACAAAACATAAGATGGACTCTTTCTTCTGGCAGATTAAAACCACTTAACCAAGATTTTTAGCCGCACAGGACATTTTTTAAAAGGAAGTATCTCATTTATTTTTCCAAAAATACATTTCTCTCGCATTTTAACATTTAAATGCACTGAATCGTAAAGTATTGCTCAGAATTTTCATGCTTCTAACTCGCAAATTAAAATTCCGATAGTTATTTTTGCAATTGTTATTACAATTTTCATTTTTCTCCTCGACTGTTTCATCTGAAAGAAAAATGGGAGAAAAAAAATGAAATTTTCGCCATTGTTCAGGTTTTGAAATTAAAAGGAAGAGTATTAAATTTTCAAGCTGAATTCTTAAGACTCTATTGCGCATTTCAGTTAAAACGCACGCCTGATTGCGTTTAATCCCGGCGAAGTTTGTTTCGTATCTCATACCACCTGGCTTAAGCGATCTAAATTCCAGACCTTCAAATTGTTATTCATTTTTTTCATCGGAAAAAAATGCCACACTTACTGATTAATATAAATGCGAAGCATTTAATCTTTAATTAAAATCAAGCCGTTGCAGTGAATGAAAAAGTAAGAAAAGGTACATTAATAGAGGTTACCTCTAAATGCTAGAAAAATAAATTTCTAGAGAAAAAATGTAATTAAAATGAATTCCTTGCATATTAAATTGGAGCTAATTTAAGTGAATCTAAGAGAAATTTCGTTAGTCTTCCTGTTTTGTACTTTTCAAAGAATTCAAAAGAGAGTAATGCTGGGACGGCTAAAAAACCTTAGAAATGCGAGCAATTACTGAAAATAAAGATATCTAAAAGTAACAAAACATTAAGTGAAATCTCCACGTTAATTGCTGGAAGGTGTTTTTCCATTCAAAGTTTCCACAAATTTGAAGAAAAGAACAATGGCCAGAGTGAATTTTATCCAATGCATTCTTTGTGCGTAAGAAAGTGCGTTGAAGAAGAAAAGACTACATTTATAATTACTTCTTACTTGACTAGAAAGGTATTATCATCTAAATATGTTAAGGAAAGTGACTTGAAGCATTATATTACGCTCATGAAGTGAAACTAAAAGTAAAAGAAATCTAGAATATTCCCTTTTCCTTAAGATACATTTTAACATACATATCTTTTATTCACATATGAATAGTTTTGCATTTTAAGCTAGTTTATATACATTTCTATCTAAAGCATCAAAATACATTAATTAAAAAGAACAATGCATTTTTTGCAATGAATCTTTTACAGTAAACATTCATTTCTTCTTTAATTCAGAAACACAAAGGGAAACTCTTTCAAAGAGAAATTCAATTGAATTTTTTTATGAGTGATGAAATTTAAAAAGCTTGAATTTTGTTAGCTGTCACAAAAATGGATGGCAAAAATTGATTTAATTTCAGAATCTATTTTCTTAAATTAAAAAAAATTACATTAGGTAGCTGAATATTTAAAACATTCAAAAATTTTCAGTACTTTTGTCTAAAATGTAAAGTATTTATTTTGCTTTTGTAGTTTCATTAATTTTTAATCCTAATGTCACCCGCAAGTATTCAAAGAATTCTCTCCAATGAACAATATCGCTATCATGAACCTGCAATTTATTAAAAGTTTCGACAGGCATTAAACATTCTAGGTCTCCTAAAACTGCATTTATGTTTAAGAATATTTGAATTATATATAAATATATATATATATATATATATATATATATATATATATATATATATATATATATATATATATATATATATATATATATATATATATATATATATATATATATATATATATATATATATATATATATATATATATATATATATATATATATATATAAGATCATATTTTTCTTCAGAGTTGCTTGAAATTTTCAATCCAAATTTTTGAATCAAATTTGATATTTTTTCGGTTATAACATTATTTTTGTCTTTAGTGTGATGTTAACGTTATAATTTAAGAAGGCATTTAGCAATAATTAGTTTTTATTTTAAATTAAACCCTGTTTTTCCTATTTATCATTCAATATTTTTCATTTGTATTTTTTACCCATATTTTATTTATCTCGAAAAATGATTTAATTATTTTTTTTATTTTGTTCATAGCATAATTTTAAGATATAGGTATATATGACATTTTAATAGCTCTAGTAAATATCACATTTCACAAAGACATGAATGTTTTGGTGGATAATAAAATGTATCAAATCTGCTGTCTGAATCAATCCAAATAAAGTTTGAAACATATTTTTATTATATCACTTAAAATTTGTGCTCTTAGCATTTATACTCCCTAATATCTTACAGATAAGGCAAATACTTGCAATGTGGCATGGATGAATTCGGAATTAACTTCAAGGAAAGATTTTTGAAAAACATTATTTGATGGCTTCTAATTTTTATAAATAAATTTAATGATGACATGTTCGCTAAGCTATTCCATAGTTAGGCAATCTGCGATGATGTTTTAACCATAAGAAGGCTAATACGACACAAAAACCTACTCTGCTTAATGGTTCCAAACTATAACAAGCATTCACATTTGTAGTGAATATTGAACTGATACACATTTTAACCGTTTCAGTTATAGATAGAAAGCGTTACCTGAATTATGGTCTGTATATGAAACTTCACAGTTGAAATTATTATCAAGGTGAAATTTCTGTTTAAATATGTGAAAATGTATTTGTTATGTTAAAAAGTATTTAATTAAATAGGTGTTTTTAGAACATACTCAATCTTAAAATTCAAAAGACGTTTCCACCTTTATGAAAAGACTTTAATGCTATAATATTTTAGAAAAATATTAATTATTAAAATCATAAGAATTTTTGACAAGTTAAAGCAACACTTTTGGGTGGCTTATTCGTGTCTCGTGATACACATGAAATATCCTCAAATTATTTTATCAACGTAACTTTATGAATTCTGCGCAATTTTTATTTGCGTAGAATATTTCTATTTAAACAGTATTGGATTGCATAAAAACATTCATAGTCAGGGCAATTTTTAATGATATTATCATGTTCACTTTTGTATTTTTAATAATATATTTATTTTATAAATACTACATCATATTTAAAATTAAACATGTATTGCGTAATTATTAATATGAAATCACTACGGTTATATTTAAAAATTGACGTAGATGACAATATTTCTTAAATCACATATTATCGCAATAAATCAACACAGAAAACTCATATTAGTCAAATTTCTAATCTTTTAAATTTATCAAATAGAGTAAAGAAATATTTTTTTACTAAAACTAGTTGATGAAATTACTATTTGGGCAACAAACACAGCAAGTGAAATTAAATAATTTTATGCTTATTTTTCCTTAATTTTTTCAACGATTCATAAACAAAATTACTTAAAAATAAATATTAAATACAACTTTACGTGTGAAGATTTCACTAATGTTTATGAAAAACCTGCATAATTTTAGGTATGGCAATTGTTTATACTTAACTGAAATTCACTATAGCATTCGAAATGCCAATATGGAGATATTCTTTTCGAATATCAATATGAAAATTCAAAATGACAATTTGGAGACACGTATATATGAAGTTTATTAAGAAAACTGAACTTTATTCAACACAAAAATAAAATTACAAGTCAAATAATTAAGATAATCTATCTTAAGTGTTGAATTTTTCTTCTGAGCTAAAATTGTAAATAATTTGATCAGTAAATTTATAAACTATTTAGTATATAATATATGTTAGTTTTTAACTTTTATTTAATGTGATTTGTCTCTGTTTTAGGTATTTTATTATCTAAAGCATTGAAAGGAATAAATATGTTAAAATTTATTATGTATCTAAACTATTTTAGAATGCTTTCAATTGTTCAAATTGAAAAGCATAAACAAAATTCTAAAAAGTAATGAAATTCAAATTTTTGCATAAATATGAATAAAATATTTTTTTTCATAGAAATTTCTACTGATAAAATTAATCTGTTCTGACCAAATAATTCTCTTCTGTTGAATTAACGTTTACCTAAATTATATACTTATAGATGAAATTTATAAAATTTGATGTTTTTATTCCTGAAATAATATTACATAAATTAAATTTAGAAAGTAGCTATCGTATTAGATTACGGTTAAAAGTTGTTTCTTTATTAATAAACTTTTACAGATTTTTCAATATTTCGTACATTTTCCTTACAACGATATAAAAATTTATATTGCAAAATTTAAACTTTAAGTCTTTACGCAATAGTACTTGCTGAAAATTTTGTTTAATAATTTCCTCAAAATATATGATATCTAAAATCTATTATCTGGTATGAAAAAATAAATATTGCTAATCATAAATACATATCGCATTAGAGAAAATCTAAAATGCAATAAGAATTTTAAATTTACAAAAAAAAAGAATAGTATATGAGTGTATCAAAAAGCTCTGCATTAAATGAAATTTTTGCAAATTTACGGTCAAATAGGATTTTTTAATGCCCATTGAACTTACAACATATTGCTCTTCTCAGTTTTATTTTACAAATTTGAAACATGAAATAATTTATTTAAAACAAGATTATTTACAATTATTTTTCAAAAAAAAATTAAGACAGATAATTTTTGATTTATGTTTTTAAAGGAAATTCTTTTAACTAAAATAGATATTTGAAATTTTAATTTCGTACAATAATTTATAAAATTTATATAAGTTACTACTAGAATTTTGGTTCCCATTTAAGACTAGAGTCAATGTAATTTATTTTTCAAAGTATATAAATTAATTAAAAGAGAGGGCTATAGAATAAATAAAATAATAAAATTTATATATATATATATATATATATATATATATATATATATATATATATATATATATATATATATATATATATATATATATATATATATATATATATATATATATATATATATATATATATATGTATATATATATATACATATATATATATATATATATATATATATATATATATATATATATATATATATATGTTTCTATATATATATATATATATATATATATATATATATATATATATATATATATATTTATTTACTTATTTATTTATATATATATATATATATATATATATATATATATGTATGTATATATATATATATATATATATATATATATATATATATATATATATATATATATATATATACGTGGACTTTACGTGGAGTCGAATCATTGGGAAGATTGAGGAAGGTCGAAGTGTGACAAGCATGGCTGCGGAGTTTGGAATCGCTCACAGAATCGTTTCACGAATCTAGAGAGCACCTTAAACTACAGGAACAGCTGTCCGAAGGTTCAGCAGTGGTCTTCCACGAGCAACTACGGCAGCCGACGACCGGTATATGATCCTACAGGCAAGAAGGAACAGGCAGCAGACGACTGGATAAATTGCGAGACACCTCTAAGAGACGACTGGACGACCCATAAAACGGTTTACAGTCACCAGGAGGCTGCACACTGGTGGCCATTCGTACGAAGACCTGTACGTTGTGTACCACTAAGGTTTGTCCTCCGGAGAAGGCACTTTGTGTGATGCCGGGAACACCAGAACTAGATGGATCATCAATGCGGTCGAGTACTTGTTACGGACGAGAGCAGATTTAGTCTGACTACAACGATTCTGAGCGCATACACATCTAGAGAGGGACAGGTTTCGAGGTCGCGGTGTTCTCGTTTGTTGAGACATCATGCTTGGAACCCGTACTGGAATTCATGTCATCCAAGGAGGTTCAATCCCCGGGTCCTTTTATTTTAATGATATTTTCCTTCCTTATGTGCGTCTTTTTAGAGATGCTATGGGTCCCCAGTTTCTCTTCATGTACGACAATGCTCTACCTCATCGTACAGAATCTGTCGAAAAGCTGTTGGAAAGTGAGGATACTGAACGCATGGATTAGCCGGCAAGGTCCCCGGATATAAATCCAATCAACAACGTATGAGACTTTCTAGGGAGACACTTGGCGGCACGTCACTGGCCGCCAGTTACGATTGCGGAGCTGCGATTGGTACTACAAGAAAAATGAGTAGCAGTACCTTAACAACTTATTGACAACCTCATACTCAGTAAGGACAGACGATGTCAATCCTGCACAGCAGTCAGGGAAGATCATATCCACCACTAAAAGCTGGATATTTCTTGCTAGAGAGCTGTCACATGGATGCTTCAGCCGTCTCTGTCATTCTGCTCCATGCTCATTTTTCAATAAAGTTCGTGTTTAATCATTTACGTATTTTTTTGGAGTTTTTTTTTTTTTTTTTACTTTTTCCATATTCTTACATCTGGAGGATGTTTTGGTACGATTTTTATCGATTTGGAATATTGCTGAGCGACGCTTAAAATACCATTTCGTCCTTAATTTTTGCACACCAGTATGGATGTGAATATATATATATATATATATATATATATATATATATATATATATATATATATATATATATATATATATATATATATATATATATATATATATATGTGAGAGAAGAAAAAGTTTAATGTAAATGTACTATACAAGAAATTCCAAAACAACGATTTATTTAATTTCAAATCACTTACATAAATAAAGAAAGTATATATTAGTGTGTCAATCACTTAATGTCTTCTTGTTTATTTAATTTCTGCAGAAGCAGGTTTGTTAAGGAGTTTATGCTCATAAAATAATAATATAATTTTGAAAAACAATTTACTAATAAGTACTTATTACAGTTATCATATTTATAATTCTAGTAATTTCGAAGATGAAGGTAGGTTAGAAATAATTTCTTTTGTAGGGTATTCATTGATATCAAGAAAAAAATTTAGATCTCGAGAAATCTTGTAAAAAATCTATTCCTTATGCAGAAAAAAAAACAATTTAGAGGTGAGTGCATATAAGCATTTAACTCTAGGAAGAATTGTGAAGGTCTAAGAGCAATTTTTAATGAAAATAATAAAAAATATAAGTAAACATATTTATCTATGCTTGTTAGAGTTAAGATACAAGTATTGAAAAGGTGTGCATAAAATAAATACCATGCAAGTAACAAGATACTAATTCCAAATCCAATCTTATCATAAAATGATATTTACGGCCGAAATTTTTCACATATTGATCTATAAATTTATAGTGTATGAATGCATACTTTGAAAATTCTGAATAAGATTTTTACAATTTAAATAAGATGCCAAAAATAATGTTTAAAGATATCTTTATTTAAAAATTTCAAGAGATATTTTTCTTTACGAATGAATGAAAATTGCATTTCATTCCTTGGAAAATTATTAAATTAATTAAATTACAGAAACTACAATCTACAAATGACAAAAATATTTTAAACAAGCGATATGAACTTTTCAATTGTATTGCTAATCACCCATCAATTTTATAATTTTGAGAAATACAAATTGTTGTAATTTTATTGTACTACATGGAGTATTTTTTAAAAATTATACTAACATTATGCAATAAGAATCTATTACATTTTATTGTTAGTGAAAAAGAGCGAACATAAATAAACAAGGAAGAAATAAAAAATATACCACACGGTAAAATTTTATATTTTTGTAAATAACTTATATATATATATATATATATATATATATAGATAGATAGATAGATAGATATATAGATATATATAGATATATATATTTATATTTGAATAATATATAAAGCAAAACACTGAAATGAACTATTCATGGTTTCTTTGTTCAAAAACCGATTACAAAATGATTAGTCTGTGTGATTTAGAATATAATATATAAGTATATATGGTATAATTTTGATACATTTAACTGATTATATCTTTAAACTGTTTAATACTGGATATTTATTTCAATTAAAATATTTTATTAAATTCAACCATTATGGAAAAGAAATTAATTTCATTAATGAAATATGTTTAGAGATATAATCACAGAGGTTAAATGGCAAAAATGTTAAAGAATATAGATTGAAAGTTTTATCACATTGTTTTATCACTATGCAAATATTTTTTTGCTTACAGACAAATGTAGATTATTCTCCGTAAAGTAAATGTTAAGAAGAAATAAAAGTGCTTTGTTTAAAGAATTGATAAATTAAAAGAATGAACATTAATATTAATAAAGAAAGTTATCTTAAACTTATAATTAGCTACTCGCAATATGTAATATTATTAGCAACACGTAAAATGTAGTATAATTAGCATTTAATTTATATGATTCTAATTTTACGATGAATAAATACTTGTATAAACGTTGTTTTTAAAAAATGTCTTATAAAGTTTTCTTATGAGTGATAAAAAGGCATTATATACATACATACATACATACATACATACATACATACATACATATATATATATATATATATATATATATATATATATATATATATATATATATATATATATATATATATATATATATATATATATATATATATATATATATATATATATATAAATATATATATATATATATATTATAATATATATTATAATATATATATATACATATATTATAATATATATTATAATTAATTTATTAAATATATATATATATATATATATATATATATATATATATATATATATATATATATATATATATATATATATATATAATATATATATATATACAATATATATATACAATGTAGTTGAAGTATTTCAAGTGAACGTGTTTGTATTTCATTTATGCGCTGTTACCTAACTTCTTCCCAATGTTTAATTCATAAAATAAATAAAGTAAAAGTTGACCACTAAATCATATACCAAGGGATTAATGTACATAACAAATAGTAATTTGAAATACTAAAGCATAGGTTAAAACAAAAGCAGTACAGTATATGTTGAAAATATGAAAAAGATATGTGTAATTATTTATTTCAATTTGAATTTGGAAAAACAATATAGCATTAAAATAATTGAACGTATCATTTGTAAAACTACCCATTTAGTTAAGAATCCTCTATATGCAGCAAGCAGCATATATCTGTTTGATGAAAAACAGAGGAAATGTTTAGACAAGCTGTTGATCTATTCTGTACTGTAACGCTTAAAATTCAAAAAGTGTAAATATATTTTAAATTAAATTTTTTTAATTTCTTAAAAATTATTTTTACATGAGGGATAAATTCAACGATTAACATAAATACATGTTTTATAAATGTTAAGAGAAATATTTCAAACTTTTATAAAAAAAATAAATAATTTATTTGTTCTTAGGTTAAATCATGTTTTACTAAATTCTTTTATTCAAACAATTAACATACTCAACTGAAATATTTTAATTCTTTAATCTTCCATTTATTTCTTAAATTTAGGTACAAAGGCAAATTAAATCATTTATATTTATTTCCTTAATATAAATGATTTAATTGGTCTTTGCTCTTATACATTTCAATGTCCCTAAATATTTTAAACAATTGAGATAAATATAATTTCAAATAAAAATCATGTTAAAATTACTTCATAAATTCTCTTTAAACTGATAAGAGATGGAATATATGTATATACGTATTGTAAATAGATACACAGCAATATTTTATAAAACGATTTGCTGATATATCACATATATCATAATATATTGAACAATGCTTCGATAAACCCTTAAGAGGCGTGGAAGTAGAATGCTTTAGGAGGCGCTCAACACCCGGATCCTGGTCATCTTTAACCGATAGGGAGTCTGTTAATAACTTCTCTGTGACAGCGTTGATGTAATCCATAGCGAGGCTCATCATTTAAGATGGAGAATCATCTCAGAAATTATTGATAAATGCTCCACTTAGATGAGAGCAGCTGACTGATATGTTCCCCTAATACCCGGAACTTCATATTAATCTGTGTTTCTATAAAAATTGGAGAGCTTTACTAAATTCTCCTTTTATCAATGAGTATATTTCCATTTTAAATAAACAATATCAAATAAATGTGTAAATATTACCTTACAGTTTCATATGTATTTCTCTCTTTACCTGTTAAAAAGTAAGTGGGTCAGAATGTTTTCCCATTCATACATTCAGTAAGTACATTATAAAAAACAATATATATATATATATATATATATATATATATATATATATATATATATATATATATATATATATATATATATATATATATATATATATATATATATATATATATATATATATATATATATATATATATATATATATATATATATATATATATATATATATATATATATATATATATATATATATATATATATATATATATATATATACATATATATATATACATATATAAAAAATCACAATTGCTGTCCTAAATATTTGCTTAGTGTATTGTTTAAAAATGTTTATATTTTTTTAAACTAGTAAAAATAATACAATTTTATTTATATTTTGAAAACTAAATAATTGTCTTGTATTAATAAAATCTATTTAAAATACAAAGTTTATTTCTCACTGAAACTGCTAAGTAATCGCTTTGATGATCAATTGCGGAAGGGGTATGGTATAATAGAATAGTACCTATTTTTAACACTCTTAAAGGCAATTTTTATGTTTTACAACCACCTATTAGTTCCTATTATTCTGTATTTAAGACAGATGTCGAAAACATTAACAGGTCTTAATACTATATTGAATTAATCAATAAATATATTTGTACTTTTCTAATATCAAATGATTGTTTTATACAAACACTATGTTTTCAGAAGTAAATAGTTGTTAATGTATATTTTTTGTATTTTTTTGTGTCTCTGATCTACGTCATGCCTGTTGCAATTAAATATCGCATAGGAAACAGCACTGGATTTTGCCACTATACTGTGAAAATCTGAGCTGTCTGAATTTAAGGAAAGCGTAATTGTCGGATATCATAAAAATGGCACATCACTAAGAGACATAACTAAACAATTAAATTAGCCAAAATCAACAATGACTTTTGTTAAAAGAAGTGGAAGGTGAGTGGTGATTGCCTAAGCGGGTTCCTATTCGACAGAGCCAAAACTAAGAGATAGATACAGACGAGAGCTGTCCAAAATAATCTGGAAGAACCGCAATTAGCCAATGACCCAAATACACCAGGATTTCTTTAAACATCCGGTGGTGTGGCTACGAAAAACTGCATAAGCAACGAAGCACATTTGTCGTGTATGGTATTTATTTAAATCACCCTTTACTGTTTGATTACAAAATACAAATGCGATGCTTGGTTGTTTTTGGGCGAGCCATGTCGAAATTTGATTATATATACTTGGAAACCGGTTCTCTACGGTGAAGAGTTCAGGTTGAATCTCTATCGGTCAAATGATAGCTTGAAGTATCACTAGAGAACACCTTTAGTCAGAATCCATTGTGACTTAAGTTTGGTGGAGTTGGAATTATGATCTGGTGATATTTACCGTGGTACAGGCTGGATCCCTAAATTCCAATTCATTATAGGTAATTTGCATATACTTCACTATTCTAGGCAACAATTTGCTGCCTATGCTTTGGTACTCTTATAGATTGAAGCTTTGTTACTTCTAGAATGAATACGAAACTTGTCTTGTTGCGAATTCAATTATGGATTGGTATGTTGAAAATGGAGGAAACTAGCCTGCCCACAGTCCAAACTTGAATTTTATAGAACACCTCTGAGGAGAATTGGATGACTGAATTAAGAGGTGAAATAACCACCACGCCTCCCCCCCAAAAAAAAATTGCGTGTCTTCTCCAAGCCAAGTGGAAGGAAATAATACTTCCATCAAAACACTTGTGGAAAAATATTCAGAAGGGTTATAGCTATGATAATCATTATTTTTATTTTTTACTGGATATATTCTTAGGTGTCTAGGTTTGTCCTATGGCTACCTATTAGATTTACCTATGATAGTCTTTGAATTTTTGAGGGTGACTTAACTCATAGATCTCGTCTAGCAGAGACAGGAGAGGGAGACTAGCAACTAGCAAAGAAATCTCCCTGCTGTTTCATACTTGGAGTTCCATATATAACACGTCTAATTCCAATAACGAAGTAAAAAATAGTGTGTAAAATTTTTGAATTATTTTTATATTTATTTAATATCATTTACTTTTATTTTACACAGAACTTCTATAATAGTTATATTTATTATTGTGCTGATTTTTAACGCTTTGGTTAAAAAAGTAAGCACTTCAATCTATTCAAATCATTATTAGGCAGATTAAAAATAGAATTTCTACTGTTAAATCATTCCAAATAAATAGAAAATTAAAACATTAAAATTTTATTTAACTCAATCTATTGGAACTAACTTTATGTACTAGTATAAATGCCAAAATTGACAGAGCTTTTCACTTCAAATGCTTAAAAAACACATCATGGGAAACAATTATGTATTTGAAAATTGTTTACATTAGCTGAAATTAATCGAATGAGTAAAACAGAAATATTTTGTTAAAATTGTTTCATTATTTTCAAATAGATATATTATTTTCTTTGTAATAGTTAATATATATATTAAATAGATATATTAATAATTACAGATAATAATCGTTAAAAAATTAGATAAATTTGATAGAATAGGAGTTCCTAAATTAGAAAGGGTTTTTAATAACAATTTTAATATTTTATCAGATTATACTTAACTTTAAATGCTATACCAAAATATCTGTAATGATTTTGAATTTTTGTTATAATATTTTACAATTTAAAACAGATGTAAACCTTGTATTTTGATTTTAATATATTTCTTTTTTTAAAAGTTTATCATCTTTATAAAACATTTCTTTTCCAAAAATAAGAAAAGCCAATTCTAGAATATTAGTATTTTCTTTGGAGTTCACAGTTTGTGTTTCTAATTTGTAAATACTTATAGTATTGTGATTATTAATAAGAATAGCAAAAAAAAATCATAAAAATTTGCTTATACATTGAGTTAGAATTAAATATGTAATAACATAAATGAGGATGAAAATTTTTGTCATTTTATTTTCTGTTATATTAATATTATATTAATCATATATTTTAAAATAAGGATAAATTTTAAGACATTTTAATTTTGATACATAATTTTTTCAAGGTTCTTTATCAGAGATATTAATAAAATTTTATCATGTAAGGCATCAAATTATAACTAACCTTAACAGTTAATGGCTGAACCTTTTATATCATGAGTTGAATTATTCCTTATTAAAAAATAGTAAGAGAAAAGTCCATAGATAGTCAGTGGCTGTCACATTAAAATTATAGATTTCTCTAATGAACCATGTACTGTTTTTGTATATACAATTATATATTTGAGAAAATTAAAAGTTAACATTTATTTTTGAAGTCACAGGACATGTCAAATTGCATTACATTTTTATGCAACTTACATAACTGGTGAAATATGATTATAAGGACACTGCATATACAATACTCTTTAATGAAAAATTAAAATTTAGTTTTACTAATATATCAATTATTATCATTATCAGTTATGTTGAGAATATCACTTTAATATAAAATAACACTATAAACTGAATTAACAGAATCCGTCATTTAGATAGATATATACTATTACAATTTTTTTAGTTAATTTTTTTTAATTAAATTATATTTCAACACAGAAATAATTACTTACATAAACAAATACAGTAAAGTTTGCAAATATATTTTAGAAAATCAATCTTTTTCTATTTGGAAACATCAGTTCCGTTAATTTTATTTTCTATTTTTAAATTTCGTTTCATACAGTTAGCTCAATTTTATATGAGAACTATTGATAACATCTAATCATTTATTATTTCTCATATTAATATATGGATAAAATTTAAACAACAACACGGTGTAAAAGTTTTGCTATTTGGAAATTTTAAAAAATAGGAATGTTAGATTTTTATATAATGTTTGGAAAGACATTTGGCTCTTTTCGTAATGAAAGTTTTATTGACTGCAAAGTTTCAGAAACCATAAATAAGTAATTCATCAGTTTCTGCACTGGCGTAAATAGTAATGCATCATGGCTCATATTACTATCTCTAAAATTGCAAGCACTTAAAGTACAGTAAAAGTATTCGTTGTTATTTTCAAATAATTTCAAGAAAATGACAGTTCTTTTCAGAAAAGGAATTTTTAATTTATTAATGTTGTTATAATGGATGTACTCTATAATAATACCACTAAGATCATATAAGAAGCAAAAATGTGTCATTTTGAGGGCAAATCTTGATTATTAAAAGTAAATTTGTTTGACCATTTTTGTGAGAAGCATATTTGTAAACTATTTATAGTATGTAAACTTCTTACAAGAGAGAGAGAGAGAGTAAGTTATAAGATATTTTTATTATTGAAATTTAAAAAGATACTTATGGAAGTATATTATTAAATAAACACCTATATAAAAATAGCTTAAAAGCATAAATTAAATTGAAAGTTAGAAATGTCTTCAAATGAAATTATAAAACTGCATTACGCCTGGAAAATAAATCTTCTGAGAAAAAAATGTAATAATAATGTCCTACTTTAAATTAAATATATGTTTCATAACCTAATGTAGAAAATGCAATTACTCCTCATCATTTATTCTACTTTTCATATTTTTGTTCAATAGTTGTTACAAACAACTTGTTTTGAATTCACTGTTGTTTATTTCAACAATGAGATTTTAAAAGTTAATATGATTTTTGGATCTCATCCAGATACAAATTTTTCACGTATTATAATATGAAAAAATAATTAAAGCTTTTTTTTACATATTTTTATTTTTAATACCTGAAATTTTCTCCGTATTTCAATCTAATTCACATGAAAATACGAAGGGATTATCTCAATATGCAAATGTGTATTTACAATGCTCACAAATTAATTTTGCTTAATATATTTTTCTGGGTGAAATTAATATCATAAATTTGTATCTCACATTTGGGTTCCTTTATTATAAGCATAATATTTTATTTTTAGTATAACAACATTAAAATCTCTCTCTTATGTTCACTTTCAATTGTCTAGTTTTTCCCTTTCCTGAAACTTAACAGAACATGCATTAGTAAAAGTCATTAATTTATATTTGATGACAATAAATTGGTTTAACAATCTTGAAAAACTCAAAACTAAGAATAAATTGTGTGTATTTTCAAATTGTAAGCCTATTTAATGCTAATGAACACTAAATCTAGAATGAAAGTTAAAATTAATTAAATAATCTTCAATCAATAATTTGTAACGACTTAAAAAATTCTGTTTTTATTACATTTGTGTAGAGAGTTATATGTTGTATAAATGTGCATTAAGTGTTTATTTATAAGCATTTTAAAATAATTCAAATTATATAATTTATTATATAATTAAATTTGGGCATCACATGGAAATAATTTGACATACGTTTACACATATTAAATCATTTTTATGTATTTGATTTATAAGATTAAATTAATTCATTTCCTAATAGCTTATATCTGTTTTACATTTTATTACTTAAAACTTAATGTGATTTACTTTTAAATTACTGATAAACTTTCTTAATTCATTCATGTAAAGTTGTAATATTTCTGATGAAATATTTAATGTTAAACATGTAATTTTTGAATCATGAATTTCATATTGGTTTCTTATGCAACATTTAATGCTAAATTCAAATTTGTAATCAGAATATATCTGTGAGCCACAGATATTGTACAATATCTTTTCATGATTATTTTAATGGAATGTTTGCAGATTTATTCGGAGATAACTAATACATATTTTTAATGATTACTTTAGTATTTTCCCTTGTTCTTACGAAGAATATATCATTTTTTTGTGGACCCAAAGTTAATGCACTCTCAAAGAGGTAGTGAATGCAATGTTCGCTTCGAATGGAAAAACGTCACGATGTGAAGCTGGTTGTGACATTTATTTTGTGGAGTTTTATAAATGAGATGATATTTCACAGAATCACTGTGAATATATGTCTTTCTTGGATTACATTAAGATTATAATTCCTTTATATACTTCTTTAGTTATTTAATATACCAAGGAACTGTATTAATTGCCCGGATATTTATGTTGTGTGTGCAGCAATTATATTTATAGAATATGCAAACTTACTAGCTTTATTTCATTTAAGATATCGTCTTTAACCCAAGTAATTGGTATTACAATTCTTATTATCTTTAAAACATAATACATCAGTTTAAATTTTTAAATTTAAATCATTTTAAAGATACGTAAATATAGCTCTTATCTTAAAATTTTAAAAATTCTCCTAAATTTCAATTTTAAAAATATAGCATGTAAAATTTAATTGAATATTTTTTTAGACAAATAAAATTTACATAACTGTTTTTTAGATTTTTATATCTCTATAGAGAGATTTTTAAAAAATTACCATACACTTCTTTAATGACGTGAATATCTTTGTCTCTAAGGAATATCGACTGGTGTTACCTTATGGTTTTCTCATCATCTTCACGCTAATTTACTTCATTGCTGATTTCAGGAGCTAGAGATTTTTTTAAAATATCCATTGTGGAAATAGTGGTAGATTTTCTTTCACTACCAGCTGTTGTTCTACACAATAAACAATAAAGAAAGCTTCTTTTCACTGTCCTTAATTTAGAATCTTCTCTATAATCATTAACGTAAAAACGAGTGAAGCGCACTTACTCCACAAGAAACATTGCAAAAGAGAAACTAAAATTTGGGACAACGAAGAAAATTAATTCTTTTTGCAGCCAAATTAATAGAAAATGCTACGTTGCTTGGTCAGCACTTCAGAAGTTTTACATTTGTTGAAGAATGCGAGTATTAATTTTCTGTTTAGCAGTACAAAAATTTCGTAGAATACATTTATATACTGCCTCTGATGGTGTAAATAAATGGGGATAGACTTTACAGTAAGCTCGATTTATTTCTCTTATAAGAAACGCATACATTTTTTGATTAAGTATTTCTAATATATTTTGCAGAATGTGAGTTTTTAATTTTCATGATTTTAAAAATTAAAATCTAATTGACACATGAAATAATTTATACATTAGATATAACTTACATATTAGCAAAAATTAAATGTGTAATGGTTATATAATAGATATTTGCAGTTAATTCAATTAAAAATTAAAGAAAACTAAATTATTCTGTTTTCTTTTTACTTTAAAATTATTTTGCAAAAATATACTATATTTCCTCAATTGCGTTATTTAAATTTTATAAAAAATGTTCTATATGTATTAAGAAATATAAGTGAAGAAAAATCATTTCATTTCTTACTTGCAACATTAAGAATACTTAAGGTGACATTTTAAACAGGAAGTTTTACACTCTAATTATAAATGCCGAAGAAATTAACAAATTTGTGTACAATGTCATAGGATAGAAATTACTCTCAATATCATGTATTTCTGCATGTGGAAGAAAACTGTGTTTTATGTGATTTTATTAATTCAGTAGTTTATCTTTTTGAATTGCAGAGAAGGAAGAAATATCATATTTATTTTCTTTTTGAAGCTAATTGAGTGATAGGTTTGCAATAAATAAGTGAAAACAAAATTAAAGTTTTATTTTGTAAAGCATTAATAATATTTGAACTAATATTTGAATAAATGTTTAACGACTGAAACACTCTCTTATGAAATATGTGTCTAATTTAAATACATTTGAAACCTATAAATTAAAAATCAAGACAAATTAAAATAAATTGCCTATTTCAATATAAGCATATTTTACATGCACTAAATAACTTAATACCTTCAGATATCTCGAAATTCAAACTCAGTATCTCCCGATAACGATGCTCCCCAGCATAACCAGTTTATGACAGAAAGCTATTAACAAGCAAAAATATTTTAAATTAACAATAACTGAAACAGCATTTGTTGAAGTTCATGAAAAAATATTTTATCTTTAGATAAAGGAAATGATTAACACACAAATATATTCTAAATATAAAACAGCCTTAAAATTATGAATCATATGATTCTTAATTTTTTTATTCTTGTATATTTCTCTACATTATTCTCAGAATAACACTTGCAAATTCCACTATAGTTAAAAGCTTGCAGACTGAAAATTAGAGATATTTTGAATTAAAATGACAGAAAAATTTATTATTCTTACAAAAATAACTCTTCAATATGAAGATATTTCTAAATATTCCTTGAATATAAAACTAAAAGATTTCTTCATTGAATGAACTTATCAGCTTATGGGACTGCAGCATTATTATATTCGTTGAAGAAAATGTATCCATTTCAAAGTGAAACGGCAGTGTATTTACTAATTAATAAATTGAAATGAATTTTACTGGAACATTTTACACCACTGGACAATTGCTAAGGATGAATCACAAATTACAATGTAGCATAACATTAAGCGAGACGTGAGGTCTAGTAGGAAAAAATATAGTTGCCACACTGTTCAAACATTATAATAAAGAATATTTATTGTTCTGAAAAGTACAAAAGCTGTGAAATATCTGAAAGAAAAAAATGTTCATTTGATGCTGCATACGGAAAAAGGAGACAATGCATCTAAAAGTCAGCAGACAGCTTGAAGAAAGGTATCAGTACGGGACATGTCCACAGTGGAGTTGATGCAACATTCCACACGTCGTATCATACTTTGCACAACATTATCCAGCAGCTGTTGAGGCAATTTATCCAATTTATCTGTGAGTGCACGAATGTGGGTGTTCTTGTTTGTCGGAGGATAGTTTCAACAAGCAACTTGCCTCCCCAAAGCATCCCACACAATTTCAATGGGGTTTAGTTCTAGAGAATATAATGGCCATACGAGGCGTTGAATACCATCGCTGTCTAGACAATCCTGAACAGCGGGTGTTCGATTTCATGTTGCGTTATCGTCCATAAAAACAAATTTATCACCGACGGCACCACCGAAAAGACGAGGTGAGGCAGTAGAACTTCATTAAGGTAACGTTGGCCCATCATAGTCCCATTCGCAACCACACGTAGCGGCATGCGGCCATTGATCATGATTCCTGCCCACACCATGATTGCATGTCGGATATAAGTCCCTTTCCTGAAGTTTTTCTGGATGATAAGCAGTACCACTCTCGCACCAGATCCGTTGGCGTCTACTATCCGATGAAAGACTGATCCTACTCTCATCTGAGAATAGTACGCATGCCCAGTCCTGTTGCGGTGCTCACGACACCATTGCAAATGGGCAGTACGGTGCTGTCTGGTCAATGGGACACACTCAACAGGTTTGCGGGCGTATAGTTCTCCTCCTCTCAAACATCTGGCAACAGGTTTTTCGGGAGATCTGCTTTCCTGAAGCAGCAAGAAACTGATTTGCCACCTGATGTGCTGTGGTGCGCCTGTTCAATTTTGCTGATAGGACGATATATCTGTCTTCAGCGAGTGTCGTACTTCTAACACGACCTCTCCCGTGCCGCCTACTACACATTCCAGTAGTTTTAAATGACTTCCACAACAGTGAAACAGCTCTGTGAACGATGTTGAACTCCCTAGCAACATCTGTTATTTTTCACCCTTCTTTGATCTTTCCAATAATTCGGCCACGCAAAAAATCATCGAAATGGTGTCGGGAAGACATATCAAAAATTTGAAGTTCGTCTATTAAATCTATCCTGTAAAATTTTGACTTCAAACAATAACTGTCCCCACGCGTCAAATCCTTTAAAGCTCTAATGAACGCTATCACGTGATGAACAGACGTGGGAAAAAATTGCATAAGCATACTTCTTACTATATCCCGCACTTATTCTAATTTTCACATTTTGCTTCCTTTCATTTTGTGGTTGCTATGGATGATAGTGTTATCTGTAATTAGCAATTGTACATCAGCATAATTCAAATAGACTGAATACTTTAATTAATTCCTCAACTTTACAAAAATATTTTGAAGCATTTTAAACCTCCTACTCTCAACATCAAGCTGGAAATCAAAAATATAGCACTCTGGTCTTCCCTCTCTGCGTCTCGTGTAAAAAACATAGATTTTGGGTGATAAACAAATCGACATCCCATATTATTTGTTTCAAAATGTTTGATTCTCTTTTGCAATGGTCTGCACTATATATATATATATATATATATATATATATATATATATATATATATATATATATATATATATATATATATATATATAGTTATATATATATATATATATATATATATATATATATATATATATATATATATATATATATATATATATATATATATATATATATATATATATATATATATATATATATATATTTATATATATATATATATATATATATATATATATATATACATATATATATATATATATATATATATATATATATATATAAAGAATGTGAACTGTCAAATATATATGGTAGTTAAAATGTTTTTCTTTTTCATAAAGTAAAAATAACATTGATAAGGAATAATAGCAAAGAAGTTTTTAAAGAATAATTGTAAAAAAAATTTTGAAAATGAAATTAACTTTTAAGGATACGTCAACTAAAAAGTAAAAAAAACATGATTAAAATAATTACAAAGTATACCAGTAGTGTATTATATTCTTTTATCATTATTTGATTCTCATTTATTCTTTTGTGAAAACTAGAAAAAAATAATGTCCTTTTTTATAAATGGAATGCAAAATTGAATTTTCCTTTTTATTCTGGCATTTCACAAAACAAATGACTATATATATATATATATATATATATATATATATATATATATATATATATATATATATATATATATATATATATATATATATATATATATATATATATATATATATATATATATATATATATATATATATATATATATATATATATATATATATATATATATATATATATATATATATATATATATATATATATATATATATATATACTGGTGAGCCCAAAAGTTCTGTTACAAATTTAAAAATTCATAAAAAAAGAAGAAAGTAAGATAAAGAAGTGCGGTTTGCAAGAAAGGGCTCACAAGGTAGTCGGATTTTTTTTTTTCTTTTTTTTGCAGCAAAAAAAGTTTTAGTTAATAAAGTGTCCGAAACACAATGAAAAGGACAACAATACGCTCCATTCATTTATTCTGATAATAACAGTTGTTCAATATGACCTCCAGTAAATTGTACGACATAACTAAGACGACTCGCAAAGCCCGTTACAGCTGAATGCAATACGTCGGAATGAATTGCAGAAACCTCACGACAGATGGAATCTTTGAGCTTGACCAATGTTGAAGGAGATGAACGGTACACACGTGATTTCAAATAGCCCCACAACCAGAAGTCGACCGGAGTGAGGTTGGGTGATCGTCGAGGCCATGCGATCTTGCAACCTCGACTGATCAGTCTCTCTTCACCAAAGGTACTCAAAAGGAATCGTTTTACTGGATTGGCATAATGTGGTGGTGCGCCATCCTACATAAAGTTTATTACAGATAACACACCTCTTTGATTTAATGCGGACACGACTTTGTCCCGCAAAAGAGTGAGGTAACTCTTTGCGGTTACTTTGCACGTTTTCCAGCCCAATCTGGGACACAGTTCTTCAAAGAAGAAAGGTTCGACAATGAAAGATGAGGTGAAGCCACACCAGACTGTCAACTTGGCTGGATGCAGAGATTTTGTAGTGTATTCACGAGGATTAGATGTTGCCCATATACGAGTGTTATGGGTGTTGACATCCTCGTGTAGTGTGAAGTGCGCCTCATCCGTCCAGAAAACGTTGAACAACCACTGAGGGTCGTTTTCCATTCTTGCCATAACCCCCACTCGGCAAATGATTCCCGCATAGCTGTGTCTCCTGGTTGTAACTCCTGCAGTGACTGCAGTTTGTAGGGATAGAGATGCAATATCCCGTGGAGGATACGTCGAATCGATGATTGAGGCACAACCAATATTCTTCCAGCTTCGCGAGCAATGCTACTCCCAATGGACGATTCCGCCGCTAAATCATTCATTGTGGTTTCCACCGCAGTAATTCGGCTCTCCGCCAACGAGGGTCTTCCACTGCGTGGCCGATCCTCCAAAGAGCCAGTTTCCTCGAACCTCTTGACAAGCTCGATTATTCCAGGACACGATATGGAGCCTTTCTTCGTCTTCAGTCCTTTCGTCGTGCGAAATTTTCGCAACGCAATAGTTGCTTACTCTCCGTTCAAATAGAACAACTTCACCAAGAATGCTCGATCGGGTAATGATAAAATTCTGAAAGCGAATAAGAAATTCTCGAGTATCACGGCCTTTTACCGCAAGATTAATTTGCATAATTCTGCTGAATCTCTCGATGTAAGCGCCATCTATAGGTGACTTTTTTAACTAAACCTTTTTTGCTGCTAAAAAAAATCCGACTACCTTGTGAGCCCTTTCTTGCAAACCGCACTTCTTTATTTCTCTTTCTTCTTTTTTTATGAATTTTTAAAATTGTAACGAACTTTTGGCTCATCCGGTATATATATATATGTATATAAATTATTTTAAAATGTTGTTTATATGAGTCGAATATGCAAGTTTTAAGATCATATTCAACGCAATCATGTTTTTTTTTTTTTTTTTTTTTAATTTTATTACAACCAGTTAAGGAACTCGAAAAACAGTATGTTAGAAATTAATAAGCAATGTAAATAAAAAAAAAATACACCTGATTTTGAACTCATCTGTGAATTTTTGTTTGTGTTTCCTAATAAATTTTTTTTTAATGGCAAAACAAAAGTTTACTTTTGGAATTCACACGTGTATTAAAAAAGACAAGATAAGAAATCCACATAACTAGTATGTGATAAAAATTTCTTACTAGATCCTCTTTCTAAAACGTAATCAATAATCACTGTGATAAACCGATGGAAATTTGGTATACATTAAAATTTATCTGATGAAAATTTTTCTGCATTCCTAAAAATCCCCTAATTTAAAAAAATGATTCATTGAAATGTGTGTTTTAGAATAAGAGGAATAGAGAGTAAAAATAGTAAAATGGTTTGAAGGTCACTTAAAGTGTTTCATAAAATCAGTTGTCTGCATAAAATCAGTCAAATAAAATCAGTGGATAAACCTGCAAATGTCATTTGACGAGAAAGATTGAGAGAAGGAATCAGCAATATATATAAAAATATGAATTTATAGAAATTTGATAGATTTTGCTACACTTGACATATTTGTATAGGTAAAAATGTATAAATTTATAAATCAAACTGGTAAATTATTTCAACAAGGACGTCTGACTTATTTTGTTTCAATGAACATATATAATTCGATCAGTCTTTTCTCGTATTCATGTAAATGGTAACGAATTATCTCAAATTCTTTAACATCATTTTAAAAATTATTTGATTCTTATTCGAGATCTTATAACTAAACAAAATTAAATGTTTAAACAGTCCAACGATTAATGTATATATATTGATTCATTCATTCTTCAGAACTAGTAGAAATTCTTCAGAACGGATAGTATAAAAAATTTTAATTTTAGGCATCACATGTTAAATTTATATTTAAATTTCAATTTCCTAAAAATTTCACACATTGATATTTTATGATTATTTATAGTTATTTAATTATTAATTGATAATTTTGCATTGAAATTTTGCAGTTTCGTATATTTTTTGTATACTGTATGTTCATGAAAATTAAATTCACTTGGTTGGCATTTTAAGAACATTCTCGCTAAAAATGTACAATTCTTTCACAAAATGCTTTCACAATTTCTTTCTCTTCTTTATCTCTATTATTCTTTCTCTTTTATTTTCATTTTTTCCATGTAATTCAAAATAATTGGAGTGAAATTCTTGATTATTTCTGCGATATTTATATGTGTTAAAATGAAATTATATTTTTACTTAAAAGAACTGTGTCATTATTATGTAATATATTTAAAGGACCATACTAAATATAATTTTGTATTTACTTGGTTCAACTTTTATATGAGTCTATTTACATTTGTAAATCAAATATCTTATTATTATTATTTTTTTTTTTTTTGATTTTTCTCAAAATAAGTATTTATATCAATTAATGAAGTTTTTCCAAGGATTGTATTCACTTCGAAACGGCCACATTTCATAACCAGTTGCTTACAAAAATCTTATATCCATCAGTTTAGATTTTGTTAAGTACTAGATCTACATTAATATATTTTGAGTAACGATATCAGACTTTAAAATATAAATCCCATTATTTTTGTATTTTTTCACCATTGATAAACAACATTCCTCAGTACAAAAATTAAAAATGATTGAAAATACATTTCTTAGCGTAAATTAGAAAAAATACAAAACTTGGCTTATTGTGCATGTTATATATATATGTATATATAAGAATAAAATGTTATTATATTATGTATACTAAAACTCAGATATAAGTAAGTTTTCTGACTGTCAAGAAAAGAAAAATCTAAGTAAAACATTTAACATACTCAAGGGTATCTAAGTAAACTATTTTTAAATTTCAAGATAGTTTAATTTTTGTAAATTTAATTTGAATGTATTCATTATACGTTGAAGTATGCAGAGAATATAAACACGATATTATAACAAAACTGCGTGTAAAAATATGCGTAGTATAAAGACAAATTTAATCACTAAACATAATGAACATTGCACTCAATATTTATAACGCAGAAAATTCCATGAAGAATAGCAGATTCTAATTTCATTACAGAGAAGATATAATATTTCTGAAATAAATAAACTTTTTATACAATGTTTGAAAATTGTCATAGATAAATTAAAATGGAATGTATTTTAATCTGCAATTCAATTTTTCTTATTTAATCTACTACAAAGTTAAATTAAAATACACTGCTTAGGAATGCCAAGTAAATTATCTATATAACATGGTAGAATAAATGTGAGCCATTTTCCTTTGTTAAATAATATTAATACTATATTTCATACGAATAATTCTTTTACATTCTCGAAATTAATTAAAAATTCTTTTTCACTGACATAAATTAAAACTTCATTCGTTCCTCTTTACATTTCGATTAAATCTTCCCCGAAAAATCAATTATACATTCTCAAGGGCATAAACAGAATAGGTACAGAATTTTATTTATTTGCTTTTATAAAAACCGTTCTCTTTCGACCATATCTCTAAATGACATCGAACACGCTCAGAAACAAAGCTTTCGGGATAGATTTCTTCTTTCCATTCCTCACCTGTCACTCGTGGTATTGTGATTAGTCGGGCAAAAATGCCTTCGGCTCGTACAATTAAGGGCATTGGATACAAATTCAAATCAGGACAAGAAATTTTCTCTTAGATAACTTAAAGCGGGCACAGCGAGAGTTAATCATTTGTTGTAAGCATTATAATGAAGGCGGGAAGCATCGTGATAAAGTGTGGCTAAAGTTTGTATTTCCTGCCAAGGAGGAGATTATATCGTCTCTTTTCTTTAAAGATCGAGAATGATCGATGGCTGGGTAATAACAGCCCGCTCAATGCGATCTTTAAGACATAAACGACGTCCGCAAGCCATAGTTGAGATTTTTGAGGCAACTTATTTATTAGTGGAATCACATTGTTGAGAAGTTTTTATCACTGCCATGTGTAGCAAGGGTGTCTCGAAAAATTGATAAATTGATATCAAAAATAAAATTATATGGTCGGCATAAAATATCAATTTGCATTCTTTTTACAGCCTATAAAAATGAAGTAAAAGTAATTTATGGCTATATTTGTTATATTGAAGTCTGTTATTTTATGCACTTTATATATATATATGTATATATATATATATATATATATATATACGTTTTAATTTATAGGATAAATAACCTCATTATATGAAATAATACAGAGGGTAACCAAAACTCGTTGTGAATTATATGCTGCAAATATTAATTTGTTCCATAAAAGTATAATTTTATTTTATATATTAAACGCAATTCATATAGTTGAAATTCATATAACCAACTCTTATTCACTCTAAAAAATAATCTGTGATAAAATGCAACAATCTTACTACTTGGTCTTTTAAAATTTATTTAATCAAACTATAAGACGTTATATATATAAATTAATTAGTCAGGTATATTATTTTCAGAATGTACATACATTATTTTCAATGTAATTACACTAGACTCATTTTAATCCATGAGTAATATTAAATATGAAATTTAAAATTACATTTTATAGATGAACTGTTTTATTTGAAATATAATGCATTTTATTCTTATTCCATACAAAAATAAATTTAACATGTTATTGTGAAATATAAAATTAAATGTAAAATAGATTAAATAATAGGAAAGTGTGTTGATGCATACTAATTTCCGTAAAATCATCGAATTTTTGTTTTAAATATATATATTATTTAAATATTTATAGTTACTCTACAATACTTATTAAATATGTATGTTTGAAAGTAACTTTAAATACAGTAAGTTTTATTATGAATATTTTGTATCTTTTACCAGCTTCCCGAAGAATGATTTAGTGTTTCATTACAAAAATGTATGCGTAATATGAAAATGTACACAAGTTCTAGCGAAAATTAATAAGGATTTGAAAACTATTTTAATATATTATTAAAATTAACACATATCTATGTCCTTATAATTCTTTATTAATTACTGAAAATCGCCATCAAATATAATAACACTGTCATAGATAACATTTTGAAGTGTACATTGTGATACTATCAATAACTGCTTAGAGAAACGGCAATCCTCTTATGACAACTCCATTATGTAGACTAGATGGCTGATTAAATGCTGTCAATTAAAGGTCGTAACCACTCCTTTAAACATTTGTGTTTCCTATCATAATACGTAAAGCGAATGTATATTAACAATTGATTTCAATCTGTAAATGCAAGACTTGGATGACTTGCTCAATTGATTTGAAAGCCTTACACTGAATGTGAATCAGAAACGAAGTCAAAACTTTGATGACAGTACTATTTATCTTATGGTCAAATCATTTAGTTTAATTTGTGTTTGTGGCAAATAAAGTTTAGGATATTTACATTATGAGATGTGCCTTTTGATCTACTCAGTAACATGAAAACGATAGCTTGAATCTCAATTAAAGTCCATTTAAAAGCAAATGATTTATGTATTTTGAATCACAAAAGAGATATAAGTATTTGTGCCACATACTCTGGTCCCTTTCATCCCTCATTATAATTTAAAATAATGTGACTAGTATTTTCCTTACATTGATTTTAATTAAAATTCTTGTTTTGTTAGTATCATTGAAATCAAATGTATAAGAAATATTCCTTTCAACAAATAATAATGCTTGCTATTTTACTATTTTTTTCCTTTCCAATAAGAGCATAATTAAATGTGTTTTCATTTATTTCTTACACACAAGCATTTGAGTATATGCAATTAATATTATGATAATAATCAAGTTTATTAAAGGGAATTTAATTTTACTTTGTACACTGTCAATTTGATATTATAAAATATTAATTTAATAAAATAAATCATGTAAAAGCAGTTAATCAATAAAAACAGTTTTATCATCTAATTTAAATATTTTATAGCTCTACAATTATCAGAAAATTTTAATGTAAAATTTAAAAAATTGTAGTTCTATAATATAAATATATTAGTAGTATATACATATGTAGATAGATATAGATATACACAAACAGTACATTTCTGTTTTTTTGTGAATTAAAGAATTAAAAATGTAACACATTGCTTGCGTGTCTTTTTTTACATGTAAAAATCTAGCTTATTTTAATTTATTTAATAGTATAATTTATTCTGATGTTGCTTAGTTCTAAATAAAATTGAAAGAAAATCTTTAAAAATAGCAGATGTCTATATTCTTTCTTTAACTGATAAATTTCGCGTTATATATATGTAAATAATTTTTTGAAATCACGATTATCATTTTTTCTGAATTAAACAATGCTAAAAATATCATGAACATAAGTTTTTTTTAATGTAGAATGAATTAATATATAGGTTATGTTTATAATCTCTATGCTTTAAAATAGAATACAACGACAAATTTGCTTAGGTGTTTTTCAAAAAATTTTAGAAAGATACAATAATACAATTTAACAAGTCGCTTGTAAAGAAAACTGATTAAAATTTGATTTATATGATGACCGGAGAAAAAAAGGAATTTTTTTTAAAGAAATCAAAGTAACTCGCATTAATTTTTTCGCACTTAAATTATAATTTCTTTTTCTTCATTAAGATTTTAGAAATAAAAAATGAATGTTTCTTATAATAAAAATTATGCTTTTTGGTGTTTAGTTTTAAATATTTCTTTAACGACAATAAATTTTCTTTGCGGATAAATATATTAAAGGAACTTTTCAAATCTTAGGAAAAAACTGTTGCATTTTTATTTTATCTCTCTTTCTAGCTTAGCATCTTACTAAGTAACAGCAGTTTTTCAAAACATTTATGTTTCAGCCAAAATAATTAGAAAATAAATTCTTTGTGTAATAATTTTCATTTCCATTTTACTTTGTAAAGAATTAATCTATCACACAGTGATATTTTTAAAAATATTTCAATGCTAAACAACGCATATTGAAAAAAATATTACACTTTTTGGACAAACGTAATATCATTAACAATCTAATGAAATTTTCGTAATGAAATCATTATCTTTTATATTTTGTAAAATAGTATGTAAAAAGTAAGCTAAGAAAAAGCAATTTTAAAATTTATTAAAGTATTTTTTGTGTAATTTGCTTATCCATAAATTCTAAATTGTGTAGCTATTTCTAGTGTACAGTGTTGCTTTCATCTATCCATGTAATTTATTAAGAAATTATAGTTATTTATACTTTCTAATCACCAAATATTTAACTGCATGTTATAAGGAATGTGAATTTTATTATTTGATATTATAACATTCAAACTTTTATATTCCTATTAGGAACTTTAGGTAATTTATTTTACTCTTCTTTACTCAAGTTGATCATTCCCTGAAATTAATCAGTATATTAAAATAAAAATTGAAAAACATAAAAAATTTTCTTACTTTATTATTCGTTATTTTAATGATGTGAACAATATTATTGAATTAATGCTTAATAAAATTTTTTCTCTCTGAACCATGGCTGGAATAAACTCCCTATGTTATGACAAACCTAGCCACACTTCATTTCCTATCACGAATCTCATCCTTTGCTATCTTACTAACTTCATTCTTAATGAAACGATCATTATAAAAGTGGTAAGAACTGTAAAGTACGAGAGTGTGATTACCTGGTCCGAAATCTCCCCCTTCAGAAGTAGAGGGGTTGTCCATAAGTCATGTGAACGGATTAGGTAAGCAGGAAAGGAAGGTGTCCCTTGAGAGACCCCAGCAACAGTAGAAGAATGATGGTGGTCAGTTCTATAAATCGCAACGTCCTTTTCGCACCCAGAGAGCAATTTGGGCTGAAATGTGGAATCCATTTCTAGGAGCCACGTGATTCATGATCGGGAGGGATCATCTCTTTACGCGGACTCTATTGTGTCCGTAACAAATGAGGCGTAACTGGCGACCAATCTCCATACTCTCCAGCCCATCCACGAGTACCATTTTCTCACATCTTCCGAGGGCTCTCTAGTGTATAGATTTAATAATAAATAATATCATAGTATGCAATGACCAAAACCACACACATTCATCGGCTGCTTCGGAAGAAAAAATATTTTTTTTTTTAAATCTGTTCAAAAGCCATGGATTTTACTATGTAAATATATTCATTACGTACACCTTGGTCAAATTATACAGAAATTTAAATGAGAAACTTTATTTATTCAAAATTTATTCCAACCTATTTAGGGCTAAAAGTGTAATCACCATTAAAGATACTATAGATTTATCACCATTAAATTCTTTACATCTAGAATTCATTTTAAAAAGCAATACCATAAATGTTAAGAAATATACCATCAAAAATTACAGGACTAAATTTGAGGTTTTAAAAATTAAAACGTACATAAAAATAAAATTTATGAAATATTTAAAAATGCGATATATCAAAATATAAGTAAGCAGTTGAAGGCTCGAATTATCACACCGTAATTCTTAGCACATAAAATTAATAATATGCTTCTAACTAGTAAAAATTGTAAACTTTTTTGTTGTTTACCATAAGATCATTTTTAAATTTTAACCATGATTTTTATGTAATAACTTTTATAACATTAGAAATATTTTTTTCGAATCTCATTGCATTTAAAACATGGATACTTTTCATCTTATATCGATTAAACATATATAAAATAACAGTTCTTCTTAAATCACAATACATAAAAAAATATTATTCTCCAAAAGTTTGTTATCATTTAAGAAACAGCAAGTAGGTGATATGATTAAATATTTTCCAGAACATTAATGTCTCTATAATTCTATAATTTGTTAAAATTTGTATTTTCAATGATTAATGGAAGCAAAACAACAAGTTGTACTAAAATAATATTTTATTTTATATAGTATATAAATTATCACACACACAGTTTTAAGTACGTTAAAACATAAGAAGGCATTTTAATAATTTTATAAATATGATTATATATATATATATATATATATATATATATGGGGGGTATATATATTATGAGCATTTACTCTTGTTCCTAATAATATGATTATAATTCCTTTAAAAAATTACAAGTAAAATTAAAATTTGCAGTGTTTCTAATGATATAAACCATTTTAACATTTTAATGTGTAATAAAATTCCTTTCCACTGTATGAAAGCCAATAAAATTTAAATTCCATCAAAATACATTACAAATTTGTTATTTTAAATGTAAGTCATATTATATAATGTACTTTAAGTTAACTATATTCAATAATAATTAACTCAAATTGTATTTAAAATATATTACGTAAATGAAACTAAATGCAAGTTTAAAGCTTCATACATCACTGAATGATTTTAATCATAGAAATCAAAGTATAGAAATCACTTCGTAAAATTGATGAATATTTGGCTAATTTATTACTTGAATATAATTGTCGAGAATATTGACGCTATTGAAAGGCAAACGTTATGAATGAAATAAGCCTTATTCTCTTGAGATGATTTACTTTTTAATTAAAAACTACTTGAGTTCAAGGATTTCAGTAATTAAATGATTGCTGGAGACAATACATTTGTTAGCTACACTTTACACCTGAAAGACACAACCTATATAAATTAAAATACAGAAAAAAAACTTTAAAAGAGGATTAGTAATGCTATTTTAAAGCTGTATTTACTTAATAAAATTTATAAATGCTATTTGTATGACCAAGGTAAAAATAGAAATTATATTTTTTCTAAATAAAAATTAAACTATTCAAAATTATTTCATTTATTTAAATTTATAACACACACACTACTGAATTATAACTGACATTGTTACTCAGAAAAATTATAATTTCTGTTACACATGACATGAAAAAATAACTCACTCAGCTAAAAATGTTCAGTACATGTATAATGAAGTAAAATAATTTCTCTTCTGAGCCTATCTGTTCACCTAACTTCAAAGTGATTTTAAAAGATCTGATCATATGATATTATTCAGAACATTGCAGTTTAAAACTTCACGTAAATTTATAGGATAAAAAAAACATCAAGAAAGTTAAGAACAATTTTTTTGATTCATCATAATTATGTTTTCAACATATATTTTCAAAATTATAATAAATATAAGTTACCTCATTGATATAAAAAATTATTTTGCAATATCTAACACCATAAAAAAATTGCAGAAATTTATTTTTTCTTAAATATTTTTACTGTTTAATTAGCACAAATGTATTAAAACTACTTGCTGTAAACACATAGAAAAGCTATGAAATTATCCTTAAAAATAATAATCACACTTTAATAAATGAAATCATTTGATAAATATTTTTTTTTCATTTCATAACGCTTGTTTAAATCTGATTGAAGAAAAATTTATAACCTATGTTGAACAAATATATATATATATATATATATATATATATATATATATATATATATATATATATATATATATATATATATATATATATATATATATATATATATATATATATATATATATATATACATTTATACTTTTTGAATTATCTTGTCTCTTTCATATATATATTATATTTTTAACACAAAATATATTAGAAAGAATAGTATTATGTAATATTATGTAAATAACCATCGTGAATGTGTTGATGAAGTATTCTAGAAAACAAATAATCCTCCTTCGGAAATTAAAGAAAAACTTCTCCCTTTCTTTTTACTTGGACATAATCCAATTCAAAACTTGTAGTTATTTCTTACTGTCAAACTAGAAAACAAATTAGAAATGTATTTATGATGTAATTGAAGAAATAAGTTATGATATTTCATGGGTTTTATTTCTGATTATTTTTCAAATTTTGTGATATAAAGATACATATTTTAATAGTAGATTTTATCATTAAATGTAACATGTTCTTTGTAAATTTGCATTCATATTTTTGAGGGCACACAGAAATGATTTCCTTTTTAAAAAAATGCAGATATCCATATTTTCTTCAGAATTATTAAAAGAAACACAAAAGTCTTTTTCAGAAAGTTTATTTAACATTTAAAAATGAAGTTATTGAAAGTTGTCATAACAATCAATAATTGTGTCTAGTTTGTAACTAATTAGTAAATTATTCTTTGAAGTTTCGCGAAGTAAAAAAAAATTGAAAATATGCATAACACGTCTAAAAAATATAGAAAAACTAATTAGACTTTTTTATTTCCTTTATTGCTGCCTTAAAGCTGTTCTTCATATTTACAGAAAAAATTCACAAAAAATCCTCATTAGTTGGAAGAGAGTTTTCTATTACATTACTTTTCCTTTATTTTTTCATGAGAGTTTATTGAAACTTTAAAGAAAAAATTAAGTTAAAACTTAATAATACTTGTTAAGAAATTACTGTATATCTTAAAGCGTTTAAAGGAATTAAAATCAGAATTTGCTTATTTGCTCTAATAATTAATGGTTTATTAGATAATAAGTATATTTTGTGATAAATAAATACACTGGAAATTTTTTAAATAATTATATAAGTAATACACATTCCTTATCCAAAAAAGTAATATGTATGAACTGTTTGCCATGATGTTTCTTAAGTGATTTATTGCTTTCATTTCAGTATAATATTACAGTGGCTTGTGTATGTTGCTAAATGTTAAAATGACCATAAGTTTTCATAAGTCTGACGTACGTTGATATTTTTTCTCTTATAATTCTAAAAAATGTGTAAGGTGAAGTAAGTGTAGTTATTTTATCATAATATACTTAAGCATATTTTTTTTACACAAAGTAATTCCTAAGACAATTGTAAATACTGACTTCTGTTAAAGAATATAATATTGACACGTTAAAATTAAGTTCCACTTTATTCTATCGTATGCTGGAATAATACCCTCTTAAGTTATGCTTTTCCATACTCTTTTTCCAGTACTTGTAGCTTCTACAGAAGTTGTAAAACTTGCAATCATTTTTTTTATTTTAATGTGGTGCTAAATAAACATGAAATAAGGAACTCCAGAGATTTTTATGTTTGATTAAATTTTAAAAAACTAAATGATATGATATAAAAGCAAACATGATATCTTATGGAATTATTTGTGATCATTTTTATCTTGAAGTTTTCTTTACTTCCTTGGTTAATATAATATTTTTTTTTACTTTTTCAATGAAAATGTTTTTTACTGTGATAAAATGTAAATATTTATAACAAAATAAACTTGTGTTTCAAAATTCATTTATTTAACTACATTATAAGAATTAAATTACATATGAGTTATTAAAGGAAAATGACAAAACAATAATATCTGATATCTTGAAACTCATGGTCAACATGTAATTTCCAGTCAACAGTAATAACATCAAAATTTCACCAGCAAAAACAATTCCATATATAAAATTTTATAAATAGTAATTTTTGAACAAACAATACTTATTTGTGCTGCTGTAAATTCGAGTAATTAGATAACAGACATTTCAGGAAATGTTAGTTTAATTTCAGTTTAAAATGCATCTAACTTTAAACGAAACGTGCGCTGACTAACTTTTAACTCACTTAGCTTAGATTAAGACGTGGATTTTTGACATTACGGGAAAAAGAGAGATTTCCTTTTGCGAAAATTCTAAAATTCCTAAAAGCAGCGTAAACTTTTACGGTGCCAGTTATCAGTCAAGTTGCACGCGCACAATTGAAGGATTTATTTACAACTATGGAGTCTTCCCTAGGATACTTAAGCGTAACTGAAAGCTCTGTTAAAATCCCTAGAGGGAGTTTCATCACTTCTTTAAAGTCGTAGAAAGTAGAAGAAAATGTTTAGGTAACAAAAGTGCAATTGGTGAATAGTAGAGATCGTTTATTTTCATTGTCGCATGGAGAGAGATGTTTCTTAAGTCTGCATAAGAAAGAAATTTGAAATTGTTCTGACTTTATTACAGCTTTTACTCCTTTTGACTGCAGTTAAAAAAGATGCCCATATATATGTATACAATATATTGGTCAACTTTCATATGAACTTCCAGTTATAAAACAAATATTTCATAACAATAGGCGTCATTAAAAAGACATTCTACATTATTTTTCCGAAACTTCGTCTAATAATGAAAATAATTTTGATGAAGTTTAGCCAATGATGTAAAAAATTTGAAGATTTTTTTTTATCATTGCATTACTTTATTACTGAAGCGCTTAGTAATTATTGCTTGCCATTTACATAATTGTGGAGGAAATAAAACTATTTTTTAAAGTTTTATGAGCAATGTATATAATTACATCATTTTATCATAATTTGAAAGAAAAATTGTATGTGAATTCAAATACTAAAAACAAAAATCTTACTTTTGAAAGAAAAACTTTTTGAATAAGATATAAGTGTGAAAGGCTTTTTGTTTGTTAGCTAAAATCTAGAAGATACTTTTAAAGTAAAATGTTTTATTCCACAAAAACATTCCATGTCAAGCGAATTTTTTTTTTCATACTTAACATGATTACATTTTAAGCATGTTTTTTTTTTTGAGTTTGTAATAAAGTTTGTATGATGTCAATAAGTGTCACAATATATTAAACAAAAAGATAAATTTATACAAAAATATATTTTAGTATATCATAAATTTATATCAACATTTTTTAAAAATGGAAAAAACAGTATAACTGATAAATTATAAAAGAACGAGTTATTGAAGAAACATTACATGATACAAAAATGAATATGCAGTGTATTAGAGTGTATTGTTTTAAAAAATGAATTAAAGAATGTAATAAAGTGAAAAAATCGTTTTTTATTATTTTTCTTCATAATAAAATAAAAATTGCAGTGAAAATAATATGCATCTCAAAAAGCTAGCTTCTTTAATTACATTATTTTTTTAATACATGTAGTAATATTTTTTCTTAAAAGAAATAAAAAATTGCGCATAACAACTAAATAATTTATAAAATATTAGAAGATTAAATTTCCATTATTTTCTTATTACGAATGCATTTTATTTAAAATACAGAATGTTTTATGAGAAAATATTTTATTAAATAAACATTAAAAAATGACTAGTTATATATTGTTTGACAATGAGATTAACTACTTTAACAATAATTTAAAAAATAAATTAATGAGGATTAATGAGGATTTTTTAAAAATAATTAATGAGGTTCTTTATTCTATGTTGCAATTTAAAAGTTAAAGAAAATATTTCTTAAATGTAATAATATTATTTCAGAGTAAGACAAGTTATTAAAATTTGTTTCAGACATTCTTCAATATACGTTTATATTAAAGGTATTTATCATTTCTAACGAAGTAATACACAGCACATTAAATTAAATTGATAATATAAATGTGAGTACCAATCTGTACTGGTGGTTTATTCATCCAATACATATTGAATTCGTTGTGATACGGTTATTGATGAGATTTCAGGGATTACTGTTATCTCATATTGAAGAAATGCAATTTCTAAGTACAGTGGATTTAATCTACGAAATGTGTCACCGAAATATCTCAAATGAGTTCGACTGGATTCACAAGCAAAAATAAAAATCAGGCAATATCATTTTTTTATACCTTTATGAATTTCTTCCAAGAGGAGTTGAAAGAAATCTGGTATAAGCAAGCACTTAAAAGTATCTCCAATGGATAAAGCAGAATATATATACACAGAATAGACACAATAATGTGACCATCTGTCAAAAACAAGACTAAGCACTTTTCACCAATTAAAGTAGTCAATTAGGTTCTTGAAGCTGATCCCTGGGAGGTTGAACCATGCCGACTTCAGTGGCGTAGCCAGCTGCGCTAAATTACGTGGGTAAGTATCCATGCCACGAACAACCTTATAGAAATGGTCTCACAGGTTCTTGATTGCATTTAAGTCAGGTGAGTTTTCTGGCCAGGGAAGAACAGTATCATGGTGCACTTCGAACCACCACACACGCCCACTGCAAAAAGTATGACACATCAAATTCTCTTTCTGGTAGATGCCATCAATCCCAGAAGAAATAATGCTCATATAGGGTGGGCATGGTTCGCAAGTACTGATGCGTATTTGTATTGACCCATCGTGTATTCTGAATGATGAGTAAACTTTAAGAATGCTCTAAGAAAACATTCTTCAAACTTTACTGCTCCCGCCTCTAGCCTAGACAGTTCAGCGCAATGGATGCTGAGTGTTTGTTTTCGGAGATTCTACGTCGTATACGGCAACGTTCATATGTTTGATGAAAAGCATAGAATGGGATTCTTCGATAAGTCCTACTTGCCCCCCCCCCATTGACGTCCAGTTGCGGTACTCGAGTGGAAATTCCAGCCTTCGTCTAAGGTAAACAGTAGTCAGCATAAGTGCATGAAGCAGGAGTCTGCTTCGGAGGCTCATACTTAGCAACGTTCACTAAACAATACTTTAGGAGACACTGTTTGCAGACCCTTGGTTAATCTGGATGGTCAGTTGCTCAACAGTAGCACAACTATTTGCCCAAATTCATCACTGCAAACATCGTTCACCTTTGTCGTGTATGACCCATGGTCCACCACATTTGATGCATCACCCAATTTTGGTTAACCCCATTTTACCATACACAGTATGCTTATTCGACGATGACATGCGAACAATTCACAAACTTAGCAATTTCGTGAATGTTTTCATCTTTGTCCAGCCAATAAACATGCCATTTTGGATTTCGGATAAATTGCTCCATTTCAGCATTGCTTCAATGATTGTAATGTTTTCCGAACCATTCACACACACTTTATATTTGCTGAGTTACACTGTTCTGCCATCCTCCTTCTGTATATTGTTTATTTAACGTCAAAGTAGGCAATATTAATGTGACTGGCCTCTGTATTTCAAACAGGTTCATTTCCATATAATTTCGTTATAAATTTTACCTATAATTTTTATATAACTGCCATGATATACTATATGTAAATTTTTTAAGAAATTCCATAAAATTTATTAATTTATTTTACAAGCAACAAATAAATATAAAGCAAAATAAATATACGAATTTTATATCTTAACTGATTTCAACTGTACAAGGTTTCTAAATACAGTTCTTTATATTTAGATTGCCACTGCCAGAACCACCTTGAATCGGTTCATACTTTTCTTCTTTCCTTTAAATTTTTAAAGCATTTCATGTTTTGTAAGAAACTTTATTTATTATGAGTGAAAGTTATTATTTCTGTAGAAGCTTTGCTTCGCAAAAATCCTTTATGTAAATATTATGTTGATCTGGATCAATATAACTGATTCACTGCATTATGATGAATTAGCATATACAGTATTTAATCGGCTTTGTTTTCGATTAAATAGATAAGATGTAATTGAAATAAAGCATTTGCTTTGAATTTCTTTCAAATAATGGAGTAGAAATTTTAATCAATGCTGCAAATATTTATCAATTGAAGATTACTTTTTCGATTAGAAATGTTATTTTACAGCTTAAAATAATGTGATGAAATATTAATTAATTTATTGTGAAATTTTTGTATTGCATTTTATAAACAACTGAAGTAAATAATTCATTCTAAAAAATATTGGCATATCTATGTTTATTTAAAGATATATTTAAATATTTTTATCATCTGAACTATGTAAATTTATAAGCATTTAATTGTGATTTTAATTTGATTTTTGAATGCTTAATTTGCTCAAAATTGTGTAAAAATAATGTAAGAAATATTCAAACTTCAAAAATATAAAAAAATATTTCAAAATACCACGTTTAATAAATTTAATAAAAATTGGTTTGTTACATTTATAGGACATGTCGATACTTTTCACACACAAAGACTGACACGAAAAGGGCCTACACTTAAAATTTAATTTAAACTTAAATAAGCATTCTCATTCAAAACGGATATTGAACCCAAGAACTGTGAATTCACAGCCACACAAAAATCAACCAATTATAAAACATTTTCTAAAGTATTTAGAGTTCTCAAATTTTATTGTAAAGTTTTCATATGCATGTTTGAACAAGGATTAATTCACAAAACTTATGTAAATTAAAGTTTTTACTGGAGTAGAAAATTGCAATAAATTATAGAATTATATTGCTCAAATATTTAAATTATATTTTAAGTAATCATATTTTTTCAATGCAGAGTATTTTACATTTGTTAGTATTGAAGTTTCAAAACATAATATTTTTATATCAATTAGTACCTCCATTTAAATAACAATCAACAATCATTTAATATTATTGTGAACAATTGAAAACTTAAGCTCAGAGGACCACATATTCATAATTTTCAAATTTTGTGTTCTATTCTGTTGTTAAAACTCCATGAAAATGTTTTCCTGTTTTATATGCTATAAAAAAATATATTTTATGCAACTATAATAGATGAAATTTCCCAAGAAAATATAATATATTTCAAAATTATAATTGAGAAATCGAAAAAGGAATGTAATCAACGAATCATTAAACAGTAAATAACGCTATTAAATTTTGTGGCACAGAGATCGTAGATTCCAGCATGCCAGATTCTGAGTTAGGTGAATTTTAAGTGGATTTTCCTATTTATCTGGCAACCTGGTTTTAATAATACCATTGATATGGAGACCTATAAAAACTATTTAGAAAATTCTATTTTGGCAACACTAGCATGCGCCATCAAGAGATGACAAAATACATCATCTTGACAACATTTCTTCGTTGCCAGAAAAATTCAGAATTTATCATGCTGGATTATTTAAAATGCATATTTAAAAACATATTTGGCAAACACAATATATGCTATAAATTCCTGATTTAAACTCAGCGCCCAAAAGTAAAATGTTAAATTAGATCAAATAATGTTTTTAAAGATAAAAAAATAAAAATATTTTCAATTGTAAATGAAAAATCTTCTTTCAACCTTAATGTAAGCAAAATTTCATTCATAGAAAATTAAATCCTTTTTATTTTAGAAATATGTTATTAATGTACCGTTATAAAAAGCAAAATCAATAAGATAGTTTTTAACTTCAAATTTTTGAAATGACACAAAAATGCAATTTAGGATCCATCTTCATATTTAATGAATAATAATATCTAATTATTTTCCAGAAATTTTGATATTACCTAATTATTTTATAATATCTATCACATACCTTGTATTAACATTATTTGGCTGTCCTATTTTCATAAAAATGAAATGTGTAGCAACTTCTAAATGTATTTTAAAACTCTAAAATAAAATAACAGATTCAATGTAATTTATTAAAATATGTAAAGAATATTATTTAGATTTTCTTTAAGCTCTTACAGACGATGAATACAACTGCTATTACAAAAATACATGGAATTGGAATTCAACCACTTTGAATTATACAGCACAATTTTTATAATTGTCATTGAATGTTTAATCTTATCATAATTACAAACAGTTAAAAACTTTTTTTTTCTCCAATTCGCAATTTTTATTGCAAGAAAATGATCAATTATAAATTTTATTAAAAATTATCATGGCAATTTCCAATGTGTACTTCGCATACATATTCTTAATATACATTATTTGACTCTGAAATTATGCCACGCTTTTAGCTACTTTTCTCCCTAGTGCTCATACAATTATTATTTTAACTGAAACATTGTGAGAACATGATCTGATCCATTAGAGAAGAAATTATTAGCAGTAACTGCTTATATTAGCAAATCAATTCCATTAGCAAACCCACGGCTTATCAAAATTAATCCTATTATTGCTGAATAGAACCTAATACAATCAATAGAATCAAATGTAGAACATAATCTCCGTTAAATATACTTGTATGGAAAATATATATATATATATATATATATATATATATATATATATATATATATATATATATATATATATATATATATATATATATATATATATATATATATATATTCAGTTTCAGACAATATTTTGGGTTACTATCTGGACTAGACTTATCAAATGATTAGTTTGATTGAATAATTTTGTGATACATTACACATTTTTTGTGTACATTTGTTACACATTTTTTACTAAATATTGTATTTTTTTTTACATTATTTACATTTTGATTGATTTTGGTACCAAGATGAATATTGACTAACCGCGGAAATATATTTTAAGGATAAGAATGGTTTTCATTCCAGGCGGAGTTTTATAAAGCAGTCCAATTCAAGTTACAATGACAGGAATTCAAGGAACTCACAAATAGGATAGGAAATTAAGTAACACAGATATCAAAAGATGCAAATGGAGAAAATGAATCTAGAAAACAGATCGTCTGTTACATAGCTGTGGCTGGGACTGAACCTGTAACCATTTATTCAGTAAAATATAGTCTTATACCAAAGACACATTTTAATATCTATTTCATTTATATCATATATTTATCAGAGACAAATATATCAGATTATTAAAGCAAGTTTTTAAAATTTATTTAACATAGTTAAACAATTTCAATTACCCTGTTAACTGATGCTGTGAATTAAGTCTTAGTTATCTAACTTAAATAAAGACAGGTTATTTGAACTGCTTTTAATTTGTTAAGTATTAAAATATACCATTACATCATTCACATGTTTATTTCGGTGTTGTAAATATATTGTTGTAAGTTTATATCCAAAATTATCGGTAAAGAAATAAAACGTTGTCTTTGTAATCAATCCGGAGAAGTCAGATAAAAATTTTAAAGTGTGAGCATTTACATTTGAAATTTGAATTATAATGATTTAACTGGAATTAAATGGAAAATAATAGATATTCAAACGTAAAAAATAAAATATTCAAGCTTAAAAAATGAAAAATCCTATGAATAAATGAATAAATTACATATTTTAAAGTCATAAAGAAGTACGTAAATTTATTAATGTCTCAAATACGTGATTTCAGGAAATTTGAAGTTAAAAATTGCAAAATGAAAAATTCTAAGTTTTGAAGCAATTTAACTAAATTAAAACAAAATTTCTAAATCTTGATTTTTTTTATTTTGTATCTTATTTATATAAGCATATTATATAAATGTATAGATTTTTTGAATGACAATCCACTAATGATTCGATAGTAAGAATGAAAATAAGAGCTTTATTAACACAATTTAAGAAAATATCAATATCGGTATCGGAATATGAATTATTACATTATTCAATTATTTCCATTAGGAAAGAAATGATGTTTTAGCAACATTTTGCATAATGTACTCTTTTTTAATTTTTTTCCATAATTTACAACATTCCGATGCCATTGATGACTAAATCAAAATTATTTTATAAGAATTTAAGATAATTTTGACTTTAATAATTTATTATAACACTTTAATAGTTTAAGATAATTCAAAGATATGCTGGCAATATACTTTTGATTTACCTGAGAAACAAATATAGCATAATTAAAAATATTTTTATCCCTTTATTTGCACTTAAATTTAGAAATAAAAATCAAAATGATTTACTTGAAACTTTTTTCAGTATTATGGATAAACAATAATTCATCTTATTGAGGAATACAAAGTAATTACTATGACAAAATTAATTGTGGAAAATACAAGTTTTACAAGTTTTTGAATCTACATGCGCATCTATTATTTTAAATTTACCGATAGGTTTAGATTGATTTGTGTGTTTCATTTCATTGTGATATTATGAAATTTAAGATTCCTTATCCTTCTCATGAAATATTCACAAGCAATAAATGCTATCCAGTAACAAATTAAATTTCAACTTCGAAAAAATTAAAATTACTGTAAAATTAATTTCTTTTTATTTTAGTATAAAATTATTCATTAAAAACCATAAATTTTAAATATTATGTAGCAATCATTTCCTTATGTATTGACTTTAAATATGAAACTAAATATATTTATTCATTTTCTTTAAAAGCTAATGCACAAATGTAAACTAGTAAGTGGGAAGTGTAGAAATTAATATTAACTTTCATGATAAAACAAGCACCTTCAGCATCGTGACTTCTGTACAGAATTTCAATGATTTCGTTGATATTTTCAGAAAAATTGTGCAATTTTTAAAAAGTTACATAAATAATTTAAACTTCCAGAGTTTTAATTTCTAAATTCTGATTTAAAAATATTCTTGAATCACTAATAATTACAGATGAAAGAAATCTATCGAATTGAACTGTGAGCTTAACTTGATAAATATATATTATAGAATACCTAAGTTGTTCAAGTATAAAATATCAAAATATTATTTGTAATAAAATGTATAACTACTCTACACATATCCAGTGTAATCAGTAATAATTTTTCACTTAACATTAAAATAAGGAAGAGTTCAGTTTACTTCTGTGTTATTTAAAAAAAAAACAAACAATAAATTGGTATTTTATCTTAATTTTTTTCCATACAAGTCTATTTATTGCATCGTTGATCAACAAGGAAAAAATGCAAGTTCAAAGAATAAAAATAAAAGAATGGCGACGTCGAGCCGTTAAGAAGCGTATGTGTGTGTACGTTACAACCCTTGAAACAATGAGTTAGGCAAACAAGGAACAGAGGCTTATTTCTCCAAATCGACCACTGGGATAACAAATACATGGGATCTGTAAAAAAGATCAAGGTTTTGGAGGCCAATGGCTGTTTCAAAAAAAGATGGGAAGACATTTTTTATACTGACTTCTATTCTTATCTGCAGTTTTGTTAGAGACTCAGCTAAAGTTTGGAATGAATGATTATTATCTTTTCAATGGATAGCCAGCGATTTCTTCAAATCCTGCATCACCTGAACATGGAAAAGTATTTTATCATGATTTTCAATCTTTTTTATTTGTTTTCCTAACTTGAGTTTCACCGGAAAGAATGCGTGACAGAAAATGGTTTCCTGGAAGATTTTTTTTTTAGTATTAGAGTATTTCACTTAATGAGTTCAACTAAACTGAAACCTTTTAAGCTATCCTTTAGTAAATAAACTTCCTTAAAGAAAATCGGCTAGGAAAGCCATTGTATTGAGGTACTTTTATCTTGTTTTAGTGAAAATACAAGATCCTTGAAGACCCCAATTGTTCTCAACTGCATAAAACAATGAAAATTTACCGATTAAATTTAAAGGAAAGAAATTTAAATTTTTGCTGACTAAAGATAATTTACTTAAAGGAAGAAAACTCTTTAAAAACCGTAAATTCAGAAATATTTAAAATTGTCGTATTTTAAGAGGTGTAATATTTAAACATGTTTGCAATATATATATATATTAATATTTTTATATAATAATATAGATAATAATAAATTAATAAAGAATTTGTCTCATTTATTACATGAAATTAATATTGCTGTCATATTAAAGAATTGTGTTGATAAATTTAAAATTGTTGAAAAATTTCTAAATAAATTTTTAATCTTTAATGTTAACGGACTGCTAGTCATACAATATAAAGTTTTTGAAAATTTTGTCAATACTAATAAATTTTTCTCACTATTTCATGCACCTTAAAATATTTTATTTATAAGACACATTATTATTGCAATAGGATTGCAAGTTAATTAATGCATTGTTCAATGTTAAATTAACATTATTATAAGAATGAAAGATAATTAAAATACACATACGTGCGTCACAGGTTATTGAGTTAATATATACTAACAATTCAATTTGTAAAGCACTTACGTAATGTAGTTCCTTTTAAGAACTGCTTCAGTAGATTAAGATATTGTGAGATTTGTAACTTCTATCCACGATAAGCGCGAATTTAGAAAATTAAATTCAATCATCTAATTTAGCTATGTGATATTTTATTTTCAATAAAAGTTTGTTCATCCTTACATGTAATTTGAGAGAAACTGGATACTTGAACTGAAACACGTATCTATGCATCAAAACTTCTTATCTTTGTGATTGCCGAACCTACAATGAAAATGTGTCCTATTCATTCTGTTCTTATGACTTTTCTGCAAAGATAGTTGAAGATTCGTTTGTAAAACATATTAAATTCATGATTTGTGCATAAGGCATTTGGATCTTTTTATTCTTCACTCTTCTTTTCCACTGACATCTCAATGTTCTGGCAACCAGTTACATAACTCAAGAGTAATTGTTTCACAGGAAGTATTGCTTATCGTATTATGATATGTGTTGCGTGAATTTGGAATTTTGTTATAGATTTCAAATTCTCCTGTGTGACTTACTATACATCAAAACTGTTTAGGAGAATAGTAATCGATAGATGAACTTTGAGGCAAAATTATCATCTTGATCATTTTATCAAGTGTTTAATCTTTGAAGTATATTCCGGAAGCAGTTTTTAGTGAATTTACTGGTAGCATGCAAACGTATGTCATGTTATTGGTATAACAGGTTTATTGTTGAGTTGTATGTAAATTAGAAATTAAAGTGATATTTTAATATAATTCTATTTACTGCTTAGTTTATAAGTTTTCAAAAAATCCTTAAATTAAGAAATTTGTACTTTAACATTAGAATTTTTTATACTGAAACTAAAAAAATCATGTTGAATAAAATACTCCCAGATTTTTCTAATAAAAGTTTAATTTGCTCATAAATATTTGACACACTGTATCTAATTACTTCCATATCACTAAAACTATGAATTTTTTAACAAAAATTAAGTGTATAAGAGTTATATTACAGTTTTAAAAATTATTTCGTTATAAAGTGTATAAATAGTAATTCGGTACGTAAAAATATAAATAATTTTGTTTCTTAATATTTTATTTTGTGGGGTATTCATAAATCAATATAATTCATTTTACAGTGAAATTCACAAATTATTTAAAATATTAATATTTCTTAACAAAAAAAGCAAAATGTGAATAAAGATCCCTTCTCTTATTTTTTTCACCTTCATATTCAAATTTTTACAAAAATGGTGAAAAGTTTTTTCATTTCTCTACTTTAAGTCTTCAGAAATAATGAAACTCTTTTTTTTTTAGAAAGAAATGTTTCTATTCTCTAATATTCCTTGTAAAGTCCCAATTCTTTTGACTCCAATGCGTAGTTTGATTCTTTAAGCATTTTTTGACACGTTCATCAAACCATGTTATGAGGGAACGTCCCTGCAGTTTTTCCTGAAATAAGTTATTCGAGAGAGTGCAAATGGGCAAAATGTGCTCTCGATGTGCAGAAGTTACATATTAAACAAGCGACGGGTACTTTCAGCATTAAAATCAAAGCAGAGAAAATGAAAGAAAAAAAGAGCTGAGGGTAAGGGGAAAGAAATTTCCCCAAAACTTGCTGACAAAGAAGATTGCTTGAGGCAATGTTTAGCTGAGCACATATAGAAAATTTCTATGCTTCGGAGATACGAAATTGAACAATATCTTCCCTTTAAGCACTTCTTCACCAAAAAGAAAATGTCTTATTTCTGCTTAGACAAAGAAAACTTATTCATTCGACATTTGTAAAATAGGTGAAAGGAATTCGCATATGTGAAAGAATCAGAGGTTCACTCATCGATTTAACAAATTGTGTAAATATATTCTGCTGCAAAGCAACCTCAAAAGAAATAACCATCATTAGAAATTGAAACATATATAATATTCACTTTTCTTATGAGAGTTCTTCTTTTTATAGATGTGATAGGAAAATAAAATTCAAAAATAAGACTTTGGAAATTAAATTGAATCGTAAAAAAGAATTTACAATTCAATTTAATTCTATTGTCCAACAATTCAATTCTATTGATAACATGGGTGCTTTATTTTTATATAAAAGAGGAAAACATTCTTTCATGGGAAAGCATTTTTAATTTTCTTTAGTGAAATGGTATTCTCATTTGCATAACACATATTAAGTTACATAATAGACTTCTTATGATGATATTAAGGAACTTAAAAATAAAATTTTATTAGATTTTTTTATGTTTTTATAATTTATTAAAAACCCTAAGTATAATATTTTTATTGGCCTAGTTTTTTTTTATAATTTTGACTTTAATTTCATTTTAAAAAATTATATTCAAGTGTATATGGTAAAATTTATAACATATAAATAAATATGTTTTAGTTGTATTAAAAAATGTTAAAACTTAACTTTTGATTTTAAAACAAAATTTTCTAATTGTTAATTTTATCAAGTTAAGAAAATAATTATTTACTTACCGTAAATTATTAGAAAATTTAATGAAAATTTTAAAGACACAGAAAAAATCATAATTAATCAATAGAATTACTTTTACATGCTAAACAAATAACATAAAAACAAAAATTAAATAATTTTAAATTAGTGCTTATTTGGTATAGATTAACATGTTCTGTAATAATAAATGAAAAGCTATTTATTACTGTACATTTCTATTTGGTTTAAAATACTGATTATAATATCCGTAGTTAAATTTGTAGAAGAAATTAATTTATATTTCATAATAATTAAAAGTTTTACTTTATTACCTCTTTTTAAAATGCTGACTTTGAGTCCCATAGTTAAAAAACTTGTCTAACCATTTCATTTTATTCATAAATAGGAAAATGCATTACTTTAAGCTCAAATAACACATTCAACAATGGGTTTGCTTGCATTTTACTATGTTTAGGCTAGAAATTTTATACAAACTATTCCAAGTTTATTTTTTGACATTTTTTCTCGGAATGAATTACTGTTTAAATCATATAATATGTTCACAGATAAATTATAAAAAAGCGAAATTCAGTCTATATTTTTAAAATTGATAATACATTCAGAAATATTTAATATTTTTCAAAGTTAAAAAATTAATATATATGAATTGATAAATTTTAAACTCCAAACTTAAGAATTCATTCTTATTAACTAAAATTAATTTAATTTTAGTTAATAAGAATGAATTCATAAGCTTGGACATGGTTTTTTTTATTTACTGGATTATATTTACTGGCATTCCAGAATTGTAAAGAGGAAATTAAAGGTAAATTTGAATGAAGAAGAATATATTAAAGGAAGATAAATTTATTAAAGGTTAAATGATTTACTCATAAAATATATAAATCGGTATACAATAAATGAAATGCATTATTTATATAAATTAAAATCATCTAAAGTCATAACATAAACATAAAGAACACAAAATGCTTTTAATGATATTGTTTAATGTTTCATGAATTGCAATTTTTGAAAATTATGCCCCTGAAAATGCAAATTGAAATTCTTTTTACAAAATTTATTCCTATATATGTAAATGCTGTTAAATTATTGCACTTTATATAAATAGGCAGCTAATCACTAGGCTATTACATATTTCCTTAATACATCATCGTATTATATTTTTATAAAATCATCGCATTTTAATTTTGTTAACTTCAAATGAAATATGCTATTTTGAAAAGAAACACATGACATTCAAGAAGTTAATTTGATAAAAACAAATTTCTAATTAAAAAGATAAAAATATTTTCACTATTTTTTAAACTATCTAATTATAAAATGAAAACTGTTTTAAATTTGCTTAAAATTATGTCAATTAAAAGCAAGTACTTTGTTAGTTTCTTCATTTCTTAGGATATTATAAAGTTTAAACTAAGGAAAAATTAACATGGCCCTTAATTACCATATGTTACAAAGTGAGAATGCTTCGTAAACCATATAATTTGTTCGCATTCAAGTTCTAAAATCTAACTAAATATTAGATTTTAGAATAACATTCAACAAACATGTAAATACTAATGGAATTAAATGCGGCGATTCCCATTAGAAGCAGAGAAGCTGTGAAATTTCCAAAGTCCAATGGAATTTCTACCTCAGAAACCTTCAAGAAACAATTGTAAATGTGAACTTAACTTTTCAATGGAATGTCTGAGTGAGTGATTTCTATATTCGCTTGTAAAGTACAGTTTCTCTTACGAGATTATCGTTAAGGAGTACGTCTAATTTTAAGGAAAGTTACGTTGGCATTGTTATGAATTAGTATACTGTGATTAAATCTCCTGATAAATCACTACATTACTTTTATGTTACATAAGAATTAAAATTAATAAAACTAGAATTTTAAATTTGACTCTTAATTTCTAACTCAAATTTGAAGATAATTTATGTTTAATGTAAAATACGTTCTTAATTTCACTCATTTCCTTATTTGACTATAGTTTTTAAATAATAATTTATTCCGGTCAGAAATGAGTAATACAATAAAAAATTTTAATTAGCGAAAAAAGTGCAAAATTAGCCTTATTTTCAATTTTTTGAATAGTTGATTGCTTCAACTCGTAACCTATATACTGCATTATCTTATTATTGATACTCTATATCAAATACTTGGCCACCAAAAAAAAAAGAAAGAAAACAATTCCTTAGATTCATTTAAAACAAAAAATTCTTTTTCAGATTTTCAATGCTCAGACTTTTTCTGTGTTTTAAAATTCTCATTTCACAAAAATTATTTTTAGCTTTTATAAAAATTTAGTGTATATAAGCCATTTTATACTTAAAAAAATCTCTGAAAACATGAAACCCTATTTAAAAAGTCTAGCGATAATTACTTCAGCTTCTTTGTTGGAACAGTGGATATTTCCGTGCGATTTCAGCTTGTCAATTAATATGATTGTATTATTTTCTGTATTTTCACGAGACCTTTCAAGCGAATTTTCAAATTGTAAATGTTCTTTCCTTTTAACTTCCTGGAGAACATATTCCTTATCACAATATCCTCATTTACATTTCCGTGGATTTCCTTCCTTGGGTGATCATTTCGATTTCAGTTTTCTCAAAGAATAAATCGGAAGTAGAGGACTGTTTCGTTGAATCTCTCCTTTTCCTGAGATTTCAACTTCAATGAATGCCAACCTTTTCTCCGCTTGATATTTCTTTTAATTTAAATTTATTTCTTATGGTATGATGTCCTTAAGGGGTCTTTTGAACTAGCTAGCAAATTGCATAAATAAAGTTGCTATGGACAAAAATAGAATAAAGCGAAGAAATGTCTATATTAAAATCTTTCAAAGGATTTCAATGTAAAATTCTCTTCACTGTTCCTTTTAGTAATAAATATGACGGATAAAATTATTAAAAAAACTTTGTTCCCTTTGGGACTGGAATTAATAAGTTTCATATATTCTTTTTATGTTAACAAATAACGTCTTCGAAAAATAACTTATATCTCATAAACAATTTTAATGCAAACCATTTTGTAAGCAACATAATGTTTTTCAAACAATCGTTTATTTTAATGCTTCTAATCATTTTTCTCGTCATGTACTCATTAGAAATATGAAAAGAACACCCTTTATCGAAGAATGTTATTCCTATAAAATAAAGCAGGCAACTATATTTGGAATCGAAAATAAACATACATTCTTCACAGACATTAATAATCTAAATTTGTATGTATCTAGTTGAAATATAGATGTATAATTTCTTTTGTTCAATAATACGCCTTCTCACTACTTATCACGAATTGTGAATTCCATGATAAGAATGGGGAAAAGAGAAGGAAATAATCAACTAAATGAAAGTTTTTATCTCCCAAAAGAGAAAGAATAAATCAATTGTTTTATATTTTCCAAATCATGCATATCTATGATAAATCATATTTTCAAAAGAAAAGCTTTCCATGAGGATTCAAAATTTACATCAGAATTTATTTTCTAAGTGAGCATAATAAATGGATATGTCAGTTGTATTGATTATCTTGTATTTACCGAACAGATGAGGAAAATATGCGTAGTATAAATCATTACACGTTATCTGTTTATTAAATGTCACAAAAGATTCCTGATTTTTCAGTACAGAGCAAAATCAATTCAAGTATATTATTTTATTTATGATAAAATTAGAGCACTTTATATATTAAAATGATCCAAATATTTTAAATATAAATTTTTTTAAATAATTTATAAGAGATACCATTTTTTTGTTTTTGCATATTTTTAGATAACAGTAGTTCCATATTAAACGCGAATTTTTTTTCGAATTTCAAGCCAAAGTAAAATTGTTCTTATCTTTTACTACAAGTAAAATAAATTAATTAATGTTTCATCTTATGTGAAATTAAAAATGTGCTTGAAACTGTAAATTTATTATGGATTAAATTTATGCACAATTTGGTAAGCGTCACTTTGGGTTCCACAATCTAAAAGGGAACTAGAATAAAATCTCCTTATTTTTTCATCTTTGTTTAATCAAGTGAAATTGGCATCTGATCGCACATCTTTTTTTTTAATAACATTTCCTGTAAGATGAAAAAATCATTAATAATTAATGCTAATATAACACATTAGCAGCTTTAATTGGAACAGGAATAAAGCGAATGCCTGTAACTACATTTTAGTCAATAAGCTAGTTGCACCCTAATAGTACATGGAAGAAACAGTTCATATGAGTTACATATGTATTACAATATAAACAATATGAAAGATCTAGTTTTATGTTAAGTACATATTAATCAAATAGAAGAATTTTTGAATTATTTCGTAACGTTTTCGAATTATATTTATTCTAAATAAGAGTAACTTCAGAGAATTCAAACTCAAATTTTAAAATGAAAAGAAATAAAATGTAAGTAAGCTTTTCAAATAAAAAAAACAGTGGTTGATAGAGTCAACCAGAAGCCTGAAAAATGCTACCGAATTGATTTGAAGTCAAGTCCCAATCCAATTTACTGCTTTTGCTAGCCTTTGGGATAGTTGAAAGTGCTCGCTATCACATTACAGCTCAGAGGACAGAAGAAGTGAATAGGGAAAAAGATAAAGACTACCAAGAGAGTCTCCTGCTATTCCGGAGGCTATTCTTTGTCCCACACGCAGTCGTCAATGTTCTTTATCTTTATGGGCCTGTCTTCATGATGCGTAGAAATCCCTCAAACGCGGTATCAGTCTTCCTCTATATAGAATATCAATTTCATCAACCATCGTTAAAAGATATTGAAGAAGAAACATACCAAATCACTTAGACTAAATAAGGCATTTTTCTCATGACTCAAGTATATCAATTATTTCATTCCTGAATTTGTTCTAAGAACTCATTATTATATTTTTTAGACTATTATTAATGAAAAATGAATTTCCAGAGATAAATTTTAAAAAAAGAGCAGGAAATGTAAAATTCTAAAATATATTTTGAAAAGTTCACAAAATGTTTTTGTCAAGTATAGTTTGAACACAGTTATAGTAAAACAATGGAAAAGGCAGGAATTAGATATAGAAATGAAGCTAATAAAATCAATGCATCCAAACAAATTAATAGTACTAAAAAGTTATGATTAACTATGCACTTTTTACAATATCTGCTGATTTCATATGAAAGTAAATATCAGCACGAGATTATATTATCGTTGATTTTAATGCTAAATATCAGTTAAATTGTTATTTTATGATTAAAATATATGATAGAATGGTTCATCTTGAAAATAATTTTATTTACAGCTTTCCACAATTAAAGAGCATTTGAGAAATAATAAATGTAGAATTATTAGAAAAAATCAATTAATAAATTATTATAAAACATTACAATATTTAATTTCAAAATAGTAATTATTTGAATTATTTGCTATTCTTATTAATAAATATCTATTTATAAATGGTTATCATTGAAAATTTGTAAAAAATTCAATCATATATTTGCACATAGTATTCTATATACATTAACTTTTGTTTCTCAGAAAAATATCTCCCGCATGTATAACTTTAACATTCATGTATCTAGAATGCATCATAAATTCAAGCAATAGTCTTAAGTTGTTTAAATGTATGCTTTATTTTCAAAAATATTTGATTTACTAAGCTCTAACCCAAAAGAAAGTTTAAAAGTTGTTTCTAATACTTCAGCTTTGAAAATAAATCAAATATCACAATTTCGCTTCAGAGATATGAAAAATATATTCAACTTATACAATCAAGCATTCAATGTGCTTCTTAAATTAATAGTAAATGATATTTAATAAAATCGATCATGTGATAATTTCTTTCACTATTGCAAATTGTAAAGATATTCTAATTTTTTTTTAAATATTAACAAAATCTTAATGAAAAGTAACTCACACAAATTGACTCACAAAAGCAAGGCAAATCTGTTTGATTTGTGAGCAAGTAAATTTTCACATTGAATTCGCAAACATAGTTTTAAAGATGCGGTGAAGCATTTATATCATTACATCTTAAATGACATGGTAAAAAATAAAATTTCAGCTAAGGAAAACAACCGTTGTATTTATAGAATTGATCTAATTAATTAATATATTCTTGTTATTCAGATGTGATTATCATATCATTTTGATAAAATGGATTGTAAAAAATCCGTACTTAACGTTCTATATGTAAAGGAATCTTTTGAGACTGATTAATTCTGCATACTAACTTTGTTGATATGATACAGATTCCATTTTTGACAGAAATTTGCAAAAAAAGTGTAAATATATTTAATATCTGATATGTCAACAAGCTGAAATTTAAAAAATCTATTTATTAGTGATTAAATTCATTTTGGGTACATTTTGAGTCTTTAGTATAAGAAACTCTTAATTTTCATTTTAAAAGCCAGTCAGTTGCTTATGGCGTCTTTAGATATGCTTAGAATTGCAAAATGTAGTATCATGAATTCTTCTAAAACACATATACGATATCATGGGTTCGGAAAATAATAACAGCAAATTTAAAATTACCTCACTTTTGATAGTACCCATGGCATCAATTAACAATTTATTCTTAATTTACATTTCAAATGCAAAATTCCAGAAACGCTACGTATGATATTAAAAAAACTCATATGAAACATTTTAGGCATGGTTTGGTTTGATTAGTTTATTTACACAAAAGTCATTTTTGTATATGATAGCTAATTAGACATTTACCTACCTTTAAAGTGGAAGTCACTATTTAGTCATGATAACTAGGACAATATTGATCAAACTCAATACATTGGCTTATAAAGGCAAAGTCATCTGAATTTTTCAACAATTTTTTTTATTTGATTCATTGGTATAATTTGGTTATAAATTAAAATAATATGAACAATTAATGCAAAATGCTGTTATGGAAACTTGCATGAAACTAAATAGAAAGGATAAAATGGAAAGGACTTTAATTATATTTTTCTTCCTTAATCAAAATAAAAGTAATCCCTTATCAAAATCTATTATACAGATTTAAAAGCACATTCATCTCATTTCAGATACACAAATGACTTTTAACATTTATCTACGTTTAATTAATTACATCAAGCTCTCCTACGCATTACGTTTTTTAATACTTGTCTCATTATTTATTTTTAGAGTACTAAAGGATATATTTCAGAACTAATTTACATATTTTGCTGAAAATGCTTGTACCATTAATCACTAAGTTAAATTCCAAATAAACGAGATCTGTCTCGTTTGATTGAAGGTAATAACTGCAACACAAAATCCATTGAATTTTAACTAAAAGAAAGTTTGCTTGAATAATGTAGCATGTAAAAAAAATTCTTATTAGAAAAATATTATAATTTATGAATTTTATTTATTTTTAATTCAATTGTGCATTCCAGAGCATGATTTAATATAATTATTTTGAAGTAATTGTATTTTCAAATATTGAAAACTCAAATGAATACTGATCCCACAATTGTAAGAAATAAAAGTATAATTTGTAATAATCATAGTTTACAAAATGTGTATGTGTTTTTTAAAGAAAAATAATATCAATGGCAAACAAATTGTCATTAAAATTATTTTGAATTTATTAAACAATTAAAACAAAACATGAGACTTGTAATTATTATGATAAATATATGTTGGGGTTGTAAATGTAATTCAGTATTTATTTTCCTAAAAAAAACAGAATTGTACAACGTTATAATTTTTAAATCATAGTAATTTTTAGTAAGAAATTTATGTGGACAAAATATAAATTTTTATTGAAACGTAACATTTTCACTTTTGTATGTTGACAAAAAAAATTAATTTTTTAAGCCATATATTGTAAATAGTATATTATAATAAATAATTGTTGTTCTTAGTTTTTTTTCATGTTTTTCTCTGATGTTTCTCTTATTATAACAAATCTATGTCGTTTTGATGGTAAGTTACCTACATTGAAGTGTAGAGAAGAAACATAAAACGCATTTCATCGCCATTTTTTAATTGAGAATAACAGATATACGCAATGTGATTTCTGTTACCAGTTCGAAATCAACAATTGAATGGATGAAATTCTTGCAGGAAATATAGACATAAATGCTCATAGTTGTGCATTATACGCACAAAATGGTTGTTAGTGTAAGTGTATCCCCTCCCGTGGAGAATCATCCTACCGTTAAAGCAAATATTCTTCTTGTTTTTTTCCTCTTCATTTCTTGCAGGTTAGCCCAAATGCAAGTTAGTACATGAATTCCCATTTAAACATAAATGTTTATTCCTTAAAATTAAAAATATAAATGAATTAATTTAACTTAAATTAAGAGTTAAAGACATATACATGATATAATTAAGTTTGAATTTAAAAATGGAGAGATAACTTTTGTAATAAAGGATAAACGATTTAAAAAGTTTTCAAACCACATGTTGCGACTCTTGTACTCTTACATTGGAAGTTACAAGAGTCTCGATGATGACAGACTAACCCGCATTGTCATTATTAGAATCAACATTAATTCTAACTGGCAATTGACACGGAAAAGATGGTTTTACAGGAACTGTAACCAACTCGCAGTTCAGATTTGACGCAGTTATGAACGAATATCAAACTGCCATAATCCGAAGTGCTGTAGTTCATTCGTAAGACCACGACAATTTGGAGGCGCATTATGAAACGTGCCCTTGGATCCCTATTCTTACTAATATTGCTTTCGAATGATGTTGAAAATAGCAGCACTCATTTTTTAGTCAAAGTATTAATAATAATCACAACTCACCTTTATAGGGGGAATTGTTAATATAATAACACTAATTACACAACACAATCAAATTACAAATATTAATTTCATTTATAAAAATATTTGAAAAATTAATATTAATAATTTTTTTTACAATAACTTTAATCAAAAAATTATTTTTTAGTATTGAAATCAAGGACTTAGAATAATTTTTTGAAATAAAAGAATTTGCAAAATTTGAATTAGTGATGTATGACTTTTTCACTTGTTATTTTTCTGCAGTCATTCAGAAATAAAATATAATAAAAAATCAATAATTTAATTTCAATAGTAAACATTTATAAATCGTGTTGGTTTAAAAGAGAAAATTAGCAGTTCAATAACCTCATTTTAGATTTATTGGATATTTCAACCTAATTAATTAAAAATTTCTTGTTTAATCCTCAAGCGAAGTCATTTCTCAGCTTCACTTTTGAACTATACACAAAACTTATAAAATGAGGAAACTGATCGTTTAGTCTAAAAACAATAGAGCAAAATCTGGAAAAGCTTCTCGGGGAAACAATAGAGCAATATCGGGAAATGCTCAAAAGCTTGCGAAGAAATGATTTCTTAAAATATGCAAAACTATCTTGTAAACTGTCATTGGTAGCTGATAAGTTCACAGAATGGTTCATTTTTCAAAGTAGAACCTTTCCGGCATTCCCCATGTGGTGAATGCGACCATGATTTGTCATTTGTGTAAAAACAGGACTAAAAATGTTGTTGAGAGAATCGAATTTGACGGCTCAATGAAATGTACAGAAGCTTAGTCAGTTTAAGTGTTGATGAAGGAAGACAAAGAAAACCATTTATTATCCAAGAGTGATAATACCGTCTTTCACAAGCAAAGGAGAAAATTTTCAGTGCGAGTTATTTTTCTTGAATGTATTAAAAATGAGGAAATGTAAAGCTCATTTTTCATAATTATATCTTTATATAGCATATTTATATAGAGAGCAGATGCTTTAAAGGTTTTTTTAAAAATTTTTGGAATTATTTCTTCAGAGTTAATGACCAAAACAGCTTGTTGCCAGTTACAATATTTTTTAATAAGGTATTAGAAAGAAACCTTTTCAAGAAATATGCACTCATATCAACAAAATAAAAAGATAAAATGTTAACCTAAATTAAACACTAAAATTAATTTAAATTAAACAAATTATATGAAATTCCTGAGAAAATATATTTTAGCTTTAAAAAGACATTTTTTAAATTAATATTTTCATGTGAAATTAAACTCTTCCTGCATTCATTTGAACAGTATATAAAATATTTTTCAAAACACAGTATAATATTACAATAAAAGAATTTATCTAGTGTCTTTAAATATTCGAAACAAATAGGATAAAACTTGTTAATTAATATCACAGATCAAGCAATTTAATTTGAATGAAATGTTATTACTTTAATTTAAACAGTATCAACAATGTCCTTTGCAAATATTACGCATTTCTCTTTCTGAAAATAAAGAAAAATAAAATAATATTATTGACAAAAGAATTAATTATATATTTGTACTTGTTTTGATTTGCACATACAGTAATTAATTTAAATTTGATAAAGTTATATATATATATATATATATATATATATATATATATATATATATATATATATATATATATATATATATATATATATATATATATATATATATATATATATATATATATATATATATATATATATATATATATATATATATATATATATATATATCGTTACGTTTATAACATAACTGAACTTTAGTAAAATAATAGAACTATATTCTTATAAAAAAATCAACTTTACCGCTTTTTTTTAAGGTCAAATAAATCTCAATTAACTGTTTCAGTACAGGGTAAGTTTAAAGTTCGTTAAAACGGTAAGTATTTATTAAAACATAAGATGGTACGAATGTTGTGTTAAAAATTGGTAAGATGCTGAATCCATAACCAAAATATGTGCTTTTTGAAGTAATTGCTAAATTACACAGAAGAAGTGTTTTTAATCAAGCAATTAAAATAAGCTGACATTTTTATTCCATGTGGGATCGAACTATTGTTTTTAATGAAGCATTTTTTATTAATTCTTTTATACCAAAGAAGCATCAGTCACCAATGTATCATATATGTGCTCAAAAGTTTAAAATTTAGAATCTTACAAGGAGCGATTTTCAGTTTTGCAATTCTCTATAACTTTGCAGGAACGGACCCTTTGGGGAACATTCCTTAATATAGACTTTGGGAGGGTGAGTGTAACATAATTATCTACCAACAGTAATAAATCTTAGAAAGTTGCAAAAGTAAATGCAGTGTTCAATAATCGATTCACCCCATTTTTCTCTCAAGTGGAGGGACGATTCACATAAATTGCAATCCATACATCGTTTGCGTTTTGGTGGAAATTACTGAATGTTTAGCAGAAAAATTGCTCAACATACTTTTCTGATTTAGTCATTCTTATATAATTCGAAATATGATCTTATATTTGACATTCTTTTATAAACTGACATCTTATTTTTTTGTGTGAACATATTGTTTCACATTGAAGAGGAAAGATAGGTTAGCTACAGCAAATTTCATATATATATATATATATATATATATATATATATATATATATATATATATATATATATATATATATATATATATATATATATATATATATATATACAGAGAGAGAGAGAATGGTGTATGTGAAATTCCCCATTTTATAAAACTGTATGTAATATACATTGCCTTTACAATGTATATTACATACAGTATGTAATATACATGCATACACATTAAACTTTTATGTAATATACATTGCCTTTTAAAGAGCGTATTTTTTTATTTACATAAATGGCATTTAACCTTATGTTACATGTTCTATTGACATTCTTTTTTAACTCTTTTGGTAAGAATTGTGTGTTAAGTAGAAAATTTAAGATCAAATCATTGTGTATTGTTAATCCGATTTCGGGTGTACGGAAATAAGCAACTTCTATTAAATTTACTGCAAATTAATCACATGTAAACAATATCTACTATTCAACAGATTTCAGTCTTTAAGATTATTAAAATAATTTTTCTGACGTTTTCCTTTCACTTTGGTACTATAATACGGGTATGTCTCATTCTATAGTTTGTTACACAAGTGAAATTTATTTTGGCATATTGCATCTTTGATAGATACAATAACTTGTGTCTGTTGCTCTATGTAATGAGGTAGAGGCCACATTATAGCGAAAAATGCTTCAAGAAGCAATATAGCAAATACTTTTTGATGGAATAAATCTATGAAAAGCAATTTTTTGTAGTTATTTTCGTTTATTGTGTCTCTATTTGGTAACATTTTATTTCCCCTAACTTCATTTTTGTTGTGTAAATTGCCTTTTAGGAAGCATAATTTTTTTATGAAAATAAGAAATTTTAAATATTTAAAAAATTTTATAGATTCCATGTGTTTAATTTATTTATTTAACTTTTTAAATTTATGTTTTAACATTCCAATTAGGAGCCATTTTTAGATCAAAATGTATTTTCTTATTTACATGATGTATTTTTGAAGTTTCCTTTTTCAAGAGATTAAGTTTCTTCTTTAAAGAAGCAATTCTAAATACGTGAATGTAATTTAAATGTTTAAATGTTAAAGTTTAAATGTTTTCTGTAAACATATTTTTGAAAAAATTGCATGTATGTTACTAATTGTACAATGTATTAACTTTCCATTTAACTATATTAGGTACAAACAAACAACAACTATATTCATTTTAAGACGCAAAATGAGCTGATAAATTTTACACATATTTATATTCTAATTTTTGTAAAAAGTAAATAATCCCCTTTTTCAAATAATATTATTGATTGATAAAAAATCTAAAAACTTAAATAATTTCAATTCATAGCTGGAAAATAATAATTTAGAAGGATAAATTTATTCATAATTAAGAAAAGTGAAAATTTCCTGATGATAAGAATATATTATAAATCAACATATTTAATTGAACAATGATATAAAAGAGTTCACTATGGTCTAGTGATAGGATATTGTTATTGAGAGCATAAAGCCCCTGATTCGATCACAGCCTCTGTTGTACAATGGGAGATGAAGGATTCTGCATACATTTCTTTCTAGGTGGGTGCTTGAGACTTTCCCATGTTTTCCCCTTCCTGACGCTTGAATACAACCCACTATCTACAAAAATTCCTTCCGGAAGCAATTTATGAGGCGGATGCTAAAATCCCGTTTAAGTGGTCTTAGGCTGATAGGCTCTACACGGTGTCAAAAATAAACGATATTAAACATAAATATAATTTTGCGCTTTAAATTTTATTAAATGCATTTTTAATAATATATATATATATATATATATATATATATATATATATATATATATATATATATATATATATATATATATTTTACAATAAACAAATTATTAATAAACTTATTCATTACATAATTATTTTGAGATATATTTGTTGACAAAAATATAAGTCTAATAAATAGCATTAAAGTTATTACTACGCTAAACTTATTAAAAGTGTATGTCTCAAACACACAGAATGCATTTTTTCCAAGAAATAAATTGCTATACACAAATTTATGAATCGAGAAGAATGAAACTGTAAGCAAATTGAAAAAACGAAGTCATTATATTGTTTAAATAAAATTGTTTTCAGTATATTATATACATTAGTGATTTTCAAGACATTATATTTTACAGAATCAATTTATAAAAGATGCAATATTTTTAACACTGCATCTATCATAAGAGAATTGAAAGTTTATTAAATATCTCTATAGAGATATCTACGCTCTATTCTACTAATTTATCAAATAGATATATTCATTAAAGATTACTGAAGTCACTGATATATCTTATCACTGAAAATGTCTTTAGGCGTTAACTTCAGAATATGCATGCTCTGTAACACGATCTTTAAGATTCTAGCATCACATTGCTAATAACTCAGTCAAGCGTTATCTAAATATAAGGTTGTTAAATGCGTGGTTAACTCTTCACCCTCTGCATAGCTTATACCACGTCATATCATCCGTGAGGTAATTAAGAATTCTATACTCCCCCTAGATTTCCCGAAGCTGTAACTGATACTCACTCAAGGTGTATAAAATTGTTAAGGGCATTTCGTATTTTATTTGAGACTCCATATTTTAATTTTCAAAACTAACTGAGATTTCAAAGGATGAAAGTCATGATGCAAAATGAAAACTGAAGCAATTATTTTAAATTGTTTATTGTATGGAAAATAAAATAAATTTTTCATATGTTTTATACTAATATTATAAAATTGTTATTAAAACCTAGAAAAATTAGAGCATAGATTAAAATAAATTTGCATTAATTACAAAATTTATTAATACAATACCCGATTTTTTAACACTCTCATTTTATAGTACTCCTATTAAGTGTATATGTTAAACATATAAGTACTCACATTGGCCGAGGAGAAATTAGGAAATAAGACGGCTTCATTGAAATTACAAAAGCATTTCCTATGCAGATCAACCAGAAAAAGAAACTAAGGTCAGGAACCTTGATATTGCAGACACCTCTGTTTTCTTTTCTTAAATTGTAAAATTCAATTACTCAAATTTTGTTCTGAAAAAAAAAATTGAAAATGGTTCAAGAACAGGATTTATAGGATATAAGAAGCTACGGTTTGACGTATAAACAGAAAAACTGTATCCTGGTGGAAAATAACTTTGTCGAATAGAGTAAATATCAGCAACTAACAGTCGATGCACTTGGTAGTTTTCAGAATTCCCTCCACTGCAAAGTGTGAATACTTCTCATGATTAGAAAAATATCTGCTCGGAAAATGGCTTACACTGGAATACTGAAAACACCTTATAACAAATAATCAGTATCACATGTCAGTTATTTGCTGCTATGATAATGATAATCGTCATGTCTTAAGCTTCAGATCATCAAGATGGAACAGGCATGATTAAAGTACTTAATAGACAATCTCTTTTTGAAAAATATTAAAGGGATGATTAGCTATGCAATAAATACATTTCATCAAAGGGATCTGATTGATCTTCAATCCCATTGGCTAATAATGAGCATTTTGGATTTCTAAAAAGCCCGTAATACCTAAGAAATTGGATTCCACAACAATGAGAGTGGAAGCAAAGTGATTGATTTGAGAGTATCTTTATTGACGAATCTCTAGTAAGATTAAAATGTGGAATTATACATATATACACACACACACACACACACACACATACACACACACACACACACACACATATATATATATATATATATATATATATATGTGTGTATATATATACACAAAGGGATTATAAAAAACTTACCATTCACCGAAACTGAACGAAATTTTGGCATAAGGTATTTTTAGGTATGCATTCAAGAATGATATGGAAATATGGAAAACAACATTGTCATTAAAACAGTCAGGGTTTCAATGAGAAAAGTTTGAAAATTTCAAATGGCAACATCCATTTTTTCGATTGGAATGCGATCTCTATATTGAGAAACACTAAATAACAGTCGAATGTTACCTGTAGCACGAAAATCCCCTAAACTAGGTAATGAAAAATTAAAAGACTTTGCCACGCGCGCGTACACGAAAGTATTAATGTTCGCTTCATTTACATCCTATGTCACATCGTTTTTTCGGCTGAGATCCCAGCGTAATTAGTTCTAGACAAAACGAAAAGAAAAAAACCAAGAAATGAAAAATTCGGGTTCTACGTAAGACACATTCATGACTCACGTCGTCACGCGATGTGATAAAAAATGCACTGCAAAATGATATCCACTTATGCTGCTTTCTGCCATTCCAAACAAGATGCCCCTTTCAGGAAAAGAACCTGGGGAAATCATGAAGATTTAATACCTGAATAAACAAAATGGCTCAGAGACCATGGATAACGGTGAAGCCAATGCATTGTCTAAACTGTGCGGGACTTGCTTGATAAATTTGAAGAACTGGTTGCACATACGATCTACTTCTGTTTGGATGCTCTTCCGTTCTTGTGGTAACTGCTACAGAAGTTCAGCAGATGATAGGCACATTTCATCCTACAAGTGTTACATCCTACGCTGTTTCTCGTATTCTGAATCTGCTGGATTCAACTGTCCGCAAGAGTCTGCACTCTATTCTAAACATGTATCCGTATAGATTCCAGCTGTCCCGATGCTGGAAGCAGGTGACTATTGTTAAACGACTGGATTTTGAGAATCATTTCCTTAACCGGTACGATCAAGATAGCAGCTGGCTTTTACGTATTCTCTGGACAGATGAGGTGCATTTCTCGTTAATTGATAAATATAAAAAATATGTACATTTTAAGTGAAAAAGTCCTGAATAAACGATATTTAAATAACCCTAACTAATATGTCTACTCAATCTTTTGCTCGTTCTTCAGTCAAATTTTTTATGAGTATTAACCTAGTAAATGATAATATAACAGCTGCAAACTATAATGAGATTTTGGAAAACTCTGTGGCTATTACTTTCCAAGATAATTTCCATAGATAATGTACAGCATTCACACTTCGCAAGGAATTTTAAACAAACAAGAAAACTTTACATCTAACATTTTTTTGCTTAAAATTTCATCAAATGTTCCATAAATATTCTTAACATTCTAATGATTGATTTCTTCAATATGCGGCTTAAAAATAAACTGCTTAACTTTAACCATTTTATACTTTAAACTTTTCTTCAAAAATCAGTTCTGCATATAGATATTGCACATTCATTTACTTTAGTTGACAAAGAAAAGCTAAAAATAGAAGCATGCACTTTTTAATACTTTCTACAAAACTCCATCGAAGCTCCCCTGGCGAAACTAAAACCACATAAATAGAAAAATAGAAAAAAGCAGGATATTTTCTGAAATTATTCTCTCTCCATTAAAAATAAACGGGAAAAAAAATAGTAATAAATGAAAATAGTTATCATTATAGCAATATGTTTTTAAATTCTTCCAAATAAATTCAAATTATCGACATAAAATTCTTTTTATTTTCCAACGAATGAACATCTACCAGATTGGAATTTCTCATTAAATGTACATTATAATTCTGTCGATTTCTGAAATTTGATGAACACAAAACTTTCCATTCCATATTTTGATTATTTTTAGAAACTTTTTTGTGCGTATTCATTTAAAACTAGCTGATTTTTTGTTTAATTTTTCTTCTAATTTGTGCTGCTTTTTCTTATTGCATTTCATTCATAATGACATAGCCTATTTTAATACTTTTCTGCCTTTTATTATTAGTTATACTTAAGAAAAAAACTCATTGATATTTTAAAGAATATCAAATTTAAAAATGCAAAAGTTTTTGTCAGAAAAGTTATTTTATGTTATTAATTGGAGGGAAATGTATCTTATTTTTATGCCTTCAATATGGGTTCACTTATTTCTTTAAAATCCATAAATAATTAGAAGGCACTGTTCTTTGATTTTCTGATAAATGATGAAATTTCTGATAAATAATGAAATTTCTGATAAATAAGATGAACTTACTTAATTTTGTTAGTCATAGTATACTTATACTTTGGATTTGGTAACAATTATTTTTCCCATTTATCTCTTACATATAATTTATTTTGATTTTTGAAAAACTCATAGGTAGAGATGACATACTTATAATAGTTTCTTCAATTTCTATTTATTTTTGTTCACAAAGTTTCACACTACTCAGAATAAATTATAAAATTGTCAGATAGAATAACTATTATTATTTAACTGAATTAACATTTGGAAACAAATGCTAAACTAAAATGCATTTATCCTGCAAAGGTTACAAAGGAAGACTTTTTTCCCTTGGTATAAATTGAATGAAAATGTAGATAATGCTAAAACAACGAAAGGATATGAAATGATAAAATAATAGACCTAGCATTTATTTGTCTACGGGTCAAGACCCAATCTCTGAGCATTAAAGTTATTCATGTATAAATATCATTATGGAAACTGTTAAAATATGAAACTTTTACTGTCTAAAACTAATTGACTGGTATCCCGTAAATTTACTGTTACACAGATTACTGTAGAAACGAATTGTACCTATAGATCATGTTCCATTATATATAGTCAGTTCAACTTCCATTCCACTAAAAATGTAACAACAGGAGAATACAGATATCAAAAATGGACCTTGAAAAATTGGAAAAACTGAGATTTGATCAGTAGATTATACAAATTGACTAACTTTCTATCGACACACATTTGAACCTTGGCGAAGAATTAATCATTATATATATATATATTGACCAGAAATCGATAAACAATTAAAGTCCTCTTCTTTTACACAGACATAAAGTCCAAAAATATTGATATACTTCTGTCAGAATTTGTGATTTTTATCGTTTGACATCATCTACATCATGTACTATTTGCTTATGTTTCTTAGAGATGCATTTTTTAAATTCACTTCATGAAGTTTCATGCATTGATAATATTGTGAACACATTTCCTATAATGTATAATCTCCTCTCTATATATCTATAATATTCTCCTTAAATGATTCCTTGCATTATTAATAGTACAATTGATAACGTATGTGTTCTCGTCACATAGTGCAGCAATGAAATTTTTTTAACATTTAAACATAACAATGGATAAATAATTTGCATTATGGTCTAAGATACTGTTGGATACTAAAGGCGATTCTACTTACTCTAAATTAGAGTGGACTAAATGATGGATCAAAATAGTAACTATATCAAAATGGTAAAGTAGATGGAGTAGAAAAATTGCTTAATTTTTTCAATTTCTTAGTTATACCAAAGAAAATGAGTAAGATTAACATAAGGCACTACTTATTGGGATCAAAATAGCCTACAGGTAGGATACTGTTGTTCAAAATGGGAGTTCTGGGTTTTGATCCCAGGAACTATTGAATAACGGATTAATGAGAGTTTCATTTTTGTCGTAAATGTATATACTTCTGTTGGTGTAGGTGCTTGAAATTTTGTCTCAATCTTTTCACTTTTGACATATTAATACTGTCTAAAATATATGAAATATCTTATTCTGAAGGCAATTCATGGTGGATTTTCAAATGCTTTACAGCAACCGCATACATTGGGTTATTCTTTTCAAAGTATCAATGTACTTTTGATGATATGTACAGACACTTATACAATTTTTAGGTTTGTTTGTTCTGTGAAATTGAAATTCATTTGCAATGCACTAAATCCATCTAATTACTTTTCTTATATTACTTGCTGACTCAAAGTGTGTCTCTGGTCCGTTTCCTGTCAGTCGAATTCACTGTCTTTCTTAAAATTACTAAGATTCTCAGAATCAAGCACTCCTAACACTTCGACTGAAGCTCACAATGAACTATAGTAATAAGCTAAATTCTTCCTATTCAAGGTTTTGAAGGCAAATGGAAGTATTGAATCACAGCAATTACTGTTTAGTTAAAATAAAGGCCTTCAAACGTAAAATGCATTTATGTTAAAATGCACACAAATTACCTGTTTTAGTTTAAATATTCTTCAAAATACCAGTATAAATTATGAGATATTATTGTACAATTCAACTGTTTCTATTTGACTCAACCTGTTGTTTACTATGCATTTAAATATTGCACCTTTCATAGAAATGTTTCATTTAGTCACCAAAAAATCTATAATAGTGTTGAAGTGTATTTATTAAATTTAAATCCCCTATAAAATTTTCAGTAATATTTAAGGATTTACCGCTGCTTAATGATAGGAGTAAAATATTCCGGAATTTATCCCCAGTTAGTGTTGGAAAATAGAAAATGTGTGATTCTCCTCTTTATTTTATGTGACATCCATCTAGAAGAAATATTAGGAGTTTTCCGAGTTTCTTCCTTTGTGATACTTAAGAAGGACTCGATACTTATGAAGAAAACATTCTGTAAGTTAAAATGACAGTTATTCAAATGCCTTACAGCCTTATACTATTTATTTTGGGGTTTCAAAGACATTACTGAACTTACTGCACTTTCTGAGAGCTATGTTTTGACGTATGGCATATCCGATTTCCTCCATATCCAGCACGTTGGCTGAGCGTTTCCAGTGAACATACATATTATTACATTCGTCACGATGCATTTGTGCAATAATTGGAAGGAATTCGAGTAAACCTTAGCAAAATACAGTGTAATGTCATATCGAGCATATATATTTTAGTATGTATTATGCCATATTGCTCAATATATTTAGGTTTTCATTTCATTCACTTCCTTTTCCTCATCCAAGGCTAGTGTTCAACATGAGATCTTAACCTTTGAAAAACTTGACGCTTCAGGTAAGGCATAGTGATCACAATTCATGTAGGAAACAAAACCTCATTTTTCTGTTTCAGGCGATATTCTGAAATTTTAAATCACTTTAGAGTTTCATAAGTTTAGAATTCATTATTCATTATAAAATTTGCTTATTAAAAATCAAATCTCTATAAATTTATTTTATAACTTAATTAAATCTAATTAATATATGAAGAAGTAATCTCTCAACGAAATATTTTACATAATCGCTTTCTGAAATAAATATTTGTAATGAAAAATTGTATAAGGAAATGAATTCATCATTCAATGGAAAACAAGTTTCACGCATGCAGCTGTATTAATTACCTCGGAATGGCAAGTGCACATCTCTTTACTTAGCAACATTACTTGGAATTCTATAGCTGAATGACAATGAAATCAATGTCAAAAATTAAATTAATTTATCCCTTTAAAAGTAAATATAGTCCTAATTTAACAACATTTTTTTTATCTCCAGCAATGTAAATGAACAAAATTCCCTACAAAAACTTCCTCTTTAATGAAATGCTAAATCTTGTCAAGAATCAAATTTACGGTTTCTTTCTTAATCTACAAATGTATAATTTCATTTTTCAACCACCAATAATAAGATAACAAAGCTTAAGGAAGACTTATTTTTCAATATTAATGAGAGACTAACTGTGTCATCCCATTTATTAAACAGGTAAAAAAAGAACTTTTTAACATGATTCTCTGACTTAAAAGCATTTTCTTGGTGTGTTATAAATAAAAATTTTTTAAAAAGAAGATGTCACATAGAGCAAAGACTGTTTTCCATTTTTTTAATGATTTATGTCTGCGAGCTTTTCGGTTATGCATGAAAGAAATGCAAATTAAGTTCAAAATGGCTAAAAGTGACAGGGCAAAAAGGAAGGGCAAAAATTTTCCTATTGAGCACAATGTTTACCTTGGCCTTTTGACAGTTTAAAGGGTAAAACTTTAGATACGAGTGAGTTGCTTTTTAGACATTTTTTTCTTTCACGATACTATATGTCTTAACGTTAAGGATAAATGAATAAAGATAAGCTTTGAATCGATCAGATCCTTATTTGAATTGTAAAATATTCTTTGAGTTATCTAAATTCAATGATGATCGTAGCATATTAAAAATAGAAATAGTTAATTCACATTATTCCTTAAAATGTTGTTTCATAAATGAATTTTTTAAGCTGTAAATATTTTGTGCTTATCTAAGAATAAAATTGCGATGTTTCTATGTATAGAAAGTCTCGTTTTCCAATTAATTATAGCTTATGAATTCATTTTTGCTTTGAAATACACAATGATTGATTTAGTTGCTAATTTATTTGTTACATAATGTTTTATTTGTTTTACTTCATTTTGGATTTTTTATTCATCGTTTCTGTCAAAATATTTTTAATTTTTATAAATTATATTCTTTTTACACATCTGATGGAAATCTTAAGGGTATCATTTTTCAATATATTTATTTTTAAGAAATAGTGATCTCATAAAATATTTAGATTTTTATTTCATGTGATACATAATAATTAAAAAAAAAAAAAAAAAATAAAAAAAACTTAATCATTTATTGTGAAACATTGGATATCACTCTAAGGAACAGAAAGCACTTTGTAAAACACAGATTGTTTTAGAAAATCTATATCATTATTAGCTTAAAAATATAATATGAATTCATTGTTAAAGCAATATAATTAAAGCGATAAATTTCATTGTTAAAGCAATATAATTTTTTATTTAAATATTTCCATTTAGATTAATTCATTTTATAGAAATACTAATCAATATAAGATCACTTTTGGAAATGGGTTTCACAAATTAATTCGGATATTTTCAAATTCCCAAAAAAATCTCTACATTTATGAAAATATTATATATTAGTATATATTTCTGTTAAATTATTAATATTATTTCTATTAAATGAAAGAATTTAAATTTCCACTTAAATTCCAGATAAGGTTAATTTCCATTTAAATTCCAGATAATTTAAATTTAAATTTTCATTTAATAGAAATATTAATCAATATAAGAGCGTTTGGAAATGTGTTTCACAAATATATTTGGAAACTAGCAAATTCTCAAAATATTTCTATATTTATGAAAATATATTTTTATAATTTTTAACTCTTTTTTTTACTTCCAATCAATTTAATTTAAGCCTTCTTATTATCAAATTTAATGTACTTATCTGTACCTCTCTGCCAAGAAAGGAAGAAAAAGAATCATCTCATTTAATTTAAATGTGACCGTAGAGCACCAAAATTTTGTATTACAGTATGATTGAAAATATCAAACTAAAAATTGAGTTAAATTTCAGATTAAAGCTATATAAAACTTGCAGTAAAATTTTTATGCTTAATTACATTGGAATGCCACTGTGTAAGAAAAATTTAAGATTGTTCTGTACATTTATTACTGAATTCAATACCAAAAACACAAAATTCAATTATTTGTCGTATAAAAAAGTTGAACGATAATAGTTATCGATATACATTAGATAGTGATGGTTGCAGTGAGTTATCAGTACTTAGTAGACTACACATTATTTTTTAATTACAGCTTCACATCGACGTTTCATTGAGCTGAAAAGAGTTTTAAGCACTTCTTTCGTTATTACATGATGCCAGGAAACAAATATAGTCTCAATTAGTTCCCTTTTATTTGATGGGTACCTCATTCGAACAAGAGTTTTCAAATGGTGCCACAAATTTTCGATAGGATTGGGTTCAGGACAATTTCCTGGCCATGACAACAATTTAATGCTCTTTGTAAGAAACCACTCTTTAGATATTTTGGTCGTGTGCCGAGGATCAGAATCCTGCTGAAAAATTGGAAAGGAGATCTCTGATGGAATGTAGAAGTTTTGGTTCTAGAATAGTGTCAATTTATTTTCTGACATTCAGTGTCCCATCAATAACATGAAGGCGACGAACATCATCTGCTCACATGCATAACCAAATCATAGCACTAACTGGATTCTTCACAGTTGCTTGAATGCAGTAAGGATCTAGCTCTTCTCCTATTCTACGTCTTACATATTTTGGCCCATCACAACACAATAAAGACAGCTTAGTTTCATCACTCCATATAACTTGTGACCACTGATCATCTGTTCAATTAATGTGTTCTTTTTCCTACTGTAGTCTTTTTTTTTCGTTGCTGAAAATTAAGATAATGCTTTTTTCGTGGAATTCTATCTCTCAATCCAACATCTGTTAATCTTCTCCTGATTGTTCTTGAAATGACAGAAACAATAACATTATTCAGAGATCACTTCTGATGTTTGCTGATGAAATTTTTCTATCTTGGAGTCATAGTCTTTTTATTCTTCTGTCATTAATAAATGTGGTGCACTTTTTTCGACCTTTCTCTTCTTTGTATTTTATTGAATTTGTCTTTTAATACCGTAAACAAAACTTTCGGACTCCAGATGCAGTCACTGAACCACCCACCTGTCTTTCAATTTCAGCATAGGAAAACCACTTTCTCGTAACACTATAATATTACATCTCTTTCTAGGTGTCTAATCTACTCTTTTATTTGATGTCATTGCTTCTTGACTAAATATTAAAAATTTTTACAAAAATTCCTACTTGTAATTGCAGTGTTTAAGAAACAGGTTTGAAAACTCTCGTCCGAATGAGGCGCCAATCAATTAAAAGGGAACTAGTTGAGGCTATAATTGTTTCCTGGAATCATTAAGTAATGAAAGAAGAGCTTAAAACCCTTGTTCTCTCAATGAAACGTCGATGTGAAGCAGTAATCAAAAATAAAGGGTACTCTATTAAGTACTGATAACTCACTGCAAACATCACTATCTAATGTATATCGATAACTATTATCGTTTAACTTTCTTTATATTGCAAATAATTAAATTTTGTGTTTTGTATTGACTTCAGTAATAAATTCTCTTTAAAATGATGTATACAAGTTTGCATTTTGTGAAACGTAACGCTCTTTCGATAAGCATACAAAGTTCAAAAACATAAAAATTTCCAAAAGTGTCTACAATTTTAGCCACCACTGTATATGTGTGTGTAAAAGTTAGTGAAATTAATAGAAATAAATTTTTCATTTATTTATTATAGATATGTTTGTAAGTGATTCTAATTATTATTGTGAAACTAAAATTATTATTAAAACTTATAAATTTTTCATTTATTTATAAGTTTTAATAATAATTTTAGTTTCATAATAATAATTAAAATCACTTACAAACATATTTTCCGATAAAATATAGCTTTCTTAACTCCTTGACTTTAAGTTTCAAAATGAGAACGACGTACATGTAGATTCCTTTTTAGATTAAAAAGTCGCTAAAAATCATAGATCTGGTGAAGTTAGGTTAAGTAAATAGACTAGGTGTCTCTACACTGTAATGTGTTTTTGTTCAAGAAAATCAACTTTCAATTTACTAGATGAGAAGATGTATTGTTTTAGAGGAGCACGAGTTTTCTGACAATCACTTTTTAAGAAATTTCTGACACACATTTAGTAATATACCATTAATTTGAAAATTATCTTCTGATCATCTAGCTTGATCTCTTTGGAGAAATGTTTTTTCTAGGGGAAATGGCGTGATTTACTTTTTTATGGCAGGTTATCTTTTCACCACTGTCAGTGTGTGATCATTTGCGAAGGCTAACAATTTACTTTTTAACACGTTAGAATGTCAAATAATACAAACGCTTCATCACCAACTATGATTTTAGAAACAATGTGGTAGCATCAATCTTAAGATAATCTAAGGATACCTTTATTGATTCTGATACGCTCTTCCGTTTAATGTTAAATTAATTAATATTAATTTTAAGTGCAATAAATTAATTTATGCGAGAATCCAACAAAAAACTACTTTTATGTTCAATTTATCCTGAATATTTTTACTTATGGCGATATATCTCATGATAAATTTCTTCAATATCACTTGGCGGATACGGCATTTACTATCGATTAATGTTTCTTATATCGTAGACTCATTATCAGTGATTACAATTCACAGCGTGTGTTCCTCATTTTGAAAAGAATTGCTAAGTCAGTGAATTTCTGCAAAGCATATGAATAATGTAGCACAAGATCAAGCTTTATTTTAAAATGCTAATTCAAATGTTGAAAGCTTTCTTTTTCATTTAATCCCACTTTAAAATCACAGAAAATCATTGAACGTTAATGTGCTTGTGTTGATTCCATATTCTTATAAAATTTATTTTAAGTCAAACTGCTTGCATTTGAGCAATAGAAATAATCTCCTAAAATAAAATAATCGATTTTCTTACAGTTTCTGATCTATAAAAAATTTAATACTCTAAGTTCATGAAGAAATTTTGAACAATTTCAAGGAAAAGTTTAATTAAGTTTTACGTTTATTAGAGAACAACATTCAATTACAAATAACACATATAATTAAATTTTGAATGTTTGCATAAACTTGCACACTAAAAGTAAATTTTCAGTAAACCTAGAATTTCCCATTATTGCTACAGACATATGTGCTACAACTCATTTAGTTATAAACATATTTGTTTATTATTAAATAATTGGGCCATTTTTCTTACTGTTAAAAGGGATACAAAATGTCAACATGTGAGAGATAAGTAAGAATCTAGAAACTTGAAAAATTGTTATTTGGATTCAGAATAGGAAGAATTTTTTTTACCACTTAATAGGCTTAACTAAGTATAAATACATTCTGAATGTTTCTTCTCACAACTAGTACCGAGAAAATTTACCCTAATTACAAAATATGTTACTGTTTACGCATTAATAAATAGCATTAACAGTTTTAGCAGTTTATTTAGCATTTTGAGGTCGTTAAATGCATTAACTAGGAGCAAATTCTGAAATGTGTGCCGGATTTCATGCGTCAGAGACTATGATTTCTGATGCATAAGCATTTTTTTATTTTATAATAAAAATACTATCACGCAATACCAATGTACCACTGAGTAGTAGTATTGCCTTAGAATGAAATAATTTCTTTCTCATATTTAACATTCCATCAAGTATTAGTCATTTTTCACATTCTTTTGAGAATCAAGTCAATAGCAAAGGCTCATTGGTTAGTTGATGCTATAATGATCAAATTTTAAAATATTTATTATGAAAAAAAAATATAAAATATTCACTACTATTCAATGCAACTATGGGATATCTTAACACAATGGTATACAGCAGCTTGAATATTATAAAAAATGTTGAAAGCATTTAATTGATGTTTTTCCCTAATAATGTGTGTTGGAGTTTTATTACACTTTTATGAATTATAAGTCCTTAAAATGCAATGATTGGAATTTAAACCATTTGTTTATATAAGTATTTATAAATATATATTCAATCTGTCTTTTAGTATCAATTTTAAAAGTATTTTTGAATAAAATGTACTATCTTGATTTTTTCATATACATGATGAGAATATTTATACTTGAAAAAAACATTTTATAAAAAAATACATGTCTTAATAATAATATTAATAGTAACACATACGTGATATAGTTAATAGATATAATTATACAATGGAGACTCCTATGAAGCGAATAAATATTTGCAATCATTTGCATTAATAGCAATTCTCTCACATTATAGAATGGCGTATAAATCTGCCAATTTCTAAGTTAATTTCTCATTTGTTTCACTATTGACCGAGTCCACTGATGCAAATTCCATTCAATTCTCTTAAATCTATGCTATTTGCTTGAAACATGTTAATTCCTAATGGTATGTAAAATGTAAATGGAAATCAATTTTAGCATTCAATCTTTTTCCATGTATTATTTTGTAAGTATTAAAGATTGTACCTTATCGCAATCATTAAAATATTCCCTAGATGCTTTTAAAAGTAATTTTAAAATATATACAGCCAAACATATAAATTTGAAATTAAATATATTTAAATTTAAGTAAAGGCTTACGATGATTCACACTTTCCAAAATAAAATTTTTAAATTTTGCATCCTGATATTCAACTATATATACATAAAATGTATCTTTATTATGCTTTAACTAAAAATTTCTCATGTAATTTAATACATGAAGCTCATAATAAAATTCCTTAATTAATAATGTCAGCTCCTTGTGCTTATAAGATTTAGAAATTCAAAAATTATATGGCTTATAACATACTGTAACACTGCATAAATAGCTTTTAATAAATTATTCACTCACCATTAAATTGCGCTACGTTTAAAGTGTAATAGTCTCTTTTGTATTTCAAATATTTCTTAAACCTCAAACTTTTAGTAATCTTTGTCGGAACTGGGTAAACAAATTATTATCAATAATAATGTGCATCATGCATTTCTGTATTTAATCATTTCTACAAATTTATTCTAAAGTTAAAATTAAAAAAATTCTCGAAAAATTTATAACAGCTTGTAAAAATACATGTGAAAAGAATACTTTCAAAGATCTAAATACAGCTTCTAAAAATTCTGACTGAATTTACTGATTTGAAAGAGTCGAAACTAATTCCATATGTTCCATTTGGAATATATTTTCTTATTTTAAAAGACAAAGAATGCAGCATTTTTCTGTGTAAATTATAGCATTTCTTTTAACAAATATATTAAACTTATTAAAATATAATGCTATACGTTTAAACAAATTTAAAATAAAAAATTCTTATACATTTATATACAAACACGCAATTAATTTTGAACTAACGTGAAAAATTAATTATTAAAAGTTTATTTAGACATTCTTCAAGTATTTGTTAAAATATTAATTCACGATTTGTTTTTTTAAGAATAAAAATATAACATACAAAAAATCTTTTATAATAATATCTTTTAATAAAATTGACATTTTCAATAGATATTAAATACATTCAAATTAATTGTCAATTAAAATTTGAATTTACACCATAAGAAATGCAAATAAATGTAGAAGTAGTTCACAGTGCTATGATAAAGTTTAAGTACTTAATGTCTAATTTTATACATGTATTTTAAAACTATATAATTTATTTATTCGCAATACTGTGTCCCAGATGATGTGTTGTGGGTGGACTTTGCATATTTTGCTTGTTTACTCTCAATGCAAATTTATACAACTAGTTCAAAATGCAACTTTAAATTTTCATTCAACAAGAACAATTTAGTTGTGAAAAATAAAATTATAACAAAGACCGAAAAACTTGCTTTAAACCTTTTGTCTTTCATACCCATAGGGTATCATTTAAAATTCTATTCTAGAATATTTTATTTTTATTAGGTATTGAGACATGTTGAAAACAATTTTGTATTTCAAATTAGTAAAACCTAGTTTACTAATTATTCATCAGAGGTTTTTTGATGAATGAATAAAAAAGAAAACTTCGAAGATATTTAGTTTTTATTTTTCATTTTAAATCCGTATTGTATACAAGTATAATGGTAAGTATTGAGTGCATATAGTAAAACCATTTCAATATCTTTATAAAGAAGTTTTAATAAAGCTTAGTACTTTGAATACATTATTATAATTCTTATTGAAAACTGCTTAAGTTTGAATACCAAAATTACACAAATAAGCTATTGGGAAATTTCTAATAATTTATTGCATACTAATTTTCTTTTCTTTTTTTTTTTTTCAAATTTCAACAATGACAATTATTTCTAAATAATTTTAGCTCTCATTTTTTATTATTATTACTATAGAGAGTTTCAAAACACATGCATGAACATTAGTCAATAAAAGTAAATATTTTAACTATGACCACATTATTTCTAAATATTTTTAATTATTATTGATTCTTACTATTATAGAGAATTTTATAACAAATTCATGCACAGTAGTATGCATAAGTACATATTTAATTGTAATAACTACACTACTCAAATTTTAGGGAATATAATAGACAAATTTTTTATTCTGTTAGTATTTATTATCATTTAAATGCTTTAACACACATTAAAATATCATAAAGTATGAAAATAGAAAGAAAAATTAATTAGGCTAGTTGAAAATCAAGAATCTAAGAAATTACGTTATATTTTTCTTTTCAAACAACACGAGAAAAACTTTTATCATTTTTATATTCACTATTTAACATTTACTAATTCATATTAAATATGTTATAATAATCATTGTTTTTCAGATTCAAATTTAATGCAAAACAAAAACAGGTGACTTTAAATAAGCAAAGAGAAAATGGAAAATAATTATGCCAAAACTTGTTCTAATGGATTTTTTAAGCATATCATTTTCATCTAAATTGAGTTTAGCAAATGATATTACTTAATATTTATTACGAAAGACGTGACAGGCTTCAATATTTCTAAACATGAGCTGCCATGATTTAACTATTTTTGTTTAATATAAATATGTAATTTTTACTTAGTTGAATAAATTTTGCCAAAAAAGCACTCCTTTGTTCCGTCGAACAGAAAATAACAAGAAATTTAATTTTAAATAGTAATACCAATTTATAATTTTAAAAAAATTTTAGAATTTAGGAGGTTCATTTTATCAACTTAGTCGGATATTTCTCAAGATTTTATTTTTCTTCCCTCAGAAAAGATTTAACGCTTTGATTTCATCACAAAAATTGAATGAAAGTGTAATATTTATCGCATGTTACATATGAATGAAATATTTAAATCCCAGTTTTAATCCATGATGTCAAGGAATTTTAAATATATTTATTTTCTAAGATAAAATTTTTTACTCTAATCACCTTTACACACACACACACACACACACACACACACACACACATATATATATATATATATATATATATATATATATATATATATATATATATATATATATTCTGAATATAGAATATTCCAAATGTTCCTTTTGAATTCTTAATTTAATATAACACTTTAATTTAGATTTCCTAAATCTTATTTTTTTTTCCTTTTTCCTCTTTTAATAAATCGTATAGTTTTTCAAACCAGGAAATCAATAAATTGTTGTATATGTGATGAGGTCAGATTTATACAGCAGTGGCTTCACTAAAACAATGATTTCAAAATTCCTTATTTCCAAGATTCAGTTTATCAAGTTCGAAAAAAATTTTGTAGGAAGAGAGTCTAATCTATAGAAAAATTATTGCTCTTCCACACAAACAAATTTCAACTTATATTATTAAAATACAAAGATATTAATTTTCTTTATATTGTAACCTGTTTCATATTTCCATCGGCACAGCTAAGTGAAATTACAAAGCAAAAGTGTCCTTATATTAAAAATGAGTTTACTGCTGAAATTGACTATCTGCAAAGTAATTAATGTCTTGCATATATTGTCTTTAACCTTCATATTTACTTTAATGAAATTATATCTTTGTAAAGTTTAGGTAAAAGATCAATAAAAACTGATACCATATTTTTAACCACTTTGTCTTTGTCTACATATTGATGTCAAATTCAAATTCAGTTGTATGTTAAAATGCGTATAACAGAAATGTTTTTACTGAACAATCTAATTGAATAATTAATTACATATAACTATTTAATCTGCATTTGTTCCTCATATTTGCGTGTGTATGAATTTCATATATATATATATATATATATATATATATATATATATATATATATATATATATATATATATATATATATATATATATATACAAATTTACGGTTTTCTTCTTCAAGGAGCTTTCATTTTGAAATTTTACTTTTGATTTATGATTTTCTATTTTTTCATCTGAGTCTTGAGCCCCATTAAACAGTATTAGTAAACGTTCAACTATTTTTGTTGAATTTGATATTCACAAAATACGTATGTAAGTTAAAGTTGAGATTATATGCAAAAATAAAAGCTGTTATAGTGTGTTATGTTAACAATTTTACTAGTGATTATTTCTATAATATGACATATTTAAAAATGACAAAATAATTGAGCAATTTTAATCAGATTTAAAAATAAATGTTTTGCTTCTTTATTTGAGAATGATTAAATTATATCAACCTAAATTAAAATTATAAATGTAAAATGAGTGAAATTAAACTCTACATCAAACTATTTCACATTGTGAACAAATGTTTTGTTTTAATTTCACAGTTGCTTCTGAATCTTTTAAATAGCATTAATTATATCTAAGTTAAAAGATGAACTTTTTAAAAATGAAATATAAGTGGTTACAAATCCCCTACATGCTTAGTTGTAATAGCAAAAATTGTGTTTTGGGTTACGAAGGAAATTAAATCATATTAAGTGTATTCGTCTCTAATTTATTACAGCTATTGAAAGACCCTTCTTTGCACAAACTTCAACCTGAGTTTCATTAAAAGTAAAGTAAACTTTGCGTATATACAGTCACATTATTACAAGTTTCCTTTTATAAGAATTTAAATTTTTTTTCAAACTCACTAAGATTAGCAATTAAACATATTACTTTTCACGTGATTATATATTTTAAAAATTGAAGTACAAGTTTAACAAGACTTATAATCTGATAAATAATAACGAACTTTACAAAAATTCAATAAATACATAAATTAATTACAGATACATATAAACATAAAATAATCAAAATTTTACATTTAAAAATATGTATTTTATTTATTTGGGCAAAGAAACTTAATGAATCAGAATTCAGAGTGCAGTATTTTTAAGCAATAAATGGTTTACATCTCAGTATGGAACGAATCATATGCAAAATTATTTGGAAAACAATAGAAAAAAAATGGTATCATGTCTGTTTTGAATAAGCTCAAATCACGTTGTGTTCTTGTTGCAATCTAGGAATCATGTTCTCCTAAATATTTAGTCTTTTAAAATGCACCATCTTGCTTTTACAAACGTTGTTAATATTATATAAATATAACGATTCCTAAATTCTGAAGTGTACGTTAATATAATAGCAAAAGAACAATACAAATACATTTTGTTTCCCAATAATTTACTTACTCATTTTTTCGGTAAACAAAATGTAATACCAGCTAAAAATTTGCCATTACAAAAGGGGGGAACATTAATGACAATTATTAAAATAAATATTAATATATATTAAATAGATGCTGTTATTGTTATTTATGCTAGTCCAAACAAACCAAGCTCTTCATGCCGTTAGCGATGGGAAATTAAGTCAAAAGGTGGATCTTTCACTTAACTAGAGATCCAAGAAGGTAAAAGTAGGAATTTGTTCCAAACTCCTCCTATAGATGGTACTACCAGAGAACCACTTCCTCAATTTTGACATTGATCTGGAGATGGAGGAAATTTTCTCCAGACCATTACAACTATAGTAGCTGCTCAACGACTTTGGCAGCATTGGGAATCAAACCCTCCTTTCCGAAATTAAGGCTGACACCCTTACCACTCCCTAACCACGGCCCGACGAAATAGATAAAGATACACATACACATGTTTTACGAGTAAGCATTAAGTGCAAATATTTTTAGAAGTTTAAGCAAATAAATACTCCGATTAAAAATTCTCTTATTTTCAACAATGAATGAAATTTTAAAATTTACAATTTTGTAGTTTTTTTATTGCTTTATTCTAAATTCTTTAAAATTCAATCCTTGTCACATAAATAATTTAAGAAAGAAAATGTTATAACAAGCATTTCAAACATATTAATAATTTCACTTTTGGAACAAATAATCATTTTCAGTAACGTTAACCACTCATGTTAAAAGAACGATCTTATAATCATTAGGTCCGCATTAAAATGGTATTATAAACATAATAATATTAAAAACCCGGTTTGCACTAAATATAGAATTTGTACATCCTAAAAAATTATTATTTTTTTAGAAAAATATAACAACAGGTAATTGATTTTGTTATTTAGACTATTTATATGAGAAAATTTTTTATGAAAATTTTTTAGCAGTGCTCTATACCTTTAGTGATAATCATGAATGTATTCTTTTAGTTTAAAAGGTACCTAACTAATAAACATATATTGGTTTATTCTTAAATACATTGATTATTTGAATTAATTGATATATTGCTAAATTCATATTAGCGTGCCATCAATATTATGAAATCAATCTTGGTTGAAAATGAAAATAACTACTGTTTTGTCAATAAATAATTCATTCCAAAATCAGAAATCAAAATAACAACATGGTGATGTCAGAGCTTCAGTTTATTACATAAAATAATGGAAAATCGATAACAATTGTTTCAACATAAACATTTATGTAATTTTTTGCAAGGTTTTTTACTTTCATTTTTGTTAGCAGATTTGTTTTAAACAATGAAATTAAGTACTAACTAGCACCCCACAATTTGATTTCAGTTGAACTACATATATATATATATATATATATATATATATATATATATATATATATGAAAAAATTTAAAATATTAAGTATCTATATCAAATAAGTTGTGCATTCTGTTAGCTTTTTGTGTTATTTCTAGTTTCATTATAAATTTTAACATATGTAACATGCCTTTAAAAAAATTTATACTTTTAACTTAATTTGCTGAACTTATTCAAATTCTAATGTTTAATGATTACCCTTATCTATTCCCTCAAAGTAATACACTACTTTTGAGTTAGTAATCAATGCTGAAATGTAATTATAAGTTTGAACAAATCAACAAATACAATTAAATGCAATCAAAATTTTCTTGAATGCATGAGAATTTTTAACTTACTAAAATGAAAAAAATCAATGGAACCTTTTTTTTTTTTTTTTTTTTTTTTTTTTTTTTTTTAAATTTATTACACGAACCAATTACATGTAATTCCAATATTTGTTCTTTTGATTATTATGAAAGAATATTTTTCTGATGTCAATAAAGAGAAATTTTAGCCATTTTTTAAATACATAAATGGATTGATAAAATACCATCAGATAAGGAGAACATCAAGAATCTTTGATATTTAAGAAACTACTCAGAAAAGTTCTTAATAAATAAAAGATAACGAGAAAACTAGGAAAAAAGGTAAGAGAGAATTTTTAGGAATTATAAAAACAAAAACCTTAAATGTTAATCGCTGAAGTAACAGAAATTAAAATTAATGTTCTAATTACCTTAATTAGTGTTATCATGTAGAATAGAATTCTTAAAAAATCTACATAAAAATACAGCATTTTTTTTCTTTTGTTTTCAAAATGAGTTGTGTGCATTTGTAGAGAATGGCTAAATATTCAATTAAATGTTTGATAAATAATCTTATTTGACGTCTTCAAATAAATCTTTCTATTGAAAAAATGAAACAATCCATTAAATAAATGTATAGTTTAGAAAAAAAAATCATTTGTATTTGAGCAATTTTATATCAAAGCATTAAATTACAGCAAAAAATGGAACTTTTAGATAGAATTTAATTTTTAACCTCATTTGTTTGCTTAAATGATTGCCTGATTTTTATTTTCCTCTGAAAATTACAAATTATCTTTCATTATTCAGTGATATTTGTGATAGAATGATAAAGTTACTCCTTGAAATAATCATTTTTTTAATTACAGATAGGTTGTTGGTTCAATTTTGTATTAATTTCTGAAAAACACTTAGCTTTTTACTTAATATGCAGCTCAATTTGTACATTCATACATGCGCTCATGTGTGTGCGTGTGTTTGTTTGTTTGTTTCTGGAAAATCCTTCTTAAACTGAATCTTAATTGTTAATAATTTAATTGTTATTATTAAATTATTAAATTTGTCACATCTCCTACTAAAACAAGTGCACGCCAACTTCAAGCAATATAGAATTCTCTTCATTACTTTTCATTGTAAAACCTTTGAGAACATCTCATATAAGAATGATTCAGTGAGAGGAAAACTAGCTCAACAAATGAAGATGAAATTTTAAAAAAATATGTTTAGCTTAGGACAAATTTTAGAATTATTAATCAAATCATTTCATATAATTTTATGTTTCGTGTATCTGATATATAAACTGAAATTCATCTATGAAATTTACACATAAAAAGACGTATTGTAAAGTAAAATTTTTTATCATTTTATAAATATTTTCCTAAACGTTATGCGTAATAATTCAAAAATAACTATATAATATCATATTATTTAATACATTTACTTACAGTATAAATGTAATGGCTAAAATAAAAAATATATATAAACAAAAATTGTTCTGAAAACAGCAATATTAATATATTTGTTTTGTTTTAATAAGACATTATATCAGTATCACCCAGTATTATTAAGAAAAAAAAGTTATTCGTTAAAAAGAAAACATCGATGAAATAAATGTGGGTAAATATAAAAATAGTATATCTATTCAAATTACAATACTTTTCGATTCAACATTTTTTATATGTTTTTAGGAAAACAACAGTATACTTTCCAATAAAAGTTAAGTTGTTACGTGCATTAAAGTTTTAAAAAAATGTGCTTTGTATAAAAATAAATTTTTAGAAACTGATTAAAGCATAAAACATATAATGAAGTATGTTATGATGCTAGAGAAATTTTATTTTGTTTCAAGTTTTAATGTTTTGATATGTATGAGTACCAAATGAATCTTTATAATATGACAAAACAGCAAAGCTCTAAAATTTATTGCAATTCTAATCAGGTATTATATAAAGTACAATCAAATGCAACATGTATCATCATCTGAAAAAGAATTTCAATATTCACAATAAATAAGAGACTATAGTAGCAATTTCTATTTCCAGAGAACCCATTTGAATCAATATAAAAATACAACTTTTTTTTACATGTATTTACATAAAACCATGCATGTAAACATTCATTTACCTATAAATACTCAGATTATAAAATTATATATATATTATATATATATATATATATATATATATATATATATATATATATATATATATATATATATATATATATATATATATATATATATATATATATATATATATATATATATATATATATATATATATATATATATATACATACACACTAATTGTACTGATTTTTCATGAACACTGATTCTTGGAGCATTAAAATTATGACATTAACAAAAATGAAGCCAGTAATAAACATTTCGTTAAATTATTTTAAAATATAAATTTCATATAATTTAGAATGTACAATTATATACAATTGTCTTTAAGATAATTAAAATTAAAAAGCGTAATGAATAACTGAAATACATTTGTATATTCATTATGATTAGCCATAACATCATATTTAAATCCTAATAAAATATAATGAAACAAATAAGTTGTTCATTTGTAGGCTGGGTAAAACGCAATTTAAAAAATGCTGATTTTTTTAATAAAGAACTATCAATTCATACTGCTAACAATTAAAAATAGAAAATAAAAACGCAAGGCTGTTTGAGTTGAGCAAACGTGAATGAAGCAATATACTTTTTTTACATTTAATAATAAATAAATAAGACATGCATGTACATATACGCAAAAACACACATTTTATATATACGAATCCCGGTGGCTCAGTGGTAGCGTTTCACGCTCCCAAGGTACAGGTCCCACGCTCGGTCCTATGCTGGGCAAGGTCCACTCAGTCTTTCATCTCGTCAGTGGGTCGATAAACTCAGTATCAGTACTGCTTGGGAAATAAATACTGGGGGTTTCTCATTATGCTGATCACCAAATCTGGACATATTCTTTGGATCCCAGGGTCTCTCTGTCAAGAAAACAGTGATTTTCTCAGTATGCCTTGGTCCACATAGGCTGTCGTGAACGTGAAACTGAGTTGGGCCACATTTGGCCTGAATAACAGCCTGGCTTCAACGTGAGATTGAGAAATAAAGGTCCTGAAAAGATCAGCGGAATCTGCAGCCTTTCCTCTTGCAGAACCATTTGACTTCATAGAATGTGCGTCAAGGAGGAAAACGAGCACAGACTATTCCTTAAAATAACCCACAAAGGTTCAATGATATTGAAATCATGGGAATAAGAAGACTGCGTTAGATGTTTCATTTCATCATTTATGCTCCTGTAATCATGTTTGAACACAGTAAGACGTGTGAATAGGGGCGTTGTCATCTTGCAACAAAGGATGCTCCTCACACAAGACACCACCTCCCTGAAGACAGCGAGAGGAATCAATCCACGTTCCGTTATAGAACCCCACAAAACCACCTCCATGTTTCACGGTTGAAACCAGTAAACATGAAATGCTTCTACCTGCGTTCGCCAAACGAACTCATGTCCGGTGGTCTGGAAAAATATAATAGAAGATTCATGAGACCAGATGACTTGTTTCCATTGCATTTGTGTCTATTTTAAGTAGTCTTGGCACCACTGTAGTTTCTTGCAAGCATTGCGCACTGAAAGTAATGGTTTTAGAATAGCTACTCTGCCATGAATGTTAGCAACATGCTACCCCTGTTGAATAGTTTTCATGAATACGAAGTTCTGAAGGTAGATACTCATCTCTTACGTTATCACTGGGTGTGTAGTCTGGTGTTTTCGAGACACTATCCTCTTCAATACCTGTCTATCTCAGTCTGACAACTTTCACTTCCTGCCACTGTTGTGCTTCGGAGAATACACCTTACCCAAATTAGTGTCTGCTGACAGAGTCCTTGATACAGTGGTCTTTGAAACAAACACAAAGTTCGCCATTCGGGATACGGACACTAGGGCGAGGCGAGCTCTGATTATCATGCCTCTTTTATGGTCAGATAGGTCGAACATAGTCACACTTTGATAGGAACAGATTTTTCTCATACAATTCTCCCACTGCTAAATGTTAGACTGATTCCTTTCCCTTCACCACCACAAGGTGGCACACTGTTGTAACACGTGCCCGCCGTTTACTGGACGATCGAAGAACAATACCACTCTAAACCTGATTTATTTTCTAATGCCTGGCTGCCCCTAGGGAATAACTATTCAGCGCTACAAGAAGCAAATGAGATTATACCTTATACATTGGAGCCCTCAGTGTGTGTGCCATCGTCGACCCGAAAGTCAAAGGATAAAGAAAGACAAGCACAGAAAGAGAAAGGAACATCAAACCCAAAACAGAATTTAAACCTGGAACCTGCAGCTTTGAAATTAGGAACGCTAATCTCTCAACAATCGGACGTTTATTGGGAAAATGATAAAGGAAGCGTTGTATTGTCTTGTTTTTCTTATAAGGTATTTCTTGTAACCTTTTATAAAGAAGTAGTATGAAGTAAGTAGAAAAGAAGTAAGAATAAAATTTTATACAAATATTCACATCCCAAAGATGATACAATGTAATGTGTCATCTTTGTGCGGTGAACATTATGATTTGGGTGTACAAACTATAAAAAGAATGATTTTTAAAATATCAGGCTCAATGAAAAAATAAGTTGTGGTTCAAAATTTATTACATAGAAAAACTACAAACCAAATCGTAATTTGAAAGGATATTTGTGGTAAAATGTACATAAAACTATTATAATTTAGCCACAAAAATCAAGTTTAGAATTTGGGTTAAATTGTAAAAAGAAATTTAGAGAAAAGTGAAACACAAGATTGTAGATTTCATCCAAATAATTTGATAAAGTTATTAAATAAAAATGTCTCCCAATAAAATGTTTATGGTTATAGAATAAAACTTTCTTTGATGAGAAGTAAAACATTTTTTCAGGAGACTCATGAGTAATAATCCAATACATTTTTAATAAAATAAAATCATAATGTGCAATCTTTATTTTTATAACATCTTGTGATGTAAATCATTTTATTCCAAATTTTTATAACAGTTTTTATTATATACACATTAAGTAAAACTTATTCAGTAAATTATTTGAGTTTGTTATGAATTAAGTTTTTCTTTTAGAAATAGAAAAAAGTTTATGGAAAAACTAATAATATCAAAAATAATTCATTTAATTTAAGAATGATATTTATTTTTAGATATATTCAAACAAAACATGAGAATCATGAAGCCATTCGAATGTGCATTCAGATAATTGAAAATTGACCATAAATGTTTCTAACATTGTTATTGATAATAATACGATTAAATTTCTCAGCAGTATACCGTCAGAAGGGCGTGCTATCAATAATTACAAAATAATTTTCTAAATTAAAAAAAATAGAAATAGGTAGTAAGAAATGTACCATTAATATATTTGATTCTATAAAATTCCTTATTAAACACAAATTCATATTTCAGTTAGCATAGGCTGTTTTGTTTCGACAAGTAGAAAATAAATTAAATATCACGAACCTATTTTTTTAAGATTTACAATAGAGTTATTGTTCATTTATAAGCTCTTTTACCTTCAACTGGAACATATAGAAAGCTTCCGTCAAACACTCAATAATCCAATACATTATTCCATAAATCTAGAGATTGAGAAAATAATATTATCATACAAATATGAAACATTAAATTTGAATAACGGAAAACGCATGGGAATACTTCAACTTCTCCATTACAGCGTGCTCTACCTTTATTAGAATTCCCTCTTACCCATTCAAATGCAATTTACCGCATCCTTCGTCAACATCCAGTTTTGTTAGAGAGAATGCAGTAACAAAGTCTCAAATAAACAATACTCGACGAAGACTAGTTGGCTAAAGCTTTCAATCTAATGATCAACATTTAACTATGCCCTACTCCTGCATCAGTCATCAATTTAAATTTCCATATCAGTGATCATTCCCAAAGCTATTTATCCCTCTGCTGCTGGAACTTTGCCAGATCACCCGTTGTGTATGTGTGTTGAGCGGAATAAAATTACTTATTTTCTCTGTCTGCCTTAGTGTATAAGTCAACAAATTTATTTTCCATATAATTCACGTTGTTTCTAAAGGCAGGTAGAGCAAATTTAACGTCAGATTGAGATTATTGTTACCATGTTATTTTTATGGCTTCAAGTCCTTCATTATTCCATTACATTCGTTCTCTAATAAAGGCTAAGACTACATTTACAGAATGAAGTTACTTTTGCCAGTTTAATTGAAGGTAAATTTTTAATGAAAATAATATTTGCTACAAATGCATCATTTCATTCTTTTTGGTGTACAATGTGTAAAAAAACATCATCTAAGATATTAAATTGTACACACATAAATATTGAAAAATTTTCATACAGATATAAATATGCAAATTGAGTTTAAAGTTCATTTAATAGGAAATAAATATATTTGAATAATAGTAATCCCTTAATATAATCATCAATACTTTAAATTTGGATAGCGTACAAAAACCAGTTTGCAATTTCACAATATATATTTAAATATATTGTGTATACGGAATATCATGTCAAAATTTAATTTCTCACTGTAAGTAAGTGAAGTACGAGGCATATTCTTAAAGTAACTCCAAATGTCTTTTTTTTTTTTTTGGAAAGATACATGCATATTAAATGGAAAGTGATGCATATGAAAGAGATACATGCACATTAAATGGAAAGTGTCATAAGACAATAAACATGAAACAAATGTTTTGAATTAAATAAGGAATTCTGAAAACAAAATCTCTCTCTCTCTTCACTTTAGTATTATTATAATACCTAGAAAATAAAAATATAGAACTAAATTGTAATATTTTTATTGCTGCGTTTAAAAATATTAAAATAAAACTGTATTTTATGAAAGTTTTATTACTACAAAATTATTTGTATCAAGATATTTAGTGACGACGTCCACGCGTACAAATATTCACAATGTATGTATGTTACTGTGAGCTAATGAAATCAGGAGAATATCGACAGTTACGTGGTGGCTTGGTGTAAGACTAAAATATTTGCCAAATAGCCTTTTTTTTTACTTAAGAGGTAATTGTTGACATTCACCATGCACTAATAAAGAGTGGTGATTATGTCGGAGAGGAACCTTTCGTTATTCGTAATTCAGGTACAATAAAACTTCATAAGGGCGACGTAATATTTTTCTTGTCTTACTGAGAGGATGAGTAAACAATCAAGGTTAATAAATTGATTCATCACTCTGCAGACACTTTTACGCAGCTGGATGTGTAGTTTTAGAATCTAACATGAGAAGCATTACTCAGAATTAAATTTCCTTTTTAATAACGATAGCAGTTGTGCTTGGATAAATGTTAAGTTTTTAGTTTTAAATTTAGCCAATACAGAACTCTTTTTTTTTTTTTTTTTTTTTACTTTTGCATTTGTATCGTATATGTCACAATACGAAAAATCATAAATAACAGTACATGTAAATAAACTTTTGAAATTTAAAATTACACTCGAAATGAGGAAAGAAAATAATACCAATAAAAAACTTACTTAATCATGTGACTAAAATCTTATTCATTGCAACAATTTAAACTTTTTTAACAGTTTGAATTGCCCAAGTCTCTTCCTTTTACAACTACATTTAGGTGTGGAACTTTTCGTTTTGCAATGACAGCGATTTAGCTTTTCCCACGCTTCTCGAATTAGCTGCAATTGCTTTTCTCCATGACATATCTGGGGAATGAATCTCATTTTCGGGAAGAGCAACTTTCATGTACAAATTAGGAACCTCTTACGGGTATATGCAGCTGCTTTAAGGGTTCCCTTTTATTTCCTGGTTTATCAAAGTCAGATTGTTTTATTCCAACAACACTACTGCAGCGTATCCCAGCCATCTGTACGACCACGGTCAACATCAGGGACTTGTATTACGGTACCACCAATTTGAACTGGAAATTTCTTGAGGTTCATGACATTTTCATTGCTTGAAGTGGACGATTCATTTTGTGCTAGATCTTTATATAGAAATAAACGCTTGTTTTGTAGTCAGTGCTGGAGAGCGTTTCAGGTTGCAGATCCTCTTCAATATTTTCATTGGAATATGGTTTTAGAGAAAGCCATTTCTCAAGTTTTCTTCAAAATTATTAACAATTCTTTAAGAGGCTCTTCGGTTTCAAAAGAATTAGCAATATTTTAGAATTGTCCTTCAGTTTCAATATTTGTGATTTGTTCCAACAGATAAAAAAGACGATGCTATGACACAAGTTTTCATTAGAATTAATTCATATAATAATTTTTCAAAGAGTAATTTTGAATTTTATTTATTTGCAGTAATATTGTCAATCATTCCATTTTTTTTAATTGGAGCAAGAGATCAATTCATAAAATTTTGCTTTTCTGTTGCATGTGAAAAAATATCACCATTTACCACTCTGTCAATATATAACAATAAAGCTGAACAATTTTCGAATTACTGATCTTATTCGTAATTATTTATGTGGTTTCTACAGATTTTTTCATTACTTTAAATTTTCTTTCATTCAAGTTACTTTGCCCTAAGTAGCTGAAATCTTCAGATGCTACCCCGTAGGTTAAGTTAAGCAAACACGAATGCTGCTTGATACTCGCATAGGAACATACAAATTATACAAAAGAGTAGTTTATGCAAATTTTTATAATTTGGGGTATCTGCACAGAAGAAAATTATAGTAGAGAAAAAAATTGCCTTGCTAGACATCGGATTTTTATAAAAAAAAAAAAATCAACTTTACCTATAGTTACAATTTGAGATAAATAATTTTTGATAATAGCGCAGAAATATTTTTGATGATAGATATTTACTGCATATTGACATGTAGAACATTGTTTTACTGAGTATAATCATGGCCAAGCCGTTAGACTTATGTCGATATAGAAATATCATTTAATTGGCACAAGATATGCATGCCAAAAAGTTATGTCATGGTTAAAAAGATTTAACGGAAGGTAGAACTGTTCCAAAAACAAGCTGTTTCAATTTAAGAATAAAATCGATGTCTGAATAAGATTAGTATGTATCCCTAATACACTTTAAATAAGCTGAAATGTTGTTTCTGCTATGATCATTTGAGCTTTTTACTAGTTATCTGGATTTTTATATGTATTACCTCCAGAATTTGAGCTGTTTATTATGTGATGTTTATGCTCGAAGCTCTTACGTGCTTTCACGTCATTGTCTGGAATTATTTCTCCAGACAATGACGTGAAAAACTCTTCGTAACAAAACATTTAGGGCATAATCACAAGGGTAACTAACAGTGGATGTGATTGATATGTTTTACAAAGCATTTCATCATTACTAGTGACTCTAGGTACTAACTATTGTGAATTGTTTCAGTATCGTCTAGACATAGAATATTATAACTAAGGATTAATAGAGTGTGCGTACAATACCCACGTTGCTAGAATACAGTTTCATAAGAGCTGAGAAGAGACATCCTCTCGTATTACACTGAGTTTCTACGTGATCATGTATGTCTACTTAAAGGTACAGTGGGTCAGAACTTTCAGTTTATCAGTGGCATCGTTGGACTATATACTGAGAAATAATGTCCAGGATATTCAGAATAAGTAACTAGAGAATGTTTTAAGCCCCTGCGTATTCTATGAATTTAGATTTCATAGATTACACTGATGGGATACACTTATTAAATGTGTTGTTGAAATAAATGCAAAGTGCTAAAGTATTTATACTGCTCCTTCTTGTACAGTAACAAAGTATTTTGTCCTATCCATTCTGCACATTAAATTTTTATTGCATGTTCATTTATAAAATATAAGTGCTATTATCAGCTAAGAAAAATACCATTAATTGTGATATACCTATATATTTAATTTTATAACTATATACTTAATTTTATAACTGTATACTTATAACTATACATTTAATTTTTACTGTCATTTTTTATAATGATGCTAAATTATAAACATTGTTTATTTGAATTTAGAAAATAACATAACAATTAAATTGATTATTTTATCTTTTTTAAGGAATCAATACAATAATATGTAAGTATATTTTCTTTTCTGTACTTCTGGCATAAAAGATGATAGTGGAAAATTTATAAGTGAAACTTTAAATTGAGAAGCTAAATGTTGCTCGTTTTTAGTTTCGTTTTAAATATAATTTTAATAAATTTTTATGGCAAACATTCAATTTATAAATATGGAATTTTTCCCTTTAGATTTCTAAAGCTCATACAAAAAACTACTTTCATCATTTTAGACAACTACAAATGATCCACATATGAAATAAAGTATTTAAAAGTATTACAAAAATGTAATAAAAACTACAATTCTTCACAAAGAATTTTGTAGATTTTACAAAACATTACCAGCATGTATTTCAAAAATATTTTCTCCCACTCAGCTGTTTGTGATTTTAAAAGTATACTGTTCATATTCTATTATTCATCAGTTTAAAAAATAAGTTTTATCTTTTCTCTAACACACATCTGAAACCTAAAAATGTTGAATCAATTTCTTTCTGCAAATACTGTCACTTGAATTTAGATTTTCACCTCCAACTTTCCCTGAAATGTTTTTCACCTTTTTGATAGATGGTCGATCTATTCTTCTCCAAATATTTTCTTTGAATAACGTAAGAGAATTTTTTTAACATACATACTTTATTAATATTGTTTTTTATTCATTTTCGTGAACGTGTCTAAAGCGAGAATAAGTGCCAAAGAGAAGGCGAGCAGTCATATTGACCAAAAGGTATTTTTTTTTTTTTTTGTACTATGAAATATGTCCCTTAAAATATTTAACTTGTATTATTTTTATTAGACTATACAAAATAGATATTTTCACTCTTCATAAAATGCAATATACTTTTTTATCCAGGCTATTTCTTATCATTTTTTCAATCTAACATAGCTTGTGGTAAAAACTTACCTTTGTCTTGAAATATTTCTTCAGAGGCATTCTGCGGGACTTTTCAAGGATTTATGACAGAAAAAATACCTTTATCTAAAATCTGTCATATATTCATTTTAGAAAAATATGTTCTTTGGGAGATATGAACTGTCAAGTGTAAAGATGTGCAAAAGTAGATTCACTATAAACAACAAGTACCTTTTGCAATATTGATTATTTTTACTTCATGATTTTAGAGTTAATAAAATTGAACAAATTTGAATACTTTACATAAAATTAATTTCATATGAATTTTTAAAATTTTTATTCTTATATGTGATCATATATTTTTTAATGAACAGTTGTTCTTAAATTTCATCTGAACTAAAAAATAATTTTTTTTTTAAATAAAACTTAAAATAATATGCAAATTGAATGCAAATAATTATTTATGGAACAATTTTTAAAATACATATGATATTTTAACATTCAAGTAAAAAGTAAAACAACCATGTTCCATGTTCTAAAAATATCATTAGATACTGTTAAATTAAAATTTTAGATCTATAATCTATATTTTAAACATATTAATGATGTTTCCAATCTAGAATAAAATATTTCAGATTCACATTTTAATAATTTTTCTCATTATAAAAGTTTATTAAAATTAATAAACTAATTTTTCACTCAATGGAAAAGAACTTTTTTTACTATAAAATGCATATCTGAGTTTGTTTATTGAAGTATACCTTTATAGCACAGAAAATGATCACTAATCTTTATTGTCGAGAATCTATATTTTTATATAATATTCAATATAAATGGTATATTGAAAAAAATAACAATCATAATGTTGGAGATTCAGGAACAGAAAAGAACTTTCATGTTATACTTTTCTAAAAAAAAATTGTATTTTAAGCATTATTTTTTTATGTTTGAAATTTTTTGGAATGAATCCATATTTTTCTATAGCTATTTTTTAGCCATACAACGATTGTTTCTTTTGTTGATATCTTGAATACGCCATTTTATTACGATTATCATTGGTTTAAGATATCCATAATATTTAAAATATCCAGATAACTTTCATCTACATCAGATCATACTGTAAATCCGACGTGTCGTCAAATTTGATGCCCAAATTCAAATCATATTCTTCGAGCTGCAGCAATCAATGAGAAGCTTAGCATTGGATAACTGAGAATATTGCCGAAGTTCGTTTTGTTAATAGAGTCCATTTCTTATAAAAGGTGCAAAGCATCAGTTTGAGAAGCCGTTTTCCATTAATTCAAGACATTAGCACATGGACAATAGAACAACAGAAAAAGCAAAATGAAAAATACATGACAAAACTACCACTTTAGATTTAGTTTGAATCCGCAAGGACGATTTAATTTTTTAAAAATCTAATTAATTAATACAATTCTAAATAAACAATTGCAATATTTTTTGAAGAATAAAATCAAAAATACATGATCAGCAGCTAAAAATGAAAAATACTTGTGTAGCTTCTTTAGTTTTTAGATTGAATTAAAATGGAAATTTTTGAAGGTTAAATATCTTGCGAGATTTTTAACACAAAAAGTGATTTTGTTTTAAAATCGTTCTATTCATATAAGAGCACTCAGGGTCGAGTTGTTAAACAATATTCCATGAACTCAACAACACAAAAAACGTAAAAGAAAATCACAAAACAGCCATGCTTTTCAATTATGTATTTACAGAAGAAGTAGAGCTATCAAATATTTTGTTGGAATATTTTAGTTATAGAAGAAATATAGTGAATATTTCATTGAAAAATTATTTTGCCGTCTAAAAATATGTGAATGATTCTCATTTTACATAACTGTTCTTTAATTAATAAAATATTCATGCCATCTCAAGTATAAATGTCAGAACACAATACCGAGAATTCAGCGGTGATTTAAATGTGGCAACAGATTTCATATGTAACATGTCTTCTTTTTCATCCCCAGACAATCATCTACTTCCGCTACTAATGGATGATCATTATTAAAATTAGAATTAAAATAATGAGCAAAATAGATTATACTATGTTGTGTAAAATAATGTATAATAATGAATAATTATTACTCACACACAATTAATATCTCCATTTATTTTAAAACAACAAAAAAACACACAGCATCATAGCAAAATTATTTATGAAGCACATCGCATTTCAATAGTAAAATAGAGGATTATGGCATGTTTATTATTTTCTCTGAGTGATAGTAAATCTTACAACTGGTGACTCCCAGTTTTAATCTCATATTAGCTAGCAAAATATTGCCAGTATATATATATATATATATATATATATATATATATATATATATTTGTAGTATTGTATAATTATCTTAATAATAATAAATAACATATTCAAAATACTTTCCTTTCAGAAAGAATTTTGATTATATATTCCATTCATAAGCTTTTAATTGATTTAAAAAAAAGTGTACTTAATCGTTCCACATCTAATTCAACAATATTATTATTTTGCCTTTTTTATTATTATAAGTTTTTTTAACTTTATTTTGAACTGTATATTTATTTTTCAACTTTATAGTTATTGGAACTATTAAACTAAGCAAGTGTTCCATGAAATTCTTCACATTGCTTAAAAATGGGCCTCAAAACTTTTCTAAATAACCAAAAAAATGCAACTACTAAAAAGTAATCAATGAGAAAAATTTTAATTATCCTTAAGGGAGAATAAAAATTACCATTCTTGTCACATTTATTCAATGATGGAGTAACTCAAAACACTTTTCGTCAAGAAAATTAGATTTCTTCTGAATTAATGTTCCCACTTTCAAACCTTTATAATTTTAGAGCCTGTTACATCATCAATGTAATTGCTAAGATTAATTAAATAAAATTTTAAGAAGTGCTCCCCAACTTATTTCTTTTGATGATACGCTTTCATGAACGAAAAAGACTTGATAATCCATAAATTATGAATGATGATGTAAAAAAAAAATAATTAAAGTAAATAATTATGCACTACCTTGTCATAACCATTATTTAAAAAATGTCTTTTTTCCTATCGCATTTTTCACTATAGCATTTCATTATTTTTTAATGATATGCTACTCATTTGAGTTAATCTTACCATTTAATCATTCATTTATAGAATTAGCATCGGTTATTTATGTCTCGAACAATTTTATTAAAAAAAGAAAATGATGCATTGCTCCTTTTACTCTTGTTTTATTGTCCTAGAATATCTTTATAAAGATTCTTTTTTTTTTTCCAATAAAAGGAGGAAATAAATTTCATAAAAAAGCTTAAATATCCATTACCTATAGACAATTAATTAATTTAAAAATTTAATCATTCTTATTATAAAAATAAGCAATTAAATTGATTAAAGCATTTCGTAATTGCATATCAAGTGATATAATAATTTTTGTAATGCTTTGTATAATTCGTAACTTAAATACTGTTTTAAATCAATATGCTACTCACAATTTCAAATATATTAATATTCATATAGATTTCTGCAGTATGATCATATTTTTTGGTTAAAATTCTACTATAATTTTGAAAAAAGCTTATTTATGTGTTTGCTTATACACACCAAATTTTCTACCACAGAAGTATTAAAAAAAAATGTTTTATTAAAATAATAGATATTAGCAAAATGTAGCTAATGTGTGGTTATAAAACATTTAGTTATATAAAATGTGTCTCATATACTATGAATACATTATATTTGATTACTTTATTCAGTTTTTCATAGTTTTACAACAGCCTGGTAATTCATTTTTTAATTACTTACTAATGTAGAATGCGTTACCTAATTAGGGCTATTAATTTCCAATTGTAACATTTATTGTGAAATCACTATACTCTTTTAACTTTCTTTAATTTTAAAAATTTGTGTATTTACAATTTGATGATATTTTTTAAATTTTAGAAAGATTTCTTAATAAATGGTTAGCAATTATTGATTATATAAGACATAAATTATTTAGCGATTAAATATTCTTTAATATAAGAATAAGAAAATGAAATCAATTGTATATTTTCAAAGTACTGGTTGCAAAAATCAAAAGAACTAACAGAACATAATGTGCCCTGGTACAATATTGAAATTTAATAAATACAAATTTAAAAAATTATTTTTCAAATTTAAAATCAGAGTTCCAATAAGTAATTATCTATAAGAAAAATTTCCCCTAATCTTGTAGGATTTAATAATATTTTAAAAATATTAAATAATTTCTCGTCTGCAATGCTAAGCAAAACTTGTGAGTTATTCTTGATGAATAAATTCTAATTCAAAAGTCATTTAGACAAGCCTTGACTTTTTTAACATAATTGTGACTTGAAAAGGATTTTTACTTTTATGTAATTCTTTAAAGATAAATATTATAACTATGTTTAATGTTGCAAAATATCACATATAAGGATAATTAAATTAAGCCATTTAAATTCATGTGCTATTTAACTGATATACTCCTGTTATTGTTGTGAGTATTTTTCTTCTTTAAGCATATTTTTATCTCTCTCAGTATCATACATAATTATTAGCAAAAATCATTTCCTCAGTGGGAAATTTAATAAAATTTGGATTCGTAGTAATTGCATAAGTAAGCATTTATGAAAATAACTTGGGAACATATTACATGATGTGCGTAATATGGACACAAGCACATGTTACATATGCGCAAATAACTTTTCAATCCTCCTATATATATATATATATATATATATTATATATATATATTATATATATATATTATTATATTATATATATATATATATATATATATATATAAATCTTGTATATATTTAAATGCAAGTGATATGTATATATATTAAGAAAAGCTTAAAATATGCCAGTTAATAAATTAAAACAACATAAAAATAAGCTCAATTTATTGGAAACAAAAATATTTTTTCTATGTAATATGCAAATAAAAAATTTTTATACTCAAAATTTATTTTTCTTGAATTATATTTCTTTTTGCACAAATTCAAATTAAAATTCACTTTTACCTAAATGCTTTATATAGTCATAACATGCTATATGGAACTTATGCAGTAAATCTTAAATGTGAAAATTTTGTTTCCATTTCTATTTCCTAAGCAGCAAAACCAGTTACAGTGATGACGAATTCATCTCTGTAAATAAATTTATACATTACTTGTAAAGTGATTAAAAGAGTAAGAATCAGAAACACGACTTACTTCGACTCATAAATGTGTACAGCTAATGAAAGACGATCAGAGAACAAATTGAAGCATGATAATTACGAGTGTACTTAATTTTATTTCAAATTAAGTTTATACGTTCAATTGTCATAAGGAATAAAGAATATTGTCTAAAATAGGGCGCTTATATCGTTTTTAAATATATATTTTTTTGTTTCATGCACTGAGTACGATTTTGTAACAAAATTCTAAGGTAAGTATTTAATGCTACCAGAATACCTCAGGTGTAACTGGTTATTTTTTGCTTTTGTGCACTGCAACTTTTTCCACTCAAGACTCCTTTAAACAGTATCTTTTTAAAAATTAAGAGAAAGGACGGTTAAAAAAAATATAACAAATTGCATATAAAAATTCTAATAATTTCAAGAAAACCCAACATTTTAAGATTATGTTTTTTATTTACAAATCAGATCTTAATTCCCTTTCAAAAATAAGTCCAATTATTTTTAAAATTTTAATTATTTTATAAAAAATTATCTTTCAAATTATAAGACTGACACAACAAGTATTTTTGTAGTAGTCTTATTTATTTTGAACTAATATTTTACCCTGTGTTTTATCTCACATATTATTTTTCTCACTTCTATGAAAAATTAAATTCCAAAATTTTTAAATTGATTTTCGTTATATGTTTTAAAAAACGTGTTTTTTATTGCCTTATGATTGCATGTCCTTCATTTATGTCAAACCTTGTAAGCACAATTAAATCCCTTTAATTAATCTAACTAATTGCTAGATTTAATGTGATACCTCTCTCAGCAAAGATGCAATGAATAGAAGCACAAAGTTGTTTATTGGATAAGTGGGATATAGCCAGAAGAGTGGTATTACCAACTATTTGTGAACAAGCTTCCAAGTCCTTACGTAACTGAAAGATACCGCTGTTATGCAATAAGCCATTGTAGTCGTTTTAGTGGCAAGGGACAAAGTAGACGAAAGCAATTTCCCAGGCACCCAATAGACTAAGAAGAAATCCCCCAAATACCATCGTAGAATGGAGAGAATCTCCTATTCCTCCTGACCCTTCAGCTTCTGAAGGAACATCTGGCACAGTCTCGCACAATACTTCCCACAGAGGATTCAACGCAGTTCCCCATTTTATTATTATTTTTTATTAACTATTTTTTTTTCGTTCCTTCTTTCCTTTCGTATATTTCCTTCCCTGATTTTTTTTTTTTTTTCGATTCCGATTGTGGTGGATCTAAGGTATTGAACTAAAGTAATCGACCAAAGCACTCTTATTGAGCGCCGATTCAAAATGAAAGTTTGGCGCTGTTATGTTTGCTCTTTCTAGGCTTTTTAAATGCATGAATGGATAAGGTAACTGACTACCATTTTTTACCTTATTTCGGAGATAAAAATATCTCATTATTTAAATATTTATATTTTTACAACTTTTACACCGATTATTTATTATTTTTGTTATAATTATTTTACAATGTAATATTAAAATGTTTCCATAAAATTCTTAAATTTGTGAGTTTAACGGTATTTTTGAGGCACCCAACGGAAAAATATTATTTACATAAATAACCTTCTTTAAAATGTGTTCATATTACTTTGAATAAAATATGAACTATAATAAATTTAAATATTATGATATAGTACAATTTTTGTGCATCTTTTAATATCTAAATATTTAATATTAATACACAAGTTTAAGAGTTTAAAATTTGCATAAAAAATTCAAAGATAATTAAAAAATTCAGAGTCCACTTTCATTTTCTAACCAAACACATAGCAATTTTATTTTTCGACAATGCGTTTTACAAACAACATTCAATATTTTATATTATTAATAACTTCGAGCAGTTATTTTAATATTAAGAATGACTTGTAAGAACTTTGGGATTATTGGCAAACAAAGCAATACACTTCTTTTAATATATATTTCAAAAAAATATATAAAAACCAATAAAAATAATTTAGTGTCCTTCATTTTACACAGAGAGAGATTACATACTATATACTATTTCCTGTACATTTCTTCTGTGTAAGAATAGTGCTCTAAGAAAATAATTTATATTGAACAAAAATTTTAATGTTAACCATAAACTTCCTTTTGATTCAAAAATATTCTCACAGTTTTCTTGTGTTTAAATATAATAATTCTCAACTTCATTCTTTGTCATTTTGAAAATGTCAAATTGAAAGAACATATGATAGATCATAAATGTAACATATATTATAAGAAAAAAAATAGATAATTATAAAATTGGGCACATATTAAAGGTTTTTTAATTATTTTGTACAAGTTATATTATGTTAAAAAATTCAAATGTCAAATTTTTAAAATATGCAGTTTCAATATTTTTATTGAAAATAATGAATAAATTGTAAATTATTTACATATTCAAGAATACAATATTTTAATAGAACTCGGCTTTTATAAAAAAAATTAAGCTTTGAAAACAAGTTATATTATCTTAAAATCAGAATTTTCTACAATAAAAGAAACAGCCTAAAGAATGTAATTACAAATTTGCGTTAGTAAAAATTTCCCGATTTTAAATTTTTTTCTTTTTACTCACTTTTATCTACAAAATCTAGTATAAATGAAAAATCGTTAATTTATTTTTAGTAAAGTTCTGTCTCTCTCACAACGCGTTTTTTAATATTTATTTTAAAGTTTTTAAACTGCAAAATATAAAAATTCATTCATTTTATCTTAAAATCAAAGAAATCTTGCAGCTGCATCAATATCATTTTTACATCTTCATTTATATTCAAGTATAAGCGACATGTTCTCATAATTATTTTTCTTTTGCTTTATTAAAAAGAATTCCATTTTGCTAGAAATTCTCAGACATTAATTGAAAACTATCATATTTTTGTATAATAGTGACATTTTATTAGAAAAAGGATATTCTACTGACTTTCTCTTTATGATATTTTTAAGTAGAATGTTAAGAAATTTTCAACAGTTTCTTAAGATTAACATTTTAAAATATATGAATAACATTTAGGTAAGCAATATTTTTTTAAATATTAATTATTTGTATAAAAAAGTTTTTGGCAAAACATATTTTTGTAATGTTTTTTGCAATGATAGAAGTAACTATTATTTAAAAGTTTCGAAAAGCATAATATATATATATATATATATTTCTCAGTAACTTGTTTTATTATTTAATGTAATTTCACCACTTCGAATGAATTTCTACATTAAATTTCGAATAAAAAATTATAATTCCTCCCTTATTAAAAATAGTGACTAGAAATTTTAAAATAAAGCATTTATTAGACAATATCAGGAATTACTTTAAACATTAATTTGAAATTAAAATTTATTTCATCACAGTTAAGTATAATGAGATATTTTTAATTAACGCGTAATTCAAAAATCTACTAAACAAAAGTTTGCATTTACAAAGGATTTTTTTTAAGTTGGCTTAATACTTTCGTTAAAAAGTATTCTTAGTACAAATGAAAAAACTTACCATATAGATAACTTAAATTTAATCTTGTAAAACAGAAGTTCAAAGTTATTTCTGTTTGATTTATTTTACGAAAGTTTATAAATTCATTATAATTCTAGTGTGTGAGGTGTGCTAAATATATTTTACTTATATAATATAAAATACTCACTTCAAAATAATTTAAATTTCACTTATTAAGTTTCATAAAAAGTTTAATATTTTATTTTTAAAAATTATAAGATATTAAACGTTTTCAATCTGAAAAAATATGAAGATTATAATAGTTAACTTTTATATTTCAGGTTATGATTTTTTAAAATAGGGTGTGTTAATATTTCTTTAGTGATAATTATGTAATTAAAAACATTTTGCAGTTCCTTTATCTTATTTTTTGTTCAGATCAATATCCACTATAAATTACGTTTCTCCTTCTATTGTACAAAAATCTAAATAACTTAAATAGGTGGATAGATAAATCCATCTATTTAAGTTATTTATATTTTTATATAATGAGAAAAAAGTGTTTTTTCATTCAAAAATTTTATTCTTTCATAATAAGTAAGTAATATACTCTTGTTTTATTATACTACCAACATACCCATGCAAATACTTCTCACGTTAAATTTTTCTTTCGCAAAAAAAGTATTCATATTTTAAAGAGTTTTTAAATGAAGTATTTTGTTCACAACGTCCTTTTTGATAAATGCATTTTTAGTGTGCAGTATCTTACATTTCTTGAAATTTTGTTTGGTATTTTTAGTAATTCTTGCACAATTGTATTGGAAAAATTGTCTTCTCAAAAACTACAAAAATTTTTAATGAAATAACTACATTTGGAAAGAATAGTTAAGATCTTTAAGAATTTGTTTTGATAAGATTTGTTGTTATACAAAAACAGCTTTCATCGAACGATTTATGGTGTGGCAAGTGATTTTTTTCAAAATCCAGAAACTGAAGAGCAAATGTTTTCTTATAGGAATGTGTAGTAATAATTCGTTTCCTCATATATTAAGTATTTTTGAAATAAATTATTTAAAATTTTAAAAAGGATTATATGAAAATATATCAATATTTACCTTTAAGACATCTTAATAAAAATTTTTTGAGTTTTGGTTGATTTCCTAAATTTTTTTTATTTTTTAGCTTCAATATGATTTTGCAAATTGGATTCATTACTAATATATTATTTTTACAACAATTTTGTTATGATTAGTAATAGTAATATCTTGGAAAGTTGATTATATGCGAAGTAATGTTACTGTTTATATTGAGATCATGATGTTTCTAATTACATCCAAAAATTGCAGAATTCTGGAACAACTGTTCTCATACTTTGTGTTAGTGTTGGTTTTGGTGTTATTTTGTGATAATTTTGTAGTTATATCACGGAAAGAAAATATAAATTAAATAGCTACTGAAAACTCTTTTTATGAAATGCCTGGTTTTATTGGAAAATTTGGTGATAGGTTATAAGGTTTATTTTCGGACCACGATAGTGAGATGATTAAAAGGCGCGTTGTCACGTTTAAAAGTAAAGAGCATAGTGGTAAAATAGATAAACTATTCCTAGGGATTACTAAATTTCTGAAGTATGGTGAGGAAGTTTAGAGAAGAAGGAACTTGTAAAGGTTTTCTTTTACTATTTTATTTGAACATCATGAAAGTTATATTGCAGTTCGTTGCGTTTGGGAGCTTCCATGAACAGAAATATGAAGCCTCATATCTGTCGCAATAATTTAAATTTTTATTTTATTTTACACACATTTATATAAATTTTTGCAATTCAAATAAACTTTTTAATCTTGTTTCTAGATTTATTTCTAAGTATAGCAAAACATTTTTCATCGTAGTCACCAACCTAATACATTATTACATATAATATACTCTTTATTCATAGTTAGAATGCTTCAAAGTTGATGTATATTATACTGTACTAAACTGTTTTATATAACAGAAACAACTATTGAAGCAAGTATTTGAAACTTCTTCAAAAAACTTCAATCATTAAAAATAATTTGTGGTCAGGAAAAAAATCAACTAAATGAATTTTGGTTATGAAGTCAATGAAAAGAATACTTAAATGACAAAAATTTGCGATTAGAGGAAAATATTTTAAAAGATGAAAATTCATTAATAATTGTGATATACTCATTATTTTAAATACAATCTTTTCAAGCAAAGTTCACTCGAAATATTAGTTTGAATTCTTGCTTTTTTTTATTTGGCAAATGATTTTCCTTTTTTTTCAGTAATCTTTCGTAATGTCCATTTTTTGATTTCATTTCAAAGATAAAGTTTTTAAGAAACATTTTGTAAGTATAAGAGAAATAACAAACATAGAATTATGAGAAATGAGTTAATAATTAAGTATGCAATATTTATAAATATTCGATTCAAATCTAACAAATCAAACTTTTCAGCGAATATACAAACCAAATCGGTATCACATAATATTCTAAGCTTAATAATTTGGAATGTAATGTTCTGAAACTTCCTGAAATTTATTCTAGGAATTAATTAATCTTGATACATTTACACATTGAATATTCAATGAGCAATGTGTTGACTACTTGGTCATCAGTATTCAATTGCGTCATTTTGAAATGAGCATCATGATTGTGACATAGGCTATTTTTAGGTTAAAGAATAGTCATGCACAAACAATTTGTACTAAATTTATTGTTATTTCATACCACTTTATGGATTTGAATTCTGAAATATGACTTTCATTTATGCATGAAATTCCTTGAGATTTAACGATTATACACTTTAGAATTGAAGTTCTTAGATTCGATGCTAGTTACGGTTGATTAATGTCTCTCTGCTATCTATCCTTTTGTATGAATATAATCTGTATTTGGTACAATATATTGCACATCGATCATTTTTTCAGTATCAGTACGTAGTAGTCATCCACGCCTTATCATATTTTATTTCTATCCATTGTCATTGAATCATTTTTCTAGAATGATAAATACGGTATTAGATTAGTCTGGGCATAATTTTCAACTGTAAAGTAATCTAAATTTTCACACACATTCGTGATGATATGTTATCATATAAGTTTTGAAATAACTTTTCAACTGTTCAGATACTTATCGGATAATTATATCATGTCATTACATATATAATTATACATAATGACGTGTTTTTTCTTGTTTATAACAATATCCATTTTTTAATAATTTACAAATTTTCATAAATTATCAATAACTTTTATTTTGAATATCTTCTAATATTAAACCGACTTCTAGTAATTATTTTGTTTTTTTAGAATACTTATTTGCAAATAGAGCATACATTTTATCAGAATTTGTCTAAAAATACTGTGAAAAATAATTGTAAAACTTATTTCATAAATATAAGGTAATGTATCAATTTAAAAAATAGTTGGTTAATAAGGAACAATAAGAATGAGTGCAGTATGAACTTTAATAAGTATTTTTCTTATAAATAGTATACATATTACCATTTTTTTGAACACAAATTATCTCTATTTAGTGTTATTAAATGGAGTTATTTGTTACAAAAATCGTTTGCTATACATTATTGTTATTGCGATATTAATACATTATTTGTTTCATTTACACCAGATTTCCTTTGTTAATTTCAAAAAATGCAAAATTAAGAGTTATAAAAAAAAACATTTTCTGCTAACTCAGTTTTACTTTTTAAATGGTTTCATTTTATTTTCTTTCTGCTGATTTAAATTTTAATACGTGCATGTCATTGCAAGTTGAGTAACCATTAATGCCAGAATGCCAGAAATCCTTAAAACAACCTGTGTTATAATATTTCAATCAACATCGTAGAATTTGCATCAAAGTCACTTTAAAATATTTTACATACTCGTAGATGAGAAGTGATTAAAAGATTTAAAGATCAGATTTTAAAGCATGTATTAATTTATCCTGTACCACACACACACACACAAGTAGTTTAACAAAGAGCAAAATTCAAACTGAAAGAAAAATTAAATTGAATTAATGGTCAAACTCAGATTTGCTGTGATTTTTAATTGGAAATATATCAAGAATTTGTTGAACTTAAAAAATAGAAATGAAGATCCATCCCTTTTTTCTATATACATATGGAATATGAAATTTCAGACGTTATAATTCTCCCCAGAATGAATAGTACGATAAAACCGTCACCAAATATTATTCTAGGTAATGCATCTGCCACAAGTAAATTTAAATCGATATTCGGTATTCTTACCTAATAATATAGAGTGAACTTAACATTGTATAAACTGCCATATACAAATATATTTTTGGAAAGTTGCATTTTTTTTCTGTCAGGTTCCTCGAAACTATACTGAGTACCAAAAATAGAAACAAGTCAACATTAAAATAAATGCTTAAGCTATTTAAAAATTATTGTTCTTTCATTTCATTGTACTGTATTATTTTTAAAACCGTAAACGATGGCAAAATGTACCATTTATTGATATTTCAAAACGTCAAGATGGTTAACTATGGATCCTTGAGGACGATCTCCTTTCTTCAACGTTTAAATGACAATGTTTCTTAAAAAAGTAATATATATGATGTTTTTCTTGATAAGAAAAGGAATAGTAAACTATTAAGTTGGATAGTTAGAAATCAAACACAGTTTAGGTACACTTTAAAATGTCTTACTGGACTTAACGATGTGACTTTTAGAGGTCCTGTTCTCCCCCATGATCAGGTATCTTTGCAGTCAGTGAGATTTACAGTTGAATTTCCTGCACAAAAGCATATCGAATTCCTAGAACATTTACTTAATCAACCTGATTCGATTATTTTGACACAGCTTAGAGAACATCCTAACAACGCAACGGAAGACCTGTGTAAAATACTTTAATATCCACAACGTTAACTGTCTTCCAGAAGGAATTTTTAAAGGAAATTATAAAAAATAGAACTGTCTTAAGTAGAAAATTATGCGGATATTAAAGTTAAATCTCTGTTTTAAGACTACTCAATCGCACAAATTTGAGTTAAATTTTTTTTGTTTGTTTCTTAATTGATAAGAATAAGTGTAATGCAAAATAAGGCTTTTTTATTTCTGTTACTATTTACAATAAAAATAAACTTTATTACTTTTTACAAGCATTGCATTTATATATTTTTTAACACATCATGCACTTTTTTCTTTTTTAAACTTGATTTTTGCAATATATATATGTATCGTTACAGAAGTAATCTCTCAATAGAAATCCTATTTTAAATTTCAAATTAAAACAATATATTGTGATATAGGAAATATCTGGTGTTTTCCTGTAGATGCTTACTATTTTGCTTACAAAACAAGCAAAATGTAAGTTATAAAATAAATATCTTGTTGCTTAAATGGTTAAGAAAATTTGCAATATTTTAAGCAAATAATAAGACTTATAAAATTAAATTACACACACACATCACTGCCTTAATTATTAAATCCACCATATCAAAGTCACACATACTTCAATTTTCAATTATAACTATTTAATTGTGTTTTCTTGTAAAAGGAAAGAATAATTCAAAAATGCACACACACATTAAAACTTAATAATATATTATCATAAAATAATCAAGTATTCAAAATTTTATATTTAAATAAAAATGTTACATTGACAGGTAACATATAAATAAAATGTTACACACACTTAACATTTTAAAAAATTAAAAATAGTATAGAGAGTTTTTATTTAATGTTTCTTTTATCCTCAGTGTTCATAGTTCTGTTTTAAAAGAATTAATCTCAGTGTTATAAAAACCATATGTGATATTATTTTTACTTCAAAATAGAACTTAAAAGAGAAAGATTCCATTAAAAATATTAAGACTGGCCTTTCAAATTAACACTTTTATGAATGGGGCACTTTTAGTAAAATAAAAAAAATTATAAATTTGCTGAGAAAAATGTTCAGTCAATAAAATACTTTCAATTTTTATTTTAAACTCATACTAAAATATTCATTAGAACATCAGATTACCTCAAAACTTATCATATTTTAAAATAAAAATACATATTCAAGAAAAGTGCAAACTTAAATTTTTTCTCATAAAGAAATATGCAACATTTTATGCGTAGTTGTCTCTGGTAATCATAAGTGAAAATAAATTTCTTGGAAAATCTACAGAAATGATGAAATTGCTTGTACAATTGTTTATACGATTGTGCAGTGCTTTTGATTTTTCAGTGTACATAAACTGTAATAAATTTTTATAGTGATACAATTTTACTAATGCTTGTTTAAACAATTTAAATTTCTCCAAATAAAATATATTAAGTGTGCAAAAATAACAGTTTAAAAGAGTCAATTCATGCCAGTTGCAGTAGTCAAATTCATGGGATGACTCGAGACTCGTGTGATTAATTGCTTTTAGTGCTCTGTAGAAAATGGAAATTGAAAAACAGCTGAATAAGAAAATATCTTGAGTCATAAATATTGAAAATTGGTTTATAAATATTCAGCTTTAGGTTAAAATATTTATATTATCATCGATCAAAAAGTAATTATTTTAACGAATAATTAATACTATAAAAATGCTAATATATTTCGTACAATAAATTAGCAATTTCTATAAAGTGTATATTGTAAAGCGACATATTATTGATTATGTTTACTTATAATAAAAACATAGTCAATATTCCATCATTATGAAAGTTATAGGTTAAAATATTTTTTTCTATTTATTATAAATAGAACTAATACAAGAAAATAATAATTTCAAAGGAGTTAGAAAAGCATATATTATTTAATCGAATGTATTACAATTCTTCATACAAACGTTCCAAATCTATTTCAACTTCATTCAATTCTAACTGTAATTTAAATAAACGGTTCTATTTCTATAAAAATATTTTCAATAGTTTATCATAATAAAACTCACATAAAAAGCCAACATAATTTTCTCTTAAGACAATATCTTTATAATATTTAAATAATTACTTAAAAAACTTATTTGATGGAACATACTTGGCAAATTAGAAAAAACGTTGTCAGTTATCCTAATTCTTAAAATACGTCTAGTTAAAGTCTTCTGATTGAAATTAAATTTTATTTTAGTTAGTTTTAAAATTAATACAGCTTACTAACCAATTTAACTAAATAACAATGAAATAATATTCAATATTATAATTTAATATAAGGCTCATAAATTCTATCTCCCACTATTTTCTTCTCTCTGTGTATGTGTGTGCGTGTACCTTAATATTTTTATTTTCTTTTTTTGGCAACACTCTTGATATATTAAAAAAATTAATCAAAACGTTTCTTATTTATCCTTTTAGTAATACGTGGAATTTTATAAAAATTGTTTCTATGTAAGTCTTAATAATAAGTTATTTAGGATTTTTAGAAAGTGTCTCAAAAATTATTTTTATTACTCTAGCTTTCAACAAACAAATTCCTTGTTCAACAAGTTTTCTAATACCAACTGAATATGTTGATTTATTCGAATTTAATGTTCACATATCTACGGCAACGCGACTTGACAGGAGTAGAAGATAAATGAAGCGAAAGAATAAGCGTCTTTCAAGAAAGGTAGTTTTAGTAACTGTTATTTTGAAACCGGACTCAGGGGACTCTCTATAGATTGCTAACGATTTTTCAGGACTAAGGAAATCACCAGGTAGGCCGACGATTTAAACTTTTCCTGAATTTTTGGTGTAAAGGAATCCATTGTTTTTATTCTTACCAAAATCGCTGCCTTCGGTACAATTTTCATGCCGGATTTACAAGAATGGTCAAGAAGTTCTTGAAGAATAGGCGTCATTTGTCTTGTCTAAAATAGTTGCCCCCAGGACACGGAAATCAGTGAATTGTTACAAATTGATTTCCAAGCCAAAAAGAAGATCCTATCGCTCGTGTTAAATATTTTCACAAGAGTAAATATCTTTTATTTATGTTGAGATAATTACGATATTATTTTCTTCTGACAAAAATTTACCAGGTAATTCCATTGCCTGATTTGAAATTAGGCAATCGATCAAATAAAAATATATTGTAAATCTAAGGGAAATGTTTAATTTCGAATTTTATTGAGGGAAATGGTAAAAGCTTTAAAGAAAGCCAATTTAAATATGACATATGTTCATCTTTAGGGAGTTTTTAACAAATTCTAAAACTTTATTTTCTTGAATGATACCGAAAAATTATCGATTATTTGAATGTATAATATTAAATTTGATTTTATCATAATAAATTAGCCCATTTAAAGTTATCCAGTCTATTTGAAATCAGAATAATTCATAGCGGAGAAAAATAATTTCGTTAAACTCACAAGTTCCATCTGTTTAAGAACATTTTTTATTTTAAAAACTCAAATTCCTCTACATTTCTATGAATTTCAAACAGAAATTCAAAATAACCATTGAATTTAAATAAATAATTTTAATTCTTGCAAAGAATTTTTGCTTTAAAACTAACAATGGATTTTATAAAGATTTTATTTCATTATAAAGAAATAATTAAAATTTTTTGAAAAACTACAAATAATTTAACTAATAATGCTGAAATACAATTTTATTTTTTTCTAATCAATTTCAAAAACATTTTATTCCAGATAAATTTTTACATGGTTTAGAAGACATGAGAAAAAATATATTTGAAGAAAATTCCTTTTACTCTTAGGAGTATCATAATATTTTAGAAGAATGTATAAAGACCTAAGAAAGTGACTTTGACAAATATTCTCAGAAATTCTTATGGGAAAGAAGATTTCGAAATGGAAAAGAAGAAACAAAACTAAAATATATTTTGTGACTAGGCTAAGGATAATTGTTTATTTCTAGAAACTTCTTTTCCTAAATCCACAAGCAGTACATTTAATTTTCTTGAATGCATAAAATTACTTAACCTCATAACATTTTCTTTGAAGTTTTTACTTTACCCAAAATTAAATATCTTAGAGATTTCCTTTAAAACATCCCAAATTTTTCACTAATTTCATTATAAATATTTCTCTTACTTAATATGGTTAAATTTTAATTAAATATTTTTTTTAATTTATAAATCAATCATCATACTTTAAAACAAAAACTAACATTTTTGAGAAACAGACATTGTTTCTTGTTATATTAACACTTATTTTTATAATATGTAATAATGGTATCCTAAATCTTTAAGTATATTACATTACTAAGGTACAGAATGAAATCAAACATGAATTAAAAAAGGAAAATGAATATTAGTCACTTCAATCCAGGATAGAAAATTTATTCATTACTAAAATAATTGTATTAAATATTTCTAAAAATTGCATTTACTTCTACACAACTAACATTTCATTTTCAATGAGAAATTTTACTTTAATTCTATCATGTGATTAAATGCATCATCTTAGACTACCATCATTTTTAGATCATGCAAATGAAAATGCACGTAATTTTTGTTTCCTTTTAAACCAAATAATATAAATTTTTAAGAAACATCAAGTTTATATGCTTTAAAATTAAAATTTTTTATATACATGAATAAATTTTTGTAATACATCTCAAAAAAATTAAATACAATCGATTTATATAAATTATATGTATATTATAATTTATAAAAATATTGAAGCAAATAGTATAGTCGGATTGTAAAGTAAATGGATAAGTAATTTTTTTCACCATTAAGATATAACGCATTTAACATTCAAATCAAAATCTCCACATTTAATGAAACTTGACGCAAATGTTCTCTAAAGCATTAGATTTTAAAACGCATTTTCAAAATCTGCGTAAAATGATACCTAACACCTCTTCCAAATCCAAAGCGAAAAATTATCGAATTTAGATATATTTAAAGAAGTATTTTTAGAGAGAACGTCCTTTCCGTTTCCTATTTTCAATTGAAATAAATTCAAAATGTAAAATAAATAACATTTTCCTGGGTAAGGATTTTCAAATAAATGACATGTAACAAAAAAAAAATCTCGTAAAAATAAGCTTTTAGGAATATGTATTTTCTCTGATTTACTCGATATAGTTTTAGAGAAGCAACCAAATTTTTTATTGACTACATAATCCGAAGATTTTATTGACATGAAAAAAACAAGTGTGCTTACATGAAAGAAAACATTAAAATCCAAGAATTACAAGCAATGTTAATTGAATTGTTTAACAAGTTATTTTAAAAGTAATACTTATAAATGAATTCCGGCCTTTTTATTTATACTTAAAGTAAAGCCTTAGATTATCACATTAAAAAGAATTTAACTCATTAAAATACAGATTAAAAGTGTTTTTAAAAATTTTATTATAGTTTTGCAATATCATTTCTATATTCTATAATTTTTTTATCTGCCTCATTTTACCTTTAAACTATGAATTATAATTTTATTTTTATATGTATTAAATAACACTTACAACAATTAAACATCTGTTTGAAGTCTGAATGAAAGTACAGATGAAAATAATCGCGTGACAATGTTAAGCATGTTTCTAAATAGAATGCACACAAATCTATATTTTAACTGATTTAGGTATATTAAAACTTATTTATTAAATAGTTCTTATGAGTAAGCAGTTGAATAAAATATTAAGATTTTCAGAAAATCTATATTTATCCTTAAATTAAATTAAAAATCAAACGAGTAAAAGTAAAATTATACTAATTGCTATCAAGAATAGGCCCACACATATATACGATTGCCCACAAATATATATGCATATGTTCATGCCTATATAAATAATGTATATTGCTGACCATTATAAATGCAAAAGCAAAGAAGACTAGAGATAATACAGTAAAATTATTTGGCTTATAGCGCGTTACACAAAAGTTAAATGATTTGAATTATAGCCTGTTGTCAGTTGATATCAACAAAATCAGTAGTTAGTGTTGCTTTCATTGTTGCCAAAAATCGCTGTCACACGTCTCGGCGTAGAATGAGAGATGATTTAGATGTAAACTTATACTTAAGCTGTCCATTTAAGTTCCACAAAATGATGAAATTGATCTACTGTTGTACCGAGTAATGTATTACTAACCAATTGTTGTGCAATCATAGATAAGTTCATGGATAATCATGAATAAGTTCCTGATTCATGATATACCAGGAGAATAAGCAAGTACAAGTGGGATGCAGAGAAAATTTATTACCATTCAAAACTATGATGTCATGTCCAGGACCAGTGTGGTATTGCATAGCGCAACAGTTCAGGATTTCCTCATCATTATTGCATTCGTTAATAAAGATAATGTTGATCTAATCAGTTGTCCATATCTTTCATTATTGTGATGTACTTCTGTGGTTTTGTGTTAAGAGTAAATGAAGTGATGACCGATTGGAAGACATTCCATTTAGCTGCACAGGAAGTCAAGTTATACGAGTGGACTCAAATAATATTTAACATGTTGAATCGATTGCGCTGGCTACTGTGATTGAGTTTTCTATCACTACACTGCACACAATATGCTTGTCATCGCAAGCTGTGGTGCATAAAATTGAGTGCAATCAGTTCCATCTGTCCACTTTACCCCTACATCAAGCGATTACAGATTTGCATCTCGGTTGCTTCGTTATGTTCAAAGCGATCACCGATTTCTCTAAAGAATTATCTGCAATACATATTTCTTCCTAGATTGAACACAGAAATTAGCTTGAAAGATGCTCCATGTCTTTCACAAGGCATTCTTAAAAAGTTTACACGAAAGAAAGTACATGAAAGAGCAATAACCAAATCTGTAATCTCTCTCTTCTACCTTTATACAGCGCTTGCAAGTGGTGGTATTACAGTTGCTTGTAATGTGTTTAGACACTGTAATACTAATGGCTTGCATAAACCATAGCCACAAATACATGATGTAAATTTCATGTGATTTGCAGGAGTTATTGCATTTAGAACAGTACGAAAGTATACATACAATCCATGGAAAGAAAAATGCATTCTTAAGAGAAATATAATGATATTTCTATGGTTTATATGTGCTGATTATGATATACATACACTATAATATTTGGTGGAAAAGTGATATTATGGAAAACATTCTCCTGTGTTTTATTGGTTTCAGAAATATAAAACTTTTTAAGGAGCGCAATTACAGCTATATTATTTTCTCATCTTTAATTAAGCAACAGCTATAGTTACATCTGAGAAAAGAACTTCACATTTTTTTAAACCCCTTCATTTTCTTAAATATTATTTGTGTCTTTTTAATGACATTAGTACAGTGATACCAGTTAAAAATGGAAAATTAATAAAAGCCAGGGTAGTTTTATATCATGCCTATTAAATCGCAATTACTTAACAATTTATCCCACGAATATTATTATTAAATTAATTCATGTGCTAATAACCCCCAATGCATATAAAATAGCTGTTACATGAAAATGCAATTGTGAAACAATTTGTACAATTTATCGAGTAATTTCTTAACTTTTTAAATGCATAGTTAATGAAGGGTGAATTAGGAATAATTTTTATGTAAATAAAATTCACACCCAGTCTGTAAGATACATAAAAATCACAATCATAGCCTAATTTCTCCAGCGTAAATGATATTTTATTTTCTCCTGTAAATAAAATTAAAAATTGCTTTTATAGAAACATTTGCAAATTATCATGCAATTTTAATAACTGTTACCAATTTTAATAATTTTGGATAACAGGATTCACGTATATTCTCTAAGATTTTCATACTTTAAAATAAAAGAAATGTATTTATTAAATGTTAAGCACATTCATAGTAATAACTTAAACATGAAACTCAGTGTTCTTGAATATGAACAGAAGAATAACATTTTATAGACGATAGATTTAAAATATTAGATTACATACATCATACAAAAATGAAGTTTAAAGTTAATTCCTGATTAATGTCGAATAAATTTGAAAAGTTTGTCTCGTGGACGAGCATCTATGAAAAAATCATTTTAAAAATCTAAGTGAATTGTGTTAGCCTTCAGACAACTTGTAGATTTTTAAACTTATTGTAATCACTAATATTAATATAAAGCACTTAACTATATATTAAATTAAAGCAAAGGTTTTTAGGAAGATCATAGGGTTTTTCTTGTATTTTTGATGTATAAATTCCATATTCTAGCCTCTATTTGAAATAATTATATTTTGTTTAAAATACTTCTTTTTATTCCTTAATTCTTGATGAATTTAAAACAAAAATCAATACAGAAACTTAATACAAACAACAAGAATTTTATTTACTTGAAAGAAAAATAATTAAATAAGATGAGGTATTTTGTACCGATTCATCTAAAACGACTATAAATTTGTTCATATGAAAAATATTTTGATTTTTAATTTATTTCTAGGTATAGAATAAAAACTAATACTAAACTAAAATATTTTTGGTATGTTTGATGAGAACAGTGCAATAAAATATATTTTAACTCTCGCTAAATATCCATTTTTAAATATGTTTATGTTCACACGGAAAATAAGAATGTACTAAATTACTCTCTCGTAAGAAATTACAACCCTTATTAGTGGTTATTTAAATAAAGATTGGATTGTTAGATCCCTCATTTTGTGCAAAATTATGTGTTACCTTCTTTTATTCCAGTCGAAACAAAAACATCCATTATCTTTTATGATAAATCGAGAAAGTTGCCCTTTTCATATTACTTCTCTTCCAGTTTACATAAACAGCATATCTCGCAGACTCATACGAAAATTCTTATAAAAGCATTTCTTATTTTATAGTTCTGAAATATAAAATCTAAGTTAAAAGGAGTTTTATTATAAGCTACCTCAACAAAAACCGATTTTTTTTTAAAAATTCCATATACAAACTCAATAAAAAATACATTTAACAAAATATGAGGTTTTTTTTTAACTAAACTTAAAGATTGCGCTGCTTCAGTTAAGTAAAGCTAAATACTACAATGGGTAGGTAAATATTATATAAAAATAGCAATTTTAATTGCTGTATAGCTAAAAACAATTATGACTCAAAATTTTAAAGAAATCATTATCATAAATTAATAATTATAGCCTTGTCATATATAAATACACACACACTATATTTCCACTAGAAAAGTCTTATACATACATACACACCCATATATATATATATATATATATATATATATATATATATATATATATATATATATATATATATATATATATATATATATATATATATATATATATATATATATATATATATATATATATATATATATAGGAATTTCTCAAAATAATGAAATATCTCGTTGAAAACAGTGTTTTTGCATGTGATAGTTTACGAACAAATTAAATGGACTTAAAATCAGATTTTTTTGTACGACATATAATCTCAAGGGTGTGCTTGAGAGTACTGTACATTTTTGTTTGTTTAATTTTATGTTTTAGAAGAAACTAAAACCAAAAACATGTCAGAGTTCCAAAGTGTACAATTTGTGCCCGTTTGGTTAGTGCTTTGATAACCACACTGGCATACCGGTTGGAGATATAGACACTGTATCCATTTATCGGTTGTACACATCAGTATAAAACCCTCCGATTCACTGTGGTCGAACTAATCAGTCATGGCTTCAAGAGCATCAGAACTCTTATAGTTTTACTGCGCAATAACAGAATTAAAATATCATAGCCTATCTTGGTCTCTTTTTGAAGCAGGGATGAAATCCTGTTATTCTATTCCGTCTTAATGGAAGTTAAAGCAGTATTTGCATGAGGAATGTATCAACATCTCACTTAACTTGTATGTGTTAAGGAGGATTCAAGTAGTATAAATATATCTATGTAGCACTTTCTTTGTAAGAATTTTCCATTATTTTTGACAAAACCTGTATATATGACATTTATACTTGATAATATCTATGACGGGCATGTTACTCTTCAACACATAACCAGATGTTTTAAATTAGGGAAAAGGTTGAAAACGGTGAAGGCCTGGACAACAAACGCATAACCGCTGTATAGCAGGATAGGAAAACACGACCAGTAACGTGTGCTTCTATTTTATTTTATAAAAAATGGCATTTCACAGAATTTGAAAATAAGGTACATCCATTTTAAGGAATATATCAGAAAAGTACCAGACTCCATACAAATTACCATTCATCTTAACTGAAGATGTGCGTGTAATGTACCGAAAATGGCTGCCCATACCGTCATACTGAGTGCGAAGTCCCTATGACGATATTGAATGCAAACAAGCAACAATAGTTCTTGTCGGATTCTTCAGACATGTATATGGCCATCAGAATGCTGTACACAGGAGAGGAACTCGTCTGAAAAGATGATGTTGTACCACTTTTTACTACTTTTCCTGACAAATGGTGAGGAATTTATTATAACATCTTCATAGCTGACCTCATAACATGCCTGTTCTCTCCGGCATTAGACATGAATATAAGAAAATAATATAAATGTTAATCTAATTAAAATTATATATATATATATATATATACGGTACAGGTCAGTTCGACGCCAACGTTTCGACGCCAACTGTTCGACGCCAACGTTTCGACGCGTGGTCAGTTCGACGCCGTACTTTTCGACACCGGGGCAGTTCGACGCCATATATTTTTTTCCGTATTTTTATTTATTTTTATTTATTTAGGCTTGTAAATAACTCTAACTCTTTTTGACAAGTAACCCCTCCTCCAGTTGGGGGTTATGAAATCGCCTCAGATTTGTCGTTAAGTATTGCCGATTGTCAACGCATGCGCATTTCTTATCTTCTCTAAAGCGCCCGTAATCTATTTGGAAGCCTGTCGATATTTTTAAATTCAATGTTAGCACTTTCAACCGTAGAAATGTCTGAAAGCCGAAAATATATGACTAAGAGAGGTAAAGAAAAGTATGAGCACGATGGATATTTATATTGTTTCGATAAATATATAGAAAATGGAGCAAAAAAATCGTGGCGTTGTGAAGTTGAATTTTCCAAAAACAATAAATGTAAAGGAAGAATTTACACTGATGCAGTTACGAGTGAATATTTAAAACTAGTACGCAATAATTCTCATGATGGAAATGCAGCACGTGTTGAAGTTGTCCGCACTTTAACATCAATAAAGCGAAGGGCAGGTGAAACACAAGAAACTCCCGCAGTAATTCGCATTGAAGAAGCTGTAAGATTAGTTATTAAAAGACGTAGAAAAGACATAAATGCACTCCCGTCGCAACCAATTGACAGAGCTTCCATTGAATTGCCAGAAAATTATAAATATTACGGAGAAAATAAGGAAAATTTTGTTATCGCCGATTCGGAAGTGGGGGATAAAGACCGAATTTTAATTTTCGGAAAAGCCAGTGTCAGCGATTGGATTCACCTCGTAACAAAAATTTACGTTGATGGAACTTTTAGTCTAGCACCACATCATTTTTACCAGGTTTTTGTTATTATGGCCGAACGTAGAGGTTTTGTATTGCCAATCATTTATGCCCTCTTACCCGACAAGGCGGAAGAAACATATACACGAATGCTTGAAATGATTCAAGACAGTTGGCCATTTTTAAGGCGAAAAAATTTCTTTAGATTTTGAAATTGCCTTAATTAACACTTTTTCAAGCAAGTTTCCAGACGCCGAAATTCAAGGGTGCTTGTTCCACCTTGTGAAAAATATGAAGCGCAAATTAGCAGAATTCAATTTAATGCAACGATATAATACCGATGCTGATTTTGCTCTCTATGCACGTATGATTCCTGCGTTAAGTTTTGTGCCTATCGAAGAACTTGAAAATGCTTTAGAAGTTTTGAGTGAGAATTTACCTAATCAGTTAACCCCAATTTTAGATTACTTTGAAGATTATTATGTTGGAAGGATTCAGAGAAATAATCGTCGCCGTCGTCCTATTTTTAAACCAGAAATGTGGTCATGTTATGCTAGAACCTTAAATAACGAAGGACGCACCAATAATTTCGCGGAAGCAGCACACAGACGTTTACAGTCCGAATTTGGTGTTTCACACCCCACATTATGGAAATTCATAGATGGTCTCAGACGTGTTCAAAAACAATTGACCAATGTTATGAGCAATTTGTACGTGGAGATGAACCGCCGCACAAGCGGAATAAGTATCTGCGAGCTGATATGAGAATTAAAGTAATAGTTGAAGATTTTGAAAATCGAGAAATAATGGAATACCTGAAAGGTGTGGCGCATAATTTTGCAATGGATTAGTATAATAACAGTTTTGTGATGTAATCTTATTTATGTGTAATCTTGTTACTCTGTAATTAAATTTGTCTGCAATATAACTTTTTGTAACCATATGTTTATTTACCATTTCTGTATTTTGCCTTTTGATGCTGTTTTGTGAAATAAATAAATAAAAAAAAACAACCTCCCTCATGTCCCAGGGCCTTGACGTTGGCGAGGGGGCTTCTCACTAATCTGGGACAAAAAAAAAAAATCTAGAACACTTTCACACATATATTTATTTCAAATATGCATGCAAACAATCGATAATTCAATAAATAAAAATCAGTCATATTGCTTATTTATTTGAATCACGCTTCATATACATAACAAATATATATATATATATTATCAGGCATATTGCATATTTATTCTAAAAATAAATAAAAATACGAAAAAAAAATATATGGCGTCGAACTGCCCCGGCGTCGAAAAGTACGGCGTCGAACTGACCACGCGTCGAAACGTTGGCGTCGAATCGTTGGCGTCGAACCGTCGGCGTCGAAACAACCTGCTTCGATATATATATACGTATTAAAGGAAACTATTTGTTATAAACTTTCTAGACTGACTGAAAGATAAAAGTAAAAATAAATAAATAAATTTTATTTATCTATATATATAATTTATTTATTTATTTTTACTATTATCTTTCAGTCAGTCTAGAAAGCTTATAACAAATAGTTTCCTTTAATGAAAAAAATAACTTATTTATACATGTGTACATGAATATGTATGTGTAGCATTAAGCCGAAACCACTAATTAGCAATTAATTGCTTCCGCTTCAAGTAGTCAGTGACTGTTTGCCTCCTTCGCTGAACAACAGCCATGAACCCATTGAACAAAGTAACTACAATATATCTTTGCCTTCATAGATGTCAAAAACAGAGAATTAGTAATTAATTTTACTTTTACTCGAAGCAGCATTTTCCACCGGATTAACTTATTAACAAGACAGAATCATTTAAAAATAAAGATAAAAAATGTGCAGAACCTTACCTTAGGAATGAGTAGTCTAAAATGCTTCAGTAAATAAGACACCAAATAATGAATTTATATTTTTCTGAAGTATCTCTATGTATTAAGAAATGAAAACACATTTTACCCGATTGCTTGAGTTATTGTATTTCCATAAACAAATTATAACTCTTACAAAAAGTTTAAAAGTAAATAAATAAAAATAAATTGTGTGAAATAATCACTATCCTACATAATTTTCCTGTACATGCAAACATTTGAACGAAAAAATATGATCTTATTAAAACTTAAACGGAAGATTTGTTTTTTAGAAATGCACTCAAATAATCCCATATAAAAAATAATAAATTATTTTTTTTTAAATAAATAATTTTTACTATATTTAAATTTGATTAACTGAAGCAATTGAAGAGACTTAAATAATTTTGAACTCTATAATTTTTTTGATTTGGTAATAGCCATAGGAATTAAATAAACATTGAAATTTTCTGTAATGCGAAGATTTGTTGGAAAATATATATAATCTTGTTTATATTAAATTTTAACTTTCGGTGGTTTTTACTTATGAGTTCATACATATTTAAATATAACTTAATAAGATTAAGGAATAGGAAATGATTTTCTCTAATAACATGAGATGTCTTACTGTTATTAAACTGAACAAAAAAGGAAAACAGTTGATAAAATATATTTCAAGGGAAAAATCATTTAAAACTTACATTTTTTTCTAGAAAATTTAATATAAATTTAAGAACTAAATCAACCAAAATGAATCAGCATACATTATAGTTAAAAGTATATATATATATATATATATATATATATATATATATATATATATATATATATATATATATATATATATATATATATATATATATATATATATATATATATATATATATATATATATATATATATACAATAATATTAAAAAAGTATTTTACAGAAAAATACTGTACTGGATTGAAATTTACGTTTAATACTGTTAAAATAAATACTTTTCTGGGTAAATATGTTTATGTTTATTGTAACTTAAGTTGCCTAAAGTATAAGTGTTATCTTCAGAAACATAAATATAAGTAATTTTATTTAAAAATTAAGTTCCTCGAAAATCAAAATTCAAAAGTTTAGCAAAGAGAACAATTTTGTATAGATTATATATGTATATTAATTTCTTTTGTTATAGGATTACATACAAAATTTAGGAAATAAGACTATTTTAGGTGAGTATTAACTTCATGTTTTTTGGGGAAAATATTTACAGATTTGTTGCCAGATATTTTTGAACAACGGGAGAGGAATATTGGGTATTTATTTTGCACATTTATAAATTTTTCGAGTTTCTTTCCTTGCCTTAGATGAATGTAATCCACTATCTGAAAAATGCCTTGAAATTCAAAACGATAAGGATGTTAATGTCATACTATAGCTTTCTCTAGTTAGAAGTGAACATACAGTCTTAAGGTTGAGAGTAAATAAATCAAAATATTTTAAGGTGAGTTTGAAATTGTGTATTTTTTATTTCAATGAGAGAAAAAAATTTCAGTTTAAGTTCATCTAAAATGTATGTCACATAACTTTTCAGTGTTGTTCTTAAAATTCCAGTAATTTTGAAGTTTGTGAAATATTCAAGCTCTAGAGTGTTAATAAGTTTGTGACTGATAAATTAAAAATCTAAAAGTTAAGATTACAATAATTTATATTAAAATATATACCAGAGTGAAATATAAGAATTGAAACCCTTAATGAGCAGAAAATTATATAAATACATTTTTAATATTTTAGTTCATAAAATTTTTACAAAACTTATTTTAGAATGGAATAATTGACATTATTTTACATACATTAAACTTTAAGAAAAAATTATACACGATTCAATATATTTGGTATGTTAATTTCTGATTTGATAATTCTACTAGCAGAAATTTAAAGAGGTAACGTCATTCTTAAACATGATGTTTTTCAGGCAAAGGTATACAGAAATTTAAAATTGGTGGTGATAACGCTTACAATTCTGAAACTAAGCAACTGATGTAGATCTCTAATTACGGAATATATGAGATAAAGACAAAAGGGAGAGACCGAACGCATCCATTCGTCTTATTACATCACGTGATGGCAGTCATACTGATGGGCCATTCTTTCACATCATGAACCAAAACACTATATATTTAGTCTGTTACGCATCAATCGGTATACGCTCATATCATTTAACGTCACTTTGTGCTAAGTGAAATCTCCACAAATCAATCATTGATCCATTCACCCTTGCCTGAAAATCTCTAATGCTTGCACTGTAGAGGGGTTGATTAACAACGAACATGGACAACGGGATAACACTATCTGACAATGATGGTATATTTACTGATGAATCCCGTTTCAGAATACAATACCACGATCATGAGATTTAAATCTAGCGACACCGTTGTGACATACTGCTAAACTGTTGCGTTAATCATTCTAAAAAGGTTTTATTACTCGAGGAATCATCGTTTTATTTAGTATTGGATTTCATCTTTTTCATCACACTAGTAAGCATTAGCGCTACATTTCTGAGGACTTGGTGCCCGTTGACTTTTTTTACATTCAGCGCTTGCCATCAGCCATTTTCATTATTGGATAATACGTGACGATACATGTCACGTGATTTTCAAAAGTTCTTTGCACAGCACAATGAATTGCTAACTGCTTTTTGTACTTTATTTAATGCAAGAAAATTTTAATTTCATTTTAAATTACATGTACTTACACCACATACCACGAATGTGTTAATATTTCATATATGAACTACAAAGTATAAATATATCTAAATATATTTATAATCAATAGATTTGTAATTAGTCTCCATAATTCCATTTTTCTTCCCTGACTAATTTTAAGACAAGAACCTACATGAAGAGAAAATTGATCATTTTCCTATAAGGGAAATAAATTTGAGACATCATAAATAAAGCACGAGAAATAAAAGATATAAGACTGTAATATATAAATAATTGAATATTAATAATAAAGCACAAGCGTGTCCAAATTATGTGAGTTATATGATTAATATTGATATTTATTGCATAAAAACTTCAAAATAACTCATTATATTTTATGGTTATATGGCACAAGCTTCAAAGATTCCTTAGGAAAATTAGTTATGAAAATTAGTTATTTTAACTCTGTGATCATTATGAAATAATATGAAAAATTATAAAGATATGCTACTAACAATACATTATTAAAAATATTTGTTTTGTAATCTTTATGAATAAACAAACAATGATAAACTATCTAACAAAATAGAAAAAAGGCTAATAATTATTGTTCTCCTCGAATTTATTGATAGACAGTTCTTACTACAGGAGATCTGAAAGGAATTTGTTAATCATCTTACTATTTGCAATATATTTTGTTTATTTTTAGCATTTGATTTAAATCATAGTTATATTATACAAATAAATTTTTAATTCTTTTTGAATTTTACAAATCTGTTGTACAAATAGAGTTGAGAAAAAGTAAGCTTCTCGTCAGTACACATTTTAATTGGAGAATTTTTTTATGATTTATATTTTTTATATTTATATCCCTTTTTCAGACTTAGGTAATAAGGCAAATAAAATTGTTAGGTTTTCAAATATTAAATGCTCGTCAAATATACTTATCTCAGTTACGAAAGCTTTTACTCTTGTTCAAATCATTTTAGCATTTTATTTCATCTGAGACCAATAAGAATTCCCAAACTTGGAAAAAAATAACTTGTTTTCATAGCCTACATAATATTCTTCTACTCAAGTATTAAAACCATAATCATATTTTCAATATGAATGCTAAACACTTTGTATAGAAATACTTCTTAACTTCTTGATACCGTCGGAAATTTTAAGGCGTCTGTAAAAGATTGATAGTTGTTCTGTTTACACACACACACACACACACACACACACACACACACATATATATATATATATATATATATATATATATATATATATATATATATATATAATTAAAACTTAAATTAGATAATAAATCTTAAATATTTTTTAATTATAGACTGCGTTGTTTAAACTTAAGTTACTAAAATGTTTTACAGATTCTTTGTTATTTTAAACCTATTGTCGATATGAAAAGAGTTAATTCAACAAACTTAACATTAATATCAAACATTTGAAAGTCAAATATTTATAAACTATATTTAACATAAAAACATTTCTTAAATTTATCCTTTGAGATTAAGTAAAATAAATTTTGTCATTCTCCATTTGCTTTGGGTTACTTTTCTATTATTTAATGAGCAACAAATGTTTCTTTATTTTCATTTCCTTTTATTCAGAAGATACATAAATGCAGAATTTCTCCAGAGAACAGAAGGTGACTAGCAGAAGGAAGAAATGAATTCATAAACAGGAATCTAGGTTGGACGGAGAAAAGACCAGAATCCCTTATCAGTAATTTGACTATTTAGCTATAGGCTAGAACTACGCTAAGCGGCTTTACTGAATAATAGAGAGTTAAATATTTTCCCAGGATATACCTCGTTTTACTCGAGTGTTAGTGGATTTGACACCAAGCGATTAGATCGGACAACCGCCAAAGGCCCCAAACTCCAACAAAATGATACAGCTATGGGCTGGAGCGGCTACGTGTCTGAAGGGACAACCATTGTGGGGACAAACTAATCTCCCTTTTCGATACCTTCCTACCTGCATCTTCCCTTGACATCCTATTTACGAGGGCTTCGATTTTCGTGAAAAGTAGCCGCAGGGTCAATCAACCCACAGCGAGACATCTAATTCTATGATTCGGAATATTCCAACATTGGGTAAAGATCCTAAAACTACCGGACTTTGTTAACTTATATGATAGAGTTTATTTTCTGTGGAAAATATATCAATGTAATAGATGTGGTACAGAATTAAATTTGTGGTTTGTTGGATTTTGTACAAGAATATTATTTCCGTGAAACTTTCTGAGTCCGAAAGTATTTAAGTAACCGCATAAGTTATTCTATTTGTGATAAAACTATTTAATAGCCCCTAAATTTTATTCAAATTTTTATTATTTTGCTTTAAAAGAGCAACATATATGAAAGTATGCTGAACAGAAATGTATTGAATGAGAATGCTGATATTTTTAAGGAATTTCAAGAGTAAATATAATTGTGGTATGACATAAATTAATGAAAAATTCGAAACATATGTATCACATTAGAATCTGCATTTTAATCCCAATAATTGAAAAGGTACTATTATTGAAGAATATTTTAAGGACAAATGATGTTTATAGATACAAATATAAAATATCTACTCAGTAATTTATTGCAAAAAACCTTATATTTTATTTATATATATTTTGAACTTTTTTTCAGAATGTACAAATATTCATTTTAATTTCACAAATATCACTAGTTTAAAAAAATCGTAGTTATAGAAAGAAACTAAAATAATCTGAAATATGTTAAGCAGTTACCCAATGAATATAAATAAACATATTATAGTTACATTTATATTCTGTATTAATAAGGTTTAACTATAATTTTGAATAGCATACATTTATATTGTCCGTACCTGGTACGGTCCAGATAATTAAAAGAATTGGCTTTATTAACTAAAACAAGATGGAAAAAATGTTGAATGCTTAATTTGTAACTTATGAAATTTTTTAAAGACATAATCGAGAAAAAAATATTTTTATTTTATGATTAATGCATGATAAAATAATATTTACAAAGAAATATACGTTTGTTTATCACTCAAACGTCATTTTTTGCACACTAAATCTAATTAGACAAGAATCCAACAATTTTAAGTGGAACCCAAACTACTAACATCCAATCCCAGATTGGGATTCGAGTTCACGAACTTTTGAACCCAAAACCATACCGCTAACCATTAATATATAACGATTAGCATTTTATTTCAGAAAATGGTTATCGTTTTTCATGTCATTAAAATTATCGCATGTTCTTATTCATTTTATGCAGATAATAGAAATGAGGCTGAAATAAAAACAACTTACATTCAAAATAACAAAAGTATCCCAATAATTAATATTTATGTTTTATATTTATCCGTTAAATTTCTTAAATCCGAATAAAATCAACTGCTCATTAATGAGTTTTTTTTATATGTAAAAGTATTTTCCTTTCCAATTTTTACAATTTAATATCAATGTAAATGTAATTTAATATTTAATATTCTAGAGCAAAGTATTAAAATCTCAGTATAAATGGTTTTACCATTTAATATTTTTGCTACTTTAGAACTAATGATAGACGCAGGAGGCTTCTTTCTTTATGAGTTATAATTAAAACAACATTTAAAATGTAGAGCATTATTCAGTAAATTAGAAAAGTTTTAGTAAAGAAATAGAATGAAAAAAATTTTAATTAAAAAGTTTTTTTTTTATTAAATCTTTTACAGAAGTTTAAATGAAATTCATATAAAAATAGTTTTATAACAGTAAACAACTTCTTAGAGTAACTTTCTCATGAAACTAACGGAAAACGAAGGAAATGAAGAGAAAACAAATTCCTAGCAAGATCTGATTAGACTTAATGGACATCTTAAAAAATGAAAATATATGTTGCCAAAACTTTTGAACTTAAATTCAACTTTAGATTATTACGACTGCTGAATAAAGTTTGTTAGATTAAAAATGCATTAAATAAAGATTTATGCTATGAATCTCACATTTTTTTCTTTCAAATTTAAGGAAATAGAATATTTTACTACCTGTTAATGACTACTTCAGCTCACCACGTTGGAAAGTGTAAATGTTTTAGAATTATTGATGTGCGAATGTTTCTAACGCAATTAATAAATCGAAATCTTAGAAAGGTCGAAACTAGAAAGTAAATAAGAAACATAATCACGTATTTGCAGAGAAATATTCTTAGTGAACATTAGAAATGGAAGAAACACTTCGGAGTCAAAGTACACATTCTAATTGAATTATTATCTCCGCTACAGATTCCAGAGTGCGATGAGAGGAAAATTTCAAAAAATATATTCTTAAACCATTTGTGTCGCTCAACTTTGTCGCTCACGTTCCATATCCCAAGAGGAGGGAAACTTAAGAGTTTCCGGAACTTTCGACAATTTCTGAAACTCCATCTCACTCCAAAGTGAAATAAAGGAAAGGAAATAAGGGGAAAAAATAAAGATTCTTCATGGTATCTTGTAAGAAATGTGTTTTTTTGCAAAAGTGAGATTTCTGAAAGACTTTATAGTGAAATCCCTCATCTCAACGATCAAGAACAAGTCCTGCAAGTATCCAGTAGGGGAACCATGATGCTCTGTCAATACTTTAGGTAGACTACTTTTTCGTTTCTACATTTTGCATAAGAGCATATCTTTCCCTTCAACTGTAATGTAACAAAATGTGTACTTTGGAACTGGAAAAAAAAAACGAAGCTTTTTTTGTTTTCTGTTTTCGATCTTCATTTTTTATCTAGAAACATCTTTAGTTTCCTTTTCAGATATTGCATAAAAAGTGGGTAAATATTGCACTTTTAAGTCTTTATAAGAGCTGTAGAAGGAAATGACAGAAGATTTTAAAATGTTCCTCAAGCAAACTTTCATTTCGAATTTATTTTAAAGCCTAAGAAACACTTTAAATACACGAAATGGTTCATGTTTAACTTAATGTACATTTATATATGATTATAAAACTTCAAAAGAGTGGTTTGTAATTTATGAATGTCTAATTTAATTATAAAATATAAGCATCTTTTCTCCAAACAGTCAATAATGAAAAAATACCAAAAGTTATTTTAAACAGAAGTAAAATTTTTGAATATATGCAAAATAGTAAATGTATTCTATATTCTTTTCAGAGTTTATTAATAATAAATTATATATAGGGTTTTTTAAATGCATTTAAATTTTAATTACAAAACATTATAATCTAAATTAAAATATCTTAACAATGAAAAATCAAATATAGTTTTCGAGCATGATTGAATCATTTATACTGATTTTAACAAGGAATCTTCATATAGTCTTACATATCATATTTAGAAAATATTTTAAAAACTTTGTTCTATTAAAATATTAATCTTTATGTGGCAGAATATTGTCTTATTACAAACTATAATAGGAAATGGAAAATTAGAACACAGATTTTTCATAATTAACTAAGTGAAAATTCAATAAATGCTTACAAATTAAGAAGGATATCAGACAGAATTAATTTCATCCAAAAAGGAAATACATTATCAAAATATTTATAATGTGTATGTTAATTTTTTTCCCTCAAAAAATACAGTAATTCAAAGTAATTCAATTTGTCATGTTTTTTTGTTTTTTTTTTTTCCTAAAGACGGAACGTGGAACGTGAACAGAAAAAAAAGACTAATGGCTTTTATGCTTCCTAAGGGAAAAAGGTGAAAATAGAGTAAAATTACAGTGTAACTAACGGGGTAGTAAATAAGTTTTACATGTACGAACCGCCTATTTTTCTTAGTATCACAGTATCCTGAGGAAGTGGTGAGAGGATCAAGTTCTTAATGTTAAATATAATTTTTTTGTCGTAGAAATTACTTCAAAAATATCTTTATTAGAGTGTTTTAAAGAATTTTAATTTTTTTTTTTTTTTTTTTTTTTTTTTTTTTTAAAGTTAGCCTAAAGTGAAACTTGTTATATAAAATTTAAACAATTTATTCAAACGAATATATGTCTCCATTAATTTTTCATTGAAAAATATAAATATTGAATTTCTTAAATAAAAGAGTAATTTGAAGAAAATTTAACCAATACAATATTTGAAATAATAAAATATTGATCATAACAAAACAAATAAATTTCCGATGAAATGAAATAGATATGTTTATTTTTGATCCACACAATACAGAAATAACTAATACAGCCCACTACATTGATCAATTATATTCTGGACTTAAGCAAGATAGAATTTAAGCTCTGTTTTCTTCACTCACAAATACACAAACATGTATTCGTATTTAAACATTGATAATAAAAAATAAACAATAATCTGCCTCAAATTTACATTTTAAAATTACAGTTTAGGTTTCATCTCATCATAATTGTGAACTATGTTATATAAATAAATATACAGTGCTTGTTCATATTTAGTTACAATATCTACAAACATATTTATGTTATTTTGATGTTATATTACACTCTGTTGTTTTGAATGCAATTTCTATTAATAAAATAAATGGAAATACACGCCATCGATAATCACTGTATAGTGCTTACGAAATTAAGACTTGTATGTTCACGTGTTATTAACATGTTGATATGTCAGATGAATTGCCAAAAGTGTGTACAGAATACTAACGTTTTATCTATGTCTAAATTGAATCTTTGTCTAGGCAAAATTTAAGACTCATTATAAAATTAATACGTGTTAATGTTTATGAGACACATTTCAAATAGTTTACATAATCATTTATTCTTTAACCCAAGCAGTTTATTTTCCGTAAAAGGCATAGTTACAAAAATATATAAATGTAAATATTGCTTTCCGTGTACTATTCGCTTACAAAATATCCTAGTAACAGATAAAGTGGATATAGAATAAACTATTCCCTTCAATATATTTGTAGAAATTAAAATTAAGAAACTTTAGAATAAAATAGATAATTCTTAACAAAAATTTTAAATAGTTTTTGACTTAACAAAAATGTGACAAAATTGTAATTTAAAAAGGAACTGAAAAATATACTAAGCACATAAATGATTTTAAATTTTATTTATAAGGATTTACAATAAGCTTCATTAAATGCTTGCACAAGAGAATTAATGTAGTTATTAAGTACTAATTATTTGTCTAAAAAAATATGCATTCTGCAAGTACATATAAAATACTAGCATTTGGGTAGAGTTGAACTATTACATCAATTATTTATTATAGCCATAGGGCCCTAGATAAATATTGAACTGAGTTAATGTCAATAAAGTTTTATTTTGACAAGAAAATTTTCATGAAATTGTTAAAAATTATTTCAGTTGCAGTTTTTTATTCGGATTACGAAGTATCATGTTTCGATAAACTTCATTCATCAAATGACTGATAGAATTTTTGATGTGCTGTAAGTTTTGTTAATGATCATATTCGCTGAAAAGAACGTAATATTTGGAGATTAATTTATAGGCTTATTGAACAGCATATACTTCATAAACAGAAAGTTAAATGAAGAAAAGTAGTTCAATTTTCAGAATATATCATGAGTGTCCTAATTTGATTTATAAATATTCAAACTCATGATCTTATTCATGAAATTGTTCAAAACACTTCATAAACGTTACTATATAATTATATAATTGAAATCCTCATTTTTCCTGTTATTATGCTTCTCAACCAACTGGAAAAATAATGCTGAAAGTATTTTAAATATTGATTTTAAATTTATGTTCGAAATATTTCTAAGAAATTAAAAAAAGGTAAGCAAAGAATAAATTGCGAGATTATTAGAAATCAAATTTGTATTTGAATTAAAAAATATTCCATGCAAAAATGTTAAGCTAAATATCTTTTGCAGATTTTTTTTTCGTCAATTTTTTTATAATATTTTAGATTAAATAAAAGAAACAGTAGGTAATAATTATAATGTTCAACTAAATATTCTCAAAATATATTAAAACTCGCAAATGATTTTATAAAAAAGATTCTAAAAATTTGGTTCTGTGTTATCTTTGAAAGAGGAAATATACATTTTATTGATTCATTTATTTTCTATGTTTATTTTTTAAAATATGTGTAGCGCAATAAATATGTTTAAAATCAGCTATGGTTTCAGAAAGACGATATTTAAACAATGCAAGAAATATTAAAATGTGGGGATTTTATTTTATTTCCAACTCTTTTTATAGGCAAAACAACAAGCTAAAATTGCTACCGAATCTGAATAAATATAAAAAATATCAATAAGCACTTTAATATATGTAAATTGTCTTTTAATGATTAACTTAATTCAAAGAAATATGGAATCATGTTTTACTATTCAAATTTCCTATTGAGGAAACTGTTTCGTTAAAATTTTACCAAAAAATATACAAAGATACATTAAAATAACTAACATGTGAGTAAAATTTCTTGAACACCAGTGTTAAATTCAAACTAATAGTATAAAGATTTTTCAGTAATTAATGATTTTTCACACTTATATATATATATATATATATATATATATATATATATATATATATATATATATATATATATATATATATATATATATATATATATATTATATATATATATATATATATATATATATATATATATATATATATATATATATATATATACATATATATATATATATATATCATTTATTTTCTTATAAAATTCAATAGATTCAAGATATATGTTCCCCTCTATCAATAGAAGAGCAAGCAGGTAAACATAAAAAGTTATTCAAAAGTTACAATTCTCTATACTTTTTGAAGTTATGCAGATGAATAAAACTCTCTGTAAGTTCATGCAATTCACTTGCAAATAGAACACCATAAGTATAAAGTGTCAAAAGTGGATTAAATTACGAAAATATTATTCTTCAACTTTTTAATGCATGTATGAAAATAATACTCAAATATACTTGATAAAAAACTGTATCTCTTTTCATGAAAGTTTTGGAGAAACAAAATAAATTTATATGTTCCTCTGCGTAATTTAGCTTATTAACTATATGAATTATGTGGCACACTATTTAAAATTCATTTTAACTTAAAAATTATGATTAGCGTTTTATTGTAAAGCTGTATTTTGTAAAAAAATTTTTATATATATGTAATAAATGCGAACATAGTTTTACTTATTTAACTAAGGCGTTTTAGTATATACTTTATCTAAAGGAAAAAAAATTAATAGAATAAAATTTTTATCATAAGAAATTGATTCTTCAATTTTTTTTCTAGATACTTAATGATATAATTGAACAATTTATTTCATTTAATAAATTTATTCCCTGCCTTGATGAAAAGGAATAGCCTCGATAATGTGAAATGAAGAAGAGTGGAACATATTGAATGCTAAGCTAAATAAATGGGTCTCCCTTGCAGTTTATTCATTTCTTTTTTTTTATGTGTAACCCCTCTTCATGAACCATGAAAACTTATCTGGTGTCACCCTTACTTTGATCTATCACGGCTATAATTCCCAGTTACCTCGATAAAAGCTGATTTTCCAATATTTTTCGCCAGAAATGATGCGTTCCATTAACGTCTAATACATTACCGAAGGATTAGTTCATAGTGTACTGGTGTATATCGACCCAGTTACCTGGTGTCCAAAAGCTTAGAACTGAAATTTGTACAAAAAGTTATTCTCGTCGCTGTGAACTCACTATAAGTGCAGTAGAGTGTGCGGCTGGGGTGTAGAGAAGCAATTTCGTTCGCAGTTAGTGGGGTAAACAGGGAGAGGTTTGGAAGTGTGGCGCCAACTACTTGGAAGCAACGACGCATTCAAACGTGAAACGATCCTAGACGAATGAAGTGGACGTCTTATTCGTTTCTTCTTTTTATTTCTTCCCTCGGCTGCCAAGCATCTCCTACCTGCAACGGCTGCTACAGCAGTAAGAAACAATTTACGAGACTCTCCATCATTAAAGAAGGTCCAGCGACTGGATTGCAAACAAAATTACTTGACACAACTCAAATAGATACCATGCGTATGATAATTTGAAATGAAGCTTACAAACACTTTCATTTTTTTAACTCTACGAAAAGTAAATGATTCTATAGTGTTTTTCTTTATCTTTGGTGGTGAGGGTTTGATTAATTCTAAGGCAATAAGTTTACTGCAAGAGGAATTTTAAATTTCATGCTTAAAGAGTTTATCACATAAAAACATATACTGTATTGTTTTATTTTTAAATTTAATTTTCTATACAATTCTACAACTAAGGTATAAAAAATTATATTTTAATTTTAAATTGAAATATTTTTATACTAACTTCTGTGTTAAATATCGAAGGGGTAATTGTTTATTTCCCGTCGTTTCGAAAAGATATGAGTACATAATCTAAATATAAAATTACGTTTAAAATAAAAATTGATATATTTTAATATAACAATTTATTGCCAATTTATATTAAAATTGATATATTTTAATATAAATAGGCAGATAAGCCTATTAAAATTTTAACTGAAAATTTATGCAGATATTGATAGACATTCAAATACAAGAAAAATATTTTCACAATATTTTGATCCTTTAATATATTTTATCCATAAAATAAATTAAAAACGCTGGTGGCAAATAATTATACTTATTCATCATAGAAAATATTCTCATTAATTTATTATCTAGAAATTTTTATTTATCTTAGCTTCAGTGATTATGATAATATTTTTACAAATATTTCCTCAAATATTTGATTGATATTAATTTTCTTTCGATATTGATTTAAATTAAATCTAATGTATTAATCATAAGCTAATAATACATGATTATGCTTTTATTAGAATTGTACAAAGTTCATTATAAAAAGATTATTATTCTAGAAATATAGAAAATTCATTAGAAAAAACATGAAAGCAAATAGAAAATCAATTTTTTTTTCAAATTATTTACGAATTCAACTAATTGTATTTTCTAATTTGATATTTGAGAAATTGTAATGACAAAAATAAAAACGGGGATTGTAGAATGTAAATCTACATATTTCATGGGTGTTCAGGGGAGTCCTGGATTGTTTCGTAAATTTTACTGGTTTGAAGTACTCACCTGTCACCAAGTGCCAAGTAATTTTAAACCAAAGTTAGGCGACAAGAACATCCACCCTTCTCTCCACAGACCAGTGGAAGAATTTTGCACGATGCACAGATTAACGTGAAGTCGTTGCCAACCTACAGAGCTACTGCAAACACCCATTGAGGGAGAATGTGATCACCCACCTGGCCACGGCATGCAATGCTTCACTTTGTGATCTTACAGAAAACTACTGAGCCACTGCAGTTGCTACGCATATGTGTGTTGAACATATTATAATAATCTATTTTGACTCTTCAGTTTTTTACTTTTGGAAAAAATAATTTAATTAGAATTTAAATTATATTGAAAAAATATTAGAAAATTGCTTTACATGGCATATAAATTTCAATATTGGGATACTAAATTCATTTAAAAAATGACACTTCTCGTGTTGAAGAATTTGTGATATTATGAAGAATTTTTACTGAATCAGTGATTATTATTATTATTTTTTTAGAAAAAATGGAATATGAAAATTGTTTTTGTTACATTTCAAAACTATATAAGTTGCATAAAACTATATATTTCATTGCAAATAAAGTATAAATAAACCAACAAATACAAATCTACAGTTTTTGCTCAAGTTTAGTGTAACTTTACATAATATCAGAAGAAATACTTTTGCGGCAAAGTATTTCCTTTGCTTATCAACAGCAAACAAAAATATTTTTTCAATAAAAATATTTATTCACATAAATTGTTTCCTTCATTTGAGTATAACAAATAGAAATATTTAAACTTTTTAACTAGTAATAAATTGAATTTTTATTTCTGTTCAATATTTTTTAACTTTTACAAACCACAATATAAATTTAAAAAAAAAAAATTATAATATTAACTTTATGATAAAGTATTCCTTAAAAGATTTCAAGTAATTAACTATGTTGTGAAGATTGTAAATGACAAATTTTTAGTTGTTTGATAAATTATCCATACTAATATTTGTCACATATACAAGATCTTGGTAATAAAATGAAATTCTGACTTTAAAAATTTGGATCCGTTTAATATATATTTTATAAAAGGCTTAAAGAATAAAAAAAATTAATATTAGTAGAAAAATAAATAAAATAAAATTATATATAATATTAATTAATTTAAATATAATAATAACTTCTTAAGGATTTTTACATTGGTATCAATATAAAATTTATAAACTTAGTTTACAACACTTTATTGCTTATAAAGGATTCTAACTTCCCAGTTAAGCGATAAATGTATTCCTTAAAAATTATTAAAGGAGAGTTATATATATATATAGGATATAATCTTAGAGAACAGAAACGAGAGTGTACGCTCACATCACATAACTAAAAAATAGATATCTAGTAGATATTCTTAGTTTAATCACTGAGTTTTGTTCTTCAACATCAAGAGCCTTAGCTCAAAATTTAATGTCGGTTATTCCCATTACATTGCCATCAGCAGCAAAAGTAAAGTAATAAAAAGCATGTATCATTGTTTTACAATTACCTCCATAGTAAAGTTTCTGTGACTTAAGTAGTTTTTCATACGCATGAATGAACAAATAGAAGATTATTGTTCTTTCAATCAAACCTTACTTGCAATAAAAATTTTCTCCCAAAAAAGTTCGTTATTGTACTAACTTAGACTATAATTAGGCAAATGTTACTGTTTGCAGTGAAACTAATTATAACTAATTTCCTTAATATGCATTAATAACCAATTCTACAAAACTATATTAATAATTTACGTAATTTGAAATCATATCTAAATTTTAAATCCTGATGCAATAATAATTTATGAATTAACTTTGCATCCAACGTTAAATATTTTTCATTCTCGTTTGGGTTGTCAGTTTTTATTCCATATGTTGCTCACTGCATTAAAGTATTCCATAATTAACAAATAATTTTCTCAATAAACATCAATCAATGCATCAAAAGAAATAGAACGTGTGATTAGCTTCTATCGGAAAAATTAAAATACATTTTTTGGTCTCTGTCAATATGAACAACTTTAATCATAATTAATGATATTGAAATTAAACCTAATAGATATAACTTATTGTTCTGGACTCTGTGAATAAGCCTTACACTTACGAGTTATCCTTTTCATCACTCTTGTTAATCATATTATTTGTTAAAAAGTATAATTTACATAATACTGCATTCTCACAGAATTGACTTTTCAACAACAAAAATTGAATATTGTAAGATGAATTTTTAATAGTATGAAAATAATTCAAAAATTGTTTTCCCTTTTTTACAATACAAATTTTTTGTATGAAACTTTGACTTCCCAATGAGTGTGTGAGAATTATTTTTCCTTATTTCTTCTCCTGCATCTTTTCCAACAAGGAACAAGCTTATGCATTCCTTCGAAAAAATTTCGGTTCACTAGAAAATCTACCGTGAATCAATAATCATACTTAATGAGCAGAATCTGACCTAAAATAAAAATTTATGCTACCTCATCGAGGGCAATATGCCTAGTTGCCTAATTATCTCACTAAATTTCTAAATGTCATTATGTGCATAAAGATTGAGCGACTATTTATTCAAATTTCATCGATTACATTTCTTATGTCTCTCTTGAACTTATTGTTCTCCAAATGTGCAGTTTTAAAAGAAAATCTACTTTTCTTTTGTTAAGATTAGGCATGCTAGCTCATGATAACCAGGCCAAAAATTTTCTAATAAAAATAAATCAATATAGAAGAGAAATTTTGGATCCTTGTTAATATTTGAACAAAAAGCCAAGCATGTGTTAAATCTCTCGTCAATCCAATAAACAAAAACCCATGTAATTTTGTCATTCGGAAATTTTATTACTAGATCCACACATTAAGATTAAATGAATGAGAGTCCATATTGAAATCAAAGATAATGAAAAAGCAGGAAATAATCCTCTTTTAGAGTACTTACATCTCTTTCCATTATCTAGATTCTTATTCAAAATATTTTTCTTAAAACGCAAGTAAAACGAATGGAGAAACAGACTTTTGCTTAATATACCACCAAAAAACAACTACAACCTAATTCAGTGGAACAAAAATGAAGCATTCTACTTTGAAGGTCATGAACCATTCCCCTTATATTTAAATTATTTTAACATTTTCATTCATTAGCTACTTCATTTGTGGAGAGAAGCGCGACTCGTTGTATAAATAACATGCCCACGTAGAACATATGGCAGCAAGTAGCTCCTATTGGATTTTCATTGACACTCAAAAATAAAAACTTCTGGGAAATACGATATCAAGATTCAAACTAAACAAATTAATGGACTTATACCAATTTTGATCAATTTGTTAATTCATATTTTTGATCTTAATGATCATTTGATCTTTGGGCTTAAATATTAAATATAAATCTTTTTTTTTAGGTTATGAAGAACTAATTATTTTCCCCCATCATGTAATGAATACTAAAAATTGGCTTAACAATAAAATAATCAGTATGACAACAATATAAAAATAAAATCAAAGAAGACTGAAATTAGAGCTCATGATGTTAGAATTTTAATAGCGAAGGTCTACACATCATTGTTGATTTATCTATATATAAAAATAAATTAACAGTGTCATATAAAAGTCATGAGTAAAAACATTTAAAATTCAAACTTGATTTGCGCATAAAGCACACACACACACACATTCCCCTTTCTTTGAAAAATGAGTATATATACATTATTATCCTAAATGTAAATTGTTTTCTTTGAAATTTTTTTCACAAAAAGACTTTAAAAACTTAAATATGGGAAATATTTCTTTGTGTTTTATATATTTCGAATTTGTATTACACAACAAGGAAAACTTCTTAAGTGAAATGGTTTTTTGAAAAACATGGACGAATATAAAAAGCTGGATTAATATAAAAAGGTAATCAGAAGAACGCATATAAAATATTATACGAAGTTTTCTGAGTCACATTACCATTGCTTCTCAAATTTAGATTAATGCTTTAAATATTTTACATGCCCGTTTACTCTTCCAGGATATTAATCTTCATTCATAGACGCCATAGCATTACAAACTCGCACATTAATCACTCCTGTAATAGATATATAACATAGCATATGAATTTATATGACATGTAAATTAATATGCAAGTTAACAATTACTATTAATTCATCAATGTTAAAAATTAATGAAACGAAAGGAAAAGAAATTTATTGGTATATAACTCAATTGAAAATTGAAAATTTTGTTTCTTTTTAAATTTTTAAGAACATTTTCTACAATAAGCCAAAATTGTTTAATCTCAGGAAATATAAAATTTCTCTGCATAAAAAGTTAATAATTTAGGCAAAGATTATTTTCAGAAATAATTCGGAAAGAAAATATTACAAATCTTATAAACCAACATTTATCCTTCATTCTTGTACATGTAATAAATTAATTTTGTGTATTCTAGAATTTCAACATTGCAGATTTTAAGGAAAGTTTTTTTTAATTAATTTTCTGTAATAAATGAACTTAAGTGAATAAACAGCCACAAAAAATATTTTAATAATATATACTAATTTTGTGTATTATGAAAATTTAGGCACAATAAAATATTTTGTTAAGTTCACAATGATCTCAAATTCTCAATTTCACAATTCTAGTAACATTATTAGTAAAATTATGTTTTAAATAAAATATCTGATAAGAACATTATATTTCTGTTTAATATGAAAATATGATCAGAATCTTATAATTTTTAATTTTTTTTTAAATATATTTATTAAAAACACTCAAGCTTAAAATAGATGCAAATTATTTTCGAATAGTTTTGAATTGTTCTTTTTGATATCAAGGATTTTAAATAACTTATAATTATGATTAAAGGATGTATAATTTCTTAGTACTTTAAAAGAACTATTAACCACATACATAATATACCATAAATACAACTACAGATGAATAATTTCAGTATTTAGTATTATGTAAAATTTGTTCTATTTCAACTATATATATATATATATATATATATATATATATATATATATATATATATATATATATATATATATATATATATATATAATAATTAGCTGGAATTTTTCCTTAAAAGACACTGCAACCCTTGAGTATGTAATTACATTTAATTTCACTAATCAGTAAGGAAAACTAATTGAAAGATTTTTTAATTTATTTATATGAACAAAACTATTATTTACAAAAACCGAACTGTACTTTCACAAATATTTCGTTTGTTTATATGTATGTATGGAATTAAATTTACAGTAATTATTATGTTGATTAAAATATAGATATAGAAATGCAATTCTTAAACTATTTAATGCATTCATATTTCAGCCATAATCTAATTTTCAACGTTTTGAAAACAGCAATGAAAAGTTGCAGAAAACATTGCGTTAGTAGTGACAACTTTACCTCATCATATAAAAATTTTCTGCGTAATTTTGATATCCTCTATGATTTATCAGTTTTTTCATCTACTCATTTTTATCAAACATAATTGTATTTGTACTTATATAACATTTCCACTATCTTTTACACTAAAATGCAGTCGTTATTATTTATTAATGGAGTATACAAATGCAAAAATATAAAGCGTTTTTGAATAAATTCATTTACAGTTCGTTTTCTTAATTTTAGTTACTAAATCTTTTAAGTCAAATTGGGGATTCTCTTATGATGAAGTTGAAACTTGCAACGTTTTAAAAAAGAGATTAAAAAATTGTTCAATCCGGAGCAATATACGAGGGTTATTCTGAAATTTTTGAGATACTTGCAGACGAGAATTTACAAAATAAAAATAATGGTTTAATTTTAAAATACAAAGTATTTTAACACAGAAGACAATTTTTACTGACTTACTTAAACTTGCTTAGTGTACAATAAATTTTAAACAGAAGAGAAAACGGAGTTGAAGCGAGAACATTTTCGAGCTATGATTTTCAACGATTTTATAGCAGGATTAAATCAAGAAGATGCGTTCAACGGTTGTAATAATCATTTGGTGATGATTCTCCAGCTTATGCTACTGTATTCAGATGGCTTAGAGAATTTAGAGAAGGTCGCAGTTTTCTTCAGGATGAAGAACACACATGAAGACCGCCGTCGGGATTAATCCCGGATAATGTGTCTGCTATACGAAAAATGTTAATGGATGATAATCGTTGCACCTATCAAATAATACAGAAGGAATTTAACATTGGCTCCGCAGCCATACATAAAATCATTCATGAAGAATTACATATGAAAAAAGTAGTTTGTCGTTGGGTTCCCCATAATCTGACTGAGCACCAAAAAGAGGAGCAAGTCAAAATCAGTAAAGAAACTCTTAAATTGATAAATGATGATGGCCACCACATCATTTCTAAAATTTTAGCAGGTGATGAAACGTACATACGTTTTTTGGCGTTTCAACACGTCAAAAAAGCATAGTATGGGTCTTTGAGGATGATCCCACGCCGACAATGGCGAAAAAGCAACGCGCACTAAAAAATAGGTGTATGCCGTCTTCTTCAGAAGTACGGGATTGGTCAAAGCCATCAAGTTGGAAGGACAGAAAACAGTAACAGCAAACTGGTATACCACTAAATGTCTTCCAGAAATTCTACAAGAACTGAATGTTAGGGGACTAATGCTTCACAATGACAATGCATCTTCACATACAGCCGGATTAACATTTAAAAAGAACTTACGTGGATGTCGTTTTCATTCAGAAGAAGAGATTGATGTAGCTACAAATGCACTTTTTTCATTTATTCAAAGAAATGAATGGCTTGAGGCATTTAATCTGTGGAAAATTCGTCTACAAAAGTACATTGATGCTGGAGGAGACTACTTTGAACACACCTAAAATTTTGTAAGTATAACTTTAAAAACCTAGTTGTATTTCAAACATTTCAGAGTGACATTCGTATTTTAAACATTCTTTTAAACAAAAGCTGCTATATAGGAAATACTTATTCAAGTCATAAAGAAGATAGATCTATCCCTAGAGATTAGAAATAAAACTAAGAGTAATAAATTCTAGCTTATATATATATATATATATATATATATAAATGTAACTAACACATCAAATGACTCACTGACTCACTCACTAAGGCCTATGTACACTGGTCTCAAAAAGTTAGGGAACAACTGGTTTTTTGGCATCTTCGCATCTAATTTGCAAACGAATGAATCTAGAAACACCAAATTTTTATAACATGCACAAACAGGTATGTATTGATTGCAATAAAAAACTTTACATAAGAAACATATATAAAAGATTTAAAAAAAAATTAAAAAAAAATAAATTAAACTTTACTTTTGAAAAAATGATAATCACAGTTTTCTGTGATGCAATCTCATAAAAACATAAAAAAGGAGGTTTAATAAAGGATATGCCCTCCACTAGATTGAATGAAATTGCAGTATCGATTTTCCTTGCTTTAAGTAAGTGTTCGGTTACCACAGACGTTAAGTAGTTTTGCAGTTTCCTTGAAGGACGAATTGAAGAAGCAACCTCTCTACCATGATAGTCCTTCAGATGCTCTATGGGATTCAGCTCTAGGGATTAGGTTGACTATTACATTCTCTCGAAACCAATATCCGAAGGATATTTCTCAACAACTAAAAAACCATGATGTCATCCGTAATAACTATCAGAATGAAATTATTACTATTTTCAACGGCATAAGTGAGGGCATATAGATCAAGAATCCCTTCCCGATATCCCACACCAGTTATTGTTCCATCCTGGAATGCATGTAGGTCAGGAGAACTACAAATGAGATCCTTGCCAAAACTATTATTCAATTATTGTGGTAACTGTGCCTTTAAACATTGTTGAATTGATGGTATCTGGTGCTTCGCTCCCTCCAGATCAGCACACTGTCTGGATTTCTCTCAAGTGTCATTCTGGATTCGTCAATAAAATTTACAGAAGCTCTTTGCTATACAGGACAGGAAACGTTTTCTCTTGCTCGAGATAAGCAGGTTGTATGTTTACGGACACACACACAATTGGTCACCTTGCATAGAGACCTGCTTGGTGACGCCTTCACTCTGTACTAGCGGATATTCTTTTGCATTCTGCTACAGACGATGGTAATATGATCAGCAACAAATTGCTACACAGAAATGCATCTGTACCTTCTGGCTGAAAGAGCTACATAAAGCTTCTGCAGGTGCTATACTTTTTGGTCGTTCTGGAAGGACACAGAAACTTTAACTATGCACTAATTCCGGAGACAATGAACCACCTGTGAAACACGTTAAGGAGCCTAGCAGTATCAGACAGTGACATATCCTCCACTCTATCCCCATTTCCTGGAATTTTATCTCCATTTCACATTCATTTCTAAGAAATACCCTTTTTATAATTAAGAATATCATGATTTAAAATCTCAATTATTTGCAGGTGAAATAGAACAAATTTCTTTATTTAAAAATCCCATAAAGAATTATTGATTCGACACTGCAGTCTACCAACAATACCTGTTGTGAGACTTTGAGCATCAGTCCTTCCGATCTTCTTGGAATACTTTTATATATTGTATATTGTATGCATGTATTCTAGGAATGAGCGTGAATATCTCCAGCGATCATGCTCCAACAAATGTCCATGTAAAAAGCAGTAACGCAACATTCATTTCTCATTATTCAACAATGGCTAGTATCGAACTTCGAATCATAATCCAATATAAAAGTAAATATACTGACAAAATTGCTCACACTATTTATTTTAAAATGCATTAGCAAATAAAAATATTTGCTTTCAAATACTGTTATTTTAGAATTTATTTGACAATGCATTCAGCTTTCATTTTCATACAGTTTATAATAAATATACAATTTATAATTATCAATAATTTTTATGCTATAACTGACTTATAATTCTCATTTTTATATAATATGTAATATTACTATAAAAGAAAAAAGTTTTCATCAGTATAACTTATACTTTTATAAATACGATGAAAAAAAAATCATTCCTATGCCATTATTGAAAGACATTTTAATTCAAGAAATTGATTACTAGTCTTATGAATGTTTGAATTCCAGTTATATACATTTTTCTTAATATTTGAATTCTACCTATTTTTTCAAGCTGTAATTATTCCACATAAACCAAATTTTAAATTTTATTTAGAAATATATAGCGAAATTTTTTTGAATACTATGTATGAAGCTCATATAAAATTACATTTTCAGTGTTTTTATAAATCATTTTCATGTTTTCCCTCATAAAATTATATATTTATAAAAATTGTTACAAAAAATGTATTCATATTTAGTTAGATATTTATATATAATCATAAGTAATTTAAAATGAAATAAAGAATTAAAACTTTACCAAATGTTTTTCTATAACCAATTATATAATTGATTTGACATTAAATAATTTTTAATAAAATTTAATATCGAAATTTATTATATTTTTATACTTTACGAGTTAAATTCAATGAGCAAAATAAAGACTGATTGCTAGATATAAATGAATGCTGCCATAAAAATGATTGTCTTCTTTCTTATTGCATTTAAAAAATGATACCCCTTTTACAAACTGTCTACTGTGCATTATAATTAATGAAAATTTTCAGTTCTTCCCATTATCGCTTCTGGAACAAAAGAGAGCTAATTTTTCATTTCCTGATGAAGGAAACCATGAAGAGCCAGTGACCGATGTACTATTAGCTACAAACAGTCGTGTCCATTTAACTTATATGAATCAGAGATTTCTTTTTACGTCTTTTTTTTAAAAGATTCCAAATCTCCAAATCTTTTATCATGATGAAAGCACAGTGATTTATTTTTTGCTTGCACACGTGAAGTATCTAGCCATTTTAATTCCAGTGTAGTAAACAAAAAAGAAGTACCCAATAAATGGAGGAGAAAATGTTGCTGTTCATCCGTAGGGGGGACAGGGGACGGGGCCTCAGCTGTGAGAGTTTCCGAGGGGGGATTACAACCCTATGGTCCACTTCGTCACCATGACAGCAGATTATTGGCGGAACGCACCAGCCGCTGCTCACCGGCAATGGCGACACTTTATTCCCTGGTCGTTAACTGGAGTTGGCCCGATGGACAGCAGGTAGCACCTCCGCGACAACGGACAACAAATTCTGCAAAGGAGTATCCTGTTGCAGCTCCCTACCTTTTCATTCTGCTGACGACATTGCATCGTTTGTCAGCATAACTGTTCTTAATGGAGATTCCGAACCGTTTGTCGAGCGTTAAGCAACTGTCAAGTGATACTTTATCCCGAGTATATATTCACCAAATGGATTTTCCCAGAACCCTTCTTTTGTATTTTTTGTATTTATTCTCTAGAATGAAAACCAGCTATTCATATATATATATATATATATATATATATATATATATATATATATATATATATATATATATATATATATATATATATATATATATATATATATATATATATATATATATATATATATATATATATATATATATATATATATATATATATATATATGAGAGAAAGAGAGCAGCAAATTTGTGAAATAAAAAAGCAAAATGGGAAAAAGTATGTATTTATTAAATAATGTGAATAAATTCTTGTCAATTTAAAATTGCAATAGTATATAATTTTGGAAAAATGGTTGTTATATGCTTGCCTTGATAGTCATTTTATAAGAAAAATTTAAAATATGAATTTCATTTGTACTGAGAATCATAGCATTTTCTTGATTTCCACTGGGATACATTTGAATAAAAAAAAGCGGCTAAGATATAAATTGTATCATTATTATTTAATCCAACAGTAACTTGTTAATTTTATAAAGCATGCTATATACACTTCTTTCCTTTACTTATCCAATAACTAAAATTTTTAACACACACTCAAAATGCTTCAAATATACCCTTTTCAATTTTGTATCTGTAATCATTGCACAAGCAATTCTACGCAAAACATATTATGCAGAATGGTTATCATATACATGTTAACTTTCTCTAAGTTACTAAGTAATTTACAACTTTACCAATCCTGTTATATTTAAATGTGCATAGAGTTTATATAATTTATTTCTATCAACTATTTTATGAGACGAATATTTATAATTTAAAGTGAATTATTTTCATAGCTCTCGATTTAATTAATATTTTAAATATATAATTCAAAAATTAATTTCCCATAAATATTAAATATATATTTATAAGCGGATTTGAGTATCATTGATGATTAATTAAATAACAAATAGAAAGAAACCAATGAGTAAATAATTATGTATGAAGCAAATCTTTTGTGACATTTCTGAAAAAAAGTGTATCACTTTGCTTCTTCAACTTAGTTATAAAGCATTATTGCAATGACTTACCTGAGATCATTATATAATAGTAATAAATCTGTTATACATTCATTATTTTAACGCTAGGTCTCATCATTCGTGAGAATAAAATTTATGACCAAAATATGTTATGAGTATGAATTTTTAAGAATGCTGCGCTTTAGTTTGAAGACACTTCTGATAAGGATATAAAATATTTTCCCCATCATATTATAATTAAATGCATGCAACATTTGTATGTGTGAACTTTAAACATTTTATTTTTAAATAACAAAATATTAACTAAAATAATAAAATATTTTACTGTACACCAAAATAATAACAGCCACACAATTTTTTTAAATAATTTATAAAATGTATAACATTCAATCATTATTAAAAAATCACCTTCTTCTTTAGTTATTGCAATATAAGAAAGTGATGAAATTCTTTAAAGTTTTGGTAATGCTACAGAATGTGAAATAAAAGAAAAATGGTTTTCTTTTTGCATTTTAAAATAAAATTACGTACATTGCTGTGAATGAAAGAAATTGAATCAGAAAATTGTATGATAATATAAATTTCATGAAAGGAAAATTTCATAATAATATAAATTTTATATAATTGCATAAATTTTATGCAAACACATTTAAAAGTGACTGTTTAGTCTTTTAAATGAGACTTACAAACTTACCAGTTAATCAAGTGAAACTGGAAAATGTTAATTCTAAACAAACTAGTTTTAAGAATTAAATGGAAATTAAATGAATTAATTCGGTAGCAAAAAAAAACTAAAGTTTGAATTTAATATTAAATGTATAATTTTTATAAGACGCAAAACGTGAAAATATTTTTTAAAAATTTGCGAAATACTTATACGTTTTACTAAATGTCAAGCTGCAGATGTACCATCCAATTGATGAAGGTCTTGAATTATCCCAAAAATCAGGTACACAGTTAACATCCTAAAAATTAGGTGCCTAGTATAAAGTAGGATTTTAACACACCTATAATAGTACCTACCGTGTTAAAATAAATGCACAAAATGTGCAATATTATACAATAAATAATCGAGCATAAGAAATTATCAACATGAATGTTTACTAGATCAAGCTTCCAAACCCACAACTCCTCTCCAAAAATAACTAAGGTCTTTTGAATGCCAGAAACCATAAGACTTTGAGGGGATCTATTTAAAGAATATGAGATATTTAAGTGATAAGAAGATATAAAATTGAGGAATTTAGCCCTTAAATTTGGAGTTTCGTTGCAAAATATATTTTCAGAAATGTAAAATTTATTTCTTATCAAAAAGTTGAAAGTATAAATCGAATATTATTACTACTTAGTTTGAAGTTCTGAAGAGAAATAATTAAAAATTTTTTAACGATATTATTCCTAGCTATACAAAAATACTTCATTGTATTTTTTAAAATTGTAAGCCATACAAACATATTACTGTTTTCTTGCATCACAAAATTCAAATCTCAGAGGAAACAATCCCAATTGTTTGGTATCATTTCTTAGAAACAACTCAATGAGTTGATTTTTAAGCAAATGAAAAAAATATCACCTTGCTTGATAACTTGTGGAAAAATCTAATGTAACACACTTTATTGCCTTCATCCAGAGTGACTTCTCAAGATTTTTCTAAGCAGACACAGATAAATTAATCAATAATAGATCCACAATAAAGTATATTGATACCTATTGAAGTGTGCCTTTCTGGTTTTTTTCAAGCATACAATCTATATTGTCTTCCTTCATTTCATGATCTCTCTAGTGGATTCTTATGCTAGAAGTTTAAGAAGCAAAACCTCGGGCATTTTTCATGCGAGAAAGCAATCTCAGACACTCATCCTAAATATTTTTTCCTTCTTCCTCAGTGAAATAGTCATGAGATTTATATTAAATTGAAGGTATTTTAATTTTAAATTAGGAACTTAACTCTCCCTATTCTGTGAAGGTCCCGAAATTTCGTTTTCCTACCCTTTTTACTTTAACCTACTCTTTCTTTTCTTTTCTCTTTTGTTTGTTTTTCTCTTTTTACCCCTCCCCTTTATTCAGGAGAAAGAGAAAGATCGTGCAAGGAGTGAAATAGAGGAGAGAGTTTTGTTTGTGTGAGAGAGCAGCGGTGAAGTTTAATGACTTTAGTGCCTTACCTCACCTCCGTCGGACACCTTAAGCCAGCATAAATCCCCTGGCACAATTTCGAATGCATTTGCTTGATAGGTTTTACCCGGACGGATAGAAATGATGTGGAAAGCCTGTAATTCCAACGAGATTGAAATCTTAAAGCGTATGCACATACAGAGATCCGGGTTCGATCCTATCTCTCTTTCTGTAGATTTGACTCTGGAGGTCACCGAGTGAACCGCAAGATACGGAATAGTTCTGCTTGGGTTATTAAGGATTTATTTGTCACCCGCTCTTTTAACGGCAAGACTGCGCTTCAGTATGTCTCGAGAAGAACAATTTCGTTAAGCATGGGCGTCTTGATTTTGAGAACATTTCGATGCATTTTTAGGTAGCTCGGAAATATATTAGAGATTTGGTTTCTAAGTCTGCTTACTGATTTATGAAAAATAAAAAGATATTCTTAGGGAAAATAAGAGGCGAATCCTACCATTTCTAAATAGCTACCAAAGAGTGAATTATAAATTCAAATAGTGATTTCTAAAGTTTCGTAAAAATGAGCTCCAGGCAATAACTTTTGAACTAAATATTTTATGCACATATTGCATTATTTATATATTAAAGCTCTTGATTCATGTTGTAGGGAGGTTTTCCGATATAAAATGAAAAATATAAAAGTTAATAATTTATCTAATAATTCACAAAGTTTGATCATTTAACAACATATAATTCTTGGAATTTAAAATTTGAAAATTTTAAAAATGTTTTGAAATTTTAAGTAACTGAAATCATTTTAATCATTATTAAACAATAGATAATAGTAAAGACAACATTATAATATACTGTATTATTTATCAAACAGCATTCATCATTAAGATATATTACTAAATAATATTAACACATTTAACAAAATTAAATATTGTATAAAACATTCAAATTTTAAAATTTTTCTAATATAATTTTTACAAAGTAAGAATACTTTTTAGATACGAATGTGTAAATATGTACAAAATATGGTGGCCATTTATAATATTTTACAGCATTCAACATTTCTTTTGACAAATAGGTAATTTGAATACAAGTTTCATCAATGGAAAGATTTTTAATGTTTGTCAAAATTTTAAATGAAAGAAGATATATAAATATTGATTACGTTAATTAAGATAATCTTTAAAAATACGTAAAATAGCTCATATTTCAAAAGATTTTAAAAGTAAGTTATTTTCTCTCTCTCTTCTCTGTGTCAAAGTAAAAAACAAAAATTAGATCTGTAATCTTTATAATTTTTAATTTTTATATTAAAACCAATTGGTTTAAACATAAAATTAAAAATTAAATTAATTTAAGAAAATTATATATTTTTTAAAAATAATATAATAGTATTATTAACGCACTAATATATGTGTAACTCATATATATTGTGGTAATGCTTGTTATGGTGTAGCCTTTAATTTAATTGTGTGAGATAAAAAATTTTAAATAAATGAACTCTAGTTATAAGTAAATTTGAGCCCAATGTTTTTTAAAGAAAACATAATATGGAGAAATAATCAATAAAAATTGTAATACGATATTTTAATGGTTTTTATTGTCTATAGCTTTTTATTTCTTTGATAACCAGAAAAACATTATTGAAAAAAGGTATGAAGTTAAAAGTTTAATTGATATAGCTACGAAATGGCTACTCAAGTGATCCAAAATATTACATTAATTTTATGGATGTTTCATGCAATAGTTTTAGATATCTTGTGAGTGTTACCAAAGACATTTCTATACTGTACTGGCTTCCAAATGTTAAGGAACAATATGTTTGTCAAAAATCACAATAAAAAAATTGATACTGACAATAAAATGCATTGTTTACATAAATAATAAAAATGAATTTATGCAAAAATTCTAGCCACCACTTTTTTTGATTGCAAATAACATGTATATATGAGTGATAAAAAATATGCTAACATTCGTAATTGCGCGTGTAGCTTTTGTTGATATTCAACATTTGCTAGCAGATTCGTGAAAATGTTAAGTGGGATCCCGCAAAGTCATTGAGGTAGGGGTGGCAGGATTGATGGAAATGGGGATGTTGAAATTGATGATGCTAGGCATCTTAATTCGTCTTGCTGTGTGTTTCATCGTCTCTGCAATCAATAGAAAACAAAAGCTTCTAATCCATTTGAAGATGACCACAAGCTATGATGACAAAGATTGCCACACATCTGCAGAAAACTGATATTTAGCTATTTCGGCTCGAAGGAGAAGAAGCATTTCTCTGTCAAAATTTGTTGCAGAGCTTATCACTATTGTTTGTCATCAGAGATCCGTGATCAATATCAAGGAGAAGAATATCCGCAAGTACATGGAGTAGACATCTTCACCATGAATATCTCTATGTAAAGCGACTCGTTATATATGTTCTCCTCAATGGGCGACAGAAAAGGATCCATGTATCTTGGGCAAAAGAACATGCTTTCTGGACCATACAGCAGTGGACTTCTGTATTTCTTACGCACAAGTCCAAAATCACGCTTGAGAGCAATTCAGAATTTCTGCTGATGTGGAGGGAACAAAGAACCTGATACCATCACTCCCACACAGTCGAAAGTAAATGCCAACAACAACAGATTAAAAAATTCAGAAACTCTTGAAAGAAATGTCTTGTTTTTCTTAGAATTTTAATGACTGTGGAGGATTTTTTAAAATTTAAATAAATGGAACATTTGATAAGTAAAAGTTCAAATTTGAAATATTTATTAAACTTATTTTATTCAAAAATTCTTTTAGTACCATGAATGCTCATACAATTTCGAAACTCTGATTCCAGTTCCTCAAAAGCTTGATTGATTTTGCATTAAATGTATAATATGTACTTTTAAATAAGGAATGATTTCGAAAAGATTTAAGATGCAGATGATTATCATTTTTAATTCATTAGATAGTTTTATGCCAAAATACTTCTGAATATTGATAAAATTAAACACTGTAGTTTAAAAATTGTAGTTCCGATAATAAACCAATATTTCAAATCAGTCAATATATTTTAAGGAAAAGCTTTTTTTTTTATGTATTAATCATTTTATAAAGATACTGTATACTATAAAAATTAATTAGTTAATCACCTGATAACATGCTGAAAACTAATAAGCTCTTTCAGGTAAAGAAAACTTTTTGGAAGAAATTAACAGTAAAATTAGGGGAAAAAAAGACATACGTCATTTTACACTCAGCATTTTTATACATCCCTCATTTAATTAGCTCCTCAGGTTTTTCGAGTGATGAAAAAAACTATGTAAAACAAGATATTTTTCTACTATCCTAGAAATTTGTGCATTCATATCTTTAATTATAATTGTGGATAAAATATATATTATTCTTAAATATAAAGGATTTGATTTTAAATATTTCACTTATCCTTCTTTGCTACTTGTAATGTCAAAAATGTATTTCATCACTGTATCATTTAAATATTAACATTATTAAAAATTTTACACCGTTGAATTAAATTTAGATAATTGAAGAATTAATTGTGAAAAATTGTAAGATCACTAACACATAAAATTTATTTTGCTTAGTTTATCGAATCTATTTGAATTTTGCAACTTGAAGATGAATAAATGAAAAATAGAGATAAATGGGTGAATTCTTTAGCCATGCAAGGTGACAAACATTGCAGCCTGTAGATTTTGATAACAGTACTGCCACTGACTCCAGTACTTGATTCCTTCCTTTAATAAACCCATCTAAGAGAATGAGTCACTTAGATATTGTGAAATTTTACAGAATCATAAATTTTTCACAAATTTCAATTCCAATATGAATTTAAGTGAAAAGATCTCCCACTTAATTTTAAAAAAAATTTTTGAGCAGTTCACGGTTTTTTTTTTAACAGATTTATCACCATTCTTTCTCGTGTGGCCTGTAAAGATATTTAATAATCTCTTTTATTCGAAATTCAGGGTGGTTGTCTTCAAGATTCATAAAAATCCAGCTGGATTAATGCTACATAATCATCAATTTATTAATAAAATATGCATATTAAAATATTTATATTTTGTATTTATCAAAACATTTCACAATTTTTTCAAGGATAAAGAAACAAATTTCTTTCAGTGTTCGATAACAACAGTTATCAACAATGAAAAGCCAAAAGAAAGACTGATTTCTGAATTTCTGTTAGAATTATTAATTAAATATTAGCTACTGATCTTAAATAAAAAATAAATTTGACAATTTCAACCCCATGAAATTATAATCTATAAAAACATTGATTTTTATAGATTATAATTTCATGGAGTTGAAATTTACGTTTGATATTTCTCGACTAATAGTTTGTTGTAGTCGTAAATAAAAAAACTACTTAGTAATTTAAAAATGCTGTTATATAGTTCTTAATAAAAAGGAAATATGTGTAATTATTTGGAAATCAAAAGATTATAAGTTATTTTTAATTAACTGAATCATCTGGACACGCACAAATATATAAAACATATATTTAGATCCATCCATAAGCAAGAAGACACGCAATGATTCTAAGCGGCATTATTAAATACATTACGTTTAGCAATAAAATATATATATTCCTAGAATTATATTTTTCAATATTCTGTAGGCTTCAAGAAGATAAATCTATTAAATTTTAAATGGAAGAGCAAAGTTTAGGAAAATGCATTGTAGAAATAAAAAATATATGCATTTTCCACATTATTTAACTTTACAGTAGACTTCCATAGACTCTACCCGCGGCACCAAATAAGAGTTGAATTCTTGAAACGAAATCTTTGCAGTTGGATTTCCATTTAAATCCGAATACTTTAAAGATAAAGACGCAATTCCGTGAAATAAAATAAAAGATAGCTTGCTGAATAGAAGAATGGGAAGACATTGAGGGAAGACACGAAAGGATCGGATGGTGGGTATCTGGGAAGGGGGAAGCGGATTGGCAATATTGAATTGCAAGGTGTTTCTTCAGCAAAGACTTTGGCTATAACGTTTACGCTCAGAAATTTTTCTTCCCCATTTCAATTTCAGTTGTTATGCAATCAATACCACGTTCAAGTGTTCACATTCAGCATTTATAGCAGTTGAAATATAAAAAAAGGTAAGCATAAATTATTTGTTCGTAGAAAAAGTTTTGTAATATAACATATGTCCTCTACCCATTTTATTTCTATTTGATAAAACCTGTTTAGTAACAGGTTTTAACCTCGAATTTGAAGGAAAACACTTTTAATTAGATTTTCTTAAATTTATGTTAACATATATTTGTAGCATTTTCTGTCATCAATACCAAAATAGTTCTCGTATAATAAATTTGCATACATAGACAGTTGAAAATATACATGTAAATAAAACTTAGAAAATCGAAAAAATCAACTTTCTTTTATATTACACTGAAGCAAACACAATTACAATTCGAAAACATTGCAAATATATATTTAAGTATTGTGTACTTAATATTTGCATTAGTTTAAATGAAATCATTAAACAAAATAGAACTTTTGTCTCACAAAATACTGAATTATTTATGAATAAATTTATTTGTTTTATAAAATTATAATTAAAATTTTTTAAATCATTACAGATTTTATTAATTTGCTATATGAAATCATTTTGTTTGAAATAAAATTAAAATTTCAGCCAAAACACTTGTTTGATCTCATTTTTCTTCTGGCTTATATAAACTGCCTGACACTGAAAATCCAACACCAAAAAGGACAGGCTCAAAAATGTAGAATTTCAGTGTAGTGTCACCTTACAGAGTTATACAAATGATATGAAATGCGAAGCTCCCCAGCGCACGTAAAATATCATATAAAGTAAGGAACCGAAAGAGTAAGCAATATTCACGATGTTATTACTGCTTCGAAAATAATTGTTGAAAGTTTTTTTTGTTGCAGTAGATGCCCTTAATTGCAGAGAATGCCATGCCATCGTCGATGGAATCAGTTCCAGCTGACAGGCGAGTTTACGAGGGGTATGGGGATTGGACTGAGAAGGGTAGGTTGGTCCTTACAGCAAATCACAGCTGAAGACACCTAGATGATTCCACAGGGCACTGAGTGTGCTGAAGATGGTTAGAACAAGTTTGCGGAGTGCCTGTTAAGCCAGAGTTACGTCAGCAATTTTGGATCGATGCGTCCGAGTCACCATAGTTTGCGGCACCATTGTGCATGATTTCAGGTCACCTCTAGCTTTCATTCACTGCACTATGACAAGTCAACGTTGCGCGGATGGTGTGTTGTGACCGGTTACACTCCCCTAGATTCAGAAAGCACTCAATGCTTTTTATCAGCAGGATAGCACTCCACCACCCATTGCTCGCATCAACCAACATATCATGCAATGTGTACAGCTTTTTCTCTGGTCACCGAGCTCTACAAATCTCTCACCAATCGAACAAGTTTGGGATTTGATTTTCAGCCATATGTAAACCTTGTCACTGCCTGCTTCGGAAGACGCACTTTGAGAAATGGTTGACAAAGAGTGGAGGCCCATTCTTCAGGACGACAACCGTACTCTCATTGAATCTGTACCTAGACATGTTGCTACATGCTACATGCTACATGCTAGACATGTTGCTATGAAATTTCAAACACGTCCAGTAGACCCACCAATAAAGAAGGATAATACGATACACTAAGGTAGGACAGAGAAAAACTGTTTGGTCAGTGTGTCTAATCACAGTGGAGAGGCCCTTACATGCTTCCAAACTACACTGCATGGTGCAAAGATAGATGGAAGAAGAAAATGTAACGTACTCCAGAGGTTACTTTACTGTTAATGTCACATTAGAATGCATGGAACAATCCATCTGAAAGCTTGCACTAGCCATCCTGGAGACCATTTTCATTAGTTTGTGGTATAAGCAGGATATATTAAAGCTTTGTCTACCATATAGAACAAGACATTATTTACCTATTGGCAAGTTATAGTCTACATTCATGGCATCTTTTATCACTGTTTTCATTGAACCAAGAGTACAGACGAACAGTTTCCAGAAGTATCTATACCGAGCTTTGTAATCTTCGAAGTGACATAATGTAGTGCTTTCAGACGAGCCCTATTTTGCTTACATAACAACAGCTATCTTATATGTATATCTCTCTGACCACATGAAGATCTATTGCGGCATCAGCTGAAGAGAGCCATATCGTGTGAAAACGCAGTGATCTACTTTGACTAACAATGATCTTCAATCTGCTTAAAATAACTAAGTTTGAATGCAGAGTAATATCTATGGTAGAGGCCTTTGGCAAAAATATTTTTTTCATTATATTATCAAGAAAATTGACAATTTCTTGGTGAAATTAACTGTCTTTCTACCAAGTAATTATCCTGTATGAGAGAGAGAAGTATAATGAAACAACGCCATGCGCTCGCATATGCGTATTAGCTGATATGTCTCACACACAGAATTCTCTGTGGTTTTCATCAAAACTGCTAACGCTTCATCGTATTTAGCTACCGAAGGATTCACTGGAGTCAGCATTTACATTTTACATTCTTAATAGATTGCTCAATAAAAATTTTAAAAAAATGTTTTGTAGTGTTAACCACGATGCCTGCAAAAGTGTAGACCTTGCTTTAGCCAAAAAGTGCGAAAATGTATGATAAAAGAGAGTAACATGTTGTAAAGGTGCTATAAATAAAACAGTGTATTATTGTGTATAAAACCATTAAAAATCACAAAATAAAAAACAATTCTAAAATCATGTATATTGCAATTTAATTTTGCAATGAAGCAAACTGAGACTCACATGTTATTAGCAATAAATGTGAATCATGAATTTAATTAAAGAAAATATTATTTGCAATCAAAGTAAATAACATTTTCCTTTTTTAATATCAATGTTACTACCATTGTTACTAGTACTTTTCAGACCCTCCTGAAATGATGAAAAGCCTTAAAATGACAAACAATTTCCTTATCAATTATTATGGTTTTTCAAAAACTTCAACTTACATTTTTTTAATTAATTCATTCTTCTTTTGTTGAAAATTGATCTTATGTTACATATTTGAAAGAAAATTAGGTAAATTAGCTCGTTATTACAATTAATAATAATATTTACAATCAACTAATATACATGCGCAAATCTGATAACAAATTTGTAATAGTGTATAAACTTAATTATTTGAGTAGAATTATATGGGCTATATTTACCTATCAATTATTTTGATAGGTAAATTATACTTAATATACCGCTATAGATGTCTGTTTATAGAGGATATAACATTTGAAATGCATACTGTGTTTATTAAATTTAATAATTCAATTTTAGAAATGTTAAATGTACACCTTTAACATTTCTCATTCAAATAAAACCTCATTCAAAACTAATTTAAAATAATTAATTCATTATTTCTCATCTTAAAATTAAATCAGTGTTTTTAATTTTTTAACAAGAGCTATTAAAGTAATTTTTAGTAGTTTATGAACTTGCATTTCATTCCATTCAACTACGTTTTTCAGTGCTAATGAATACTATATAAAATAGCGCTAAAATTATTGCACAAAAAATAATTAGTTAACTTTATAACAAAATGAGAGATAGATGAATGTGGAATATGCAATTTTATATTTATATAAATTAACTTAAATTAATATAACGGATTAACAAAATCAGAATATACTTTGAATTGTGCTTCGTTAGTAGAAAAAAGCATCAAACATTTGAGGCAAGCAAGAATTTTCCTTCTTAAGCATTTTGAAGTAATTTTGTACTGAACTTCAGGAAACATAAATTAGTTCCTTAATAAATAAATGAATGAAAATATGGCAAAAATTTTTTTAATTTTAAAAGAGTCCACAGATTTTATAAATTTAGGTTTAAAAATAAATTCAGTAGCATATTATGAAAATGCATCGAATATTAAAAGTTTTAACTCAGTGTAAAGCCATTTGAATTTTTCTATTTCTTATAGTTACTGGCGTTAAATGAAATGTTGAATAGGTAATTTCAAGAAATCTATACGGCCAAATAATTTTATGCAAAACGGATTGAATAAGTTGAATATCTTATGTGCTGTTTCTTACTCAAATGAGGAAAAAATGTAGAAATATTCACCATTAAAGCAATAAAAGACCATTATCTGAAATACAAAAAAAAAAAAACTGATTAAGTTCAGAAAAAAATATCTGTATTAAGGACCGCTACTGAAACTTTAGTAAAAATTGTCTAGTGAAACTAGGTCAAACGTAAAAGTTTCTTTGATCTTTGATTCAAAATACCAAATACTTTATGTGGACTGCTCTAGAAACTATTAGGAATTTGCCATATCATCATTTTATCACCATTTGGAATGATTGTGGAGAAAAATTCGTGATTATCATATAATCAAATGAACTAAAATTGCGATTACTTGACTTGAAAATGTGATTTTGTTTTTCTTGGTAATGAGAATGTAAAGGTTATTAAATTTAGTAAAATAAAAGATTGATATTTAAAGCTTAATTTCTATGCATCATTTGCTTTAATCATTTCAGAAATTTAAAAATAAAACAAATTTCTCGTTCTGTTCAGTGTGATAAATCGCGTTTATGTACAAATTTAAAATTTCGAGTTAAATGGGATTTATTTGGAAAATTTATTTTACCTAGATATAAAGAAGAATATTTTCTAAAATATATACGCTGTACTTTTAATTTAATAGTCAACTTTTTTAATTTTCATGAAATTTCAATAAACATTTTCGAAATAATTATTAAGGAGATATTTTCAGGAAATAACGATACAATTCAAATGAAACATAAAAGTTAAAATAATTTGTAACTGATGCAAACAAGTGTGTCAGTTATATTAAACTCCTAAAATGTTTACAAAATTTTCTGATGCATAAGAGTGTGATATTGATGGAAAATGATGAAGGAATGTTTCAGTAATTTTAAAGTCATATATATATTTGGATTTAAAAAACTCAAACACGCAAAAAAATATTAATTTCATATAAACTCGAAATTGTTTTAGTAAGAATTAATACAGTAAGCACTTTTGGTTTCTTAAAAAATTAAAGTATATTTGAATAAAAAATTGCTTCAAAATATAATAATGTTGTTAAATGTAAACAAAATATATTTTCTCTTTTATATATACGATTAAATAAATTCAAATTATTTTGCATAATTTAAATTCAATAAGTTATATTGAACTTTTCTGTCCTTTTCATTCATAAAACGTGCAAGGTTTAATCAACTTTTTACTAGGGCCTCTCATATCTATTCACATTAGATATTTAATTATACAAAAGCATAATAAATTTAAAATATGAATATACTTCTGAAATTTTCACATTTATAATTTTATTGTTATTGGTTTAATAATATCAATAATTTATTTTATAATCTGCTTTTCTGTTCAAAAATTTTGGTATTGTCCTTTTAGGACTGAGAAAATTACATTTAAAATAATAGTTTTCTTTGTTCATAAAAATTTGAAATTATACTTAGTGTTTAATAACTAATCTGATAATCGTTATTATTTCAAAAGTATGCTTTATCATTTTATCTTTTATGAGTAAAAATAATAATAACTTGATTATAGTCCGTTTTGGTCTCTCAATAAAATGAATGCATCCGTAACTTATGTCCAGTTTGATATTTCCGAGATTTCCTTCCTTAGAAATGACAAAATTACTATATTTTTAACAGAAAATCAAGAAAATGTATTCAATACTTTCATAAAAATCATTTTCCTTATATAACTATTTTTTGTTTGTTTTAGTAAATTCGCATATTAAAATGAATAATTTTAATTTTTTTACAAAAATGATTACTTGATGAAAAATAATTACATTATTATTCCAAATGTTAATCCGATTAAGTTATTATTCGAAAAAATTGCCCTTTACTATTGAAATTTATTCGCTTGCTAATTTTTCATTAAAAATCAAAATAAAAAGCTAATTGTTATATTCTAACCCTCTTATAAATCATTGGATTACTATATTTTTCAGATTTAATTGATATTTCTAAGATCATCCACCCTTTAAATCATATAATGCTTTTTATTGTAAACTTTATACTTTCTATTAACTCATTATAGGAAACACTTCATAGGTAAATTATAAATACAATTCTCCTTATAGGGCTTAAAAATTTATGTGTACTGATGATTTTGAAATTTCAACCAGCTTATATGCATTGAAATGTAATAAAGAAAAGATTAATTCATATATTGAAAAATAATACAATTCAACAAAAGTTTATTGAAATTAGCTCACACAAATTATTTTCATTAAAAATTAGTAGATAAAATCTTGATATATAAGTGAAATGCTTACAAAAATGCATGGAAAGGTAGTTTTACGATATAATGGGGTGATTTTCATTCTTTTAAGTTAATATCAAAGCTCCTATATCGAGCTTCATGGTAGAAAAAAATTGTTCAATGCGGCATAAATCACGAAGTGTATTCTAACTCAAAGAATGTGACTTTGACAGCCTGAACTTATAAAATAGATTACATTGTGGTCGCTTCAATAGGTTTTTTAAGTTACTCTATGTCATTTTAAACTATTCTATATTTCTAATTTTTGACTCTATCAATTTAAAAATATAAGTTTCTTGGGTAAGATTTAACTGTCGTAAGAAGTTAGACAATTATTTGAATGAAATGAAATAACTAAATAATTTAGGAAACAATTTTATATAATATTAAAATTTTAAAGAAGCTTAGTTGAAATTTTGCTTTGATTGAAATATATATCAGTGCGTGAAACTGCATATATATACTATATTTATATAGACACACACATACTTATATATCATATATATATATATATATATATAAGATTGTGTAAAACATAATTTCAGTTTCCTTTGGTGAAAATAAAGAAAATAAAAGGGTATTTTCTTCTAGTATGATATGTAAATATTTTATTGAATAATATCTTTCCTATTTTGATCCAATATTTTTACCAACTTTCGGACATTAGCTTGATTCTTATAACATGAAACTTCTGCTATTACAGGCCAAAAATATTAAAAAATTTTATAGATTGGAACACGTAATAATTTAAATGTAACACTATTGCATAATATATCTGATATAATAGTAGTTACTAGAGTTGTAGAATTTTTAACTGATATCAAAACTTTTTGGAATTCGGTAAGTCACCAAATATTTTTACAGGATATATGGGATAAATTATTACACTCATTATAATATACTGATGTTGGTTTTTTTTTACAAAATGCTTCTTACTTTTATCAGACTATTATTTGTCCTAATCATTTCAAACTTTTTGATGGTAAGCATTTTACATCACATGAGGATGCCGTTATCTTTGTGCAACACAATTCTTTTATCAATTCTAGTTTCTTTTTTTTTTGTGTGAGTGAATAATTCAATTTGTTTTCTTCATGACAAAATACATTTGATAAGAATTGACTGGGGTACTGTCAGATATAAATTGGAAAACGATTTCCTAGGAATAACACTTTACACAAAACATCAACTTCCTTGATAAACATCAGTTTTCGAAGCCTTTTGATATGGTTTAACTTTCATTCTTCATGATTGTTGCAGACAGCCCGTTCTTTGTACTCAATAAGGATTCACTTAAAATAAATCATTTTCTTGAGTTTGAGACGCAAACTATAAAATCTAAGGCGACAAATATGATTATTTTTCATTATAATCATGTCGAACCTATATGACATGTTTTGAAACTAAATAAGCTGTTTCATTTGATTAGGAATTGTATTTCGGTGGTTTACATCAATCAATGCAAATATATTGTTGGTATCAGTTGCTGACTTTCTTGAAACTGAAGATAGTTAATTTTGAGATTACTTTAACGAAAATTCACAAAACTGTTTTAGCTTTGGCCTTTTGTTAATACACATCCGTTCCATTCTGATCGAATATTCTGTTCCTTAAACATCATTTTTGCCTTTTTGATATTAAAAAATATATATTTAGAGATCATTTCTTTCATATTTCTATATTTGATAGAGTACAAAGTAACTGTTGCGCAGAATCAAACAAACGCTTTTGCAAACAAATCTTGCTACAGTTTCTGACCAACACATAATATCCTTGAGACTTGAAACTATATTTGGCTGAGAAAAATGCTATTAAGTCCTCTGTTTGGAGAAACAAAGTTATTTTTTTCCAAATAACCCAATTATATAATGTTTAAAACTTCACTCGCTATAAAAAGTACCTCGTAATTTTGATGGCAACAATAGCAAAAGCGTATTCATAACAAAATCAGAAATGAACATCTCTAAATAGGATTTTTCATTCATATTTTAATAACAGCAAGTTCCTTTGTTATTCTCTTTTTACAATGCATAATCTACTCTAGTCTGAAACTTAACTTATTTTGAATATGACGTATGTATATTTTCAATTTAAAACATCAAATCAAAATATCTATTCTCGTGTTCTGGATATAGTGTACAAATCTTTTGACATGAATATAAATGTAGCACACATATTCTAGATCATGAAAGTCTCTCACAAAGGAATGTTAGTCTCGACAACCTCAACTTTAATCAATTATGTTTATAGTTCTCATGTTGATTTAGTTCTCTTTACTTATTTTGACTACTAATACTAGTTATGACTTAAAAAATTTAAGTGTCATTGTTACTAATCATTAATTGTCTAATAATATCAATTTTTATTCCTATTCAAAATTACTAGTTAAAGTTAATAATTGAACCAGTATATTCTTTAGTAATTTCATAATAGATTTGCTTTTGAATATTTTATAATAAACACAGCAACTTCTATGAAAGGAAAGTATGTCATGAAAATTTAAGTGTCATTGTTACTAATCATTGTCTAATAATATCAATTTTTATTCCTATTCAAAATTACTAATTAAAGTTAATAATTGAAGTAATCTAAAAAAGAATTTAAATAATGTTCACATTTACTAACATAACTTTTAAGCAAATATTACAAAAACATTTTCTTTTGCTACGAAGAAAACTGAGCTCTAAGAATCCTCTCAATCAATTTCTTATATCATAAAAACTATTTGATTCCAAGTTCTTTCCATAAAGATTGTTTTAAATGTTTGGAGAGAGAACAAGTCGATTAAGATAATCTTAGAAATGCATAATATTTTTCAGGAGACTTCGAGGCCAAAATTTATTTTTAGAAATATTTTGATGTGCTTTGAGGCAATATGGCTCCTGATCTTCTGAATCATTTACTTGCGATTTGGTTGTAGCGAGTTTCAGTTGCCTATTTCTTCTGTGTTGTAAGCATTTACGCACCTACCCATTTTTGAGTCACCATCCTTGAACAGACATCCTGTTTCTTTCTCTACACCATATCAATTAATTAATGCTTGTATTGAGTCCTTAAGAAACTTTCAATTTACAAGCTCTCTCAACTTGAAGGTCTTAAACTACATTCATGAAACGAACCTGCAAACTTTCTATAAAGAGAACGATATTTTTCATTCTTTCGTTAGACTTAAAGTAAGCGAAAAAAGTATTGTAAATTTTATTAAAGATATTATTACAACCTCTGTATTATTACTTAATACAATATAGATAATAAATTCTATTTTTAGCCACGATGACATTTAATGTTTAATATTGAATAAATGTACACCCAATTATATAAACGAACATAAAAAAAATGTCTTGCAACAAGAATATCTTAACGGTTGTAGATAGTATGATGGCATAAAACCAGTGAGAATTATTAATATTTTCTTCAATTTAAATACTCAGTAACTACCACATTTCGGAAATAGACTTAAAGATCAGAATTTCCGTGATCTGTACATGTAGACAGAATATAGCAAAGAATGATTTAATATTAAGAGAGTCTGCTTAACACTCTATTATCAATTTGAGATCCCAATATTTTGAAGTTTCATAGTCCTTATGGTTTATTTTTAACTGAAAACAATTTTTTGTATTCATAATCTTAAAAGCAGATTTTAGACTACAAAGTTTCCTTAAATACCTCCAATTAAAATTTGATGTTTCTCTATGGAGACGAAAACGATTTTTCTTTCTTGTCTTCAGTGCAGTCTCTCGAATTCCACTTAGCAATTAAAGTTATAAATCTACCTTATTTTGCTGAATTTTTAGAGTTAATTTTAAATAAATTTTTAAGTAAGTGTAAAAGTTCCTCAAGGGAAAATACACTCTAAATAAAAGAAATTTTTGTAAACTGTAATCAGTTTCTTTCTAAAATAGTTAATATTATTTGAAAAGTATGCACAATGACTGAATTTAACTTATGATACGTTTAGAAATATTATTTGCAAAAATATAAAATATTTAGTGCAGTTATCTTCATAAAAATGTTGTGGTTGTATTAATTCTTGTTTAAAGTTATGATTTACAAGTTTTATAGTGCAAAACATCAATTGAAACTTTTAGTATAACCTTTCTTTTTAACCTCTATGAACCTTTAATCTATCTCGTTATTTTAAATTGCCATTTATGGTTTTGTAAACTATTATTTTGCTTCAGTATATGATCTAAGAACTTATTTGGAAAATGAAAACACCTTTCTACCCCTTTTCAATTAATTTTCATGAAAACTTACCGTGCTTTTGTAATGTCCTTTTGGAGTGAAACACCTTGGTTTTAATCTTGGCAATTTCAAATGAAAGGACATATTTCTTCGATATGGATTGCTATAGTGCTTGGGAATTTTCTGAATTTGTAAAACATGAATTTAAGTTTCCTTATAAATAGAATATTTTCGCTACAATAAATATGCTTATAATGCCTTCGAATGCTAAAATTTGGGTAAAATCTATTTAGCTTTGTCATTTCTGTATTGTTTTTATTATTAAAAATTTATTCCATTGTTTATTTTCTATTATTAAAAATACTAATTAGTTGAAAACCGGTTTTGAGCAATTAGATATTTTCGAAAATTTAGGGAATTGACAGTCTAGATACAAGATTGGTTGAAAAGCAGTTAATCATAAATTATTGATAACTTATATTTTATAGATTAATTTAGTGGATGTACTACTAGACTCTAAACTCTCGGGAACGACAGCCCATGTGGGCCAAGATCTACAGTGTCCATCTCTGTATTCCTGCCAAGAGGCCCTCGGGTGCGAAGCATATATCCCGATTAGATGGTCAGCCTAATGTGAAACCCCTAGTGATTAGTTCCTAAGCATGCTTTGTACTCAGTTTATCGACTGAAGGGATGAAAGGATCAGTCGACCTTGCTTAGAACAAGGTTCGAACCTCAGATCTGTGCTTTAAGAGAACACTACTAATCCAGTTGGCTTCTAATTAGGTGGATGTCAAAATAATTAATTTGACATAACTGAATTTAATATAAAAATTGCTCGTTATGGTTCATTGTAAAATAGTTTGTTTAATTTGTTCGATATAAAAAGTTTTGTTATGTTTGAAAATTTATTAAATACTTTATAAAATATTCAACTAAAGATCTCAACATTACATATAACATTAAAATAGCGAAAGTACTAAAAACTAGAAAAAGAAGCATTTAAGGATTTCAAGCAATTTCTATTAACAAAACATGTGATTCTTCAAGAGAAAAAAAAAACATCTATTGTATTAATAAAAGTGATTTGTTCATTACATTTTAGCAAAAAACTTACAAATTTTGCCTTATAATCAAAAGCAAAATATTGTTAAACATTAATAACAAACCCATGAAATAAAACTTAACTTGCATGTTTTTTATTCAATTAAATTTTCAATTTTCAAATTAATCTCGGGAAATATTTATAGAGTACATAAAATATTACTGATTGATGCACAAATATATTTGTATTAATTTTTTTAAAAATCAGGCTATAGAGACATATATGTGTATGTATACAAAGTGTTTTAATGAGACTGGCATAACCCCAATTTCAATATCGTAATTTATGAATTTCGATGGTAGTATAACAAGAAAAAAGATTAAATTACTCTTCATCTTCCGCACCATCTTCATCATCAAACATAAGTATATCTGTTTATACATGTTATTATGAATCTCTAGGGTATCTGTTTTTAATAATAGATAAAGCAGATGCATAAATCTGTTATTCACACATATGACACTTAAAAACATCCCTATATATCTTGAATAAATCCTGAGTTCACCGGAATTCATAGAACAAGTAGGTCTACAAAGAACCCATGAGCTCAAGCGTATGTCCTAATCAGTAACTATATAAAATGCATATTGTATGAATCCTTTTAAAGTCTTAAGATTTCCCTGTGAATTAACATTAGAACGTATTATTTGCCTGGCTTTTCAATTTTTCAAATAGAAGGACTAAATCTCTTTCAATAATATTTTTAATTAGTTGGTTGTAAATCAAACACTCATTACCAGAATTGGAGTAATCCTTACAGTACCTGTTATAATATGAAGCGCTTGGTTCTAGATAGTTTAAAATTTCAAAATGATACCAGGAGCAGCAAGTTTCAAAACTTCACTATAATAGCTAAAAATAAGTTGAATAAAGAGCTTGAGGGTGGCATTCAGAATATTACGGCTGAAACCTCATTTGAAGCTAGACAATCTCACTGTTCTTAAAACAATTTTCCTCACAAACGTAGTCAACATGTCTGCTCCAACTCAACATAGAATGAAAACGTCGACCTGGATATTTTGTGATGTCAGTTATTTGAAGAGCTGCACCCTTAACTACGATATTAAGTACAAGAAAACGCCTGTTTAAAAGGAAAACCTGGTAAGTTGTTTTAGATAGATTAATGGACGGGAAATTTTCAGAACACCAGATACTAAGCTTTTTAATGGCTCTATTCAGTGTTATATTTATCTTGCCCTGGGTGTTTTTTTCCCTATCTAGTTCACGTTGCTAGATCATTAGTGAAAAAAAGTGAGAAGAGCATCAGCGAACTGATCCCAGAACCACTCTCCAAATTTTCAGTCAAATCATTAATACAGACATTAAACAATATAATGTTCAAGACAGTACCTTTAGGAAGTCTCGACCGCATTTGGTTAAAATTAGAGTGTGTTTTACTATATTTCGCTGCACAAAACCACTAACCAAGAAAATCCCTTATCTAACGTAACATATTTTAGACAATATTAGCTTAGAAATCAGTTTAGATCTCCAGACCCTGTCATATGCTGACAAAAAGTTAAGAAAGGCAGCTAAAACAGAGAAACAACTGTTGAATTCCTACTTGATATTTTGATTAAAATATGCCACCTGTTGGACAGTAACGTGAAAACGTTCGAAGCCAGCCTGAGACATACATAAAAAGCCATAGTTCTTCAAAATCCATGTTAGTTTTGCAATAACCATTCGCTCCATACTTTTTCAAGTGTGATAGTAAACGATATAGGTCAGTAAGCGTCAAATTGATTAGAAGGCTTACCCTGCTTATGTAAAGGGATCAAAACAGCTCTTTTCCAAGTAGCTTTTATCAAAAATCATAGAGGTATTAAAGAGAATTCAAGAAACAAGAGGAGAAATTTAAGATACGAGCTATTTTTGTAAATATTACAGGTAAATTTTTTCTTTGAAAAAAGGAAATTCTGAATGTCATTCTGGCAGGTGTGTGGTAAAACTAACCACAAAATGGTTAGTTTTACCACACAAAAAATGGTTAGTTGTTAATGGTAGCAAAAAATGACAGCAACATGAAACGGTTAATTGAGATAAGCTAACCAATACGGCATTTAAGATATTTATGTGGAACGATATGTAAATTTTTTTCATTATTGCTAGACATTAAACATTGTTTGTCATTCATCTCTTAGCTTCAGTAATACTTTCAATAAAATTCACGTACTCAGCTAGAGGTATTATCACATGTGTTTTTCTGGATCCTCAGTTACTGTTATTATGTACTGTGGCAATACATGATGCCAACTCTGCATACTTATCAATTAAAGAAACTAAAAGACAACACATGTTAAACATTTCTCTGAACTCTTTTATGTTGTAAGAATAAATTAATAATATAAGTTAATAATATTGTTCTTTGATTGTATGTAATGGGGATGAATGAAAAACTGATGAATTTATATATTATATATATATATATATATATATTTATAAATATATATATATATATATATATATATATATATATATATATATATATATATATATATATATATATATATATATATATATTTATAAATATATATATATATATAAAATTCTATATATTTCTGTAAGCTATTTAAAAATCTGTGCTTCTTTATATATTATGTCGCACTAATTTCTAGTAGTGGCTGAAACAAAATTAATTTCGATCATTTGATATTAATGCTTTAAAAATGCTAATGATATGATTTATTTTTACTAGTACAAGTAATTGTGTATACAAATTTGTTTAATTTGATGATTCTTTTTAACAAACTATATATATATGTATATATATATATATATATATATATATATATATATATATATATATATATATATATATATATATATATATATATATATATATATATATATATATATATATATATATATATATATATATATATATATATATATATATATATATATATATATATATATATATATATATATATATATATATATATACATATATATATAGTTTGTTAAAAGAATCATCAAAATTAAACAAATTTGTATACACAAATTACTTGTACTAGTAAAAATAAATCATATCATTAGCATTTCAAAGCATTAATATCAAATGATCGAAATTAATTTTTGTTTCAGCCACCACGCATTGAAATTAGTGCGACATAATATATAAAGAAGCACAGATTTTAAATAGCTTACAGAAATATAGAATTTTATATTATTTGAATGAGAATTTAAAGATCTTAATTATTCTTAGACATTTCACAAGAATTCAGAAATGAGGATTTGTATCAAAACAATTACTGTACTTACAAAATCTAACATTATCATATATCAGGTGATAAATCTTAAATATATAAATTTTAGAAAAAAAATCAAGCATTTTTAAGTTTAATGTCCTTAAATGGCATTGATGAGCTCAGAATTTATTTTTTGATTCATCATTCGAATCAAAAAATTTAATCCCTCGTCTTGTTGGTTGCAAATGATTTGCATTCAATTTTATGAAGCAAACTGGTGACATGTAATTTGAAAGTAATTGCAAAAATAATTCTCCCTAAAAAGTAACTGATTTTCAAATATCTGTCTTCCGTAACAAACTATGCCATCGTATTGATGACATATCATTTGAAACAGTAGTAACCTTGCAATATGACTAATATATTTAAAGCACATTAGACTTATGAGTTAATGAAAATACATATTTCTTATATAAAACACAATCAGTGCTATTTGTTCACAGTTTGAATAATTCATGACAGTGTTCACAAAAATGATAAATTTCTATAATTTAAAACATCTAGAAGAAAAGATAATTTCAAATTAATTAAAAATATTTAGTAAAAAAAAGCTTAAACTTGAGGGTAGTTCTAGATAAGAATGTTTATAGCATTTACTTTTATAGGTTAAAAAGGGAGCTGTAAAAATATTTATGGATAACTTTCATTACATAAATAATTTTACATCTCCTTTCTTTAATACTGAGCAGCGTTATTTTTACTATTATTTGTTTGATACAACAACAAAATATACGAGTTTAAATATTATACATAAATCCTATTATAAACATGGTTAGAGTAAAAAGTAGAAAGTTAAATTGCTTAACGAATCCTTTTGGAACCAAAATTCAAAAAATTCCTCTGAGAATTTTTTTCTGAGCCAGCCTGAATAATGTTTGAAATAAACATATAAAATCAAGCAATTTATAGATGCATATAAGAGCCCTTTTTTAGTTTAATAAGTATGATAAAACGTTTGAGATCTTTTCATGTTTACTTCATGTCAATGTGAACAATGTTATCGAAAATTAGCAAGAGTAAATTGATTTACAGTGAAAATTAAAGGAATCTAGCTTTTTTATACAGAATTAATTTTAAAAATACTTATATTACATTCAAAAAATATTCTAATTTAACATGTTTTGCATTATGAGCAACTTTAAAGTTCTTATATCTCAGTACCGGCTTATAAAACATTTACATAGAGCAAATTTACAAAATCAATGCTCAACTTCATAATGTGCACTGTCAACTAATTCAAAATTAAAAATTACCTAAGGTGTTCAATGTTAAACATAAATACAGATTTATAAAAGCAAATATTTCATTTTTAAAGACACTAAAGTTAATTTTATTGATTCATGTTACATCTACAATATTTGATTTATTTTGTAATTACATGTTCTTGTATTACATGCTTTAAAAATATGGTAATCTATTGTGTGACCTACTATAATTATTACATTTCATAATAGTAACTCTGAAACTATTTGTGCTGATCAGAGCAGGAAGAAACGTTATAATTTTCAATAATTATAAACATGAACGAATAACGATGTGAATCAAATAATACTTCAATAATTATTGTATAGATATAGATTGAATTTTTAACAAAGTTTAGCTAACTATATTAATAATTTGCATACATTTAAAATAAATAAAAATGAAAAATATAAATTTTTCACAAAATGAAATTATGAATTCACAAATAACTGAACGAAAATTTATGTAAATTTATCAGATACCTAAGACCACATAATTACTTTGGTTCTTTGATAGAAAATTACATTAAAATTGAAATCATATTGCTAATTTTTATTACTTTTAATACAACAGTTTATCATAAAGCATCATAGATTAAATATTTCTTTACTTTGTAATAACATGCAATGTTTTAGTATATACATGCTATTTAAAATTATATTAAAAGATCATATTTTTCCTTTGCTGAAAAAGAAAATCTAATAAAATCCATTAAAAATAGTTTTCGACACATAAATAAATCCACTCAGATTATCTGCATAAAGTATTTGTTTTAAAACACTGTATAATGTTCAGTAAATTTGAGCAATTTTCACACAAAGAATATTAAATAAATTAACAATATTCATAATAAGTTTCATTGAAAATTATTTCAGGTATTTAAACTGAGAAACATTGAAACTTGAAATCTCCCTTTATGTAGATTGTTTCTGAAATTTTTGAAAATCAAAATAAGAGCTCATTAAATATTTTATATTCCAATTGAAATACATTTGGTTAAAGTCTTTAAATACAGCCAATTATATCAGAATAAGCAAAAACATATCTTACCTAAGCTAATTGGATGTTCAAAATGGTATCTGACAGGTTGTTAGTGATAAACCTTAAAGAATGGTAAGAACAGTGGAAAACAAAATCATGTCAAGTATTTTTGTCTGTTGTTGAAACTGACAACACGTGCGTGTTCAAGATAAAATGTTTTAGCAAGCAAATTTCTGTAACTAATTAACCTCTTAAGAATAAAGAATTTTTTTCCTTAGTATTGTTCAGAAATGAATTAAGATCACTTAGTTTATATTATTTGGTATCACTTATGTTTGATGACAGAATGAAATTATACACATGTATGTATATATATATATATATAAGTTTAACTTAAGAACATTAAATTAATGATAGATAAGAGAACATTTTACATTTCCCAAAGTATTCAAACTAATTAGATTCTAAGATAAAAAAGACAAAAAGAGCAAGCAATATTGATATTGTTTAGAAATTTATATATTCTCCATAAAACTTAACGACAGATAGATAAGGAAAAGCTATAAAATTAAACGTATGCTGCCTGAAATAAAAGAACTATTTAAATGGATGTGTAATTTTAAAAATATTCTTTACAATGTTTTAAAATTTTAAGGAAAAAATATTAAAAGTTTAAAATTTTTATCCTTTAATTTTAAAATTTGCTATCAACCAATCTTTATAAACATGCAATATGCATTTAAAAAATCTAATTTCTATATATTTACTTATTTACTTGTGCTGCATTGCAATATATATGAAAGGCAATGACTTGTAAAATTTATAACAGAAGCATTAATATTATGTATTCATTTTTACACAACTATACATTATGTATCTAAATAATACAGATAAATTAATTTGTAATTATGAAAATTTGAGTAAATGATTTATGATGCTAGTAAAGGATTCTAGATTTAAAGATTTCCGTGGGAAATGGAAAAAATCCATTTAGCTTACTATTTTTCTTTCTCAAAATGTACCTTTAAATCACAAAATTGAATATTAAACCAAAAAGTAAATAAAATTAACTGTATATCTAAATTTAACATAATTTATAATTACAGTTTTTAAACATGTATTTATTCATAATATTTGCACTTATTTTGAGGGTTTCATTTAGTTTTAAGCGATACAATTTGTTTTAAATTTCAATAAGAACCTTTATTCAAAATTGAGCAGAAATGTTACGCGTAAAATAAAACTGCAATTCGCACATTTTATAACTTAGAAATTAATAAAAATATATTCATGATCATTATATTTATTCATAATTCTTATCATAATTTAATTCATAAAATTAAATTTAATTATATTTATAGTTAATTAATTATATTTATGCATTTATTATGCTTACACTTATAAATTAATACTTATAAACGAATTATATTTATACTTGATAAAAATTGTATTATATTATTAAAGTTACTTTTTTAACAATCAATGTAAGAAATGAAAAAAATTAAATTAATTTATAGAATTTAACTCTCACATAGAAGTTAAATGCCCCAGAAATTCTGATGAAAAGTATTTGTTTCGAAAGGAATTAATTAGTTATTTTGTCATTGTGAATCTATTATAATAAATTTTACTTAGTCGAGCAAAGCTATTTTACACAATCGATATTATTTTTTTTTCATTCAAAATTTTCTATCAGCACATCCCATTCTATTTCAAGGCATACTTTAAGATATCTCAAGCTTGATATTTAGTTTAAAGAACATAAGCTGCTCTGATAACATTAAGAACATTAAATGCTTTGCTCAATCATAAATCTTGGACAGTGAATGGAAATTAAAGCTACTGCATAAAATACGAATTGCGTAATCCAATTTCAATATCTATTTACCTGTATAAGGCGATTATATCGTTTAATTAGCAAATGCACAAAAGCACAGTATATAATCATCGTCCCCCAGAGAGACTGTGGAGATCGGCATAAATAATATAATTTAGAAGTTATGCACAGCCCGGATAACTACGAGATACGCGTCTTTGGATACCTTCAAATGCTGTGTTCTTGCCGTTTAGAAAATGGCAATAAACTGCAGTCTCGCTAGGGGAGCCCTTTTAATTGAAACTCGGAGAAGTTGAGCCTCACAACTTAAATACCTCTTTAGCTTTGGCATAAATGCATCTCCGTTTTGATTAGATGCTGTGGGTTGAATCATATATTAAGCCACGGGCTTCATCCCTCAAGTATAAATAAAATTAACAGCCATTTCACCTTCTGTGCTTACTTAATTGGATTCTTCTTGAGGTAATAAATTTCGAAAAGACTAGCGTGTACTGCTTACTCAGCTTCATATGTCACTGCATCAGTGAAGATCCGGCACTGAATGAAAATATTTACTCTCCTTCCTTTGGTCACAACGAATGAATATTTTAAAATATATAAGGCATTTTTCCAAACAGAAAACCTTAAAAATCATTTATTTTGCACTGAAAGTATTTTTAAACTCAAAAATTAAACTGTTAATTTAGTATCTAATTAACTTGACATTGATTAAGTAGGGAAAACAAAAATTATTTATATCAAAAATCTAAAGTTATATTAATCTTTTTCTGCATTATTAAATTGAAATGAATTTGTTTTATTATTAAGTATAGTGAATAATCACAAAATTATCATTTTTGAGTTTTAGTTTGGCAAAAAAAAATGTAATTCATACAAATATAAAACATCGTACTCTTAGCATAAGATATAAGAAATAATAAACATTCAAAATTTAAAATACTTCCTATTTCAAAATATTTATTGGAAGAAAATTTATTTAATAAATGAGCTATATCACATGAAAAATAAAAAACTATAATTCTTAATAATACAAATTTGTTTTATTAGACTTAAATAAGTTTAAACTTATTAATTGAAAGCATATTGAAGTGCTTGTGTTGTGAACTATCATTTCAATAAAACTAACTGTTTTCAGATTGGTATTTAAAAACTTTTCAGATCTTTTTTTGTATCTCAACCTAAATGAAACAGTTTTGATATACTTAGAATATACATCCCAAAACAGCATTTCAAAATTATTGTAATTTTTCGGGTGAAATATAAAAAAAAAACTTATTCTGAATTAGTTGTCTCTACTTTGTAAATTTAAAGTATAACAATGGCTTCAAATATTGAAGAACAAAGAAGTAAAACATTGATCTTTACAATCTTCATATTATTTAACTTCGTAGTGCAATGCATTAAAAGAAATTCAAAACTAATACTAACTTTCACTTGCAAACTGCAGTCCTACCCCAAAGAAAATCAAATATTGTGAATTGAATACTAGAAAATATGCCACGTATTGTGAAACAATCAGGGAAATGGATTGTTAACTGGAAGTGAATCTGAATTTCAGATAACAGTTTCGAATATTGAACATAAGTGGTTTGATACGATAATTCAAAATGGCAAACCAATGTTTCCTGAACCATCTACTATACTGCTTAAAATCAGTAGAATGCATTTCGTAACAAGACTTCTACGTCAACCAGAGCAACCTCCCCCCGCTAATGGTTTCTCTAATCAATTGAAATGGACAAGGGTTAATGCCTTATTAGCTTTAATTCTGATTACATCAATAATTATGCAGCGTATAAGACAAATGTTCGAATTTCATATCAATTATTCATTAAAATTATTACACAGCTTTGAATTTTACTTTACTTTAAAACATAATTGACTTTAATTTATATATTAAATCAAAATTGTTTTAAGTCAGAAAAAGAATGATATTAAATAATTTATATAGTTTAAAAAATAAATTCTATTGTAAGTCACATATTGAATGTAAGCGGTATAGTTTACATGTTTTATAAATAATTTTGTTTAACTACATGATTTTTAGCTCTGCTGATATAAAATATTAAAAATATAAATTCATTATCTTCCATGAAACATAATATTATTGCAAAAAATTCCGCAAATAAATTATCGCCAACTTTTGGATCTTTTCCTGATACTATTTTTCAATATTATCTGATAATTTTCCAGAAATATTAAAGACATACCTTACGCATTAATAATAGCTCATTTTCTTTAAGTAATTTTGGGAAAGAAAGATTTTGAAATGCAGTTATACAGAGGGTATTAACACATTTTTATAACGATTTCACGGCCGTTTAATTAATGTTTAAATTGTAAAGATTATTGTTTTAATGTTCGATCCAATAGCCTTTTTTCTGGACTATAAGTCTGCATCGTGATTTCCATGATAGAAAAGCTTTTCGCAATATTTCCAGGGGTATTGTTTTCCATTCCTCTTCCACTACTTTCCAGAGTCCATCTATCGTGGTGGGTTTGCGTTTAGAAAGAGCCTTTTTTAACAGACCAAAGACACAATAGTCCATATGTGAAATGTCAGGAGACTTTTCAGGGATATGTTGAAAATGTATACATGCAATACCTGTATTAGTCATCATTTTTTCAAGAAATGCTGTGGTAGTTTTCGAAGTATCACTTATAGCTTTGTCTTGATGAAGTTTCTCTCTTTGAAAGTCATTGGGATAAGGAAAAGTGGAATTTCTTTTGTAAATATTGGGTGTAAAACTTTCTAATGATAATACGATGAGTTGATTTCAACATTTCTTTCCACTCTTCTTATTTTTAATTTCCCATTGTAGGAGAAACCGGCGACAATCATAAATCTCTTAATGAAACTTCCTTCACATTGACGGAAACGGATTTGTACATTTTTTCTCCTCATTTTCTATAGTAAAAAGACCGTTTTTTGTTACAGTCATTTAGGTAAACCCATGCTTCATCAAGGGTCCCCATGTTTTTCTATTTATCTCCTCAGCTAGGTGGTTTTCATACATGATTTTACAATATGCTTTACGTTGAGCCAAAAGTCTCGACAAAAGCTGGTGAACATTATGTTTTTTAGCATTTTTAAGTTGTAAATACTGGTCTATTATTTTATTTATTGTTGCTACAGATGTATCTAAAGGCTTTGCAATTGATTTCTGTGTTGGCGGATTTTCTCTTGTTACCATGATTTCATTTTAGAAGCATTTGAAGCAATACTTACCTTTTACGGATATTCGTTTGGAGTTTTCTTTCTATATAGAAATAATGATTGACAGTTTTTACTTGTCCGATTAATAATATTGCTTATTTTGCACTAAGAAATTTTAATACCATGATTTTCACAACGTTTTTGAATTCTGGAATAAGAACGTTTATCTTCGGAAAGCCCAAAAACATATCCTTCAGTTCACAGCATTTTTATAAGTGACATTTTGAAAGAAGAATAAATTTAAAAGTAGCAGATAATATTTCTCATTTCAAATAATAAGGTATGGCTGAAAATTTTTATTCTAAAACATTTACTTTTTTAAATTTGTTATCGAATTTTTTCTAAAAATGTGTTAATACCCTCTGTATGGGTTTTGCATTAGTTATATTTAGTAAAGCAATAATCAAATTAAATTACTTCTCTCTATTGAAATATCTTACATATTTTTTGCATTTGTCATTAACAGTCAATTTTAGGGTAAGATAAAATCTCAGAATATTAGAAATGCATGGAATTCGATCCTAAAATCTAAGAAATTCCCTTAGCGTTAGAAGGTAAATCTACTCTTAATGATAATGGTTTTCAATAATATAAACAGGTTTAAAAGGAAAAATAAGAATACAGAATAGATTGGTTTCATTTATCGTGAATTATTAATTACAGAAATATATTCCAATAACTTAAATAACTCTTTAAAATAAAGATTAACAATATAAAATAAATAAAGATTAATAATATAAAATAAATAATTCTTTAAACTAAAGATTTATTAATCTTTAGTTTTCAGAAATCTTTAGAATAAAGATATATTACTTGTTTTATAGTAAAAATCAATTTTTAAATTCTATGAACTAAATTTGATAAACTCAAAATAAAGCAAACAAACCAGAATTAGAATCTTTCCTTTATAAATTGAAAGAAATGGTTTTAATGTTATTTTATAATCCTTTGTCAATTATTTAAGTGAAAATAATAAGCAAAAAAACAAATTATTAAAGAAACAACTGTAGGTATAAATTTTATTGATCAGGGCATAAGTTATTCAAAAATATTTAACAGCACCCGCTTTTAAAACGCAGTTTTCTCTGGTTCTTAATCTAGAAATTTAATAAAGAGAATCACTACGTACAAGCATTTTATTTTATCACTGTTTATTTACTTACTGTGGCATCTTATTTTAATATTTATTTCTAACTATGTGTGCTGGGTAAGAAGATCAATTGATATTTCTAATTGAAGAATAATAAAATTATTCAATAATATAAAATAATGCAAAAAGACAAGCGAAGATTTAGTCTATTAGTAAAATAAAGGAGGTTAAATGTAGCAAAAATTAAAGAAATTGTGTAAATTATGCAGCCTAAATATTTGTTTACTTTTTTTTTAATATGATATATATAACTTGAAAATAAAAATATGTTCTTATAGAATATTATTTTAAACAAATAACGTTTGTAACAAATAAACATGATAAATAAGATCATATCCTATTAAATCCAAATATTAATTTCTATAAGTAACACACTTGATTAAGATTAGTTCAAGTTAAAAATGCTTCGAGCATATGTATGTTTACAAACAAGATTTCATGACGTTTCTTTCAAAACAACTTAGTATAAAGTTTTTGTTCTGACTACCATTGAGTAGTTGTGGTTTTGTTTCTCCATTTTCAATTATTTAACCTTGCTCAACCTAATTCTTTTCGCTATTTCTACCAAGTAAATGCCCACAAGACTTAAGCCGCAGAAGGAAAAAGAAATTTTTCGGGAACATGGAATGGATTCCAAATAGAACTACTCGAGAAACAATTGAGGAAACAGAATGGGAATTTGTTTCCAGGTCGGAAATACCAATGGTATATTCTTAGAATTCAATTAGAAAATAAGGTTTGTCTAAGAAAAATAAATTTTTGAATCAAAGATTTTAAGTTTTTAAAAATTTAGATAAGAAACATGTATTTATTTAACATTTTTTTATTATTTGATGATGAATGAAATCCTTATCCCAATTGACTATAAAAAATTAAGAAATAAATATTATTACTATTAAATTACTTTGTTCTTATGTGAAATTATAAATTAGATTTTTAAATAAATATATATATATATATATATATATATATATATATATATATATATATATATATATATATATATATATATATATAACAGAGTAAATAGCAAACATTAGTGATTTTGAGTAATTATAATTTTACGATATTGGTGGTATGTAATTTCAATATATGAGGATAATCAAACAATTTATTGTAAAATTTATAATAAAAATATTTAACTTGATTTTTCAAAATAATTAAAATTTCTCAGAAAGCAGATTTCAAAATATTATCTATAACAATTTGAAATTTCATTAATCTATATCACTTTATTGAGAAATATTTAGCTAAAAACTAAATACCATATACTTGAATATTTATATCTTTGATAAAAAAAGATTAAAATGTAAATAAATCATTACAATCATACTTAAACCGTATTACATATTATAAATTTTTATAAGTTCAATTGTTATTTATTTTAAAGGTACAATTTTATGCAAATATGTCTGGAAGAATTAATTATTGCAGTTTTGTTATAATGATATGTTTAAATTTTAGTTATATTTCTAATGTAAGAAATAAAATTCAAAGGGCAATTTGTTTTTAGATTTAGCTCAAAAAATACCATTGAAAATATTTCTATTTTGATATTCGATTTTCTTTCCTTCTGATGCTGAATTTTTTTATTCCGCAATGGATTTCTCTTATTTTTGTATTATATTGTTTTTGATTTTATAGTAAAATTTTAATTTCCAAAGAATGAACAAAGAATAAATAGTCTCTATTAATCAAGATTATCTATTAACAAGTTACATTACTATAACACCTATTTCAAATTGTCTATTTGCTGTCAAAAGCCAATGAAAGCACACCCGATCATCTCATATTCTTAAATGACGGCCAAATGACAAAACTAATGCCTGCGCTCCTCTCTGAAGGAATGGAGAGATAACGGACCATGGAGCGATATGGATAGTGAGCATAGATTTTCTAAACATGACTTTTTTCACCGGATCTGGCTATTGAAGCCAATTTCTTTCGGCAACGAGAACACGACCTTTTTTTAACAAGTTTATCATTGTCCTACCTATATGAGTATTTATGAACTCAGTTTCTTAAATATAAACTTTACATATATAAAAAATGTATTACTCCAATATAACAATTTAAATAAATAAATTACTAAGGATAATTTTTCAAAAGAATATGTAATTTCCGTAAAACATCCAATTTTTAAATTAGGGAAATAGACATTACCTGTCATAATATTAAAATAACAATTTAATTCACAATGTATTTATCAAAATAAATAAACCTTCATGATAAGACAAATTAAGGATTAATAGGAATAGTTATTTTAGTGAGGTTAAATATCATTATTTTAAATATAAATTGAGTTTTAATCGAATATAAAACAATTATTCACAATTTTAATAAATTATATTTAATGAGAAAATTCAGTTGGAGAATTTAAATAATTCTTTATGATGGATGGTTTCACAATTTCATATTTGCATTTAACATGATAAAATATACATTTTAGAAAAGCTGCATCTCAATTTCTAAACTTTTGATTCCTCCAATATTTTTTATTTTGAATTCACAAAATTAATAAACTTATAGAACTACCTGATTTTCTTTTTTTTAAAAAAATCAATCAATAATGTTTCCAAATTATACGCCACATATAAATACACATTATAATATTAAAAATAGGATAAAAATACGCCAATGAAAGAAGCAAATATTACTCATAAATGAATAGCTCTGAATTATATAATAATCGTTAAAAGTGTATCCAATACATTAGTATTAGATTGGAATGTTTACATATATTAAATTCACATTCCAATATTACATTAATACTGCTGAATAATCCTACAATTTGTTAATGATTTTGGTCACAACACATTGGCTAGTTAGGTGTCCTGTTGATTAAATATGGTGGTTTATTTAAAAAGAACAGAGATCAAAATCGATTGAGATTAAGTAAAAATTAAATTGTTATCCAGTTATAAAACAATTGTGTTCTTTTTTAGAAAATAAAATCTTTATATAATGAGTATAATAATTTATGTTATTAAAATATCTTTATCAAAGACAGCATCTAGTCACACCATAAATATTTGATTAAATTTAGTTTACATATGTGGAAGCATAAAAAAATTTCTACATGAAAACACTATTAATAATTCATTTTGTAAACTTAACTTTATAAAGTAAAATCATCCTTATTTTGTACATCTTGAAATAACTCATTTCATATTTGAAATTTTAAGATTGCATGTTGTCGGAAAAACATTAGCAAATATGTTATTTGTACTCACATATTTTGTTATTCTCTCGAAATACATTTTTCCTCGAAAAACTAATGAAAATTATACTAGAAAAATACTAATTTAAAATTTCTTAGAAAAACTCTCATTTTTGTTACATTAATACTCCATAAATCAAACTAAAAATACGCAGTAGTGTGAAAATACAAGTACTAAGTGCACATATTTTTTTCGGTTACGTAAATGTGCTGTTACCTAAATGTGTTTTAAAGAAAATGTGCGTTATTGTTAAATTAATTAAAATGATTTTTGTGTTCTTGATAAAATAAAAATTTTGTGTATGAATTCCAAATAATTATTTTAAAAAATAAATTTTGTCAAATAAATGTTTAACCAAGATTATTTTATCATTGATGAAAGTAATAATAATATTTCCAAAACTAACACACACACACATTTTTCCTCGAAGAACTATTAAGATTTATATTAGAAAAATACTTAATTTTAAATTAGAAAAACTGTCATTTTTGTTGCATTAATACTCCATAAATAAAACTAAAAATAAATAGTAGGGTGAAAATACAGGTACTAAGTGTACATATTTTTTTCTGTTACGTAAATTGAAGAAAATGGGCGTTATTGTTAAATTAATTAAAATGATTTTTGTGTTCTTGATAAAATAAAGATTTTGTATACGAATTCCAAATAATTATTTTGAAAAATAAATTTTGTCACATAAATGTTTAACCAAGATTATTTTATCATTGATAAAAGTAATAATATTTCTAAAACTAAGATCTTAATAAGAAGAAGAACTTGATATATATTGACTACAAAGTATGTAAACAAAAACATGTTATCACTATTATTTAAATTGGTTCATGAAAGATCTCAGTATGAAATATGAGAACTTTTAGGAAAAGGGCTGTATTTTCTGTGTCACTTAAATGCAAAATCTTTCCATATTTTTCATGAAACAGTAATATAAGTTGCAAATTATAGTATAAAGTTCAGACTCACCATGTAGTGAGACAAAGCTGTTATAACAGCAAATTATCAGGAACTCATTTTCAGCCATTGTTAAACAACAGAAAATAGAAATTGAACTTTTGACTTTACATGCGCATCGTCCCTGTGAGCTTCTGAATATACAAGGTTTTCTCCCTCATGATACATAAATACGCCTCTACTATCTATAAAATGTTCTAGGCGTCCACTACGCAATGTTAAAGTTTTAATATAATATAAAATGGACCTGTGTGTGTGTGTGTTTAATATACTTATATTTTTGGGTGATTTTATTGCCCTAAAGAATTATTATTTATGTACCTAAATATTTGATATAGAGACGCAATAATTATAAAAATCCCAGCAAAGTATTTCAATACTGAAGTCAAAAAATCTTGCACTTCTTAGATAATTATTTCTGTAATAAAAAATATCCGTCAAATTGCACAGTTTAAATATCACATCGAAGTGAAATTTCCCTTATATTTAATAGTAAACTTTCTTGTAAATAGATTTTTTTAAGTTGAATCCTTTCATTTTAGGAATGAATGAAGTAAAAATTAACGATGTTTTGAGAAACTAATTTTCGAAATCTAATTCTTAATGTACAGAACTTAAAAACCAATAACTTAATGTACAGACATAAAATCGGAGTAAGAAAATGCTTCTGTGTTCCAGGCGTACATCAAATAGAATTGGCAATACAGTTAGCATTCAATTAATTTTTATTTTAGCAGATACAATCTTTTAATTTCTTTGTTTCCTTGGTACTTTCATCTATTATACAAACGTACCTTGGGAGAACTGGAAGTTAACTATTTTTCATTTTCTTCGGCTCTACTTTTATGGAAGGATTAATACCTTTCACTGGAAGATTTCCAACTAGGTTGCAGATCTAGCCAGGTAGACACCATCTTTTCGTTAACACACCTTCATGTAAAAAGAAAAGAAGATAAAGTATGGGGAGAAGAAAAAAACCACACCAATAGAGGCGATAGCAAATTCCATGATCTTTCTCCAGACTTTTTCTTTTCTCTTTTTAATTCTTTCATTCATTCAGCTCTCAGCTCAGAGGAATTCTTTTGTTTTTATTGCATTTTGTTCATTCTATATTGATCTTGTTACTAAAACATCACATTAGTGTGTTTCAAAAACATTTTATTCGGTTTTGTTCCAGTAAACTTATTGTAGAATTTCCGTTGGGAGAGAGGAGATGCGCTTCACCTGGATTTCTCTAACCACAAATCGCTTAAAGAAAGCATTTATTCCAAATATATTTTTACCAACAAACGAAAGTAACGGTTCTTGGTAATACAAAGTAAGTCCTTATTTTGTGAAATAGGAAAACTATATTTCAGATATATATTCTACAAATTAAAAATGTTGTCATTTTCTCTGCTGAATTGTTATTATGTAAATTAAATTTTTAAATCACTTAAGCTATGCAAATCTGTACTAAAAAATCTTGATGCATTCTCACTTTTCTCTATAAATTCTTAATAAAATATTGATTCGTTTAATTAAATTATAACTGAACTGCATGGAGACCGAAAGTGCATAAGAACAAGAGCAATGATTAATATGTGGTAAGTATTATTTCACATTTATTTGCATATAATCACTAAAGGAAAAAATAGCAAAGTGCTAATGAATATTATTGATCTTGTTTTACTGATAGGAAACGTTTTACATAAAGAAGAAATATTATAGAGAATATATTCTGCCTATAATTCACTAACTGTCTTGATGCATAACTTATCTTCTTTGATGCTAATTCATAATTAAAATTCTTCTTTATATGGAAAATTAATTTTACCATTCAATTTTATTCCTTAATTTTATGTACAAATTGTTTTAACATTCTCTCGTTTTCTCATTTGCTCCAATTTTATGTTAAAATGATAAAATAAAAGAAATGCTTAAACAAATACTGCTTTTCATATATAAAATTAAATGCATTTTTGAAAAATACTCTTTAGAATGACAAAAATGGAGCGTTAATCTGATGTAAAATAGAGAAAATAAAATTAAATTAATATGACACACAGAAAATAACACTTTGAATCAAAATAATATTTGCAGTATTTAATTAAATTGTCATCATTTAATCTTTCTGTTTATTTTTTTCATTTATCAACTATTTCTAGAATTTATATTTTAATCATATTTTTTAAATTATATTCTGCTTACAGTTATATATATATACTTCTACATAAATCCAAAACATTGGTTTTGAGAACAAAAATACTAAAAAATAATTGTCCCTGAAGTTTTCATCATATTAAAAAGCTTTGAAAGGAGAATGAAGAAAGTGAAAAATGTAATTCAAAATTTTTATTCGATAGATAACTAATGTGATTCATATAAATGCGCACATGTTTATAGATTTTTAAGTAAATAAACATTTCATCATAACACTTTTCTCATTGCTAATAGTAAAAAAAAATTTTAAGTCTTTGTGAGTGTTGCAGGAAAAGCAATTACTCGCTGGAAATGTAACAGCCTAAGCTAATGCTAAGGATTTATTGAGACATTTAAAATGCATTTAAGTAAAAAAACAGGTGACTAAACAGAGAGAATATTAATGGATCAAGATTCGTTTTAGTATGCAACGACATTTTCTTCTTTCGCGCATTTAAAAACAAATTATATTATCAACTTAGCATTTGTTTAGAATTTTAACAATACGTTTTTAAGACAAGTAAATATTGATCAAAATAGTTTAGATCCACAACAGTCATCTCAATTTTTGATAAAATTGGATACAATTTCAACTATATGGAAACATAATTCCAGAAATAAAAAGAATCAAGCAAACATATAGTAAAGTTAAAATACCATTAAAATAGTTATGAATGACAAATAACTTATATATTATAAAATAATAAATTATGTTAACTGCAATAATTTATAGCAAAAGTTACTCTCATATATTATATTCCTTGAATTTTGTTAATTTATTTTACACATTAATAATAAGAGTATGTATAAGATTGAATCAGCTAGTACATCCAGTAAAACAGACTTTACAGAAATTTTCAGTTTAAATAGAGAATGCAGTTTGCTCTTTTAAGTACAATCAATAATTATGTATTAAAATATTTAATTTAAATGTCAGTGTATTAAACTATTTCTGCATTATTTTAAAAATAAATTGCTGATAAATTTATTATGTTATTATTACTATGCAGTTATCATACAAGCAAAATCCTACATCAAACTCACTATAAATAAAATTATTTATATATTTATGTATCTCTTTAAATATATTAATGTATGTAAAATTATATTTCTTTAAAAATGATCTTCATTGTCTTGTAGCAAAAATATTTTTAAGCAATAAAAGCAATTAAAATCAAAATAATTTATTTATCTTTCAATAAATTAAAATTATTGTATACATACAAGAAATCATTTGCAAATTATTGTAATGATAATAATATTTATGAAACTCTAGTATCCAAATGTATTATAATATTTTCATGTGTACTCCAATTTTTCTGGAGTTAATCAACAAATAGGAGTCTAGTGAGTACTCTGTAATTATGAAAGCAAATTTTTTTTGTTCAAAATTAAGTGGCAATACATTGACTTTCGAAACATAAGCAAGCCTAAAAATGTTAGCATTTGGAAAATAATCTGAAGTAGAAGGCCACAGATTATAGTACATATACAGAAGGAATTATGTTATGGATATACGATATGGAGAGATTTCCAGACCCATAATAATATTTAGCACAACAGCCGTTGGACCATTCTTTTCTTTTAACGTATACCCCCTTGGAAGTATCATTATCAACTACTATTTGCTTAGTGAAAAGGTTGCCCACATGAAATAGTTGCCATGAAACCCATTGATAATCTTTAGGATCGATTTCCAAGACACCTCTAAATACATTTATCTAACAATATATACGTTTATTACCACTATTTACTCTCACTGACTTGAAAATTGCTCCATAGAAGTAATGATGATAATTTAACTCTGGGTGTATTGATTAGCTCTTTGAAATCACAGTTATATGTTTTAAACTTTCTGAATAGGCGAGGGTTACATACATTACCATTTAATATAAACAACCTCTATCTGTATTCACGGGATTACTTTTAATATGATATGATTTGTACCTTGTAAAAGAAACAAAATTTTATCAAAACAGAAAAAAATGTTCATCGATTTTAATGTGAACAATTCTAATCCTCCCGCTGACTGCGGATCATATGTAGAACACTCAATGGCAATTGATTATTGCACAGATAATTTTCATGAAGCAATTGATTTATTATTATAGCTTACTTGTAACAAAAAAAAAAACTGGAATTCCAGCTGATGTGGAAAAATCCTGTTATGACTGAAGATTATATATTTCACAAGTATTCTTCATCTGTTAAAGTAATAGATTTTGGCCAATTTTCAGTAGGATTTTTAAAAGTCAATTCATCGGAATAATTTTGCGACACATATATATTAGTGCATACCAACTTAGTGCATATCAATCTACATTCAACCAACTTACAACAAAATATTTCCCAACTACTCTGTACCTTCGGATCTATTATACAATTTTGATGGTAAAAATACCGTTATGAAAAAATATTTATATTTTATCTAAGCCTTTGTGTAACTTAAGTCATTTAGTATTGCACCTATCTTAGAATAAGCTTTCTCTTAAAAGGTCAATTACCGTGACACTTATAATAATAATATAACTGAATTGGACTCTGCATCATTTCTAAAATATCAAAATTACAAGAATAGTATACTTTTAACGAACCTATTTTGAGTTTTTCAAATTTATTTTTCATTTTTAGAAACCCATATTTATTTTAACAATATTAATAGTTGTGGTATAGTGGGAGCTTTTCACCCCCTCAAATAATAGCTGTATTTCCTTTTCATAAAAATTTTGTGCAATTATAAAACAAGAATGACAAAAAATTTAAACCACATGCATGCACAAAAAATTATAATTCTCCTTTTGATATAGAATACATGAAATATTTTAAAATTGTAAGTATTAATTAAATTATTTATTTTACTCGTGAATTATTTGCAGAACATAATATGGTTAATATAAACAAAATATGCTTGACAAATATCACTTAAAGTTATTTCTAATAACGTTGGATTTTTCTTTAATTTTTTAGTGATATTAATGCATTTATAAATATTGCTCCTTTATAGTTATTTAAGTAAGTAAAAAATAAAAAGGCATTATGAATAGTGTGCATATAGTATATATATATATATACGTGTTTGTGTGTGCGTAGATAAATAGATAGATAGATATCAAACATAAAACGTTCAAACTTTGTTGGTGATCCTTATAAAAGCATCAACTCTATTGTTGCTCTTGCGAATCTCAAGTGTTTTCCCAAAGAAATTACGTTTTATAAATTTTAACTTGTATTTCCTTAATGTACTGCAGACAAACAGAACTTACTTTATACAATTGTGTATATATACACGATGTAAGGTAAGATAATTAATTATCCATCACCTTCCGCTCAAAGCTTGGCAGAATCTAATATTGACTTTTTCAATCAATTCAACAATTAAGTGTTTCAAATTTTGTCTTATATAATACTTTATGAAAAACTTCATTTATTGAATACTAAAAGCATATTCCAGCTTATAAATCTGCAAGATATTTGAACGTCTGTTCACTCATTACAAAATATAAATTATATGCTACAGTACTATTTGAGCAATCTCAATCATTTTAATTCGTGTAACAGGGCCAAATTTTTATGTCTTATAACTGATAAAAATTGGTTAAATAAATTGAATCTTTCTTGTTAATCAGTTGAAAATTATTTAAATAAACATAAACAAATGTAATTTCACCAAAAAAAGTGTCAAAAACATCTCATTTGGCGAGAGAGAAATGATTCATTATATCGTAGAGCTATTGTTATTTTTAAGAGCTTATAAATCAACTGAAGATAGGTTTTTCCCTATTATAATCCAATTAAAACATTTCGCATACATTTGAGGCAATGACACAATTATGAATTGAAAGCTATAATATAAACGTTAAATTCTATGTATAAAATTGTTTATAAATGATTGAAATACAAATGTCACTTTTTTTTAATAACTTTTTTTAATAATAGTCTCTGACTTTAAAAAATATTGAAATATTTTTATCAATTTTTTAAATTCATAAGAAAAGAATCTTATAAAAATTTTGTTCCGCTTAAAGTTCTCCACAAAATGTAAATTAGTTGAGTTTCTTTTTAATAAACACGGAAAAATATTCAAAAATAAAACTTAATTTATTTTACCAGAGCAGAGAAAGCTTATCTATCTATCCATGAAAGAAAAAAATAAATAAGTATGAACTTCTGTCTTCTTCAACTGAATACAAACCTTTGGCAAAATAATATATCAAGAAGCGAAAGAACTTAATGAAGTTATTTACATGTTGTTTGGAAATAACGTTGAGTATTTTAATCACTTCGTTGAGTACCTTAATCCAGTTACATATATATATGTGTGTTTTTCTTATTTATGTGAAATACTCATTTTTTTCTATTCTTATTACGGTCGTTAAACTTGCTACTTCATTCCTTGATGTGTTTACTAAATACAACATTTGATCATTCTAGATCCCAAGTGGAATGCTGCTTTCCCTTTAGTTTTCTCTTCAAGTATTTTAATTTGAAGAGAAAAAAAAACTTCTGTTTGTTTAAAACTGTTTCCGGGAAACATTCAAATTTAAAAAAAATAAAATCAGCAGAGTGTGAAAAAAACTTAATGTTTCTTGAAAAAAATAAAAGAAACAGTGTAAAGTTAAAGTACGTCTTATTCTGTTGGAGAAGTGAATCATCTAATGTAATTAATTTTTATTTTTCTTAATGTATAGATATGTATGTATATATACGCTTAAATCTGTGAAACAAAAGGAAGATTTTTCTAAAATCTTTCAAATATTACAATAATTTGTTTTTAAATACCCTTTTAAATATTTAATCTACTCGACTATAATATTAAATAATTTTTAAATTTCAGCTAATTATTAATCTCTTATGTTAATTATTTTCTTATTCAAAATGATGATTTGGGATGAAAGCCTTTTAAAATTGAAAATGATTTACGCATGATAATAACAGAATAACTAAAAGAAAATTATTAAAAGCAAACATTTATTGCTTTTGATACTGTAACATCAAAATTTTCAAATTGTTAAATCAGTCCGTCAAAATTTTCAAGTTTCAGGCATATATATATATATATATATATATACATACATACACATATATATATATATATACATACATACCTATATATATATATATATATACATATATATATATATATATATATATATATATATATATATATATATATATATATATATATATATATATATATATATATATATATATATATATATATATATATATATATATATATATATATATATATATATATATATATATATATATATATATATATATATATATATATATATATATATATATATATATATATATATATATATATATATATATATATATATATATATATATATATATATATATATATATATATATATATATATATATATATTAAATGAAAGTAAAATGGTAAGAATCTTCTACTAGATTTAATGTCAAGTCAAATATTATTGAAATGCTAATGAATTTCTTATAGTGACCAAATTTAAAAAGAATAAAGACATTGTTACTATTTAAATATTAAATCGCTAACTATATAAAATGTTTGCATTAACTTCAACCTAAGGGATGGGATATATTTCATTTTTTTAAAAATGGTCTATAACCACAGACAAAATAAGCCAACTATATCCCTTAGATAAGAAAGAATTTATCTTAAAACTGTTTTTTTTTTCTTGGAAATTATTTTCTGACTATCAATAAAAAAATGTTTTTACATCTTTTTTTTTATTTTTAGTAATTTTGATGATTTCCCACGTAACTTCTTATCTTCATCCTTAATAAAGACTGAAGTTTCATAATTTAATGATATATTTTTTAGATTTGTAACAGTGTGAGCTAGCGTTTGTGTGACTGACTTACACAAGTATAAGCTTGTAACTTTTAACTATGTAAATGTGGTATATCTGGATGTATAATGAAACAATTACTGCAAATCTGCTAAATTAAAATTAATACTAATTTTATGAGTAATAATGTTTACAAATTACGCAATAAAAATGTATCCTAAATACCTTTGAAGCAAGAAAATATTTTCATAAAAATTAAATTTTTGTGATACCATGATACCAAATATCTAAGAAAATTAATTTTGAAAATTAAAAAACTACTATATTATTATTTTTTAAATTAGAGTGTTCAATCTCTAAGAACGATATGCTGATATTATTCATTTTCGGAAATATTTAATGATATATAATGATCTTTGTGGGAAAAAAATTAACTAACAAAACGATTGTAAGTAAATATTATTGAATGTAAATTATAAAAGAGTATATATGTAAATTTCTAACAAAAAGCATAAAAACTCTATACTTTGTTTAACATATTTACGGTTTAAATAGGCGGCAAGTTTAATTCAAAAATTATTAAAGAAATAATGTGTGCACCATAAGCAAAATTCTTCTAGCAGTGGATTTTATCTAGAAACTCAATTAATCTAACTTTGCCACTTGAGCATAGATTTTATCGTTGAAGCTTAGACATAACAACCTTGGCAGAGCACCATGATCTTACAGGAAACGAAATGGTACTGGAAAAGTAACATTGGGACACATTTTCCTCGTTACGCGAGCCTAGTACACTTCAATAACTTGGCCGCACCTTAATGGTGCAGCCAGCCATTCCGGCACAGTCTAAACACGAGCTGACGCATGAATTTATGAGACTTTAGGGGAGCTCGAGAAATTCACAACAATCTCTTAACTACAATTATTTTGGAGGATTCTGAAACTCGAGATCAATTTCTTAAGAAATGTAGTGACTGTGAAAGTGTATTTTTTCTTTGTGTTATTCTAATTCACTTCGAAACAGTAAAAGGAGTGTTTATACAATCAGGCGATCTTCTGTTGGTTTGTGAAATTTTTCTGGAAAAAACTTTAAAGCATGTTCACTAGGAAATACGTAAAGATGTTTTGTCCCTTACATTAATAAAAAATTAATAATATCATAATTTTCAATTAATAATTATTATATGAATAAATAATTTTTATTGCTGCTCCTGACTCATAAATTTTTGTAGTGATCTTAATAACGAGCTTGTTACCTGAAACTTTTTAGCAACATAGTTTACAGCTGAAATTTTCTTACGTATCATCTACTTACTAATCATAAGCTGATTAAGTCTTATTCATGGAATATATTTATGTAAAAATTTATGTTTAAAGAATATTTTTGAATTTTTTTATGAATGAAAAAATACTAAGAGAATTTTATATTTTACAGTTAAAAAAGCAAAATCTGGCTCAATTTTTTATAATTTCGTAACATTTTACAAATTTTATTCATATATTTAGTTATTTCAAAGAATATTCTAATTTTTATAAAAGTCATAAAAGAACTCATCACTGTCAAATTAACTACTTAAAGAAATGTTATATATATATATATATATATATATATATATATATATATATATATATATATATATATATATATATATATATATATATAATTCACATACAGCAATAAAAATGAATCACAATTCTACTGATCATATTAAGTAGCTGAAATTTTATAGGTTGTTAATCAGATGTAAATATTTATCATAGAAGAATTAAATGTCATTATATATTTATACATTAGCTTAATTTTACTATTTATTTTATTCTCTAATGTTATTTATTCAGTTGTCTGCGGAAGTTATCAAACTTTTATTTTGATTCATAAAATGTTAACAAACCTTATAAAAAACATACCTAACAATAGCCTCGCTTATTTTAATTTAAAATATGCTTATTTGCAAAAAATAATATGATTAGTCATTTCTATTTCTAAACTGAAAAATAAACTTGCAAGGAATAAAAATTATTTCATTTCTGTATTTCTAGGAAATACATTTTTATGGCTAATGACGAAATATGTTGCTTAATGACGGAAGTAGTTTCAGTGTTTATCAATATAAAAATGAAAAAGAGAAAAATATATTCAAATAAATGCATGGATGGAGAATTAACTTCTGAGTTTTAATTAAATTCTACTTCTTGAATGCCTCATTTTTAAGCAACATTTCGACTTCTAAGCAATGTCTTCATTTTTAATTAAATACTGTAGTATAATTTATTTATTACAATCGTCAAACTTTGAATTTCGAGCATTTGTTTATTGGAAGTACTTATTTTGAGTTTAAATCATTTCTATTACATAAATTTTCATTTTTTATGAAAATAAATGTCTTCTGAAATAATACCATAATTTCAATAGATTTTTAAGTAACTCAGGAATTTCTGAAATGGCATAATTCAAATCTAAAAAAATAAGTTATTGGTAAGAAAACATTAATTATACATAAATAGAATATTCGCTTTTTAAGTTTTTTGACTTGTCATTTTTTACCAAAATTTTCAACAATTTTCTACAATTTATAAATGCATTAAAATTATTATCAATTGACTGTAAGTTATACTGGAAAATTAAATTCGTAAACTGTTTTCATTTCAATAATATGAATCCTCATACATTGACAACATTGATTTAAAATATTAGTCATCTTTGACAAAATAAACATTTATCTCACCAATTAAAAAACGTTTTCATAAATTATTGTATTGATCATTACTTGAGAATTAACTGAAAATAGCTCAACATAATTTATTAAATTAACAACAGGAATTATTTTAATAATTTCGTTTTATTTTATGACTTTCATTTCATATATATATCTCCAATTAATATATATATTTTTTTCTTTTTGTGTATAATGTACATATTAAAAAAGCCATAAAAATATTTTATCAACACTGAAAAATTTAGAGTTATCTTAGGGTACATTATAGTTTAAATTATTCCAAAATATTTAAAAAGATGTTAGCAAAATATTATCAGTTTTCTTGAACAAATATGTGTGCATAATTTGTTGTAATGTTTTGTTGATTGGTAAGTATTTTTACTAATTTATATCTTTAGATTGATCATTCTTTGAGTGTAAAAAATTTGATTCTAAAATATAATAAATTATAAAACTATTACTTGAAGAATAAAACATAAGCTGTAAGCTAATTATCGTCATAATTTATTTTTATTAGTTCTTGGTAGCATGGTGTTCAGGATAGTTTCTTTAAATAATATTTGATGAGAATAATTTTGTATCACTTTACAAGATAAAAATGAAATTTTTATAAAAGCCAGTTGATAACGAATGAAATATTTTTTTATAATTTTCTTCAGTAAGTCAATGATTAAATCTTAAAAGTATTGCAATTTTTACTACATTCTAAGTAACTGATTTTTATTCATTATCAATCAGATAATATACATAAATTAGTATATATATATATATATATATATATATATATATATATATATATATATATATATATATATATATATATATATATATATATATATATATATATATATAAATACAATATTAATGGAAATAGATTAAATTAAAGGCATACCATTTTATATTAATAAAATAATAAAATGATGAAAAATCACATTATTATATTCATATTATCAATGGGCATTGCTCTAAAAATAATTTTAATTTTGTTTGTGAAGAATGTATTATCATAAAATAATATTTAAATTTAAATTAACTTATAAGAAAAACCATGTATACAAATTACCTCATTTTCTCATTTATTAATGGATTTAGCTGATAAATTGATTAATCGGTTATTTACTTAAAACTGTATTCTATTAATATTTCTGATACAAATGAACTATGGAATAGTTTTCTACAAATAAAATTAGCTCGTTGATTAAATGAATTCTTATTCAATGAAAAATAATTTGCATGAGTTCAATTGGGGTGTACTGTTTAGTTTCAAATGGCAGTTCTAATTGTTTTTATCATTATTAAAAATAAAAAGGAATATTATTTTCAGAAAAAATCAAATATTTTTAACAATAAATTCATGAATAAAAAACAGAAAACTTTAAATAATAGTCGCCCTTTAAATATACTTTACAAATAATAGTAGCATTTATAGTTCCTTAAAAATATAAGAATCTTTTTAGAAGAGAATATTGTATTAGAATAAATTTAGAAACCAAGCTGTTTGTATGTTGTAAATAGTATTTTTAAAAAGAGACACTGCAAATTTCAAAAGTAAGAAATTATAAAATTAATTATATCATGATATAAAAATTAACATATTAAATTATTTATACTTGCATTATTTTATATTTGTACAGTTTCAGATTTAAAGAAAAATTGTAATTATCATATTTATTAAAATATATTCAGAGATTTGATTTTCGAGTAATTTCTAAATAAAGAAAAATATTTTGTAATTCAATCATCATACTACATCTTAACATTTTTAACAAGAATTTTTTCGGTTAAAATAAATTTTTGCCTATTGAGAATCTAATGATTTAACGCTAGATAACTTTTATGCCTGCTGAAATGTTCTTGGAAATTAAACTTTATAATTATTAGCATTTTTTAATATTGCTTATCCTTGACATTAAATACTATTAGATCCAATAAAAAAAGTATTTATTAATCATTTAATGAAATATTATCTTATTTTTAATCTTAAAGTTCACTTTTCCTTATTCAACATATATATATATATATATATATATATATATATATATATATATATATATATATATATATATATATATATATATATATATATATATATATATATATATATATATATATATATATATATATATATATATATATATATATATATATATATATATATATATATATATATATATTAAGAATCAAAATGTATATCATTTTTAAATGTGAAAATAATGATAAAAAAATATCTTTATAATCGTAAAATCTTAAATAAATAGATAGTGTCTATCTATAGGTCTAAAAATAGAATATGTTGATAATGTAGATAGAAAATAGAGATAAAGTATAAAAATCTAAAACAATTGTCTTATTATATAATAACTTTTCAATCACATGTTATTTAGATTAAGTATGTGCGCATCTATCATGCCTAAAATTTTCCAAGATAGCTTTATTTCAACTAATTGAATTATTTATCAGATGTCTGATTTTCCATGTCCTTTACAAAAATACAAATAATTAAATATTAAAAATAAAATATAAGCCTTAAAACTTTTAGCGATTTTGATCTGCAATGTCTTTTTTACGCAAGGTTTGTTAAAGAATATTTTCCAGGTATTTCAAATCAATTTGCTAAGTTCTGAAAGTAAAGCAGCTCTAGAAAATAATAAGAGTGACAATAAACTGCGTAAAATTTTTTACTAATATTTCTCCCAGAAAGCGCTTTTGCTTTTTTGGGGAATTTTATGCACATATGAGCCGCATTAATATGTGACATTCCTGAACACTCACATACATACTCGTGCATGCAGAAAGCAGAAATGCATCATCAATCTCTTTGTTCAACAGTGACTGAAATCGAACCCATTGCCTTCTATTCTTTGAACATTTAAATTTCAAAATTATTACTGTGAATTATATATCAATGTGAAATATATTAAACAAAAGACACTTTTCACTGGCAAAAACCAGTTTGTAATCCTATGGAATAAATGGAATAAAATATTTCTTTAAAGATTGTTACATTTCCTAGTTCGAAATAATATTAAACAGGAATTAATTAAGGAATATTATATCTGTATTATCTAGGATATACAACTTATTTTAAGTCATTTATATTATTTTTTCTAGAAATTTCCTTCAAAAATAATATATTGATTTAGTATAATATAACAAAATTTTATTTAAAAATATAATATACATATTTTCTGATATTTTTGTATGAAAGTTTATCAATATCAAATTAAAAGTTTATTCTTAAAAATCTCAACAAAAAGTGATAATCTTCTTATCTAAATTAATATTTTAAATAGAAACAAAATATTTTACTTAAAAAAAACTAAATATTTGGCACAAAAACTGAATGATTATGAAACAAAATGCAAAGAAAACTTCCGCCATTATACAATGTATTATTTTGTACAAGCTCATTAGTAATTAAATAGAATAAATTGCAACATTTCATTGATAATAATATATTGCATTTCAAAACTTACTCAAAATATTTTGCCATTATTTAAAAGAAACCTAGGTGTAAAGAAGCAATACAAATACTATGAAGCAATAAATTTATTTCAAAATCCGCCAAGTATTTCTGAGAAATTTATACACATAAAATCGGTGATTTCATTTTTTGCACTATAAAGTGCAAAAGTGAGATTCCTTTAATTAATAAGCTAAATTCTTTTCACTCTCCCACACATGATTCATCATTTTCAGAAGTATATTCAAAAGAGAATGTTATGAAAATTGTGTGGTAGGTATAATCATACAGGAATCATTAATAAAATGGCTACCTGTGCTTGTTTTAGACACATATTACCATCTTCCATGAACTTGACTCCTAAGAGCCCCCTAATCTCATTAAACATTGTTGGAATAACTTAGTGTAATTGAATGGTTGTACCACAACTCATTTTATAAATAATCAGAGAATACTAGCTCTCAAGCAAAGTTTCTCTTAACTATTTTTCCTGCTTTTAAGATACTGCTGTATCATTATCATTAAATTAATTATACTTTTTCATCTCTATAGCTTTTTAAATTTAATATCACTTAAATTCTAAAATACGTAATTCACAGTAACAAAACTTTGAGAAAAACATCAATTACATAAAAAATAAATACAATTTTAATTTATAAATATTTAATATAAATATACTATTAAAAAAACATATATATTTAAGAATATTTAAATTCTTCAAAAAATCAATAAATATAGTTATAGGAGGAAACAGGCTTAATTTTTTATACCATATGATTTCCATAAATATTATTCATGATTATTTTTTTATTTTTTTCAATTCTTAATGATATGCAATCATCGATAAAAATAATTAAATCATTCCAGCATCAATTAAATTAATGCAGTTTACAATTATCTTGTCATGAACTTTTCTTTTCTAGGAAAATATTTTCATCTAAACAATTTCCAAAAACATAACGCAGTTGTAGCCTAATGGAGAAAGAAGTTGTTCTCGTATCCGTAATGTGGGTTTGATACTTGACTTATCTAAAGACTATCGTGCTGAGAAAGACCCTGAATGTTAAAAATTCAATCATGTCTGCCTGTCAGCATTGTGTAAAATGGGAAGGAGAGTTCCCTTTTAAGTATGAACTTTGAATAATCTCTATGGTTAGAAATTGCGAAGGAATAGTCTATGTTTAAAGAAAAAATAAGCAATCAAAATAATATTTCAAAATTCACACTCACACACGAAATCATATATTTTTTCATTTTAATTTGTTTTACTATTATTTCAATAAAAATTTTAGAGGTTATTGTAAACTAATTCTTATACTTTTAAACGGTAAGAAATCTTAACACCTAAAAATATAAGTTAGTTATGGTTTATAAAATTTCATTTGATGTCTCTTAACTGTCCTTTGCATTATTGTGCTTATAGTATATTTTTCTCTGAATTAAGGGTTTATGGGCTGAATAACGACATATAATACTATTAGTTTTTATTTTATTATCACATTATGGGTTATAACTTGCAATCAGCAGCATGTACAATACATTATCATTTAATGAATTATTGGGCACTTAGTGAATTAATTTTCTAATTGTCTAGTAACTTCGCCCAATTAAGTTAAAAAGTTTTTGAAATAATTTTAAGACAGGTTAACATATATTGTAAGCATGTAACACTATATCAATGCAACTAATGATTTTCTTGCATCTTCTTTCTTATTTATAATTATTATTTACAAGAATTAGTAAATAGCCGTATTCAAACCATGCTCCTTTTATTAACTGCTTATACTCAATATTTAATTTTTTTTTTAAACTAAGGTATCAATTTGCTTCCCAGTATTTTCTACTTGGTCAAACAAATCCATGTAAAACTAATCTAAAGCTGTCTGACATTCCTGAAAAATAAACTGCATTTTTAGATATAAAAAACATGATACAGTTTTAATAATAGATACAAATTCTGTATACTTTTCCTAAACTTTACCAACTCTATCTATGTGAAAAAATAATTATCATATATATATATATATATATATATATACATATATATATATATATATATATATATATATATATATATATATATATATATATATATATATATATATATACATATAAATTCAGAAATATTAAAAGAATAATTTTAAAGGAAACACTTCTTAAGCAATTAAGTATTGATTTAAACTCATTTCAAAAAATAAATCCAAATAAATGACCTTACACTGTAAAAAATGTACTCAAATCTATATTCAGGATGCATTTTGAACTATAATAACACAATATTGCTTTTGAAGAAAAACTTGAATAGAATCTAACCATAGTTAATTATTTTTTACAACTTAGAATTGCTTTCTAGTAAATGTTTCTTTACTGAAGAAATTACTCATAGCTTGCAAATTAATGTCAAAAACATTTCCTTGTTTTTTGAAGTGAGAAATGAAACATAGAGATATTTTTAGTTAATCCAAATTTATTTTTCATTAAATGTGAATTAAGGGACTATGATTGCTTGTCCTTATTGATATTTTTATGACATATTTTCTTCTAATCCTTCAAATATAAATTCTCGAATAGTTTTGATGGTGTTAGATGCTATCAAATAAGACTTATTACATAGTTTTCCTCTGAACACAAAAGAAGTATATTCAGGAAATTTACAATAAATTAGGCATCTTATTTTATTTTATTCGAAGGTTTTCTTAAGTTTTCAAATGCTTGTAAATAAATCAATTTATTTTAAAGTGATTTTTTACAATCAATTGTTTATGAACCTTTTTAAAGGAAAACTATGTGTGTGTAAGAGCATTATAAAATACTTAATATTTACAATACAAAATCAATATAAATTAATATTGTTTTCCTTAATACTTACAAATATTTTAAAAAAGTGGTATTATTCGAAACATTAAAATATTATATATATTATATAGTTATATATATATATATATATATATATATATATATATATATATATATATATATATATATATATATATGTATGTATGTATGTATATGTATCGATATACATAGATAGATAAATATGCATAATTTGTTTCATTTATATCCCTTAAGAGAACAAATAAATAATAATCTTCCATCAAAAGAAATGTTCGATGTTGGAAGCTCTATTTTTAATTTTTACAAGTTCCTATACCAGATATTAAATGGTATTCAAGCATGTTCTTTTAATCCTTGCTAGTTAGCAATTACGAGGATCACTCTGAAAATTTTCAGGTACAATTAGGTTTTTAAAGTTATACTTACAAAATTTTAGGTGTGTTCGAAGTAGTCTCCTCCAGAATCAATAACTTTTGTAGACGAATATTCCACAGATTAAATGCCTCAAGCCATTCATTTCTTGGAATAGATGAAAAAATGCATTTATAGCCACATCAATCTCTTCTTCTGAATGAAAACGACGTCCACGTAAGTTCTTTTTTAGATTATAGAGAAACCAAAAGTCGTACATAGCTAGATCAGGTGAATACGGCGGATGTTTGATCACTTTAATTTGTTTTTGTTTAAGAAACTCAACTGTTAATCCGGCTGTAAGTGAAAATGCATTGTCATTGTGAAGCATTAGTCCCCTAGCATTCAGTTCTTGTAGAATTTCTAGAAGACATTCAGTGGTACACCAGTTTGCCGTTACTGTCTTCTGTCCTTCCAAATTGATGGCTTTGACCAATCCCGTACTTATGAAAAAAAACGGCATGCATCACTTTTTTCAGTGCGCGTTGTTTTTTTACCATTGTTGGTGTGGGATAATCTTCAAAGACCCATACTTTGCTATCATGACGTGTTGGAACGTCAAAAAACGGTATGTACGTTTTATCTCCTGTTACAATTTTCGAAATGATGTGGAGGCCACCATTATTTAGCAATTTAAGAGTTTTTACTCATTCTGACACGCTCCTCTTTTTGGTGCTCAGTTAGATTATGGGGAACCCAAGAGCTTTTTTCATATACATTGATTCATGAATGATTTCGTGTATGACTGCGTATCCAATGTTAAGTTTCTTCTGTATCATTTGATAGGTACAGCGATTATCATCCATTAACATTTTTCGTATGGCAGACACATTGTCTGGGATTACTGCCGACGGCGGCCTTCCTGAGTGTTCTTCATCCTGAAGAAAATTCGACTTCTTCTAAATTTTCTAAACCATCTGAATATAGTAGCACGAGCCGTAGATTCATCACCAAATGCTAATTGCAACCGTTGAACGCTTTCTTCTTGATTTAATCCTGCTTTAAAAATGTTCTCGCGTCAATTCCATTTTCTCTTCTGTTTAAAATTTATTCTACGCTTAACAAGTTGAAATAAGTTAGTAAAAATTCGTCTTCTGTGTTAAAATACTTTGTATTTTAGAATTAAACCGTTATTTTTATTTTGAAAATTCTCGTCTGCGCGTATCTCAAAAAAATTTCAGAGTAACCTTCGTATTATTTTAAGACATCCAAAAATGATACTTGATTATTATTTTTTCTGCTTGCAAGTTCCTACTCCAATTTGTACAGAATGCGAAAATATTTATCATATAATATTGTTGTATGAATATCTTATTAAAATATTTCTGTTTCAAATAATTGTTGCTGATAATAAATAATTGCATCCAAATTTGTATGCATATATTTTATTACTCATTTCATTTCGATGACTATCTTACAAAATCTCTGGTATATTCCTTATTTTTCTTATTACATTATGTATCCCCCATTTAAAAGCATTATTATATCTTGCTGCATTCAATACTTCTTACAGAATTTTATTTCTAAAAATTGCGTTTTCTTTTCACATTTCAAGACCTGAAATGAATGGAATTGGACAAACCTCGATTGCGAGAAGTATTAAGAAAAACATTCACTTATCAAACTGATATCTGTGTTTGCTCCACCATTAATCAACGTAATGTCCTCAACACTTCCTTCTGAAAGAAAATTTGGCTATTGTTATCTTTCCCTCGGAAAATCTCAATACCTTTTATTTCTCACTAAGCAGACTGGGCTCACATTGGAGAATAAGCAATAAAAAGTAATCGCTATTAAAGATGACAATACCATGGGAAGAGACGGTAATTACACGTCTGACTATTAAGATATTACATTAAGATAAAGAAAGAGAACTATTTTTAAAAACAGTCATTGCCACATGAAAATGCTTTTAGTGCTGCAATAAAAATTCTAGAAACGAAAAAAAAATGTTTTTTTGAATACTTGCTTTTCCTCTATGTTATTAACTTGTTATGATATGTCAAATATAAGCATATTTGCTTAAAGATTTACCAGAAGCTTTTCTTTTGCACATTCAAATAAAAACGTAATGCTAGAATCAAAAACCGACAGTTATTTTAATATAGTAAATCTTTATATTGATTTGTGTCCTCATTTATTTATGTGATAAATCCAACAAATAAGAAATGATAGCACCGCAGGACTCAAAAAATTATTTATTAGAGTTAATTTTACAAAATTTATTTCATTATAACATGTTTGTGTAAAATATTGAAAAATAATATTTTATGTCAAATATGTAAATACATGTCTCTCTAAAGTATTCGCCTCATATTAAGGCATCAATTTTAAAGAAAATTTTAATAAAATAAATATTGTTTTTCTTATTTATTTCAATAAATGAATCATGAATATGATTTTCCATAAATTGAAGCTATATATATATATATATATATATATATATATATATATATATATATATATATATATATATAACTTAATTTACTTAACATTATATACTTTTTTCAGTAAATATATGTCTCTCTAAGGTATTCGCCTCATAGTAAGGCATCAATTTTAATTTAATTTCAGTAAAAGATTAAGAAATAATGTTCTTTGAAATAAAGCAAAATCTAAGAAAAATATTCAGTGATAAGGAAAAGAGGGTTAAAAGGATACAGCCAAGTTAATTTCGCATATTATTGCAACGATGGTCTGAGTGTAGTAGCTAAATAGCTGTCTCATGCTTATGGCTATCAATCAGCACATTATAGAAAAATATATATAGATTAAAAATATAACAAAAAGTAACCACTTTCTTCAAAATTTCAAGTTTGAGTAAGCAACTTTCTGCTTTGTTCTTTAAAAGAGATGACATATTTTTAAATTTCAGTAACTTAATTTCTATACGGCAAACTGTAAAACAAAAAACTGTTTTGGGAACTGCAAAGTTCTGAGTATTAGATTCAATAAACTGAAAAGTATTAGACCAATAAAAAGATTTACACATATAGTCGAGTTCTGAGTTCTAGATATATAGACAATTTTAGAACATGTATACGAAAATCTACTTTTCAGCGTAGGAATATTCCTTAAGATAACTTCATTGTTTTTGCACATTTAATAGTTAATAAAATAAAGGAAATAATTTTAATAACCTTGCAAAGCTTACTAAAAGTTCTAATAAAAACTAAGGATCAATATTTCTGCTGTAAAATGAATGTGAAACTTTTCAAAATTAGACTCAAATTCTTTTTTTTTTAAATCAAAATTAAAAATATAAGGTTTGTCGATACAGTCTCTTAAGATAAACTTAACAATGAATATTTCTTATCAAAAATATACATAATTAACTTTTTTAGCAAACTTATCTATCAAAATAAATCAATACGTTATCACATATTACAAAAGTAACACCTTGGTCTTTATATCATTTGCCTAATAAAATTGTTATTACCAGAATATCTCCATTATATAAAATATAAATAAAATAATCCCTTCATAAATGAAAATATCTTTATTAATGAAATTAAAAACAAATATTAACTATTTATGAATTCAGAATAAATATAAATCCTTTTTAATCATCTGAATTTAATACAAATACATGAATAAGATAATATTACATAACATTTATTTATTCTAGTTTTATTTTTTTTAAGATTAGTCAAATCCTGTTTTACTTCCTTAACTTAAGAATGCTAAAACTTATGGCTATAAAAAGAGTATCCAGATACACTTTCCGGTATATATACTTAGTGATGTAGGCAAGCCCTGGACTTTATTTTTTAAGTTAACATCTATGAAATAGTCTCCCATCACCAAATGCCTCGTAATTTTGAAACGTAGTCAGTTGACGAGGTCACACTTGAGCTGGTCTCTCCCTCATCTCCATATCCACGCTACACCAGCGGAAGGACATTCAACTTCACATATTAACGTGAATACATTCCCAACCCACGGAGCTTCAGCAACCCAGTGAGGAAGGGAATGTGGTCAACTTCCCAAACACTGTCCGCGGCAAATGATGCTTCACTTTGCGGATATTAACGGAAAGGGGTGTGAAGTTATTGAGCTTCTGGAGCTCGGTACACTGGTATAATACAGTTGGTCCACTGTGTAAATTGGGATGACATGCGGTAAAATTTGAAATTTAAGGGTCTAATTTTGTTAACTAATTAAAATATTGCAAAAAGATGAACTACAGTATCGTAGAGGGTGAATGAGATTCATTACTCATCATTTACTATCATCATAAGATTCATTAATAAATTACACTTTTAGCATAAAAAAGAAAAAATTTAATAGCCCATTAATAATTGTTAGAGAAATGATATAATTACATCACGATAAGTGCACACAGGAGTCACCAATTAATATTTCACGTATAACTCTCTGCTCAGATTACTGTTTTATTTACTATAAACATTGACCTTGATGTCTTTGGCTTAGTTTACTAAAGGTGGAAGCATCACCTTTTTCACACATTATGTAACACTGTGGGCTGGGCTACAGGGAAGTTCGTTGGTGTTAACGTTAACACTGTGTAATATAGTACATCTGTAATTCATCTCCAAATCTTTGTATGATGTATGCTTTCATTTCCCGGCGTTTAATTTCACTTTCGTCAAAAGCTACAATTTAATAAACATTTCTGCTCTACAGCTTTGAAATTGATTTTTTCTTACATAACGTTTGTTTTCAAAGTAGGAGTACTAATTTCTTCATTTTATCACTTGATGAGCTTCGGTTTTCTTATATTCAATGTCTTTTAGTGAATAACCTCTTTCGTACATCTAAACACCATATTATGTCCATATCTTTCATCATTACACAACTAGGGAAGCACTACAAGACATCTTTGGCCATCTTGTATTAGTTATTGTCAGAGAAATTTTCTTACATTTAAAGATCATGATTTATAAAGCAGTTTCATTGAATTGTTTCTAAATTTCTTACGCATTTTAAGACTACAAAAGTTACACTATATAATCACAAGCATACAGTAAAATCACTTAGAAAACATTGGAATAAATAATATATATATACTTATGAATTCAACTCTTGATATACTTATCATAGATAAGATCACGTGGCTTTGTTTTACTATATTTAAATTATATAATTAATTTTCAGAAACACATTTTTATATACAATATTCTGACAACCCCAAATAACAACTATATATATATATATATATATATATATATATATAATATTGTTTCACATAATTTTTTATGAATTGCTTGTGCATTAATCAAACTTACCATTTCTTTCAAAGTGTATTGATCAGATTTTTGTTCGTGAAAAGTAATTTTCAAAGGAAAAATAGTATGCATAATTTTATTAGGTGTATCCAAAAATTCAAAAGATATAATCTGAATTCCGAAATTATATTTTACTTATAAATAAATTATAAGTACGAGTATTTGGAATTAGCATGCAATATTTAGTTTAAAATTCAAATTTAAGTTAACAGTTTTAAAATATATTCCACTCTTATTTTTTGTAACTTTAAATGCTGGATTTGTATATTACAAAAAATAAGTTCACATCAATTAATAATCTGCAAGTGTAACTCAGAGATCAGATTAAGAAACAAATTGTATCAGAGTAGAACATAAACTTTTGTCTATTCTTCCTCACATAGGGCTTAGAATCCATTCTGTTTTCTTTATTTTGTAACTTTTTTTCTGAAATTATGCTTAGTACCTTAACAGTTACCAGTCTATGTAGATTTATAGTAAACATTTCTATGATCTGAGATATTCAGCCCCTTTTATTCTAAAGGGAGTTTTCCTAAATTAGCAACTGAAAGCAAATTTTTTACTATAAACTTGTAAATTTAAATAATTTCAGTTGAATGAATAAGAAAAATTCTTTTTCAAAACCACATTGTTGCATACAAAATAACAAGCTTATGCATATGATAAAATCAGATTATGACATTTATTGTTGAAATAGCTAAATGTTCTAAATAAATTATTCTAAAAATTCATTATAATTCTTATTTAAACTCAAATCTTTCCATTATGACTATATTTCAGTTAAGTATTCCTAACAGAGAAATTATAAAACTAACTCTGAATAAATACATCTTAATACGATTTTATTTCAAGTGTGCCCTTATATAGGAGAAAGAATGCGGATGAATGTGATTTTTCAGTGGGTTCTTTGTTCGAATAGACCAATAGAGTCTATTTTAGAGAGAGAGAGGCAGAAACAGATTTCTATTTAACAGTCTCCATTCTCTCAATATTCTAAATTGTTTCCTGAAAGAGGGAGAAACTTTCAAGGAAAAGGAAACTTTTTCTTTAACTAAATATAGCCAAAACATTTGGAGTTGTGATGGGAAACTGATTCCTTTGTATTTTAGTTGGCTGGGCAGAATTTCCATTTAGGATATTGTTATTTTATGTATGCATTTATTCGTGGGATAATATATTTTTTCAGTATCCCTCTGTCTTTCGGTGTCATTTTATTCCCAGTTTAAATAAATTTCCTTTTAGAAAATGCAGGAATGAAATATTTAAAGTAGAGAATTGCTTTCTGATGCCACATAATAATAGCAAAATAGATTAAAAAAGACTTGTAAAGCATTTTTATAATACCCATAAGGGTTTGCATACCAGGAAGGTTTCTTATGGTCAGTGGACCAGTTTCCCGTATCTCAAGGGAAAAAAATTGGGAAAATTCCCTAGCAGACACTCCGAAAGATGAGGGTGAAGAAATCAGAAATACATCTTTTTTCGTACAAATCTAGGAGCTTTAACAATGAAGAGACTGGTTTTACCACTAGACCACAATGTACACTTCCGCATTACATTCCTTTATTTTTAATAGCATTTTATACATGTATTTTTAAAACTGATATCCTCCATTAATATCAATGATAAATCACAGTTCACTTTAAAAATCTACTTTTATATCTTGTAAAAATCAAAATCTAAGCAGTAAGAAGAATAAGTGCTAGATGACAAGCACATTTGACAAATGCTCAATGTAATAATTAAAAAGTACCTGTTTTAATTCCCATGTAAAACCTTTTGTGTGTGCGTGTGCGCGTGTGTGTGTGTGTGTTCATTTGCCTAGCAATGTATATGGTGCTGAGAGATTTTATTTCACCAAAATAATGATAGTTTTTTTTATATGACACTCTTACGCATCGATAGAACTTGATATCACACTAAACATCACATTGAAAACGACATAAACTTTAGGATTCGTGATTCAGAAAAAAAATATATATATTTTGTTAAAATTTACCTTTAAATAAATTTCCCCAAATGTATTTAAAATATTTATTCATTTTCAAAAATATTACAGTTAAGTTTATAACATGTTTGGTATAAAAAAATATAATAATTTTATAAATATTCTTTTATGATTATCACTTTATTGTTACTCATTTACTGTGTCTACGGATCAAAATACAATTTTTATTCAATACATCGAAATTCAATTACATTCCTAAAAGAAACGGCAGATATAAGCCGTACATTAATATTGTTATCAATGACAATCTTATAAAGTCTTAGTATTATTTTTAACTAAAAGAAAAAGATCCAATTGCGTAACCATTAAAAATATTTGTGTTACACATCATCAGACCTAAAAAGGCATCATACTCGCTATTATTGGAATAAATTTTTTTAATATATGCATTAAAGCATTTAAATATATAAGTATACAGAATAATTCAAGAATATCAATTTTAAATACTAGTATATATTTGTCAGACAAATATCATTTTATTATTTCATTTATTCTTCGAATAGAAATTTTAATGGCTAATATGGAGTTTCATTTATTATTATAATATATAATCAAATCAATGAGATTTTATGCAAAAAATACCCTTTTTTATCTTTATTCATATTTAAACATATAATCATGGAAGGTAGTCAAAAGGAAAATGTATTGGATTAAAGTATACTTTTAAATTCCGATTGTTCAACTAACAATAGAAAAACTGCAATATTAAAAATAAAATAGAGTAATAGAATAGAACTCGCATTAACAGTTTATTTCTTTAGAAAATAAGTATTAGTATTATAATTATTAATATTTTTGTTTGAAGCATTTTTTTTCAATTTACACAAAAATAAATGTTTCACACTTACATGCCGAAGCAAACACAAAATTAATAAAAACAAAAAGTCTTAAAGTATTGCTGAGGTCATACTATGAAAATAATCATTTCTATTTTAATGGGGTAATTGTATCATGAGTGTCCAATACAATAGACTTACTAACAACCGTTATACCCTTTAGCTTTTTTAGCAGATGATATTTCAGTTTTAAAATCGAACTAAATTTTTATCAATTTGTTCAGCAAAATAAAATAAGCAGTTTGAATTATGATGTGTTTTTTAAAGAGTTATCCAAATAAATTACTTTTTTAAACAATTGTATTTTTAAGTGCGCATTTACATAAATGAGATAAAGTATTTTGACTGCTTATTTATAATCTATTTTCTAAGGAAAAAAATGTTTTGCTCTCAAACTTCCGCACATTTTTCATTCCGACAGGCAAAAGTATCAGACAGGGTATGGTACTCAATATTATCGTAAATAACTTACACAAGAACAAAAAAGAAGTTTCTTCTTAAAATGTTAATATCCATACTTATGGGTAAAAAATAATATATGCAAATGGGTTTCTCAAATAAAAGAGCGAGCTTAATGGCTTTATGGGGGGTCAACACAATTTATCAGTTGATGGCATCTTTTTAACAACCTAGCAGTGTTGAGCTACTATTATTGTTTAAGTAAAGAATTTTAATAGAGTTCTCCTTCGTTACTTCGTTAAATAATACATGATTAAGAAGCATTTAAAGCAATCAAAGAATATCTCAAAAAGAAAAAAGTTTTAATATGCTCAATGTAAAATTTCTCTTTTAATAAAATACATTTAATTCAATGACTAGTATTATTTTATTTTTGTAAAAATAAATATATTTTTGAATAAAAATTGAAATTGATGAATAATTGATGTATTTAAATTTTTATTCTGTTTCATGAAAAAATATGACATTAAAATATCTTATTTATGAGCTTTGAAGTATATCGTTGTGCGTTAGTTTATCTTTAAAACTTTCTGATAAAAGACAGTAAATTGAAACATTCTTAACAGATAGTGAAGAACTTTAGTTTTATGATAATTCTTGAAATCAAATTATGTTACTAAATTTCATATGAAATCCTTACTACGCATCGTCTTAAATTATAGAGCAGATCAGAAATAAATTAAAAAATACGAAAGCAAACAAGAAATCAACGGAAATGACAATCATCTGAAAACAAATTAAATACATAATACTTGTATTTTCATTTAAATATACTATATAGTAGTCAATGTTTTAAAAGAGTTTGCTTCATTTGTAACATTTTCTATAACTTTTCAAGGATTGCCATATTTGGATTTCTTGATTCCGTGCTATAAATCATTAGTATCCAATATATTAAATCCAAGGACCTGTAAATTGCTTCTAAAATAAAATGCACTAAATTAACGATAATATTAGAAAATAATAAGTTCCTGATAAATACTTGCCAAGTGATAAAATCCATTGGTTATAATTATATAATTTGTATTATTCGAATACATTTAAAGTATTTTGGTATAACAAATTCATCAGTTCTTAAAAATAAATTTTCACAAAGGATATAACCTTCGGTTCCTCAAATGCAAATCTGAATACCTCTTTGTAATAATGACATTAAATATTACTAAATTAATTCATTAATAAAATAACCCTGATTTATTTGCTTCTATGAGAAATTTTCGTTTATAAAGATGTATCCATTAGCATTATAAAGTTTTTGTGTGAGATTGGAATTAATATTTTATTTAAAATATGCTTGTAAGATGTATTAGAAAATTTATATTTCAAATTTAGATAATTAGAAAAATTTATATGTATCAAGTCTTATTTCATACCTAAATTGAAAAAAACCCTGTAATTTTAAAATTAACTCAATACTACTGATAATTATTGAAAGATTATGAATGAATTTTGTATTTCACCACCAAAGGAATAACAGTCTCATAATTACTGATTTTTGACATACTACATCTTGATGTTTGCTCCACTAATCCAAAGATTCTATATAACTTGATAAACATTTTTTGGTGTTTCTAGACTTGAATTATACAAAACAATGCAACATAAATTATTCATCTTGAAAACGTCTTAATAAATATTACCATAACAATGACCTTCCATTTATAAAGTATACAGCTTGCATTAATTTATTCAATAATTGTATTTTTTACAATTTTAAATGTAAGTATAAAATATAGGAAAATTGTCTCCTACTTATATTCTCAAATATAAAACAGAATTCAAGCTACAAAAAGTAATATGTGAAAGTACAAAAAGTATTATATATATACTTATATTATATTAAAATTTTAAAGTGACATAAAAAATAAAAATATTTTAGAGTTTTAAAAGATGAATGTTCCCTATAAATGTACAACTAAACTGAATAGAAGCATAGAAACACCAGTAAATTGTAATGTATACTTTAAAATGTTCGTAAGAATTATGTGCATTATAATATAAAATTTTATTTTTCTTCTGAAGTATCCTAAATGAAATTAATTTATTACTGTTTATGTCAATCTAAAAGGAAAACAAGAATCTCAGTTCTATTTTATGAGTATTGCTATTATTTTTAAAGGAATTTAAGTGAAAATAAAATGCATATGAAACAACAGATTATAGAGTAAATTTTCATTGATAAATATCATTTATACGGATATGAGGAATATATATATATATATAATAATCATTAAACTTTATCCTAAAAATAAATATTTGCATTAAAGGCAAATATTTATTATTAGGATAAATTAATTTTTAAAAATTAATTATTTCAGAAAACAAATAATTGAAAGTTTATAAATATATAAACTTATATACATAAAATAAAAACTGGTATAAATATGTAACTTTATAAGCAATTTAAAGTTAAAAGTTCTAGATTTTGATTCGCAGCGTTAGTGAATTGGAGATTTATTTTTTAATTATAAAAACGATTTTGATATGTATTTAAATATTAGGAAATATTGTTCATAAAGCTAAATATAAATCTGGAGAAAATTTTGAAAAGTTTGCTGAAGCAACTTATTATGAAATATATTTTAAACAATCATTTACTGCATTATTCATAAGAATACAAAACAAACACTTGTTTCTAAAGTTGCGTGCAACAAACGTTCATTGCACTTTTATTTTCCACCAGTACAAAAACCATGCAAAATCCATCATCTTTTTCAGATTTTAAGTATTCCTTTATTTAAAGTTTTTAAGAAAAACATAACTATCCTTATCCATCATATTCTGCATTATTATGTCCCTTAAATAATAAAATCTTGAAACATACATTTGCTTCCCATTTTAACGTTACCAATATTTTTATACTTCTTTATTTTAATACCAATATATGTTTCAACTTTATCAAAAAATAAATTTCGATTAGCTTAATAAATATTGCATACTTTTCTAAAAATGTTAGTGAGTTAAGAATTTAACTAAACACTAAAGAAAGAGAAAGAATAATTATTACGAGTTAAAATTCCTCTCACAAACTTTAAAAAATCATATTTATTTACAATACAATCAGCAAATATTTTCAAATTTCGAGAATAATTTGTCAATTTTTATCAGTAGTTAATTTTGTATTTCATCCTTAAATATATATATATATATATATATATATATATATATATATATATATATATATATATATATATATATATATATATATATATATATATATATATATATATATATATATATATATATATATATATATATATGTATATATATATATATATATATATATATATATATATATATATATATATATATATATATATATATATATATATATATATATATATATATATATATATATATATATATATATATATATAAACAAACATTTTATAAAAATATTTACAAACTTTAATACTCATATGTTTAATATTTTAGCAACAAAAATTTATTTTTTATTTAATTATTATTCAAAGCACAAAACTTATAAATAGAAAACTTTTATAGAGATACCGATTTCTAGTATCTTATTTATGTAAAATAACACAGCCAATCTAAAGGTTTTGTGGTTCAAAGTAACAGTCAAATGTTAATGGGAAAATGAAAAATACAACAACAAAATTTTTAAGTTTACTCTTTATTTGTTATTTTAAATATTATCATGCTCAGAGTGGCTACCATAGCTGCATTCCTTGATTTTATATACATGATTTATCAAGATACTTTCTGGATAAAATTGTAATTTAATATCCAGCTCTAACCTGCAGCATAAATAATATTTTGTGTAGTATCTAACTAAAGTTTACTTAATAGAAAAAAACTTTTACTATACAATGAAAAAGTAGATATTCTTATATTTGGATGGATCATCCAGTTTCTATTGTAACAAAAAACATTGCTTTTGTAACTAAATAATCTAGATTCGATTACTATTATGAGTATAAGACTGCTAGAAATCTCTTCCAATGAATTTAAACTATATTTATGCATATTCACAAGATTTCAATCATAAACACGTATGGTAATCTCAGTAGTTATGTTCAATATTTTGAATGCAGATACTTAGAAATTGTAAAAGACATAAAATAATAATATAAAGCAATTATAGTTGTCATTAAAAGTGATTTTAACCGTAGAAATTTTAGATTTCAGCACAGTTCTGAAAATTTACACAGGTTTTCTTCATGTTTCTCTCACCATTACCATTTTAAAAATAATTCCAAAACTGAAAATTGTCGAACATGGAATTTATGATCAAAGCACACTTGTAGTTTCTTATTCATATAAATGAGGTGTTTTGAATATTTAATATCAAATATATATATATATATATATATATATATATATATATATATATATATATATATATATATATATATATATATATATAATATAAAATATGAAAAATATGAAATTGGAAAAACAGTGAAATATAAATAAGATAAAACATGAAAAATATGGAAAAGCACTGAAATATATGAAACAGATGAAAAGAAGAAGAAAGCATAGGGGCCACGTCTTCATCAGGAGGGAGATGGCCAGCTATGCTAAAAGAAAGAACACTCTTTTCTGACATGCTCGAAGGACAAATGTCTAAAGATCTTCGAGCAATTCCCCCAAAGAGTGTTCGTATTCAATGAACCTAGGTTAAAACATTTGAATAAATATAAATGCAGAAAATTAGAAATACCAATAAATTAAACATAAATGCAATTAGAGATACTCATATAAATGAAACATACATACATACATACAGTAAAAAAATTAAATACATAAAGCCAAAGTCAGCAAATCAGATGGGATTTATATATGAAAATAGTATGAAAGTTGCCAAAAGTAATTTTAAAATTATAGTAAAGAAGTGTTGCCAGTTGTAATTAGATTAAATTTAAAATATAAATATAGGTGTTTTCAGGATTCTTGTAAGAACTTCAAAGCTTGGGTGGCCATTCTGTAGTTATAAAAACTACGCATTACTTCAATCTTACAAGCGATTCCCTACTTCCTACATATATTAAAATAAAATTAATTGGAATATTATTATTTTTTAAGTGATCTATCAGTCGTTTAATTTGATTTTTAGTAGATTCATGGTTGTTGCAGATATTATAAATGCGATTAAGTTCATTAAATATAACGTTTCTGTATATTTTTAAAGAAATATTTGAGTTCCAGGAAATTAACTTATTAACATGAAAATTAAATTGATTTGTTTTGTCGAAGACATCAATATATGTAGTAGAATTTTATAAATAGTGATAATTTATCACTCTTAAATATTTTGTAGTAATGACTAAATTGCATTAAACTAGTAAACTATAATATTTACTATTAATATAATTAATATAATATATTTTATAGTAAATTATAATATTTACTATAAACTGCCATACTGATGAAATTCCTACAACATGATATCTCAAACTGTGAAGTAAATATATGAGATATAAGCGTTATGGTAAAAACAGCATTTTTTTCGAAAAGATGATCGATTGAAAGTAGGAAATAAATACAGTCATTCGTATGAAAAGCTTTTAAGTGATCACACTCCTAAAAATAAGTACCAGCAATGAATTGTTATAATATGAAGTTTCTCATACTGTGGGTAACATTTACATGTGTAGTTTTCGAAATCCATCTCGATATTGTCTATGTCATTCTTATCTTTATCTTAAATTCTTCATTTATAAGAAAAGTCATCATTCAGCAAAGTTTCATTAAAATTATCATTTTCAGAATTGTTGAAATAGTTGTTGTCGCTTTTCTACAGTGATGTTGCTCTGATTCATAGACTGTCATCATGAAAACTTTCTATATTTTAAGCTAACATCTTGTCATGTTTTTCTAATTATTCTGACATTATTTATCAATTAATATTTTCATTGAAGTCACTAAATAAATCAAGGCAATCATTCGAGTTTATTTCGTTTTTTATAAGATTTTACTCAAAGCTTAGTAATCAAATGATTATATCTTTTTGAAACCAGTGCGAAATGACATATTCAGTACAAATAGCATAGGAAAATGATAACTGGGATCTATATAAATATTTCATCTGATTCCTCTTCTTTTTATCAACGTATTTAAAGTATTGGCGAGAGCGTATCTGAACGAAATACACATCTTACAGTAATATAATATCAGACCCTTCTCAAAATAAACATAAATTCTTCTTGAAATTACTATGGATTATAATTTGGAACATCTGTTTTATTTTGTAACATGCGGTGATACAATTTTAAAATTTACCTTTATTGCATCACAATTTATGCGAATATACGATTGTTAATAGTGTGCGAATGTCGATGGGGGATGCACTTAATCCAGGATAGACTATAACCTAATAATGATTATAATTTTTTTTGATAGTTTTACAATTCGATAATAAATAAATTGTTAAAACCAGTAACATAAAAGATGGTAACATAAATATGAAATCTGAAATCAAATCATGTTTCAAAACAGTTATCCTTTTAGGAAAATTTATATTAAATGTTCATCCAAATATGGATCAATTTACGATAAATTTGATACAGTCATCTTAAAATTTATAAAGAAAGTATGAAGAATTATTCAAATGCCTCATCTGTTAACAAAATAATTATAGACTAAAACAAATAATTTTCAATAGCATCAATTAGTTTTTGGAATATATATGTATATTTATAGCTGCAGTAATGATAAAAACACCGCATTGAGTAAAACAAATTTTAAAAATACTATTTCCAATTCCATTTACCTTTGTGTCAAAATATGAACTTTTTACATTTTCTAAGTATATTTCAACATATTTAATTCAATAAGTTTTATTTTTTGAAGTGTATTCTTACATTTGTTTATTTTCAGTGATTCATTGAAACGAAGATTTCTTTCCACAGAAGAATATCTTAACTTTATGATTTTAATATTCTCGAATAAAATTCGCATTCTTATATCTTTAGTAAAAAATTAATAACATATTAAAGTGGAAACTTTAAAGCATTAATACTAATTTTTAACAAATAAATTTTCCTTAAAATAAAAAAAATGCGATTAAAATTAACAGAACATTGCTAGAATTTTATGATTTACGGCATGGAGTGAATTTGAAAAGAACGCCAAAGATTGAATTAAATAAACAAATTGAATTAATTTACTTTTGTTTCTGATGATTTTTCCTAAGTCTGAAGAGAGTTTTGCTCTTTAACGGAACAAATGGGAAAAGAATTGTTTTTTTTTAATAAAAATAGGAACTAATTGTGAAAAGGGAAAATATCTTGTTGAACATTTTTTTTAAATCTAAAGCAAAAATAAAAATATCAGAAGATAGTACGTCACCAAATAATTCTTTTCCACACAAGAAAAGTATATTTATTTTTTCTTTAAATCACTTTTACTATTCTTTTGTACCTAAACGTTACACATTCTTCGAAAAATAGAGGGAGGAAAAATAGCATTTGTTTAAAAGTCATTTTCTAACGAAAGCTTTTACAAACTTAAAGAATATTTTTTTTTTACTTTCCTCGCTTTTCATTCTTTTTCAACAGCTGTCGTATCACTAAGTTTCAGTAACTACACTTGGTCATTAGTGAATAAGAAAAGAGGTTTTCGTTGAAAGAAAAAAATGTCCCAAAACGTTAGGCTTCACTTTTTTTCTTCTGAAAACATTTTATCGAAAATTCTTGATAAAAATCGGTGTATTCTTTATTCGACTCGATTAAATGTAAGAAACCAATAACTAATGAGTTGTTTTCTTTGTGCAAAAAAATGGATCACAATCCACGAGATGAAGGTGGCTGAAAGTAGGTCCCAAAAGACTTGACATTTGTCTCAAAGGTTGCTTTAATCAAAGCAGGTAAGTTAGAAACCGCCAAGGCATGGCAGCATAGAGACCCAAAGCTTTCATTACCGTCACCTGAGATGACGCCCGGCACTCCATTTTGTGGCTGGATAAATGAGTGGAAAAGGTCCGATTGCGGCTAATGTCACTTTAATAAGACAGGACTTTCTTCCTGTAGATAAACGCTGATCACTTTTGCGATAAGATGATCCTATAGTTTACGAAAGTGATGCGTAAACAGGGCCTTTTTTCCGTTCTTTCAGCTACAATGGAGAGGAGATGCAAAGAAATGAGACAAGTGGATGAAAAAACAAGAAAGGGGAGAAAAGAACTCCTTGGATTATCACCCGGGTGGCTGATTTATTTTTTTTCTTGGTTAAATACTCCTCCAAAATAATGCTTTCACCGGCTGCAGCTGCGGAAAGAGCAGATTTGCAACAGTTTTTGCAGCATGAGCAACTTTTCCAGGGAAAAAAACTATTTTTTTTTAAATATTTCTATAAAAGGCTCTTTCTTACCTCGTTTAACATTACTTAACAAATAAAAGAGACTATGACTGAAATTTCTATTTTTGCAGTTTCGCTTTTTAAAATAGCTTAGTTACATTTCTTAGAATTTAATTAAATATTTCACAAAGATATTATTTAATATAATATATTTTGATTTATTTTTAAGAATTTAAGAACCAATTGTGGAAACAAAACTCAGTTTTGCATTATTATAGTTAAAATTTCAAAACATACAAATGAAACGACAAAAATAAATTTAAAAAGTTGTTTTATCAATACCTCATGAAATGTTTTATAGAAATTACAAATAATTAATAGAAAAACATATAAGGAGACACATCTCTAGTAATATTTATTTCATAAGCATGGGATTTAAAAATAAATGTACATCTACTTCCTTTGATGAATTCAATTATTTTTACAATAAAACTCCTCAGTTTTAACACATAAATTTAATCTCTTACCTTTGTCAGAAAGACATCAACTGATTTGAAGAAATTTTACATCACTCTTCCCTGAAGAGTTTCTTCTACGAATCAAGATCCTTGAGTAACTCATTACAAATTTTCAGTTCTAAATAGGAACAATCGAAATAAACTAACGAGTTTAAATAAAGCCAGTGCTGAGATTATTTCTGCTAATGATCTGAAAACTAATTTTACCTTACAGATGTTTTCCTTTTGTTCTGTATGCCATTATCGAGTCTAAATGAAATAACTTTATTGGATTTTGAAGTCTTTTGAGACTATAAGACAATAATACATTTTTCGTATTTGACTTACAATATGTTTGATAATTAGTTTTTCAACCATATCGACGGATACAATTCTCGTAAAAGAAAATATATTCTAAGCGATCACATGTTACACTATTTGGAGATAGTCTCATGTGTCTCAAGAACTTTATTTAATTAACATTCTATTATTTATTCACTGGTTAAAATATAAATTATTCATTATTTGAAAAACAAGCCTATCCTGTCTACTATCTTATAATTCTTAGAAGAGTATTGCACCTTTTTAATTGAGTTTTTTAACTGATGTATGGAATTTTTGAGTTATTTGTCTTCTGTGAAGATTATTCCATCAGAGCTTCTCTCTTTTTATCAATCTGAATGTTTTTTATGTAAATGGAATTTCTTTTATATTCCACCTTTCAAATTTTTTATTTTATTTAGAACATTACAAGATAATTATTTTAATTTTGTTGGAGGCTTCAAAATACTTATATTTTCCTTCCGTCAGATTTCAGAAGAAATAGGTAGTTGAAAGCATTTCATTGCACAGAAAAATTTTATAACTAATACGATAATGGAAAATTTAACACTGCCTCTTTACTTTGTCATTGACTCCAAAAATGTGTATCTTACTCTAATCCCATAAAATTAATAAAGAAAACTTGTTTTTATATATTTTGCAATCAAATAGGTTTAATAAATGTAAAAATTTTAATAATAAACTGACTTAGATGGTGTTTAAACTATTTTTCATCACCCTTCTTTCATACATATGTATACTCGTTTTACACACACACGTAAAAATACAAAATATACAGGTATAAATACATAGAAACATAAATAGCTCAGTTTTATTGTGTTTTTGTTTTCCATGAAATATTTGAAAAGGTTATCCCAATCATTTAATTTAATTGTAATCTTGAAACTACAAAATGAAATATTTTTGAGCTATAAGAAGTATAATAAATCGAAACTAATTACACATTAAATCTATCTCTAAGCATTTATATTCTACTCTATAAACTAAAAACAATAACCTTATTTAACTGTAAAAATTAATATAACCCAAACTAATCCTTAAGCCAATACTTAAAATATAAATTAAAAAGACATAAATACTAAGAACTTTTAAGTATAATTGGAAATAGTAATTGGCATTGTGATTGTGATTTCACTTTTATAACTTGAATGACATTTCAAAACTCACATAATTTTTGTCATATTAGAAAACACTTATGACTATTATTATTATCAATTCAAAATTTACTATTACTTTGTACATTTAAATGTTGACTATTTAGTGTTATTTATTCAAGTATATTTTTGAAAGTAACAGTTCAGTTACTACTCACTCATAAAAATATTTATTATTCTTTAGATCTTATTTCACTCGATATGTTGATTTTCTTTTTTAAATACAAGAATTTTACCTCCTTTATTTTTATTATGTGTTTTATTAAAAGTTTAATTTATTGCTTTTATTTTTTAATGAACATTTTTGAAATAACTGTTCATTATATGAACATTTTATAGAAGAAACATCAGTGAAATAAAAAAAATTCATTCAAATTCCTTTTTATATGCACAATTCTTTTCGTTTATAATTTGAAATTTTAGTTAGTTATCTTAAGTTCTTGTTCCTCCAATATTATAGATTTCTTTCAAAAAACAAATTTTTATGGCATTGCCCATTATTCTTGTTATTTTTAAATGTTAAATATCCGATTTCAATAAATTATTGACTATTTCAAATGTAGTTGTAAAACCATTGAGGATCAACAAACTTCCCTATAAATTAATCTAAATAACATAAAAAAATTCTCTTTTCTATCATGTCTTTTTTAAAATTATGCTCATAACGGAAATGATTGATGTTTTTGATTCAGTGAGTGAACATAATAATAATTGTCATGGAATTGTCATGAAAAAGGGTTATTTTATTAATGGTTTCTCTAAAAAAGAAAGCAACACCTGAATAATATTATGGAAATAATGATTTCAAGTGAACAATATACTTCAACTACATATATTTATGTAGTTATCTTTAAAAGATTTATTTAAAAATCATTCCTTAAGAGCATCATTTAACGATATTGATGATAACACTCAACATAATAATAGGATTTTTGGCAAGGAGATGTGTAAAAATTTTTTTTTAATTTGAAAATTGATTTGCACCCAAGATGTATTAATACCAAATAAATAAATTTCATATAAGCACAAATTAATCATATAAAATTTGTCGGTACATAAAATATTTTAACTTTCTTTTTATTTCTTATATTTTATATATAAAAAATGATTATGCAAGATTCAACATTTAAGATAATCAAAATAATTTCAAAATATTATTTCAATATTTGAAATTAAATACATGTACACAAGTATCGCAAAAAGATAATTTACAAACAATTAGGGATGGTATGTCAGTCCTTAATAAACCAGATTTACATGAAGTATTGTGACCAAAACCATGGCCAACGAGAAGGCTCTTTTTGCAGGTATATTTAAGATAAAAAATCGTTGATTTTCAGGGTGGATTTCATAGAAGATAAAAAAAGGACAATTCATGAGATATGAACGGAGAATTCCTTCAAGAGTTATCTGCCGATTCTTCATGAATTGAACGACTGCAGCTTCAATTGAATTGCTTTGAAATATTCAGAATAAGCATCTGCGCGTTTTATATAAAAATATACAATATACGCATCTACAACGGAAGAAGAGAAAAAAAAAGAAGTTCGAAGAAAAAGGAAAAAATTATTACCGAACTTTGACAAATATTTTGCTTACCACACATTCTCTTATTAGATCCAAAAATAAGTGTCAATCAGTATCGTGAAGTCCATTTTTCCATTGAAATTATATCAACACCCGAATAGATTCCATTTATTTGAATATTGGTCACATTTGTTGTAACATCATATAATTTGATTTTCAAATGTGAAATTTACAAAATAAAAACAACTTTTTTGAACAAATAAATACAGTATTTCTCTTGTGGCACTCTCTCAATGCACAACGTAGATACAACTGTGAGGAAAAAATCATCTCATATTCTAATTTACATTAAACAAAGTAAGTAAACCGAAAGAAAAAATTGTACTAATGTATAAGAATACATATAAATTTAATTTTTATACATTTTTAATACTTCACACACAGATTTGCATACAAACACACACACACACACACATATATACTGTACATTATTTAGAATTTACAAAAAATGAATTTGAAGTGCCTTCCCGTTCTCCGCAGTTCTCCTGATGAGAAAGAATAAAATTTTATTTTGATCATTTCCAAATAATTTTTTCTTTCTTCACAATTCCTCGGTTTTTAATTTCCATTTTTACTCATTCTATTCTTATTCTGATTATTTACCTTTGTGTTAAAAATTATTTCATTTGTTTTTATTAAAAAAGTTTTTCTTATTTCATAAGAATATTTTCGGACTTGAACATACCAAATTAAATTATATGTTTGTGTGAGTGCGTGTGTGTGGAAAATTATTTGATCTTGCATACAAATAACGATATCTGTTGCCTAATAACAAGAAATTCAGAGCTGTCTGATTTTGAAAAAGCGTAATTGTTGGACAGCATAGAAATCATGGAAATGGTTGATCATTAAGAGATATGCATCATGAGGATTCAAACTAGACAGTTGTTTTTAATATTAAGAAGTTGGAGGTGAGTAGTGACTGTCAATAAAAATTTTGACGCGGCAGATCCATGAAACTACGAGATAGAGACTCACAAGTGCAATCAAAAGAAATTCGTAAAATCCACCCCCGAAACCAACGTCCCTCATACTTCAGAAGTTCAAACAATCATTCGGGACTATTGTTTTGAAAAATACTATCCACAAGAAGCCGTTTCCTTGGTTTCCATGGAGGTGATGCAGCCTCTAAAGCCTGTAATTACAAGGTTTTTGGGGCTACATCCATATATATATATATATATATATATATATATATATATATATATATATATATATATATATATATATATATATATATATATATATATATATATATATATATATATATATATATATATATATATATGTATATATATATATATATATATATATCAAAATTAAGCAGTAAATGAAAAGAAATAGTCTCCCTTAAGTGATAAAACCAAGTTTAAGCTCTACCAGTCACATGATAGAATCTAGGTGTATAGTAAATATGGAGAACATCATTTGCCAGAATGCACTATGCACGCAGCAATGTTTGCCAAAGGTGGAATGAGGTCTGGGGATATTTCTCATGGTATGGACTGGAATTCTTGATCCCTAATAATGGTAAGCTCAAAACATTTTCCTATTCCACTATCCTTGACAACAATGTATTTTAAGCGCGGAGGCAATTTTATGGTTTGAATTATTGTAATTCAAAAGATGACAATGCCACTTGTTATATTCCAACGTCCACCATAGATTAATATGCTGACAATGGGGTGAACCATTTGGAGTAGCTTTACAAGATTGAGACATGAATTCTAAGGAACACCCCTGGGATGAGTTGGATCTCCAAATTAAGAAGTGCCAATACCATTAAAATTCGGTGAAGAAACTTACGTGTCTTCCCCAAACCAAGTCGAAGGAAATATTGTTGTCCAACGATACTCGAAGAAAATACTATTGTCCAAACACTTGTGAAAAACATGTTTCGGAAATTTAAGGTTGTTTTCACTTTACTTGAACTGTCTATCAACAATTGAATATGAATAAATTGTATTTATCTCTTATCACACGTATCCAAAATACTTATTGTTCGATGCGATGCATAACTATGCATCCATCTATATATATATATATATATATATATATATATATATATATATATATATATATATATATATATATATATATATATATATATATATATATATATATATATATATTGCCATTTCCTGTAAAGTAGCCAAATTCCAACTCCAAAAATTTTTTTCTTTTTCAAACTATTCAGGGTTTCATATAATTTCATTGAAGTTATAAAAGTTATAAAATTAAAAAAATAAGGATAATGTAACAATATTAATAAAATACCAAGATAATGTTAGTTTTCAAAACCGATTGATTTCAACGTCGCTCAAAATTTACTGAATATCAATTTATATTTAGAGAAAAGATGAGAATTTCTAAAAGGATTAAATGCTAAGAGTACGAGGGAATGAGTATTTCTGTTTTTTTTTTTTTTTTTTTCCTTTAAACGAGATTTCTATTTCAGAAAAGCAAAAACTACAATTGAATTCAAATGATCTAAAGTTTGTTCACAAATTATCACAGTTTAGTAGAAATGAAGATATTAGCTGTTTCAGATTTTTAAAATTAACATAATACTAAAGTTACATTAAATGTATTATCCTTTGAAAGTAAAGTGATAACAAAAGTGAAACTTCTTTATATATTTAAGATACAGTAAGTTCTAGAAGACGAACCCTATCGTGGTGATTTCCAATTAATTCAAGAGCATAAATCAATTGATGAAGCGCATTACCCCATCTCCATTGCAGTTCATATATCTTTCTTTCACTTTTTTTATTCTGATGCGTTCCTCTTTTCATGTTTACAAAAACTGAGACAGAGGCACTTTTTCAGAGATAACAGAAAATTTACGATAGTTTTCTCAGGAATCATCTTAGATATTTTTTCATTTAATAATGAAAGCGTTTAAAAAAATTAATTTCCAACATTGTTTATAATAGGTTAATTAAAAATTGAGAAATAGTTCAATTTCGAGAAAAGTCATACCACGGTATACATATGTGTAATACTTTTCTTCAATAACATTAACTTGAATTTATTTTGAACAAATCAATTTTCTAACGATGTAATGGTATGAACCATTGCATTTGAAGCGTCTTGTTTCGGTTTTGTTTTCAATAATTATATAGCCTTTTACCTCTTTGATTCTCGTTACTGAAGCAATATGTGGAAAGTATGATTTCCTGACAAACATTTTGTCTATGAAGATTTAACCTTTTAAAGTTTATGATAACCATATGTTTTCAAATATTCATTTATTATTTAATGAAATTACCTTATATTTAACGCAACTTAAAGAACGAGAGAAGTAGTTTTTCGTTGAGGAAAAGGACTATTTTTTATCAAATAATTTTTTTATGCGGAGTGCCAAACAAACTGCGTAAAATTTCTGAAATTCCTTTTCTACAATGAAATTTCCCATGCTTAAACTGGCCTTATTAATAAAAATCTTTGTATTTTTATAATTATTCATTTTTTAACAAACATTTGTATATTATGCTCTATTCCAAATGTGTGAGAAAATATGAATCGTGAATATGAAAATATTTGAATATAAAGTCATATAAAATAAAATATGTTAAACATTGGTGATAAAAATAATTGATTGAAAAATAAACATGAGCTTTTATATAAACTAATTTGAAAAAGCTATAAATTAACAATATTTCAAATAAAAGTACTGTCCATAAATAATTTATGCCCCTTTATTTTATAAAAGGTATACTAGATTATTATGCTAATGAAGTTAAAAATAAATAATGTATACTTAAGAGAAAGTAATTACTCACATGTGAAATAATTTTGAAAATCATCAAATGGATTTGGTAGTAGTAAATATTTTGGTAAGCTAGAGCTTTTAAATAAAACTTCATTTCAATGAAAAATAAACCCCATATATTATTAGCATACTCAAAATTGCATTCAATCAAAAATTACATCAAATTATGCAAAAGAATTTTAAATAAAATTTGAAAATACCGACTTTGTTGCGTAACATTGCCAACTGGTAGTACTATGATCTTAAAAATGGAAGGTACTGGGTTCAATCCTAGTTATTATTGAACAACCGAAGAAAGATGCTTTACATGAATACACTTCATTTGGCATTAAAACTCCTCCTTTAATGCAAAATATCAGTGAATATTCAAAACACTTAATAAAATGTTTCATTTATTATGCTAATCACGAAGCAAAATCAAATACTGGTTTCTGCTTAACGTAGAGCTCTTTCGATTATAATGCTTCATGTTCATGTGGAAATCAGAAGTGCAAAATACACCTTTTGTTTCTCAACAATGGATGAGATAGAATTTTCAACTGGAAAAGCCCTAGCATTGTGTCACCATGAGTTCCAGATATTGAATATAAAACTGAAGCACCTAAATCTCCCGTGTGTTTCATTATGTGCAAAAAAAAATGTTTGTACCTCAGTTTTATAAAAGCAGCATGGGTCAAATTTTTTTCAACACCTAAATTTTTGACATACATATTAGTATTTTCATTCACCCCTAATTAAAATAGTGATCAGTGAATAACACGAATTAAAATTACTTTAAATTCGGCCATACTGAATTACATCACGCTGAAGTTGCAGAGTGGGTTAGTGATAGCAACATACTCGTATATTAAAGACACAATATATTCACACTTGCTCTAACAGCATTTGTTATGATTGAATAATATTAAGAGTGGGTCAAAAAATGATTTTACTCCTGCATGTTGGTCACAATACTAATCAGTTTGATAGGCAATGATGTACATTCCAAAACTTTTGAAAAATTAACAATAATAATAAAGCAGTAAAAAAGTAATGACGTTTTTAAAAGAAGTTTAATAACACAGCTTAACCTTTAATTATTCTTAACCGATATAAGTTAAACATTTTATTTTAATTTATACTTTTGTTTCCATAAATTTGGATCAACTTCAACTTTTACTATTCAAATAATCATTTATGTATTACAAATGTTAATTTTAGAAATGAAATAAAGAGAAAACTTGTAAAAGTTTTCTATACTAAATTTAATTTATTTACCATATTCTTTTTGCTTATTTATAGAAGATAAAAAATAAAAGAAGCATATTAAAGAGACAGTTACTAAGGATGAGGAACGCGAAAAATTCACCAAATCGAATGATATGTAATTATATGCAAACGTGGAAGTGTTTCTTAAATGAATATTTTCTTTTACAGATGTCATAAATTATTACATTTCTAAGAAAAGCATTTATTTTTTACATTAAATTGAGGATAAAAGTTTCATACATTTTTATCCCCAACTTAAAGTTTTATTTTGATTTTATGTCATAAAATCATACATAAGCGCATAGACACATTGATGTGTTATCATCAAAATATCAGTAAAAATTTCATTTTGGTTTGTTTTAAGAGCTAAAAGAAACTGTGAAATACATAAATAAGTAATTTTTTAAATGCTAGTTTTATCTTTAAAATAAAAGGATGCTAAAATAATATGGAGATAAATTAGTTTAACATTTATGGTTTAAAAATACTTATCTTATAAATACATATAGAAAACGTTTTGCATTAAACACATAGCCTAATTTTGCAGTTTGAGATATATTTTGATTCATGAAAAATTTGCAAAAAAAACATAAGCATTTTGTACACAATGTAAAAATACTATTGAATTGAGGTATGCATCCATAAAATTTTAAAGTAAATTTTTTGCTTCAATTTCAAGAACATTTATTTAGGTGGACAGGACATGATATTGCAAATTAATCTGACAAGAGAATTAAAATAAAAAAAAATCTAACTTTTTGTAGAGAACAGTAGACTGCTTTTTTTGTGGTGAATGCAATTTGGAAATCAGATGTATGTCATTAGGGCGGGGAGCATTGTGTATGTGATTTCCGTATCTATGTCCGCCAGGTCACTGTCATGTTAAAGGGATTACCTTTTTCTGCCTTAAGCGCTTCTCCCAAGGACAGGTCATCGATCAGGAAGGGACGCGCTGTTGCCCATTAACTCATTCCAACCCTTTTTACTGACGACTTAGAAAAGAAACATTTGCTTAAAGCTGTTTTTGCCAAAAAAAAGAAGAAAGAAAAATAGTAGTCTATTGGATTGGGCTTTATAAATTGAATAGCTGCAACGCCCTCCGCTTTATTGGGAACGAGTCAATCAAGGTTTTCTGCAGTTGAAACTGTTCAAAAGCATTAAAAAAAATTATTCCTCCGAATCTTATTCTATAAAATCATTATTTTTAAGTTTCTACTTTTTACTTTTTTTCAGAATTCAATCAATTCTTCAATAATAATCTTTTATGGGATGATTCTTCGCTTTCTCTTATGTTATAGCCCGGTTTCATGACTTTTGTACTTTTACAGTCTTGAAATTGTAACAAACCTTTTTATTCTGACAATTGAAAAAAATTAATCTCTTTCCTTTTGGAAACATAACGTTTTTTTCCTTTCATTTTAATCACATATAAAGTTTTTTCAGAGAATTAATTATTAAGATTATTTCTAATCAGATTTATTTTATTCTTTTTTAAGATACAAACTCATTTAGTTTCTTTTTGTTCGTCAACTAAAATACAAAAGTTCTTATTTTAATTTTAATCCAATGCTAATACGTTTTCACAAAGGATTTTTTTTAAAAAAATATATGAGTAGCTTATAAAAGCACCTATGCTATTTAATATTGTTTGAAATTAAATATTTTAATTCGATTTCAAGGATTTATATTTTTAATAATAAATTTTAATTGCGAATGAAAATAAAAATAACATGCTTGCAAACCCTTTTGCATCTAAGATGATTTTTAAAAATAAAAGTTACAATTTTGAAAGAAATATCCTCTTATAAAATTATATAACAGGGTGTAATTTACAATCTTCATAATTAGTTAATGAATAACTAGAGATTATATTAATTTGAAAGCTGTGTGTGATTTTTTTCTTGTCTGTGAAATTTAAAATAAAAATGTACAAAATAAAAAACCTTAGAGGATAATATTTCCATTAAGTATTAAATATTTGAAAAAATTTAAAAATTGCATTTTTTTATTGAAGTCACTAGAGTAAAATAACACTTTATAATGCTTTCGAACTAACAATGTATGCTTTCTTACAAAGTATCATTTGCTGTATTTTTTCTGTGTTGCAATTACTAATTCTGTGCATTTTCACATTATCAGAGCAATATTAATCAGATTCTACAGTAATTTTTTATAAGAAATAATATATTTAAGAGATTTTTTTTCTATAACCTTCTATAATAAAAGAAAATTGAAAAAAAATCGTACTTTAAGGCCATTGCCAAACTAAATAAAACTCAAAAGATTTTTACGGTGTTAAATTCTTTTCATTATTTTAAATGAATAATTGTCTTTAAGTTATCAAAAAATCTGAATAAGAAAGATAAAATTTCAGGATTATACTATAACTATATTATTTTATAAGAAATAATAAGTTTTTAAGTGTGATTTTTAATGCAAGAAATTATTTTAAGATAATAAATTAAAATATTTAAATATATATATATATAAATGTTCCAATAATAATAATTACTTTTACAAATTTTATAACAAACTGATATTTTATTTTTTATAGCATATTTTCAAATGTTAATTTCATTGTACAAAAATCGCTTCCCATTAGATTGTGAGAAAAATGGGAAAAAAGTGTCCTCAAATTTTCATAATCTATAATCTCTATGAGAAAATTATACATTGTTTCATTTAAAGTTGCAACATCAGTGCCATTTTTTATAAAAGGAATGAAATTCTTAAATGTGTGTTTGTACCATTGATGCTTTAAGTTAACGTAAGAATTCTATAAAACCTTTTCTCTGGGCTGATGAATATGCCTTGTTAAAAAAATGGTTTCGATGATTAGTTTTATGAGATTACTGGTAAAAAAAAATAGCCACCTGGCTACACTTGATTGAATCACAGAGTTGTAATAGCTCTTAAATCAACAAAACAGGAAATCGAAAATCAAAATTAACGATAGCCTATATCAGCATTCTAGCAGATGAAGAACTGCACCATGGAAAATGAAAGGGAAGATTAAGGTGCTAATTAAAAAGTCTTCGAATGAAAATAGAATTTTTATCAAAATTTCGTCTGAATTCGTATTCATATCTATAAGCAACCGACTTAACCTGAGATTCTGTCCAAATTGTGATGACGGTCGAGTTTACACGTGGAAACATCATTATTGGTGCTTTAAATGTGTTTTTCTCGAACTTCGATACACTCTTTTATATGTTAATACTATGAACTGAGGTACCATTTACCTCGATTTTTGATCATATCGTATAATGGGTTGAGAAAAGGGATAGCACAGAGATAAGACTAGTATTTATTTTTTATTCGTCTTTCTGCTTGACGTACTTTCAGGAAATATTTTCTAAAGTACTAGCTCAGAAAGTAAATCACAAGGATCCTTGGAATGAATTAAAATGATTATATAACAAGCACGCCCCAATATTTTGCATTAATTAAGCATTTAAAGACGTTTTAAACATTATATTGGACATTTTCTACCAAACAAGCAAATCAGTTTTAGGTGAGGTCTGAATATTTTTTAAACTTTTAACGAGATTCAGAAAAAAACTCATGTTCTGTACAAATATCTTAATATGAAATGTAACTGATAGGCATATTTCTATTCAAGAATCAACGGAAAAAACAAAGTTGCCCCTCCCGTGTATGCAAGTTCACACGGGAGAAACTTAGGAGCAGAATGCTTTCAAGGTGGAAAACCGTTTTCTTAAATGATATTTGTTCATCAAAAGTATTAATTTTGGGAAACTTCATAAGCATACGTGGAATAAGAGGTGCTAAATAAATGACTATTATTTTGAAATTAAAAATTTTTTCTGGGGTATGTTTTGCTTAGAAATTTTTCAATGATGGAGGCGCTTCCATATTAAAGGTCACTATCACCGACTAACACTTGCTTAAAAAAAATAGTTTCATAGAGGGATGTTAAGCTTTTGTTTGAATTACGTCTGCCCAGATTAATGAAAGCTTCAGAGGTTGCCAGAGTCAGGATGGATTTATAAACTTTCTTCTTTCATTAAATACATTTTTTTTCATTTAGTAAAATTATTTCTATAAATAAAAATAATAAGTTTAATGCTCAAGTGTGTTGTTACCTACAGAATATATATTTTTTTATAATTTGAGCAATTTATACTTTTAAAACTTTTTAGAATTTTAGGTTTTGATCTTTCTTGTCATGCCAGTTACCAACCATTTTCCTATATGTTTGGCTTATCTAAAGGCTCATTCAAGCATTTTTTTTTACTTTAAAGTTGGAATAATAATGTTTTTAAAACCTATATTTTCATTAATTAATTTTTCATCAAATATTAATACTAATATAATAATTTAAAAAAGGTTTCATTTAATTTACACTATTCTTCGTTATTGATGCGTTTTTAATATTAAGCAGTATATTATGATGGCATTGTCTTCAAATATATATGAAACTGTAATTGCGTATGATCTTAATGGAATAACATGGGAATATTATCAATATTGCTTATCTTACAAATTATAAAAATCATCCAACAACAGGAAATAATATTTTACCATTGTTTTAAAGTTTTAGTTTTTTATTCTGAAATTAATCTTGAGATATAATGCTCTAGATCTTAACAAAAATTTTAATCATTGGTTGTCTTCATTAGATGTAAAATTTTAATTGCTATTTTTGTGTCATAAGCTTTGATTCTTGCCTCGGATATAACTCTTTCCCTATATTATAAAATTTTTTACCTTAAAATGGGTATCCCAGTCTCCATAATTAAATTTAGTTAAACAATTGTATAATTTATATTTTACTACTTCGTAATCTGTATTTACCTGTCTACCGCTTTATTGAAGCATGCCTCTTCATTTGTGGTTTCGTAAAATAAAAAATAACCATGTTGTCTCAAGATGTTGACAACTTCTTAAAGCACAGATGATGTACATATTACTTTATAGTTTTGAAAAAAAAATTATTCTATTTTTCTAGATTGTGAATTTCGCTTTTCAGCTCTAAAATGTTTAATTTCTCTAAAGATCCTTTGAAACTATTTATTGATTATAATAAAATAATAATTATGCTTCTTAATTATGTTACATGTTGAATATGTAATAGATATGTTTCACTGTTTGAAACTTTGCTACATGCTGAGGAAATCCAATAACAATTTACTTAAAACAAAAAATTAAATTTTGACATCACGTGTAACAGTAATAATTATAAATGTGTAATTAATGACGTATTTATTTCAATTGTTATGAATTACTATTTTCCTTATTCATTTAAGAGTAACTCTTTCTGATCATTCATTAGTAAATTATAATTTACTTAACTATATGTATTACCTCTAAATTATAATCTAGAAACAAATACATAATGATACGCAGTGTATTTCTGAAGACAATAATAGCACATGTTTCATAAATAAAACAGAAATTCTACTTATGAAAGATATATTCTTAGTACAATGTCTCTTTTAATAATTATGAAACGACAGTAAAAAACATTAATATAAAGCCGAAAATTTATTGTTTCTGATAGCCTAATGAATTTGTCAAGTTTGGTTTGAAAATAATAAAACTTGTTTCTTTTTAGATTTAGTTATAATAAAGGATTTAAATTATTTAATTAGTTAAATATGCTTAATGAAAAGCAAATAAATATCATTCAAAATATCTTTTCTGCTCCTAAAACTATTCCAATTCATGATGCTAGTCTTCAATTAAATAATTCATGGTTTCAAGTGCTATCTTGGTTATGGTTGCTTCTGATGATTGGAGAATGTATTAAAATGTTATTCTGTAATTGAATGAGCCTTCCTGATCAATAACAAAACCTGGAATTGATATATTTAAATTAATTTTATTTAAACACACTTAAAAAATTTCTATGTAAAATTCGATTTTAGATTTGAAATTCGTTTTACATGTGTAACATTTAAAGGAATGCGTATGATAAATTTATATAAATATTGCAGACCACACAAATACTAATTTTTAAGTGAGTAAATATCATCAATTAGGGTGACCAATACCGAACGTCTAGTTATGTGCGCATTAGGAGCAATAATCGCCGCCTCAAGAAAGTCCACTTAGCCATGATGAAAATGAGGGTTGGCTGCATAAGTAGAATTTGTCTCACTAGCTTGTGGTATGGATGTTGCTGTTTCTTTTTATATTCCCTTCTTTTCAAGACCAATTTGAATGCGTACACTAACAAGAATTCACATCACCATGAATATCTTAGACAATTGTTTGAAGATGTGATGCCTTACAGATCTATACTGACGGCAGCCTGGGTGAAAGCGCTATTTCAGGAAGTAGATTTTTTATTAAAAAGGAGAATGGCATTGGATTCTCTATAAGGAACCCCGACAACTGTTCGGTGGTTATTGACGAGGATTTGAAATTTTGCATAGTTAATAGTGTTTGCACTGACATTTGGATTTTAAATGATAGTCATAGCTCTATTTAGCATTTATCTGAATGGTGGAGGGATGGGGTTGGTTGGGTTTTATGTCAAATTACTACGAGTAGGAACATCGTCTGGCTTTTGAATAGCTGGATTGCCTATGTTAAAATCACCATTCAGTTGGTTGTATCACATGTGGATGTGGATGATAATGGAATTGCTGATTGGCCGATAGAGCAGTCGTAAGGATACTTCTCATGGTGGCTGCCTTATTTTTTCAGAGATCACCATCCGGGTCAGGCAAGATATCTGTTCTTGTTGGAGGAGAGTCTCCGTTCATGAATGATATGATGAAAATGGCCTTAGTGCTGTTTTGATTGGGGTTGGCAACAGTGGCGATCAGGCAACTCTTGCGAGATTTAAGTGGACACACTCGTGTACACTGTCATGTGACGGACAATAAAATTTATCCTCTGTGTCCAAAATGCAATGTGACTCAAGCTGCTTTTACCCACATTTTAATCTACATCGGTTTAAATATATGCCAGGTATTCTCGAGCCCTGAGGCTGTGCTAAATTGGTTGAAGGTTTTCGGGCTCATGGACCTGGTTTGATGTTGCTGTTAACCAGTAGGGATAAGCCACAACGCCCAACAAGCAATATGTTATGTATAACTTTGTTTAACTATCATAATTTCCCGAGACTTTAAGTAAATACTTTTTATGAATTGCAAGACTCTATATTTGTAAATATTAATTAAAAAATGAAGAAACTAATTTATTTTGCAACTATAAATTTACATTGAATCTAGAAATTAAATCTAGTACACACACAAATAAAATATCTATAAATTAAATCTTGCACTAAGTATCATGTAATATTTCCAGTTTATTCAAAATTTTTAGTTTCTAAATCAATTAAACTCCATAAATAAATTAAGTACTAAATAATCATCGAATAATAACACTAAATATTTTAAAACTCCTGTATTAAATTTGTTTTTTAGTAAATAAACTTTCATGTGTGGATGTAATGCTTTAATTTTGAATATTTTTTTTACCAGACGTTTTAGTTGAATATTTGACATGCACATTATATTTTTAAAAATATTGAAATTTTTTGTTCTAATCTAAAAAAAGTTAAATATTTTTGTCCCACAAAATGTATAATATTCAAATTTATCTTAAAAATTATTTGCTAATCATTAAAAAATTCATTTATTGAAGCAGTTGCGGCTCATTGAATCACTTTTACAAATATTGCTCTAATAAAAATATTTTCTCCTCAAGGTACAAGTAGTGTGGCACGTGATAGAACTAACAAACTTCTCTTCAATGAACTTCGATTCTTTTTATGCAATGAATTCTTGCAATAAAATGAACTCAAATTTAGTAAGTTTAGAAAAATAACACAACCCTTCACACACTTGGATTATTTATGTATAGGATAATCATTCAACCGTAGATATGAACTCATTTTAACTCAATGAAAAGGAACAAAGAAGGATAGTTTGAGAAGAAAAAAGCATGCATTTGAAAAAATGCATGAAATCGCATCTCAGGACTAAGTAATTGAGGCAGTTATTATTCTTCTTACTTTCATTAAAAAGGCTGAGAGTGTCAGTAGCACCTGCTATGTCTTTACGACCTTCCATTTTGCCACTTGCGTTCGCACCACTGGATTAATAGCCGAGATTTACTACTCCAATGTACAATTTCGAACCATTTAGCAGAAAGGTTGGAATTTTTCGTTTCAAATCGGGGAAAGGCTGCCTTTCCGAGTCCGTTTTTCAAATTCCTATCTTCGCTTTTCGAACACACTCTTTTCTCTCACTCCCTTTAATTATGGAATTTATAGCTGGAGCCTCCCTATTTACCCTCTGCTGATTTGAGCTGCATAATAAATTGATTAAATTTATTTGTTCAGCGGAACGACGCACGGAAATTGAAAGGATAAATATAAATGTGGATTTCGCTCTACAGCCGTTAAAATAAGCCCAAATTTTATTAACTATTCATTTCTATTTGAAAATTTAAAAAGGAAAAAGTACGAATTGATGTTATAAAATGATGACAGTTGTCATAGCTCAAAACAAATTTAATCGTTTTAATCGTTTATTGTGGAACAAAAAAAATGGAAAAACTTGTCAAATTAGTTGAATATATGTTACAAATTCTTCGTATTAAATCAACATTTTATTGCAGGGCTAAGGGCTTTAAATGTTTCTGACACCATCTCAAAAACCATGTATTAGTAAGTATTCACTGTAACTTTTTTCTGAGAAAAAAATCCATTAAAGATAGTTTCCTTAATTTTTAGTTCTTTAATCATCATAAATTTTTTGAACCCATATCATATTTATCCAAAATTAAATGCTTAAAAATTATGTATAAATTTAAAGAGTTTAAATTAAATAATTGTCATCTGCTTTAAAGGGAAAGCTCCCTAACATAAACTGATGAAACAGATAGATTGCGTTCCCGGACATTCAAGCATTGCAGGCAATGAAATCTCAGACTCATTGGCGAAAGCAGCAACAGTAATTCATTAGGCTGTACGATCCCTTTCTCCTGAAGATCAAGAACAACACATCAGGAAAAATTACTTTAAGGAAAGACTCGATCAATGGAAAAATTGCAAATATGCTGAAGTGCTCACTCATCTCACAACTATGCACAAAAATCATAGGATATTACCGAAATCCCGACTAGAAGACATATGGCTTGCCAGAGCTAGAACAAGATCTTTTCCAACCAATTCGATTCTATTTAGGTTTAATCTCTGGCATACAGATCGTTGTCTGTGAGGTGAATCTGAAACCATAGATCATATTTTCCTAGACTGTCCTTTATACGAACATCTGAAGAACCAATTACGAAATACATTAGGAATAGGAAAATTATCATTCCCTTGCATATTTGAATTCTCTACAAATCTGGAAATTGAAATTCCTGCAGTTGGCTCTTGGTAATTGAGAAGCAGGTAGCAAACAGAAGACTCTCAAAGTTGGCTACCATCCCTAGAAGTATCATTTCCCATGGAGGACATTGCAACCACGTTATATTTTAGTATCCTCATCGCCATGAGTTTATATGATTTTCTTTGGTTGAGTTGGGCTACGAATTCACTGTCTTTAGATAACAAAACTGATGCATTGCATAGCATTCAAAATAATTATGCTTCATAAAAATTTTATATAAAAGTGGTGTCATCGATTTGATTTTATTGATTTATAATTTATGCGCAAATATCTTTATAACCAAAATTATTTGAATAAGCTCTCTCTCTCTCTTAATATAAATAAATATATATATATAAAATTGACATTCATCTGTGTGTATATATATATATATATATATATATATATATATATATATATATATATATATATATATATATATATATATATATATATATATATATATATATATATATATATATATATATATATTCCTTAACATAATCTAATTTACTAATCTGTAAAAGAACAGCACATAGATTTCCTATACCTAAAAAAACTATATTCTTTATTTATAAATATATAAATTTTGTGTATATCAAGTCAGTTTTTTGTGAATTATTTTTTTTTGTTTTTTAAATACTAAATAAGGATATTTAGGATAAAAACAGTAGTGGTGATAAAACATACTACGCAGATATTATCAGTACTCTTAACTTGACTAACTTGACAGGAATTCGTTATATCTGGAATATCATTTTATCATCATGAAACTTTTATGATTTTTTCCACGTGCTCATACAACCACAGGAAATCAAATATACTATCATCAATATTTAATTGTTTGTACTAAATTTTATGTATTAAAATATTAAAATAAGTTTCAATAACTTCTTAATCTTACAGTGTTTTAAGATTAAAGGCGATGTTCACTTTTTGATAATACTTTCCATTTTACTTTCAAATATTTTGATAATTTTTTTTAATGAATCTCTTAAAATATGTTATGATATTGCTTATTTCTTAGTTCTTGATATACATTATAAATTTAGAAGACTTCTCATAAATGTCCTATTTTTTAATAATTCTTTGCTATTTTAACAATTTCATTAGTGTTTAAATAATGAAAAGTAATTCAAACTCTTGTTAAGCGTAAAATTTTACTTTAGCAAGTACAAGCAACCACTTAGATTTTCTTTTTATTTATTGAGCCCCTCTTTAAATTGCAATCAATATTCATTTAAAATTTTGTGTGTTTTACAATTTTTATATCCTCATAAATAGTTTTAATAATTCTGTCATATCAAGTTTGTATTATTTCTCAATATTTTTTTTGTTTCTATCTTTTTTTTTTCTTCTGAGCTTAAAATTCGTTTTGCTTATATTAAATCTTAGCAAATGAAATAAAATTTGTTTTCAATTCTACCTTTTTTCAGTTTCTTAATAAATTTTTTATGTAAGTAATCCTTGAGATCTAGATTTAATAAATGTATTAAGAAAGATTTATATTCACGTAATTAGTGATGCATTTTATTTATAATTTAAATTAATAAATTTTATTATAAGATTAAGATTATTTATATTTAGATACTTCATGAAGGTTTAAAGAACATCAAAACCCTTTGACTTTATAGCTTGATCTCTTTATGAGAAAACATTTCTTAAATTTTTTTCATACCTGCGTCTGATATAATAGTTATTTTTCAAAAATTTTTTTTCAATATTTATAAGTATATATTCTCTTTAAAATTTACATTAATTTTTTCATACCTAATTTAAGAGTCAAATATTTTACCATAACTTTGATACATTATAATTTTTTTCTGTTAAAAAATATATCAAAATCAATGTTGAATTTCACAATTTTGCAAAATGTACACATTGAAACGAAATTTATTTGAAATCACTTTAAATGCATTAGACAGCTGATCTGATTAACTTGCCTTACAAGTGATAAAATAATTTCAAATATTCTCTCATACATTACTAAATTTAATGGTTATTGAATTAAAGATTTTATTAATATCATATTTTCTTCTTTATTGATTTATTTTGGGTAAGCAATATATACAACAAAACTTCAAAACATTTCCTTTTCGAAAAACATAATCTCGTTCTAATAAACTAAAAAATTAATTATGATATTATAATGTGTTTTCTTAGCTAATGATCTTTAAAATATTGAAAAATTTGATATTTTTCTCCATCAAAATACTTTTTGTCTTAGGTTTTGTTTCCATTTTCTCAGATAATTTTCTTTTATGTTCTTTTCTGTTGCTCGATTTTGTGCCATTACAATGAAAAAAAATTTTCATCGAATTTTGATTGAACCTTTTTTGTAATGAATAGGTAAAAATGTGGCAGATCATTTCCTGACAAGGCAAATATTATACTTATCATCCTTTTTCTTTATTATTTTACTCAATTTTATATACTTCAACAGATTCAATGAAAATAAATATTTGTTTTTGTAAAACGTTCTATTATTTCTTCATTATTCAAATAATTATCTCTAAAAGTATTTAAACTTATTTTCAGTATTTCATAAATGCTAAATAGTTATTCTCCAAAATTTGTTTAATATGCTCTGTAAAACGCATTTTTTAAATTGTGAAGCTCATACTAAGACTACAACTTCAAGAGGTAAGTCTTTCAATTTTAACTTTTCTAACATATGTAAAATTTTACAAACACATATCCACATATCTTCATTTCTTGTTTAGTCAACTTGGTTTGCTTCTTTATATAATTATATATACTTAAATTATCCAAGATATTCATGATTTTTCAATTGTTATCATGCAAAGCAGTCTGCCAAATCTTTCAATCACAGTTGTCATTATCTTCATATTTTCTTTTGTAACAAATGATTATCATTATCTTTAAATATAATTCGTGAACTTTTAAAAAAAAAACAATATTTTTTTCTGTTTGAATTTTTAGAAAATAATATTTAACTATCTTCTTTACTTTTCTTCTTTGTAATACCTTTTATGATTTTATTTTGGCAAGAATAATACATATATATTTTACAGAAGCAATATTTCTCAATAAAATTTTATCATCATCATTTTTATTTTTTCGAAATTACTAGACAAGTAATAAATGTACATCTCTGCAAACTGAATCATTATCAGCATGGCAACTTAATCATTTACATCTGTTCGTTAACTTTAAAATGATAAATAAAGTAGCTATGAAAAAGTTTTCTTATTAAAAGTTTGCAATGCATATTAATGTCTTCAGAATGTAAATTTTGACTAATTTATTTTTGAGTTTTTCCCTTATCGAAAAAGTTTTATTTAGTTAAGATTACTTATATTCGATACCCCCCCCCATTATAAAATAAAGATATATATCTTTGATGATAAATATTTTTAGAAATATTGTAATGATACAAATTCCTTTCAATATAAGTCTCAAATTTATTGCTGTTATGATTCAATAAAGTATTTTGAAGAATTCTTAAGCAACAAATTAAAAAACCCATTTCAAAAGTCTTTTTTACTCTTTTTATTTCTTAACTATTCTTCTATTACAATGTTTTACGAATAGTAGATTTTTGAAATGTATCCACATACTTAGATATATTTGCATTGCTAATTATGTTTCTAACAAAATACATAGTTCTTTAGAAATGAAATTCTATGTTGTATTTTTGATAACATTGTTAGGCTGTTTCATTAATTTTATGTATAGGCTTAGACCATTCTTAGTATAATAAATGATCATTTAATCTCTGTATATAATTTAATCTTCATTTAATCATTTAATCTCTATTTAATATAGAGTTCCTGAGCTTATGAAACAGTGGCTTGGCAAACGCATTTTAAATAATAAATTGCTGATAGTTTTATTAACAACTCCGTTTCTCATCATTAGTTTATTTGAAATTATCAGAAGTATCAACTATTTACTTTTAAATAACCATGTAAGTAAGTTTGCTTAACACTTCTTTTACCTAAAAATAATTTAAATTCTGAATAATTAATCTTTTCTCACATGTATTTCAAAAGAAATACATTTTCTGGGATTTCAATAGATTAATACTATTAACAAACTTTTTTATGTAGTTTTCTTTTTAATGATAGATTTACTTTCGATTATTTTCATGCTAAATGATCTTCAATGGAGAACTGATTAGGAAACAAAAGAAAATTTAACAATTCTAATGTTGGAAATGGGAAGATAGGAAAGTCAATGCTTTTGTTTAGCAATATATTTATAATGTTTTCAAACATACTGCATATTCTGTCCTATTTTATGAAAGTATTTTTCATGATATTAAGAATTCTTTAATTTATAACCACTAAATAAATTCGTGGTATTTCAAAAATAACGTAATACTACTTTTAATCTGAAAAATATAATTTAAAATATTTTTTCATTTTATTAACATTGTTTTCCTTTTAATACATTCCATTTTATTAACGCATTTCTTCATTTTAAAATAACAAAATTTTGAGATTTTTAGTGAGTAAACTTGAACGCTTTTCTAACTATGGATTCATTAGCAACACATTTTATATTTTGATTTTTAAACTCTCTCTTCTCTCTCACAATTCTCTCTCTCTCTCTCTCTTTCTCTCTCTGCAAGTCAAACACATTTTATTTCGAATTGTAAAGTTTTCTCAAAAATTTCTTTCGTCAACTTTGGAATATGTACATCTATTATATTTTTTAGTACAACTTGAAAATATCTTATTAAATTCTTTTTCTAAAGAAAAATATTTCGAATTCTGAATAAATTAATAATTCTTCGTATGTATTTAAAAAAAAATGAATTTTTTTATGATTTAATAGATTATTCAGTTAATAAACTCGTTTCTTGACTTTTATTTTTTTATTAATTTCATAATAACTGTTTTCAAATGGAGGATTGATGAAGAAACAAAGGCAAAAATTGATAATCCTAATGTTGGAAAAAAGGGCGAGGAAAACTAATGCTTTTGATTGACAATATATTTTTAAGGTTTTCGAACATGCTGCAGATTCTGTCTTGTTTTATTAACTTGCTTTTCATGATACTTAAGATTTATTTAATTTATCTCCATTAAATAAATGCGTGGCATCTTAAAAAATAACATAATACTTCTTTTCGTCTGAAAAACATATTTTAAAATGATTATATTATTTTATTAGCATGGTTTTTCTTTTTACAAATATTATTTTATTAATGGATTTCTTCATTCCAAAATAACAAGAGTTTTGAGATTTTTAGAGAGGAAACATGAAAGCTTTTTAAATAAGTGATTCATTAGCACCACATTCTATATTTTTATTTTTAAACTCAAATCTGACACTTTTTAATTGCGAACTGTAAAATTTTCTCAAAAATTTATTATTTCAGCTTTTGAAAATATACGTCTATTAGGTTTGTGAAACAGAACCTAAAAATATCTTATAATATTATTAATAATTTGATTCAAATTTTCATTTTTGACGCAAATGTTTTTTCTAATCTCCTCAAAAATTCTTCTTAAAAAGTCTTATTATTTTATTTTATTACATAGTTTATTTTGAATATCTTCAAAAGAAGATTTAATTATGTACATTTAAATCAATAAAGACAATTTATCCAGTAATTACTTAATTTAATTTTCAAACTCCATAAATAATATATAAAAATAATTTTATAAAGTTAAATTTTTATATTAGCTAAATAAGACCATTCTAAGCAATGTATTTAACATGCTGATTTTCTCAATTGAAGTTTCATTGTTAAACAGGAAATTTTAGTTTTAAAATTTGTTAAAATTGGTATTAAGCGATGAACAAGTAAATAAATATCAATAACTATTTTATGACGATACCTTGATATACGTGTGTCATCTTCAGTTATATTTTTATCTATAAACTGACAAGTGAGGGAAATCTTAAATTATATATTAAAATATATGTATTACACTTATACAATTTTCTTACGCGAATAAAATAAATTGTATTCTTACTCTCTTGAGTAATTTCCTATCTATGTAAAACTATTTTAAAACTCAACTTTTACACATCACTTAAAATATTAATAAAACTTTTGAAAAATGTCAATAATGAACAAATTCCTTAAATTCAATAAAAACTGCATTCTCTTAAATAGTTTGTTTTTCGCTCAACAATCGTGTTTTGCTCTTGACGGATTATTCAGTCAGGACTTAGAGCTTAAAGTGGATTGCAAACTACAATAAACATACATCTAATCCTAAGATATAAATATAGACAACTAAATTTTCCTACAAGTAAATTTATAATTAAAAGTAACAAAATCCATTTCATAGTTACATTTTAACCAGCTTTTGATTTAACCAGCTCAATAAAACATTTTCTTGAATCTCAAAGTCTAAATAAATAAATATGTATATATATATATATATATATATATATATATATATATATATATATATATATATATATATATATATATATATATATATATATATATATATATATATATGTGTGTGTGTGTGTGTGTAGTGTGTGTGTGTGTGTGTAGTGTGTGTGTGTGTAGTGTGTATGTATGTATGTATGACGAAGAAAGCATATTTAATTACATCTTATTAGAGTCTGTGGTGGAAGAAATTTCTTTTACTTATTTAAATGAATTTTCGATAGTGGGCTTTCAAATGCCATACATAATAAATGCTTTAAGTTATAAACTAAAATTTCCGAATTATTTATTTATTCTGAACACTCCTCACATCTCTAGTTAAAAGAAAGTATTTAATGTATATCATTTAGTCAATAAAAATCAACCATTTCCTTTCCATCCCACATGTTAATAAAGGAAATGTAGCTTGTGAGGAGGCAGCACTTTTGAAAAGTATAATCAAACTAAATTCATTTTTTGATCATACAATTAACAATTCCTAGATTTTATCATCCGTACGAATCAATTTATACAAGCTTAATGCATTTCTAAAGTGATTGAAATAATTGGTTACTTAATGGGTACTTGGAATCTATTTAACATTAAATGAGAACTTCCTTCAGTTTATGTTTTACTTGTATAATTATCCTCTCCCCCATTTCATTGCAGTGATAACTACTTTGGTCGATATTCTTTCTGTCTTCAACATGTCATTTAAAGGGGAAGTAACATTATAAATCAAATAGTTATTTTTTCTGGACATTCAAAGAATTGGATTATTCTGCCTCAAATTTATCCTTAGTTTTCAGTAACATGATCTAATGTTATTTTTTCCATGTCATGAATAAAATGTAATAAGATTACTTTGCTTTCGGTAATAACAATGTTCCTTAGGATTTAAGTATAAAAAGAAACTTTTATTCTGGAGTCCATAAAGGCTTTATCGGGGACGCTTTCAGTCACGTTAAAACATCATGATTCAAATTTTAAGTACATTTATTTTATGTCTTTGAATCATTAATGAGGCTTGTCTACTATCTTAACTATAATTTTTATCAGTTAAATTATCATGAAGCATCAAATAAATCGTTATTAAATACTAATCTGAAAAAATGTTTCAAAATGTAATTTTAAAATTATCTAGTTTAGTATATATTAAAATATTATTCTCAATTAAATTCATATATTTTAAGAACCAATAGGAGATGCAAAATGAATTCTCAATGAGGGATCAAAAATAGAAATTTATTGATAAATGGATTCTAAATGGTAAATTAAACGAAAAAAGACATATGAATTTGTTGCAACTGTTAAAGATAATATGGCGAGGAAATGAAAAATTGTAAGAACAAATCAAAAGTACATGTTCTCTTTTTTAAATAATTTTACATTGTAACTTAAGTGCTCTATCGATTTAAAAATAAAATAACATTAAATTATTTTTCAATCTTACAAACAAAATCTGCACAAAAGTTTTCTTAGTAATGATTTCGATCGCATCCCAGATATTTTCAGCTCAAGTCTCGTTTGCTCAACATTTATGAGTATTTTGCTTATAAATTTATTTCTCCTTTTATTTAACCACATTTTAACTCAATCAATTACCACGGATAATCATTAAAAATATTTTCTAAAGTAATCAAACAAACGCTCAACTAACCTTTAAGACTACTTATGAATTTATGTTGGAAAACAATCACCTGTGTGTTTAAGAATTGCAAATGTGATAAAAAAATGCTTATATTTAGATTTCTTCTCATACAAAAAACTGTATCTCAAGCTTTAAAAATTTAACAATTTTCCAAAGTACTAATCTTAGCTAAGTTCTCTTGAAATCATCATGGACACTAATGCATTTATTCTGTACACATTAATTATACCAGAGAAACTAAGACGAGTTCTGATTTCCTCTGAGAATCTCCACTTGCAGCTTAATGGTTTTTTAAGGTACGATTAAAAACTTTTTCGACAGAGAAACAAGCAGCTTGTTTCTGAGATAATTGTGTTAAATTTAATATTTCCTCTCTTTTTCCTTGCTACAGTGATTTCTGTGTGATTGTTAATTAATAAGTTGCAAAAATTATGTTCTGAATAAAGCTTGATATCACTGTAAATTAACCAATGATGAGTTTTATTTGTCTTACTGAAAAATTCAATGTTGATAGTTAATATTTAAAATCTCGAGGAAGGTTTCTTAAGTTTAGTGTGTTAGATGAGTGAATTAAATACATATATGCACGTTACGTAATATATGTTAGGCAAAATACAATATTTAATAAAAAATATTGAATAACGTAATGAAATAGCACAAAATTTTTCTTGCTTTTCAGTTAACAACTTTAATTACTGCTCAGAATATTTCTTTTCACTAGTTTTATATATTCGAATTTTGTTTGACATTCCATGAAAATAATCATGTATAAAAGCTAATTTACATAATGAAAAATGGAATCAAAACCATAACAAATTTTTTCGACTGAGATTCTAACCCAGACCTTTTTAACTGAAATGACAAAATAATGTTCATTTAGCAATACTGTAAATAAGAGAAACTTGTTGTTTTTATTGCTTTTAACTATAACAACAGATGCAACTAAAAAACTGCTATTTTTTTTTCAGAGAGTAACAATATTTTACAGAAAAAGAGACTAAATTTAATAGAAAGAAATGTTTAAATTTTACAGAAAAAAACTAAACCTTGCATAAAAAATTAAATCTTTACTAAAAAAAAATTTCCTTACTTTTTAAATACCTTTACGACAAAGATTTTAATTTTCTTGATCTAGTTATTTCGATGTTTAGCATTTTTAAATATATTTCTATGTATGAACTCGAAATTTTAGTTTTTCAGATTCTTGACTATGCAAACTATTTGAAACGATTAATATTTTATATGAAACATCAGATGTTTATAAGCAAATTTAGAAGTTTTAATTCAAGTTAATTATAGTAAACACCACATTAATTATCATCTCACTTATTTTAAACATGCAATTTTTCGCATCACATAAAACAAAAACGAACTTTAGATTATTTATAATTATTTTTCCCTATTTAATGAGCACAACTATTTTATTCAAAGAGAAAAATGTATAAAAAACCGTCATGCTCCTTTTTGTGAAATGTTACTTGAAAAAAAATTTTTTTTAATGTTGAATATATTTAAGAAAAATAAGTATGTCTACTTAGTTACTCACTTCCTTAAAAAATCTTCATTAAACTAAGGCTTTTAAAATTATTGTTATTTCTACTGAGTTATATTCATATAGAGAATTTGCAAAGTTATAACTTCATGTAGTAATACAATGTAATAAATTGTTATCTTGAATAAAAAAATTTTAAAACAGTAAGTTTTTATTCTGAATTTTTACAGTCAACAGTACATTCAAGAACTAAATTTCTATTAATGTGTAAATATAAATTCTTTATATAACGATGAGAGAGAGAGAGAGAGAGAATAATTGAGAACTACTCTTAGCATTTAATAAAAAGATATTTTTAAATTTCATTGATATGCTATGAAAAATACGCATGATATGCCTACATAAAATTAAAAATTTAACATTTTTATGTTTTACTGAAATTTTTTCATTGTACATATTACATTATACATATATATACATGCACATATATTATTTAATACTAATAATTTTATAATACTGACTCATATAAAGTTTTTTTATAATTCCTTATTTGTTATATTTTGTCAGTGCATTAACTTGTAGAATATAAAATTTTGCATAATCTTGAAATTGTTTTGTAGTAGGGAATAATCGATTTGGTGCCAATTTATATATCAAAAGATTTTTTGTTGAAGTTTTGAAATTTATATAAATTGAAAACCCAAAACATACTAACTAGGTTTCAGTGGATGTAAAATATGCGTAAGACTTACTTTTTTAGGATAAGACCCAATGACAAATAAGTAAGAAATGTGTGTGCTCATATAAACTGATATAATAACTTTTCCTATGCACCAGATCTTTTTTTTTTTTTTTTTTTTTTGCTTTAGCAACTAAGCCTAAGTTTTGGAATTAAAATTTATTTAATTATTTTTTTAATCTAGTTCTGGATTTTAAATATTTTTTTCTTGAGCATTTGAACTATAACTTTTTCGAGGTTTTATATCTTTTAACGATTTTTAACTTCAAGGCTTGTATGTTTTTATTTATATTTAATTTATATTTATTTTATTCAAATATTATTCCTATTATAACTGAGAGAACTAAATTTTTTTCTTATTTTTTTATTTTTGCTTATTTATTTTTATTTTAATACGTTAATTTTAATTTTGAGATTTTATAATAATTTATGATTATAAATTGTACTTTTCAACATAACGTTTTAATGTCTTACAGTTTTTTTTATCTTTATATGTGTCTAATAATTATTACTTTATGTTAATTCAACAATTATTACTACTTGTAAAATAAATTAATTAACATATTATCTTGTACAATAAATTAATGTTTAGTATTTTATAGTTGTTTTATTACGAAGAGAGAATAATTTAAACCCTGACATTTTATATTAAGTTAGGTCTACTAAATGCCTTACTGAACAACATTTCTTAAAAATGTAGTAATCTCTTATTTACTTCAATATAATACAAATAACCTAAATATTAATTTAACCTAAATAAAATATTTAATTAATTTAAAATGAATTATTTGGTAGTTAAATACCATAATATTTTTTCCACTTAATAGTTATGAATAGTTTACTTTAATGGACTTGGGAAATAAATGTAGAGCAATTGCAGGTCATAGTAGTATGAGAAGAATATGGGATTATATGGTTGAAATTTTACCCAAAATGTGGAGCAACTAAAATTAGCCCATGTCTCATTGAGATGAATGTTTAAGATTTTATTTCTTACAATTTAAAAAAATGAAATAAATAATAAATATCTTAGCACATATTAAGATACAGACATGTGATTTTCAACGTTATGCTTAATCGGGTGGATTCTCTTCTATCGATTTATGTTTTAATTTAATAATCTTTCTTTTGTAAATTTTCTTCATTAATAATTAATGATCATTAAATCTCTTAGCACAGCGCCATCAGTAGAGTTACACTGATGAGACTTCCTGCTAAAAGCGTCCCATGGGGTTTCCTTCATGACACAATCTGTTTTTTAGTTCGTTTATTATTATTATTTTTTTATTTCATTAAATCACAGTTTGTTTGTTTGTATGTCACTCAACGGTCATTTTTTGCACACGAGGGCTAATTAGACCGGGACCTACGGCTTAAAGTGGTTTCCGAACCACTACAAACATCCATGCCCAAGGTGGGATTCGAACCCACAAACTGTTTAACCGAAGGCAAGAGCGCTAACTATTCGGCTACCAGCGCGGCCATTAAATCACAGGGATATACCTCATTCAGTCTGTACATCAGATGTGCGGGTTGATGCACGGGATGGGGTGATCATGGCATCTGGGTACCTTCCGCTATATCTATTGCCAGTATTACATTTATAGTGTCTTTTTTATCAATAGCAGATTCTTATCATTATTTATTGTATTATTTTAACAAAAAATCTATATAGATTTAATCAGATTTTAACATTTTCTTAACTGAACAAACAAATTATAATGGCTGAAATTAATTCACCCGTGAAACGTACCTAAACAAATGATCCAAAAAACTTGGACTTAGATAGTTTAGATTCAGACCTTGGCACTATTAATGATCTTAACTCTCATGGTGAAGAGGTTATTGTGCACTCAGTGATCGCAAAACCTCCATGACAAATTGAAGAAATTAGGAAAAAACAAAAAGTTAAAAATGCAATACCACTTGCAATGCTGCAAACCCTAAAGAAAATCATACAATTAAAAAATAAGTGCAGATTCATTTTTCCGACTGAGAAGTACGATAAGCCCTCGCGCTCATTAAAACTCTGCAAGAGGAATTCAAAATCACAATTTCTCAACCAACACCCCCAGTCGAAAATATTGACACAACGTCAAAGAAGCTTCTGCAGAATATATAAGTCCTAAAAGACCTGCAATAGTAAATGCTATCAAATCCCTATGCAACAAACTTCAAAAGTCTACTCTACAACCTCCAAGGAAGAAACTAAAACAAAGCCAGCAGACTCTAAAAACGTATAGTCAAGCGGTAAAATCTCAGCCAAACCAAATAATAAAAAGAGCTCCAGAAGACAACATCAGACAAACATTGCAGCAAATTGAAAGTGATATCCAACCTAAAGGTATTTAAATGATAAAACCCCATGTCGAAATCCAATGCAGGAACCATAAGGACGTAACATAGTTATCAATAATTCCTAACAATAAAAAAATCACGGCGTTCCCATAGGAAATACCTAAAATGTGGCTAATTATTCTTAACACTCCAGAAACTATCACTGACGAAACAATCCTCAACATGATTCAGGAGGACTTAAGTCTGAAAAAAACGCAGGATATTAGGATTCTCAAAACTAGGAAAACCCTGAATAGATTCATCTTGTGGAACTGGATATTTGAAATCCCAAGATCATTGGGGCTAAGACTCCTCAAAAATTGCTTCCTTTTCCTAGGCTTAGGAAGATTCAAAATTAACCACTTTTTAACTCTACGTAGATGCCGAAACAGTCAGTCCCTCCATCACACAGCTACTAACTGCGGGAATACCAAGTTTTGTTGGAAATGTGGAGTTAAACACATGACAGATTAATGCATTGAAAATAAATCTTTTTGCATCAACTGCTTTGAGAATAATAAAAAATGATGTTAATAGACTACAAAAAAATATCACCCGACATATGATTTCAACAGCCCATCATATAGCAACTTTACCAACAAACAGCTAGAAAATCCAAAAGGAAAATATTACAAGCAAACCACTTACCGTAGTACCACTAACCGATAAATAACTGATCAGGCAATAACCTTAGTTGAAATGCCCACCCATAACAGCAAAGAAGCCTCAATCACCGGTGCTCACAACTTAATTAGTGCACCATGAGTACCAACTGTACAGCATTCAACCAATAAAAATTTACCTAGTCTAACCTGCAAATATATACTTTGTCTCCATGCTAACTTACATCCCAGCAGATTGGCAATATCCCAATTTTCACAACACATGGTAACTTACAACATTTATATTAGTTTAATACAAAAACAGTATATATTGAAAGGAAGCGTAAGGGTGACACTTCTTAGATGGAAAGTATTTCATGCAATGGCCCGATAACCCACGAGGGTTCATCATTGTCAATGAACCTTTTTATCCCACAATAATTCAATCAACAAGAGATCTCGTAGTGATTCAGCGAGATTTGGAAACACCTCCTTTACTTCTTGCCAGCCTTTATGCTTCGCCCTATGAAAGGATTGAAACTGCTCTTCAGCAGTTATATAACATCTTAGTATCCGGGAATGCCAATAATTATTGGAGGAGAATTTAATGTACATAACATCCATTGTCGCTATATTTTAAGTGAACGTGAAGGACTCCTTTTGGAAGACTTCATTCCGCAACACCATCTCTGCATTGCATATGACCAGGATATCCCACCAAGATTCCAAGGCCTTATTGGAATCGAATGGCCAGACTTGACCATATGAAAAAGCTTGGCCTCCAGCCTAATAAATCATTGGGCAGTGACTGACGATGTTACATGCTCTAACCATAAATACATAACGTTTCGCATTTCTTCAAACTCCATCGTCACTTTTAATAGACGATACAATTCCTACAAAGCTAAATAAAAGTTTATTCAAAAAATCAAGATCAAATTGAATCAACTAAGAATACAACTTCAAGGTGCCAATACACCCACCGACCCAGAACAAACAACCATCACACTCCTGGATGTTATAAAATCAAAGTTTGAAGTCAGTATACAACATCCAGTTAAGAAAATGAATCTGTCTTGGTGGACAACCAGCCTGAGAAGCCAAAAGCGAAAAACAAGGGTCATACGAAGATTAATGAAAAACGCACTTACACCAGACATTAGAGATCAGCTGAATCTAAAGTATAAGCAACAACTTGCCATCTATAAAAGATCGATTTTTAAGAAGCAAAATTGCTGAGGTGGTCACGGTGCAATAATAAAAAACATGGTATTTTTTAACGAATTGTTACCGGCAAAATTTTCCAGCCCACACAGTTTAAGACCCTCAATACTACAATCAACAATAGTCAGACTACCGCCACCAAACTCCGGGACCTTTTAAAAGCTACTTTTCCAGCTGGTGGCAATGCAACTGACAATCAACACCACCACAGAATCAGAAGTCAGTCCCCACATCCCACAAACACAATAGACTCACCTTTTGAAATCAATGAAATATAGCATATTATCAAGAATTAAGAAAGAATTCTAAGTCACCAGGCCTAGATCAGATAAACAATTGGATTATCAAACTTCTCTTTTGAGAAAATGCAACTTTTCTCCTTCAATATTTTAATCTTTATCTCACGCTTAAAGATTTCCCCAAACAATTCAAACAGGACAATGTAGTCTACTGTCTAAAGAAGAACAAATACCCTAGTCACCCGACCTCCTGTCTGCCAGTCTGCTTATTATCAGCCCTAAGGAAGTTTTTGGAGAGATTGATTATAGGAAGGCTCAAATATCACCTTCATAAAATGAATTTCCTTATTAATCACCAATACGGATATCAAAGCAGCAGCTCGACAGAACATGCCTTCCAAAAATTTAGGAACCTACTTGACTAATCAAACCATATGAGAAACTATGTGGCATTGATTGAGCTGGATATCCACTGATTTCTCTGGATATATATATATATATATATATATATATATATATATATATATATATATATATATATATATATATATATATATATATATATATATATATATATATATATATATATATATATATATATATATATATATGATAGGCTTTTGACTCACTTTGGTGGCCTGGGCTACGCCAAACTCTGCTAAAAACTAGATATCCAAGTAATAAAACATTCATGATCTTCAGCTTTCTGGAAAACAGATCATTCCCCACAGTTCATGATGTAGGATGCTTCACAATTTCTCATACCAGGGGATGTCAACAGGGATCCATTTAGCATCCCAATCCTGTGGAATATCTCCTTTAATGAATTATTAACGTCATACTAATCTAATCATACAAAAGTAATTACCTTTGCCGACGACACATTTTTGGTAGTTGAAGGTAATACAAAAGCATACCTACAATTGCACAATGACATTTTTCCAAATACTGTAGCAACTTGAAGCTTACTATTTCTCCTCCTAAATCGCAAGTCCTCATCCTGCACCAGAAAAAAAAAGCACTTAAAATCAAATTCCAGAATAACCTTCGAAAATCATAGCCTAACGCATACTAAAATACTAAAATATCTCGGTGGAACAATCGATAGCAAAATGTCCTTAATGTCTTTCCTACTACATGTCAGGCAGCTAAAGACAAAGATGATATCAGTATTTCAATGATTTCCCTCCATGATTGCTAGAGAATGAAGCATCAAAATTAAAATAACTAAGGCAATTTACCTTTATGTCATGGAGAAAATGGTTACTTATGGCTCATCCTTGTGAACTCTACCCATGACTGATAAAATCAGCGGCAATTATGCAGCCTACAGCACTACTTCACATTATTAATCACGAGAAGTTACAGGACCAAGTCCAAAATAACCTCAATACACTGGCAGGCCTGCCACCACTTCACCTTGCTTGCACCCAGCTAGCACACAAAACTAGGGTACAACAACTGCAGGAGACTACTGTGTTGGGTGACGAAACCCTAAGTATCTCTGACTTCAAATATCCTGTACATAAGGACTGTGTCCATCCCTCGAGAAGACTTAAAGGAATGCACATCCACGATCTGCCACGCAACCCCCCCCCTCTCAACAGCACAAGGCCAAACCAAACTAATCACGCCTTTCAATATCTATACGGAGGGATCACAAATCGACGGTAAAACAAGTGCGGCTTTAATAATTTACCATGAGGGCAAACAACTTCAAAAATACAAAATTAAGCTGAGGAACAAGAACTCAGTCTTTTAGGCAGAAGCCGTAGCCATTTTCAAAGCTGTTAACATCATTGACGCACAAAGCCTCAGATCTACAACCATTTGATTTGATAGCTCATCAACTTTGCATGCATTACTTACCCGCTACATACATCACTAATTATACATGCCTTACAGCAAAAACTAGCAGCTATAACTTTGCGCATCAATCTAAGCTGGATTAAAGCGTATCGAGGTGTTATTGGAAATGAGTGCGTAGACATCGCTGCAAAAGCAAGTTACGAAAATTGATGAATCAGAAGTATTAATGATTCTGTATCCAAGATCTTGCCTTATCAAACAATTGAAGCACTTCAGAAATGGTAGTCTCTGTGAGACAATGCAACAACATGTCGAACGACCAAACATCTACTCACAGAAATCTCCAGCAAGCTGACGTATGATAATCCATACCAGCTGTTAAGGTCTCACGACCCAATTCCACAGTACATCTGCAGATTCGAAAAGGCAGCTTCATTCACCTGTATCTGGAAAGCCCAAAGGGATCCTTTCCACTATGTCCTATAGTGGTCGGAGACTGAGAAAACACCTAAAAAAAGAACAGGTTTTGCATAAATGATCGTCGCCGTAGATTACTCCTCATAAAACTAATGATTTATCTCAATAAATGAGGACTGGAACTTTGTCAGGATACAGGCCACGTTCCCGCAGACGACCTAGAATTTTCCACAGACGAGACACTATTCTTAAAGTTAACTCTTTACCGCAACTAGTAATGGTGTATTGTTTTTTATGAACTTATTGAAATTTACAACCTATATGTTTCAAGCTGCATGAACTTCTCGAACATTATGAACCCTCTTTTTAACTATAAAAACTTTTTGAATTCTATACACTTTTAGAACCTTAAAATCATTTAAAATTTTTAAACCTAAAATACTTTTAAAAGTTAAGGTGTTTATTTAACTTATGCAAAATCTTCACCTGTATATAGTTATCATCAAGTCATATTTTTTCCTTTTCATAATTAAACAACTTCATACCATACCATATATAAATATATAATACCATATATAAAATTGCCTTCAATATATATATAATGTATTTAATGCCAGAATTACTCTACAAATTGTTGTATTTTCAATAATTGTAAATTGATTTTTCATTAATTGTTATATGTGTCACCATGCCAAATTCTGTTTTAACTCAGAGAAAATATTTCATGTTATTGCCTGATGTTTCACAGGGCTTAAAGAGCTTTAAAATCTATTGTAACTTTTTGCTACTAATTTGTAAACACAATTTGATTGCTTTTATAAATGCCACGATGGTGGTTCCCTCAAGGACCTCGTATAGAGGGGTGGAGCACACTAGTGTTTGGAAGAGTCCACCCGGTAACCTTAAGGTACACTCCGGAGTCTCACCACACAGTTATATATGTGTGTATGTACCCTAAGAACACATCCAAAGTCTCTTTGAATCAATGCTGAGGCATGTGGAAGATGATCCCAGCAATGACGGGTAATCTGGCAACTGATTTTAGCCGGTACCATACTTCACATTTAATCCCAATTTAATCATTTGATACTTGTGATCAACATGCTATCTGCAAAATAGATTTCTTAGTGATTTATCTTCTCTTTCTTGGTGTTTACAATTTGGGTGGCCAGCAGTGTAAAAAAATATTTATTGAATTTCTGTATAATATATATATATATATATATATATATATATATATATATATATATATATATATATATATATATATATATATATATATATATATATATATATATATATATATATATACGTATTAGAAAACATAAAATCCACATAAAAATTTATAAGCCGAAAGCTGTAAAACTATGCACATTTTTTTTATTGACAGATAAATAACAATAATCTTAAATTGCAAATATGAATAAATATTTTAAAATCAGAAGTAATCAAATTAAAAAATATTCATGTAGTGTTTTCAGATAACAAATTTACAAAATATAGAGAGAAAAATCACAAATAATTAATATAATATATCCTATATTAAAATTTCCGAAAGTTAACATACCAGCGATTTATAGCCTCTTACATTAAATTTTTAGATTACCGTCTGAAATTTAAACTTATGCCACGTCAAAGAACTACTTAACCAAAATAATTCCTATTTATTTCGTAATTGTACTTAAAAATTCGATGTTAGATTTCAAATTTGATTACATAAATTCAATATTAGAAGGTTATGATAATTGATTAAATATAAAAGGACTGCGTGTTAAAAAATAAATAAAAAAAAATTTTTGTGCTGTTAATTAAAATTTCATTGTTTACAAGTTAATAAAATAATATTATTCTTAAATCACAAAACGTAGAGATTATAAAACAAACCACAGCTTTCTCTTTAACGTTTCTTCATTATTTTAAGTATGATTATTATTTATTTAGCTGACTCTTTACAAGAAATCATTGTATTGACAGTATGTCGTTCTTAAAAAAAAATAAAAATTCTATTATGACAATTGCTAAATACAATAGCAAATAATTGTACGAACTTATCACTCTAATGTTGGATAGAAACACTCTATTATAAGTTATAGATAACTAACACTTTCTATTCTTCAGTCATGCCAATTTTCGTCAATTTTAATGGTTTTTGGTCAATAGTTAGTATTTGACATTACACTTTGTCATGGGTAATTTATTGGAAAATAATCAAGCAATAGAAAAAAATACATAATCAGAAGCAACAGTAAAATCTATTTTTCTGAAAAAAATTTTAGCTGTAAAAATTATATATATGAAATTTAACAATCAAATCAATAATAATATTTATATCGTTAGCTTTATCTTACATCTTTGGTACAAAGAGGAATGTGTCTCATACATGAAAAATAATATTATTCTTTATTACGGGAGATAGATAACATACATGAAAAATATAAACTCATTATAAGTTCGTCTAAGTATTTCTGAAGATATTTTCTTGAAACAATAGTTTGATATCTCCAAACTTTAAGACATTTATTTTACTTATTGAATTATATTTACAATTTACTAGTAAAATATTTAACAGCCTTTCTGCAAGTTTTCTTTTAAAATATACTTATGTTATTGCTTTTATTTTCCTAATTTTTTTTATTCTACAAATAATTATATATAAGACGAAAATGTTTTCTCCATTATTTTATGAAAAAGAAAATATGTTTCATTTTAATTAATAAGATATTTAAATATGCGTATTGATAAAGGTAAACAAAGATAAACGCTTTACATTAATTTATCTCAATTCTATCTGATTGAAATGCATGAACAAATCGTACAGCATTGTTGGAGCTCTTGCATTTCGCGTTATTGAAAACTGAAAAAACGCCCGTTCCCTTTTGAAATTCAATCGAGCATTAAATTTGTTAAAATCATATATTGGTTTCGCCATGAAGATCCTAAGTCGGTTCACAGATTTCTAGTAAAAATTCTTTCGGTTGCGGTAAGGATTTTGATATCTTATATTTGAATTATGCATAAAGTTCTGAAGCAGTTGTGTGCTTGGATCTCACTTTCTCTAATTAATTTAGGGAGATTCACGCATATAATTTATCTTATTAAATTTAAGCTAGGAATTTCATTTTTGCCTTAAGGTAAGGAGATCTTACGAGTGTTATATAAAAATTTGTAATTCAATAAATACATAAAAAAAATTCTGCCACAGAAATATGTTTAAATGTTTGTGAACTGAGCAGTTATTTAAGAAAACTTTTGAAAGTCTGACTTGCGATAACAAGAACTAAATATTTCAGTTTTGTGCCTGTGAACGTCTTGCATATATTATTGTTTTTATTAAACAAATATATTTTTCCTTGTTAACCTACTGATGACTGAGAAACGAAATATATCGGAAAATTTTAAGCTGCGTACCATAAGGTTAGAAACGGGTTTAAATAATGTATTTTACTCATAAATTTATATTATAAAATGTGAGGGTTTCCTTCAGTTATTAACAAGAGGTATTTTAAATTGAACTATTTTTTGAAACTTTCTAATATATTTACAGACATATAAACTCTCAAAAAGTTTCCAGTCATCTAACCCTAAGTTTTCACTAAGTAAACAATTATATATTATATCATTATAAAAATAATGTTCATTTCTGATAAACATTACAATTGATGTAATCAATACACTGTGTTTTTCCTATAAAACCACACAGTTTATACTTCTTCAGTATACAATAAATGAATAAAACAATTTTGTGTTATTACTGATGATATTGCATTAATTATATTATGTAAATAATATATTACATCTTACCAGTTTTGAAAACATAGTTGAAAAATGTATTGTAAAATATCAAACACTATTTAAAAAAAATTAATTACAGAAATAAATGGAATAAATATTCGTTAAAAACACTTTTCAGTTTGTAGAATTAAATCATCAATTACAAATTTTACTAGACAAATAGTATTTTATTTTCGAATACTTTGCATGGCTTCTAGTGATTGTCTTCTCTTTGTGAACAATTATCAAAATGAAATGGTTTTCTTTCAATAGAAAGATGAAATTTTAGTGTGATTAAATAATAATTAAGGATAAGTAAAAAGACGTGAGACACATTTTATTAGTCAATCAGCTAGATATGCATTATCAACGAAAGCAAATCTAGCTGTTGTCTAAATTAATTTTATAACAAAATGTTAGCAGTGAATAAAATATTATTTTCCCTACATTTAAATTAGTCTAAAGATAGGATAATCAAAATATAATTTCCATTAAAAACTAAGGGAATAAATTTCATTGGTTAATCTGAGATTGGAAATTATGTCTTTGAAAAAGCTATAAACATATTTTTTTTAATATTTAAATGTATCCTTTAAGCATAATTTTGATGCTAAGTTAATAGCACACATATATACTTTTTATGAGTGTGATTAAACAGTATACCTTACAAAACTTTTTTATACAATTAGAGACTTAACATGAAAAAATTTGTAATGTGAAATCTAGATGTACTTCACCAGGTTATTAAAAAAATAATAGGTGAAATTTTTCAGGAAACTTCCCAAATCGTTGATTTTTTTGTTTGTCTTTGCAGTTACATTTCAAAGAAAAATTTTGAAATTCCATCATATTGTCCTTGTCAGAACTATTAAGCTATAAACTTTGAAAAATGCAATATTTTTGTTGTTCAAACAATATTTATGTACATTACTTTATAATGATGACAGACTCAACGAAAGCTTTTCTTCATGTTATTCGACGTCACGTTGGACTTTATGCAAATCTGATATTCGCGCTTAATGTGCAAAGTTTACATATGGTGCGCGAAATGGAAATGCCATTAATACTGTGAGAAATTGGGATTGTATGTTGAAATGAAAGGAACTTGGTGATTTTGAAGGAAGACCAAAAGAGATCATTAGTTGCTATATTATTGACACTCCAACTCAGTAACAGTGGTGGTATTATGACAGCCATAATCAACAATTGAGGAGATCATGAAGAAGTGGAAAACTATGTGAATTGGAAACACAAATTTCACATGTTGGTCGTCCCCCTAAGCTAATTTAACATGATCGGATGTTCATAACTTAGAGGTTCATAAGAACCGTAAGGAATATTACAGAAAGTTTTAACAGGTGGGAAATATTATGGTGCATGTCAATACTTAACAGAAAGAATTGCATGTCCTCAAGAATCATGGCTATGTTGCCACACATAAACTAAACATCACTTCCTCTAACAAAGCAAGCAGGCTTGAATGAAGTTGTAAAGTCACAACATCCGGTAGATAACTGTAAAGCTATTTCCTGGGACGACGAGTTACGTCACAAAAGTTTCCAGTTAGTTGGATTAGATTGACATCGATGCCTAGCAAATGTTTTTTACCCGTCTTTTTTCCGAGAACACCGATCCAATCATCAAATGCAGCAATATATGTATGCTTATTTATATGATGTTTTTTTTTCTGATAAATTAAACAGAGACGCAATGCGAACATTTTGGACAATTAGGTTCTTTTTACATTTTGGCTATTGGTAATCAAGAGATGTCACAGTAAAATTTGTTTGGCAGAACATAAAAATACCAAATGATTGAAATTTCAGCCTCTTCTGAAGTGTAGATAACGATAAAATTCAATAATGTTAGGCATCATTGTTGGCTATAACTTTGGTACACACTTTGGCACAAAATCAAAGAGCCTTATGATGTTTTCTTAGGATATAAATGTCTACGCGGCTTCCACACGTTGCTAAAGCTTTGCAAGAAAGGTATACACATTTTTTATTGGTGATAGATCGGGATAAAAAGCATGCCAAGAAATCAAATCAATTTGATGGAGAAAGAAGAACACTGAAATTTCGTTAATATGTGTGATTTTGCATTATCTTGTTGAAATATGGCTGACAGAAATACTGAAGATATAGTAGAACTACGGGCTCTAACTCTTCAGAAATTTAGCCCTGGCTATTCAGTGCATCAGAAATGGAAATGAGAATGGATGCGAGAATGAAATTCCACACTATTCTCTACCACGATACTAGGTGCAGGAGGCTCGTCTTTTTAACAAGTCGTCTTTCCAATAAGCCAAAGATGTCTTCTACGAGGATCATTTAAATAGTTAACTTAAAAAATGCACGAAAAAGCAGCGGCCATACTTCAAATTTACCGTCTTCTCTCCTCTTATATGACACTTCCAGGTGGTACAGCAGCTGCCCATGATGTGCGTAGGATTTGCAATGCTAATATTATGATATCTTATCGCAGTAAAATATATGATGCAATTTTCACCCGATTTGTATATTTTCTTCTAGGTGTTTCAACTTTGAGTGGCCAACAGTGTGTCACTTTCAGATGGCAACACATCATGGTCAAGCAACAATACCATGATATGGATATATGATATTTTTCCAGACCTGCTTGGAATTCCAGCCTACAGCCAGCAGATTAGAAAAACATTTATAAATTATGGAGCCGCGTTCGAATTTTACGGATGAACTGGCTACCTTCTCTGTTCTGAAATGAGCACAAATCTCATAACTGTGTATTAAATTTTCGTTTAAATAATTTCCATAAAAACTGATAACTTAATTACAAAACGTGAGAGACAATTGTTTTAACATTTTAACGTATGTATTCTTTTGCTTAAAACATCATATTTTACTGCCTGATTCATAGTTATAGGATATGTATATAATGTACGTGTACAATAACACTTCTTTAAAGGATAAATTGTACTATTAAATTCCCCTATGTTATCATTTATTGCTTTAAAATTCATGTAATATTTATTTATACGGTTACGCGAATGATTCTTAAATACAGAAATGATTACTAAAATATAATTCTTAGGAAAATAAAAATTTAAATCCATACTCGTTTGTCATGAAAGTCAAATTGAGACTGAATTTAATGAAAAGAGAAAGGTAGAGCCAAACCTCTATACCGTATCAATATTAAACATACAATGATAAAAGTGATATACAGAATAATATCTTGCAACATTCGGTTAAAATTACTCTTAACTTATAGATATGAAATATGAATTTAAATATATCATTCAATCAAATACTTTCCTAAACTTTTAAAATATACAACTAAAATTCTTTTATGAAAATAAGTTGCTATCTCATGATTATTTAATGTTAAATATATTTCCTTAGAGGTTATTTTTTCTAGTTATGGTTTTAATTTACAAAATAAGAAACATTCATTAAACGTTGATAATTAAATTAGCCCATTTATCCTACTTATAACTTCATATTGAATTTGCATGCCCATTGCATAAAGATTTCTTAAAGTTACCTTATATATAATTTCCAGCGAATCGAAATCTGGAAATAAACTGAAGAATTAATTTTGAAAAATATTATAACCAATTTAATAAATTATTGGTATATTTCATTCAAATTATATGAAATCGCATTTCATGGAATAGGTTTTCGCTATTATAAAGAAATAATATATGATGATATATTGGCCCTTTACAAAGTAATAATAGTTTCTTGACATTCCTAGATTTTTAAATATGGTTATGTAACAAGTAAATCATTAAGGAACACCCTTCTCTTTTGGTAATAAACCCATCCAAATTCGGGAATAAAAGGATAGTTAACTATAACTACGGCTCATATTTCACCTATCAGATAACATCATTGCTAGTCACACCCAAAATTTGAAAAGAAGCTTTTACCTGATTGCTAAGTGAATTTTTAGCTCATTTCACATTTTTTATTACGTAATTTTTAGAGTTATTTTAAAATATAATGCTTTAATTAAGCTCAAGCAATAAAATTAATTAAATATTTTATAAGTATAATCAATAGCATAAGTTTTTCTCAAAATAAAATAAAAGCAAATTTATATGAAATTGTGTTTGAATTAATAAATTTTACTGGAATTAATGTCAGGTGAAAATAATGTGAATGAAATGTTTAAATTTTAATATTTACATTCAAATAATATCTTAATTTTTCAGTAAGATGAAAACATTAATTAAAACTATAATCTTTATACGTATTTTATAAATTTTCACTATAAAAATAAATATTTAAGAACAGTAAGAAAACTTTAATTTTTGATAATAGTTCAATATTGATGAAAAGTATTACTTTTAAAAATTATTTTTAAAATTAATTTTTAGAATTAATTTTAAAAATTGTTTTCTCTCCACATTCATTTTGAAAGCCTTATATGCCAACTCTTAATTTTTAGTTCGGAGCCACCGAGTTTAAATTAAGATAATTTTTCGTTTCTCATTATTAGCATAATTGTTTCAGAAGATATGAGCAACTAAAAATTGTCTTAAGTTCGGTAAAAAAAATTATGCAATTAGAGTAGACAGTAGCAAAAACAATGAAATTATTTTAAATATGTTTTTGAATTATTATCTAGAGATTAGAAACGTCCCACTTAATTTACTTTTACGGTTTTTAAGAAATTGGAAAATAATTGATAAATAGTGCTTAAATTCTCTCACTAGCCAATAAATCATTCCCAACGTCACTTTCAAAAGAAGAAAACCTTTGCAAAATGATGTTTCCTCTTAACATTTCAGTCTAATGATTTTTAAAAAGAAAATCATACATTTTGCTACATATCGGGGTAATTAGTTCATCTAAAATGGAAATTAATGACGTTATCTTAATATGCATATTTATACATATTAAAAGCAAATGTGCTTAGAAATTATACTCCAAAAATACTAATTTATCTTCTCACAAAACTAATAATGGTATTTCAATCATTAGCGTGTGAAAATAAACATGTATAAATTGTATAGGAAATTTAATCTATATAAGCTTATCCTTAATATATATATTTGTCTAAGGAATTGCATACATACTGAAAAACTTCAATTTTAAGTGTGCATTTAAAATTTCAATATTTAATTTTATATAGCCACAAATAAGGAGACAAAAAAGGAAGAAAAATCGATTGTCATATTTACACAAGCTTTTAAAAATTGCTGTAAAGACATTGAATTTACTTTTATATAGATTTGCTGATCTTCCCTGTCTTTGTTTAGCTGTATTAAAGTAGATACCATTTACATAAAAATATCTTTACTGTTTCTTAATATAAATCAATCAGTTTCTATCATACATTTGCATAAACTTTTATTAAATTCCAAAAAGTATTTTTTTTGAAAAAGTATTTTTTAGTTTTTTTTCAAAAAGTATTCCAAAATGAATTTCTTGTTATTGATAAATAAATAAAACAACTGGAGGCAAATGTTCTTATTGGTTGTTTTTCATGTTATAAGGAATTGTTTTTCATGGAACACACACAAATACTTTTGTATAATAATAAAAAACTCAAAAAAATAGTATGGTTCTAGGTTATGAACGGACATGGGCGCAAAGAAACTTCTCTTACTTTTATAATAGTGACATTTAATAAGAACAATGGCGGAGTATTCAAATTATTTTTACTTTTGAGAAAAAAATTGGTCCTTAAAAGGTAAGATTAAAAGCTCTTTTCTTCATTAGAGGACTGAAGCCACACCCTTTTTCTGGGATTGTTATGCCAAAGGTCTATTATACGAGTGCAATTGTCCATCTCGGTGATGACAATTGCACTCGTAATAATTTAATTTTTAAGAAAATAGTTTTTCTTAAAAATTAAATTATTCATAAATAAGTATCAAATAATTTCTAAATTATTAAAATAAATAATATGTAACAATGATTGAATAATTATAATTACTTTACGGAAGAACTTTAAGCAGAGAGTATTAAATCAATTATTACAGTTTTACTGAATATATCCTGATCTGAAATTTTCCTCCATATATTTATACAAATTAAGATTTGAAAATGAATATTGAATGTTCGCCTTAAAAAACAAAATACTATAATCTAAATCGTATATTCCACGCAGAATTAAAAATCAAATAACAATGATTTGAAGAAATGTAATCATGTAAAATATTTTGAAGTCGATTATTAACGATCTATATTGTATGCAATATATTTTTATAAGCAGATTGATAGTACTGATTACAGAAAAAGTTTGTCTTCATAATAAAATTATAAAAAACAGTAATAAAAAAACGAAATATTAAATAAAAAACAATGTGAAACAATTTAAAATTCCTACCATTGAAAAAAGTTATAAATGTAAAATCATTTTTTATAAATTAACATTAGAAATTCAGTTGGTCATATTTTTAATTCAAAATACACATATTAAGCCTGATTTTTTATTTAAAAGCAACAAAGCTCTGATTTAATTCAAATTGTGGTGATTTTATTTTTTTACATTACATATTTCAGTAAAAATGTAAATGCTAATTATGAAATATATATTGATTAATTACAACATCATATAATTTAAGGTACATTAATTTATTTCCTCTTTCTTGCTTTTATTTGCTTATGTGCATAATAAACACTTTCAATTGTATAACTCACATATTTCCAGAGTCCATTATTTAGAGTCGCACATAAATTAGAGTACTTAATTTATATTAATATAAAATTTAAAATTTAAAATAAACAAAGAAATGTTTCCACTGAAGAATGAAAGAAGTTTTTCTAAACTAATAATAAAACCACATTTATAAAAAAAATGTGTTTCCCGAGTATAACAGATGTTTAATTTATGTGTGGGCAAATGAGTGTACACAATAAACGTGAAAGTAAAAAAATTTCATAATTCTATTTTATATTTTAAACTCCCCAAGAAATGAGTCAATTTCATTGGTTGGTCAATTTTAATTCTTTTTTCGCCTAAAGAATCTTTAAATACATTATTTAGTTTACCTTCTAAGGAATATCTAATCAAGATAAAAGTAACAATGCCGATCAATGAAGAATGTTTTAAAGTATTATCTGTTGAAAATCTTAAACCTCATTACTTTTTGTTTATAAAAGTAATGCATAGTTTTGTCAAAGAGAATTTTAAATAGCGTTCTTTTCCCTGAAATTTTCCAGTAGCTTTATTGTTCATCAGTAAAAACAACGTCTCTGTTAAGGGGTACGTTACTAAGCTCAGATATGCTTAGATTGAATCAAATTTATGTATATATCTTTGACAGATGTTTTTTTAAGACGACGATATATTCCTCTTTCTATATTTCTCATAACAATCCGAAATATTTTCGTGTTAATATCGTTCCCAGTTGCCTTTCAGAAAAATAGTTCAAATTTATTACAACTATACAATATGATAATTTCAAGGATTTATTTTTTTAATATAAATTTGATAGTTTTATATTAAAAATGAAAATTTTCAATATAAAACTTATTGTTGGCTTAGGAATAGCAAAATCGCTTATAAATCAGTTATTAATTATATTAATGCATTTTGAAGAATATTCATGTAAGAATGTATTAACGAAATTCAAAATGAAAAATAAAGCATTATGAAGTATATATTGGTATTTCGTTTAAAACAATTTTTACCAAGATTAAGTGAAAGTAAATCCACCAAAAAAGAAAAAAACAATAATTGGAATGTGTTCTAAATGATTGATTACAATGCCGATACTTCTATGGAAGAGGAAGTATGCTACATTTTTTAAAACTAAAAAATAATGAGAAGATAAGTAAACAGTCGAGTTTTTTTGTATACATATTAGTTTAATTTTTGAGTTCTATGTTTCTAACTTGGTAAAATCTTTCATTTTTCTTTGTAATCCTATCAGTAAAATTTTTTAAAAGTTTAAAATATATAGGCTTGTAAAATATTGTACAGGCAATTTAAAATCATAACCAACTTTAAAAGTTATTTAAAAATATATTCAAAGAAACCAAAAACTCTATAATCTATTTCAACTTATGATTAGTACTAGTAAACACACTTAACTTAAAATGTTAAACAAATTTACTTACCTCATTTTTGAGCAAAATTTAGCTTTGTGTTTTTGAATCACAAAAAAATAATAGCCATACATTCATTCATTAAAACTACATAATTACAATAAAGTTGAAAATTTTTAATTTAAGAGAGTGAAAATGGCTAGTAGATTTTCAAAAAGATATAATTTTATAAACATTTTATTTCAATATTATTTTACTATTCCAAACCAATCTATTGGCATGATGTACGTTTAATTACACATACTACTATTGAAATTCTTCTAACATTATATATATATATATATATATATATATATATATATATATATATATATATATATATATATATATAATAAGTTAGCTAATAATAAAGTATTTTTTCATCGAAATTATCTCATTTTAAGAATTTTATGCCAATTTTAATAAATTTTACGATACAATTTTCAGAAATTATATTTATTTTTGAATTTTATTTATGATAAAACTGGAGCAAAAATTTTAGTATGTAGGAATTTACGTTATGAATGCATGTACATATATTGCATTTTAAAATTCACATGGTCTTCTTTACAATTTTACATTTTACTAATATGTATGTTGCTAAAATAATTTCAAAATTTTCACAATACTGGTAAAATAAATTTCAGTTAGACGAAATGTTTATTCAGAATATTATTATGTATAGAAGATAATTTGTGGTAAGCACTTAGACATGTTTGCTAACATCACATATTCTCATTACAATACCAGAATGTATTAGGTTAAAAAATAGATGTTCTGTTTCTCAACATACCTGTTTTAATTCCCATGTAAAACCTTTTGTGTGTGTTTGTGTGTGTGTGCGTGTGTGCGTGTGTGCGTGTGTGTGTGTGTGTGTGTGTGTGTGTGTGTGTGTGTGTGTGTGTGTGTGTGTGTGTGTGTGTGTGTGTGTGTGTGTGTGTGTGTGTGTGTGTGTGTGTGTGTGTGTGTGTGTGTGTGTGTGTGTGTGTGTGTACCACGTAAATTGTTTTTTAAAAAGTTGAAAGCAATTTGAATTAGTTTATCATTAATAATTACCTTTAAATTATCTAATTCAGAAAATAATAGCTCTTTGATATTATATATAAATATATTTTAAGCTTATTTTTAACTTCGCAGTTTATAAAATGATTTACATTTTATTTATTTATTTATTTATTTATTTATTTTATTTATTTATTTATTTATTTATTTATTTTATTTATTTATTTATTTATTTATTTATTTTTGCTATAAAAAATATTTTTATGAATATATTTTGAAAATATATATCTTCTTTTATTCAAGATGTTTCAATATAAATTGTTCCCAATCTTTGCAATCTTTGAGCAATTTACTTAATAGTTAACATATCAAAAGCAAAGCGAAGTATGTTAGAGAATGCATTTAACAAAAGGGAGAATTTTAAAAACATGAGATTAATATCTTATTGCGTAAGAAAAAAAATAACTTTGACAAAAATGACCGAAAACTCTTACTCCCTACAAGTATGAGAAATAAAAAAGGGAATTATCTAAGGTGACAAGTGATTTCAATAATCGATACATACTCTTTGTATCTTCTACTTCCAAAATCATTTGACAGTGCGTTTTAGTGGGAAAAAATTCAATGAAAGATCAAAAGCAATTACTTGTAAGATAAGAAGTAAAACTATTGAAGCCAGAACACATTCAAAAGGCAGGTTTAATAAGAAATACATTTTTAAAAGTTCCTGATGACGATGAAAAAGCCTCAAAGGAAGAAAAAATGAAAAGAATAAATTGATTGGAAAAAAATTGATGAAGAATAAAATGGGGAAAAAATTATCTCTCCAAAAATGCCCAAAAATGTTCTTTGGATTGGAAAGAAGAAAGTAGTTAGGAGACCATTTGTCTCTTTAAAAGGTGAATGCCTTCTTTTGATGCGCGTTAAGTACAAAAGCTACTGTGTGGATAATAGATCCTTTCAAATACTACCACCACGGTTACTCAAAGCTATTCGTTTTTAACTTTCAACAATCTGAAATTCGCCACAGTTAAGAAAAGTAAAACCCATTCCTTATTCTGCTTTTTATAATTTTATTTAGTAACAGTCTTGGTAACCTACTTTTTTATAAGGAAACCGTGGACTATTTTTATCAAATAACTCAAGTTATAAGAAAGAAACTGGAAGATATAGAAGACGCAAAATATTTTAAATCCTGAGAGCTTTCAAACTTTCAAAACTGAAAGTTTCGAGGTTGGGGGTTCCGAAAAACTTGTAGAATAATTTTAGGAAGGTGGTTATGGATGAAATAAATTTAAAAAAATATTTTTTGCTAGTAAAAAAATTACATTTTTGCTCAGATAGCAGACAGCAATAGTGGACATTTCCAGATAAATTGAAATACATCGAATTTTTATACTCAATTTTTATTTAAACGTTGGTATTTTTATTCTCAACTAAGCTGCATTCAAAAAAATACTCGAAAAATATCATCAAAGATTTTAATGATATATGCATATAGCAATTTGTTATCATTTAATAATTTCCGAAAAAAATTAATTTATTTCTTTTGAATTTCGTCTTGTTTTATTGAAAGAAAGCTATTTTTTTCTTACAATATTCCATTTCTCTTTATCTCCAACTACACAAATTTCAATAATTTTTATATTTGAATAGTGACAAATGTAAAATGATGAAATTGAAATAAACTATTAACAGATCTGTAGAAAATGCAGAATTACTTTTACATCAGCATTTCAGCTGCAATTAATATTTTTTTTTAAATTTTAAAATACATTTTTTAACTTTCTTGTTTGGTATAAATCTCAAAAAATAAGAATTTACAATCCATATTAAATAAATATTACACTTTCTCTTGTTAAAGAAAAGGAAACATAAGCAATATATTTAACTTTGCTACATATATCTTTTATTTGTGACCAACAAAATGCACAATAATATGTAGTGTAAACTGACTTAATCTAAATTTTTCAAATTTAATTTTTAGTCATATCATACACACATAAATGAAAGAATACATTTTTTTAGAATTCTGAGCCACTAGACAGATTAACCATTAAAATAATTTACTTCTTTATTATTTAATTATAATTCAGTTAAAAAATAAATAAATTCATTACTTAAACTTAACAATTAATGTTTCTTTTGTAAAATTTGCCAAAATAAGTCATGCAATATTTTCCAAGATTAAAGCGACATTTGTCAAGTTAAAGCATCGATAATTAACTCTTATCGAAATGGATTATTTATTATACCAATAACCTCTTATTTCACAATTTTGTATCTCGTTTGATTACTTGTTCAAATATCGTATATTGTAAATAATTTGATTTAAAATTATAAATTTTATATGAAAATGTATTCAAATGGGAAATTAAATGTTTTTTGCTCTTAATTTATAAATAAAAAATGATGTGCTGATGTAAAATTTAAAATATCTTTGCAAAATACATATGCATTTAATTTTAAACCTATTGTCTTATAAAAAATATCTTCCTCTTCGTCACATTATTTTAAGAATCTCTCCTTTTTTAATCCTTCGAATTCATTTTAAGAATCTCACTTAGCTTACTCTTACAGAGCAACGATTACTTTTTTTTTCCAAAAAACAAAATTAAATTAATTTTCTCATATTTAAGCTCACGAAAAATGTTATTATGAAACGATTACAGGTAGCAAAATACTAAACGAAATATGATATGGTTAAGTTTGATGGATTCTTACAATAATTAAAAGAAATATTTAGCTTATTTTTTAGGCTTAAGACCATACTCATATTACATAAAAATCTCTTGAAAGTATCATTGGAGGAAGTAATAAGAGAACTATAGAAATTTTAAGTATTTTATAAAAAAAAAAAGGTTTTGTGAAATTTTTACCTAGGAGTCAAATTTACCATCCTAAATAAAAATTTAGATGAAACTGGTTTTTAGATCAGATTGATACTTATAATCAATGTTTAGCAAAATATTATTTCCGATAGATATCGTTATTTCAAAGGTGAAATATTCCTGATAATAACAAACTTTGTAGTTTATGAGAGCAACAAATTTCATTGAAAATAATTGGAGTAACTGAAGCTTATTTGAATATACTAAGTCTTGTATTTAGATTAAAGGAGTAGGGAAATGCTTTTTACGGTATATGTACACATTATTCTGGAACAATTAATATATAAATAACAAAATATCTCTAAAAAGTCATATTTCTCTTCGTATTATTACAACGAGCAGGGTATTTAATAAAAAAGTAACATAAGAAACAAAAAATATATTTCTTGTGAAAGTCGAAATTCATTATTTATCAATAAGTATTTAGACACCTGTTATGAAAGAGATGAACATAATTTATTCACAGCCAATAGTTGCTCTAACTTCCACGTGAGGCAATGACAGCCTTAAAACTTTGTGAGGCATGTTTTTTTCAAGTGTTTGGATGATGGACAGTGGTAATTTCTTCCAATCGGTTTGAAAAAGTTAGGCAAGGTCTTTCACCCATTTTGAACGGTTGCGGCACCTCTTAATTCGATGGCCCAATGCAGTCCAAAGGTGTTCTATAAGACTCATGTCCGGACTCTGGGAATTCCAGTATAACCGGTTCACCCCAATGTCAGCATACCAATCCATGGTAGATATCGAAACATGACAATGACACTGTCGCTCTTTAAGTAGCAATGATGGTTTTTCCCAATTTCTTTCGGCAACTCTCATCAGTCTCTATATTTTTAATGTCTTTTGTCTGTTAGGTCAAAGCCCATTCCGGCAATCACCACTCACCCTTCATTTCTTGATCATAAAAGACACTGTCGATTTTGAAACTTATTAGATATGTTCCTTAAGGAAAGGCCATTTCTATAACATCCGATTGTTATGATTTTTCGGAGTCAAAGAACTGTGAATTTCGTAGCATCTTGCATGCAGTTAAAGCTATTGCTGTTTCCAACACGATATTTAAGTACAAATCAAGACAGCAGATAACTTTATTTGCAAGAGTGTCTAAATATTTATTAGTGGATGATGCATTTTCCATCAAATATGGTTAGAAAGAAGAATTGTATACTGGAAATCAAATATAAAAATTACCTGAAAGATAAGTCATGAATATTTTTAGGGAATTCCGTTAATAAAATGTAAATCTTTATTAGAATTATAATGTAATTCCTATACAAAAAAATAGTTTTTAAAAATTAACCATATATTTATATAAATTTATTCATTATACATTTCTACTACAATTAGTATTGGAGAATTTTTTATTCATTCGAAGTATATCGCATAAGCTTGGAAATCATTCCTATAGGTTTTGATTAGGTAAAATCATAATGAATCAATGATTTATGTGAAAGAATCTAAATTGGCCTTAAGGGCAAGTTCATTAAGCAGAATATTTAGTAGTCTAGTCTCCAATTCAAATATTCGTAGGTTCGATTCCTATCGTGAAAACAAATATTTGAAGTACATTCTAAGAAAAAAGTTCTGGTCGAGTTAGTTATTGGATGCAAAATTTGACATTAGAGAGACAAAAACGATGAATCTATTATTAACTTTCAGAATGATATATATGAAATGCAATTTATAATAAAATAATTTATTGTTTACAAGGAAGGGTTTAATTAAATAACCTGAATTTCACGATTAAATTTAAAGAGTACTTAGAAATCTTATGAATGTTAATCCCAATTTATATAGTTACAAATATTACATTAACATAGTCAATTAATATTTATTGTATATTTATCAATTTCTATTGCTATTCTTTCTTTATATTATTTTAAAAACGCTTAAATAAATCAATTGACCAAAAATTTAGTTTTATGTCTCATCAATATATTCGCTATAATTCCTTATGTTTTTCTATTTATTAAAAAAAAGGAATGCATTTTTTTGCGTCGGGGGGAACTTGTTATATACTTACGCAACATTACTTACTAAACTCAGGTTTTGTAATGAATATTATTTTTTCAGTTATCATTTTTATCGAAACGATTTTTTAATTAATATATTTATTTTTTAATTGGAGAATGGTGTAGATAAAAACATGCTATAAAAAATATGTATATTTAAAATATATGAGTGAAATATAGAAAAATAACACTTCAACTATTTTTTCAATATAAACTCACTCCAAGTAATATGCGAAAGTAAATAAATCTAGTTGTAATAATATTTTCCAATTTCATATTTGATATGCAAAATAAATGTGTTTTTTATTGTAAGATAGCTTAATGTTCCAATTTTAAAAATTAATGTATAATTTCTTCCAGTTATTTTGATTTCAAAAAATCGACTTTTTCAAGTTGAATTGCGAGCTGCAATTTAAATTCTTCCCAAACTTGTTATGCACAGGAAATTCATAGTAATATTTGTGGCGCCATCTATTAATAGTTTTGTAAACTTCATTCAGATAAATATTTTCAAACAATTCTAATATGTATTAGAATTTTGTACCTTTTCTCGAGCACTACATATTACTTTATTTAAGAATAAATTATTCTCATACTGTAAAAATGATACATAAAATTTAATAAAAATTTATATCCTTTAGATGCCAATACTTTATGCAATAAATTAAGGTAACAAAAACTAAATTAATTGAGTAACTTTTTATATTTATTTTTGCTTAGCTCACATACATATAAATCACAAACGCTTCACCTAAATTAGTATATAAGTATAAAGTCCATCATTATCTGAATAACTCTTCAACTATATGAAGCTTAACTTTATTATAAAGTGATACAAGTACATACCAATCGTGGCATTTCGATGATTTTCCAAATTTTATCCTAGTTTAAACTAAATAAATTAATAAAATATTATTTCAACAACAGTTATGTAATGACTTTAATTAAGCTTTGATTAAGAAATGTATTTCTAGAATGTTTTTCTAGAACAACTACAAAAATCCCTTACAACAGTTAAGTAATGACTTTAATTAAGCTTTAATTAAGAAATGTATTTCTAGAATGTTTTTTTAGAATAATTACAAAAATCCTTTCTTCAGTATATTAGAAACTAAAATAATAAAAATGCTGAAAAACAAAATATTTTTTAATAAAATTTTCACTTTGTGTGTGTGTTTGCTACTTCATATTAATGTGGTTAGCTCAAAAGTATTGAAATACGATTGCACATTTCTTGTACTTAGAAAAGTTTATAATTTGATTATATATATATATATATATATATATACATATATAACATCATAAACAGCCTCACGTGGTATTAAATAAAATCATAAAGAAAAAGCTTGTAATAATATTACATTAGCTTGTAATTATATTACTCAAATAATATGGTTATGGTATTATAATTTTTTTCTTTATTGAAATTAATATCGTATTAATGAATATTTCCAATACTATTATAAATGGTTTAAAGCATTGGAATACAATTTCAGAATAACATCACTAAGAAATAACACACTATATTCACATTTAAAATGGCATGCTTTAAAAAATCCATTCTTTTTCTTCAGAAAAGTTTGTAATTACAAATATATCATCAAACGTTTAGAATTAAAAGTTTGCTAGGAAATTTATAACCCTGTGAAATATATCCCAGTCCCAGTGTAGATCATTTGTTTGACTTCACGATTCTATGCTGAGAACTGTTCCATGTAACATAAAATGGATATGTGATAATCACAAAGACTTATTCGAAGTTTTTCTCACGTGTGACATAAAATATGGACTTATTTCCCCTGAACTCATCCCCAAAGACGCAAATACAACGGATGCCCATAAAACAGAAGCCCAATTCCCCAATGAATGGGCTTGACCAACCTATAATGACCTAAACTACATTGCAAAGATTTCGGGCATTTGTTGCTTTTTGTCTTAGAATGAGAAAAACGTATCGTTATATGACTTGACTTTATTCGATATTCTACTTTCAGTTTATTTTCTCTGGTGATATCTGATTCGCGAATTTTTCGAAGAGAAATTTAAAATTTCGAATTCGTATATTTTCTAACTTTACAAAATATTTTTTTCACAATCAAATAGAAGTAAATTCTGATAATATATGTTTTACTAAGTAATTTCAATAAACATAATAAAAATTGCTTAAGTTATACAATTTAGAAGATAATTGTATCATTATTCTGACTGTGTGCTGACTGTAATCTCATTCACGAGATAGAAATAATAAATACATTATATTATTTCTATCTCGTAGATAAGATTTTATCTCGAGACAGAAATTACAAATGTATATTAAAAGCAAAATTATTCACTAAAAATCAAAATTCACTTACAAGTATATGTTAAACAAGAGTGAAATATTGCTAACTACAATAACTTTGTGAAATATTGCCAGCTGCGTTTAACATTTAATATCCTTAATAATGCTTAATAGCGTGCTTCATGATCATTTACTATATTAAAAATTTCATAATATAATAATATCTTAAATATAGTCCTTTAAACGGATGATTTCCATTAACTTAATTTTCTTAATTATAAAATAAGAAATTAAAAACTAATGTTTCTGCATAACATTATATTTTTGTCCTCTTATAGTAAAAGAAAGATTATAATATTAAAAAGTCTAGTTTTTACAATCAAATAAGAAGTTCATATTAAAATAGGAAGTTTTAAAATTTGTTTCATTTTTTATTTCTTAACTTAGAAAAACTTCGTATAACTCTTAAAGAAAATAAAACTTAAGTATTTTTATAATGCTATATCAAATAATCACTCGTGTAAATTCTTTATTTCATATTAAACTGTTAAATTTTAATTTCAACAAAATAATCATATTTTTCCATAACTTAGATGCATTTTGATTAATTGTTTATTCATCAGAATACAAATTACATTGTATTTTCCAGTTCCAGTTATTTATGCAATGAAAGATATTTACTCATTGTAATGCAGTACACTTAAACTTAACATCATTGATAACCGCATTTTTTCTTTTGCATATTAAAATACTTCATTGTAATCTAACATAAAGCATCCTAGAGAATGTCACGTAATGAATGCATTAAGGCATATATTTCAAATTTAAGCAGTTAGTTTGGGAACTAATATTTGTATGTATTGCTGATTATAAAAGACTTGCAACTAAGCATAAATAAGCTTATGTATACGCAAAACATTTGTATTTGAAACAATGTACCTTAAGTGAATCGTTTTTAAGAGAATATCAATGATAAATATATATATATTAATTATAAGCATCAGGAATAAATCAGCTTTTAAGCTTTTAGGAACTTCTTTACAATTTATATTCAATACAACCGATAATTATTCTTTAAGGAATAAAATTTACGGTATAATGTAAATAAAAAATAACAAATCTGTTTCGTTATATTTTTTAAAGCATTCAAGCTTATTGAATTTGAGTTTAATTTTTGAATAAATAAATTTTTTCTTAATATGAACTGATTGATCTATATAATCATGTAAGCTATAAGAAATGAATACAATTAAGTGAGTTAATAGCAGAATTAGTCCTATGCCGTTTCTGTACTTTAATTGCTTAATGGATATTACAAAAATATTCCATATAAGAATAGTAATGTAGTTATAAATTTGACATTTTTGTCGTAGTCTTAAGATAATTGACATGACTGAAAATCATTTCAATTTAGTTAAAACCACGGTCCAGGTCTGGACCAAGGAAAACCAAAAGTTGAAGCAGAAAAATTTCTTTAAAAATGTGAATTATTCAAATTAGTTTCAATAAATATTATATAAATAACATTATATTTAAGAATACGGCATTACCATTTTCAATTAATCAAATGGGAAATGTCATAAATTGATCTCCGTCTCTGACAACCTCTGAAGTCTCCTTTAATCAGAGCAGATTAACTCGAAAAAATCTCAACATTACTTCATGAAACAAATCTTTCGATCAGAGGTGATTTATGAAATGAGAGTAGCTCTTTTGTTACGAGGCAATAAACTTTTTGACACAGAAGCAATTCCTTTGAGGTAAGTTCCCTCGTGCACTGGAAAGCAATATTTTTCATAAAGGATAAATTTTAATACAGTAGATAAATTTCATCATCACTTCATCAGAAGTTGTCTCGATATTTTACGGGCTTTTAGTTGTCCATGCTGATGTTGCTTTTGCATGGGTATGGATACTAAAATCATAAAGTCTATAGTGAAATGAGAAGTTTTTTATTCAGCAGAATGAACAATATTGTTTTACTCTTCATGACAAGTCTAGGGCTGTTTCAATTTACCCCATATATAACAGAACGGTTGCTTTTATTAAAAATACCAATTTCAGACGACAGTATGAAACAACTAATCATTATTTCCATAGAAAATTTGCTCTAAGTAGTGAAACTCTTCCAGGAATACCTAGCTTCTTATCAAAAAAGTAGAGTCTACTTCTCTCAGTGGGGGGTGCAAGAAAATTTTGAAGATGCAGCATTGAATGTTGAGTAAAGATCAAAAGTATTTTCAAACAACGAAAAGAAAAGCGAAATTTTGGTTCGGAAGATAAAGGTAGTTTTCTCGAATTTTGGCACGGTCGTTGAATTTTAAGAATAATGTAATATTGTTGGTGAAAAACAAATTTCCGTTTGGAAATAGAAAATAAATATTTTAAGGGAAGAATTACTATGAATATTGCCGTTTAAGATCAAGACTCATCGGATTGATTTATTCAAGACTTTTGATAAGACTTCACGATAAAATAAAGCATTAGCTATGATAAAATAGTATTTTTTTCAACTGATACAAATCCAGCACTTTTTTACATAGTGACTAATAAAGAGACTCAATAATAAGAAAATTAGGCTATTATCTTATCAGTGCTTAATTTGCCAGGCATTTTTATGTAGAAAAGTTAATATCTCTGAAAGAAATAATGAATAGCATGATCAAGTTGATTAATTTTACTATGTCTTATTCTATATTTCAGCGCAAAAATTTCAAATAATTTCCATTTTGACTTGGTGTATTACTGACATTCTGACTTACTGCTATGCAAAAGTATTTGTTGGCAAAGCAAAGTGATTAAATGTTTTTGGCAAATAAAAAAAAATCTCTCCTACTTCTTATAAACCTTAAATACACAAAAAGCAAGAAATCATTTAGCGTTGCTAACAAACAAGCGCTATATGGTAGTTATTTTTTAATAAATACTGAAGCCTTTAAATGCGCTCAATACCAAGTGACACTAAATAAGAATTTATATTTCTTTGATGCTTTTGTATTCCCTTTTTCCATCAAAACACTGAGCATTCTTATGAAAGTAATTGAAAACAATAGTTTATTCACTTTAAAATTATTTTTTAGCATAAAGCAGTTTTAAAAATATATAGTTGTTACTTTATTTTCAAACATTTTATGTCAGATCTTACCAGGGAATTGGCAGTAACATTCCAAGACTTTGCAGCTATCGAAAATCTGCCAAGATTTTTAAAATCCGCTTACTGAAGTACTTCCAGCGGTAGAATGGACACATGATTCTGGTAAATTGTTCTATCTACCGAAACCTTTGCTCCAAATGTTTATAACAGATTCCCTAGATGACATTTCCTCCCAAATGCTTACAGCTACATCTCCCGTAAGATTTTGAAGTAAACATGCCTCAGAAAATATGGAAATTACAAAAAATAACCATTCACTTATCCATCCTGTTTATCTCCACATTTCAAAACCTTATTTTTTTAAAAATATACAAATATTTTTAAGAACGAAAACATTTGTACAACAAAAAAATCCCTCAAGATTAGTTGCCACATATTTTGAAGATATTTTTCACATAAGTTACTCTTCGTGTAAATTTAACTGTAAACAGCTGTTTCAATACCACAAATCCAGTTTAATTCATTGGTTTTAGAATCCCAATATTCTTATATACTGTATTCGATATTATTTGTGAGGGAAAATTAAGTAAAAAAAATCCGTAACAAGTATGAGTATTTTTCTTCACGTCGAAAAATATTTCGAAACATCTCCGGACCCTACCTAAAATTATTTGTTGATACCTAGTACAGAGGATGAATAATTGTTGAAATTTCTGGTTTTTCTGTCGTTACAAATCATGGATACGACCCACGATTATAAAAAGGAAAAATCCCCTGAAAAGTTGTACGCACTGGATACTTTAAGTAATGTATAATTGTAGACTATTCGTTGAGTGAAATCATAAATGAATCATCATGGGTGGAGAAAAAGACAGTAAAATTTCCGCAAAAGTGATAAGAATAAGAAAAACCCATAAATGGAGTACAAAATTTCTATGACAGTCTTATTGTATCAGAACATATAGTATTCTTAATAAAGTACATTAATAAATATAAAATAAGTACAAAAAATATAATGTGTAAAAAATCTGCTATCTTACTCTCATGATTAAATTTTTATGTTGCATGCAAAAAGCAAAATTAATATTCATGAAATATTTTTTTATTTAGTAGGATGAATAAATAATCATATTGTGTCTAATAAATTCTATCGAATAAAATATTTTATGTATTGCTGGCATTTTTGCAGCCCCTCGATATTCCCTCTTTCATAGATGATGCTTGATTTTCATCAACTAAACGTATAATGACCAACAGAAAATTCCTATTCCCTATGTCTACTTTTAAAATTTTTAACTTCCTACTAGTTTACAATAATCAATATACTTTAAATAAATTATTAACAGTTTCTAACGTAAAATATTTTTGCTTTTGTTATCAAAATTTAGTCATTTTTTGCTCGAATTGTGACTTCTATTAAATTTAAATTGTATACATCCAGAATCAATCCATGTTCATGTTTGTGATTCTTAGCATTTGAGTGTAACAAATAAAGGATTAAAATTTTATAATACTAACTAATAGCAAATCGTTTTTAGGCATGCATTTAATTCATAATTATGAATGTTACGAGTCATATCCTTATTAAAATAAATAAAGTATTAATGTTAACTAGTTTTATATGTTTGGTTATAGTACGATTTCTTATTAACGTATACAGAAATTCCATTCAAAGCAATAAAATATATAAATAACTTTTAAATTACATACGGAATATAAATAGTTAACTTTTTGTAAGGGTGACAGAAGTAAAGGTTTTGTAAAAATAGCAGAAAGAAATATTGATTTAGTTGAAAATTTTACTATTCATAATTGTAACAGAAAGTAACTAGCTATGAATCTTTCTTTTCGTGAATGTGAATGTTTCATAACGAAGGAGTTAACAGAAATGATGTCATATCAATATCATGATTCAAAGAGAAGAAGCTATGTCGGGAAGTGCATTTTTATACCCTGTCCTAAATCATTCCGAAAATCAAATTCTATTGCTAGAACCAAAATTATCTATGCAAAGTATAAAATAAAAATTTGAACCTGGTGAAGTGAAGCCATTTATTAGAAATGAATATACCTTAGAATACATTATCAGACACATGTTTCTGTCAGTAAGCTACAGGAAATGGCTAACACATTTATGTTATGTGCAGAAAAAATGTTGAGATATGTGATTGGACACTTTCATCGTTTCTATTTTTAAACTTAACAATGCATTTCATAATCTTTGAACATCATTCTAGATATAAATGTAGAGCTTGTAAATAATTTTGTATCATCCTTATATTTAAATATTTAAGTATATTATATAAACACTTTATATATGGCATTTCTTAAATTCTACATCATATATATATATATATATTTATATATATATATATATATATATATATATATATATATATATATATATATATATATATATATATATATATATATATATATATATATATATATATATATATATATATATATATATATATATATATATATATATATATATATATATATATATATATATATATGTATATATATATATAGATATGATGTATATATATATATATACATATATATATATGTATATATATATATATTTATATATATATATATATATATATATATATATATATATATATATATATATATATATATATATATATATATATATATATATATATATATATATATACATATATATATATATATATATATATATATATATATATATATATTTTTTTTTCCTCATCATATATATGTATATATATATATATATATATGATGAGGAAAAAAGGCATATGGACCACGTCTTCATCAGGAGGGAGATGGTCAGTTAGGCAAAATAAACACTATTTTCTGACACGAAGGACAAATGTCTAAAAATCTTGGAGCAATTCTCCAAAATAGTGTTCGTATTAAAAGAAAAAGCATTAAAGCATTTATTTAAAAAATTAAAGTAAATATATATATAATTTAACCTTAAATCTACTTGAACACACATTTTAATCATTTTAAATTTACTGCATGTTTCTAAATTACACTTTAACTTTTTGAATTTAATTATTCTTGACAACTATTCCAGTTTCAAATTTACTTTTGGCAACTTTAATTTCTAATATATAAATTCATTCTGATTTGCTGGTGTTCGTATTATATCTGTGTGTTGTACTTTTTACTGTGGATTTGTTTACTTTTCTATATATATATATATATATATATATATATATATATATATATATATATATATATATATATATATATATATATATATATATATATATATATATATATATATATATATATATATATATATATGTATGTATGTATGTATGTATGTATGTATATGTATATATTCATTCAGACATTTATAGTCAAGTATTGGTTAAGTAATATTACAATTGATTATTGAAGCTAAAATAAATATGGAAATAGCTTACATCACTCAAATCAATATAATCTAGAATAAAAACAGCAGACATTTATCCAAGATTTTTCAATTTCTCAAAGCACTCATTCCTTTTTTATTAAACTGGTAATTCCGGCTATTTGTGCTCACTCTATAATAGAAGAGCAAACAATGAATCATGATTTTGGAAGATTATGTTTACAAATGGATCGCGTGTTAACCGCCTTCGGAATAATACATTATTTGTCGTAAAGTTGTCTTTGTTAGCTAATGTAATAAATTAATTTCTGTTTGTTTGGACTATAAATTGCAGCATGAGGATTATTTCTTTAAGAAATTAAAATTGCAAGATTTCAAGGTTCTATTGCTTAAAAACATTAAATATTGTTTGAATGAAAAAGGAATGAAAGCCACATTTTAGTTTTTTTAATGAGTATCTTTAAAAATAGCTTATGCGACAATGCGAATATGATATATAGTAAAAAAAAATCTTCTTATGATATGATTGCGTGCAGAAAATGAAAGCTAACAGGAATACTGTCAAGAAAATGTGAGGCACCATTCTTAATTCATTCCAAATAATAAAAAAGTTTAAGGCTTAAAAACTACAAATTTATTGATTAGTCTTACAACTTAAATTAATGATGAAACGCACACATAGTTTTTTTAACATATTTTATATTAAGAATGTTCATTTTGAAGACAAATAGTCTCAGAATACTAATTTAATTATCATACACTGACCGTACTCAATACTGTAAATTGTGATTAAAGTTATGAAGTATTGAAATAGATTCCCTTTATTATACCAAAACTCTAATGCACAATTTAAAATTTCAAGATATGTGTATCAAATATTTTTTAAAAATCAAGTTTTCATTAGTGAACAATTTAATATATAATTTGCAATTTCTGTACTCATTTTTTTTCTTAAATTAAGAATTACATAAAATCTGAAATACTTCTATTCAACATGATAAAGATGCTTTTCTAAGCAAATAGTTTTAAGAATCAGAATAAAAAAATATAATTTTCATACAAAAAAATACCTTTCAAAAACAACTTGCAATATTTAAAAATGCTGATTTATGACCATATCGAGATTCTTTTGATGAATTATGATTTCCCAGAAAGTAGAAATTTAAGAACAGTACCTGGTTTAAGTAATGTATAATTATTAAACTTAAAATTTTAATTTAATGGCTCATAATATCTATGAAAATCTCCATTTACCAAATTTAAAAGATAAAATTATCAAATTCATTGCTGAATAAGTAAAGATACATTATTAATATCTTTCTCAGTTATGAATAACTTGTTGTTCTTTACTTAACTATAAAATTGTTTGATGCATTACCTAATAAAGTCATTCCATCAATTTAAGGACATAATTTAAAACGTAAAGTGAACTTCATTAGATATGTTCCCCAATTATTAATGAAAAGTAAATAAATCTAATAATGTTTTGCCAAGAAATAAGTTATTGAGTAGAAAACTAACGTTTACATATACACTTCATTTAAATCTCATTAGTAATTCTTTTTTATCACAATTAATTTCTTACATGAACGTAATATTTCCTTTCAAATATTTTACTAAAATCATTGTTGTACAGTTTTGATACAAAAAGAAATCTTCACTGGAGACTTCGTAATTAATTTTTATTACATACGCGTTAATTTATCTTTCTTTTTTACAGCATCTTTATTAAATAATAATAAATGGAAGAATAATGAAAAATGTAAATATTGTTTGTAAAATTTATTGCTTAAAATTTGTTTCATATATAAGCAATTGAAATTAATAAATTGTCAGTATAACATTCCTATCACAATAATTATTATGACCTACAAATTCATGCATCACATTATTAACAATTTAAAAATCATTAAAACCTGAACGAAAAATACAACTAATAATTTAAATTTAAAAGTTTTGAAAAAAGTTTAAAATCGTACTTTTAAAAAGTAAAAAAAAAAACTAGCCTTTTCCTCTTTCCAATCAACTTAGGTGGCTCCTAGAGATGGTATTCTGCTGCAGAGAAATGGCTTTGGATCTCCAAAACAGAAGGCATCCACAGAGCTTCAATAAAAGTGAATGCAATTTACGTGAAAAAGTAAGTAAGCAAAACTATTTACATAAAATAACAATTTGTTTCATCAATATCGGAAAGGAGACATCAAACGTTTGCTGTAAGTAAGTAAATTCAAGAACTTTCTCCACTTAATGAAATTAAATTCGCTTTCTTTTATCAAGAAATACGTGCAGAAATAAATAACATTAATTTATTTATAAGAAATAATACAATAACTAATCTGATACTTTTTAAATTATATCAGATAATACCAAAGCAAATTGATTCATTCAAACAGTAATCTTGAAAAACTCTTATGAGTATACTATATAAAAACCAATCATAAATTTAAAAAAATGAATATTTACTCATATTCTGTGTCTTTAGAAGCTTAAAGAGATTTCTAACTGCAACAAATAATTACATGGATGGATAATATTTGCATACATTTCTAGAAAATCCCATAACTTTTCATACAACTGAGTATTCAATTTGAAAATTCAGAAAAGTTTTATATATTTTTTGTTAATAGCATGATGTGTTTTCAAGCGAGTTTAATGCCCCTTTTATTGCTTTTGTACAAGTGAAGTAAGAACATTAATAGGCAGAAAAAATATGGATGTTTCATATTTGACAAAGTATGAGTAAGATTCCATTTTTTAAGACTCAAATGAAACAATATTATTTTACATTTCATAATTTACTAATTAACATCTTTAGAAGTAAAGAAAACATCTTTAAAACATTCGAATACTAAAAAAAAATGCAAATAAATCGCGCGTGTATTAATAGAATTACTATTTTTATAATCACTTTCTTTTTCATTCTAAACTATATCAATTTGTTATAAATATTTATATTTGAATTATAGTTTCCGGGTTAACCTTTACGTTCTTGAGTTAGTTCAGAATTGGAAAGGTAAAAATTAATCAGCCAGGCCTTAACTACATCCTTTGATCCATTTCCTTTAAATATTCAGCTCATTCATTCTATTAGTTAAGATTAAATTGGAAATATCGTGAACCAGCATGTAGCCCATCTTGAAAGTCTTATATTTAATATTCTTTTCTTTTTTTTCTCTCTCTCTCTCAATTATTATATAATTAGAATAAAATGAAAGCAATTTAAGTAGAATACCTCATCATCTAGTTAACTTCAGAAGCGTTATTGTCGTTATCTTTTAAAAAATTCATATTTAAATCGTTTTTCATGCATGTTACACTATTAAGTAAATAATAAAAGGAGAAATATCTTATTTTTGCATATGCGTAGTGAAATATTAAGAATGTGAGTTTCCTTAATTTATAAAGAATATATACGATTTTTTTTTAATTTACAGAATAAATATTTTACTAATTTTTAGAAAAATTTTCTGAAACTCATTCATTTTAGCAGAAAATTCTAAATTTTATAACCAAAAAAATTTTATGAGTTACTGAATTTATAAAATAGCATTTATAATTCCGGGAATGTAAGTACGACTCTCATAAATGAATGAAAATTTTATATTATTAAAAGAATTTTCTTAAACATGAAATCATTTTGAGTTTCTCCTGATATTAAACGGGATAAAAAAAAATTTCATTATCTAAATTTTTGTTGGTCTTTTATTTTTACACTAGCTATTTTACTAAAAAATATAGAGATACAAAAGTATATTTTTATATAAATAGTTCAAATATGTACTTTCGTACCTTCAGGTTACAAAAGAATTGAATTCCTATAAACATTTGTAAAAAAATTTCCATATTATTTTAAACAACTTATAAACTTACCACAAATTATACCTAAATCCTTGTAGGGGTTTACTCATAAACATTTGTTTCAACTTAAAGAAAATTTAATTACTTCAAGACAATTAATATCTTTACAGGATGATTCTAAGTTGTTTTTACAGATTAAGAAGTCTAATAGTGCCTTTCCAAACGAGCAATAATTACTGAGAATATAAAGTCAGTTTTCATTCTGAGAAGCAGAAAAGGAGAAAGTAGAAAAGCATCAAGCAAGAACAAGGTTCTTCGAATGTCAAGGTAGATTATACGCGCCTATCGCCACCAACAGCTTTCAGTCCACAAGGTAATGGTTTCGATTCTTATCGGACAACCTGATTCAATATTCCTTGTACTTGCCAATGTCTTGTGCGTTGTCCTGACAGAGCTCCAGTGACTAAGAAGCTTCAATTTACTTCCTATTAAAATCAGCTAAGTGAAGCATTATTTACTGTGGACAGTGACTGAGAGGTTGACCATATTCTCCTTCACTAAATTGATGGAGTTTCGTGAGTTGAAAACATTCCATGGGTGTCCACGTTAATCAGTGATATCCAAAGTACTTACCTTAAGTAGATATGGAGAAAAGAGGGCCAGGTCAAGTGTGACTTCGTCACCTAACTGTAGCTCAAAATTACGAAACGCTTCGGGGTGTTCCAAACCCGTTAACCAGGGTTTGCCTGCATCGTTATGTATGTAGACCTGACCAGGGGTACAAGAGGATGCTGTGTGATCAAACTATTCGTCATCGCCTCTAATGTCATTATGTATCTACCTATCAAGCATATCTTCTTAAATTATTAAGAATTTATAATATGCAAATCATCTCTAAGGAAAGTAGCATTTTGCTTTTAGCTGGTATCAAAGAAAGCCAATCAAAGCAAAAGTTGCTTTTAGAAACAGCACAACGTCATCGCTTTAAGTAATATCTTGATAGCACCATCCCAAACTTTTAGTGAATGCCATGGGGGAGTACAAGTACAAGGAATCAACAGGTATTCATCTACAATAAACCAAAAGGGAATGGACCCGGAGCACGAAGATTGAACGAACAGTGGTTTTTAACTCATAGTATTATAAGTTATCCCATCATTTTCAAAGCAAATCAACGAATAAGAGAAATTGGTTGGCTTGCCATCTAAAAAAGCAATATAAAACTTTTGCGAAATGTAAAAATGTCAAAAGTGTAAAAGCCAGATTTGACTATATTTGATACAGATCCTTCCAGAAATACGTGAACCATACATGCAAAATGAATATCTCACTTAGTGGTGTGGTCATTTTAGACGAGTAACGCATAATTTCTATCACGTGCAAAAAGTGCGATCTATGCACACAGATGATTATCCCTGCCGAGCAGAATTTTTGCAGTGGATGCTTGGGATGAAGGATAATAATGAATGACTTCCTACATTAGAATTATTTAGTAATTAGGAAACAATCAACACAGAAGATATTTCAACATGAGCAATCAAGACGTTAGATTTTACCGCAGTCACTACTTCGTTACTCCTCATCAACAACAGCAGAAATTTTCAGTGAACGACTAGACATGTATCATTGGGAATTACATTATGCGGGACTATTTGACCAGTATGCAATGGTATTTTCTTGGAACAACATGCTTCCCATTTTATTACAGACTGTTCGCACCTCACCAAGAAAGACATGTGGCATATGCATACTCGAGCTCTAGCATATTTTTCCATTACGGTTCATAACCTCTTGATTGCCACATATCCCGAACGATAAATCAGACGTAGAAAGCCTGTGACTTGGTCTTCTATCTCAACGGACTCAACCCACTGGACCTTTTTATTTGGAGGATGTGAAATCTTTGGTATACGAGATGTGTGTGAATTCAAATGAAAATCTTTTATCGAGAATCATTATCTCGACAGAAAAAATTAAAACAACATCTGAAATCTACAACAGTAGATCAGTTGTAGCTTCGTCAGTGTCAACTGTGCAACAGCTCATATGGTAGGCATTTTGAGCACTAACTGTTAATTTTTCAGAAAACAATAAATTTTATAGTGCAATTTTTGTTATGATTCATTCGCTTTCCCAACACTGTTGTGAGTTCATGCTAGAATTCTAATATTCCTCTTTTCTACTCTTCAGAATAGCATACAGCCATATCTTTTTGTGTAATTATTGATCATCTGGATTGGCACTATTTTTAAGATAATTAAAAAAAATTAAAATTGTTTATGTGTGTACTTAGTTATAACATGTAAATACTTTCAAAATTTTCAGAAACAATCATGTCTATAAGGTAATTACTCATATTACAAACAACATTGTTCAATAATTTGTATCGATGTAATTATTTCCAAGAATTTTACTTAGTGTTAAAAAGGATCGTCCTGCAAAATATGAACCATAAAAAGAAGCAAAATAATCCAAGAAGCAAAGCATCTCAGAAGCAAAATAACTTAAAAAACTCAACAAAATAGTACTATTAAAGCTAACACAATTAACTGATTTTAAATAATTTATTTGCATCAAATACTTACTTCACTCGATCATAAAGAGATCTTAATGTGTTTTTTTTCTATTTTTTGTGTGTTCTTTTTACCTTGAGAAATCTTGTTGAATAACTCCTTAGATTAGAGTTTCTTTCTTTATTAAAAAATTATTTGTGAATATATCGATAAATTATTAATGTTTCCATCTAAAAATTATACTATATATTGATGAATATAACGCTATAGACGTGTTATTATGTGAAATTAACATGGTACTATTTACCATCGATAAAAATTTATGTTTTTTACAGTTATGATTCATTATTATTACTATTTCTTATTTGGATAGTCTTAAATATTAATATTAATTAAACTATGATAACCTTTGATTTATGGTAAATTATCATGTACTCAATTTCATTAAATGCATTTCACGGTACAAATTTAATTATGTACTTTCAATTCTCTTCCCTAGAATATTTGTTATAATACTTTTACTTTTGTTTTTATAATAATTTAATATTTTATTTCGTAGAAAATAATATTAAATATAAAATTTAGAAAGAATGAATTGATTGAAGGATTAACATCTTTGTTGGCTTTATAAAATATTTTATTTGTTATATAATTTATATTTGTTATATTTTATTTGTGTTTAAGTAATATTTTGTTGGCTTATTAAAATATTTTAAAAGAATAAAATCATCTAATATTTCAAAAATTGAAAAATGTTAAATACTATTTAATTTGATTCAAAATAAATAATTTAATAAAAAAGTCTACAAATTTAGTTATGCTTTTACAGTTTATAATTTATTAGTTAAAATTATTAAATTTATGTAGACTCTATCTCACGATTTTCTAATAGCCTCAAAAGCAGAAACAAAATTGATAAAGTTTGCAAAATAATAAAAAGTAAACTTGTTTTATTCAATCACTTAATATTTGATATACTTGCCTTAAAATTAAATTTAAAACTTATCTTGAAGTAGGAAATAACATGGCTCTAAGATTCCGATTTACTAAAGATAAATAGTTTAAGTTAGATGCTGTGCATATTTTTAAGGAAAAATATTTATAATTAATTACTCACTTTATTTTTAAGCAACTACTAACAAATTCATACCTTTATACTCAAAGATTTTCTCATAAAACTTGTTTTCATAGTATCGTTACAAAAACAAATCTTGTTTCCATCAAGCAAATCTCTCATAAAAGTTTCAAATAAATTTAAAAGATACGGCAAAATTCGCAAAGTTTTCTTAACAAAATAGAAATCAAACATACTGAATGCTCAAGAAGGAGAATTTGATGATTAAAAATATACTTCACATATTTTTAATTTCACTAATCCATGAATAATGAAAACGCCTGCTTTTATGTGTAGTCCTAATCTTTACCTGAAATATTAAATCATGTTTATAAATAAAATGTGCACGTCTTTCTCTCTCTCTCTCTCTAAAACTCACACAAATATTTCAAAATATTAATAGAATAAATTATTCAAAAGCAATGTTATTCATCTTACTAATTTAAATTCATAGCCCAAATCTTACGAAATAAATACCAATTTAAAAATCGCCAAACACTTCGAAGGAGTAAGAGGGCTGAATTGGTGATATAAGCTGTAATCATACAACTAAACTTAACTGTAATTAGTAGAAATTAACAGTTTTTTCAGAAGTACATTCTAAGCTGAGTTTACTTTATTACCTGAACACACACACTTTAAAAAAACATTTATAAGAACATTTTAGAAAAATAATTATTTTTCATAAATAAGAAATATTTTAATATCACTAACAAGGTGCAGTAAATTAAAGAAGATTTCTGTTTAACAGATTATTTTATGATCAAAACATTGATTCAGTGCTTATATGATGACTTCCGAGTATTTACTTCAATATTTTGTAATTTCCTTAAATATGAGAGTAAATTTAATAATGAAAAACGATTTAAGGCCATACCACACAGCTACCGTTGAATCGCGTAGTCGAAATTTTAACCATTCGGTTAAAAATGAGCCTAATTTGCCAGTTATTCACCAAGATCATGAACCATCTACCTTCATGTAAGCAATAAACATTAAAGCAAATGCTTTCCGTACATCTTTATTAGATAAAAGAACTTGCGCACAGGGATATGATATCATATAAAAATATACACTCTGTAAAACACCTTCCGCTATTGTACCTGACTTTTTCAAATTTCCTAATACAGTATATGTATTGTCACTTTTATGTCCATTTGACGTCGCTTGTTCCAAAATTACAGTAGCTATTTCTCCTGTTCTTTGCATTCCAGTTAGTAGTTTCTTTGATGGCAAATATTTCTATCGCTTTGACATACAATCATTCTGAGACCACTAGTTATAAATTCATAATAATTTTAGAATTTCTTTGCAAAACTTTTTCCCACCCAAAAGCTTAAATGCTGCTGGAACATTATTTAGTTAATAAAGAAGGTTTAATAAGCAACGAGTCTGTACATTTGTATACGTTATACTATCAGTGGAATGAAATCTGATATCAGATAAAACTGTAATACATTTTTACTTGAAACAGACGACAACCAGCTAGGAATTCAAGAGAAAATTAACGGTGTGATTATTTGATTATTAGATTACATTATAAACATTACGGAAATAAAAAGATATTTAAAAATCTTTATAGATTCCCAAAATTGTCAAAAATCTCTCCCAAATTTACTTTAAACTACTGTAATTTCAATAGATTTTTTATTTTATTTTAATAAATCTAAATAACTTCTTATAATTAGATAGAAAAATATTCTCATTTTGTGTGAATAATGTAAAATTTTGTAAAATACTTCAGGCAACATGAACAATATTTGAAAATCATAAGCAAAGTCTTAAATTATCTCTAGATTAATTTGGAAAAATTTAATTCTAAATATTTCAAATCATGCTATATAAATAAGTGGATTTACAAAGAAATAAAATGTTCTTTTTTTTTTCTCTAAATTTTGAAAATAATGAATGAGATAAAATATTTAAAAAATTGATAACCAAATATCTCTATAAATATATAATTTGAAGTTCCAATTTTTTGAAAATGTTGTCTTATACTGAAATATAATATCAAATTCTAATACTTAATTCACTAAATTATTTCCAACATGAAAATTTTAATGATTTCTAATGAAATAAAATTCGAGAATCATACTTAAATTATGAAAGTTTAATTTAAATAATTGAGATTAAGGTTGTTATCATCCAATGATAATGCCTACTTTCTCAAAATATGCAACTATTCTGAAAAGATAAGAAAACAAATTACCCTTATTAATCAGAAATAATTCTCTTGAAATAATTTATTAATCAAAAACAACTATTTAATCCAAGCAGTTACTTATGGAAGAAATCTTTAAATTCAAAATCTTATGTATATCATTATAATATTAATCAGTGCTTAAAATTGACTTCTTATTTAAAAAAATTAAATTCGTATGAGTAAATCAATTCATGTTTCAGTTAATTAGACTAAGAAGAACTGTTTCTTTGGTTTATAGATTTGAATAGTTATGTTTATGTTAAACTTCATATAACTGCATTTTATTGATAAAAGAAAGGATAAAATGAAAAATGTATTTTTCTATACTAAGCTATTGTATAATAATATTTTCTTGTCGTACTTATATAAAATTATATGCTGGCATTTCTTAAAATAACCATTAGGAAATACAATTACAATTACTTAGAGTACAATACTAAATTACGAACATTTTGTCACAAAAACTGCTGCTCTTGTTGCTTGATTAAGTTACTTAAAGTAATGAAAGCATTAAATTAAAAAAGCTATAGATTTTAGAGATAACTAAGTGCTTCTTTTACACATGATTTAAAATATAATAACAACATAAGTAATGTTTGTGATTTACTAGTTTATGTATATAATATTACAAATTTATTTATTAAATATAAACTTAAACAAAAAATACATTAAAAATTCGCATTAAATGTAAAGAAAACTTAACGTGTCAAGAAATATCAAGCTCCGCTCTCTTGACAAATAAAAATTGTCTTCTTGCCAAACATTAGTAAATATTTCTGTTGTAAATAAAAGAGATAAACTGCAAAATTTTTTTACTTAATACAAAATATTTATTTTATTTTATATAGATATACGTGAGTAATATTATACAATTTTCAAAGAAGTCAAAATTTGGAAACATGAATGGTTAAACAATAAGGATTTTTTGAGCAGAGAAATCAATTTTAAAGTTATTTTTATAATCCTATCTTTCATTCTAATGTCTAAATGAATATCATTGTGGTTTCAAATAATTTCAAGAATAATTTTCTTTTGGAAACGATTGCAAAACGTTTTAAAAAACCTATGTCTTCATGTTTTGCTAACTTAAAATATTGCTTTATATTTTGCTCCCTGTGGTATCTCTTTGAGCTTTTTTGTAAAAACTATAATCTAATAATATCCTTTAAACTCTAATTGAATTCAATAACATTTGATATAATAGTCCTTTTTAATACCATTTTAAATAGAAATTTTATTAAAAGGATCTTTGGTATCATACTGAGAAAAAAAATGAGTGTTATTTTAACCTTTTTTAAAAAAATAGAATCGTAATTTTCTATGTTGTTCAAGTTACAATTAGTTTATCTGAGGCATGTAAGAAACATTAATCTGGTCATACAAAAACATTAATTCCATGTCTTCAGTATTAATCCCTACCTTGTATATTAAGTTTATATTAACTGATGATAAAACAACTTCCCATAAAATATCTTCTTCTTTGCATTTTTAATGTAAAGTATTAAATAATTCTCTTTTATAATCGTGAATTTTCACTGGGAATACGATTCGGGGAGGATGATCTCCATCGATGATCTGCATAGATCGATGTCTTTTGCATTTTTTTATTCTTTTTTGAATAGAATTGAGGAATTTATTGATGGAGAATATCAAATTTTAATAAATTTTTTAAACTAAATCCAAACAGAAGTTTTTTTTCAAACAAAATATTCTTTGCTATTAAAATCTCAAAAAAATCAAGAATACATTTTGGAATGAAAACCACTTAAGCATTAAACCCCCCTCTAGCAAAAAAGTCTCTAAGGACAATAAGTACGTAGTAGTTGAAATACTGTGCCAATAAAAGGATATTCAAGTAATTTTGAAATACCTTTTACAAACTTTAGTTTAAAAACTAATAAATGAATACAAACTCATGATGCTCCATATGGTTGAAACAACTGTATAAGATATAATAATAGGTGCTTGAAATAAAGTATATACAGGTGATTATCAAAATAATAGAAACAACGTATATTAACAAAGAACTCTACAATAATACAGCATAATTTTGGATATTAATACAGATTGAATTCGGTCGGAATACGAATCACTCAAGAGGTGAAAAGCATTTAGAGGAATATTGGCTCATTCTTCATTGAGATATTGTGATAATTCCAAGACATATGACATAAGAGGATATCGGTTCAGGATTAAATGCTCTATAAAAGTGATTATAATTGCTTCATCACATTGAGATCGAAGCACTGTTCAGACCAACATTATATCTTAGTCTGAATAGTCTCGTGCTTTTCGAACCATGATTGTGTAAACTTCGCTGTACGAATAAAAGTTTTGTTATCTTGGAAAATTCTGTCACCTAGAGGAAACAAAACTTTTATCATAGGTTGGTCCTAATCAGGTCAAATTCCTGAGTATTTCTCTCCAGTGATCCTTTCTTTCAGAGTAACGATTGAATCAGCGATAAAAGCACGATATGAATGTCCTTACTATGAGAGATTCAACTTCATGCTAGACATTAAAAGGAGACAATTAGGATCAAACATTAGTGCATGTGCCCTCCAAACATGTACTCGTCCCTGTTGTGAGAAAAAGTGGAAAGATGTCTTATTTGACCAGACAACTGTCTTTCATTCAATCAACCAAGTTTTGTGACCATTGTAGGTAATGCTTGGCATTAAAATCTGTAATAAATAGGTTGGAAGCTGTTGCTCTGCTGTAAATGTTCTGTGTATGAAAGTGCTACCTAAGTATAATTGTTGAGACTAGATGATGATCAGTCTACTGTTAATTAGTTTGAAATTTTTTTTCAGACATTACAGCCAGCTTCAGTACTATTTGGCTTCTTTCATTTAACTTCTTTTTCCATCCATTATTTTTCTTTTTCCAGCTAGTTTTGCAGCTTTGTGTGTAAGTTCTCATGATTCTAAAAATCAGCATACCCCTAATAATGCTAAAACCTGGATATTTTGCTCACAATTGTTCTAACGAATCCAGTTACCATAATTAGACTTTTTTGAAAGTCTATAAAGTCTAATATTTCATGCTTTTGAAAAAAATTCAAGGTATATAAAGTTTTACTTAGGCTATTTTACACTGCCATGATATTGTACAATTGACATTAAAAAAACCAAGAAGGCTCGTATGATATTTTAATGCTTACGAACATTATTCGTAAATATCAACTTTATTCACAAGTATTTCCCTCGTTTTGATAACCAATTGTTCATTAAAATTCACATCATACAGATTATTTTTTTCATAATACGACACCATATTTTAACTTAAATGCTTAGCTAAATCTATCTATTTTTCATCCATGGTTTTATATTCAGTTCATTATTTTCCTGTCCAGAAGTTAAAAAGTATGATTATGTAGAATGCATAACAATGATCTTATAAAATACTTAAGTTTAAGTAAACTAAAATAATCTTACGTATAATTTTTAAAAAATACTTAATAAAAATTCAAAAATTAAAAATTTTAATAATATATTTTATTTTTATGTTTTATCCCAAACAGTGATAAGAAAACCTGTAATGTTTCGCGAATTTTCATCTCTAAAATTAAGCATTATAATATTTGTTTATTATATCAAGAGGGAAATTGCGCCAAGAAGACTATCAAACCCAGGCTCCTTTTTCTCTTCAAAAATTAAGAACCCTATTCTTAGTAACTTAATAAAAAGTAAAACTCTTTTGTGAGCTTTGAGTCTTAAGCCGGAAACTTGTTAACTTAAGAAGTACACTATCATCAATGGCTGGCTATTATTAGCGAAGACATCAAATTTAATCTTACGAGAGCATTAAAAGAGATAATTATAAATATGATGAATAGTAGAATTAGAATAAATATCAATATATTTTCCCCGAAATTCAATTCCAGTTTCTTTATACATTAAAATAGACTCAAAAGCTATATTACAACTACAGCAAGTAACAGGAATTTTTAAATGCTCTGAAAATAAATTAACTTAAAATATTTGATTTAATTTTTTGATGGAATTCTAAGCCAAAAAGTGAACAGATTTGATGAAAAATATTTTCGTAATTGGCAGAACAAGTTATAAAAAGGTAAACAAATGCATATTATATATCCAGTTATTTATTAAAATAAAAAATACTAATACATTTAAGGCCTTTACTGTCCATTTTTGTATGTTTCACTTACTGTACTCTACAGCAAAAGTTTCTGTTTTTCTAAAATCTATGTAATACCTTGTATTAGGAGGGGGTTGGGGTTTTTTAGTTTCATTAAATTACTTTAACTCTATGTCGAGGCTAGATAAAGCATATGAAAATCATTCGCAAATGATCTCAAATGAGCTTTTACTTTAATTAATTGTGATCAGTAAATCATTTATATTTATAAATTTATGAAATTCATAGATACTACCTCTCTTATAAGTGCAATTTTCAATATATCTTGTACAAAATCACTACTCAACACAAAAGATAAATCCAACAGTCTTATCATCCTTGAAATTAATTTAAATTCTTAAAATTCATTAGTTTAGAATGATTAATTACTTAAAAATAGATTCTAAAGTTGTGATGCTTAAGTTTATACGATATCCTTTGAAATAAGTAAAATGTTTGTGAGACAGCCTGTAATTGATTACAAATGTAATACAATGTATTCTTTTATAAATATATATTTTTTCAAAATTATTTTACATTTGAATTATCTCATAAATAATAAAATGAAATTCAATGCAAGAAATTATTTTAGTAAAAAAATTGTATTTTAACGAAAATTGCCAAAAAAAATTGTATTTTAAAGAAAATTGCCAAAAAACATTCAGCATAAATATGACTATTCTTTTACATAATTTTTATGTGAGCTTCAATTAATACTTTTCTTGCATATCTTATTTAATAAATAAATCTTAACTCTCATTTCTTAAGGAATGAATTAGATATTTTACTTCTTAAAGTCTGTTTTAATGGACAGTTTGATTTGTAAAAATGATAAGGATCGAAAGTTAACATCAAAAATATATTTTGTATTATTTAGGCATTACGTGTTCTAAAATATTTTGCATTAATCATATTTTAGCAACACTTTATTCTAAATGACGGTCTTAAAACAATCGAACGAGTTTAAAATTTTCCATTTATCCCCTATGAAATTTACTTATAGGATACTAAACAAATCATAATTTGGGAACAAACCTCATTAAAATAATACTATTTACCCCAAAATTTTAAACATTAATTACAAATTTCTGTCCCTAATAGAAATTTCCAAAATGTCAAAAAAATATTTGCACATTCTATGTAATAAGTTCATAGAACTTTCTAAAATTGTCTTGTAACTCTCTTACAATGCACGTGGTAAAAAACACTCGTCTGAGAAATCATAATCAAACGAAGAATCTTTCACAAGCATTGATAATAATTCTGAAATTTGCATTCAGTAATTTTAATAAAATTTTTTAACATAAAGCAAAAGCGGTCTTAAACTAACATAAATACTAATATTTAAATAAGTCATTATAAGAATTCATAAAATTCTATACCTTCCTAATAATCACCTAAAAACCTTATTCAATATATTTTATCACTTAAATTTCTCTTAAAAATCACATGTTCTTGAATTCAAAAGAAATATTTATTTTTCTTAAAAAACATTTTTATCTTTATTATTTCTATCTGTTAATGGAGAAAGATTCTTCAAATAGCATTGTAGACAAGAAAATGTTTTTACAAAACTGTAGGATTAAAATTTTAAGAGCAAATACATACTTTAATTTCAGATTTTAACTATACTTATTTATATAAAAATAGTAAGGACTATGTTTTACTCTAATGCTGCATACAATGCTGAATACTTGATTAATAATTAAATGAGGTTAAAAATTAAAAAATAAAAGGTCTAACTGTATCATTCATATATTATGTATCCAAAATAGTAAATACATTTTAATCGGAGTTTAACATACTTTAATCTTAACAAATTTTACAAAGAGAATACAGACTCTACTAAGCACAAAAAATGAATTCCTAATTAATTTTTAAACTGATTATGATTAAAAATTAAAAAGTAGAATATCAATGGGAAAGCTATCTATTATCTTTAAATTCTGATGAAATATATTTTAGTTTAAGACAGGACACGTAAAAGGTACATCAATAGAATTAAATAAATTACATTAGTTATATAGCTGTGGATTTTCTTATTTGCAAATAAAAGAAAAAGTGATATTAAATTTAAATATATTACATATACTTATTTTATTAGGCAAAAAGTTTGATATCTACTTTATATTTATTTTAAGATTATTTTATTGAATTTTTTATGTTAAACACCTGAAAAAAGTGCATCGTATCAAGACAATTAAAAAAATTATCTGACTCAGAAAAATTTGCAAAACAAATGTTCTTTTAAATGTTTCCACAAAATCGCTTAATAATTTATATTACTCTGATCATTTTATTTTTTGATATTGTTCAAATATCAAGTTACTGAAATTTTACATATTTATATATTTAGAGAAACACCATTGTAGAAAAAAACAATGCAAAAAAAATATTTAAAAGAAATGTATTAAAAAACTTTAGTCAATGAAAAAATGACTACAAATTGATATTCAAATTACTACAAAACTTAGCATTTACAAGTCACTGATCATTAAAATCATTGATGATATTTTACGAGCATATTATTCAACACAATTTTGAATTTCATTCATATCATTAAAAATATATCCGAATCACGACCCATTACAAGTGTATCACTAGTACCTAAAAGCGCATATAGGAACTCTTCTAACTAATTTCAATAGCATTCAATAATCCGTTGCCAAATAGGAAGTGTTTTTGATTTATTGCTTCTTTCAAACCAATTTCGTTTCCTATATTTAAGTAGTAAGTAATCGACGGAAAACGATTGCTATATTTTATCCCAAGCTATAAATCTTCATTTCCATACCTCCGGTCGGAAAATTAATGTTTCCGCTCAGAAAAAATATATATATCTTTCCCTATAAGATGAGCGGATTTCAGTCATTAATAAAGGCCTTATAATATTGTCGTCATAAAATTAGAAGCCATAAGTCATTTGTTGTTCCAATTCTAATACTTGGAGAAAACTGAAAGGGTTTTTTTTTCTCTCTTCTAACATATAAGAGATTTTAATGCCTCGAAGGAAGAAGATTTGGAGATGTGTAAATTTGTTGGAAAAGAGAGATTTTCTGAGAAAACGCAAAACAGACAATTTTCAAGGATTGTATTTTCAACAATAAATTACGTTAATTTATACTTTGAGCTGTAAATTTAAAGTAATTATTGCACTCCCATTAGTTCAGTCTTCAAAAGAGGATTTTTCTTTTGAGAAAAATATTATCAAAAGACTGGAGATAACATTAATTCTGAAAAATAATTTAAGCTTATTGAAATAATATGAAATAAATATAAAGAATTGTTATAGAAATAATTTTTATAATAGATCATAAAATAACAAAACAAATATCAAATGCTATATCAGCACGCTCATTCTAAGCAGAAAATTGTTTGAATTTAAAATATGATTTACCTTCTAAGATAGTTTGTGAAACAAAATATCAATTCAAAAGTAAATATTCAAATTAATATCCATATATATGCTTCATGAGTTCTTACACTTTTTCAGCATAACCAAACAGCAATTTTTTTCAATTTTTCTTGTAAACTGAGTTTATTAACTTACTTTAAAGTAATTCGGTAAATTTTTAATATTAAAAAATGTGATACTTTTGATTCCCTATAACTTTGTAATAAATGAAATTAGGAAATAAACTTCATATGTTTTTCAGAATTCTACTTTTAAATGTATCAACTACCTTCAGTCACTACATGTAAATAATTAATACATGATTATTATAAATTAATGTATATGTTATTCATTTGCATAAGCTTAAAATCTACTATTTATGAATTCATTGTTGTTAGTTATAGCATTCATTAGCAGTATAGTGTAACTATCTATACTATCGATTGCTTAAATGCAAAAAAAAAAGAAAGTGCATAGCATATATTTATTTTGTTTCCTAAGAAACAGTTTTGGGGAAAAAACAATTATCAGAGAAAACACCAGATTAAAATGTTAAAATTATCTGTGTTTCTCAAAAGTAAAAAAATTTAAATTAAAAACTGTAACAGAGTTAAATAAAAATCTATTTTTATACATTTGTTACAAATAACTAATTTAATATAATGAATATTTCTTTCTGATCAAATACTTCTTAATATAAAAGTAAAAATATAAATACGTGATTGGTCATTTATTGTACATGTATAGATATTCCAGATATATATAGATTTTCTTTACATTTATCAAATATTTTTAAATGGCCAAACTATATATCAAATTTTTATTCCTAATATTTATACAAATTGGGAACAGTTTTAAAAATAAATTCTCTATAAATAAATTCAAAAATTCAATTCAAAAAGCTAAAATTACATTAAAATTAAATTTATATAAGTCTATAAAATAAATATTAACTTTAAAACACTATATTACTGCCTTTGACACACACACCCTCCAACATTCAATAAAAATTATTTACAAAATTAAACTTATTAAATATGTATACTATATTTTGTTAACTTATATAGCCTCGACAGTTTATCATCCTTTATCGTACATAATAATATATTAGCGTCCCAAAAGGGGTCAAAACGTTGCTAAACTTCTGATCATAATTAATCTTTATACATATAGCTCCCATAATCATCGCGTTTTCCTAAATACCTATTAGACACGCAAATGCTTATTTATCTCGTTGACATTTTCATAGAAGCTGATAAAAAAAATCGCCATAGATTTGAGAAATTCTCTAAATTTTATACATTGTAATCATTGAACACGAATGAAAAATGATGAAAAAATATTTAGTGTATAAAGTTATAGCATTAGAAAATTTCCTTTACACGTTTATCGAGAACTGTGTTTTAAATTTTTATAAGTAATTTTTAAAATATATGATTTGTATTACAATCGAAAAAGAATATTCACATGATTTTCCTTTTCCTATTAAAGTTTAGATTAATGTCGTTAATCTACATCTTAACATCCAATGTAATTTACATTAATTTCCTGAATAATCAATTTAAAAAAATTCGTTTACAGAGAATATATATTTATTTCCCTACACAGCATTGAGATAGATTTCAAGAATAACTATATAGTAAACGTGACGTAAAAAGTATATTTGTTAAATTGTGGTAAATTAAAAAAATGTAGAAGAACTCGAAGTATATATACATTATTTAAAAATCAAAAAATTACGTTTTTATAGTTTTACGTCTTACAAAACGTAGCAAAAGAATATTGTCAAATACCTTTCTCTCATGATGTTTATTATATATTCCTCATAATACTGTCAATACTCACATGCATCAATTTGTGTTATTATAGGAAGCGAAATAAGTTCTAACTGTAAATCTATACCTTCTGTTAATAGCTGTAAAACCAGAAATCATGTGATGCTTATTTACATTCTATTTATCACACACAAGCACTTCTATTGAAGAAAACACATATTTAAAGTACTTCTAGATTTTTACATTTTTTATTACAAATTCAAGCTAAATAGAAGAAAATATGTAAGTAGTATGATAGTTCAAAATTATTTAGTGTACAAAATAAATTTAATGAATCATCAATATAAAATTATCCCTAATTGACCTAGGTCTTAAGAAGTGAACTTAAATACTTTTAGTGAATAAATCATTGAATAAAAGCTAATATTCATAATTGTTGACTGATCAGCTACGACTAAAAAAATAGATTTATTTTTAATTTAGTATTTGGTGTGGATTTGTTTTTGTGTGCATGTATATTTATTCCAATAAACAAAGTTGTGTACATTTTTCTAATGGAGAATTTCATGTATCATCTCGTAGTGTTGCTATAACTAGTTAATATATAAAAATTCATTTTTAAATTTCTTAATACAATAAATTTTTTAATTATGAAATATTATTAATTTTTCTAACTAAAACTTAACTGATGACGACACTAAACAATAATTCTATACAGATTTCATAAATTTACCATAAATTAAATTTCTTGTTGTTACTTCTACAAAAATATGTATGATTCTTTGTAATCAACAAAAACTACAAAAAATTATTTGCCTCTATGATGAAAAAATTAATGATTTTATAAAAAAAGCTATATTAAAGTTAGGAGTATTATAAAATTCTGCATATTATAATTTTACAAAAAAATGATCATACACACACAACAAACAAAAATGACACATAATATATGTTTTCAAAATTTAGAATATGGACTTGATTCAAAATAGATTAATGAAAGCTACTTAGAAATAAGTGACATCAATATACAACTTTTTTTATTAAGGTCAATGTTACATTACATGTCTGTTACAAATTAGGAATAATATTAAGGGTTATTAAAAGAGTGTTAAGAAATAATATTACATTCTTTATTTTTTAGAGATTAAATTTATCCCACATATCAATAAATTACCTTTTGTAAGCAAAAAGAGATGCATAACGTTTATTTTTAAAATAACAAATGCTTAATTTTTCAATTCCAAGTCTTTTTTTTTTATTTAATAAAGAATAATTTGATTAATGTACTTCTAAAAATATTTCCTCATCTTTAAGAACTTATTCCATCAAACAAATTATATTTAAAAATTGTCTCAAAATATTTGCGATACCTATTTCAATGAAAAAATTATTAAAGTGATTTTCTTGAGGCACACCAACAATATATATTCTAAGTAAAATAATTTCTTTTTAAATAAAATATATATATATATGTATTATAAAATTTTTTAATGAAATGCATATTTTTGAAAAAATCACTATACATATAAGCAGCACTGTCAAATTGATTAATTTATTCAATTGTTTGGCAAACATTTCAAAGTTTCTTTGATAGTAATATTTGGATTTTCTTCTCAGCACTTCTCATTTCATTCAAACTGGTTCAATTTATACAATCAAATTTAGGAAAATAATATATATAAGATTTAAGAAAAATTATGCTGCAAAATATTGCAACTTTAAATATATAAATAAAACTAAACACTGATTTTAAATTCACTTATTACTGATACATATATATATTTCTAGTATTTGATTATTATTTTTATAAAAATGGGCTATTTAAATATATATATATAAACATATATACATATGTGTGGGAGGTATATGTATGTTTATATGTATGCACTGCGTGTTCCCAAAATACAACTCCCTGATGGAAGCACGCAAAGAATTAACATTGCTATACATACACACATTACGAGCACAATCGATGTTATAATAAAGGAAGAAGAGATTTCCGATTTAAAATACAACTGTTTTATTTCGTATGTTTAATCATGTATTACGTATTTTTTAAGAAAGACTTGTAGCGGACATCGACCGTTTCTCGAGTAAGTTTCTGAATTCCATAAAGCAAAAATAGTAGCCTACATCAATTGCGGATTATCCTTCAGAGAAATTGATGATTGTGTTAGACGAAACAAAGTAAGTGTGATGCGGATCAGTAATTTCTGGATGCAGAAGGAAGTGAATGTGAGGGATGGATCAAGCCCCCTTCTTTGCATCACTGCAAGTGATTATATATTTAATATGTGCATAACACTGATACATCGCTAAGACAGATTAAGAACTGTAGCACAACAGATTCAATCGCTTATATAGCAATCTGTGTATGCTCATACCATTCGGCGTCACTTGTAGCTAAACGATATATCTACAAGACGTTCATTGGCTTCTTTTTTCTTTGACTCAAAACCACAGGGATTTGCGCTGCTAATGGTACGATGAACGCGGACATGAAAAACGGAATGCAGCAACTGACGAACCCCATTTAGCTTACAAATCTATGGTGGTAAGATTCGAGCCTGTTGACACAGTTGTAAGTAGATAAAATATCTTGGACCAATATTGCCTAATTCTGTGTTATGTAGGTCCATCATTGGTGGCTTAGATTGGTCCAGTCTTAGATGATCAATATTTTATTATATTGAACCAATCTAGGCTGCCAAGATAGGACCTAGCTCGGTTGCCTATGTTATAAAAAGATTGACAACCCATATTGGAACGACCTTGGCAACCCATATTTCAACAAGCTGGGCAATCTATATTGGAACAAGCTTGGCTACATATTGAGACGTTAACAAAAGTGATAAATTTGTTGTTCTTTTAAACAACACATAAACAAATTACAAAAATTTAGAAAAATAATAAATAATTTCTAGTAATAGCTTCACAGTGGGAAATGTTGAATATTTTTTATTTCATTGCACTAGTATTTTTTATTGCACTAGTATTTTTTATTTCATTGCATTTAGTAATTCTTAATAAATTATAAAATATAATGACTGGGAAAGAAACATAACCAACAATTTAAAAGTAAACTAAAAATATGAATCACTTATAAAAGATTCAAATAAATTACAGAGCTTCTTAACGTTTTGTTTTGATTATTCATCCAATGTGATTTTTCATACACTATTACATATAAATTAGTTTAAATAAGTTTATAGAAAATTTAATTGTTATTACTACTAAATTCATATTCTTTGATTCTTATATTTGATTTAAATATAAATTTCCTTTCATAGAGAAAGTCAAATTGCAAATTTAAAGTTGTTTTTAATATACAACATTTGTCTATATATTAAAGAATTTTTTTTATTTTACAAAAACACGTAGTATATAATTTACTAATGAGTAGAGAAGTTTTAATCAGATCATTTTGTAAAAAACAATCCCGTTCAAAATTTCAGTTAAATGAAAAACATAACTTTACTCTAGAATATTTTCGACTTCACTGTACAGAACAATTGCTTCTGAAGAACAAAATGTAAGTATTTTTATAAATATGAAATATTTTGATTTAAATTAGAGTTTTAAGTTCATATAGATAAGAAGTTTTCATGGTAATTGCATGTTATTATAAATATTAGAAAAGGCAAACTTACAGGTGAAAATGCTTTTAGAAATCTCAGTATTGATAACAGAAAATTAAGCAGTTACCGTCAATATGTGCTTCAGAAACAACAAAATTTATTTAGAATTAAGAACACAAAATTTAATCTTAACTGTTAAGAAAGTAAATTTTTAACTGACAAAAAAGCAACTACATTAAAAGAATAGTTTCATATTCGATTTAACTTGCCATGCTATATTTTAGCAGAAACTTGACTCACTATATTGACCCTATCTTGGCACATACAAAACTGGCACAAACTTGACTGCCACTGTAAGACCAGTATTGGTTTATCACGGCGGATTGAGAAAACTTTGGCTCTTTCTATTGGTCCAATATTGGCATATCTTCGAATTTTCTACTTTGGAGGATTCTTGACCCTCCTTATGGTATCAATATTCACTTATCTTGGCATGCACAATATTGGGGAAAACTTGCCCACAATAGGACCAGTACTGGGCTTATTTGCCATGGTGTATCCTGGGGAAAACTTGGACCCTTATTGTTCTCTTTTGCGACTATCTTGGTCACAAAATCATCAGCTTTGGGCGAAGCTATTTTGCTACTTGGGGTGATGATAGGTTGCTGAACTGTTGCGTTATGCATCACCACAGTGGTCTTGTATTCAGTATTATGGTTTCGAGTGATATAGGATTTCACTCCCGTATATCTCTATTATACATTTAAGGTATACTGAATAGTCAACGTTACAAATCTAAGATGTTGTATCCTGACCCGTCTCATATATTCAGCCCTTACCTTCAGCAATAATCCAATAAGATAATGAATGACCACATGTGACATAAAACTTTCAAGAGTTTTCATTTACCCTTCACATTGAATTGTTTATTAGGCTTGTTTTACTCCCGATCCATCACTAATCGAAAATATCTGGTCCATGCTTTCACAACTACTGTCCCGTGATACTCCACCCATTGCTATACATAGTAAACTCTGGTTATAAGGAAAAACCGTATCGACTACTATGTCCCAAGAATATACCCAAAGCATCTTTGTCGAGACAGGGGTTATAACCAAAAATGGCAGTAACATCTAAAATATAGATGTAAAGGAAGTGGGGAAAGGCCAGTTAGAGTATGATTCTCAATAACGAAAGATAGTGAGTGCAAATCACGACTTAATCGAAAATCCGTCATTTTTTCTAAAGTCAAATAAGTCGTAATTGTAATATCCTTATAGTGAAGTAATACCCCTTATGGGGATAGATGAAGTATTAGGGGATCTTCTGCTTGGTCCCTGTTTCTAAATTACGTTAACTCGCCCGGTTGGTTCAACCTAAATGGTAAACTCTAGGTTATGTGCAGGGAAGTATATACGGGTGCACAACAATGACTATTGATTTTGCCCTCATCTAAATTCAGAAGAAGCTGTAATTTCAATCATTTGATCATTTTGTATTGTTTTATCTGCCAAATGAATTTTGCTATGTTGATTTTTGTAAATACTGCAGTTTAGGTAATTAACAGAATATATATTATAAAGATGTATAATAATTCGCCACTCATTTTTGTATTTTCTTTTAAATAAGTCCTCAATAAAATATCTATTTTAATTAAATAAATTTTTTTGAAAAAAATAACTAATATGTATCTAAATTAAGGAATAAACCATACTCTAAAAGTTTTCACAAACATAATTTATTATTTAAATTATATAAATTTTTGCGTTTTTAATAATTTTAAATCAGGTAGCAAGTAATTAACATTCCTCATAGAATTTTTTTATTTATCTAAAACAAACAAAAATGCATCATATACTTTTCTCAATATTGTTTAATTTTGCTTTGAAAATATTAGATAAAATTTGTTATTACAAGATATATCTTCAGATTTATAATCTTTGAAAAATTTATATTCTCTTAAATAGAATTTTACTAATGAAATTTTAAGACAATTTTTTAGAAAAAAAAACATAGGCTCTCAAGAATTCATAAGTTTATTAATACACCTTTAAGGAATATTTTAGATACTATATTTAAATAAATTAAGAATGTGAAAACGAAATTTTAAATTTATATTTTTTAACTCTTAATTTTATATTTATTTGAATAAAATTTAAAATTAAAAGTTTAATGAAACTTTGCATCGATCATAAATGAAGCAACATAAAAAAATTTAAATACTTTTAGTAATGCAATTACTCTAACTACACAGAAGTTTGCACTTTATGCTACAAATATATATTTTTTAATCTTTCTACGCGTGCTACTTAATTTATAATTTCAGCATTTATTTCTGTAAAAATCTTTCTTCCTATACTCAACAAAATTTTTATACTGAGAATAAAATAAAACTGTCTAATTCGGTTAACATACTGATAAAGAAATTGACAGAAATATTCAATACACATTTGTTTTTCTTCTTTAACGTTGAAAAAAGGATACACATATTTCACTTTAACGGTGAACTTTGTAACGCCCTTTAACCTTTGAATATGAATGATCTGTCAAACTATGAATGATTGATTCAAGAATATTTCGCTTTTTATTTTATATAAAAAAGTTGCAAACCTGGATATTGAAATGAATCTAAAATACGTTTCTTTAAGAGCTTTCATAAAGATCTCTTTATTGTGACCTGAAAATCACCAACTTATTGCCTTTAAATCCTTCGTTATCATAGATTTTTTGATTATTTTTTGTTACTATGATTCAATAAATTGTCATAGTCTCAGTCCATAAATAATAAAAATTTTAATTTAAATCATATTTATTCTCTTACATAATTCAACTTTTATAAAGAAAAAAAATAAAAATAAAAAATAACTTATTATTTTATAAGTTTTCGCTTCTTTTAATGAGAAATATAATTACATATGATTACATGCATGACTTTAAAGAAATATTTTTGTTAAATAAAAATTAAATTATTGACTCGTAGTAAAAATTAAACGAAAAATATTTCTAAGAGCCTATTATCAAAATATTGAAATATTCAATCCTCAAAATAAAGAATAATATTCGTTATGCTAGTTTACTTTTGACAAATATAATAATCGTTGTATTTTGCAAATAATTTAATCATTTTAGTCTTTATATTCATTTGCACTAAAATGGTGAACAAATATATTTAACTAATCATTTGTAGGTAGCATGCTATAATGAAACAATTGTACTAATAAGATAGAAACAAAATAAACATATTAACAAATAAATCCTTAATTTAGAATATTTTTCCTGAAAAAATTGCTTAAAATGATAATAAATTCATTTTTAAATGTTTTTCCAGATATACTTAAAATTTTTAAATCTAATACAGTAATTAATAAAAATTGGTTTCATAAAAGCTTGAACAGATGCCAAATAAATCCTTTTAATATATAATTCAATAAAATTTTCATAAAATATCAAGCAAAAATAAGGAATTACGATTATTTTATTCACCAATCAACACAATCTATTCAGAAACATGCATTATTTTAGTGATTAAAATATCAGATCGTCAGAAAATGTTGAAAAATAGCTCAATTCCGCAGTAAATTTAACTAGTCTTATAAACCATAAATAAAAGTGTCAACATGTCATAAATTCAATAAAAATTGTAAAGTAATTCAAGATAACATAGATTATTTAAAGTATAAGGAATTATTATTCTTTAACAATTTCTGAAAAGTTGAAGTTTTGATATGTATATGAATATAAAAGCTTTTTATATAAATTTAACTAAATTTTTTATAGACAAAGAAACAATTGATTTTAATATTTTGATATGAATGCTAGAATTCATTAACAAAAAATATATTACTAGAACTCTAAAGTTAAGAAAAAAGTCGGTATAATTCAGAAAATATTTTTAATTTCTTAAAATGAAAATAAAAATTTCCTGAAATTCTTCAAAAATTTTCAAATCTTCAAAATTTTCCTAATTCTTCAAAATTTTCCAAAAAGTTGAAGTTTAGATATGTATGTGAATTAAGATAAATGAGACAACTTTTCACACATTTCAATTTAATTGAATTCCTCACAGGCGAAGAAACAATTAATTTTCATATTTTGATAAGAAGGCAAGAGTTCATTACCAAAAAATATACCAATAGAACTCTAGAAATCTTTAAAAGTCTGTAATTCGTTTCTCAAAAAAATAAAATTAAACAAATAAAAAATATATTGGATTCACTATAAGGTTTCGTAATTTAACATGTATATGACAATACGTGACAGCAGCAATAGTCTTGTCTGAGCAAGCCTATAAAAATAATTCCAGTTTGAAAAAATTTCCTTGTCTCTTGAAATATTTGAGATAGGGAAAAAATTCAATATTTTAGTATTCGTATACTTAATAAAATTCTTGAAAGGAAATCTACTAATCGATTCTGAATAATTCTTTACCTGCATCGGCCATCAGTTATATTTTATGGGTTCTGATACTATCCTCTGAGGCATCATCCATCATTTTTTAACATCTCACTTAGGAAACCACCGCAAACAAGACACTTACAAAAGCCTAATATGACAGTTTAAATTTTTATCTTTCTCTTTTCCCATAGATATGTAAGCAATTGAATATGGATTGCCTTAAATATGTGAATGGGTTCTTTTTAAAAAAATTTTACGTATGAAATTTTGAGGTAGTAAATTTTTTTTATTTCTATGTGGAAGTAATATCAAATAAAGGATAACTTGCTTTTTCAAAAATATATTTTCGAAATATATTCCCCATACATTTTCCAAGTAAAGAATTCTTGCAACAGATAATTAATTATATTAAAATCTTTCCAGTAATTAAATTTGTAAATCATCAAAACAATCACAGGTAATTAATAAAAAGCTCTGAGTTAGAATGAAAAACGCTTATTTTGTTTACTGCGATGTAAGTATATTAAAAAAATTTATTTCCAGGTAGCTTTTATGTGAAAATATTATAATAATCTGTTTCCTAAGATAATGTTAATTTGAAATTGTTTCGACATAGTTTTCCCTTGCTCTTTTTTTAGTTTTTTAAATAATATGAATTAAAAAACAATCGAACTCATTCAAAGATATTAATCACGTATTAAAAGTTAATATGTTAAAATATTTTCCCATGCATTATAAAATTTATCCTTAATAAATGCGTATTATTAATACAATTTGAAATATCTGTATCAAAGCATTGTAGTAAGTTATATTCACATGTAAATATATTTCAAATAAGAAAATATATCAATAAATTGTAATACACAAATAATGTATCTAAACTAATCACAAAAATGCTAGAGGACATCTTAATTTATAAACTGTATAATTTAAAATTGTAATCTAATAATGTGTTACTGTTAACACGCACATATGAACGTACACATTCCAGGTAAACATCCCACACGCACACATTCCAGGTAAACCATAAAATAATAAATGGCTTGAAAATAAAATTCAAGTTTAGAAAAATTAAAACATAAAATTAAAAATTTGGTTTTCTTTCACTGGTAGTTTAAACACCAGATTTCACTTGTAATGAAGTAAAGAAGAAATTAAGAAACTAAACTGAAGATTTCTAGCTATTTCCTTATTAAAATGTGATGAAAAATATTTTTAATTTTATACGAATAAACATTATTTCTTAGCATTAGAAACAACAGTATGCACTTTTTTAAAAACTTAAGCTCTAATATGTTGTAAAATTATTTCCATGGAAAATCAATTAAGAAAGTTTAATCACCGAGATAAATTTACTGAACTATTTTTTTCTCTACAAAACGCATTTTTGAAAAAACACATGAAAAAGCAGGAAAAAAACTTTTTTCTAAATTAACCGTTCGTAAAAATTATTAATTATTTTTTTATCTTTTTCTCTGTGTATCAGCGTGAGAATGTGTTTGTGCATGTGTGCGCGTAAAATATTTTTTCACAATTGCACATTAATTCGCTTGATGATACGAATGCATCTAAAACACCTTATGTTACACAATAAGATTTCTTTATTTTATCCCTGTTATCAACTCATATTGTACAGAAAAAATAATTTTACTATGTTTAATAGTAAAAAAAATGAATGGAGAAGCTTCTAATACAATTTCGTTATAACGAATTAATTTGGTTTTAATATCTTTCATTTTTATATAAAGCATTTTTAGCTTTTCTCGTCGAGACTCAGAACTAAAACTTATTTTATTTGTATATTCAAAAATTATTGTTAAAAAATGAATAAGGAAGATTTATATATATAATACAATTTCTCATATTAAATTTTTATAATACTTTAATTTCAATTTTATGCAAAACATTTTTTTAATATTCATCAGCAAAACTCCGAATTGAAACTTGTTTTATTTGTATGTACAAAGAAGTACGATTATATAAATGTATATAGATTGTTGCTCAAAGAGAAAGAAAAGTACATTTTATGTATCAATATTATTGCTCACAATTGGGTACAGTTTATAGTTTATTTATTTTTTTTAATTACGCCCACCAACGTCCTCTCAGACATAAATAGTCTTGCACACCAGTACAACACTGAAGCAGCTTTACAAGGCGAAAGGGCCCGATAGTCATCACTCGAACGAACAGCCAGAAGAAAGGAGCAACTAAAAAGATGCTCCCGTGTCATAGGTGAGGCGTCACAGAGCACACAAATAGGTGAACTGGTCAGGTGAATCTTACACAAATGTACCTGCAAATAGTCATGACCAGTAATAATTCTAAAACAAGCAACTCCCTCCGCCCTAGGAAGGAGAGAAGCTTATAGTTTATTCACTTATATGAATTCTTATTAACCAGCTGTATAATTTTTCATGATTTAACAAAGTAAGTATAGAAAATTATTGAGATGAATTTAACTAATTTCTTAGCAGAAGAGTAATTTCATAAATTAAGATTATTCCAATAACTACTTAAGTATTTCTATTGGAAAAAAACACACTGTTTACAGGAAGGGATTTAATATCAACCAATGTTAAACAACAAAGGATATGTTTATATATATATATATATATATATATATATATATATATATATATATATATATATATATATATATATAGATTTTGCCCAACATGACTTTAAAATTTTCCATTTTCCTTTATTCTTTACCGTTTTTCACAATAAGGAGCAATAACAAGAAAGAATTTTTTTTTTCACTCAATCAAAATACTACTAGTTTTTAAAAGTCACAGATACATTTATTAAAATAAATATAAATATATAAACTTGCAATATATAAAAAATGAAATAAATGCAAGTGTTAAACACATGCATTTATTGTAGCTCAGCATTATAGCCGCCAACCATGTCTGGTGTTCAGAGTGCCTGACAACGGATAGGGATATCCTGGGTTCGAATCCTACTTCAGGCATGGATATACTTTCCCTCTAAATTTAGCCTGTCATTGTCCTTTCTTTGTATGAATGGTTACCTACCCTGTAAACGGGTACCTATGACATGTATGTAATGAGGAAGTTGGACTACTTGTCAAAATATGGTTCAAGTGGAGCAGCACACCCCATATTGCGAGCCTAGCTGGCACAAGACAACAACTTAACATTGTAAATACGAAATTCAACACTATATTTATAATTTGAATGTCTCATTCTGACTTTTTAACCTGTTTTTCAAACAATAAATATCTGAAAAAAAATTATAAAGTTTGGTTACTAATATATTTTAATATATGAATTATTATTTTTTTCAAAACGAAAAAATGCTTAAAACAATTTTAAAACTATAGAGTATCCATAATTCAATATTAAATCTCAAAACCTTTTTTTTCTTTAAAAACAAAGTGTGTATGTATGCAATTTTTTTTTTTCAGTTTCAAAATTTTAAACAAAATTTTAAGCTGATGCAAATCTTCGGTTGAAATGGAGTGCAAAACATAATGGGAATTAAGATTTTAACATTATTTTAATGCAACCAGTTTTAAAACAGTTCTTAATGGTGAAAGATTTGCAATTTACAGAGATTCTTAAAGAATGAACTTTGAGAAAGAAACAGGTGTAATTCAAATCATTACTATTAATCATTAAGTAAATATTTTATGCATTAATGATTCCTTAAAACTGAATGTCCAACTTTTGGTTGGGTTGTCACACACTGGTGAATTAAAAGTAATTTTTTCTACAAAAAACTAAGTCAATAAATTAAAGAGATGCATCGAAACGAAACAGTGGCAGTTTTAGAGAAAATTTCATGAAATGACTTTGAACTTTCTCTTCGCCTAATTAGAATGTGTCAAGCGTTTCATATTGCCACTTAAAACACTGTCCATTATTTAAGCTTTATCGTTATGAATAAAACATTGGGGAAGAGAAATCCAGCCTTTCCAGAGCAGTGTTCAATTAATTCAAGGGGTTCATTGTTTTAGCTAAAGCTGTGATGACAATGACGAAGATGGATGGTTCAAGATCACGTGACAAGGGATCAATTGACCCCCTCCCCCCAGTACTTCCTTATTAAATTGTAATAAAGAGGAATTTACGCTTTGAAAAGTCAAAAATCGGGAACTCCACTATGGCGATTCTATGATGATATCACTGCTTTAAATTTTGTAGAAATATGCCATTGTTTTTTTTAATATTGGCAGTTTTAAATAAACCTTTAAAAATTTTCATAATTTCTATTACAAATAAAAAGTAAATTCTTAAGCAGATAGGTAAAATGTTAACAATTATTAAAAACCTTTGCAATAACATAAACTTATTTCTTAAACAATAAACTAAGATAATGTAATAAAAATTAATGAATTATTCCCAATAAAACACTTATTGAAACATTTTAATAAAATGGAAACAATATATTTCAAGAAAGGGATCAAAAATAGATAAAAAATAATGATCAAACTTCTAATCAATAGGCATACTTAAGACAATAATTTTAAAATATTTAATATTGAAAAATGGTACAAATGCTTATTTTATAATACGAAATAATAATGAAACTATATGTGTTTATTTAATTAAAATTAAACGCAAATTACCTTGTAACTGTAATTTCTGAATGTTCATTTTTTATCCTTTTTAAAAACATGAAGAAAAATAGACAAGAATTTGCTTTTCATTAAAAATAATTTTAAACTATCAATTTTATTTGTTATTTTAATTCAGGTCTTATGAAGAAACAACTTCGTTAGGGATAATAGGCAAAATCAAATATTATGATTCGTTGCATTTATTTAATCAAGTTATTAATACTTAAGTATATTTCCCATGCATGTTTTAAAAATTATATATATACAACTCAAAGTCTTATTCTGTGTTTTTGATTTACCCTAAAAACAATATATAAAATTCTTCTTTTAAATAATAAATTAGCTTTGCATATTATCTTTCAAATATATTTCTTTTACTGAAATGCAATGTACCTCAATTTAGCATAAATAAATTTCTCTCAAAGAAGTACCTTTTAGTTACATAATTTTTAGAATTTTTTCGGTTTAAATAATTTAAATCAAAAATTATTATATATTAATAAAAATGCTATTTATTGAGAATAGTTTTCTTTATTAAATAATTTGATTAAACTACAGATCAAGTGTTCGTAAGTAATTTTTCACTTAACTATAAAAATTACAATATTTTGAAAGCATATCATTATTTTTTTAAGAAAACAAGAATTCTTATTCAACAAATTTCATATTTGTGTGAAAATATTATTATGAGTAAGGATATTCTCAAGCATAAATATTTTTTTTAGAAAAAGAAAAATTTCGCAAAATAAAAAATTTGTAAAATCAAAATAATTAGAAAATTTGCCAAACGTATATTACTGAGAGAGATTCTATAAAGTAAAACATTGTTAAATTATAAGCCACAGATTTCATGTCTAATTTTTAATACATTAAATCCGTTTTTCAGAAATATTTTACATAAAACATTTTATCAAATTGAAAACTCTTAAAATAAATTTTAAAAATCAAAATTAACAAATTATGATACCTAATGTAATGCAAATTGATAAAATTCAAATTCCATTAATTATAGTTATAAAATAATGATATATTAAGAAAGACAATATTTGAATGTCATTTTTGACATTTTTTTTCTTGAACAAACTTGGACACATTATTTAACAATAAGAATATGAGAGAATAAAATGCATATGAGTTACACTCATTTAAGTACAAATTTGATACTTAATATATATTTTAATTCTAAAATAAGGATTTTAAAAATGAGAATAAGAGCATTATTCATTAAATTACAATCAAGTAAAGACTAATAAAAAAAATCCGGCACAATTTATATATATATATATATATATATATATATATATATATATATATATATATATATATATATATATATATATATATATATATATATATATATATATATATAGTGTGGGAATGATAGAGATACCGGTATATATATACTAAAACCTTCCCATAGTTTACTAGGCTATATTTATATGTTTAATTCCATTACATAAACATGATACACAAATGAATAAATCTTACCTTTGTAAGAAAATGTAAAATTTTTACCTTTTTATATAATTTATATTATAAATTTTAATTTCACTTTATTTTATTACCTTTTGTTTTGTTGTGAATACCATAATTTTAATTAAATACCTATCAAGTTTGGCTATGTGAATATACACATACATATAAAAAAGTGTGTATGCAAATATTAATTTAATAAATGTACGCTTTCACGTTTTAGTTTTGTAATTTTGATAAGCAAAGTCTCAGTTCTTAATCTGTTATAAATCTTTACTTATATCAAACTTACGGGAAAAATAAACTAAGTTCTCCCAGAATCATAGATACTACGAGTAATTTGTTCCAGTGGTCATAAAAATTTTAGTTTTCTTGTGAATCTTAAATTATTTTACGCATTCGTTTGTTTCGTAAATGAATATGCAACAATAATATTTTACACACTTATGTAAGCAAAATAAAATAATAATAATAACGAATGTAAAGAATAAATGAAATAAAATTCAGAAATCACCAAAATTTTTTCCAAAATCATATTTACTATGAATTGATTACACTACTGGCCATTAAAACTGCTACACCAGGAAGAAATGCAGGTAACGAAATGATATTTATTGGACAAATATATTACACTAGAAATAACAAGAGATAAAATTTTCAAAAAATTTGGCTGGATAGATCTTGAGAAATCAGTACCCAGAACAACCACCTCTGGTAGTAATAACAGCAGTTATACGCCTGGGTATTGAGTCAAACAGAGATTGGATTGCATGTACAGGTACAGATGCTCATGCAGCTTCAACACGATGCCACAGTTCATCAACCGTAGTGACTGGCGTTTGGTGACGAGCCAGTCGCTCGGCAACCATTGACCAGACGTTTTCTATTGGTGAAAGATCTGGACAGCGTGCTGGCCAGGGCAACAGCCGAACATGTTCCGTATCAAGGAAGGTCCGTAAAATATCGGCAACATGCGGTCGGGCATTATCCTGCTGAAACGTAGGGTTTCGCAGGGCTCGAATAAAGGGTAGAGCCACGGGTCGTAACACACCAGAAATGTAACGTGAACTGTTCAAAGCAACGTCAATGCGAACAACAGGTGACCGAGACATGTATCCAATGGCACCCCATACCATCACGCCAGGTGATGGGACAGTATGACTATGACGAATGCATGCTGCCAGTGTGCGTTCACCACAATGCCGCCAAGCACGGATGCGACCATCATGATGCTGTACACAGAACCTGGATTCATCTGAAAAGATGACGTTTTGCCATTCGTGCGCCCAGTTTCATCGTTGATCAAACCATTGAAGGCGCTCTTGTCTATGACGCAACGTCAAGGGAAGCCGCAGCCATAGTCTCCGACCTGAGTCCATACTGCTACAAATGTCGTCGAACTGCTCGTGCAGACACTTGTTGTCTTCCAAACGACCCCGTTTCTTGACTCACGGCTCGTGACGTGGTTGCACGATCCATTACGGCCATGCGGATAATATGCTTGTCTTCTAGGCTGCTAGTGATTGGTGGCCGTTGAGATCCCGCATGGCATTCCGTATTACCGTCCTGAACCCAACGATTCCATATTCTGCTAATAGTCATTGGATCTCGACATACGCGAGCAGCAATACTGCGATAAGGTAAACCGCAATCCCAGTACGCTCTAATTCGACCTTTATCAAAGTCAGAAATGTGCTGGTACACATTTCTCTTTCTTACACGAGGCATCACAACAACTTTTCACCATGCAACAACGTTCAAATGCAATTTGTGTATGAGGAACCGGCTGAACAATTTCCTCATTTAAACACAATGTAGGTGTCGCTACTGGCGCCTGCTTTGTCTGAATGCGCTGAAAAGCTAATCATTTGCATATCACAGCACTTTCTTCCTTTTGTATAAATTTCACGTCTCTTGCATATCGCCTTCTTGGTGTAGCAATTTTAATGGCCAGTAGTGTATATACTAAAACATTCCCATAGTTTACTAGGCTAATTTTATATGATTAATTCCATTACATAAACATGATACACAAATGAATAAATCTTACCTTTGTAAGAAAAAGTAAAATTTTTACCTTTTTATATAATTTATATTATATATTCTAATTTCGTTTTTTTTTATTAACTTTTGTTTTGTTGTGAATACCATAATATTCTTTACTTTATCAAGTACATGTTATATTATAGTAAAAGAAATAATTTCAGACATGAATATAAATTCATAATTTGAAACAAATACTTTTTTGATCTCTTTATTCTCTAGTTTACTGTTAACAAACATGGGTATTTAGCAATAATATTCACTTTCACTTAAGGGAACAAATGAATTATTTCCACTTCAAAATCAAAATCAAATTAGATATTAAAGCATTATAAATTTTTTAGCTATTATTTTTACAATATTCTTCAAATACTATAAGAAATAAATTTTAAGTCATTATCCGAAGATTCAACTTTTCAAAATTATATAATCTCCCATGTTTATTCTGCGTATCACGTATTGTCATTATCGAACATTAAGTATCATCAATTATGTCCCATCTTTTGAAAAAATACTGAACTAATTAATCATGTCGAAAAATACTTTTACAGCACAAACTTTTTACCCTCAATGGTGTTAACTTCATGCAGATATTTTTATCAAAACTTAAACCTAAGATTATAAAATATATCAAATACATGAAGTATATAACGAATACTAAATTCTTTTATTGGCGAGCTCCCCTTAGCAGTGCATGATTAAAGCTGCCATTATTTATTAAAGACACAACTTGATGAGTTATACTTTGTGCATTTATTCATTCCGTATTAATATTCACTGCTAAAGGAAATCCCTTTCAGAATGACCCTTCAACTGCGGCTTATGTTGCTTTAGCCCACTCCAAAAAATAGATGGGAAAATTCTGAAGCTTTTGTTAAGCTCTGCACAGCCTTTTCACATAAGCATCCACCTATTATGTGTGCAATGTGCTAATTAGTTCATTAATTTAAGAAGTATATTTTAAATTCGGTACTCAACTTTCCGCGTAACTTTGTCAATTCCATTTCAAAAGTTTTTAAACTTTGAAGGAACTAATTTTCGTTATCATCCCACTTGATCACGAAATTCAATTTTTTTCCTTACAAACTAATCCACCAATCAGCAAAGAAGTAGTCACAGTTAAGAATAGCAATTAATTACCACCTGCGTTCGGAAACCTCTACTTACAGTTCCTATTTCCGCAGGTAAAAGGAGATTCCATTCATTGAATTCAATTTCTACCACAACCAGACTACTTTAAGCACTCTAAATGAGATACACTTAAAAATTATTGAAATAGTTTTTTATACTTTACCAATCATTAAAAGTAGAATCCAAATAACCATGCATTTCTATTAAAATTTCATTCGAAATATTTCATTCTAAATGCGATTGTATGAAGTTAATTAAAAATCTGTGCAATCGCTCATTTTTCATAATAAAATATTCAAACGATTAGAATTCCGTTGAATTGAATTACAAAAAGTTTATATATATAACACTAATGACATACTTTTCTGATTCACAGTCTAACGTAATCTGTATTTGCTGAAAATGATCCCTTAATATAAAAGCTTGTATCAATTTAAATGCATTTTAAAATAGTATTGAAGTTTTAATGGAAACACGAAGAACATTTAGTGTTTTCATCATTATTTCTTTCTTATAAAATTTATCTTTTGAAGCATCAACATTAGCAACTTAAGCAAAATTATCATTTAAAATTTCTATGACTTTAATATTTTTTATGTTGTTAAAAGAAAAACAATACCATGATAAAATTGGATATAAATAAAAATAACATAATAAAAAGTTTAAGAATAAACTTAGCTATTTACTTTTACTTTATAATTCTAACAAACAAAATGAATGGCTGTATTGACTCAGAAACATGTTGTTGGATTTTTAGACAGGGAAAATATTCATTAAATATGGAGGAAAAATTTAATACAACATATAACGCATTTTAAAAATAAAATTAAAATATGAAAAATCATTAAGAATATTGTACAGCAGTTTCTCCACAAGTTTCCTTTTCATTAATTAGATTCCTTCACCTTATGTGGGCAAATAATTGCATAAATTATTTTCGCTTAAGAAATACTCATACTTGATTTAGTTTCAGTAAACAAGTATAATAAAAAGTATAAAAGCTTGGGATTCCCTCTAAATGCAGCCATTTTCTATTCATGCTCTCTGTATTTAATGCATGAAAAGACAGTATATATAAAAATAAATATATAATAAATAATAATTTATTTTGTTAAAATAAATTATTGCGTTTATAATAATTTATTTTGTATAGTAATATATAAAAGAAATTAATAAATTAATATATTAAGAAAGGCATTATTATATAATACCAATGTATTTATGGAATAAAACCCCTTAAAATATAAATTGCAGGCAAAATTATTGGCAATTTGCATTTGAAGAGTATTTTATTTGATAAAGAAATTTCTCAGTAAATCATGGAAATCACACGTAAGTGACAAAATAGAATTAAATTTACATTGAAAAGTTCTTTTAACATTTTACTTGAAAGTGTATCTAAATGAAAAGATTACCTTTTAATGATCATTAAAAATTTTCTGATAAAAGTTTGATCACGGATAGGTACAACCGTATAAAAATAAGGCAAAATAAAATCCCATAATTAAAAAAGAAATATAACTGTTTTCCAATCCACTCTTTATTCTATATATATATATATATATATATATATATATATATATATATATATATATATATATATATATATATATATATATTAGCGTATTGACTTTCATACATTGAAATACTTTTATTTCAATAACTCTCGGCATGAAACAACAATGATATCTTATATTAAGATACATAAAAAAATACCAGAAATATTGATGACTAATACATAAAATAAGACTTAGAAGCAAAAATTACTTCCTTTTACTTACCCTTAGTACATGACTTTACTGTTTCAGAACAAGAGTACATGACAACCTTTGTTTAAAGAATTTTAATTTTCAACACTTCTCGGCAATTTTGAGATAGATTTTCGCAATTTTTATTTTATAAGTTAATTTTTTTTTTTATCAAAGACATATACAACGTCTACGAACTGAATCAATTCTCATTACTGATTACCTGCTCCAAACTCGTCACTCGTTATCCAAACATTCCCCTTATTCGTTAGTCGACCTTTTATTTCACCACATGGTATCTTTATGTTAATACAGCATACATCATGTTTAAGCAAATAGAAACTACTTTAGTAAAGTTTATTTTGCAATGTTAGTCCAACTAATGATCTGCCGAGACTAGGTTTTTTCTTATATCATATTATATAAATATCCATAAAAAGATCCTCAAAAAATTCTATAAATTAGTTTTCTTTACAAAGAAAATTTAACAAAATTTTTATAAAATATTTTCCTAGCATTTTAATCTGTCTTCTCATTTCTGACAATAAATAAAAGGTTTAAAATATATCTTATAAAATATTAGTTTTTTGTCCACATTTATACATGTGTGTACAGGATATAACAGCTAAAAGTTTACTAATTTTCAGGAGACAGGAAAAGTCTAAGTGACTCAAAACTATACAAAAATGCCGGATGGGAAAATGAATTTTGACTGTTCTCAGGGTGTTGAATAGGCCTACCTGTTTTGACTATGCTCTGTTCGAAACATTATTTCTCTAATGGACGAAGTGATTGTGCTAGTGCAGATCACACGATTACGGGAAAAGGATGCCATTGTGGTGTAGACATAAAACACACAGATAAAAAGAACACAAATAAGAGAAAAATGATTTTATTACTCACTGTTCAACAAAATAAAAACTAAAATTACAAAAATGGAACATAATTGATATTAAAAGAGGTATTTGAATTCAAAACTCTAATAAGCAATAGAAACCTAATTCCTAACTGAACATAATCATAATTACGGGAATAGAAAGTTTGTAGAATTCACAGTAATGAATGAAGATTTTAACTAAGATGGAAGGTATATGTAGAGCTTCTGATTACAATAACAAAATATGTTAGATGAAAAGAGATGTACTATTTTTTTTACTTTTTGAAAAGAATTTATTAAATTTTCATTAAATATATTTAAATCATAAAATTTGTCCTTAGAAACGGCAGTGCTGCAGAAAGTATCTGTAACATAGTAGTAAAAACAGTAATATAGTACAGGGGTGACCAACTTGTGGATCGCGAGCCACATGTAGTTCTTTGAAAGATTATTTCTGGCTCTCGATAAATGTGCTCGAGAGAAGATCAGGCTCTACAATTAAAATGTAAATCTAAGCACAAAAACAGCTAAAAGTAGAATTATCAAAATGTGTTACAAAATTAAAATTTTTGGAAATTTAAAATATACAGTAGAAATATACAAATATTTAAAGGAAAAAGAGAATAATAAAATTCAAATGAAACTCGAATTTAAAATAGAGAGCAAAATGAATATACGTATGTAATTAAGATTCAAGATAGCCAGCGTCATCAGAGAGTATTGGCATACAGTGTTGAAAATATTTTGTATGTTTTACATTTACTCAGTAGTGTGCTTTTAGTGTTTATAAATCGTGGTTTTACTAGGAATTAATTTCAATAAATTTTAAATTTCTGAGGCAATACTTATTTAATATTTTAGGTTTACTTTGTTCCTATATGCTAATACTTTCTTATCTTCAATTTTTATGTTTGTAGGATTGTACATATGAAACCCGGTGGAGTAGTGGTAGAGCTTCTAGCTCCCAAAGCACAGGTCTGATCCTCCAGCTGGGAAAGGTTGATTCAGACTTTCATCGCTTCAGTGGGTCAATAAACGGATTACCAAGCATGGTTGGGAACTAAACCCTGGTGGTTTTGCGTTAGGATGACTACTAAATAGAAGCATAACACCCTAAGGCCTTTGGTGATGAAAACAGATATGGGAACTGCAGGCCTTGGCCCACATATGAGCTGTCGTGCCACAGGTTTAGCTTATTTTTAATTTATGATTTTATATACATACATACAATGGTTGTCAAAATTGTGGACATTTGTTAGAATATTTGTTTTTTACTTTGGTTACAGAATATTTGTATTTAAATGTTAAGTTTCATTCAAATACAAATGTTTATATATAAATTTAATGTAGAAATTACTTTAATCAAATAGAATTAAAGTATTTATTTAACAAAAAGTTACACTACAATAGCTTCATAGCATCTTTTAATTGAGGAAAATTGCGCTTGGATTTCATTCTTCTAAATCACATGGTGCCAAAAACAAAAATAACCTTAATAAGTTTTGTTTTATTTGATGGGCTTATTTTTCATTTAAGGACTTTCAAACGTCTTCATATATTTTCAATAGGCTTCGGATCAAGGCTGTTTTATGACCAAGGAACTAAAACTATTATTTTATATTCTTTGCACATTTTTGCCGTACGGTATGGTACTGAATCCTTCTGAAAGATAAGTGGTCCTTTAACGGGGAAGAAAAGATCCCTAATGGAAAGTACCAATTTTGCTTCCAGGATAATAGCGATGTATTTTTTTGTATTCAGAGTGCCGTCAATCACTTGAATGTATTTTCCTTCAACTGCAGATATACATATTCAAATCATGAAATTTTGTTAGGTTCTTTGAAGTTGCTTTAATACTACTCAGCATGCAGATCTTACCCTACTTCATTTCTCACATATTTTCGCCCATCACTACCAAAGAGCAATACATTACTCTCGTCGCTCCACATTATTTATTTCCACTGATTTTCTGACCTCTGAATGTAATTTTTTACCTACTACATTCGAATTTTGCGTTGCTTAAAATTCGCATGTGATATTTTCTTGAAATTCTACCTTTTAGTCCCAAACCTGAGAGTGAATTAAATGAAATACATTTTGCCTTCATTTTACATCTAACAGTATCTGAAGAAATTCTACTTTTGAAGCATGCCTTTTTCTATTATTCTACCATCAGTTGCACACTTAAACATTCTTCCGATTCTTAAATTTTGCTTTATTTCACTTTTCACTGGTTTAATTTTTCATAACATAAGCATAACTTTCGATGATCAGATGAAGTCACTGACCTACCAACTTCTTTTACAGTTATAACATAAGAGGCTATTTTCTCCTACTGCTTCGATCTGCACGCCCTTAGTCAGCTTGAATTAAACGTGTTATTTTAAATTATTCGCTGTAAAAAAAAACGATAAAAAATATTTAAAAAAACATTCTTCTTTATTTAAACTAACATGCATCCTTCTATAATTTAAATTTCTTCCAGCAAAATAGCACTTTAATAAATCAGAAAACAATTTTGGTTTAGTTACTGACATTTGTAATTAAGATTGAATAGTGAATTTTTATTTTATTAAACTTCAGCATTCATGACAAATTATGTTTGGTTTTTTAATATAAGAAGCGTGTAATATAAGACATTTTAATTCTTTGTATGTACATTAAATTTTCTTCAATTGGATACCAAAACATTTGTATATTTAAGAGAAAATTAATATATTCCATAAGCAAGCATAGTTTAAAGAGAAAAGATAAAAATTTCAAAAATGTCCACAATTTCCACCAAGACTGTATATGTAGGTAAAACACAAAATCAATTAAATTTCATGAAATTTAAAAAGTGAATCAGTAAAAATTTATTTTAAAATGTGGACATACATTGTCGATGCTATAAACTTCTCTTATAAATATGGTATAATTTTTAACTGAAGCTGATCCATGCCCGAACCAGATACCTACTGCTTCGAAGTAGGGGACGCTGACCTCTGCACCATCGATCGGTTTAAACTATAATACTTTGTCCAATTTATTTTGAAACCTATAGGAGAAATAAAAGGTAAAATGTGTATAATTTAAGATGATCCGCGCATAAAATTAAGGGCATCATTACACTCTAAAATGATTTCTAAAAATTATCTTGAAACATATTCAATAAACGTAAAATAAGGCTAAATGCAAATTATAAAATATAACAGAACGTTATATTTTCCAGTTATTTTAATGTAATTTAATTATCAAAAATAGATCATATTATCATCAATAACATTAATCATCATTAATGTTGGCGCATAGGAGCACAGCGCCCCCTTTGAGTCATAAAAAAGAAACCGGCGGTAGCGATGTGAGAGTCGGAGAAATAAAGTGTGTGTTTTTTACAGTCCTTGAGTGAGTATTAATTGAGTTAAAAACTGAGCTATTTTACATTGGTCCGTCGAGCCGGAGAAAACCAGCAACCTATGGATCTATATAATAGCTATGAGTGATAATTTACGCCTCTGCTGAGTATCGTCAACGTAATTGAGGTATGTGATTGAATAATTTACATGTTCAGAGAATAGATCTTTATATATATATTGAAGTATTAATAACTATCCAAAATGTTTAAAGGCGTAAAAAAGGAGGATTTGATAATATATGCTATTGAGTTAGGAGAAGATGTTAATGAGAAAATGACTGTTTCAGAATTAAGCAGTATTATAAAACAAAACCAGAAGTACGTGACAGAGAAAGATTCCGTTGTAAAATTAGCAAATATGATAATTGAAGAGCGAAAGACCGATGAATTGCGGCAACTAGAGTTAGAGAAAATTAAGCTCGAACAGAGAAAATCTGAAGAACTTCAACAATTAGAACTAGAAAAAATTAAACTTGAAAGAACGAAAATGGAATTAGAAATTGCTCGCGTGAAAGCGGAATCTAAGTCAAATTCAAAAGGTGAAAATGTTGAAAATAATCAGACTAATCTTTAGACTCTCTCATAAAAAGTGCCCGTACTTTAACTATTAAAACTCCTACAAGACCTGAGGGTTGCAGTTATTTTATTTTATTTATTTTATTTTATTTAACTATTTATTTTTATTTTTTTGCATCTTTAGAAAGGGTCTTTATTTCAAAAAACAACTCTGATAAATACAAAGCGGAGATTTTGTTAAATTTGCTTGGGGAAAGGTGACTAATGTGATAACTTGCTTAAAGGATGACGAGTTAAATGAATATTCTAAAGTAAAAACAATAGTACTTCGAGAATTTGAGCCTACCCCTCAATCATGTTTAGAACATTTTAGGAAAGCCCACCGCCAACCAAATGAAACATATGTACAATTTGCATCACGATTAACGACGAGCTGGGAATCTTATTTACAATTGAGGAAGGTAACAGATTTCGAAACTCTCAAAGATTTAATTGTGTCGCATAAAATATGCCAGACCTTAGATAGAGAAACTACGTGTCATATTAATATGAGACAGGCTGACACATGGTTTAAACCCTCTGAATTAGGGAAAGAAATTGATTTATATTTTACTTCCCGAGGTAAGACTTTGGTGGAAAACTCAAAATTTAAGAAATTGTTCGAGTCAAAATACACGTCGAGAGTTTTCCTTTCGGAAGTTGAAAATAATAAGTGTGTTTTATCATGTAATGAGAATCACCCCATATATAAATGCCCTAATTATAAAAATATGTCAGTAAAAGAGCGTATTGAGTTTGTAAAATCAAATCACTTCTGTTTTAAATGCTTGGGGAATAATCATAGGGTAACGACTTGTAAATCAAAACATTCGTGCAATATCTGTAAGCGGCGTCATCCTGCCACACTTCACTTTCAATCAGAGCAAAAACGAGAATGTTTATCGGTGCCTAATGAGAATGTAAATACTCTCAATGTGAAGGTGAGTTCCTTCCCCTCCCCCGCAGCTTTAGAATTCGTTCCTACTGGCAATAAACAAGAGCCACGAGGTCAGGATCAAAATTGCTTGGCGGCGACTAGTTATACTTCGTCAACAAATTCGAAGTCTGTACTACTTAGCACTTTTATTTGTTTTTTAACCAATGACTTGGGAAATGTTTTACGCGTTCGTGGTTTATTGGACGTTGGAGCTAGTGCTAATTTTTTGAGTAAGAGTTGTGTTGAAAGTATAATTTAAGAAAGAAAAAAATAAATATTTGAGTTTCAGGTTTAAATAGAATGTGTCTGATAATTAAATCTGAAGTTAATGACATAAGAAACTTCAAATTAGATTTAGAATTTTTGGTCGTTCCCAGTGTTACAAATTTGACCCCTTTAAGGGAAATTAATATTTGCGTTCCGGAATTATAAAACATTAAGTTAGTGGATTCAGGATTTAATGTTCCAGGTCCAATCGATTTAATTCTGGGAGCAGAGAATTTTTATGGACTCTTAAAACCTGGCAGAATTTACCCTACTAATACTAAATTAGTTTTACAAAACACAGTATTCGGATTTGTAGTGAGTGGTAGTGTACCAATAGTAACTGAGACTAATGTACACTGTGGGCTCATAAACGAGGGTGCCGACATAAGCAAAATTATGCGGAATTTTTGGGAAATAAGACAAATTGAAGAAACGCAGATATTTGAAACTGCTGAGAGAATTGAAGCTAATACTCATTTTATAAAAACTCATAAAAGGGATAAATCAGGAATATTTGTGGCACAGATGCCATTTAAAAAAGGTCTGAAATTACTGGGAGAGTCTAGAGAGATTGCAGTCAAAAGATTAAATTCCTTGTGGAATAAGTTAGAAAATAATCCAGAACTTCTGGCATTATATCGTCAATTTATGAGTGAATATGAGGTCTTGAACCATATGCAAGAAGTTTCTATGACGCAAGAACCTGAAGTGGTCTACTATTTACCTCATCATGCAGTTTATAGACCACAGAAAATGAGTACGAAATGTAGAGTTGTGTTCAACGCTTCACAAATTACTTCAACTGGTGAGTCATTAAATTCCATACAGCTAAATGGTGGTGTAATTCAAGATGATTTATTTGCTATAATATTGAGGTTTAGAAAACATTTTTTTGCTTTTACTATCGACATTCAAAAAAATGTAAAGAACGATTTGGATTGATCCTGCACAAAGAGACTTGCAAAGAATTGCATGGAAAAATAGTAAGGAAGCGAATATTAAAACGTATCAACTATGCACAGTGACGTATGGAACCACTAGTGCTCCATATATGGCTCAGAGATGCTTTCAACAGTTAGGTACTGATGAACAATTGAAATTTCCATTAGCTTCTCAAGTATTTCAGAAGGATATGTACATGGATGACATATTTAGTGGAGAGTCCAATTTAGAAAGTGCAAAGTGTCTAAAGCAAGAATTAACTCAAATATTTAAAACTTCTGGTATGGAACTACATAAATGGAAAACTAACTGTCCAGAGTTAAAAGAATTTTCTGAAGATTCAAATGACTATGGCTTTGATCAAACAAAAACATTAGAGTTGCTATGGAAGGCCAAGAGTGATGAGCTTTCGTACAATATGCTCAAAAAGGATGCTTCTATGGTTACAAAGAGAGAAATTCTCTCCATAATTGCCCGCATTTTTTACCCATTTGGTTTGATAGGACCTGTGCTTACAAAGGCTAAGGTTTTTATGCAACGTCTGTGGAGGTTATCAATAGACTGGGATGAAAGACTGCCATCAGATGTCGTACAAGAATGGTTACAGTTTTTTGATGGGTTGTGTGACATTAACTATACTAAAATAAATCGATGTGTGCTATCAGAAAATGTTGTAAAAATTTAACTCTTTGGATTCTCGGATGCATCAGAGGGCTATTACGGTGCAGCAGTCTATCTAAGATGCGAATCAGCCAGTGGTGAAGTAACTTCACATCTAGTGTACAGCAAGGGAAGAGTTGCACCAATCAAAACATTTTCGATTCCACGACTTGAACTGTGTGCAGGTGTATTGCTATCTAAATTGATGAAAAAGGTTGGAAGACTAGCCAACAGTAAGTCTAGCCAACAGGAAATTAAAGATGCTGAATTTGTCTTAGTAAAATTACTTCAACAAGAGTGTTTTAAAAATGAAATTACAGACCTTCAGAAAGATGGTAATGTACCTGTGTAGATAGTAAGTTAAAAAGTCTTTTCCCATTTTTAGATGAAAGAGGTGTTGTAAGAGTTGGTGGAAGACTAGACAACAGTAAGTTTAATTTTGATAAAAGGTTTCCTATAATTTTACCCACCAATCATAAATTGACTGTGATGACTGCTGAAATGGTTCATAAGAACTACACACATTGGCCCACAAGGGTTATTGTTTCTTATTAGACGAAGGTTTTGACCTTTAAGTGAACGTAGCCTTTGTAGAAAACTAGTCACGATTGTGTTGTTTGCTTTAAAGCAAAACCAGTACCTTGTCAACAGTTCATGGGACATTTACCTGAAGAGAGAGTAACCCCAAACTTTCCATTCAATTGTGTAGGGATAGATTATTTTGGTCCTTTTTATATAAAAGGCCCAACCAAAGAAAAGAAATGTATAATAAAATTTATGTGTGTATTTTCATTTGTTTTGTGACTAAAGCTTGTCATTTAGAGATGGTAACGGACCTCTCTAGTGATGGCTTTGTAGCTACACTTAAGAGATTTTTTAGCAGAAAATGGAAAATTGCCCACATATTTTCTGATAACGCAACTAATTTTGTTGGCAGTAAATCCGAATTAAAGAAATTGAGTAAATTAGTTAGCAGTCCAGATGAAAACTTGAATAATTGCTTGTCCAAAGAAAAGGTTGAGTGGACTTTCATTCCCTCTAGATTCCCGAATCATGGTGGACTTTGGGAGGCAGGTGTCAAATCCGCGAGATACCATTTTAAACTTGTAGTAGGCAATTTAAAACTAACCTTTGAGGAATTCCTAACTGTAATTTATCAGATTGAGGCAATTCTTGATTCCCACCCATTGCATCCCCTATCATCTGACTTAAATGATTATGATGTCTTGACACCTGGCCATTTTTTGAAAGGCAGACTTATCACAGCATTTGCAGAATCCAACATCCTAAATTTACATAACAATAAATTAAAACAATTGCAAAAATTAACTAAGATAGTGCAGAAATTTTGGAAGCATTGGTCTAACAATTATTTAAGTGCAATACAAGAAAGATCAAAGTGGAGGTTCACCAAAGAGAATGTGTAAGTTTGCACTATGGTGATTTTAAAATTAGATAATGTACAGGTTTGTAACGGGCTATTGGGCAGAATATGCAAACGTTCCCAGGAAAGGAAAAGGTGAGAATAGTTTTAGTTAAAGCGAAGAACGGAGTTTTTAAAAGGAGCATTAATAAAATTTGCAATTTGCCATTACCTAATTAAGGAGTGAGAACTCTATCAAATATATCTGTGTATAATTATGTATTTATTGTAGTTTATTATTAATAGTGTGTAACATTATACTCATATATTATATAGTGTGTTAATATTTTTCTTGATATTTCAAATTGTTCAATGTACCATGTCAACACCGAGTGGAATGTTGGTGCCTGCGAGAGCAGCACCTCCTTTGAGTCATAAAAAAGAAACCGGCAGTAGTGATGTCAGAGTCGGAGAAATAAAGTGTGAGTTTTATACAGTCCTTGAGTGAGTATTAATTCAGTTAAAAACAGCTATTTTACAATTAAAAAATGATTTTAAATTAACAAAATAAATCATTAAAAAAGTATTCACACAGAAATAAATCCCTCAAAAAAAGAAATATTTGCCAAATAAAAAATTACCATAATAAGTTTAGCTAAATCTAATGCAATGGTTTTACTGTATACAATCTTAAATTATGGAATAAACTGGGAGAGAGAATCGTCAAAAAACTAACTAAAAATAAAGCAGCATATATTAGAAAAGTTTGCTTATTACAGAATTTCATGATTTCTTATTTTACAAAAACTATTAAATCAAATAGATATTAGTTTTAACACATCATGAGCATTTTATTTTCTGTAAAAGAAAAATTTCTTCATAGCTTTTTTATGGCATCTAAATAACAAATTTTAAATTATTTTTAAAAGTTTTTTGTTCACATTACCAAAAGAAATAGTTTTGGTAATCTAAAATAATGAAATTATGTAAAATATTAAAGGAAATAAATGGTAAGGATAGGTTAGATGGGTTATATTTTTCATCGACATTGTTTGTTTTTATCATTTATTTGGATCAAAGATCTACACTACTGGCTATTAAAATTGCTACACCAAGAAGACGACAAGCTACAGACGTGAAGCTTATACGAAAGGAAGAAGGTGCTGTGATATGCAAATGATTGGCTTTTAAGCGCATTCAGACAAAGCAGGCACCAGTAGCGACACCTACATTGGGTTTAAATGAGGAAATTGTTCAGCCGGTTCTTCATATACAAATTGCATTTGAACGTTGTTGCATGGTGAAAAGTTGTGATGCCTCGTGTAAGAAGGAGAAATGTGTACCAGCACATTTCTGACTTTGATAAAGGTCGAATTAGAGCGTACCGGGATTGCGGTTTACCTTATCGCAGTATTGCTGCTCGCGTCTGTCGAGATCCAATAACTGTTAGCAGAATATGAAATCGATGGGCTCAGGACGGTAATACGGAACGCCATGCGGGATCTCAACGGCCAGCTATCACTAGCAGCCTAGAAAACAGGCATATTATCCGCATGGCCGTAATGGATCGTGCAACCACATCACGAGCCGTGAGTCAAGAAAAGGGGTCGTTTGGAAGACAACAAGTGTCTGCACGAACAGTTCGACGACGTTTGCAGCAGCATGGACTCTCAGCTCGGAGACCATGGCTGTGGCTTCCCTTGACGCTGCGTCATAGACAAGAGCGCCTTCAATGGTGTGATCAACGATGAACCTGGGCGCACGAATGGCGAGACGTCATCTTTTCAGATGAATCCAGGTTCTGTGTACAGCATCATGATGGTCGCATCCGTGTTTGGCGGCATCGTGGTGAACGCACACTGGCAGCATGCATTCGTCATCGTCATACTGGCCCATCACCTGGCGTGATGGTGTGGGGTGCCATTGGATACACGTCTCGGTCACCTCTTGATCGCATTGGCGGTGCTTTGAACAGTGCACGTTAAATTTCTGGTGTTTCGAGCCGTGGCTTTACCCTTTATTCGAGCCCTGCGAAACCCTATGTTTCAGCAGGATAATGCCTGACCGCATGTTGCCGGTATTGTACGGACCTTCCTTGATACGGAACATGTTCGGCTGTTGCCCTGGCCAGCATGTTCTCCATATCTTTCACCAATAGCAAACGTCTGGTCAATGGTTGCGGAGCGACTGGCTCGTCCCCAAACGCCAGTCACTACGGCTGATGAACTGTGGCATCGTGTGGAAGCTGCTGGGTCATCTGTACCTGTACATGCAATCCAATCTCTGTTTGACTCAATGCCCAGGCGTATAACTGCTGTTATTACTGCCAGAGATGGTTTTTCTGGGTACTGATTTCTCAGGATATATCCAGCCAAATTTTTTTGAAAATTTGATCACTTGTTATTTCTAGTATAATATATTTGTCCAATAAATATCATTTTGTTATTTGCATTTCTTCCTGGTGTAGCAATTTTAATGTCCAGTAGTGTATTTTCATTAAAATTTTATAGCTTTTAAAATATTTTTAAAAATTAATCTTAAAATTTTTTAATGATTAGAAATTTAATTTTATCTTGGTATATTATCTCCCTGATTTTTAAATACTTTCTTTTGGAGGAATGAATATGGCGACTTCCTCGATAACGAACCAAATATTAGTTGAACTGAACTGAACTGAAATATTAATAATCTGAGCTTTTATAAGATAAACTAAAGTGAGTTGTGCACTTTAGCATTATGATACTCAGAAATGAATTTTTAACCTCGCGTTTCTACTTGAGTAAATAGCTTATGTAACTTCACTTGCAAATTGTAAGATTATGTATAAATTTTGTTACGCTCATTAGAAAGATTCTTGGTTAGAGGTACAGCTCGTAGAACAAGCACCTAGTCAGCAATGGTGACTCAACTTGGAAAAAATCAAGTATTATGAAGAAATATTAGGCTTAATTCCAGGTTATTCCAAAAGAGGTACATGTCTGAGTAGGCTACACGCCTCAAATTAAAACTAGACCAAAACATAGTTTCTTCTTGTTGTTTTGTATTTAATAATATGTTTGTTCTCTATATACTTTAATTAATAATAGTTAAACACTTACAACACCGCGTTAAAAATCTTCTTTTGGATGAATGAATACGGATGTTTAAATTTATAAATCAGAAAATGATTTTACGATATATCATTTTAATCACTGATTTAGCAACATAAAAATTTAATATTAGAATTTATTGTTTTTAGAAGAAAAAACTAGTTTCTCTCTAGACCTATATTTGGTAGTCAAAATGAAAAATTATTATTATGAAGCAACCTGAATATATTTTTGAAGTAATATTTACCTGACGTTATTTCTTTCTCATTGTCTTCCAAATGAAAAAATTTACAAAATAATTAAATTTAGAAAAATAATAGAATTAGTTTTCTTAGTTGAAATTAGTTGTGTATAAATTCTAAATTTAAATTTATACACAACTACGTCTTTGCAGATTTTATATCAGGAATAAAGGCTGAATTTATTTAGCTTTGACATCTCTGCGAAACAAATAATCATATAAGGTAGCAGAGAGAAAGAGAGATTATAATCTCCTCTCATTATTCCTCGTAGCTACAGTCACTGATACGAGGATCACTCTGAAATTTTTGAGATACAATTAGATTTTTAAAGTTTTACTAACAAAATTTTAGGTGTGTTCAAAGTAGTCTCCTCCAGCATTAATGCAATTTTGTAGACGAATTTTCCACAGATTAAATGCTTAAGCCATTCATTTCTTGGAATAGATGAAAAAAATGGATTTATATTCACATCAATCTCTTCTGAATGAAATCGACGTCCTCGTAAGTTCTTTTTTAGATTATAGGATAACCAAAAGTCACACATAGCTAGATCAGGTAAATACAGCGAATGCTTGATCACTTTAATTTGTTTTTGTTTAAGAAACTCAACTGTTAATCCGGCTGTATGTGAAGATGCATTGTCATTGTGAAGCATTAGTCCCCTTACATTCAGTTCCTGTAGAATTTCTGGAAGATATTTAGTGGTATACCAGTTTACTGTTACTGTCTTCTGTCCTTCCAACTTGATGGCTTTGACCAATCCCGTACTTCTGAAGAAATCGGCATACATCACTTTTTTCAGTAAGCAATGTTTTTCCACCATTGTCGGCGTGGGATCATCTTCAAAGACCCATACTTTGCTATCTTGACGTGTTGGAACATCAAAAAACGGTATGTACTTTTCATCCTCTGTTATAATTTTAGAAATGATGCGGTGACCAACTTTAGAGTTTTCAGCAATTCAGCAATTTACTGATTCTGACATGCTCTTCTTTTTGGTGCTCAGTTAGATTATGGAGAACCCAACGGCAAACTTCTTTTTAATATATAATTCTTCATGAATGATTTTGTGTATGGTTGCGGATCCAATGTTAAGTTCCTTCTGTATCATTTGATAGATACAGCGATTATTATTCATTAACATTTTTCGTATGCCAGGCACATTATCCGGAATTACTGCCGATGGTGGCCTTCCTGTATGTTCTTCATCCTGAAGAAAATTGCGACTTCTTCTAAATTTTCTAAACCACCTGAATATAGTAGCAAGAGCGTGAGATTCATCACCAAATTGTTAATTGCAACCGTTGAACGCATTCTTCTTGATTTAATCCTGCTTTAAAATCGTAGAAAATCATATCGAGAAAATGTTCTCGCGTCAACTCCATTTTTTCTTCTGTTTAAAATTTATTCTACGCTAAACAAGTTGAAGTAAGTCAGCAAAAAATCATCTCCTGTGATAAAATACTTTGTATTTTAAAATTAAACCGTTATTTTCATTTTGTAAATTCTCGTCAGCGCGTATCTCAAATATTTCAGAGTAATCCTCGTATATTTTGCAAAATATCAATTTCATATTTATGCTCGTTAAGAAGATGAGATTTCGTACCGAAAATGTTATTAAGCTGTTTGTTTGATCCATTCAGTTGAGTTAAGAAGGAAATCAACAAAGAGAAAATTCGGGATATTTTTTACTATTTTTCTGATAAAATTGAAAATGCAAGCCAGGTGGCTGAAGCTGTGATTAATGTCTATTCCGATAATAAAACAGACAATTGCATGCAATTTTGATTTTGTAGATTCCATTCAAGTATTTTTGATGTCAAAGGTTGCACTCCGCATAAGTAATCGACCTAAAAAATGTCGATGAACTCATAAATAATTAAAATTGATCAGCATGTTAGCAGTCGTAGCATCGTCCAGAAGCTATAGATCGACCGTAAAAGTTTTAAGCCGTTTCTTCAAAGTTGGATTAAAAATAAATATCTTCATGCTTGGATATAATATAAATTAATACAAGTAAAACATGAAGAATAGAATTTCCATCTATAAAGTATGGGTCAAATGGAATGAAACTGACCCATGGTAGAAATGGTTGGTAACCTGTGATGAGGGATGGATCACATACACCAACTTTGAGGAAACGATCATGGACAAGGCTATGAAATGCTTGCATTGCAAAACTTCCTTAGTGATAAAAATTGGCCTCAGAATATTTTGAAAATAGAGTTCTAGGATTTTTTACCAATAGGGAGTAAGATTTTTAAGAGGCATTATAAAGTTACCTTTATAAAATAGCAACAATTTATAGAATGAAACGGTACACATTTTTTTACAAGGGATGTGCCAGTTTAATATTTTTCAACAACCTGTTATCACTGTTATATGTTTAACACATAACAGTTAATAACAAAAGAATCGGAAAACGCTCATTGGCTTCAAAATGTGGAAAATTTTAATTTTATGTCGATTTCAACTTATGATCTAAAAATAGCAGTTATAATTTGTGTCCGGTTATTTTATTGGTTTAATAATGTTTTTTGGCGAGTAATAACAAACTCGCGCGCGTTATTGGCGAACTAAACTGAAAAATAGTATTCGGAAACTAATTTATAAAGGACCGTTTTTCTTGGGGGTGGGAGGGGGGAGAATGCTTGAACCCTGAGATTTACAAGACAACTGGTCAAACTTCCTTTTTCTTCTTCTATGAAAATCGTAGAAATATCCTTCTAGAGGGGAATTTTTCTAAGAAAGACTACTAAATCATATTTAGCCAGGGTTTTCGGAAAAAAAACTTACAGCAGGAAATATTCCCGCTTTTTCTTTTCCCTTCACCACATCATAGGAAATAAATATCAAGGTGTTTCTACTAATTTGATGAGTTTCTTCTACCCTCAGAGAATATTTTGCTATTGATTGATCTGTTGAAAGAGTATAATTTATTAAAATTCATTTACATAAAATAATTACAATTTCTGTTAATAGTTTGATAGTTAAAGTTAAATAGTTTTTATTTAAGAAATAATTTTGAGGGCTCTTCTTCATTTCAGCTTAATTTAAAATTAAAATATGTAATATACACATGTGTGTGTGAGCAGCATGTATTAAATTGTTGAAGCGACAATTTTTCGTGTATCTCTTTGCTACAATTATAGTGTCTAGCTCTATAATTGTAGGCATAATTATGCTTTTATTAATATCTGTCTTTCTAAATTACCCTAAGGAAAACGATCCTTAATCATTTAATTTATTACTTCGATTTTTAAAATTCAAATAAAGTGAGTATTTTAAAAAAATGTTATACTAAGTATATACATGTTAAATTAGAATTTATAATACTTTCATAAAAATTTATTTTTACTATATATATGTAGCATATATTTTTTATAAAACAAACTCTTGTACTCTTATTAAAATCACTTTATAAGATTTTAAAAATGTTTACACACAGACAAGTTATTTCATTTTATTGATTCAATTTTCCATTAGTTGTTATTTTTTACAGATGTTATATGCCACAGCAATTTCCAGTTTCTTCTTTTTTTTAAAAAAATCATATAAAGACATACACTTAAATTATTTGCGTCATGATGAAGTGTTTAACAAAAGTAATGAAGTATTCAACTTAGAACAATGCAAAATTTACTATTAATTAAATAAACTCTCAAGAATGTGTTATTGACATAAGTTCTAATTTTGGAATTCTATGAACAGTAATTAATATTGTAATAATTAAATTTAGATCTTGCAATCAACTCCTTGAAAACAATTACTATTGTTTTGAAAATTTTGCATTTTTTAAAGAACGCATGATATTTCTTATAAGAAAAATGCTTTGTACACTTAAAAATTGTTTAGAAAATTTTTTAAATAATTTTCATTTTGATCTAAAAAACCTTATAACTTATTCTATTACCTATCAGTCATTTATTTAATATTCAGCACCATTACCTAATTTTATGGTAACTAAGATGTTTTAAGGCATTTATAACATTCATAGCAGATACATTTTTGAAAAAAAAAAAAAAACATTAATGTTTTAACCTGATTTGCATGTGTAAAGGAAGAACACTAAAAAAAAAAAAAAAAAAAAAAAAAAAAACTCTCATAAGTAGATTTTGAAAAATTTTCAACCAAGTTTTAAAAAAAAAAAATCATGGTTTATTTTTAAGAAAGAACAGTATCGAAAATAAGACCTTCCACTTCAAAGATAAAGGTGCCATATTTAGACATTAATACTTTTATGAGTAAAAGTATTAAAAAGCCTTAAGTGATAAGTAAATTTGCTCAATATAAAAATTATAATTTATGTGTACATCTTTTTACATTTTATATCAATGATTCCCGTTTTTTTTATAAAAATATTTCTTAAAAATAATTGTTAAATAATTTTTAGGTATAACTATTGTAATATACTATGAGGAACTATGAGGAAAAAATATTTTTTAGGAGCATGTTAAAAACAATGGGGAGTTGCTATAGTTTCAATTTTATTTTTAAAGCAAAAACTTATTACTCATTATATATCAGATGGAGCCAAAAGAAGAAACTCACTAAATTTTTTGTTATTACTATTTTATTTGATAAATACAATTTTCCTCGTGAGTTTCAAATTTAATCCATATAATATATTTTACTATGACATTTATTTTAATATCATTGTTATAGTAATTAAAATTTAGATTATAATAAAATTAATATTTTTTTATTAATTAATATATATTTAATAAATTAATAAATATATATATTATACAAACTTCAAAAATTTATATAAAAAATTATAAAATAATAAAAAATAATTATATTTAGGACTTTATTAAAATAATTCATTCAGTCATCATTTTTTAACAAACAATAGTTTTTAAGGAATGAATAAAATCTTTACTTTTATAATATTAGTATTGGAATTTCCTAAATTAGGCATTATTTCTAATGCATGAATCATTTTTTAAACGATACAACTTATATCTATGGAGAATATTTTATTCACAAGGAATTTCATATCAAAAAAAGAAAAACACTTATTTTTAACAAATTCATTTTTTTCATTTTGAAACGATTGTGAGCTGTGAGCTCCGTTTGAGCAAAACAGATACGAAGAATATTAAAAACCAAGTCTCCCTCAATAAATCAATATGTGAAATATGGATTTCAAAGTAACAAAATGTTGTCCAGCAACATAACGAACACCAACATTCTAGAAATAACGAACACGAGCTGTTATCAAATAACATTTTGCTATTACATAACAGGAGTTCTTAGAATAACAAGCTGTTGTCAAACAACATTTTGTGTTGTGGTATAACAATCAGTTCTTTGAATAACGAACTTTCTTCTGATAACACTTTGTATCCTCATAACAGTTCCAATCAATGTGCTATTAATATCGTTAAAAATTAATAAACCAACTAAAGCAATAAATCACCAATTCTGTATAGCTGCGCTGAGATACTTAAAGATTTGCTATTAAATAACACCAATTTCAAAGTGATGGGTAATTTACATAATTTTTTATAATCAATTTTGGAAAGATAACATACAAATCTCTAGACCAGGGATTAATGGGGTGTAAGAAGAATACTTTTGAAAATTTTATGGAACTCCAGAAAAAAAAATCTTAATTTTAAAATTATTTTTCAAGCACAAATTTTCAAATATAAAAAACAGATACACCAGCATTTCAAAATAAGAGCAAAATTACATTAGGGATCTAAAACCAGATTTATGAAAATGCAAAAATGTTTAGGATTGGCAGCATTAATTCTGAACAATATCGTACTTTTATGTGAATGGTATTTGTATACTTAGTTGAAAAATAAGTTCCATAAAGAATAGTTAAAGGTTTGCTCGAAGAACAGGTGACATTGATTAACGATTTATAAGAACTTGTGATTGTTTACAAATTATACAATTAAAAAATTTAAGACTCATGTGTTAAGTAATATGAGAAACATAACTTGAAAATGCATAAAATTATGTTAAATGACAATTTTTTAAATTGTATGCATAACATGTTTCATAAAATTATAACAAAAAGTTCATATGAATAGATAAAATATTTAAAATAAAATAACACTAAGAAAGAAATATTTTGATTATAAATAAATTTTAATCATTCACAATTCCAACAAATTAAATTACATTAAACATTGCATTACATTCAGGTTAATATATACATGTAATATTTAATAAAAATTCTTGGCATAAACTTATAAATACTATACACATAAAATTAAAATACTAATGAGAATACTTTCAATGTTTAAAATGCACTATATTTTTGTTGAAAATTGTTATAAAAAATTCAAAAGCTCTGCATAACAATAAATATAAATTCAGCAATAATAACAAATAAACCGGTACTGGAATGTTAGAAAGCAACTGTTATGTTGAATGCTCTTCACATAAAAAATTAAACATCACACAAATTTATAATTCTCAATTTTCAAATTTAAGATTTTTTGTAGAAGAAATAGTCTAATTAAATTAAAATTTATTTTCATATTGCACTATGTTTATCTTTCACAGTGAAAGTTTATTGTTTTATTAATTAATTACTGGAATATAAATAAACTGATGAATACAAGGTAGATCAAATAAAAATTATATGAAGTTTATAAAATTTTGATGATATATTTTAATATATAATATGGTAAATATGAAACACAAGAATAATAAAACTAAATACACTAATTTTGATCTGGGTCAATAAATAATAACATAAATATTGGTATCATTTAAAACAATTGTTTTAAACTTTAGCATGATCAATAATAAAAACTCACAGATGTATGTGTTCTTTAAAAAAATCACACAACACAAAATTCACAATTATATATAAATAACAATTTCTTTTTCAAACAGATATCTTGATCATACATTGTTAATGTGACTAAATGATGAACCTTACAAAAATAAATACATTTGCACAAAAAAGGCTCCCAAACTGTGCTGCGCATTGATTGAAAACTATTATATAAACACACATGGATATGGATGGAAGACTGAAACATATTGAAATTTCTTTTAATTTTAAAAAAAAAAAAAAAAAATCGATAATATCCAGAATTATACTATTACAACTAATTTTTATGTATATTCAAATAAGGAAAAAATAGAGAAACCTAATATATTTAATTTTTCTTACCATAAAACTTATGAGTTAAGACTGACTAGTAAACTGAAATAAAATATAATCTGTCATTATTCTCATACACTGCTATCTGTACAAGAAATGACTAAACCAAAACTGTGATTACTAAATAAGAAGTTACACAGTTCACAGATACTAACATTAAAATGAATAATGGCACCTTAGTTTCATGATAAGGGAGTCGAGAAATAATACAACTGCATAGTACACAGGCTTTGTAATTACTTTTTAATTAATGTTTATCTATTCTCATTCTACACTTTAAAAAAATTCTCAGAAATTAAAAAGCTGGTATATCTAACATATTTGGCTACATGATTATAGATAGTACATAAACATTCAAATAAATTCAAAAAATAATAATAATAAATAAATAAATAAAAATTCACTTCATATACTCAGTATTAGCATGTACATATCTCAATATTTAGAATTACCTTTGTACCATATTCAGTAAAATATATGTCACATTTTCTAAATAAAAGTTAAATTGGAGGCAAAATTTTACATGATAATAAAACAAGAAATTCTGAAAAAGAGTTTTGAAATGAGAATGTAATAATTAAATAAGGTAAAAGTTCAGGAGCCCTAACACAAAATAGTTATTAACAGAAATATACAATACAGATAGATAACACAAGAATGAAAAATAAATATTTTTAAGGAGTCAAGTTATAAAATAAGCTACAATAGTTTCAAAGCAACAAAATGTAACATCTTACAAAATAAACAAAAAATAGGAACAAGGAAATACTCATTTGTTTGATTTTATATATATTTGTATTAATTTTTGATTATATACAGACATGTCATTTTGAAAGCGTTAAAATAAATGCTGAAATGAAATTAAAATTTAAGAATTTTGAATAAAAAACCACAAAAGTTCATGTTTTAAATAAACTTCCTATTACTTTCTGACAAATGCTGCAATAAATAAAATTCTAATAAAAAATATTTTATTTAAATCTAAATCTAAATTTCAGAAACTTAACATCAAATAAAAAGTTCATTTCATGTAGAATTTGCAGCAGGAAAGTTGTTTGGAAAAATTATAAAATATTAATTCTAAAACACAAACAAATACTTTAGAGTGAAAATTTCTTAAATATTTAGATACATTTCTTTACAAGTTTTGCCTAAAATTGCTAATAGAACTGTATTATGCACAAAAGTGAAGATAGGTGCAATATGAGTTTAAGTTGAAAAGAATCAAGTTTAGTACAGAGGTGTGTGTTTGGAGGAATTCTAGCGAATCAAAAAGTGAATACTTTTTAAAGTTAAAATTAGGAATATGAATGTTTTACTAGAAATTTTTTATTGTTTTATTTGCTTGCCACTTGTCATCCTCTGCAAACTAGGATTAATTAGACAGGGATGCAGTTTAAAGTGGAACATCCAATCATACATTGAATTATATATATGAAGACAATGAATATAGTGTATATGAATTCTTCAATGCCAACAACTGTTTATTTTCTGTCCAGTGCAGTCGATTCTTCAACTAGTCAGTAGCATACTGGAGGGAGGACAAGGGTATCCTTCATGTTTCAAGTGCTATCTCATAGAGGTGCACCAAATATTTTTGTAGAACAAATTTTCCAGAAAACATCTCAATTTTATTTTAATTGGAATTTAAATTTTATTCAAAAAATACATTTTAAGTTAACATTCTATCATGTTCAGAGAAGCACAATGAAGATTGGAATCAAACATGAAAGAGAGAAAATATTGTTAGTGAATGGCAATAGTGATGGGAGAAAAACGAAGGATTAATTGAAAGAACCCTCAATAAAAAAAAATCTAACATTAAAATACTTATTAAAACAGTCATTTTTTTTAAAAAAAATGTTTTCTTAGTAATAAATAACTCTTTTTATATCAGCTAAACAATGTCGACCATGTCAGTGATTCAAGGACCTCATTTACAAATCGCTGAGAAACAAAGCAACATTAAACAATTGTGGAGCAGTTTGATAATTATTTTAGAATAAATGACTTAGAAATTTTAAGTTGCAAAGTGGTTTTCTAAAGAGAAAGGATTGAGCAATAGTAGGATGAAAGAAGTACAGAATTCCTGCGCTTTTCTTTCTGCTTAAGTTCAGTTACTGAAAGGAATAAATGTTTGAGAATTACAAGTGATACAGTATCTTAGTAAATAACATAGTTTGTGATGAAAACTGACACAAGAAAGGTTGGTTTGTTTGTTTGTCGCTCAACGGTCATTTTTTGCTCACGAGGGCTAATTAGAGCGGGACCTATGGTTTAAAGTGGATTCCGAACCACTACAAACATCCATGCCCAAAGTGGGATTCGAACCCACGAACTGTTGAACCGAAGGCAAGAGCGCTAACCATTCGGCTGCCAGCTCGGCTGTTTCAAGAAAGGATTTTTCATTTAAAATTTGACCATTTGAAGGAAGATCTATCCTCTCTATATTTTGAATGCACTCTATTCAATTTCACTATCATGCCCATATAAAAAATAAACACGAAAAGAAAATTCACAATATTAGGTATCTATTACGATTAGAAACATAAAGTAGGTTGCACAGCTTTGATTCTTTGTGTTACAAGTCAGATTTTGGTTGTAAAATTTTAATATTAATTTTTAAAAAAATGCACGAAATTTTTAAATCTATGCTGAACCGCACCAATTCGTAAGATTTTATCAATTTTTGTATTCTTCAATAGTGAGATACCCAAAAACTTTTGCATTACATGAATCAAAATTCATTAATTTAAGTATACACATATAAAAAATTTAAAAGTCCTTTTAAAGAATAAATTATTGCAATTCACTAAAATTTAGTACAATGCAAAGTTGTATGAAATAATCAGTTATGCCTAGAATATATTATTAAAATCACAGATTTTAATTTTTATTTGACAGTATTTTAAAAGATTATTTATGTCTAGATTTCCTTTTACGCTGTTTTATATTTTATACAGCTAAATTGCACTGAAAAAATGTGAACTTCAAAATCGAACTTTCAATAAATGTGCAGACATAACAGACCAAACCTTTTTTTTATTTATTTATTAAATATAATTAAACAGAAGTACTGAATTTACATTCAATAATTTATACATGTGAATGCAATGAAGTAAAAGTTTTGATAATATCACATTTTAAAACTCAACCATGTTTTGAAGTAAAATTCTAAACTAAAGTAAAAACAGGTTGAGAAGATGATAAAATGTTTTAAGTAACAATCAAAATAATTTTGTTAATATAATAATTATATAAGAAAATTCATTCTTATGAGGGAACCATAAAAAAAATATGCGATTTTAATTGTGAACATAATTTGGCAATATAATTTATTCTTATTACTTTACAATATTCATTAATATTTAATAGAGCATAAATAGCACCATATTTGGAAGGTAGTTTAAATTCTGATAAGAATCTGAGATTTGAATTATTTGTTTTGCCTCTCCTCAATTGTATATTTAATAGTAATAGAAAATTAAAAATGTATGCAATATGAATAAAAATCTTCAAAAAATGTCTGTATAAATCAAAAACAAATATAAATATTATACTGATAAAGATATATAAACACATGCATTCTAATTTCTCTTCCTTCACCTAATTTGAGAGAATTCAACACACATAACACAAAAACATCAATTATATTGGACACTGACACTAAGAAAAGAAAGCATTGCATAGCACTGCATTTCTGAGACATGTAGTGTTATGTACACAAAATTTGCATTTTACAAATACTGCCACTTATTTATTTAAAAACAAAACAAATGTAATACTCTTTTAAATGTTTTTGAAAAATTTAAGTACATTTGAAAACATATTGATTGCTTTAATCCCTAATAATGTTCACTAATTCACTAAATAACATATTTAGAGAAGTGTAGTTACATATTTGTCACTTGACACAATTTTTTCTCTCTATTATCAACTTAATATAATATATACTACACAGCTATGTATTGCACTCAAACATTTATAGAAATGTGGATTAATTAAAAATTGTACTTATTAAGAATAATGAACTTTAGAAATTAATATATGGAAAAATTTTTAAAAATATATGTAGTTATATATTAGTAAAATAACATTTTTATACCAAAGAGTTTTGAGTTTCACAACACAATTCTTAGGTTTAAAATTCTTTTCCAGTTAGCATTTTTATCCATTTGTTTACATACAATTTTTAATTAACAATATTGAATTCCAATGAATAGAATGTAAAAGTTAAAATATTTTAACTATCCCCTCCACAAATATTTTTTTACAATTCTTTAGATGATAAAAAATATATTTGAACTAAGAAGATAACTTAAACATAGCAATGCGAATAAATGAAGTTCTTTTTCATGACTTCTAAGTGCCATACCCTGAATATCAGCAAAAATATATCATTGGAAAAAAAAACAAAGATTTGTAACTTGGTATGAAATGAAGTAACACTGGAGGTAATTTTGATCAGGTATCTCGTCAACAGAGAGCTACTTCTGAAACAAAAAATTAAGAACATCTATAGTTAAATTATTTTTACAGGAGCAGATAGCATCTTTTTAAAATTTGAATTTCTAATATTTTCTACAATAAAATCCAACTTAAACTTTGAAAGTAATTAAAAATTCAATATTCTAAAATTTAAGGCATATTAAAAAATAAATTAATATATACTTTTGAATTAATATATACAAAGTGAAAAATAATTTCACTTTAAATATATTAATTTAAAAGTCTTCTGTAAAAATTAATAAAATTTTTGTGTTGTTAATATGATACATATATTAAACTATACAAAATCAATTAAAATTTAAAATGTTCCTCTTAATGAAGTGTCCAGAATAGTTATATAAAAATACACATCATTTCATTATAGAAATGAAATATTATATTTCTGTACCAAATAAAATTGATGAAAAATATATATTTTAAGAGTACAATATTTAACCTAGGATTTAATATACATTAAAAAACCCCTTTAATTAGGATTTTTCTTACAAAATATAGGAAGCATTGATAAATAATATTGCAATGAATTTTAAATTTATGTTCTGATATGAAAATAGCTTTTTTTCCAGACTCGGTAAAATGAATATAGAATTTGGTAAACTGGCAGACAATGGCTACACAAATCAGGAAAATATTTGACAAACATTTGTACACGTTTAGTTTTGCTTTAAAAGGACAAAATCCTATATGGTGTAACATTTAATGTGAATTTTGAGCTACCTTAAATATATTCATCCTAGGAAGATATTTTATCTGACAGTATTGAACTAAACAACAAAGCAAAAATTCTGACCATTCAGTTTGAACATGAACAGTTGAACTAAACAAAAGTAGGATAACCAAGTATAATTGTAAAAATATTGGAGAATAATTTTACTTGCATTACTTTTCAATATTTAAAAATTAAAATTAGATTAAAATTGTATCAAAGATTAAAATCAGCATAAAAGATGGAAAAAACAAAAATGAGGTATAGAAAAATCAATTTCGGTATCAACTAGAAAACTCAATTCTTTCTGAAACCTGTTAAAGTTTATAAAACATTCTTCAATAATTAGTAAAAATGAAAACTGAAATAAAATAAGACTATAAATCATACATAAAAATATTTTAATTACAAAAAATATAAAACTTTAAGCATACAATGTTTTCTAGTTTATATGCTTAGCATAAAGTGTTTTCTACAACTGCACTTTTTAACAAAGCAGAAAAATACCATTTACCTAACACAATTTGTTTTATTATGGGCTAGGTATGGAGAAGAATGCTAATGCAGCAATTTCTTTTGGAAGAAAACAATGAAGGTTTCTTTATTTAGTGTACTTGTAATATTGTAATACAAATGTTGAATATGACTGCTGAATTTATTTACTTCACATCTAAGTGTCAAACCACATGCTTTAATATTATATTAATAAATAGAATGTTAAAGAAATATATTAAGTTTAAAAATTCTAAAATAAAATTTTTGGCATAAATTTAAAAATACAAGACTAAAAAAACTTTCAGTATCATTAATTTTTAGCTTGTCCTTTTTTGTTATAAATATAATTAAAGTATTCTGCTTTTTTAAGGTTTAAATTACTAAAATATTACAAACTGGAAAAAATTAATCATTATCTACATGATGATAAAAATTTCTTAACAATTCAAAAATACACCAAAAAATATGCGAAAAAATTATAAATACATTATTTCTATTAAAATCATAATTTACTGAAAAACTTTTCATCAAATGAGCATTACAACCATAATTTTTATCAGTGTTAATTTATCTATATAAAAATATCAATATTTAAACACATATAAACTACAAATAAAACAAAGTTTTTTAATATTTCATACAAAGATTTCCTGTTAATAAGGCTTTTATAAGAATGAGTAATAAATTGTAATAATGAGGAAGGGAATATGTTACCTTTTTTTATTAGTAAAATAAAGAACTGTTAACATTTGATAAATGAAATACACATTTAAAAAAATCTCATATACTTTAAAACAAACCCAAAAGGATTATAGGACAATTATACTCCGTAAACAATTAAATTTAAAAGAGGTCCAAAATTAATATAGAAGATTAAGGATAATGTAGAAGACACTATTGATAACAAAAATTCATAATGCAAAAATTGTATTTTAATGACAAAAATAAAATTTATACTTGATTTTACTTGATATACTAAAAAATACTTAATTATACTAAAAAATTACTTATGATAATCAAATAGTTTATTTCTATTTAAATAACTTCAATGATTTTTTTAAATTTTACAATAATTTGATTACAAACAAAGCTTAATCCATATAAACAGACTGATAAAGTAAAAATGATAAATTTGCACACTTTTAAATCTAAGTAGCTTTTAGTCATTCATATATTTTATGTTAAAAACTTTCTTACTTTATTTAACCTTCCTTTTTCTTTTTCTTGCTCAATAAATCAAAATTGCATTTTGGAAGTGATGCAATTTGTTTCTCAAGATCAAAATTTCTGTCAAAAGAAAATATTACTAATTACATAAAGTAACACAGAAAAAAATATGAAAGTTAAAAATATTTTTACAGCATACACATATGACACAATACAAATAAGCTTAGAATAATCATTTGTAATGCAAACAGCATTATATCAATAATGAACACTCTGCTGATAATATAATCACCTAATTATATATTTTCAACAGTATTTCATTAATTTATGAGTTTTGAGAAAAATTATTAAAAAATTATCATAATTTATCTACAGAAGCTTATTTTAAAGATTCTCACAAATTCCTATTGAAAAAACTTTTAAACAAATAGTAAGATTCATAATAATAATAAACATGAAAGTTCCAAGTAGCCAGCTTGAAACATATATAAGCAAGTAAACAAAAGAAAAATGCATTATTTTATCTATTTGTTTCATAACCACAAAATAAAACCTAAAATCTTCTATTACAACAAGAATGGTCTTATTAATATGGTCAAAAACGGTCTGGTTAATAGAAATATGCTTATTAGCCAGATCTTCTTGAATTTGATTTTTGCAAAAATCTGAGCAGAGTTGTGTCATAGAATTCAAACCTTAATAAGTTCTTAATTTGCAGTCTTTGAATACCAGCCCAAAACAATGGTTCATGGTTTGTGAGATTAGAGAAACAAACAGAGGAATTAGGTTGTTACTTCGCTATCGACTATGCAAAGAAATTTTTGTCCCAATTCAAGGTAAAAATATTTAAAATGCACGTTTAAAATAATTGCACCAGAATATCTCATGATACTAAAATGTTTTTACAAAAGAACTTTAATAAAGATGGCAGAAATTTCATATCTCTATGAAATTTTTAGGATCAGGGAAATTAGGCGAAATCGTTTAAAAGATCTATTTTTCATAGCAAATACATAGGCAGCAATACACTGTATTTTTTCTGTATATTAAAAATCTACTGGTTACGAGTTAAAAAATTTTGGAAATTAGTGTGCATATTATATACCTCCATGGATAATCTGACAAACATTCTCTAGCAGAAAAGCTTGTAATAAAGTTATGAAAAATCATTTCTATTTTATAAAATGAATTACAGATGGCGCCATTTCCTCATCAATAAAAATTATCTAAAATGTAAAAAAATGTATATAAATTTATAATTTCACTCCAACATTCATATTAATATAATATTTCAGCTGGAGAAATTCATTACTATGCTTGCTGCGACAACTTTGCAAAATTTTTTAAGGTTGACCTTATAAAAACCACCATTAGTATAAATTACATAACATGGGTAAAAATAAATAAAATTTGCTAATCTATAATCATAAAAAAATATTCTATAGCTATTAAGCATATTTAAATATTCTAATAAAAATATCAAAATATGAAAATAATTTGGCATAAGCATACTAGGAGGATCAATTTATGAATGAATTTTGTCACTCTTCCACTACATAGTCAATATCCATTTATATTAATATGCTTGATTCTCGATTCAGAATATAAACGAAAACACTCACTGCTTTCAGCCCATAACATGCCAACTAACTATAGATTTGGAAGTACCCTACCAGAGTTATTTTCTCGGCATAAGAACAAACTCTTGTCATGAACAATTTCAAGTATTTTTGCAGGACCATTAATTTGTCCTTTCGGATTTTAAGCTAAAACTAGAGAACATACTTCAAATAATTCTTCCAGTCAATTGTAGTATTTTGATAAATGTTACATTATTTATCACTCCACATTAAAGATGTCAGTTCCTCTGCCCAACAAGAAACACAGTACTATTGATAATGGTATCATAAAACCACTAAACAAAGTGTTGAGTTGAAAGTATTTTATATTTTACCTCAATATACCTTCCTTTATATATAATTTTGTGACCATTTATTAAACAAAAGAACAGTATCCTTCTCGCTTCTCTTAAGTTAAAAATCATCAACATTTTTTTTACAAAGCTTAAATTGTTTGAAAAAAGTAGTACTATTTTGTGCAGTTTGAATGCATAAACAAAGTGAAATTGTGTAGGGTTGCTCATCAGTTTTGGCTGCTTTCCTAAACATAATTTGGTGATTTATTTCATACTCAGTGAAAATTAAGATATACCTAATATAATTAAGATTATAACATAAATACACATTTTACTTAAATTTTCTCAGCACAAATGACAAGAAATGGACATCTAAACTTTGTACCTTAGATAATAGGTGGTGAGTTTTGAATAATCATATCCAATACCTCATTTGAAATTGAATTATCATTTGTACATAATAAAAAATCAATAAATAAAGCAATAATTAATATAGATAGGTAAAAAAAATAATAAATAATAAAAAAAATAATTTGGCTACAAACAAAATAATTCACTTCAATCACTTTTGCCTGAAAATAAATACTAATTTTGAAACAAAAATAGTGTCAAATAAAAAAAAAGATTGAATTTGGCGATTATTCCAATTACGAATATTTACCAGTAACATACTAGTATGTGTAACATCTGATGCAAATTTCAAAAATTAAGTAAACAATGAAATGAATCATTATGTTTGCCACCAAACTGTTGCCTCGATTCCTACCATGAATTCACATAAAGAAAGAAAATGATAATTTTAAAATGGCAAATTAAAACACATCATGGAAAAAAGTATAAAGATCAATTATGCAAAATGAGAAAATTCAAAATGATTAAAACGCAATAACCCTCAACAACTCACCAAATCTTACCGATTAGAAAACTTTCAAATTGTTCGATATTTATACTCAAATATCCTTATTAAAACTATTTAAAACATACAAAATGTATATTAATGTTTAATTTTGTAATAATATTCAAAATTATAGAAAATAATAACATTTCTGCTGGACAAATTTAATATTTTACTTGCTGTGACTCTTTTGCAAAATTGTTTAAGGTTGAGATTGGCACAAACAACATTAGTAAAAATTATGAAGCATGTATAAAAATGAAATATATTTGCTAATATATAATCTTAAGATAATATTAATCTGCTAATATATAATGTTCAATAGCTACTACAACAGACATTTAAATACTTTAATTAAAATATCAATAAAATTTAGAAATAAAAAGTTGGCATAAGCAATATGCAAGCTTGCATCAATATGATGAAATATATTTAAGAGTTTTCATTGATGTGTACATAACTCATAAAAATTAGTGTAAGCAAAGAACATACTATGCAATATTAAAATGCTTTACTATGTAAAAAAAAAAAAAAGTGCTTTTAAAAATGCTTTGAAATAGAAAAAAATTATTTTGATTTTTCATCAATAAAATGTAATTTTAAGAATTGTTTTTAAGAAGAAATTTTCCTTTAATGTGCTTCTTACACAATAATCACTAAATTATTTTTTCTGATAGTACTTTATTCATAAAGAGAGTACAGTCAGAAATATATGTGTTTGGTCTTTATGAATTTTATAAACTATTTCATTGGTCTACTACATTTCTCTTTGACAGAAAGCAATAATTTCAGAAAAGAATTAAAAATATAAGTGGCATTTCTTCAGGAGCTAACACATGAAAAGCAACAAAATTATCAGGTATGAAACAATGTATTAATGTTTTTCTTTTTAATTTTTAGTTCAAAACATAATGTGATTATGGTGGGTACTTTGACAGGTATTTCTGATTAAGCATTGAAATAAAGTACCTAAAATATAATTATTTTCACCCTATGTTTTCATTTTAATTTCAAAATTTACTTATTATGCTTTCCGAATTTTTTATCATTTATTACATTTAAAATCTAAAATAATTTCTAATTATATCTCAACCTTATATTTCATATAACTATTAATAAATTGACTAGCAAAATTGTAAAAAAATCATGAAATCAAATGTTACATTTTCTAAAACATTGTGGTTATGGTAAAAGACCAAGTTTGGTGTGATTTTCAATTTTCATACCAAGTGCTACACAGCTTTCTCACCAACATAAATTATATATATGTCACTATGCACAATATCCAGTTACTGATCACATTCAAACTTAACTTTGCAATCCTGTGGTATTTTAAATTCTAAACATTTCATTATTATTACTTACTACAGAAATATTAAAATGTTAATAACTAGAAACTTATTTCCCACAAAGATTACATAGTGAAAAAGCAAACATAAACAAAGCATTACTAAGTCTACAAAAGTTCACATATGTGCAATAAAACTAAATTTTTAACTAGACAATTAACATATTTTATTAAAGCTCAAATTTTAACTAACCAAGCATGAGCACTCACTTAAAAAAAAAAAAAAAATTAATGTAGTTGCTACATGCTACACAGTTACAACCAGGTAAAAAGCTAAATTTCTAATGTAAGCAAATTACATTTTTTATTAAAACTTGAATTTTAATTAACTTGGCAGTGACACCCACCATAAAAAATTTCTGTACGGCACAACATAACACTAAAGTGAAACACGGAATAAAGCTTACTTAAAGATATATTTACTTATGCAAACTTACACTTTTAAAAAAATCTATAGTTTTTAACTAATTAACGCTATCACTCTGAAAATATACATAAAACATTTCAAACAACAGCAGTTTTAATGAAAAGCAAAATAACTGACCAAATCATTAATTTGCCATCATCACAACCAGTTGGAAAATAAACAGTTTTAACTGCTTCAACTTCAAATACCTTGGAACAATTATTAATGATAAAAATAAGCTAAAAGCTGAAATCACCAACAGAATCAAATCAGCTAATAAATGCTTTTTTGGAGTGAAAAAGCAACTAAGATCTTAACTTACCAGCAGGAAAACAAAACTGAGAATTTATAATAGACTCATACTACCCATGCTGCTGTATGCAAGCGAAAAGTGGACATTAAATGTTATACAGCAAACCCTGGAAATCTTTGAAATGAAGGTATTAAGAATTATCTATAGGCCTGTACAGAAACAGGGTTGCTGGCAAACCAGATATAATTTTGAATTGTACAGGCTGTATAACCAGCCCCAGATTACAAAGATTATTAGAAGCAACAGGGCAAGATGGTTTGGCCATGTCTAGAGAAGCGAGGGAAAACAACCCCACTAAAATATCAGCATTTAAAAACCCTGAAGGATCCTGTGCCCGAGAAAGACCGCCAACAAGATGGCTTGTTCACACTGAAAATGACCTCAATATATTGAAAATTAGGAACTGGCAAAGTGTCGCTCTGGACAGGGGCTAGAAAAGGCGTGCTGTGAGGGCAACTAAGACCTGTAATAGGTTGTTATGCTAAAAAAAAAATTGCTTCAATGAATTCTTCTAGTGTTTTTTATGATTTCTTTGCCATATATACTCAAGGTATGAATCAAACAGACCAGATACATGATTAGTACACTGCACAAATCTCTTAACAGCTGACCAAACAAAAACTAAGAATAATATAACTTTGAAACAATTACAAACAATATACCATTCAAAAAACCAAATTAATGTTTTAAAACTTCCAAGCAATATATCTTTCAAAAATTTAAAGAAATATAACTTTAAAAAAATGCAAAGACCAATATCAAGAATACTAACTTAACAAATTTATAAATTGTAACCGAATTCAGTCCGTAAATGCTTCAAGGTTTGCAAGCAAACGGAACTTTTGTGCATGATACGATCACTGTACGTTATAAAACAAGAGTCACGCAATGTAAATGCTTTGGGAACCGTTAAGCCTGTTTACCATAATTCATCCCAGGCTTGGCTTATTTAATTCTTTGCACAGTTCCCTAATCTTAGGTGGTGATTACTTTGAAAACTAATTTATCAGTTACATAAAAAGCTAATATATTTCAAGATATTCATAACATATTGTAAAGTACAAGATAATCCAATAATATTTGAAATTTAAAAAAAATTGTATCTCAAACTAATTTTTCCTAAAAATTAAAAAAAAAATTGTGAGTAATGAAAGGAAAATTAGTTTTATTAATTTGAAAATGTTGGTTTTATGAAAACATGCAAATAGTTCATAAAAGCAGTTAAAAAGAAAATAATTAAAAATATATAAATGTGCATACCCAGTCTTATATTTTCCACTAGAAGATATTGAGGCCCATTCAGAAATATCAGATGGTGTGAAAGAGTTAATAGATGAGGTAGAACATTCAATATTTCCTTTTTTCTGTTTAGTAGTATTCATACTTGCTTCTAATATAAATTTCTTTTTTTTATTTAAATGCTCAAAACTACATTTTGGTAAAGAAGCTATTTTTTCATCCAGATTAAATAAGCTACAAAAAAGAGATAATTTTCAATATTCTTCTGCTGTTAGAAATATATCTCTTCCATAAATATATTTTTTTTAAGTTCATGAAACAAACTGTCTACTTATTATGTAAAAGCTTCAAAATATGATGAAAACTAATATATTCATTTAGAAAAAAATTAATTCTTGAAAGTTAAATTGCATGTTATGAATAAAGAAATATTAAGGAACAGTTATGACAAAGGAAAAATAAGTAAAGGGTAAGTTAAGGGATTATACTAAAAATCAAAGCTAGGATGTTGAAATTGAAAAACGTACAAAATAAATATTTTAATATGAGGCATTTATCAGTTAATTTATCGTTTACGAACATATTTAAATAAATAAAAAATGTTAATATAATTATAACACTTGATAATAATTAAAAGTAAAAATTGTTAGCATCACTAACTCAAATTTATTAATGCAAACTTAAATTAGCCATAATTTAAAATTCAATGGATAAATGACAAATAAATTTAAAAATGGTTATTTTCTTTTTTTAGATAATACTTATTAATATATACGAAACACGTTTTTATGCAAATTAATTATTATATATTTTACAGAATAAATATGAAAAAGTAAAAAAAAAAAAAAAGCAGATGAATTTTACAAAATTCTTACGGACAAACAACTCAAATGAATAAGTTAACAGTTTTGATATTTTAAAAGATATTGTTTTTTTGTTTATCTATACTAACGAAATTAAATATCATAAATAAAAAGAAAACATTAATATAGTTTACCCTAAAATGAAAGATGAGTTTGATTACAAAACTTTAAAAAATTCTCATGGAATTTAAATTACAATATAAGAGTAAAAGTTATTGTTTTTCCAAACCCTTTTTATACATTGGTATAAATTGGACCATGAAAAAAAAGGACTGATTTTTTTTATTTCGGGTAGAGACTGGGGAGTTGATGCTTTCACTCTCAAATATACATATTGTTCTCTTATTCATCCCATACTTGAGTATGGTTACCAGATATTCCAAACAGCTTCTGTCTCTAATTTAAGGATTTTGGATAGAGTTCAATTTAGTGGAGCAAGAAGGATCGCAGGATTAAAGAACAATTGCCCTAGTGAAGTGGTCCTTCATGAGGCTGATATTATACCTCTGATCCCCCATGAGATATAGGATAAATTCTTTGAGATATTTTAATAAGCCAACAAGTCTTGAGAATTTTAAAGGGACATCCAACTATGTTTTAAATTGGAAATGTAACCAACATTTGAAGAGAGACACCCCACTTACATATTTGTGGAAAGAGGGTATTGTGGATTTCTAAGTTGTCCCTTTGACTATTGTTAGCTGTTTGCTCCATACAGAGTCTCTTGTGAATATTAGTTTCAGTGAAAATCTGATGTTCCATTCCAGTAAACAAGTGAACCATCCAGACCTTTCAAAACATTCTTTTATTCCCTCTGAGGCCTTAGTGATCTACACAGGTGGCAGGAAAATTGATGATAGTAGAGCAGGGAGTGATGTATTTGTTAGGAATATTGAGGAAAATAATGAGTAAGAAGGTAGATTCAACATCAGAAATTTAGATTTCAACCCAATTTTTAGATTTGAAATCATAGCTATTGGAGTAGCATTTGATTATGCTCTGACCACTGATGAAAATGACATCTGGATTCTGACTGACAGCAAAAGTGCTATTCTGCATTTCAAAAACTCTGCATTAACATATATGATGTTTGAGATTGGTCAAAAAATATCTATATGCCTATAGTGGATAGCATAGAATATTGGGGTAAATGGAAATGAGACAGCAGATATGCTTGCCAAATGTGGTTTTTATCTGCCTCCCATTAATTTAAATGAGCTTACTCCCTCAGAAATCCACTTTATAAACAAATAGAAACCGCTTAAGTCTCCTTCTGGTACATCACTAGTATGCTGTAAACAATCCTGCCTTCAGCCTCTTCAGTCTGCCATGACAAAATTTAGAAGTGACTGCTTAAAAAGCTTAAGGTTCTTTAATGGGGAGAGGATTTTCCCTCCTTGTTCTTGTTTCAACTCTGCCAGTCCTGCACACCTTCTTACTCATCTAGGCACCTCTTAGGCAGCTATGGGTTGAGCAGGATATAATCTACACAAAACTTGTATGTCAAGGCCTTTTGGACCTGGTGTAGACTTTTTTCTAACACTAGAGGGAAAAGTAACAACAACAAAAAACTTCAAAACTTTTTTAAGCATATAATCTACAGATTATATACAAGAAAAAAATACAGTATATTCTATAAATGATTAAAAATACTTTGCCCCATTTCGACATTGCCAAAGTATAAGTTAAAAAAAGTTATGAGGATGAAAAAGATTCTTAAATATTTATGTGTAAATTCACACACACACACATATATAAATATATATATATATAATATTTGATTGCCAATATTACAGGCATTGCAAAAACAAAGTTAGAGCAGAAATAAAACCAAAACTAGTAACTAAATGCATTATTAGGTAGAAAAATTATATAAATAGATATTTTCAATTTCCACATGAAGAGAATCCAAACTGATATTTTGATGTTTGTTGCACAATTACCGCCTTTTATACACAAGATTCAATGAAGACCTATTGGTTGGATGAATTGTTTATAAGAGTTTGCTCTGACACAAATACAAATATCCATATCTGAAATAGCAATTAACAAACTGAATGTCAGGTTTCAAAAATGAAAATATAATAAATAAAATCAATGTCCAAAATAGCAAGTGTATTTTTTAATACCATTCCATGATTAAAATGCATACATAGATTAAACTGAAAGTTTTTAGTGCAGGATTAAATATTTAAGACAGAAATGCACTACTAGGTAGTAATTTTTATGGTAACTAAAAAAAAATGGTCAATGCAAAGAATTTGAAATAAAATAAGAAAAAAAAAAGAGAGTTTACTGCAGAAATTACAAAAAGATTTATAAAGAAACATGGTATGCTTTCAATTTTTAAATATTAGGAGTTTAAATTTTTTAAATTCCACATTTATTGTTATATTTAAAAAGAAAAATTGTAGAGTTTCTTATTTTAATGATATTATTTCTTTTGTTATGTAAAATGCATCAATAAAATACTTTACTTTTGAAATCTATAGAATCCATATTTGATTTTTATGTTATTTAAGACGTTCAGAAAAATAATTCTCAACTTTTCAAGAACTATCAGGTTTTGAATTTTATAGCAAATATCAGTTTGCTTTTTGTTCAACAGTTATCTTTGCACATGAGGATCAGCAGTTACAAAGCAAATATGATTGAAGTAAATTTCGTGATCTCCTGTATGGTCATTATTGTTAAGTATGGATTATAATTTTAACAAATTATATTCCATACTGAAAAATGATTATTAAAAAGAAACTGTGTAGCTGTTGAACTGTCATTAAATCTTACATTAAAATACAAATGAATTCATGCTCAAATTTCTAAAACAATTACTTATACACCGCACGAAAACAATTTGGATGACTTTCAACTACTGTCACACAGAAATCTGAATATTTTGTTTATCAAAAATAGGAAAAATATAATTTCTCATCACAAATGACAAATATTGATATAAAATCTAAATTTAAAAATTTTTGTAACTAAGAACATGTTTTAAGGGTAGCATTCTCACATAAATTATTAGAAGCAGTTTAGTAGTTTACTACAACTCAGTCTACAATATTCAAAAATTTAATATCAAATATTATGAATATGTAGTTTTTAAAAAATTTAAAATTATGGTAGATGACAAAATGCTTGCCATTTCTACCAATAAATTTTATAAATGAACTTGCTTTAATATTTTGAAATCTAGTTTTAACTTTTTTTTAAATATTTTTGATGGGATAATTTAATAAAGCTTAATAACAGATTATGCTGACAGTTTTCCATAAAAATCTTTAGAAGGCCTTGGTTTTTAATCATTTCTAATCAAATATAAATTATTAAAGGCTACTTCATATACACACTCAAAATGTGTTTACTTTAAAAACATTTGTCAATCAATACCTTTCATTTACTTCTTGCTCTTTTATAGATCGGCTTTTAGAGTCTTTTTTCTTCTTTTTTTTAGGAGCAGTAAAAACGTGGTTTTCTATGATTGAATCTACTTTTGTCTTTGCTTTATTATTAGAAGGTGAGGCCTTCTTACTGTTACTTTGCTTACGTTCCTTTGAAGACTGTAATAAACCTTCAGTAATAAGAGCTTGATATCGTCTGCCTTTACAAGTTCGTTGAGAACTTCTCCTAGCAGGAGACTGAAAATCAGTAGTTACAGAATTAGGGATACTTGGAACACCTTTGGCATCATTCTTGCTCAACTGCTCATTCATAAAAAGATTACACCAAACACTGGATTTCTTAGGGGGAGACATTAATTTACAAAAATATTTACTACTAGACTCAGGGATATCTGATTCAGAAACTTCTTGTTTTTTAACTTTACTGGAAGCTGTTACTAAGGGAAAGCTTTTAGTTTCTGGAGATAAAGAGTCAGTTATTTGTTTGCTTTTAGTGTCTGTAGTTGAGGGAGAGCCTCTATCAGAACTTTGTTCACAGTATTTGGCAACATTTTTGTCTTTTTTAAAACTGTTTTCATAAGCACCAACTTTCAGTGGAATATCAAATTCAGAGCTGTCATTTTTGATACATTCGGCAGCATTATATGCTGTTACATTTGAACAAGATCTTCCATTGTCAGAACTATATGCTTTATCTACAGCAGATTCAATGGCAACAGATAAAGTAAAAGAATGATTCACTTTACTTTCAGAACAAGGAACATCAACAGGTTTATTGGAAAACAATTTAGAAAGTACAGGATCAAAAAATTCTGAGCTGTAATTACTTGGAGGCATAGGCTTCGCACATAAAAACTTGTCCACAAAATGTTCAATAAGCTGCTGATGGCTTGTAGTAATAGTTTTACTATTTACACAAAGGTCATTTTTACTTTTATTTTTACACAAATCAAGAGGTTGATCTTGTGCGAAAAAAGTTGTTTCAGTTTTATCACACTTGTTAATTTGTAATTTGACACTAGGTGTTAATGGCAAGTTTTCAGTTCTCCCATGTTTCTGAGTACTGAATTTAACTAATGGTTCAGATGAATTGGCAGACACAGAAGAGAACATATTTCTTGATGGAGATGACTCATATGATTTCAGGGAAGATAATGCTTGATCACTGTCAACAGAATTCAAAGCAATAGATGCACTTTCCCGAACAGCATCACTAGTACATATCTGTATAGATTGTAATAAATTTATATTAATAAGATATATAAATAATAAATTAAATTTTCATAAGGCATAGAAACAGATTTAATTACTCCGCATATTAAATTGGACAAAGCAATACTGATTAAAAACTATTTCTTATTTTAAAACTTTAATCACACGTTTTTTATGAGCATGGTCCATTACAACATTAAAATTATAAATTATCTTAGGCTATCAAGCAATCAACTACAGAGTTAAAATCTAATATTTTTCCAAAATTATGTTTTAAATAAGTAATAAGAATTATTTTAAATAAACTTAACTTTCAGAATAAATGATTATAAAAATATAATACAAATTAAAAATATAAAAAATAACATTATAAGCAAGACATTTTTATGTTAATATTTTCCTACAACGAGGAATAGCATGATTAGCAATGCTGATTAATATATAATGCTCTACCACAAAAAAGAAGTCATTCTGACCTAGTAACTTCTAGGGTATCATTTTAAAAATAAATGTCCATTTTAGAAGTACTTAAAGAATTTTGCTTCTTGTACACCCCTTGAATTTTAAAAAGTTGCAAAACATCAAAGTGAATTAATTGCAAGCAACATATTAAATTGTATGTACACTAATTTTGAGGAGGCTTTGATGATTAAAAATTTAAGACCACTTTTAAAATGAGTGGAAATAAAATTTTTAATCTTACTTTTTGATATTGCTCAAAAATATTAACAAACACATGTTAAAACAAAATTTAAAAGCTAACATTCACAGTAGAGTGTCCAAGAAGTAACTGTCTAATTAAATCAGTCTAGCACATTAGATAAAATAGAGAATCCTGCTCTGGTTCCTACATTAAGAGAATAAGAACAGTATAGCATACAGTAAAAACATGTGTTATAAAACTTCTTAAAGAAAAAACATTTTCCTAGATAAAATTTTTCCTTGAAAATAAGGTAATAATCTAATAATAATAATAATCTTTAAAACTATTATTAACACCTATTTTCTGTTAACAAGAACTGAGTAAAATGTTCTATACTATCAATAAAAATATAAAAATCTAGTCATCTTGAGAAATATTTATGCACAATGTGTGTAAAACGTTTCAGGTCTAAAAATGTTCAGGCTAAAATTTTTCAATGTATAGAAATACTAATAAATACTAACAAAAATTACAGCAGGAAAGAAAAATAATTCTACATATTTATCAAAATATATGATCAAATTACCACATTTTCCTATATATAATCCACAGATTGCATGTTAAGAAATTTCAAAATTTGTTTTACAAATTATATGCTGCTATATGGATAATCAGATAAAAAAAATAAATTCTTCATCAAAAAAGCTTACAGTGAAGTTCTGGAGAAATGCAATTAATGTTTCAAAAAATAATAGATGGTGGCATGAGTCAGATGACTTATTTCAACTATAATCAGCATTGTGCAATTGTGTTCAAGTACGAAATTGGTTCCTCAGAACAATATTACAATTGTAATTGGCCAGCGTCATTTCACATTCTGTCTTGACATGTGCTGCTTTACTCTGAAAACATTCAAATTCGTATATCATCATAAGGACGCGAAAACTATTAAGTTAGAGAGAAAATTTTCAATTAAACGTTATAGTTAAGGCAAGTAAAAGTGGCAACAAACATGTTACTGTAAAGTGTAAAACAAAGAATGAGCAGTACAAAAGAAAAAATATCCAATGTGCAGCTCAAAAACAATCCATTTCTTTCATTGAATAATTAATGAAACAAAAATATTTTTTAAAAGGTGTCAAATCATGTTTAAAAGTTATTAAAAACCAAAAATCAATAAGTTTTAACAGAATCTTCTCAGATGTTGACTGATATATTGCTTTCATCTCAGTTTATCACACTTTGTGTTGAAATGGATCAAAAAAGATCATTTTCATTATAAATTTACTATACTTTTATTATATGAAGGATGTTTTTTTTTTTTTAAATTTTATTTAGCATCAAATTATCAGCAGTATATATTTTTGACTACTCGTTGTAAAAATTGCCCTGATTATACGCTGCTTTCTTTTACTTAAAAAAAGGTCTTGCGAACAATACGACGCTGAAAATTATTTTTAGGAAATTGCAGTACATTTTAAGGAATTATGCGACTCCAATCAACCAATCCTATAATTTAAGCTGCGGTGGGCTCATTGGTGGTAGTGGTAGAGTCATGTAAAAGGGAGCAGTATTTCATTCATTATGTATTACCTATTACTAGCTTTTGGAATACTTTCAAAAGCAAGATATCATTCTGGATTTTAAGAAAATCTGCAGAAGGAAAATCAAACTCTGTAATTGCAGTTTTTGTTCTTAATCAAAAATTTCTTTATCTGAAGTGAAATTTCAAAAACCTCTGTGAATAATTAAATAAAAAAAACTCAGAATGAGTTAGAATGGAGCATTTATAATTCCCATATAATTCAGATGTACTATGATAATTCCCTGTAGCTTAATTTAATATAGTTTTTTCATCTTAGGGATCAAATAGATGTAAATATAAATAGTATCAATATTCTTTGTGACACTTTACTAAAAATGTAGAAACAAGAAAGGCTATAAAAATTTAAAATTTTATTAATAAAATTCAAATTTTTAATTTCATTTATGACAAATGCTCAAACAATATAGAATTCTCAAAGGAAAAAATTGCTATTGTTATATTTAATAGTTCCAGAGCAAAAATAATATTTTTAATTCAAAATGCAAGTTATCATATGTTCATATCATGAAAACCATTATCCAACAAGTATTAAAAAATAAGACAAATATTTAAAGGTCCCTTAAATCACAATAACAATAAACTTCAACTGTTACAATGTTAACTATTTCTTTATTGAAACAAATCCAGGAAGTCAATTTCTATAATACTTGCTATATAAACACCATTCAAATCTTTTATGCATAATCATCCACTGTCATTATTTTAAAATTATATACAAAATGGAGACTGTTTTTAATTTCCAATAAACAAAACAACACTCATTTTCTATTGCCTATCAAATTCAATTTTCGTAAAATTGGTAACTCAAATAATTAGCTTGCACATTTTAAACGATGATGTCACAGGTGATTTAATCACAGCAATATAACCAAATTATTTATTGAAGACGATAAATGAATCTCTAGTAAAAACTATAAGTTAGAAACATTGGCAGATTTCAAATTTGTAGTGATTTATTTAAACAATATCACTAACACAAAAATCTTAGATATCAATTTTTCTATACCATAATTTTGGAAAATTTTAATTCAAGAATTAAAACTCTTTAAAATTGAAAAATCTAACTGAATTATTCTGAATTCTTGTCTAAAACTGTCATTTTAGGAAATTTCTTTTTTAAAATTTTCAAAACACAGATATCTGTCTTTTAAATAAATAGCCCTTTTTCAACATTAAACTTTACTTTTGTTTTAAAGTTAATTTTGAAGCAACTTAAAGCATGTCATTGTTATTTTGAAACACATAAAAGAAAAATATATTTGCCCTGTCACTTACTGGAATATCATACATTTCAATTTATGTACCATATTTTCCTGTGCAAAATCCACTGCAGCATATTATTCAAAAGGTCTTTTCTCAAATGAAAAAGAACTGCATAATTCAGGGCAATTATTTCATCAAAAATCAAAAGCATGTACTGCTGATAATGTGCTGCCACATAAAAAATACAAACACAATATATGATTAAAAATATAATAAGATGTATAAAAAAATTAGTTCTGGTTAAATACTATTTGGATTTATCTCATTATCAAGTGTGATAAACTAATTTGAACACCTTTCGAGGAAATAAATTTGCTCTTGAACATAATTGGACAAAACCGGTTATAAAAAAAATCCATCAGTAGAGTTGTGAAATCTTTCACCACAGTCTTTTATTTATTTTACAAACTTAAACAGAATTTCTTTCAAAACTTTATTGTGAGCTTTTTATGATGCAAAATGTTTTTAACAGATAGTTTGTGGTTTTATATAATAGGCACAGCGAAATCTGTAACTTTTTTAATACCTAACCTGCAGATTAAATATAGGAAAATGCAAAAAATAAAAAGTAACTATTTTAAGTTTAAAATTAATTAAATGTATATAAATTAATTACACAGAATGAAAAGATATTTTTAACAAAGAATACTTCTTACTAACTTATTTAGAACAAAAAAGAAAATTTCCTTTACCTCAGCAAATTCTAATAAAGTAGAACATGAATCCTGCATTTGGTAATCTTGCCCATCATCAGGAGATGAATCAGAATGAGACTGAAACTCACCATTAATTAAATATCTTTTCTTAGGAGGCTTAGAAATGTTTTCTACTCCTTTGTAAGCCATTGATGAGTTATACAATGTAGTATTTTCTGCACTCACAGAAAGTTGCCCTGAAGTAGAGGTATTTATCAAAGAACTTAGGCCTCCCAATTGTTCATCATCTATTTAAATATAAAAAATATATAGCCAAATACTCATCAAATTATTCAAATTATTTTTCAAAACGGTCTCAGTAATAAAATTTAAAAACTGGAAATAAGCTAGAAACTCAAATCTGAAATAAAGCAAAGTTAGCTATCTTAATATTTTAATCACGAAAAACTAATTGTTTCATTAAACAATTATAACTGTATTTTTACTCAAAAAATCAGACATGATTAAAAAACATGGATCTGCTGAACAATTCATTAAATTCTTCAAGAAAAAGTATAAAGAATTTTCTGTTAAATATGGCACAGTTTGTTGCCTAAACAATACCAAGAGTATTACATCTGCAAACCTTATTAAAGTGTTTCAAATAGAGAATAAGTTTAATGTTTCTGATGGTAAAAATAGTCAAATTAAAAAAATGACCAAGACAAATATAGCTCAATTAAAATATATCAGCATTGAGACAGAAAATACTTAAAAGTAACATAATATTTGAATATTTTAATCCTGAGGTCAAAGCGACTTTTTTATTTAATTGGTAGTTCAAATAAAATTAAATGTACCATTTTCATAAATTATTAAAAAATTTTATATATAATTCAAAATATTTCACTATAAATACTTTTTGTTTACTTACTAATTTAGAACCAATATTATCTACATCGCAAAATTTTGTTTCCCCTGTGGTTTTCATTTATTACAAAATCTTAAAAATTTATATTATTTATGCAATCAAATCAAAACATAAGAAACTGAAATGCCTTATAAGAGAATTTGACTTTCCTTAATACAAAAAGAATAACACATTTTAAGTGTCTTTCACCAAATGTTTTAAAATTTATTTCAAAGAAGATTAACAAATTAACCAAAAAATAAAATCTAACATAATATTACATTAAAAACTAAACTAAATTTTAATAAACAACATACAAAACTTTTCTTAATATGTTAAAGTTTTTCTACATAAAAGTATTGTTAAGTGATGAATGAAAGTAAATTGATAAGAAAAAGTCTACTTCATAAAATTGCAAATTAATGATAAAAAAATAAAAAAATGGCATGAATAATTTTTTTAAAGACCAAAGGTCATAGAACCATAAGGTTAGTTTCAAAAAAGTAAATTAGTTAAACCTTTTTGTGAAATAATGATACAAAATTAAATAATTATTTTAAATTTTCAGCATAAAAATATTGTTTTCTTACTTGATAAAAACAGTTAAATAAATTTACTGATACTTGAAACTATCATCATTAAAATAATTTTAAAGAATGTATAAATGTTAATTTGCATGATAGTGAATTCCTGTAAATGCCATTTACAGAATGCTTATAAAATTTACTTTTACTGAATACCAATAAGTAGGATTATCTTGTTCAGATGACAAAATGATTCTTGAAAGCATATTTTTCCATGAATAAATAAATATATTTTTGTTGCTAAACATGGGTTGTGGGTGAAATTTAACCGATTACAAAATTATTCCAATTAAGAGAGAAATTATTTAAATAAAAAAATTATGCAGCAATTGTAAATTAAAAGCTGCCAAATGAGAGAAATGACTTGCCATTGCATTAACTTCAACTTGCATTAACAAGGCAATTTTAACCGAATTCTTATAAGTGCATTGCTTTTTACATGACAATTAAGCAGACTTCTTGTATAAAATATCCATAAAATAGTTTTTAACACACATTTATAAACACCAATAGATTTCGATTATTACACTCTAAAGATAAAAAATTTTAAAACAAATGCTGAATTCTGAGTAAATATATCAGAATGATATATTATCTCGAAAATATTAATGAAAATATCTAAATTACTCCATAGTTATTGAAATAAGTTTTATGTTTAAAAAACAGATTTCAAATATCTCTGACTTGTGGCAAATATATTCGCTAATTTACATCAATGTTAATGATGATTTGTGTTGTTTAATTTTTATTTCTGTAGATTTGTCATAATTATTACTTCCATAATTACTTTATTATACATCTAATACAATGGTCAGACGTATAAATATTGTTATTGTTGTCAGTGGTAATTTTTTAGAGTAATGATGACTCAGGATTTATGCTTTCATATTTCTAGAAAATTTAATTAGTTATTTCCAATACATTTATCCAAAAAATATTTATTTATTTGTGATTGTGTGGTGTGTAATAATTAGAATGACTAGCAGAATGAAGCAATGTTTTCTACTTTTTTATATTAAATCAACAGTAATTTAAAAGGTATTTTAGAATATTTTTCATATTTTTAAATATACATCATTATTTTGAAAGTATCAATGTTACTTTATTATGTACTAATCCTAAAAAATTAACACACTTCAATTTTTCTAGATTTTCAATAGTTTTTAAATCATGTTGAATAATTCTTTAACTAAACTTATATTTTTGCATGTTTTCATTTAACTGATTAGTTTATTCCATAGTATGTTTAGTACACATGAATCTAATTAGTACATGTGTACAAAAAACGTGTGTGTGTGTGTTACACGTGAATTCAACAGTTTATGGTTTCATTAGAAACATATAAATCTAAGGATGGAATCAAACTTATTATGCAACCAAAAACCACAGCAAAAGCTATTTTATTTGTCTGCCACTGCAATTTTCTTTTCATTTAACTGAAAATCCATTTGTAGTAATCTTTAAAATATATACATAATTATTTTTATTCTGTAGACTTTTGTGTCATTACTATGTTGTTCTACTGTCATACTAGAATTTTAAGAAAGCCAGCAGAATATTTATTTCAGGCCATTTAAAATTTATCAAATGAATACACAAAAATATACACTTAAGTAACTTTTTTAATTCCATTCATACATACATAATGGTGCAAGCAAACCTCCAACTGTACATAAGGTTAACAGGTTTGGAATACTCACCTGTCACCAAGGAAATTGTAAGTTTGAAAGATGTACAGGTGGCACGGTCACACTTGAGTTGGAATCCTTCTCTCCACACGTCTACACCATACCAGTAGTACTAAATTCCATAAAAGAATCAATCCCAAAAATTTTAAGCAGAAACAGCGCTTTCCAGCATTTTTAAAGTAATTTATCCGCAAGTTAAAAGCTGACACCGAAAATATAATCTCAAGGAAAACTGTTTTTCTGTTATTTTTTATACAATGCTTATAAAGTAGATATATTTGTATAAACAATAGTTTTTTGAATTTCTATTATTAAATGCTTGCATTTAAAATTTATTCCAACTGTCTTTGTATTTTGAATCATTTATTAGTTTTCACTTGTTATCTCCAGATGAAAAATGTTTTATTTCTTAAAAGAACCTAAGAATTTTGAAGTTACTCACCCACTAACTTCCCAAGTGTTATACCACAATTTTCAGAACTTGTAGAATTCTTTTCACTTGGTTGTGTAGTTCTATTTGATGGTCGTGTAACTAATGTTCTAGCAGGTGGGGTAGGCAGTTTATACCATTTGAAATCAGGGTGTGCTTTCATAAATGCCTCTTTATACTAAAAGATAATGAACAATTAGCAAACAAAAATAATTTTAATGATGTTCTAAGATTCAAAATCATTTTATGCTGGATTAATATGGGAATTTTTTTTTATTATCAAACATTAATGAATAATTAAAAAATTTAAAGTTTTATAATGAATGCAAATTTAGAATACTTTTTTCCTTTCCAGCCCTGCTGTTCTATTAGATTACATTTAAGTCAAAATAAAATCTATATGCTAAAAGAATACAATATTGTGATATTTTATGAAACTTCTTGACACTGTAAATATAAATAATATGTACTGTTAAAGGGATTTATTTTTATTTGAGTTTTGAAGGAAGATTTTGCAAAGGTTAAAACTAATGTATCATTTGTGTCACTATGACCAATGCAAAGAATCATTTTTACTTATACATATCGACTGTTGTTAGGAATAATTCAAAAGAAAAAAATAACAATTATCCCTTATTTATTGGGTTTTTTTTAAAACTTGTTTTATTGATGATTGTTTAGTCACACGAGAAGAGTACAAGGTAAAAAACAGTTGATATGATTGATAGAGTTTATTTCTTGGAGTATAACAGTCATTTTTTGTAGACAAGGAATAATTAAACTGAGATTTTCATTTTAAAAATGATTTCGAACCACAACAAACATCCAAACCCAAAGTGGGATTTGAATCTATAAACTATTAAACCAAAGGCAAGAGTGCTAACCATTTAGCTAATAGTTCTATGATTGATTGGAAGACAAACTATTTGGTCTTAATTGCAACATAATTTTTTTCTATTGTGTTTCTGTTCTTGATACACTGCAAGAGTTGTGCCTGTGAAAATAAGAGGAAAAAATGGTAAATTGCATAAATCAGTGCTACGCTGATATTGTTTAACTAATAGAAGTCCTGACAATGAAGTACCTGAGTATAAAAATCATATAAATGATGAAACTTAGAGTGAAAGTTCTGACAAGAATTTTGACACCGATACTCAACAAACAACTATATAGAAAGTATTCAACCAAAACATTATGAAATAAAGTGGAAGTTAGATAGGTGGCCACATTCTTTAATTAACAACTGCTAATATCATAAAAACGGTGGTAGGAGCCATAAGATGTGTAGCAACATGAAAAACAAATGTAAAAAGAGCACTTGAGGTAATATTCAATTCTACAATTTAAAAATGACTAATATTGAAAAAGAAAAGCAGTATCGAAAAAATCTGAAGTATGCTTTTATTGGATTATTATCATAAATACGATTTAAAATTTCAGAAATATATTTTGTGTGATGATCTCTTTCAAAACTTCTTGCATCATTTTGAGTTATTTATTTTGATAATAAAACTTCTTGCTGAGAAAGAAGAAATTTGGATAGATTAGCTTCACCAAAAAATATCTGGGAAAAGTGGACAGAAATTCTATCAAAATTATAATTTGAATGAAAATGTTGCTGTAGATGAACAATTAGAAATATTTTGTGGCCAATGTTCTTTCAAATATTTTATATCAAGTAAACCATCTAAATATGGGATAAAATATGCATTTTTTAACAATATTTAAGTGAATTCAGAAAAGGGGATGTAATCATTGAATTCAACACTATTCAATAAAGTGTCTGCCACATTTCTGGAATCATGCACATACCTGATGTCACAGAAGAATTGTGATATCAAATCAATGGTCAAATAAATTTGAAATTTTTGCCTTATAACATGAATTTATTATTTTACTTATTTATTTTATTTATTATTATTATTATTTTTTTTTTTTTTGGTATTGCCAAATACATAGAAAAATGTTCCTCATAATAAGAAGACCATTTTTGTGACTGCTATTTAATTTCATAGAATAAAAGGTAATTGGTTCCCATTCTTTCTTAAATACCTACATCAATGTGATTCACCGACGGCAATATTAGAAACATCAACCCATAGATTTAGGAGTGCAAAAGGTATTAAGTGACTTAAAAGCTATTTGCAGTTGCTTAAGAGTTTTTTCTATGTTTTTGGTATAGAAAAAATTTCTCGTTCCATTTCACTTGCTCAGATCATTGAGCATTACATTGAGAATTCCATATTCTTATGTTTTTTTTTTTTTAATACACTTAAGAATACAGTATATAAAACATTCTTTGGAATAAATTCGCAATAAAAGTCAAAAATCTCTAAAAAAATTCACAGTTGTGTTAATGTACTCAGTTGAGGAAAATTAACAATGTATTTCACTATATTGGGAATGGATACAACACTGATTTTTAGAAGTTTAAAACCTAAAAAATTCAAAGCAATATTTCCTAAAAAATGCAATTTATAAAACTGATCTAAAACCATATTTAAAAAATAAAGTTTTGGGATTTTTTGAAAGTTCACTTTGACTTTTGAAGCAATTAAGATGTCATCCACAAAAGCTAAAAATTCAAATAAATCTTTTATGACCTCATCTATGAACCACTGGAATAATGGATTAGTACGAATAGAATCTCAATACTTTCAAATAATCCAAATGGTGTATATTTAGTACATGGAATCAGTTACTGTTTTTCTGGTTTGAGCATTCAAACAATGGTAATCTCTCAGGGGCTTCCACTCAAGTGATAAATTTTTGAGCACAGTCAGCATGTCCTTCTACTTTTGATCCATCAGTACAAGTAGGGTAAAAATCATGGAATTGGTTACAATGAAAGTCATAAATTTGTTTAAAAACAGTGGGAGTAATATTTTTTTCACTAAGCAAAGCTAAGTCATTAAAACAGCATAATTGCAGTAAATCCCATGGAGAAATATTGAAATGGTTAACAATCTCAATTGGGGTCATACGACTATTGGCTTTCCCTAAAAGATGAATCCCAGCACAAAAGGAAAGGGTTTAGAAAGGATAAGCACTGTGTAAGTGACAAACAATCTAAGGATATTAAGTCTCTTTAAAGAAGGATTAACACAAGAGATTTTAGTAGGTGGTTCAGAGCAGAAAAACTCCTAAAATAGTAATTAAGAGAAAGTTGCATGCTGCTTGGATTCAAAAGAGGTATGTTGCAATCAATATAGAAGCTGCTGATGGGTGAGTTGAAAAATGCTCCACTGCAGATATGAAGTGCTGTATGTTGAACAAGATTCAACTATTTTAGTGCAGACTTTGAAGCAGAATCATTAGTTACACTGCTATAATGAATACACAGGACATTATAACTGATATATTCTATATAATGAGGTTTTATCAGCATCCCAAGAAGTATTGGAAAGATTTTTCAAATTCACTGCAAAAACATAATGTATGCAGAAAGAAAACAAGTCTCATCAAAGTTTATTCCGAGGTATCATATCTTGTTAACAATAGGATTAGAAACATGGTGGCAGATATTGCGATCAGGATAAGGCCTCAATTTATAAAAAAGAATATGAAACTGAGTTATTTCATCATTATTCAGGAGACAGAGACAATTATCAGTAATCAACTGCATTATCTGCCTGCCTCGAGAATTAGCATTCATATTTACCCACAGTCCTGTGACCTATAAAATTACAGATAAGAATGTAAAGAACAAGAAACTGATTCATAAATTCATTTAAATCATCTTGAGGAATGACAATTTGAAAAAGTAAATAAATACAGCAGACAGTAATTAGAGCAGTATTATGTATCCTAACAACCACAACTTGAAATGAAGAAACTGATCCAAAAATTTATTGAAATCGCCTTCAGAAATGACAGTAAAAGGCAGTAAATATATACAACAGACAGTAATTAGAGCAGTAATGTGTATCCTAATCATTACAGCATGCAGTAAATGCTGTGTTGAGGTAGTTATTTGAAACAAGAATACAAACCCCAGCAGGCACAGCATCCTCAGGTTTGTCCATCCAATAAGATATGAAACCTTGAATTGAGAATGAGATTTAATGTTGGTTAATTGCAGAGCAAAACAAGCAGGAGAAAAGCATTTTATCATGCCTTTAATATCAGGTGCATGCTCATGGAAAGTATGGCAGCACCAAGAGAAGAAAACTGTCATTATGAAGAGACCTCATGTCAATGATGATATTGGTTTATGCCAATCATTTCTAAATTAATATCCACATTTGAATCCATGTTGCTATGGTTACTTACAGGAATGTGGTCTTAAAAGTAGTACTGTCTGATTAATCTTTGACATTTTACCTAGTATCAGTCAGTTGATTTTCATAGCTTTATAGAGATTTACTTATCAATAGTGAGTTGCTCCAAGCTTTCTTTGTTTCTCAAGTGTAGATACAATTGTAAAAGATGAAATAGTCTGAATAGCAGATGATAGACTTTTTCACTACATGCCCAGACTGTTTTTTAAATAATATTTTAAACATCTTGAATTTGTATTTTAGACTCTTCATTGGAAATGTTTTTCATTGTTTTTATCACTCAAATTTCTTTTTCACACTGCCATAGAGGGTAAGTCTTAGAAGGTGCAGAATTTCTTTTGCAATTCATGCCAGTGGCTTAGACCTACAGTTAATTTCTTGATGTACCATGCTTGAACATTGAGTACATGTAGCATTTGATTTGCAGTGTATTTTTGAATGGCCAAATTTATCACAGTTGAAGCACCATATGAGGTTTGGAGTGTAAGGTCTTACAGGGCAATTAATATAACCTGCTTTTATAGAATATGGAAGATTGGAATAGTCAAAGGCTAATATTAAGTTTTCAATAGGAATTATTTCTTTTCCATAATGGATGGTAATTAGGCAAACAGCACAAACTCTTTGTTCTCTAAATTCTTTAAAATTCAAGAACAAGTCAAAGGTCTATCATTGAAATAACTCCATGGCTTTGATTCAAAAATTTATGGCATAAAGCTACAACAGGAATCTGCCAATGTGCCAAAGAGTTTCTGATCATAAGAACATTGGATCTTAATATTTTTTACCTAAGTATATAATCCAGCTTCAGTTTTAATGCTTCAGCATTCAGAAAGGAAACATAAACTTTACGATAATTTCACAGCTTTTTGATCACTATAAGCTTTGAGAAAGTGTCAGAAAGTGCAGGTAAATTTAACAATTTAAGGCCCTTTTCATGACTAGAATTCTTCAGATCGATGAAAAAGGAGAGTAATGGTCTCAACGGGTTCCTGCTCATCATAGATCCCAAGGGTAGGCAGTTAACGGATCTGAAGATAACCAGCCTCATCATTTAACTTAGAGGTACCACAAGGATATAGTTCTACATGTTGAAAAGAGGATCTAGTAAACAAATCTACATAAACCAAAAATGCAGGACTAGATCTACAGCACCATGCTTGGGAAAAGTCACTCCCAACATAAAATTAGTTAATTCACTGAGAATGGTGTTCTCCCCAGATACCTATTTACAAACAAGTTTTGGCAAAAGTAAATGCAGAGTACCTAAGAACCCCAATTTCTGCTTTATGGAATGCCACACAGAGCAAACATACAGTGTGAAATCAGTGGGAACAAAGTACATGAAAACAAATGGTGGAAGCCACTGAATAGTAACCAGACCACTAGCAAACAAGTAGACTTGATCTCAATAACAACAAAGAAAATGGAAGAAAAGGTAGGAAGATGAAAATAATAAAAAGAAAGAAGTAAGAAGGTCAATGGAGTACCTTCAGATTTCAGCACCCATTTGTTTACTTAAAGATAAACCCCTGAGGGGCATAATCAAACTAAATAAAAAAACAATGGGAACAGGTATGCAACCTTGAAAAAGTTGCTCTAATTACATCTTGATCGCAAAGTTTTTTCTAAAAAGTATATTACACCCCACACATAAAAGTTCTCATTTCTTCTTTATAATTAACACATATGCAGCATATATTTCACTAGTTGCAGTGAGATAAGTCTGTAACTATACACTGCACAGCTAAGCCATGTAACTTAGCAGTACTGGAATAAATTTGAGATCACATAATTAGTCGATGGCAATGTTCCCATAAACACCTGAGACTAATATAATATTACATTTTTAGTTATTATGACACTGAAAAAAATTATGTCAATTACTAAAGAAAAAACAGGAAACATTATAACTTTTTAAAAAATATCACCCACTATCTTCATTTCTTAATGGAAACATCTAAGTTTAATGGGAGCTTTATAGGAATCTAAAAAACATTGTAAATAAAGAATTCAAGGAAATTTAGAAAGTCTGCATTCCCTGTGTAAATTTATATGCAGTTTTTTCTGAGTAATATTAAATTATATAAATCTAAAGTGAAGTAATGATAATTATGAGTATTAAAATATTTTTACAATTATTAATAAAGGTGATTCATCTTTCACGACAGTTTAAGCAAAAAACTCAAACAATTAAGTCTTGATATTTTTTGTCTTTACTTTTATTCAACCAGCATAAATAGCTAAACTCAGTGGAATGAAAAAAATCTATAATATTGAATTTCTTTTTTTCTCTAAGCCCTTAATTTCCTTAATTGCCCTTCTTTTCCCTTAATTTTATAAAGGAATTAATTACCCTAAAAATAAGATGTAAAGTTTGAGGAAGAAGAAACTAAAACAGTAAACTCTATTTTTTAATCATCAGATAAATTCTCTTAACCACATAGAGAATATAGATCTCATATTTATTAAATTCTGAAATAATCGAAGATAAGACATCTTAAGTTTATATTTCCAGCTATATTTTAACTTAATAAATATACAACTAATGCAAGGATCTGCATTGAAAGTTAATGTGTAATTTAGGAAATTTTCAAATACATAGAGAATAATTTGCTATCTATGCAAAACATTAAGCATGCTAGAGATAAGAACAAATCATAATAAATCTACTTTATTATACAATAAATTTAACATACTACAATAAGAGAAGTTATTAGTCAAAAATTAAATTAAAATATATTAAATGCACATCTAGAAGACCAAAAAAAAATTAATTCATAATTAATAATTGCATTTTACACATATCAAAATATGATATTTTACATCTTTCAAAATTAAAATATTTAATTTTTTTCAAACTCTCAAAATTCAATTCATTAATTGCCCTAAAAAACAATTTAAACTAACAAGAATAACGTTACCACTATCAAAGGTAGGTCATTAACCTTGTAAAACAACCTGTTTTGCCAGGGCAGTATAAGATGCTTTTTCGGATGGATCCAAGTTTGCCCACCATTCTCCTAAGATCTTAGTGATACTGCGATTTTCCAAATGAGGATACTTCTCTCTAACAATATCTCGATGACGTTTACAAAAAATAAAAAATGCATTCATAGGTCTTCTCACACCAGATAAATTCTCTTCATTGGCAAAATCTTGCTCATTTTCTGATGTGTTATCCTAAAAAACAAGAAATTTTGTAAACTAAAAAAAAAAAAAAAAAAAAAAAAAAAAACACATAGATATTTACAAAATAATTATGCATGAACATATCGATGTCTTAGCTAATGTAACCGATCATCTCAAAAATGAAAAAAATCTTCAAGAGTTGTAACGCTTGATTAAACAGTAGAAGCTTGTTTTTACGAATTCATAGGGACCGGTGAAAAAGCTTGTAAAATAAAAAATAATGCATTAGATTACTAAGGTCTGACATTTTTTTTTACCAAACTACTTTTTCTTCATAAATAAAATACTATTAAAAAAACTATAAAAACACATGCAAAATAAAATTTATACTTAAAAAATCAGCATTTAAAAATATAAGTTTTACATGTTTTAAAGTATAAAAGTATTTTACTGTTTTTTCTCTCAAAAAAGTACTTTAGTTCTGCTAGCCATTCAGATTCTTGTTTTTCAGACAAATAGTAATCTTTGCACTATACCATTTTCTTTTAGTTTAATATCTGAAAGCTCTTTCATTCTCATTCATGAATAATTCGTCAATAATTTCATCATATGATATTTCTTTATTATAACTCACATGTGAGCCTACATTTTCAAAAAATCTTTAAAAGAAATTCCAGGCAATAAAGAAGCTAATCGTTGAAGTTCATGCACAAGAGACTAACCTTCACACAAGTCATCAGATAAATCACCTTGTTTTTCTTCAGTAAGAGTGGATTCTTAAATAAAACCTGAAGGTTGAAATGCGCTTGATATTCTTTCCTTCATCATCATTCCATGCATTAATTGACCAATACATTGTTCCTAGAAGGTAAATTTCATAAGGCTGCTCCAACTTCAAACCCATAATCACTCCTTGCAAAAGTACTCCATGATATTTGTTCCTGCAGCTGTTGATTATACACCAATCTGGGCTGTAAGACAAAAACTGCATTAGATGGGAGGAACTCCACGTGAACCGATTCAAGATTTGAAGCTTCAACGTGAGCAGTGCAGTAATACACAATTAGAAGAGCATAATAAATTTAGGATAACAATATCGATCTAAGCCTCTCAGAAAATTTTCATAAATGCTTCCAATCATTCAAGCTTTATGTTGGTATAATATACAGTTTTGGTAGTCAATGATTATTTCTGAATATTAGATATTTTCCTATGAAAAGCACAAGAAATTTATCTGTTCTATTCATGTTGGCTGCAAGCAACACAGTAATTCTTTGAGTCACTTTTTATTTTCCTCACATTTATGGCCTTTAAAGCTAAGTGTTCTTTTGGGTCAGAGCTTAAAAATCAAAACTGTCTCATCTGTGTTAAAACATCCTTTGGTTTGTATTCGAAATGTAGAGATTTCAGTACTACTTCCTTAAATTCAAATTCCAAAACTTTATTCACAATTTCTCTTTCACCAAACAATTTTCTTATGCTCATTGTCTGGTTTTAAATTTTTGGAGCTAACAGTCTAATGTTCAGCTTCATAATGAAACAACTGGATAACCATATGTAACTTTAACGATACTACTTTCACTATATATAAATATGTTCCTTTCTCTTTGCCAAGGAAGCAAAACTTTCCAATTCAGAATGCTTTGTTTCTCAGCAATATTTTAAAAAGAGAGCACTTTAGCTGGCACTATTTACTTTTTCAAAGAATTTTAAAGTTGATAAGAGATTATACTTTAAAGTTCCACATCTTCTGGCAACTTTTGTCTTCAATATTTTTCTATCTACTTCATTTAGAATTTTCTTTTTCACTTCCCTCCTGAGAAACAAAGCTTCATAAATTAAGATGTTCAAATGAAATGACATCAACTACAGAATAACTAAGTTCAAACTTTTATCAAGTTTCTTCCCCTTTTTAATGTTCTTCCTTACGGAGAGTTTGTTCATCCTTTCTATATTCTTACATCCATTAGAAAGCTAAGTCAACTTAACAGTTCTTACCCATCAAATGTCTATTCCCACAATGCCTGAAAACCCTGCACGTTGCATGGGTATTCAAGAATAAATCAAGTTCTCAGGCGTTATATATATAGAAAAAATCAAATAAATAAATTATCAGATCATAAAAAACGAAAAAAAAAATACTTGTCGAAAACAAATATTCACAAAAGAATTAATTAAAAAATAAAATGAAAGATTTTTCAAAATTTTACTTCATAAATGGGAATTATAATTATCATTATATACATCATTATCAGGAAAATAGCCATTAATTAATAAAAATGTGAGTGTTAGTAAATAACGTTTGTAAAAACGAATGTCTACTATATACGTAAATAAAAATAGATTTTTATAATTTTTTTATCTATAAGTTTAGTTTTCCTTTTTAGTTTTGAAATGTCATTTTTTAACTTGCATGCAAGTTTTAAATAGTTTTTAACAAGGCTATCTTAAAACTTCTTTTATTTCTTAATATAAAACATGTATTAAAATAAGAAAAGGAAGCATTTTAAAAACTTTCAATGTGCAGATAATTAAAATAAATTTTCAAAAAGAATATTAAAAATATATTCTTTTCCCTTCATATTAAAACCTGTCAACTTTGGAGGAAAAAATTCAGTAGATTCTACTGATTTTGAGGGAAAAAATCAGACATTATAAACAATATTTTTGTTTGAAACAATAGAACTGTTAAAAGACACAATTTTGCTCTTTAGATTATACATTTTGATGATGATCTATGATAAAAATATTTTGTGTTAATCTTAATTTTTTTTAATAAAATATTCATCAAAGTTATGAAGAAAATATGAAATATAAAAGACTATACTACATGTAAAAAATAAACATCAACATTTATGTCCTCTGTTATCTATCTTATTGAGCAACTTTTACAATATTAGGGCAATTTATCAGTATTAAACTGAAATTACATAGAAATATAAAAAAATAAAAACATAATCATAAAAACCAAATTTAATTCACTGACAAATACTTTGTTTGATAGAAATATTTTCTAAATTAAATTACTAATTAGTATTATTCCTCACAATTAACCTGCTTAAATAAACAAGCACCTGGTGTCTGCTATGAATATTAACTATATGACTGCCCACTTGTAGGACTCAAGGTGACCTAGTCGTTTCAGTGCCATCCTTCCAACGGTAGTCTTGACACTCAGAGGAAAATATTTAAAAAGAAAGAATATATATTATCAATGTAATAATGCAGCATCTGTTGACTAATTAAACGCCTAAAACAACTGGATAGACTTTTCCAGCAAAATTTCGGTTGTTTTTAAGTTTTTCACTGAAATTACCTACAAACTACAAAGCTATTACAGAAGCCCTGAATGCAGAAGAGGTTCGTCTTCAGTTAAGAGAAAAAGACTCTCTAACACAGGCTAGTGCAGTAACATCTGTGAAGAAATAAATTCCCTGTTTTGGTTGTCAGCAGCCTGGGCATTATAGAAATCCATGTCCTCTTAAAGTACAATCACTGAAAGTATCCAGATGTTTTAGACCAAAATACAGGAGCCATTCCAGAAGCTCTAGTCCAGAATGTAGGAGCCAACCCAGACGTTTCAATTCAGAGTACAAAGGTCCATACAGAGAGCCCAGATCTGACTTTGTGACAGAAAGGAACCAATCATGCAGTTCAAATTCCACTTATCAAAATCAACCTTGTTTCTCCCGGTGTAAGAACAAGCATAAACGTAATATTGTATTTAGAAACACCACTTCGACAAATAAAGATGGACATTTGCCATGTAAGTCAAACTTTTCCATTACAAGTTTATTTAATCAAACTAAAGAAAGAGTGAATTGGGTTATTGACACAGCAGCTTCACATCACTTTTGTAAAGAAAGATACCTTTTCATTAGTTTTGTATCTTTAATCAATGAAAAAATATCAGTTGCCATTGACAGTGTTGACTTTACTAATGAGGGAAAAGGAACTGTTAAATTATTGTTTGGTTTACAAAAGTATACATTAAATGATGTAATGTACTCTCCAAAGTTAGGGAGAAATCTTATTTCAGGTCCAAAACTAGATATTCGGAGTTTTGTGTATCATGGTGGTAACGTGCAGCGAAAGTCTCAGAAAAGGGGGTAAAATGGTTTTTAAGGCCATATTAAAAAAAAAGTATTTACCAAGTTTCACCCCATATGTTTAAAACTGACAAAAATGTTTCATTTACAACTAACTTAAAAAACAGCAAAGCTCTTGAACCATGGCATAGACGCTTTAAACATATCAGCACGTCCACTATTTCACATACCAGTAGGAAAGGGGGAGTGATTAGTTTACCACTGTTAAGTAATAAAACAGTCTTTTGCGAACCATGTAAAATTAGTACACATCAAAGAGTTTCATTTAAGTCTTTGTGAGAAGTGAGATCCAAGGCTCCATTAGAGCTGTTATATGCTGATGTTTGGGGTCTTCAATCTATCATAGGAAGAATGGGAAAAATATATTTTATTACCATAGTTGATGATTATTCATGTAAAGTTTCATTATTTCCTATGTCTGAGAAATCTGAGGTTTTTCGCATACTTAAATCCTATATTTCCAGAGTAGAAAATATTTTAAATAAAAAGGTTAAAGCAGTTAGATCAGATAATGGGACAGAATTTGTGAATAGACAGATGCAAAAATATTTCGCTGAAAAAGGGATTGCTCATGAATTATCAGATATATTCACCCCAGAACAAAACGGTGTTAGTGAAAGATATAACCAAACTGTCACAAGTGGTGCTAAGGCAGTTCTGCAGGAATCTGGTCTTCATAAGTGTTTTTGGTCTGAAGACATGTATATTTTACATATACTTGGAATAGGGTTTGCCACAATAAGCTAAACAAGAGGCCTTGCGAATTTTTCTCAGGGTCCAGACCCTCAGTCAAACACTTAAAGCCTTTTGGTACTGTAGCATATATAGGGGTACCCCAACAACATAGAAAAAAGCTAGATATCAGAGCCTGAAAAGGTTTCCTCATTGGTTACACATTCTGTAAAAAAGGATACCGGATTTGGATGCCTGAAACAAACAAAATAATTGAAACTATTAATGTTTCTTTTAATGAGAAAGTTGTGTACAAGGACACTTTAAGTGGAGCAGTGCTGGGCCCTAATAACAGGATTTTGATGGTCTCTAATGAGAATGAAGTGGCACGTGATGATGATGCCGATAATATCGGATACCACATTGTACCTCGTGATTCTGAAAGCAACGACAATGTTTTAGAAATCTCTATCGATGATATTCCTAGCCCTATATCAGAACCTAAATTAGTAAACTGGGAAAGAAAGGCTGTTCAGAGGAAAGATAGATCGTGTACAGATGTCTATTATTATGAAGAAGGCAAGAAGGAAAAGTTAAGATCCCTGAATGATGTTGCAAAATACTGCAATAATAATATTGTTTTCAATTCTAACTTATTTGATTTTAAAGGAACAAATCAGACAGAAGGTCTTGTTTTAAGCAGTCATGATGCAATTTCAACAGATGATAAAGATAATGGGACCATCAATAATCTTAGCATATCCAGCTGACTAGATCACATTCCTATACCCAAGACTAATAAGCAGGCAATTGCAATAGAATATAAGGATGAATAGCTAAATACTATGAAAGAAAAACTCTGTACCATGAAAAACCGGATAGTGTGGCATTTGGAAGACTTACCAGGAAATACTACACCTATTGGATGTAGGTAGGTATTCACCGTAAAAAGAGATGGTACAGGAAAAACTGTAAGATTTAAATCTTGACTAGTAGCACAGGGTTATAAACAGGAGAAGGGTATCTCATATGATGAAGCTTTTTCCCCTGTGGTCAACTTTAGTTTAATCAGATTTTTCTTTGTGTTACTCGTATCATGTAAAGGTTGGTACCACCTTCAATATGATATAACAGGAGCTTACCTTTTTGCCCCTTTGGAAGAGCGAATTTATATGACACAACCTCCAGGTGTTGAAGAAACTAGTCAAAAGAGAAAATTTCCGTTTAGATCGAGCTATATATGGATTACAACAAAGTGGTCATCAATGGTTCTATGAAATCCATAATGTGTAGTTAAAAATGGGTTTTTGTAAATTTCAGTGGGGTAAGTGTGCTCATTTATTAGAAGATTACTTAATTTTGATATTGAATGTTGATGATTTTGTTTTATTTGGCACAGACCAAAGGACAATCAATAAAACTATTAATAATTTGAAAAAACATTTTGACATAAAAGTACTAAGCAAGACTCGTACCCTTTTAAGCGTAGAGTTTGGTGAGGAAAATGGTAGTGTCTTGATTCATCAACGCTCATACATTAAAGACGTATGTGATTGTTTCCAACAATTTAAAATACCAATTTCATCACTACCCATATCTAGAAGTTCAATTTATTCTAAAACTTCCTGTTCCTCTAAAATGGAAGAAGAAAGAGAAATGCTAAAATTTCCCTATAGAAGTGCATTAGGTTGTCTATCCTTTTTGGCTAATAGAACTCACCCTGAGATCTCTTATGCTGTTAATATATTCAGTCAGTTTCAGTCCAACCCAAGGATGCATCATTGGGATGGTTTATTAAGATTTTTAGGTTATGTTATCAACAGAACATAGTTTTGCTTAGAACTTTCTTGTAAACAATCCCAAATTAGAGCTTATTCAGATGCTGATTTCGCTGCAAACTGAGATGGCCGAACGTCTCTAGGAGGTCAACTCGTTTTACTAGAAAATTCTGCCATATGTTGGCGTACATTCAAAGAGAAAAGTGTCACATTATCAACTATGGAAGCAGAGTTTGTTGCTATGACTAAGACTGCTAAAGAAATAGTTTGGTTCAGTGGTATACTAAATGAATGTCATGATAAAGGTATTGCAACAAGTGAACCAGAAATCCCGATTTTGTTTGTGGATAATTAAGCTGATATAGATTTTTTAAAATCTCCAATTTAAAATTATCAGTCAAAACATATAGATGTGAAGTTATTTTTCGTTCACGATATGTATAATTCAAAAAAATTTAAACTCAGTTTTGTACAAAGTAAAGTAAACATACTTTTCACCAAGAAGCTAACAAAATTTGAACTGCAGAAGTTTATTTCAAATATATTTAAGAAAAAATTGAAAAATATACATGAAATAAAAATCTTTCAAAGTTGTAGATTTTGTTTTGTCTTTTGTAATTTTAATTTATTAGGAATATTTTGGTTGATTTGAATTGAAATTAAAATATTCTGTGTGTGCATTATTTTTTAGTACATTTGTTGTGTATGGGGGCCAAGTTTGTGAATGTTCATGTATTGTGTGAATGCATATTATGTAATATAATGTGTTATTTTAATCATATGCAGCACACAGCCATAGTTATGAATTAAGTATTGTTTTGTATAACATGCTGTTTATGAACTTTTTTAAAGAAAGTGTTGTTATTGTATAAATTTGTGAACTTAATGAATTAAGAGATGTTTATGTAATATACTTATTTGAGTTAAGTGAATAATTTGTAAAAATAATTAATTAGAAATGTTGCACATGTTAATAATGTTAAACTATAAAATTTAGGTATGTTATCCTCATTGGAATTATTTTGTAATCAGATACCGGAGTTAGTAATTTCTAGTAAATCTGGAGTTGATGGTGATAAGAGGAGGAGGCATTGTTACCCTAGTACATTTCTAATTAATTTTTCTTACCACCATATTTATTGTTTATCATTACTCTTTATTTTTATCATTCATTTAAAATACTTGTGCGTTATTTTCAACTTTATTTTTTCTGCTATGCCTTACCGGTATATTACTATACCATTTATTACTAACACACTTAAAATTTTTCTTTGCCAATCTGGCATTTCTATACTCATAATCTAATTATTAACTTACTGTACACAGATCCCAGTTCATCAAAGGGGGCATATCCCAGGTGTTTTAAAAGCACCAGATTCAGAAAATCAAACTGGGGTGTCTGATAGTTTTGGTTAAAAACTGTTATTGTCATTGGTATTATAATTTACTTATTTTTGTTAGTAATGATAATGAATTATTTAATTGGAATATCTTTATTTTATCTATTTTCAAATTTTAAATTTAATTTATGTTATATAATTTTTTATGCTTAGTATCAATAAATTAAACTTACTATTTTAATGCAAGCCTAATTATTGGCATGTGTTATTAGTTTCTTATTTATTATAAAGGTTCTATTAATAGAACAAAATACTTTATAGGTATTAAAACCAATAGCTAGCATTTCTTTAACTGCATTAAAATTTAATATTTGCAGCTCTGCTTATCGTGGTAATTATTTTGGCAATTAGCCTAATGGTGGCTATTCATAAAATGACATCTGCCCACAAATATTTAAAAAGTGGTACAGACTGACAAATTGAAAAGGAATGAGAGTGCTGAAAATTCCTTTTTAGCAGCAAAACAAGTGATTCTACGAACGACTCTATTGAAATGCCTTATTCCTGATGCACCCCTAAGCTTATGAGTTGATGCATCTGATTTTGCTGTAGGCAGTTCATTGCTACAGCTCTCTAAAGGGGAATGGGAACCCATTGCATTTTATTGAATAAAATTAAACAATAGCCAAAAGATGAGGTCAACTTATGATTGAGAACTTTTTTAAATTTATTAGTTAATAAAGAAAGTAGAGCATATATTAAAAGGCTGGAAATTCCAAATTTTTACTGACCAAAAACCACTAATTTATGCCTTCAAGCAAAACCCAGATAAATATTCACCTAGGCAGTTACACCACCTTGATTTTATATCCTAATACTCCACTGACATCAGGCATGTGCTGTGCAAGGAGACAAAAATGTAGTAGCAGACTCACTTTTATGCATTGAGTTGAATAATGAAGAGAATGCAATCACCAAATCTTCTTTCCTGAATTTTGATGAATTGACGAAATCTCAATAAAATGATTCAGGAACTCAAAGGTTTCTACAGGATAAAGGCTCCTCACTTCAACTGGTGTTCAAACCCTGCCAAAGTAGTGATTCTGACTTAATCTGTGATATTTCAACTGGTTCGCCATGACCGTTTGTTCCTGAATCATTTCGGAGACTGATTTTTGATCAATTGCATAACATTTCTCACCCTGAAATAGCAGCAATGACAAAGCTTATTTGTGCCAGATATATGTGGCCAAATATGAAGAATGATCTAAAAGAACAGGTACGGTGCTGTGAACCTTGTTAAAGATCCAAAGTTCAGCGCCATACAAAAGCTCCATTAAGAACATTTACTTTACCTGATGCCCGATTTCGACAGATACACATCAACATTGTAGGTCCACTGCCTCCATCTGGAGGTTGCACCTATTCATTAACAATGAGTGACAGATTCTCACGATGGCCAGAAGCTATTCCCATTCCAGGCATGCAAACCAAAACCATTTTTGAGCAATTTTTTTATACTTGCATAGTTCATTTTGGATGCCCTGCAGTAATAATTACTAATCAGGGCTCATAAATGCGACCATCCCTATATCACGAATTTACGGAAATGCTTGGAACAAACTGAATTCACACTACAGCTTATTGTCCAGTTACCAATGGGATTGTGAAAAGATTTCACAGTCACTTAAAATCGTCCTTAAAAGCACATGACATCAGGCATGACCATTCATTGTATGAGAACAATGAATGGTCAGAAATACTTCCAATAGTTCTTTTAGGAATCCACACAGCTGTCAAGGAAGACATCAAGACATCTTGTGCTGAACTGGTGTAAGGCACAATTCAACTTCCCAGCAACATGTTTGAAACATCAATTGTTCCACCAAGTGCTGATGTCTTTGTTGATAAGCTACGAAATAAGATGCGTCAAATGAATCCAATTGCAACTTTCATCCATGGACAAACAAATTTTTATGTAAATCCTTCCTTAAAGACTTGTTTGTACATGTTTTTAAGAATCGACAGTGTGGAACCACCCTTATGCCAACCATATGCAGGTCCTCACAAGGTTTTCAATTGAACAGCTAAAAATTTCAACATTGGCCTGAATGGCCAGAAATCCACTGTGTCTAGAGACCGTGTGAAACCAGCATATTTAATTCTTACTCGTGAAGAGAAAACTCCAACAATACAAGCAGATAAAACTGTCTGTTCCGACTTTTTCCAGTCAGATCATCAATCTGCAAATCAAACTGTTTTAGAAAAAATCGTGACAGCTAGATCAGGCAGGCGAGTTCATTTCCCTGCCAAACTGTAAATGTATATAACTTTTTAATATTTCTTTTCATTTTCATAACGGTTATGCACACATATGTATATATTGTAATATTCTTGTATTATCTTTTGTATCATTCCAGTGTATCCTCAGTCACTGGGGGGATACTCTGTAGCATCTGGCAACGTTAAAATCTTGTGATCTATAACACAATGTGTTGTGTTGGCAACAGATTGTGTATATGTTCCATAATAATCATGTGAAATATAAAATATCATTGACACACCTTCTGAGATGGATGTTATTAATTTGTGATACTATAAAAAAAATGCACAAATGAAGAATATATCACCACAACAGCAGTGAACAATAAGTGATCTATAATTCGAAATGATATGTATCATACACAGTCAGAATAGGAAAAGAAGCTACACGCTTTCCATTCTAATTATTTACTTTTACAAAATAAAAAACAATATACATATGTATATAATTTAAAGTATAATGAAAAAATCAGAACCTTCATCGGATGTAATGTCATATTCAAATGTTTCCAATCCTGAAGATGAAGAAAAATAGTCATCTAGATTACTATCTTCATGATCAGACATATTTGAACAAAATAGAAAGCTTTTACAACACACTACAACAAAAATTACCAAATAGTCAAAAAGAAACACATAATAACTACAACATCAGGAACAAGCAACAGCTTCCCGTTTCAAACCATATTCCCCTTTCCAAATTGCCCTTTTTTCTTTTAAACAGAAAACATCAATGCAAAGAATGTAAAGAAATTTTATTGGATTCCAAAATCAAGAGTCTTAACTTTACTGATAACAGTACATTGCAAAGAAGCATACTTTCAGAAAGTGCCCAAGGCATTCAACGTAGTGGCTTAGCATAATATATACATATGCTTGAAGCAGTTAAGGGTTAGTTTATTTGTTACTCAACGGTCAATTTTTGTACACGAGGGCTAATTAGACCATGACCTATGGTTTAAAATGGATTCTGAACCACTACAAACATGTTTCAAAGTTTGTTTCAAGTTTACTACAAGAAAGTTTCAAATCTAAATTTTTCTCCTAATAATAATGATGACACATTGAAATTACAAGTACTGGATGTAGACAGCAAGAAGTGATCCACAAAACATGATTAACAGTAATATTAAAAGTTCTAAACAGAGAATTTTATCTTTTAGGAACAAAATAAGGGAAACTTTCACAGTGGCTTCACAGAAACAGCACAGAGTTTGTGAGCAAAAATTTATTTTTCTTGAAGATGTTCCAGATCAAATAATATCACTTCAAGAATGTGTTAGAAAATCATTTTTCTGTAGATTAGGGATACCAATGATATGCTTGGAAGGAAGAGTGAAAATTTTAAAAACTGCCATTTAAAACTATAAAGTCTAATGTTCCAAAGTAAATGCTTTACTTAGAATATGATTTTAGTTTGTTTTTGATATGGAATTGTTTTGTAGAAGTTCTAAGAATCTAAATTGCTTCTTTTATTTACATCTTTCAATGACTAATGGACATTGCTAATATCTAACTCCTTAGTTAGGTCTCGAGTGGTTGAATACTGATTTTCTTCCACAAGTTCTAGTAGGTGGATCTCATCAACACTATTAGTTTCTTTTTAAACTTACAGTATAAAACCTTGAGTGTCACATGATAAAATGGTAATACCGTATTTTCCTGCATATAATCTGTGGATTATGTGTTAAAAAAGTTCCGAATTTCGTTGTGCGCATTATACGAAGCCTTAGATAATCTGATAAAAAAATATTTTTCACCCATAAAGCTTACTATAAAGCTTTGAAAAAAATGTCGTTTATATTTCATAAAATAAATAACAGGTGGTGCTACGATGGTTGACTTATTTCAAATATAATCAACATTGTCCAATTTCGTTCAAGAACGAATTCAGTTACTCTGAATGATATTAAAAAATTTCAAGTGTCATTTCACATTTTATCTTGAGTCTGAAATCATTCAAATTTGTTATCGTCATAGTGAAGTGAAAATTAAGTTACTGAGCAAATTTTAAACTGAAAGCTATAAGGAAAGCAAATGTAAAAAATGTCGACAAATGTGTTATGTAAGATGAAAAACAAAGCATGCGAAGTACAAAAGAAAAAATGTACTCCATGTGCAGTTAGAAAATAATCTATTTCTTTCTAATTATTAACCAAACAAATATTGTTTATTTTTAAAATATATCTAACTTCGTTTTAAAAGTTATTAAAATCTAAAAATTGATAAGATTCACTAGAATCTTTTCGGATCTTGATCGATGTCGTGCTTTCATCTCTGCTAATCGCACTTTTCGTTGAGGTGGATTCAAACAGATCTTTGTCACTATAAATATTTTTTCTGTAGAATTTACTATATTTTTAATCATATTGTATATTTTTTATTTTATTTGACACCAAATTATATGCAATATAAGTTTCCGATTATTCATCCGAAAAATTGCTGCAGACTATACACCATTGCGGATTATGCGACATTTTTTCCCCCCTTTGTTTGAAAAACGGGGCTTGCGGATAATACGCTGCTGAAGATTAATTATATACAGGAAAATATGGTACCTCAGACAAAACACATGATTTGGTGACATTCTGTATTCTGTGTTCTGACATTCTCATTTTTGCAACAGAAATGGAAGTATATGATGGTTCTGATCGGTAGTATAATTCTATTTCATCCACCTTGTATAATGATATGTTTTTACAGACCTCACAAGTATTTACTAGCAAGTCTTCTTTCAAATACCAAGATCGTCTCTCTCTCTCTCTCTCTCTCTCTCTCTCTGACAAAATATGAATAAACACTCCAATGTAAACTGTGCAGACGATATTAGCAGTGGGAGAAAACTTTCATCACAGCCTGACATTTACTACCAGCTATTCAACTATGCTATATTAAATTCATGAACATTCCTTCATTTTAACCTACACTGAAACTAATTGCTTTTTTAAAAACTCAAGTGTCAGTGCTCTACATAAGACATTTTCTATACATAACTCAGAAACATTCTCTATAGAAAGCCCATTCAATACAAATTAGAAATCAAGACTTTCCACTTTATAGTGATGTTCATATATATGCTAAAGAAGGGCAACTTCAACTAAATGATTTTATGAAATCATCTTAGTCCTAAACTTTTTACCACTAAACTACAAGCAGCTTTTATATTATATTGTGCATGAATGGATTCAAAATAAATATTATATATAGACATACATACACTTAAAAGAGAATTTACCTTTTATTTAATAAAACAGAATATAGATGTTAATAACAATGTTACTTATCTTATTAGTTAACAAATGAAAATTTAGAAAATATTCTAATTAAAATTTAATGAGAGAATAATATAAAAATTAAACAGATTTCATAAAATGAAATGCTAGCAAATAAGGTATAACTTTAATCATACATAAATGAATATAATTTAATCAACGTAATAGCAAGTTTCCATATACAATCGATGAATAACATTCTATAAGTCAACAAAAATAAAATCCACCTGATAAAATATTTGCATAATAGAAAATACAATTTATATATATATAATTTAACTTTGCAAAGATGACATAATATAAAAGTCTCACTAGTAATTTTACACTGTGTTAATTGGATATAATTACCAACATAATTGTCTCATTATTTCAAATTCTATTTATGATGAAGTCAACACCTGGGCAATATTTTCCCCTCCAAGTTTCAACAACTATGGATTATGCATAGGCCCTATCAGTTTCCTGATGGAATCACATATAGAGAAATGGAATTGATATCATTTTATTCAAACAGAAGCACTATAAAATATAGGAATCAAAGTGAATATCAAAATATGAAGTGATTGTAATTAATATTATAGTTAGATTTTGCTCTTTATATACTGTCACTTTTTCAAAGTGGACTCCAAATCACAGCAAGGCATCTATATACAAGGTGAGAACTGAACCCACAAATTGTTGAACCGAAATCACTAACTATTCAATAACAAAAATTTCATAAATATTATGATTTTCAAGAACTTTAAAGTGCCCTTAAACACCCTTAAAGCGCCCTTAACACACTGCCAAAAATTAAGTGGAATTCAATAGGCCACAAACAGAATATTGAATTTTTGATTACACGAGAAAAGAAATTCATAACTAGGAAAATTAATAAGCAAAAGACTTTACAATATGCATTATTTTAATCTCAATAATATAGTTTATCATTAAATAGGCTAGGGGTGGCCAACCAGCATCTCGCGAGCTCCATGCAGCTCTTTGAAGGATTATTTGTGGCTCTCGATAAATATACCCGAATTCTCTTTACATTTTTTTTATGTCATTATTAAAAAAATATTGTTCCATATGTGTTCCAAAATGTCTCTTAAATTACTGACAACAAATATGAGAGACTAAGAGCAATGTTGTAGCATATTTCATTTCTGTTCAAGTTAAGAATGATAAGACTCATCGAAAATTGCGAGAACAAACATTAACAATAGCGTAACAGTCAGACTCCAAACCAAATTTGAAAATGTAAGATTTCATTGTAACATACAGTTGACGTGCTCTGGAGGAAATAATTTGCTTTATTCATGCTACAGATATAATTTGTAATCTGGAATTTTTGTTAAATTAATTATAATTTTTGTTTCAGAGTATGTAACATATGTGTTATTGTTTTAATAACACAAAACATGCATTTTCTAAATTTATTTATTTCCAGCTCTTTAAAAACATGACGACAGAGAATGAAAATAAAAAAGGAAAATACAAGTAAGAAAATAAAAATTTTAATAGTGAGTGGGAAAAAAAATTTTTTTGACAATAACAGAAAATGATTGTGTTATTTGTAATTCTACAGTCAAAAATTATAAAGCTAGCAATATATGTCGACATTATTGAACAAATCATCCTGAGTTTTCTAATCAGTATCCACTAAATTCCAAATTAATACCAAATAAACTTGCTTCTTTAAAATCAAATCTAAATAAACACGAGTAAATTTTGAAGACTTTTAGCAATGAAGCTAATAGTTTAGCTGAAGCCAGTTTTATTATTGCCAGGAATATTGCTCATGAAAAATGCCCACATGGATAGGGAGAATTTATAAAAAAAACTTAGAAGATGCACTTAAAATTTTAGATCCAAATAATAATTATAAGTTGTTTCGCAAATTTTCATCTTGGGACACACAACCAAACAAAGCATGATTGCAATTGATACAGCTCTTGAATATATTTTAAAAAATGATTTGAAAAACTGCATTGCATTCAGCTTAGCCTTTGACGAATCAACAGATATCACAGATATTCTGCAATTGGCAGTTTTTATACACTTTGTTTCAGCTGAATTCTTTGATAAAGAAAAATTATTAGATTTAGTAGCACTTCAAGAGTCAAACCACAGTGTGGGTATTAAAATGCATTAGATTCCATAATGAAAACTTTGATGTGCCTCTTAATAAACTTGGAAGCACTACAATTGATGGAGCTCTGGCAATGTTGGGTAAGAAATCGTTCTTATAAGGACTGTAAGAGACGATTCTCAAATTCCACAATTCCTACCGATTCATTGCATAATTCACCAAAAACATTTCATAACAAAATATTTAAAATATCCTGATGTTATGAAAACAATATTACACATTGTAAATTAATTTTGCACCACTACAAAAAATCATCGACAATTAAAAAAATTTCTTTGAAGAATTAAAGGACAAAAAACTTCCAAATAACAATTTCTTTTGAATTGTTAGATGGTTATCTAGCAACAGAAAGTAAATAAATCTAGCTACAGTTATCCGATCAAACAAATTTACAAATCTACACTAATTTGTAGATTTGTTTGATCTGATAACTGAATTTCTAAAGGAAAAGGTAGTAAACTATTCAGAATTAGATAATGATGGATGGTTTTAAGATTTAATGTTTTTGATTGATATCATAGAACACCTGCAAACACTGAATTTACAACTGCAGGGGAAAATAAAATAATATAATATATGACCTTTCAAAGTGTATATTAATTTTCAAACAAAGTTACAGCTTTGTCAAAAGGACATTAAAATATTTTGTCATTTTCCCAGAATTAAAAATAATTGTTCCAATATTAAACAAGAAAACTCAATGAGTATATAAAAAAGCTAAAAAGAATATAGACAGAATTACAGAATTCCAAAATAGATTTTAAGACTCTAAATATTTTAAATCGTCTATTGATTTTTTCTGAATCCATTTGAAATTAACATAATTCAAAGTGAGTTTTCGATTTTATAATATAATTATGATCCAAAAAGCATCTGGAGGATTAGAATTAATAAAGTTGCAAGAAGGTCAAGATCTACAATTAAAATATAAATCAATGCCAATTACTTAATTCTGGAAATTTGTACCAGAGTCAAGGTTTCTTAAATTAAAAAGGAATGTGTTAGTCAAATTATTTCAATATTACGAACTACATATTTATCTAAATTGTTTTATTTAACTTTAAAGTTTGTGAAATCCAAAACATTGTTCAGTGTTAACTAATCAGCATCTCAAAGAACTACTGAGAAGTACTGTCACCAATTATTCACCAAATTTTAAAGCACTATCAAGAGAAGTACAATAAATGTGTTTAATTTTTAATATTTAAACTCAATACACATATTTTATACTTTTACTAATATGTTTTCAATAAATATAATTTCTACAAAAAATTAGATATCTTTTTTGCATACTTTTTAAATACATATTTATTTTCGGCTCGTGAAAAATGGATCAGACTATCAAGGAGCTTGCCATCCCTGATATAGGCCAACAATAATTTTTATCCAAAGGTATTTTGAATTATTTCATATAAATATGATACAATAATTTCAAATAAATTAATTTTTACAATTAGAGCATAATTTTCAGGTATAATATCTTAGTGAAATATACATTAAGTTATTTTATAAATCAAATAAAAGAATACAGGACATAAAGCTTTAATTATAGAAATAGGGTTTACACAGATTTCCAAGAATCAAATTTTAGTTTTAAATAATTTTTTAGGAATCAAATCAAAAATCTCCAGATGGTATTAGTATTCATGTTAAATAATTTTTTATTTCAAACATTTTTAAACAAATATTCTCACAATTATGGACATGCAACATTTTTCAATTATATCTGTAAATATTATAAAATAAATAATTGAAAAAATTAATAAGAATACTTTATATTTAAATTAAACATTTTATGAAGTAATCATTGATTACATGTATATAATGATTACTTCAAATTCCTTCAATAAATTTACAGATATAACAAAAAAAGCTTTATTTAAATAATCAATGCTTTTATAATACTGGATTGTACACTGTAAAAAATAAAGTGCCATTTTAGGGTTTTTAAATAGCTTCAATAGATTCCTATCTATTAATTTATTGAAAATTCCAAGATATGCATAACAACCTCTTTTCAAATAAAAATATATTAATTCAAAACAAATGCAACAATTAAATTAAGTTTCCAGGATAATTTTCCTCCAAATTATTATTTAATAAAAGCAATTATAAATTTTTCTGTTTACTTACAATCTCTTTTAAAACTATACAATTTCATATCTATATTCTAAGCTTTTCTGTTTCTTTAAACATTCAACAGATTTTCTCATTTGTTGGTTAATTATATATACAAAATTTTGCTGTTAGAAAATTCTAACAAGCTTTCACTTTCAATTCACTACTAACACTGAGTAAAAAACTGTTGTTTCTCTGAAGCTCCCCAGCAACATATGTTTAATTCTGTAAATATTGTTAACTTACTAATCCTTCCAGTTTCTTCAGCATATAGTAGATTTTTCGAATTCATTTATATCCTCTTCCTGTCAAGCACTGTTCTTTGATTTTCAGTGCATTAAGATATGTATAACAACCTCTTTTTAAATATAAGAATACTTACACAAGACAGATATTAATGAAGTGCTTTTTGCATACCCTCAGTTATCAACTACTTTTTTGCAGTTTTAATTCGTCTAAATATAATTTACACTTTTGCCTGGCACCAGCAGCAAAATTAAGTAGGTCTTTGCTAACTATTATATTGTTGACACCACCAATATTTTAGATGTGATCATCAATGATGTGCTTAGCCACAATTGATTGTTTATTTAAATTTTCTATCATCAAATTTTTGTTCGACACATGCTTGACCATGAGAGAGTAGTAAAAACAAACTAGCTATTTTCCATAATAACGATAATTTTGTGTATTTGAAAGAAGTCAACATAAAAAATATCTACTCTATCTATAATATGATCAAATTTCTCATCAATATAATCTTCAAATCTTAAAGCTAGTTGCAATGATTTTAACTCTTCTACAAAATTGTGAAATTCTTTTCAAACAAAATTACATTCTGGCACATTCATTTTAGATGCATTAGACAAGTACAATAGAAATTTCTGCATTTTATTTAAATAATTTGATTCCTTACATATCAGAATTCAAGGATCTAAACATGATGTTTCATACAACAGAATACAGCAAAGGACATTTTTCTATTAACATAATTGTTATGGATATTAAAATGATCTACAGTTAAAATAAATTCCATCTTCTGTTTTTCTGTCAAAGTTTTGAAAATCTACAATTCTCCCCTGACTTTTCAGTAACAAATCTAATTGATTAGCATCGTTTTTATTGTCTTTATCCATTATATCAATACTAATAAGTTTAAATGAAGAAACAGCAAATATTCTTTTAAAAACGTTTGAATGAAAATCTCTTGTAATAAATAGTAACACTACTAACAAAAGGTTCCACTTCCACAGCAATAAATGTAAAAAACTGCATTTAGTAGAAAAAGTATATCTTTTGTACACTTCATCAAAATTTTTGGTACCAGGAATAGGATATTTGTTTTGAACGAATGACATATGTGTTTTAAGATATGGTAACATTTCAAGCTATATTTTCAAAACACTTGTATTTTCTAACCTAAACTTTAAAGGAAATTTTACGCTTGACTCAAGGCTACCAAAGTCTTCGAGTGGGTGAGTCCTCAAATTGTCTGTAAACAGCCTTTCCTGTTACCTCAACTTCTGGAAATGAAGAGCATCCATGACTGTAAGATTTGTGTAGAATGTGTAGATTGCAGCTTCTGCTAGTTACAATATTTGAATGCTGTTCACTTTTTAAAAAATCAGCCATTTAAATGAAAACAGACATTCAAACAGTTCAAATTCGACAGGCAAAACAGTTCACATTCAGGACATCCATTGTCAACTAGAATAATCCATTTGTTCTTATTTATGAACACTTTTCATTCACTATCTGAAACAAAATATCTCCAGCTGAATGACTAAAAAAATCTGACGAGTAATACTGTCAGATTTAATACTATCATTATCCAAAAATCTTACCTGGCAATCTAACTGTTTTGTCTGCAGATGATTATTTAAGCTTTCATTAAAGAGAAGCACATAATTACTAGAATTCTGAACTTTTTCTTTCAATCAGTTGGAGAAATAAGGTGTTAAATTGAATAGCTTTGCAATAGTAGTATGGAAACATTGCTTAAAAGAAAGAACTTATATTGAACCTACAAGAACTGTAGCAGTAGTTACTGTTTAAAACTTTAAGGGCCCATAGAATTTCAGCCTTTAAAATTTCTTTTGAAGAAACAATGAATCTAAAATTTCAGAATATGCTTAGGGTTCACATTCATTAACAGCAGCAGTAGTAGTAGTGAAAAAAACTTTTAAATGAGTAGATTTTGTGGCGATACAGCCTGCCCTAATAAATAAGAGTTTTTTTTCTTTCATATGGGATTTGATTGCCAATTCACCCATATTTGAGATATAGAAGTCTTTCTTGCAAAACAGACAACAGGCACTTTTTTTTTTCTTTTTTGATCCACACAAAAGTCAATCTTTGTATAGTTTTTCCAGAATCCACTGATGATTGAATTGACAATTTCTACTAGTCATATTACATAATTTATTTCAGGGTTTACTTTACTGATAAACAAATTCATCCTGGTTCACTGAAATTATATACAATTTTCAACAAGGGAGATATGAAAAATATTTTTTAACTCAAAAAATTTATATTTAAATATTAATATTCAGTGAATTTTACACAACATAAAGTTGCCCATTCAGCTGCACAACATAACGATCTTGTTTGGTGATTACTTCATTTTACTTCACATGCCTAAATACTAATAAACCAGATTATTATGAAAAAATTAGTGGGACTAAACAAGGTCTTTAAGCAGTTAAGAATACAACAATATAATATCAACTGTGCCAGCATTTAGTAGTAGCATAGGAATTAATATTCAATTAGATTTACAGATTAAATATATATATATATGAAAATTTTAAAATATCAAAACTAAACACTTAAAAAAATTATATTATTTCCTTTAAAAAATAAATGCATCAAGATAAGTAAAAATTCCAGAAGTAATTTATGATTCTGGAAATCTAATTTATGATTTTCAAAGAGTCAAGTCAAAATTCCAAGAGTTTCAAAGGCTCTTAAAAAAATATTAGAATTTAAGAAGTTATCAAGAGTTGTAAAAACCCTGAGAAATATTTTTAAATTACACAAGAAATATTATTAATTATTAGGGTAATTAAATATTTATATTAAATATTATTGAAAGGAGATTAAATATGTATCAATAAATTCAAATGGTCATTATTTGGGGCTTCAGCAATTAGCAGCTTTTTTTTTTCTTTAATGGAAGGACACCTCGGTAAGAAACTATTAATTCCCTCCCACAACACTGGCGTTATGTAACCCATACCTAAAACGAATAGCACCATGGTTGGTGTCTAAACGAGGTCTCCGATATGCTTGACAAACTACTTGAGCAGTGATTCTCTACCTTTTATGTCGCAATACACTTTTCATGTTTTCAAAATTTGGCAGCAAATAAAGAAAAAAAAAGTTGTTTACTTACCAATATTACTTTGAATAAAATAGCTAATGATAATAATTTTGAATGTAAAACAAAATAATATGCACTACAAAAATTACAGTATGATTATTGCTTTACTTATATGACACAAAAACCCTCATAATCTTTACTATATACATTTCTAAAATTCAACTGCACATTTTAAGAATTTGGTGGCACACAAAAGTTAGCAGTACAGTGATTTAGAATCACTGCACTAGAGTATCTTGCTTTATCCAGTAACTCTGGCAATACTGGGTGAAACTTTTTATTTCCACAAGAATTATATTTTTAATTAGTTTCATGGATGAAAAATTACAAAAACTAAAACCACTGCTCATGCAGGTATTACCTATGAAGTGTACATGTCATTACAAGATAATGGTATCTACAATTAATTAACTGAATAAGTAGAAAGAACTCCTTTACACAAGAAGGAGAAATGACTTGTTATCCATCCAGGTCTAGAACAAGGCAAAAATCTATTAATATCATGATTGAATCTCTAGACAGAATAATGATTAAAAAAAGGCTGCCCAGGGCAAATAAAAGAAAGCAGACAAAAGAATGAAAACTTACCAAAGGCACAGATTTTTAAATCAAAGGGAAAGGTTAAGAAAAGGCAAACTTGGTTAGCAAAGCAGGGTAGAGTCTCAAAGATTGCCAAAAATGACCATCCAGAAGGTGAAACTTATATAAGACTCTCAAGTCAATATAACTGTTTCTTGAAGTACATCCTAAATAGCACTTAACTGAGAATCAGGCTCTAAGACTTTTATAACCAAAAATGTTAGCAACAAGGATTATGGCCCTACTTTCTTGTCTTGTAAACTAGAAAGTCGAGCTCTAAGTGTTTGGACCAGATTATTAGTGATATTAAACCATGGCAAGAGCAGAAACTGTCAGTGGGAAAGGAAACTTTTTGAAATAATTAACAATTATTGCAAAATTACCTAGCTATTGTCGTAAACTTGACCCTAAGGAAGTGTTGGATAAAATTCAGACACAGAATGGTGGGCTGACACCAAATGAACAGCATATACTTTGCTTGAAGAATGACCCATCACGAGATATCATCTTTAATGCATCAGAATTAGATGCAGCTACATTTGGTAGCAAATAGTATTAATTTCATATCAGATTTCATGAAGTCCAGGTTAAAATTCTAAATAAACCAACTAAAGATGGTGGCTGCAGATTTTCTAGGCCAACATCCATCACAGTAGAAATGGGACCACCAATTACAACAGAAAATTCCAGACACCTGGCCTTAATTCAAGAATCTTGGCAGTCGTGTAGAATTAGTGGGCTTTAAACGTTGATTTGTTTACCACTCAAAAGTCATTTTCTGCACACAAGGACTAACCTATATTTTAAAGTAGAATAAAACAATCATCCATGCTCAAGATGGGATTCAAACCCAAACTGTTGAACCATAGGAAAGAATGCTAACCATTCAGCTACCAGCTCAGCAATGGCTTTAAATAAACTAAGGGTAAGCTAATCAATGATTTTAATAGAAATACTAGAACTTGTATTCTTCTGCATAAGGATATAAAAGCTCTACTCTTACTGAATTTATTCATACAGATCTCGATACAATGAAAGTCAGATTCAATATAGATAATTGAGAATTCATTTTTGGCACAACCTACCTAACCTTTGAAAATAAGAAATCTCCTTAATCTACTCAGCATAAACTGATGGAAGTTTTGTGCAGAAAATATTCGCCTATTTTAACCATCACAATCACCTATAAATCAGTCATAAGTCTCTGACCTGATGAAATAATGCCCATTATGATCCAAAAGACTGAGATTCTTATTATTCTAGTGCTCACTAGGTTATATAGAGCTACTCTTGCATTGGGATACATTCCTATGATATGGTAGAAGATTAGGATTGCTTCACATTCCTAAACATGGCAAAGATAACTATAATCAAGATGAATCCTTTAAGACCATGTAATCTTTCTTCATTTTTTTAAGGTAATAGAGAAATTTATTCAGGCATGTTAAGGAATATTTGTAAGTATAGTGTAGCCTCTATATTTTATATAATTATTGCTCTTCAACTTTATGTGAATTGAAATGGCAACAAAAACAATATTAAAAGAAGAACAATGTATAACAAAGCAATGTCAAACAAAAGAAAAGAATAAAAAGTGTTAAAAAAAAGTAAAAGTGTATTATAAAATAGAATAAAAATATTTTGTATAAATGTAGGGTAAAGAATTTGTTTATTTGTTAAAATAACTGTTGTACTGTAGCAGCTGCTGCATACTTAGTAAAGAATTATCCCCTTCTTAACTTAGAATTCACTATCCACCAGATAAATACAAGGAAACAGCATTATACCAGCATATTTCTAGGATTGAAGACACTCTGAGGAGGAAAAAAAATTGCTTCAGCTAGATTCTTAGACATTATGAAGAATTTTAAAAAATAAATACTTTATATCTATCCAATCTTGAGGCCTTAAGGGCTAAATGATATTTTGTGTAAATGAGTTGAGACCCAACTTTCAACTACAATTATTCAAATGAATATCTTTGAAGAATTGTTTGAGATAAAGACTACAAAGTTGTCCTCAAAGAAGTGTTTTATTGTCATTACTTTGAAAAATTGGAATTAAATAGCCTTATTACTCATTTGAATCATAAAGATTACTATAATCGAGGCTATGAAAATGATACTTTACACATCCTTGGAAAAGACTTTAACATAGTTTGTCAACTGATGCAAAATACATTAAGTTATGTTAATAACTAGTGCAAAGAGAGGGATACATAGGTCAGTTCTCAAACGACCAACCTTATACATTTTACTTGAATAAAAAATAGCATGGATTTTTTTATCCCGAAACTTTTGAATGTCCTAATAAATATGGCCTCAGAAAAAAGTATATGAGGATTATTTTTAACCAAAAGCTTACTTGGGAAAAACATAGTGGTTAAAAAATTAATCAAGAGAAGAAATGCATCATGATGTGCAGGCATATGCTAGTAAAAACTGCAGTTTGTAGTCAAAAATGAAGTTTTAGATATACATTGCCATGATGATTACTAGATAGTTAGATGATACTAAAGAAGACCCTAAATCAGGGGTAGGAGAACAGAATTTTTTTTTCAGGACATATTTCAATAATTAAACAAAACCAATGTTACTTTTACATATTAATTTCTGTTTTATAGATAAAACACAGTGCCAGATGTATGTACAAGCACAAGAAAAGAGATTACCATAATAAAAAAATATTTTCTTAAACACTTTTAGCATGATAACAAAAGGAAAGATCATTCATTTGTAAAAATTTTTTATTAAATAGATACAGATAACGAACTTTTATCTGATCAAGTTTTATTATATTAGAAAGTTTAAAGAATTATCATCTGCTTTAATACTCATGGTTAACATTTTTTTTTTTTTTTTTTGGAGTAATTTTTTAATGAAAGATAATTTTCTTAAATCTACAAATATTAAATCAGAATTTTCAAATTTTTAAATTTTGTTTTTGATTCCTTGAATACACATATTTTCAAACTTAAATGCAAGAGAAATTCATTATCCGTATTTAACCTTTACATTTTTCTTACTTAAAGTTATAAATAATATAATGAACAATTGGTTCATGTTGTAAAACAAAAGAATGATTATAAGTTTTACTTAAGCTTACTTTAAAATAATGTTTCAAGGTATTAAATCTCTTTATGAAGTAATTTATAATTTAAATACTATTTAAGACACTTATATCTAAATAATACTCATAAAACCATTTATGAATATTTATACCTACACATAAGTTTACATACAATTGTAAAGTAGATTCTTAATAAGATATAAAACTATATAAGTAGACTTTTAATATATAAGATTTAAAATTTAATGATATAATTCTTTTATTTCCCTGAAGCTTCTTATTTTTCATATAAATGCTAAGTAATGTTACATAAGAATATTAAATCATTTAAAAACCTATATTTGAAATTTGATATAACACTAGACCTTTCTCTTAAAAATACTTTTAATCCTTTTAATAATCTGACAAACTAACTACAGTAGGTGATTGGTTAATAAATAGTTCGGATAGCAAAGAAATTGGACATTGAATACTTTCATGAAATGTTTTTTTTTGTTCAGATAGCAAACACATATTTAAATAACTAACTAAAATGAGTTCTAACAACCACTTCTCGGCTCTTGGAGCATGATGTGCATGATTGTCAAACCCAGCAAATCAAAAATCATTCATCTCTCTTGAATTAAGATGCTCGCCAATAAAATTTCAAAGTTCCATATTCAAATTTCAAATTTTTTTTTTCCAACAGAATATTTATAGCCAAAGTAGACCATCATTTTCAGTTTTGAATGAATTCAAAACCAAAACTGATTTCATTCTGAACAACCCACCAACCTTACTTTATTTGTTGCAAAAGTGAGAAGATGTCAGAGCAACAGTCTTATAATGGCACCCAAATCAAGCTGAAATCAGTAAGGTTAAGAATCTTTACAGCAACAACACTATTAATCACTTCTGGAAAGTCTTAAAAAAAGAGAGAAAAGCAATCAACATTGGACACATTCTTTAATGTCCCATAAATAAAAAAAATGAATAGGACTGATTAATATGCAAGACTAAATGTATTTTTTTTGATAAACTTACTAAGAAATACATCTTTTTTTAAATTTAATTTTTAGTGTCTCCAGAACAAATTACTATTTTTCACAAAAAAAATTATGGTATATCAATGATAGATTAACAAATAGTTTGTATAGTGAACATTGTCTTGTAATGGATTATGTTTGTTAACCAATCACTTACTGTATTAATTTGTCTGAAACTGACCTATTAAACATTGCTATGAGTCAGAACCACAGATTATTAAGACTCTGCTTCCCCTAATAATCGTGCACAGGCTGATTCAATAAAATTTATGATTTTCATTACAATTAGTATTATACTGAAAAATGCTTTTACATGTTGCTTTGTTTTTGTCCTGGTGAATTGACAATGAAGTTCATACAGATAAGTCCAATAATTTAGACATTTTTCTATCAGCTTTATACTATAATTTTAAAAGAATTACAAGATTTGTTTTTCAATCAGTCTTGTTTGTATAGAGTGAGAACACTAAAAACTCAAATTAATAATTTTCCTTGTACTATAATGAAAATTCCAAAATCTACAATTAAAAATTCATAATTTTTCTAGCCAGAAAATAAACTATTAAAGATATAAAAAGTTCTGAGAGATATTCTCCATTTTCAAGAAGTATTCTGTAGCGCAGAAAAAAAAATCAAATTTAAAGCATTTCCAGGAACCAGGATTTGACTTCAAATTTATTTTAACATAAAAATCTTAATCATCTATTATCAAACTTTTATTTAAAAAGTTCTTCAAAAATATAGTCCAAAGATTATTGTTAATAAAATAAGTATGGTACTTCCAGACAAAGGATAAATTTTAAGCAACAAATTTAGTACATATTAATTCGACATTAAAATTTCACACTCGCATCATAATTACCATATATTAAAATATCAATGAAATTCTTACATTATACATTAAAACAATCATAGATTAAAATATCAATGAATACATTTAATAAATTAATTTCTAATATACAAATTAGTAGATATTTTTTATCTCTTTCCTTGATTTTTATAATCTTTTCAATATTTGCTTAGTGATAGTATGAAGCCTGGTGTTGTGGTATTGTGTTCTCAAGGCACAGATCTGATCCTCTGCCTGGGCAAGGTCAATAATCCCTGTAGTGGACTGATAAAAATAAGTAACAAACAAGTTTGGCAACTAAGCACTAGTAGTTTCATGCTAAGCTTGACCATGTAAATGGGACATATGCTTCACACCCTAGGGCTTTCAGTGCAGAAAACAGATATAGGCACTATAGGCTTTCTTGACATAGAGTTTGGTTTTAATGATAATATTTCCAATGCAAGCATATATATTTGATTGTTTATTCTAAAGCAAATATGTTTGAGCAGTCAAAATTATCTGTTAATAGCATTTTTAGGAATTCATTAATAAGTTAAACGTAAGTAACCTTAAAATTTAAATAGTGTCAAAATATTAGTCTGATATTATATCTTAACAATTAAATATGATGAGAATTTAGGTTAAGATAAAATTTTTAGACTGCAGGAAAATATTTCAAAATTATTTAAAAATAAACATGTTTGACTATTAAATAAACTTAAACACTGATTTAATGAGCATTTACTCGACAATTTCAAGCTTCTTATTGAATGATGGTTCTATATTGAATTAGACAGCCAAGGCACATTTGCTAAAAGTATTTTGTAAAAAGTTCTAAATTCAAAATAACCTAGCCCCATCTGTTAGGGGCTCTCACTTCATTTATCAACTCAGAAAAGCTTTTTATGGAGCAGAGGTATAATTCTTTAGAATCAAGATTATCTAAAGTAGTCAAAGGTATAAGGACATGGGCATCATATTCATATAAAATATGATAAACAGTTTCCTTGCTTTTATAGTATTTTTTAGATACAGGGTCTAGTTGGAAAAGTCAAATCATATGAAACTGTTTTCATTATCCTATCTGGAGAGACTCTCGTATTACTAACAGCCTCCTCCTCTACACTAGTCATAGACTAGATCATTTTTACCTCTAAGTGAGGGTTGAAAATATATTAATTTTATTTGATATAGAATTATTTAATAAGTTAATTAGAAATTTTTATAAAGTTTAATAATATTTAGTATCATTAATATTGCTAGTATGTTTACAATAAGATTAATTTTATTAGCAAAGGGAAGTCATTAACGCATAAAAAGTAAAATATGTAAAAATAATGATAAACTCTTCACAAGCAGGGATGTTCATTTGTAATTATATATAATTTTAACTTTCTAAACTAAATCATCATATTTTGCATATGAAAGCCAATTAATTCATTCAGAACCAATGTTTTATAGAGGACAAATATCTAAGCCCAAAGAGAGAGCTGCTCTAATAACAACTGAACAGAAGACATAAGTGTTAATCATTCAGGTGCCTACTTGGCACATAAGTTAATGAAAAAATATGAACTCATCCACATAAATTTGCATGAATGTTTTCAAATGTATAATTTTTTGCTCAATAATTTTTATACGTTACGAATCTATTAAAATTATGAATTTTATATATTAAAAAAATGGGAGTCACAAATATTAGGGTTTTATAGACTTCTTCATTATAGAATATTTTTTATAATTCATGAAATAAATTAGTTCATAACTTTATGGGAAAAAATTATAAGCATACATTTAAACAGCCAATAAAAAATTGGAGCATGATGTACATTCTTAATTAAATTCAGCAATATTCATTTTATAAATTAATTAAAAATGATTTTTTTTTAATTTCGTGACACTTTAACATATTATTCATGATAATTAAAGAATCTGTTTACATGTTACTTAAAAAATGAGCATACAGAAATGAAAATGATTAAGTATAATCATTGAGACAATAAATATATAAAACAGTGAAATTTTAAATGATAAGTATCTAATGCATCACATGTAGTGAAATATTATTTCTTCATCATTAAAAATAAATTTTTAGTAATAAGGAAATATTTTTCTTTAATTGAAAATCAATACATTGAAATTCAAAAAATAAAATTAATATCTTATTACTATAATAATATTTATTATTATAAGTGTATAAATTATTAAAAAAAACAAAAAAAAACTTAAGTTTATATATTGTGTTTTTCCTATAATTCTGTACTAACGAAAGTTTCGATGTAGTTAATGATAATACAAATTAATTTAAAAAATGGAAAATTTCCATTTTAATATTTTAAGCGCATCTGAATAAAACAATGAAAATGCAGGATAATGATTTAATTTATAATTATACTATATGAAACAGAAAGCAAATAATTATGCGATACTTTCCCTAAAAACTCTATAATCCCACAATAACAAGTGACCCCCTTGATAACTAAAAAAAATTGTAAGTCATAATTACACTCAAAACACAATCAATAATATTTCGGGGCGGATTGATTGCTGAAAAGTAATATTAATCGAAAATTAAATAAGACCAAACAATAACAAATAATAGAAATATACACAAACTTATGGCACCGTTCACGGGGATTGCACAACCGCTTCTAGCAAAAAAATAAAACAAAGAACTAACGGTATATATTTTATTCGACAAATGAGTTTTTAAAATGCAATAAAAGCACGGATTTGAACAGTTTGCATCATTTTAAAATAGTTTTGACAAGATACTAAAAAATTAAAATGTTATTTTGCGAAATCGGTAAATAATATTAATTTATGTATATTACCCAACGCCAGCAATGATCGTTCGGTAAATTATAAAGAAAACCGGGCCATCAGATGGATCTGCAACTTAAAATATGAAAACAAAACCCAATCTAAATCTTAAAGCTTTTCACTTGTTTACACAATGTAAAATGTAAACCATCAGCTGTTTGTTTACAGCAGGTATCTTATAGATTACATACCTATATAATTACAACTAATGGAGTATAATTTAAGCTGTAAAATGTTGAATGGAAATTTGCATCGAGAAAAAATAAAACATCACGACATATTAACACAGACATATTACAATCTATCTGATGCAATAATCCATTCTAAAATCAAACACTGCTTAAAATAATAGGTAATATGTGAGTAAAATTTCTCGCTTACCTGTTCCCGATCCGCCATATTAAAAAAAAAACATCTAAAATTGCATTTCTCACAGATGAGAACAGAAACTAACGGCATCTATGAAAACATGATTTTTTTTTTTTTTTAATAATCGAGCAAACATAAAAGGAAAATCTTGTGTTGAGAAAGATCTACACCAGGTAGAGCTTCACACACTTTAAGTTTCTAAAACAGTTGACACACATATGATTTTTTTTAATTTTGTAGTAGTCAGAGTGACAGATAAAATGCTATTTTAAGAAGAAGATTTGGGAAAAGAATTGGTATTTGCTTTTAAATGTCACATTAGAACGGAAATAATGATGCAGTATAACCAAATCTGAATATTGTTCAAATCAACTATATCAATCAATTCGTTAGAACTGTATAAGGGGAAATTGATGAAATCATTGAGTAATGTCCTAATAAGGAAACACCAGAAAGTTAATTATAATTTTATTCATAATCAGTAATCATTCCCTTTGATATGATGCAGATCTACAATAACATAAGAGAAAACTATAAAACGTTGGTTTCCAAAATATATTGAAATTTTAAATGAAATAACATTTAATAAAAAAATAATGTAATAATAATAAAAAAAAATATTGTAATAATAATTAACCAAAATGTAAAGCAAAGAGCTAATTATGGTGTTAAATATATAAAATTCTGTAACGTGTGATAATTAATAAATAATATACTATAATTGAAAGAATCTAATAGCATTTCATATTTACGAAATTCGAAGAATGAACGATAGCGCAGGAAGACCTAGTGGCACCCGATGAAGAATACAATTTATCGCACCACAAGATAAAGGCTGAAAATTTCTCGAGGATCCATCAGAAAGACATCCATACAAAAATCCCATTTCATTTTTCATCAATGGATGGAGTTAAAACTGAGAGAGAGAGAGACAATAATCTCAAACGATGAAGAGCATCGGATTTACTTGTCACATCAAACCTTTGTAGAAATATCTTTACTTCTTACTGTGAATAGCCAAAGTAACTGAAGCTAGTACATTGCCTCTATAAACATCGATTGCTTCTTTGCTTTTAGAGGAGATTTTGAATGATAGTGACACTATTTACATGTCATATCAGGGGAAACCCAGAAAATTACCAAGCACTCATTTATTACCAAACTCTATTAATAGATGTGCATCAGAAGGAAAACGAGAATCATTCCGTTTCCCTTTATCTAACAATGGTTAGAATTGAACAGAAGATAATCAGCATAGAGAATTTCTACCATCAAGCCAAGACAAGTTTTAAATGAGAGACATATTAAAACTTTTACTTGAAAATTAATTTTTATATTTTGAAGTTTAATAGAGGATATGTTTATTTCCTGTACCAGATTTGGAATTCTTACTTTCTTGGAGAACATAGAAGATTCAAATTTTCAATTAGTTATCTACTAATGATTCTAGAAGTTGAAATATAGATTCATGGTATGATTTTTTATTCTAATTGAAAAAAGATGTTTAACATTATGTACAATAATATTGTGTGAATTTGTGTGCATTTTTGATGATTTATAGCTTTTTGAATGCTCTGTGAATCTGATTTTCTATAAGATTTTGTGTTCACTTAATTTGTAAATAAAATTACCTACTTCCACATTTCCTGGATATTTTGCATATTCTTATTCTGTATTAGCATTTCGGGGAAAAATCATTAACTATAATAGCAAATAAAAACCATAATACATTGATTTGATTTCTACTAAAGTTATTATTAAGGCAAATGGCTAAAACCTTCTGGTATGAGAAAAATTTAGTTCATTGTAAAAATTGAAATTATTAATTAACTGAAATATTATATTTTCCCTTTGTATAGTGCATTCAAACAAAATATATATATTTTAATGTGTATAAAATTTAAGAAAAAACTTTGATATATTTCTTAATTTCAGTTTGTGTGTGTGTGTGTGTTAGACTTAAAAACATAAGAAATATATAAACATGCATAAACAGAACAACGAACAAAGTTTCTGAAATAAATATTATAAGTGTATTCCATTCAAATTTTGTTGATTAGTTTGATTTAAAAAAATGATGCTCTGAATTACTCTTAAACAGAAATATCAATATTGTTCTGTTTTTTCATTGTATTCCTTTAAAGTTATCCTGCAATAATTCACTTTTCTGCAGATTTTAAAGACTACAAGCAAAAATAAACTGAATGGGATAAACGATTCATGAAACAACCTGATTTTTAGTTGTATTAAATATCTGACTTCCTTATTGATCTAACTTGAATGTTATTAAAAAAGATGTACACCTGTCATCACAGTAAATATCATTTATTTATTATTAAATATTGATTGGAAATTCATTTTTGCAAAAGTAAATGTTTCATTTTCATATGCTGTACTGCATTGCGTAAATAATTGATGGACTGAACCTAATTTCAAATATATTGAAAAAATTATTTATTTATAAATAGTTTGCTTTTTATATTTATAATTTTAAATATTTTTTTGATTTGCTTTAATTACTTTGGTTGATAAAGTTGAATTAATTGTATTTTAAGAGCTAAAAAAAAACCTCATTTATAAATTCTAAATTTTGTTTTCAGTTAGGTGACATTAACAAATTTAAATACCTGAGGATAAAATTAAATTTAATAATAATATAATATAATTTAAAACAATTTGCTTATTTATTATATTTGCTCATTAGAAAAGGAAAGCTTTTATATACTGTTTTTTCACATTCATCCAAATTTAAGTTTTCCAGTATTTTTGCTTAAGTTTATTTGGAACTAATATAGTGCAAGGGAAAATAAATCCTTTGAAAGATTAAAAACATCAATTTCTTTCTACTGAGTGCAAATTGTAAATAAACATTTTTATGTATTAAATTTCATTAAGAATTTACTGGTTGTGAAAATGATAATAATGTTTAATCAGAAAATTTAATATATCCCTTAATAAATAACATTTGTGTTCATATTGAACACAAATGTTATTTATTAAGGGATATATGTAAATATGTAAATTAGAGTACTAATTTGTAAATTCGATTTAAATTCGATAAATTCGATTGAGTACTAATATGTAAATTCGATTCCCTATTTGATTCTTTTAGTTCTTTTCTTTTGAAGATTCATTAAGAATTCTAAGAATTTTTAATTTCAATTATTTAATCAACTCCAAAGGATAAAATATTAAATAGTATACATTTCTCAGAAATTAGTCTCTTAGGTGGATGCATGTATGTAATTAAAAAGTTAAATGTTTCTAAAATTGGTATTATAAAATTGTTGAAAGTCAGAAATCAATAAAATTTGAGTTTTTTTTCTGAGATAATTCTGAAATTTTTTGCTGATAATGAAATTTACTGCAATCAGTTTTACCAATCAAGCTGAATTAATGTAATTATAGTATTGCTGAAAATTACTTCCCAAATTTGAAAAATTATTTTTACTATTTTTTCAGGTTGCTGATTTGCAATTATAATTTTAGACAATTGTTTTAAAATTTATTTTTAGAGGCTTTCTAGGGAACAGTAGTGTTTTTACAAGCAGGCCCCTAAGAAGTAAATGCTGTTTTAGAGAACTGACTGCACCATGCTGAAAAAAGTGTTCCAAAGAATAAAAAGTCAAAATATATAAACTTATAAATGTATAAATATAATAAACTATATCTTTCAAAAATAAACAAACTTTATTCATAAGTATGTATTAATTTAATTTATATAAACGTAATAGAGAGCACTCCTCACAGTTATTATTAAATTTTATACACTTCCTAAAAAATTTCTCGGATTAAATTTTACTGTTTTTAAAAGAAAAAAAAAGTTTTTTTTTTTAAACAAAATAAAACAAAAATTTTAAAATATTACCTGTAAAATGATATGTATTAAAAATATTAATTTAAATAGAATTACTGAGAAAATTCTATAACATTGGCATAAGATAAAAATGAAAAATAAGCCTTCTGGTAGACAAAGATTTGAGCCACTTCATAGCAAATTAAGAAAAATTTAACATAACTATAAAAAAATTAATTTAATCTTTTTCATACATTATTATGTATAATTTTTCATACATAATAATGTATGAAAAAGATTAAATTAATTAAAAACTGAGTCTTCACCTTCTATAGTTGACAAAAATTGAGCCACAACAGAAAGAATTCAGTAGATAAACCTAATATAAAATACATCCATTAAAGCTACTTAGCATAGAGCAGTGCGTAGGAATACATCCAAATTTTGTTCATGAATCGTCCAATGCCGACATCTCGTAAATGTATAATGGACGTAAAATGGGTGGATATTTGACGTGCCATGGATCTAAAGTGTACCAAAAAGAGACGCCTACTGGATTAGAGTACATCCTCCAGATGTCATATCGATGCCTACTGGACGAAAATTGTGTTGTGTGGGTTGGTTTAACATATTCCTGATTTTATTAAAAATAAGTAAGACAATAATTTTGCTTGAATTTATGGGTTTTGAAGGATATTTATTTTAGTTTTTGGCTTAAATGGGAAATATTTTGGTTATTTTTAAGAATTTTGAGCTGAATACGAATATTAATTACGAATTTTATACAAATTTTGAGCTGAATTAAGTAGGAAGACTTGTATTTTAGGTTACTGAAAGAAAATTAGTTTCATAGATTTGTTGATGGAATCTTTAATATTCGTAAGAGATACTTAAATGAAATCTTTGTTTTACACAAAATAAATGAGTGAATAATTTGTAAACCAAGTTTAAGAAAAAAACTTTTATTTTCAAGAACACACAGGAACTTTATTCGATCAAAGAAAATTACTTTGCCATAATAATTTTAATCACTATAAAATTACGTTTTGAGTTAGATTAATACAATGCCTACTTCCTTGTCATATATTCTATTACTATATTGTTTACTCATAAATAACATTGCATTTTATAACTTTACAAATTTCTTTTTTTAACTTTATTATAGTAATTTGTCTGAAAAATTATCATTTATAATAGAAAATAGCTAGTTTAATCTTTATTGGTAATAAGAACTTTGGATCAAATTCTTTGCTAATTAATATTCACTTTTAGTCGCCGCACACACAAACACACACACACACACACACACACACACACACACACACACACACACACACACACACACACACACACACACACACACACACACACACACACACACACACACACACACAATACATTTGAAATTTCAGATAACTATTTGATAAACAGTTAGGAACATTACTGAATCTAAGATTATTTATTCTTTATTTCTGAAATTTAATCATAAATTAATGTTACTTATTTAGTCGCCAAAAATAAATTGCTCCAATAACATGAGAAGAGACAAACGCATTTGTAATTAATTATTTCCGAGGGTTGCTTAGATTATACTCATCTCAAATGATTCCTACTGTATCCTCGATGAATGTTCATGTTACATCCAACAAGGACGTTCAAATTATATCTATATATATATATATATATATATTTCTATATCAGTCTTTCAAAGCTCATCCATCATGGAAATGCATCGCACTTCAATATGTATAGTCCATTGAAAACATCGTATTCATTTTTAATCACAAACATTTTTATGATGTCCATATGCATGAAAGTTTCTGTAAAGCGTAGAATAGAGGGCGCTACTAACGTAGAGATCTAGAAAACTTCTGGCACGAAACTTCCTTCTTACTATTCCATTATTCTCTTATACCATTGTGCTTGTTTTCTGTAGTTTCCATTGCTTTTGAGAAATATTTAATTAAAAGTAATTATCACATAAAATTTTTTGAAATGCAGATAGCAAATAAAGGCAGTAGTTGTTGCATAGCATTTGGTTGCAATATGCGAGTTAGAACAAATCTACTTTCGCAAAATGTTCAAATTTCCAATGGAACTCGATTTACAATTCTTAATTTAATTTGCTATGTATTAAATTAACTCTTAAAAATAAGATTTAAATTTTAATTGGAATGAAAACCAAGATTTGTTTAAAATATTAATAAACAACAAGTAAATAAACACATCATAGCAATTTTTTTCTACTCATTACTGATACCAATTCATATATTCTAGCATGATCAAGAAAATTTTAATAAAATTTATAATATTATAATGAAGGGATAAACAATACCTTGCTTAATATTTGAAATGATTTATAGTTCAATCGCGCGCAAAATATATTTCCTGAAATTTTGAAATAAATGCGTAACATTAAAAATTAGTTAAAGAAGAAAATGTTTAACAATTGAGATAAATAACAACAAGAGTTAGAATGTGGGTTACAATACATCTTTCATCAATAATTGATCCTAATATCGCCAATAAGAGCTATTCCACGCAAAATATGGTAATTCATCAGGATTATTTAAGTAAAAATATTTTTTTTTTTTTTTAATTTACGGAATCACCACTGATTGCACTCTTATTAAAATTATGATTTTAACGAATAAAATGAAAAAAATTCAGAAAACAGAAATAAATACCTAAAAATATTTAAATAAAAATTTCTGCGATTGCATTGATTTTAAATGGGAAGAGAGAAAACCGGAAATATTTGAGATGGCTTTCGGTCAACTGTGATTAGTTTATGTTTACATTGAAAACTCCAGCCATATGATCCATGTGTATATATATATATATATATATATATATATATATATATATATCTTATTGTCTTATGGTATATATGGCTCTGAAAAGTTTTGTAGTTGTAGTATGATGAGCCACTCTTTCTCGGACACGCATCTTTAATAAACGTTTGTGATTGTATGGAAATTGATTTAAATTGTTTATTTTGTAAGGGGTGTTTATATTTCCATAAATTTTTATAATTGCTTACTATTTCGAATTTCCTTTTTTTTTGTATCAATGAAAACCATATAATTACTTACAAAATCATAATTAGCAGTGTTTTTAAATTCACTGTTTATTTCATTTCTATTAAAACAGCCAGCTTTGTGGAAGCAACTGTAAATAAGTTTGTTCTGATGTATTTAATATTGGTATTCCTCAATATTTTTTAAAGGTAAATAACTTGTAAACCATGTTGGATAAGTTTCACTAATATAGTTATTTATGTTAGTTAAAATAAATTAAATTCATAACTTAAATTGAGTGGTAATTTTTAATTATATAACTTCTTAATTTAATCCATGCCTACTAAAAATGACGAAGGAATAGCTATAAAAAGTTCATAAAAGAATACTGATAGGAAATTTTATAAAGACCGTAGTTGGAACATTATAATTTTGTCAGTACATGCATATGAACATAGAATATTTGAACTAATTTGAATTTGTTGCCAGCCATCATTTACATTGGAAATATTCTATCTATAAACACAACAAGGGATGAAATTTTTTGTCATTTTACTTTATTCTTTAATTTATAAACTGAAATATACATAATAAGAATTTAATATTATGCATGTTTTATGGAAATTCAATAGAAATTAATTTTCATGTTTATTTATAGAAGTTCATTCTCGTTATTTCGAAGATATAATAAGCGTTTTATTTTATTTGGGTTGATGTAAATAATTAAACAGAAAGTAAATTGCAATCTTAATTCAAAATAAGCATTATTTACATGTCACAGATATTAAATTTAAAATCAAACTAAATTGTTTTATATTTTATTCTTTAGATGAGTTTCCAATATTTTTAAAAATATATTTCTTCTCAGAAAATTATCTTATGCACATTACAGATTTAGAATATTTACCTATCCTTATAAGTTTTTAAGGGATTTATTTTTTCTGAAAAATTATTTTCATTTAAAATAATTCCATAAAAGAAAATTCTTAGCTTAATGCAGAGAATCATAAAATAAATCAATTCAAAGAATAATTAGTTCAAAAAATTAAAATATAAAATTTTTAATATGAAATTTAAATATTAAAGTTAATACACATTTCAGTGCCTTTTTATATTAAATATTAATACTAAATTTTGAGTACAATGAAAAAACTTACAATAGATTCAACTTTTGAGATTGCTTGAAATTAATTATAATAAATAATTATTGATTTTCCTTACATATCTTATATTTTTTCTATAATAAAAAGTTTAAAGTACTTTAACAAATGAGAATATACTTTCAAATTATTTAACACTTTCGTAAGCAAGCAAAGTATTTTTGTTAAGGATAGAGAAGAATTGAGTAAATCATACTGAAAGTCTAATTGAAATAGAATAAATAAAACCTAACAAATATTGAAAAATTAATATCTAGTAATTAGTTTTAGGATAATTTAACACCATATTGCCTTTTCTGAGAAAGTCATTTTATTTCCTATGTGTTATTAAAAGAGTGTAATTTTATAAATTAGTTCAATTTTAGTTATCTTAAAAATATATTGTTTTATATTTGACATATGATAAATGTAAATAAGCCGGCAGCTTCATTTGAAGTCAGAAGCTAATAAATTTCAAAATAACTAATATTGACCGGTTTCCCAGGTGAAAACAAGAAAAACTGCAAGTGTTTGCAAATTAGAACTTTTAAAATGAATAATAATTGACAGTGTTGATTCATCATAAAATAACAATAAAATAACAAAATCACATTTTTCAATATATATATATATATATATATATATATATATATATATATATATATATATATATATATATATAATCAATTTTTTCATTATATTGGATTTTTAATTTTTTTATGGCTGACATATTTTGAGGGTTTTGCAGGTAAAAAATCTAAAATCAAATTAATTATTCAAAAAAAAAAAAAAACTTTACAAATAATGGTGCTGATAACTATTATAAATTTGAAATAAATGATATTTGTTTCATGAGAATATATATATTGATTATCAAAGTCATTTAACTTTGGCCATAATGCATATAAGAAACACATTACTTTCAAATTTAAAAAATTCAATTATTGTTGCATGAATAAAATATTAAGTAAAATATTTTATTTGTTTCATCTGTGGATATTTTTCATACTTCATTGATGAAGAAACAGATGTGCTTTATAAATTTTCAACTTTATCTTGAGAATTAAAAAAAGATAATTTCGAATTAAAATGAACTGGATTGATTGCTTAGAATTAAGACAATATTTTAGACTCCTTCTACTAATTAGGCAAATTGATGATAACACTATTTGAGATAAATGATCAACTAAATAATGAATTGAATCTCTCGTTTAGCGAACGATATAAAGTGAAAGATTTTATAAAATTATAACATGTTTGGTAAATAAATTTATCAAACATTACTAGATTTATGATAGATATAAGATATGACAAAAGTAGGATTAATCTTGATGGAAATTAAAAGTTACTGTAGCCATTGTTAAAGATTTTTCACCTTCCAGAAATCACTTTTAGTTTACTGTAAAGAATCATAATCCTCCAGAAAAGTTGGCTATTAATAAAATCATTATAATATTCATTGGAAAAAGCAATCCAGAAGAAATAAATGAAAATATTTTTCAAACCGAAGCAATAAATGAGAATAAAATTTTACAATGTAATATTTATAAATCATGTGAAATGTTTAATTTCTAATGTAATAAAAATACATGGAACAATTATAACCGCATGATTTTTTATATATACTAGAAAATTCTTAGTAGACTATAAATAAGCACTTAATTTTATTACAGTGATTACATGCATGAATTAAAAATGGGGTATTTCATTTAGTTGAGCAATTTGTTTCTTGATTAGCTGTTGGGCCTATTAGAACGCAGGGTTTTAAGAAGTATCTTTGTAGGTACGAAGGAAAACGTCATCTGGCGCAGAAGATACAATGCAGAAATCTACTGAATGTACAAGGAGCCAGACGTTGTACATCACATTAAAGTAAGCCGTGTTAATTAGGTTGGACATGTTATTAGAATAAAGGACAATAAAACACTAAGGGAAATTTTTTTTTTGCAAAACCCATCAGCTTAAGAAGAAGAGGAAGACCAAAGCTGAGATGGGTGGATGCAGTCGAAGAAGACTGTAGGGTCCTTGGAACAAAAAATAGGAGAAGTTTGGCTCCCAGTAGAGGTGGCTGAAGAAACTTGTTCAGAAGGCCTTGGATCATCCTGGGCTGGCTCGCCATGAATGATGATGATGTTTCTTGATTAATTTTCACAAACTGACTACATTGATTATTAAACGATGTTCTCAACATAACTTTATTCTTTAGATCAATATATGGAATAATATCTTGACAGATATTCCCTATGATCTGTAAGGCTCTCTAAAGAATATTGTTTGAGAATATATTCTTCAGGATCAAAGATCTCTGGTTCAATTTAGCTACTGTTGGTCAAAGCGAGAATTGCTGTGTCTCTGATTTTTGGGTATAAATTTGTGAAGATGTGTGTATGAGATTTTACCTGGTTTTCTCCGTTATAACATGTTTATACATTCCTCAAAAAATGCAATATTTTTCTGAAAGTTGCTATACTTCTTTAATAAAATGGCGGAAAAATTTTTTTTACTAGAATTAAATAAAAAAAAAAAAACTCTGAAAATACATTTTGTTTTGAAAGGAAGGACAGTGGGAGGAGGGATATTCAAGCTCACAGTTACCAGATTTTCTATTACTCAATATCAAAATGCTACAAGACTTAAAATAAATGTATTCTTCAGTCTTGAAATTTCAGCTATTGAGCTTATTAAGTTTTTATTAATGAAAAATTTTAGAATTTTAAATTTAAGAATACACTTTAGTGATATTTTAATGTTTTCCTCTCCTCTCAAGAAATACGAATTTTATAAGAATATATTTTCCTAAATTTACAATTTCAAAATGTACTTGTACATTATAAGAATTTATTGAAATATATTCAGAGAAAAAAATAATCCTGATTTTAAGCAAATAATATAAGAAAATGTTGTGATTAAATAGGAACAGATTTTACTATTTTCGTGTAAAACAAAAAAAGATAAAATAACTAATCTAATTAATGTACATCTCTCATTATAGAAGAGTCTTATAGATTAATCCGGCAACATTCTTCACACACACATGTGGATATAAAGCATTTTTACTTGATAAATCACTGAAACATAAAACGAAAATGCAATAATAAATTCAAATTAAATTATATTAAATTTTTATAAGTAACAAATTTACTTTTAATGCAAAAATTTAGGATATTTAAATCGTACCATACTATCACTATTTTTATAAATGCGATTACTCTTAATCTTCTAAATTTCAAATTTTATTATTAATCTATGCTTACATAAGAAATTTGCATGCTTTTGAAATAAATTTTGGTATTTCAGATTTTTCTGTTTACACAATAGTCTTATTTACATTTATTTTTTACTTATAATATGTTGCTTTTCGAAATATATTATTGTTCTCATACGACAATTTTCAACCTCCGTTTTCTTCTAGTCAATTTTAAAAGTATTTGACATTTTTAATATATATATTGACTAAAATATATACAAGGACTAAAATTTGTATACACTACTGGCCATTAAAATTGCTACACTAAGAAGGCGACATGCTACAGGCGTGAAATTTATACGAAAGGAAGAAAGTGCTGTGATATGCAAATGATTAGCTTTTCAGCGCATTCAGACAAAGCAGGCGCCAGTAGCGACACCTAAATTGTGTTCAAACGAGGAAATTGTTCAGCCGGTTCCTCATACCCAAATTGTATTTGAACGTTGTTGCCTGGTGAAAAGTTGTTGTGATGCCTCGTGTAAGAAGGAGAAATGCGTACCAGCACGTTTCTGACTTTGATAAAGGTCGAATTGTAGCGTACCGGGATTGCGGTTTATCTTATCGCAGTATTGCTGCTCTTGTTGGTCGAGATCTAGTGACTGTTAACAGAAAATGGAATCGATGGGTTCAGGACGGTAATACGGAACGCCATGCTGGATCTCAACGGCCATATATCACTAGCAGCCGAGAAAACAGGCATATTATCCGTATGGCCGTAATGGATCGTGCAACCACGTCACGAGCCGTGAGTCAAGAAACGGGGTCGTTTGGAAGACAACAAGTGTCTGCACGAACAGTTCGATGATGTTTGCAGCAGCATGGACTCTCAGCTCGGAGACCATGGCTGCGGCTTCCCTTGACGCTGCGTCATAGACAAGAGCGCCTTCAATGGTGTGATCAACGACGAACCGGGGCACACGAATGGCGAGACGTCATCTTTTCAGATGAATCCAGGTTCTGTGTACAGCATCATGATGGTTGCATCCGTGTTTGGCGGCATCGTGGTGAACGCACACTGGCAGCGTGCATTCGTTATCATCATACTGGCCCATCACCTGGCATGATGGTATGGGGTGCCATTGGGTACACGTCTCGGTCACCTCTTGTTCGCATTAATGGTGCTTTGAACAGTGCACGTTACATTTCTGGTGTGTTACGAGCAGTTTCTTTACCCTTTATTCAAGCCCTGCGAAACCCTACGTTTCAGCAGAATAATGCCCGACCGCATGTTGCCGGTATTGTGCGGACCTTCTTTGATACGGAACATGTTCTGCTGTTACCCTGGCCAGCACGTTCTCCAGATCTTTCACTAATAGAAAACGTCTGGTCAATGGTTGCCGAGCGACTGGTTCGTCACCAAACACCAGTCACTACGGTTGATGAACTGTGGCATCGTGTTGAAGCTGCATGGGCATCTGTACCTGTACATGCAATCCAATCTCTGTTTGACTCAATGCCCAGGCATATAACTGCTGTTATTGGTACCAGAGGTGGTTGTTCTGGCTACTGATTTCTCAAGATCTATCCAGCCAAATTTTTTGAAAATTTAATCAGTTGTTATTTCTAGTATGATATATTTGTCCAATAAATATCATTTTGTTATCTGCATTTCTTCCTGGTGTAGCAATTTTAATGGCCAGTAGTGTATATATATATATAATTCTTTAATTTATTTCTCTTAGTAAGTAATTTCAGAATGTTATTTTTGGATAAATAAATATATGCCATTTTGCCATTTCAAGGATTTCATGAATTCAAATTTATTTCAAAATCAAAATGAACATACAATTAAACAGGAAATATAAAAATTTATGTTATATTTCCTATATGTTGTGTATAAACCAGCATTAAGAAAATCAAGTTAATAGAAGTCGCTGGAAGTGAAGGGTGTTCCAGACTCTTGAAACAGTAGATATAAAAAAATTAAACTTATTAAAAATTTGAATGAAGATGGTATAAAAATAAATTATAAGGAGTAAATCTTTAACTTTTTATTAAGTAACACACACACACATCGATGTATATATATATTGGTGCGCGTTTTCAATAATAAAAATAAAAAAATTTTTTGTTATATTTCCTATATTGGTTGTGTATAAACTAGCATAAAGAAAATAAAGTTAATAGAAGTCGCTGGAAATCGCTGGATGTGAAGGGTATTCCAGACTCTTGAAACAGTAGATATAAAAAAATTAAACTTATTAAAAATTTGAATGAAGTTGGGATAAAAATAAATTATAAGGAGTAAATCCTTAACTTTTTATTAAGTAACACACACACATCGATGTATACATATATTGGTGCACGTTTTTAATAGATGACCTTAGATTTATTTTATTTATTGCATTTAATTCATATACGTATATCTTATGCTATAAAAATTCAATGAAAATAGGAACAACAGTAGTAGTAAGCCCCAATATAAATGTACGGAATTCGTAATATTAATCGGATTTTAATTCCTGAACAGATGGCGAAGAAAAACGGGTTTATTAATGTAAAATAGTGCAAAAATTGCGCTCTGTTTTATGACATAAAGCTTTCTGAAAGCATTAAGTTTACTAAGTGAATTATGTTAGAATACAATATGGAACAAAAAAAATATTCTTTTAATTTATCTGAAATATCAGGGTCAAAGTATCACTGTTTAAAAATGCACTTGATATGTTTACAATTATAAAAATCGTTATTAACACAAAATACATGCAAAATGCTTTTCTCATAAGATACTTAACTGATAATAAGATACTTAACTGTTAAGATAACTGTTATGATGAGGGAATAAAACTCTATTATCCTTTCAAGAAATATAAAACTCTCTCTCTTCAAAGTATTTATTTTTTATTTATTTAAGTTAAATAGTTGGATTTGTAAATGAGTTTTATTTTGTTATAAGTTTTTCAAAGAATTTATATGATGAATATTAATCATTTATGCTCATTTATTTCCGAAAAAAAGCATAATTTAATTGAATGCGAAATTTGAATATAGTGAAATTAGCGCAATTCAAGGAATTTCATGTATCGCGAATGTTGATAAAGCGATGAGCAAATCTGATAGAATTCCATTGTGAAAATAAGTTTTTGAAAATAAAAGAGTGCATATATATTAAAATTAGAGAAATATTCTACTCTCAGAAAAATCAGTCTAAAGAGAGTCTAAACTTATTTTTATATCAATAAAGTAGTCCAAATGCCCTGTGTTATCTTTCAAGGGCCTTTAAGCAGTTTCCAGCTATATGGCTGTTGTTTTCGCTGTACTAAAGCATTTTTGAAAAGGTTCACCATAATAGATGAATGGCAAGACCATGTTTCTTGAAATAGAGAGTCTATGGCTCAAACACATTCATTCTTGAATAAAAAAAATGTTTCGTTCTTAGTCTTTGGTGTGTGTGAAATTGTGATTATTTTCTCTCATAATTTAAAAACTAACTGAATGTTATTTGAATTGATTTACCGTGATCTGTTGTTCTTGATTTAGCCAAATTCGGTGGGTATTGCTTTTTAAACATTTTGCATTTAGAAATCTTGTAAGTTCTCCATTAGCGACATTTTAAAAACTGTGGCAAAAGCATTAGGTACATTAGGATTTTACCTGGGAATAACAAACTTAAATATCTGTAGTTTATTTGTTCATTTTTAATTTATCTCCTGAAGTTAAATTAAAAATAAGTTTTTAATCTAACATTAATCTGACGAAAAATGTTTTATATATTTATATTTTTAATATTTGTTTCATTTTCTAAAATTTTATTCATCTATTTATCTTTCATCATCTGTTTTTAAACCTATTTAGAGCAATCATGATGCAAAAAAAAAAAAAAAAAAAAAAAAGAAGAAAACTTTTACAGAATTGAAAATTTAAAAAATGTTAAAAAAGTTTTGTTGAGTTCAATGTACAATTTATGTATTAAATTTTATTGAGAATTCAATATTCCTGAAATTTATTCTATTCGGTTTTACCTACTAAATTGAATTTTTATATTATTAAGGGATTAAGATGAAAATTGTTTTCTAAATTTAAAAAATTATTTTTACTATTATGTTTCTTAGATATCTGATTTACAAGAATAATTCTTTATTTTTCATTATTCTAAATTTATCTAATTTTATTTTTAGATGCTATGGTAAGAACACTGCTGTTTTCTAAGCAGTTCCGTAAGAAATAAAGGCTGCAAAAGAAAAATGGCTGTGTAATCCTAAAAAAAGCATTTTGAGTTAAAAAAATGAAAAAATATGACTATGTAAAATTATTCAATAATAAATAAAATAAGCTATAAATTTTATTTTTCTTCTTTTAACTTACATTCATATATTATAATGTTAAATGCTTTCATCAGTTTATTTTTATTAAATCTATTATTATATACTTTTTCTGAAAAATATTTTTCCCATAGCAAATTTTAGATTTTTAAAGGTAAAGAAAAAAATGTATTTTTATTTTAAACACTATAAAATTTAATTTTCAAAATATTATCAGTAAAATAATATGCATATAAAATATTTCTAATTTAATGTGTTATGAGAAAATTGTATAACATATTTAATAAGATCTAAGCTAAAGAATGGACTCTCCAATAGACCAAAATCCGATCCAATAAAGAAAGATCTAATATAACAAACACATAAGTACATAAAAATGATCTACGTTATCTTGCAACAAAATTGTATCAAAATTATTGATGTATGTTATTATTATAACATATTATTAATTGTATTAATATATGTATATGAATTAACAATCGAAATTTGTAACAACTTTCTATTTTTCTGGTTATATTTGGTAACATAATTCATTAACATCTGTTAAGATTTCAGAATAACTAATTTAACAAAGAGTTCTTTGATAGAGTACTGCTATGCATTCCATATTTTCGAGTACATAAAAACACTGCTTAGAGAATTTGGATATCTTGAATAAGAACAAACTTTGGAACTCCTTTGGAAACCCAATTTACTTGGAGTTCTTACAACTAAAACTTTATCAGTAATTTTTATTTTTCTAAAATATTGTCATCGAATTTTCAGTTTCGATTTCAAAAAGGAAGCTTTTTTTCAGCTAAAATAAATTAAATTTAGAAATTATTTCAGAACTAAAAAATTTAATTGGTAGAATAAATAAGAAATAAGCTTGCTTTCTTTTGACAAACATAGGAGTAATACATGTGATGATAAAAAGGGAGGGAACTTTCGACAAAATGCAAAAACTTGATGTTTTCTGTCTAACGGAACTAATTGTGTGGTCAGTCAATTGTAACTATCACACACTGAACATTTATATAGACTGGTACTTATGCAGAATATTAAATATACATCTCAAAGTTGGACAATCAGGTAACTTGAATTTAATTACATGCACTCAATGATTGCTTTTTTATTACTTGCAACATATTTCTTGTTAATATTTTCATAGAAATGATTCAAAGTACGATAAATGGGGAGTTCATATGTAATCGAAATTTATTCATATATATATATATATATATCATAGATATATCAAAATTCATTCATATATATATATAGTTCATATGCAACCACAATTTTTATACTTAGTTTTAAAATCGATATACTATTTATACGGTTGCATTATTTAACAATAAATTATCTTAAAGAAATTTGCATTATCCGCGTGATTTATGACGATATCTTATTTTATAAGTAAGGAATTCTCTACAAATTTTAAATTTTGATCACTTTATAAGTCAATATTTTTTAGAGCGCAAAGTTCTTATTATCTTTTCGCGGTAATATTCATTACGTATACTGTCGGTTAAGATTTTTAATGCATAGTAGGCCATGTTCACGAGTTGTAAAGAAGGTAACCGGGTAAATTTCCAAGCATTTAACCTTCTAAATGAGCCTGTTTCAGCTAGGAAAAAATATTGTTTACTCTTTAAACCCTGAAAACATTAAAAACTTCCATTATTTAGTAGTCATGATATTATATATGTATACAATTAAATGATTTTTTTCGAGAGCAGTTAATATAATAAAATTAAGTATTAATGTAAAGTTTATAAAGTTTAAAAGAAATAATTTTTTTATATTAGTTTGAAATATTAATTAATGTTTTAAAGGGTGGGATTTTTTAAATTAAATCTATTATTATCTTTAAAAAATAAATATTTTAAATTATATTACATTTATATATATACATATAAATATAATTTAATATAATTTAGATATATGTATATCTGATCTATAAAAAACATTAATTTGAGAAAGATAATTATTACATGTCATATCTCATAAGCCAGTACATATATGTATCGTCGAATAAATTTTATAATTATATAAATAATAAGCTTTATATTTAATTAATAATGAAATTTTATATTCAAATAGTATATTTTAATATTTGAATATTTATTCAGTTAATAAAAAGTACTTATGCAACATGAACTTAGCTGAATATGTAGTTCGTGATAAAATAAAGTATCTGCTAACAATAAAGTATGAAAATTAATTTCTTAGTAATGAAAAAAAAATTATCCTCTAACTGAAGTAAGTCAGTATTTTCTTACCTATATGCATACAAAATGTAAAGTTTTTTTAATATAAATCTGAAGTTCTTTTCTGTAAAAAAATTATAGTGCTTTGGCGTGCATAAAAATTATAAACAACAGTGACTTTCATGCTATTAAAAGACAAAAAATTATATTTTCAGATGATACGCTAGTATTCATGCTCTATTAACTTAAGAAATGAAAATATAAAAGTTTAAATGTGTTAGTTACAAATTAAAAATCATGCATTTTTTTCCAGAATTAGTATTCTGTAAATAAATAAATTAACAATGTGTCGATTCTTATTCATTATTATTTAATCTATATAAGAGGTTTCCCATCAATTCCATTTAATAATCAATTTTGCTTTTCCTTATAGTATAGCAATCATAAGCTTTCTCTAAAATTGTAGGTTTATTGGATTATTCACTTAATAAAATTAATCTAAATAACGTAATTTTTCGTCGACTTATAGAAGATGGCGTAATGTGTTTGAATAATTTGAAAATAAAAAATTGCTAATAAGCAATTTTTGTTTATATAATTAATATTTCTTTTATATTAGTTTGAAATATTAATTAATGTTTTAAAGGGTGGGATTTTTTAAATTAAATCTATTATTATCTTTAATCTATTATAATCTTTAATATAGGTAAATTATTTGTATTTATGTGAAATTAATGCAATATACATGTAAAAATTTCATTTTTTGTACTTAGAAAAACATTTCTTGAAACATATAGTTTAAAAAAATAAGAATACGTTTAAGACAGAGTAAAATATTCACCATTTTCAAGCAAAAGAATATTTTTAAACATAAGGACCGTTTATAAAGTAAATATATTACAAACTATTTTAAATCTAGACGATTTTTATAAGCTAGCATTAAATAATTTTGTTGAGACTCTGTATATATATATATATATATATATATATATATATATATATATATATATATATATATATATATATATATATATATATATATATATATAATGAAAAGAATAATATAGTAATAACTCATAGCAATACTAATGACTTTTCTAACTACTTTTAATTTTTATAAAATTCATCATTGTATAAATATTAAAAATTTATGCTATTTTATTCACCTCTATTTTTTCAACGAAATTAGATATCATTGAATATCTTGATGTATTTTAAATTTAACTTTAAAGAGAGAAAATTTTATAATCTTTGATCATTAAATTTATGATTTTATTCTTATGATTTTATGATCTTGTTCTTATGATTTTATTAAATTAAAAAATTGCATGTACATAAATATTTTAAATTTTCAAGTAATTTATTGAACATTCAGAATGTTAAAAGAAAAGTAATAAAAGTTTAATTAATTTATTAAAACAATTCCGATTGTTACAAATACAGATAAGCATCAGGTAAAAATTAAAAATAAAGACACTCTCTTAAAGTCTTATGAATCAGTAAATAAAGTAAATTTTACTCTTAGAAATAAAATAGCTGTAAGCTTTCAGACATTAAAATTAATAAATATGAATGCATATGATTATTTATATTAAAATATATTTAAAAGCTAGATTATTTAAAAAATTTATTTCAAAATAATATAAATTTCTTTATAGACAAGAAAAAATAATGGTTTGAATTCATAGTAACTAATTAGTTAGAAAATCATGAAAGTAGTAAAATGTGTCATCATTTTTAAAAGATTTAAGGCAATTTTATGCTGATCACTTACTGCCTCTATCTCATTAAATTCTATTTAATTACTTGGTTTTCATAATTTGTATATCACTTTTCCTTAATTCCTTTTTAGTACAGAATTAGAGGAATTAATCAAGAATAAACAATATAATTTCTGAAATTCAATGACTTTAATGGATCAGGGTAAAAAAAAATTCTCATTAAAGAATAGTTTATCTTTTTTAGATGCAGTTTTACCTAAATAAGAAATCTGGGAAAGTTCAGAAAGCGTGAGATTGCTCAAAAAGCGTAGAGAAGCGGTAAAAAAATCGCCGTATTTTAAACAAAGGAAGAAAATGGTTACTTATCGCTTGACTACCATCCCTTTTGTGGTTTACTAAATTTTTTTATTGACTTTCTCTGAATAGATATTTAAGCCTTCTACTGTCGTGAAAGGGTTAGTTTAAACTAAATCGTATTTCCTTTCAATTTTTTTAATGGTAGACAATGTGCACAGTGCTAAAAAAATAACTGTATTGTCTATAGTTACCCAAGTCAATATCACATTAAAGAAAAGTAAATACTTTGTTTCCCTTCATGTAAATAAAAGCAGTCATTGGTTCTAAGTGGCATCATGGTCTACTGAACAAGAATGTAAAAATGTGATTAGCTAGTAGATTTATTGTACAATTGATATAAAACTTACTTTGGTTGAATAAACTCATGTGATTTAATTTACAAGTAGGAGTAAAGTTAGAAAATAAATGCCCGTAAATTTTATGATTTCAATGAGTTATTTTTAAGACGTGTCATAGAAAATGCATTTATGTAATTCAAATAATTCTTTGAACATAATATAAGCATGAAATAATGCATTGAAATTATTATTGCATACATTATAATACGTTAAAATATATGTTAGTGGTATATTTCTTTCGAAAAACAGCTTTATAATAATTTTGTATTAAGAAATTAAGTTTTATATTTTTGGTGATTAGTTGTAGATCTTGATAAATGCTCAAATTTTAATCAGACCTTTCTATCTACCTTTCTCACTTAAATAACTTAAATATTATATCAAAATCTTTTATTTAATGAGTTCCTATATTTAGAAGCCATAAACAAACGAATCATATGCTCTAAAGAGAAATTTACCGGAAGTTATTGGAATATTCTTCTCTTTTGAAAGGAGGAAAAGTAAGGAAATGAGCATTTGTACAAAATAATGATAATTTTTAAAATGCTTATTGAAAGCAATTTCGTAGAGTATTTTCTCAAACAATTTAGAATTTCCCAAAATTTATTGAATTATTAACTAGTCAGAAAATAATTATTTATAGGATCAAAGATTTTTTTAGGTAACGTTTCACTTAGAATATGCATTTTTTCTTGAGTTTACTTAACATAATTTAATACAATTATTTAAACTTTATTACTATTTTTCATTAAAACGAATTTAAATATTTTCAGTTTTAAAAATTTATTATACTATTTTATACTTCTATAAAATTATTGAAAATTAGAGTTGTGAAAAAATAATTTAAAATAAATATATTATAAAATAAAAATTTGTTACTTCATTATTCTACATTTCAATGAAAATACATTTTTTGACCTTTTTAAAATATTAATTTATTAAGTTATACTTTTAATTGAAAACATTTATCAACTTTATGAATAAGAATATATATTTTGGTAAAATACATTTTAAAGGTAATGATTTCAAAATGATTAAATTATAAAGCATAATAATGGGCATCATACTGTATAGATTTTTTTTAAATTTTAATTCTGCTTACATTACATTTCACTTTTAAAATTTGACTTCAGCGTTTATCAATTCTTTATTTTTAGTTTTTTTACTTAAAGCTAAAAATAATTTTCATGTGCTTTATAAGATAATTGCACGGCAAAACTAGGTAGTATATAAGACAGTTATAAAATAATTAAAATACTATAACAATATTTAAAAATGAATATAGCAGAAGAAACAAGCAACACAGAGAAGATGATAAGAAATACAAGCAAATGCAGAAAAATATATAACTTTCAAATCTAAGAATTGAATAAAGTCGATTAAAGTAATCTTATTTTATTCAATATAAAATGAAGTGATAGGAAGGAAATTATACAATGTTGTAATATCGAATATGGGTATATATATATTTATATATATATATATATATATATATATATATATATATATATATATATATATATATATATATATATATATATATATATATATATATATATATATATATATATATATATATATATATATATGTATATGTATATGTATGTATAAGAATTGTGTGCTTGAAATATTTAATGAAAATAGTATTTTTGTGTACATATCAACATTTTTTTTACCAAAACTAGTATAATTGTTTAAAATTATAACGAAAAAATAACTCCCTAAAAACATTGAAAATATAGTTGTGTAGCCATTATTTTGTTTCGTTTAAAATTAGTTAATTAAAAACATAATTTATTTGATTAATGCTGTCTTACAATTAATTGTCAATTTAAATATTTTATTTTATTTAACTATTAAAATTATCAAATATATTTTTTTATTTAAAAAGATATAATTTTTTTAATATAATGAATTGAATATTCGTAGCTTCATACTCAGTAAGGAAAATTTTTCTATTGTTGGTGTACAAATAAAAAAAATGTCATAATGAAGTTACATTTCTGAAAGGAAATAAAAGATCCTGAATTCGAAAAAGAATTTTTGATTATTTAATCTGTTTTAAACTGGATATTTTAAAATTTTTCAAGTATAGTCCAGTGATGATACCCCGTTTTGAATTCCAAGCTAATTCAATTTATGTGTTTAGCAGTGATTTTGAATGTATACTAGACAACAGATGATTATTGTGTTGCTTTAGAAATATATAAATACACAAAAATGCTAAAAATATATAATCAGTGTGGAAGTGCTGAAAGATAATATAAAGAGTTGTAGAATTCTAAATTAGAAATAGTAACTCATGCCACTTGAATTCAATTAAAGAAGCAATGAACTTTCTTCGCATTTTTATGAAAAGGAAATTTTTATAAAGATTAAATTCACTATTTATTTGCATACACAATGGCTTCTCAGTAAGAATAAAAATTTGTTTCCACTATTTACTTTTCTTATGAAGTGTGCTGAGGCTTCAGAAAATAGAAACATAATGAAACCTTACAGTCAAACCATTAACAAATACAAAATTTCAAAACTCACTCCTCTAATACGCCTGATTTGAAGGAAGTAGACATGTATTTTAAAAAGTTGTAGAAAAATATGAATAATTTATGAAAAAATATAGGAAAACTCCTAATTTAAAACCTAACTTTTGGAATGTAAGGAAATAAAATATCAAATTTATGAAAGATAATTTATTTTCGAAATTAAATTGCTTATGTTCTGTTGAAAGGAAATATATATTTACTAAGTTGTAAATGTTTTAGTCTAAGAAGTGCTAAAAATTTGCATTATGAAGTTTTATTGTGATATAGGCATTAAGGTATTTCATAAAAGCAAAACTCCAGTGTTGCTCAAAAAGTGTCGCTCTGAGATCAAAATATGAAAACGAAAGATGGGGATATATTAGAAATAAACTTGAGAATTGGTTACTTTATATGCAGTTTTAGTTGTATCCAGAAGTAGTAATTCTTCAATAATAGGATGAGTATAAATAATAAGGATGCTTTTCATATTATCCACCACTTTAATAGTCGTGTTTTATCTTTTTTGCTAAACTGTAAAATAATTAATGTTTTAGACTAAATTTTGGTTTATCAATTATTATTTGTTCATCAAAATATTTGTTATCAAGACGAGAGTTTTCTAAATAAAAAAAAATTAAAAAAAAATTGTAGAGTTATTTGAAACTATTTTATAAATAAATGTTTAACTGTCACATATCATTCGAATCAAAAATTTCAATCTTAATTGAAGGAAAAATAAAGAAACTTGGAATAGAAATGAAATAAAAGTAATTGCATAAAATCATTGCCGCTACGTATATAAAAATCACATTTCAATACCCAGAAATTCTGCTAATTACTAATACACATGTTTGTTGATTTTATTTACCAAGTAGACCACACAAATGAAGAAACGTCACCAAAGAAACAAAAAAATATCATTATTGTCTTGAGTGAGTAACGCTTATGGATTCTCTTAAGCCGACAATGGTGAAATTTTATAACACGAACTAGGTTTAAATTTTTTTATATATATATCTCCCCCCTCCCCCCCCCAAAAAAAAAAAAAAATTGAAATTCGTTGCATGTTCTATGATTGAAACAAATACTTATATTCTGGTGGAGATATTCTTTATGATATAGTGTAAGCATTAGATATATGGATTATTTTTAATGAGTAAATATAAAAAATTCATGAACACACATTTTTAACATTTCTCAGCTATTTATTTTTAAGTTATGTTCTTATTTTATTTCATTTTTCTTTTATGAGATGTCATTTATCATTACATAGAGTACAATATTTTGCGACAGCTATATTCTCGGGGATACTATTTGCAATTTAGCTGCATGCGGAGATAATGTTGACGCAACCTTTCTTCCGGAAATGAAGGTACATAAATTTGGATATTTTTGGGAGCGGAGAAATCATTTTTTTATTTTGTACCGTTTCATGGTGAGATTACTATAATTTTTTTATAAAATGTTGCACACACACACACACACACACACACACACACACACACACACACACACACACACACACACACACACACACACACACACACACACACACACACACACACACACACACACACACACACACACACACAAAACTTGCAACATTTTATAAAAATATAATTTCTCAGTTAATATAGGTTAAAAGTTGGTGTTTCATATCAAAACTATATGTGTTTTCAAATATTTTCTTAATTATTTAAAAGTTATTTTCTGATTAAATTATGGAATTTGAAAATGTTCGAACATATTTGTGGTTATTAACTGTTTTGATATCTCCTCCTACATATGTTTTACTTAAAAGTTACTTAAAAATTGAATATGAAAAAAATTTCTTTATTCTAAGTGGCCTTAAGAAACACTGAGAAAATGCCCAAAAAAATTCATTGAAGAAAGATATATGTTCTTATTAGCAAATAATTGCTTGAAAACACTTAAAGTCTAGATAAATTTAATAAAAAATATAATGTGCTTAAACGAAGTTTATTTTAATACCAATAATTGCTAACACATTTCAGACACTTTAGATTCCATTATATTATGTTCTTAGTTATCTTTTTAATCCCTAATAAAACTACCGATTACTAATCTAGTTAACTTCGTTAAAATAACAGTTACAAATGCATGTAGCATAGTTCTCATGCTAGTTAACTAGTAGTTTATTTTAAAATAATTTATGATTGGTTATAGTAATACAACTAAAAGTAAATATTCTATTCTTCATCTCATCTTTGGCACTAATCTCAAGTAACACATTATTTTTAACGTTCATTAAGCCTAACAATAGCTTAATTTTCTCAGATTTTTTAAAATAAAATGTACCTTCGAGCATTTTTGTATTTGTCTTACTTTATTTCTTTATAAAATTTATTAGCTATATTATTATTTGGCAAATTAAACGTTTTTATGCTATAAAATCACTGGGAAAAAGGTAAAGAATAATTTATTTTGACTAACATAGTCACACTGAAATACGTTAAGAAACTTTTATCATTAATAAAAGTATAGTAAAGTGATCGTAAAAATTTTTTCCATCTGAATACGAGTGAAAAAGCTTCTCCTTGAAAGAGGAATTCATTTTCCTAAGATTTTCATATGAAATAAGCCGTATGATTCACTGAAATTTTCGCTAATAAAATTTATCAGAAAATATTATCAATATTTACGAATAGTGGAAATTTTTAATTAGTCTATCTATTTTATTTATTGCTCAATTTTGTTTTATTTCTATTAGATGATTAATTTTCTAATGAATTTTGTTTTCTGTTTTCTCAGCATTGATTAAAAATTTTCAAAACAAGGACTTTTCAATAAATTATTCACTCATAATTTTTAAATCATAATTTTGAGATATAATTGATTAATATTTGAGTATTTTCATATAAATAATTGATTGATATTTGAGGGGCTTCAATTTTTCAAGAAATTCAAAATAATGCTTGTCATTAGAATTCAATATTTTCATATTATGTTTTTGATCAATTCTTCTGGAAATGATACATTCAATGATATTGCCTTATTCTTCCAATTCTCAACATATTTTTGTGCTTTCTTTTTAAGTGCAATAACGAAAATTTTATGGCTGAAGTTCGAAAATTGACAATTTGCACATTACCTACCTTATCAGCTAATTACTAATTTTCTCCGTTAAAGCTCGAATTCAAGAGTTTTTTACAGTTTACTCAGGTAATTTGGACGTTAATTAAAGCTGTTCTTTTTAGTAATGATCTTTTTTAATTTTAAGGAGTGTCTAGCAGGTAATGTTCAGATTATTTATGTAATTCGTCGATTACCTCAGTAATTTGAGAATTAAAACAATTTTCCGGATTTTAATGAACAACCCTATCAATCTAAACATTACCTTGGTAATCTGCAGAACATCTGATTTCCGCACTTTAGAGATAACAAATGGAATTTTTAGTCTTAATAATTACAATGCTAAACAATAAAGCTAAATTCAGTAAAATTTCATATTAAAACTTGAAAATTTTTATATATATTGAATGTTTTTCAATTAATAACCTCTATAAATTATAACAATTCAATTCCTCTCTGAATAAACGATTAACGAACCCTTAACGATTTTAACTTTCCCACTATAAGATAATATTGCGATATATATGAGCAAGTAAAGATTAAAAAGTGTGGTAAATATGAATATGTATATGTGACTCTAAAAATAATCTAAATTAAGGTAATTCACCAATGATTATTTACATTTTACCTTTTTACTCTTCATGTTTCATGAGGAATTTTCTTTTTATGAAAAAAATTTGCAAGCCCTCAAAATAATATTTTCACTATAATTCACATTCAATTAAATTTATCTAAAACTTATGTTAAGAATATTCTCTCATGTAATTGTAAAATCATGTGAGAGAACATTCTAAATTATTTTATAAGGGAAGTGTTTATACGCAGAACATTTTCTTTCTTGAAAGCAAGAAAGTAAATCGTGTGTTATAAATGTATCTATTCAATAGGATATTTTAAATGTAGTTTAAACTGATACATTTTTTCATAATATACATTTTTGACTAATTTTAGGATAAATATTTTGATCAAAAACTTTACTTCTCTAAATATTCACAAACTAGTTATATATAACACTTCATTCGAAGAAATAAATGAAACATAATATTTCTCAAAAAATGTGTTTTAGTGTAATATTCTCTGATGCAGTTGTTAAACTATTTACAGTTCATAATTATTTTTTACTCCACTTCATCAACGGAGTTTAAGTGGCCAGATTATACATAGTTTGTTTGTTAATTTATATAATTAAAATAATGAAGTTTCAAAATTTAACATTTTATACAGGATGAATTATTCTAAAACTCTTTGTTTGAAGGATAATTTATTATTAAATAATGAAGTTTTTTTTGTAGAGGATGCGAACTTTAAATTTTAAATTTAATGGCTTAAGACAAGGATCAGAAATCAATGTCCCTCAAATCACATGTTGCCCAATATTTCGTGTTTCATGAAGGATTTCTTTCTTTTTCATTTACATGAAAATCCTGATAAAAAAACGTAAGTTCATTATACAAAACGTAAATTTCTTTGTAATCTCTCATTTATATGAACTATATTTACCATTTTTACTATATTATAGAATATTTTTATTATTTAACATACTATGATACACGATGAATATTGAATTTTGCTGTTCATATGAAGCCCAGTGGGATTATACAAACATTTAAAAAATACAATGTGACTCTTCACAGATCTTTATTTAAAGAAAACATTATAACTGTAAAAATATGTTTTTAACATTTTATAACTTTGAAAATTTTAGTGAAATTATACTTATATTGAAAATTATAACCATTGAGTTTATTATTTTGTGGCAATGCAAACTGGATTTAAATTTACAACTGAAGCATATAAGTATGATAGCATTATTGTTTTTTTTTTCAATTGCAGGTATGTTGTATAACATTAAAATCAAGCTTTACATTCTGTCAAATCTGAGTAAATCTACGTTGATAGTTTTGAATTTTTTAATACTTTTCCACGTTTATTCATGTTTAAAAGAGAAAGAAGGAAATATGAATAACAAATGAGGAAGTAGCGTCATCTGGTGATGAAACGAAGGATTTTAATCTTGATAGTATTTATATTTTAAGAAATTACATAAATATATTGTGCATCACTTACGCAAATGGAATATTTTTATTAATACTTGCAATTTTTTTGTTACATACAGATTTTTTATATGAAGCAAAATGAAAAAAAACATTAAATTTTGTCCTTACGTTTTTATAACCATACCTAACTAATGAAAATTTTTAATTAAAGACTGTATAATACAGAATTCAAAAAGAACTCTTTACCATATTTCCTGTTATAAATTCTTATACTTATACAAAATATTTATTAAAAAGAGTTTTGTATTACAAGAAAAATAATTTTATCACCACGGATGCAAATTTAATCGCAAAATTAGTTATTTGAACTTGCATCTTTTATCTCTATCCAAAGAGGGCGCTGCTCTTAAAATTATTAAGGACATCATGAAACAAAAGTGCTGGGACTGTGTGTGTGATAATCTAAAAGTTTTGATACAAGTGGGCTGTGGTACATAATGAACTTATTGATCGATAATGTGGGAAAATTGCAATCGATTTTTTTTATCTTTATTTGAAAATGGTAACAACTTGTTTATATTTCCAAATGCTTCATTTTTTTTCTTCTGGGGGTGGGGAAACATTTACTTTTATAGAGGGGGAATTATTTTACAAATACCTTATAAATATACAAAGTGATTTTTTATTCGATGAAAAATTATTTTTTTCAGTTTTCGGTTAACGAATTTTTTCAATTTCGCTGTTTTCTTTGGGTATAAAACATTAAGTATTTTCCAAATTATTTTTCATCTGATTTCAAAATCTCATTTTTAATTCAACGATATTATAACAATGTTATTCGGTTTATATATATATATATATATATATATATATATATAATGAGAAATAATTTTAAAAATCAATATTGAATAAAAAAATTTAAAAATCAATAAAATAAAACTAAATATTGCTAGTGAAAAATAAAAATCATAGGGATCATGTCTTCATTAGGGGGATATGTCAGCTATACAAATAAGATATACATTTTTTTAACAGGCACGAAGGATAATGTCTAAAAATCTTCATGCAAAATTCCTCCAAGGAATTGCTGTTTGTAGAAAAGAGAATACCAATAAAATTTAGTAAACAATGCATCAAAGTAATCCACAACAATCCTAAGTAAAAAGAATAATATCAAATGCAGAACATCAAAAACTTTTTTGTATAAAAATTAAGATAAAAAAAGTTTTTGCCAAATGTAATTTGAAAAATTATAAGATAAATTTAAAATTAAATTAGTGTAAAAATTTCGGAAGTAAATTTAAAGTTGTGGTATTTATGACGTAATTCTAAAATCAAAGTATGAGTAGGTGTTTCTAAGATTCTTGTAAGAACTTCAATACTTGGGTGACTCTTCTGTAATTGTAGAAACTACGCATTACTTCAATCTTACAAGCTATTTCCCACATCCTGCATAATATCAAATAAAATTAAAATAGGAATATTATTACTTTAAAAGATAAGAACAAAGATTTTAATTTGATTTCCAATAAATTTATAATTATTCAAAAAATTGAAAATGCTGATCAATTCTCTGAAGACAATGTTCCTGCAAACCTTTAAAATATATTTGAGTTCCAATAAATCAATTTATTTACTCTAAAATTAAAGCGATTAATTTTACTGTAAATATTGATATAAGTAATAAAGTTTTCAATATTAATGAACAAAAACAGAAATTTAGTACAATTATTAAATAAATTAATTTTAATAAGTGGAAGCTAAATAGAATAAATTAAATGATAAAAATCATTGAATTCAAAATTATTAAAAATCATAAAATCGTCAATACAACGAAAAGCTAAGGGATATTGCTAAACAAAATTTTCTTCAAAGTAATATAAATATAAATTTGCCAGTAGACTTGAAAAATTAGAATCTTGTAGAATACCGTAGCTCTGAATGAAAATATTTTCACCATTATGGATAGAGTTATTATAAGTGCAAAATTTCCCAAGGTATTACCGTCCTGAACCCATCGATTCCATATTCTGCTAACAGTCATTGGAGCTCGACCGACGCGAGCAGCAATACTGCAATAAGATAAACCGCAATCCTGGTACGCTACAATTCGACCTTTATCAAAGTCAGAAACGCGCTGGTACGCATTTCTCCTTCTTACACCAGGCATCACAACAACTTTTCACCAGGCAACGTTCAAATGCAATTTGTGTATGAGGAAACGGCTGAACAATTTCCTCATTTAAACACAATGTAGATGTCGCTACTGGCGCCTGCTTTGTCTGAATGTGCTGAAAAGCTAATCCTTTGCATATCACAGCACCTTCTTCCTTTCGTATGAATTTCACGTCTGTAGAATGTCGCCTTCTTGTGTAGCAATTTTAATGGCCAGTAGTGTACAATTTTTTGATAAAAAATCAAAAACAGGTCTCTCTATTATTTTTAAAGATATTCATGTTACTTTAGATTGAATAATATTATCTTGAATAATATTTAAACATTTGGAAATATTGGACCGGGTTTTTTAGTATAAGACTAAGTTCCCCAAGTAATGCACCAAAGTTTTATAGGACAGTAATTAAATTTCGGAATTACTGTTGAGTAAGGAAACACTCCAATTTATAAATTTTATATTTAAAAATTTATATAAACACCTATTTTTTGAATAAAAATATTAACTGGGAAGTATGTTAGAGAGAAATGCCTTCTTATAACAATCGAGTCAGCTGAATTTGTGAAAAAAAAAAAAAACTTGCATTCATATTTAAATTACATGCTTCATGAGCAATATAAAATATTGGGTTGTTCGGAAAGTCATTTCGTTTTTCATGAAAATGAAAAACGTGCAGCAAATGAATATTGTATTGCATTGCAAAGTGTTCATTCTAGTCCAATAGCTTTTACCATCTTTCTGGTAGTAGTACGACTCCACAGTCATTAAGTGGTTGGTTTTTACTAGCAAAAAGCTGATCATGTAGGAAAAACGAAATTACTTTCCGAACAACTCAATACATATTAAGTACCTTCTGTTTGAAAAACATTAATTTAGTTATTTGCATTTATTAGGTGACATAGGAAAAAAAGTTCATTATTTCTATTTTACATAACGCTCATAGCTCTCAGAAGCCATCAAAACGTTGCAACAGTTGTAGGTTTTCTGTCTTTGTGGGGTCCCTGAAGGATACCGCAGGAAGTTCGTATAAGATCTGGTGTAAAAAATTAACTGCGTAATTTCAGGTATTCCCCAAAATTTGTCTGGTGTTCTCAAAAATCATAGGGTGGCCATTCTTTAGGGAACTATTGCTGTTTGTTCACTATAAATAACATATTCTTAATTTCTTTTATTTTTTCACAAATAAGAACTTTATGTTTTAGTAAGTCGTCTTCTATATACTAGATTTCAATGCTCGGAAAAATTCAGCAATAAATGCAGAAAGCATGTATAATTCATAAGACAATTAAAACAAAAATCTCCAAAGAAAAAATATTATGGGGAAATAATGCTTAACATAATATATAAAAATTTATTTTATATATCTTACTAATTAAATATATAAATGCTAATTACAAATAGAAAAAATCAAATCTATAAAATTATTTTATTGCGTATAGATGTTACTGCTAGAGTGCGGAAATCAGTTATTCTGAAGATTACCGAAATATATGCAAATTAACAAGAATGATTCACTAAAGTTACCTAGATATTTTCTCGTTAAATAGGTAATTTGCAAACTACTTAAATATGAGAAAAGGAGACCTTTACTGAAAAAATAGCAACGTTTTTTGTAACTTAAATTAATCGTAATTTAGTATTTCAATATCTAAAGAGTCAATACAATCACAAAATTCATAAATTATATAGTTGGTAGAGTTAATAATTAATTAATTAAACCACAATAGAAAGAATAAAATGACTTAAAATGTTATTGTAGTTAAGGAATATAACTTAATATTTTTCACTTTTCGATTTCTAAAAATTAAGTTGATACTATCTAATAATTAAATTTTCAAGAATCAACTTTTTAACTTCAAGGATATGGAAATCATTAATGCTCATATTATGAATAGCTCTTTTTTCAAGATTTAACGGCACAAATCAATTAATCTGAAGATTAGTTTGGAAATGTGCATATTAATGGTTTTCTACTTTTAAGTGGTATCATGGATACTTATAATTTATTCTCTGAATTCTATGCAAATATCTATTCCTGGAATTTTAAAGAGGGCTTGAGATGTCATTAGTGGTGCTTGAATTGTATCACTGAAATATCCTTATATACATTGAGATTTAAGAGACATGATGTCTTACAGAAAACCATGTTATTTATTATGTATGTTTTTTTTAAAGAATGAAAAAATGTAATTTAAATCAAAGATCCCGATTTGAGTAAAAACTCCTGATGTAAAGGTCTTTTTTTTTTTCCTCTTTGGATGTGCTGGTTGATGAATATATTCTTCTTTACTTAGATATTAAAGATATTAGAATATTAATTGTTTTAGTGGTTATTCATGATGTAATTTCATACAAAATTGTTTTTTTTATAAAAGTGAATTAAATTTTGAAAAGAATATTTTTTGTCTCATTTAATGATATTAATTAGCATAAATATTTGATTTGTTATTGAATATCAAGTTAAAAAAGTAACTTATTTTCTTTTACTATTAATAAATAAAAGCGATGAACTTAATAGGAATGTAATAAATTTCCTTTTTTTCGTTTTATGATATCATAGATTTTAAATTACAGTTTATTAACAGATTTTCCACAGAATCTTACGGGTTTAACTGGTGTGGGTATATATATATATATATATATATATATATATATATATATATATATATATATATATATATATATATATATATATATATATATATATATATATATATATATATATATATATATATATATATATATATATATATATATATAACTAAATTGATACATTTAATATACTGGGTTCCAGCTGCTTCAGAATAAAATCTATTGGTTTTTTGTTCTATTTTTAATATTATATATACATTTTCATAATAAAAATGTTGTGAAATCATTAAGTTTTATAGTATTTCACGGATCTGATTCTATTTTATTATATTACAAAAAAATAAATATGGGATAAGTTTCCAATTCTGTTAGGAGTGTATTCAAAATTTCATTTCATTTCTATTTTATCCAAATAGGAACATTCTTATGAAAACAATTCCATAATAAATATGAAATAATTTACAGTATAATGAAAAATTTGTTTAGTAAAGTATATATATATATATATATATATATATATATATATATATATATATATATATATATATATATATATATATATATATATATATATATAATAAACTTTTTAATTATTCTTTTGAAATAATTTACGATAAAAATTCTAACAAAAAGTAAACATCGATAGTATTACTTAATTGTTAGAAATGATAAACGATTCATTAATTACTGTAATTATTGTTTAGAAACAGCTAATTTCCTAAATTATTTAATTGGTATGAAGTTTATAAAATATTTGAATGGCTTTAAAATTATTTCAATTGATATTTATAAACTCATTTTGATCTTAGAATAATATAGTTAAAACATGTAAAATACTTTTATATATTCCTGAGTTGCAGCTTATAAATAATAAAATTCAAATACTTTACTTAAAAGCTTATTTAAAAGTACTTTTTTAACATGCAGATTTTTATTGATTAGGAAAATGTATGCAATGATATTTTTATGAAAACTTTGAAAATTACCTACAGGCAGTTTAATGTGATACATATTTAATGGCCTACGTGGCATAGAATGTCTAACTAAACATGAACGATAGCGAGATCGCATTTTGCTAACGTTAACAGAAATAGCTCCCATGTCATGGAGACGCCCTTAAGAGAAACATATGCAGCTCAAAATGACTTTCAAACTCATAAAGTTCCCTATTCTAGGGAATCTAAGGAAATCGTTTCTCCTCCTTTGTTCCCTATAGTTCATTATTTAGAGGAGGATTGTGAGCTTTTCACAGAATGTAACCTTCACATTTTATTAAATTAAGGAATTGATTATGCTTTTTACTGTTCCAGCAATATAGTTTAAAAATAAGACCCAAGCTCTAATATTCAGTTATAAAAATGTAAAAACCATTTCTAGTATTAAAGATCTGATTTTTTAAAATTTATTATGTTCAACTTATATAAAGATGGTTGTTTGGAAATGTAGGCTGTACAAGGTTCTTTAACGTATGAATATATACATCATTATAATTTATTAATTTTATTAATTATTAAAGTTAATTCAATAATTTTTGACTATCTGTAACTTAACTATAACCCATCTTAACTGTTATTTCATATATAGATGTGGTAGTTCCACAAGAAAAGCATTTTCTTGAAGTCTTTCAACTATTTCTCAAAACCTTGAGACATTTTATTAAATTGTGATTTTTAATTAAGGGGTCTTGAAGTTACCAATTAAAGAATACTTAAATGAAATTAATTTTAAATATATAAGGAAAATTTTATTTAAAATAAAATAATTCAATTATCTTTCAGTTTAACACCAGAAAACATAGCTAAAATAATCTTAAAATAAAGGGTTTAACTTCTAAATATAAGTTCATCCAGCTATGTTTAGTTTAAAAGGTACAATTTTTAACATGAAAATTGTAATAGTTTTATTTTAAACTTTTTTTGAAAACTTAAAATTCACAGACTTATTTTCTATCAAATAATCCTGAAAGTTTTTTAGGAAAACAAAGGTAAATTATTTAATTTTGATCAATAAAAATAGTGCATATCAGAGAGTGATATACGCTTAAATAAAAGTTTTTACCTTAATATCAATAAATAGAAATAAAACACACAAATAATATCCTTAGGAAATTATATAATCAAAAATGTAAATATTTATTTGCTTATAATGAAATAATCAATATTTCTAGATTATCAATAAAAATTAATTGAACAACTAATTTTAACTATCTTAATAACAATGCATAATTGAAATATCATTTCTATTACTAAAAAAAGGTTATTGTGTCATTAATGTGGAACTTTTTAAAGTACTATTCAAGTTCAATTCATAATTATATAGAATTAATTGTTTGTTTAATTTTGTAGATGAAAACTATCACACAAAAAACAAAGGAAATATGATATTGAATATATCATAGGAAATATGATATATTCTGTATCATATATTTCCTATGATATATGATATATTTTTTCATATATCATAAGAAATATGATATTATAAATAATTATCGTTTTCCTACATAAACAAAATGCTATACAGATTTTATTTAACAAATAAAGTCTTTCCAAAAGTAAAAAATGTCAGTAAAGTTATTTTTTATGACTTCTCTGCTTTATATCCAATATTCACAAACTTCATAAAAATATTTGTATAGTAACTGCTTAGATCTGATATTTTAAAAGTTGGAAATAATTCAATGTACTTAATTGATCAAATCATAATTAAATAAATTACTCATTAATAATATTTGAATTATTAATGAAAAACTAGTAGAAAATAATATAATTAATTAAAATTAATACTTTAATTATAACAAAAATATGTGTTGCCTGCCATAACAGTAAATTAAAAATTATAAAACATTATATCGATGGCTAAGTCTCAAATTAGTAGATCAAATAGACATCACATGTTAGAAATAATTAATCTCAATTTTTACACACAATACGTAAATGATATAATATTTCTTCAATTGATTCAGATAAAAATATATTATATCTAAAATTTGTTAGAATGTTTTATATGGCGAACAATGTCATGATTTCCAATTGCTTCTTGAAGAAATAGCATATTAAGAATAAAGAAAGCATAAAACAAAGGAAAATATTTTATATTTCCAAGGAAAATAACTAATAACTAATGTGCGGGAGTTTTTTCAAACAAAAGTGATGCATTTTTTCTAATTTTTGTATAAATCGATCCCAAGTTTTGAACTTGTAAGATTTCCTTATAATACAATAAAATGGGATATTTCTCGCTGAGGCTATTTCAGAATAGAAGTTCAATATCGTATAACCGACAAATATTAAAGTTGCATTTTCTCTCTGTTACTTTCTTTAAGTCCTGAAATTGCCCTAAAAATAATCTTATTGATCGCTCGGTCTTTGTAGAAAACTTTACTTCTCCGTGTAATTACAAATTCTTCACGTCAAAGAGAGCTTCCAAAAATTTCATTCGTTCCTTTCCTTTTAAGAAAGGAAATATTTGATATCGCCAGGAATTTTAATCGCAACTGTGAACTGATACTTTATTTAACTTTATATATTTGAATCTATGAAAAAGATATGCCTCCCTATGAGGGAAATCAGGTAATATTTTTATTGTTTTTTTTATAAATGTACATAAATTTTGTTATTAAAAATCTTACTGTATTTACGCAACTGAGAGATATCAGCTGTTGTTCTCATGTGGCAGATAGGCTGGCAAATTGGGGTGCGCAGCTCCACTTTTCCAACTGAACCATAATTGGTGTGGAGTCCGACTTCGTCAGTACACATACATGCTATAGGGACCCGTTTATAGGGTAGACAACCATCCACACACAAGGAAAGTATAAAGACAGGATAGAGAAAGAAAATACATCTATGCCTGAACAGGGATTCGAACCCAGAACCTCCCTATTCATAGTCAGGCACGCTGACCTCTAGACAAGTTGGCCGGCACAGACGTAAGTTGAACGTATTATTTGACCTCAGTTTTCTCTTTTATTTATAGAATTTGAAAATGATACTGTCATACAGCATGCATCTAATTCTTATTTCCTTTATTGAGTTATATTAATTCATTTGTTGAGTTATACATTTGCTTTAACCAAATTGATCATTATATTTATTGATGAAAATGTGTTAAAAATTTCATAATTATATTTTCCACAGAATTTTTATAATCGAAACACTCAAATTATTTATTTATTGTTAGTTACAAATTTCAAAGACAGGATTCACAAGAACTTACAAATGATTTCAAATTGAATTTGTAAATTGTTTAAAAATATGTATGTATAATTATATAATAATTTATTTCATTAATGTGGACACTATAGTCATTTACTTTGTGACTACCACACTTGTGTTTGTGTGTGTGTATTTTCATGTAGTTTCTCTTAAATCAGAAAAAAATCCTAAAATTCCTCAAATTCTGGAAATTTCATAAAATGCCTATCTTTTCCATAATTTATGTACAAATAATAAGAATTAAATGAGTAAAATACATTCAACAATGAAATATCTTAAGCGAATTAAATCTTAACAATTTTTTTATAGGCAAATCAGATATATAGCTTCAGTATTCTTAAATATTCCGCAAATTTATGAGTCAAAATATTTTTATAAAAGATTACAATTAAAAACTTATGCATTTCATTGTTAAAAATAATAAATTTAATTTAGTCGTAAAGTAATATTAAATATACAGCAAATTGTTTTATGTTCAAATAATTATTTTTTATCAATACAAGATTAACAAAACGTAGACGACCGATATCGAAGTGATTAATGTTCCTCACTTCAAAGCTGTAGGTCCCTGGTTCGAATCCGGGTTCGAGCATGGATGCTTATTTCTTTTTCTGTATGTGTTTCTTTATCCTTTCACTTTTGCGACGAAGAGGGCACACCCACTGGGTGCCGCACTGTGTAAGATGTCATCACCATCACCCTTTGTAGAGCTAAATAGGGTTAAATTCTAAGGGCATTAGGAAAAAAAAAGTTTAACAGAACATTCCTGAAGTTTATTCGTAGGTGCTGTTTGCTTATATATAGCTCAGCTATTATTTTTTGCACACTGCAGTTTAAAATGGATATCAAACTGCTAAAAAATATCCCCTAGAGTTAAGAATCGAGCACTCAAACAATAGAAATGATGTTAGTAAGTTGTCTCCTCACCTGTCAGCTCCATTTTAATTTCGAAAAGATTTTAAGAAAGTATTGACTACAATAATATTAAAAAATATCAACATTTACAAGTGCGGACTCTGTGACAGAGGAGATATTTCCATGTAATGATGTTATGAGATAACAGAATGAACCCGCAATAATCATCAAAATATTTTAATTTAAAAAACATATTAAAATTATCATTAAATTTTTAGTAATTAATTAAGCGTTTTAATTTAAAGTTAATTAAAATGTTAACTTTAATTTACATAAATTATAAAATTCACATTTTAACAAATATTTCTGATTACATAAAAAATGTTTTCATTAAATCTTTGGATATTATATATATATATACATATATATATACATATATATATATACATATAATATCCAAAGACATCCATATATTTAACGAATCCTTACCTAAATATAAAGCATTAAGAAAAAGGTTAAATTATACAAAATTTTAAATTTGTATAGTTCAAATGTTTTATATCAACGTTTTCTAAACTTACTGTCCCAATTTCTTCAACTTAATATATATTCAGTTAAAATAAACAATCGATTTAATAAGGAAATTTTTACTACATAATTAATGAAGATTTTGTTTCTCATAATTTTTTATATAAAGAACCGTTTGATCTTAAGAATTAATTTTCCAGGTCTGTAACCCTCGTAGGCTTTTCTAAATGATTTTGCACTCCTGTAAAATAACCTAAGATTTGGTTAGGTAAAAAATTCATTAATTTGGTTGGTATAAATTTTTAATGAAGATAAATTGTTTGATTAGTTTTCAAACGAATTTCATTTTATATTCTAAAAAGTAATTCATTCTTACATAATTTAAAATCATTGAAGTATTCAAATTGAAACATTAGCTTATACATATATAATTAAATATTAATATTTCAATTGAAATAATATTTTTAAAAGTTCATTACTTCATTTTCAATTATTTTGATTTAGAACGGAGAATTCGCTTTTCGATTACTGGAACTGTCTTTTTAAATATTCAAAAAGATAATTATACTTTTTAGTATATCAGTATTATGATTATGTAATGGCTGATTTGAATTACTTTGTTAGTATAACAAACTAAATCCAAGAGTAGGAAATTTAAGTTGACTTTCAAAAGCATATTTTAAAAATTCCTTCTCTATTTCTATTTACTAGCTTGATTTAATCTAACCACATTTCTTACGTCCTATTTCTTACGTCCACATTTCTTACGTCCTAATTATTCTCATTTAGTGCGCCCTGTTACTTTCGATTTTCAGAGAGATGCATCATTGCTTAAAAGCAAGTCTTTGATTAGAAATTCATTAATTCAGTTTGAAATATTTCGTCTCATATCCTTAAAAGCACTTAATGTGATTAAGAGTGAAGGCTTCTTAGTTTAATGTCTCTGTTTTAAAATTAAAAGCATACTTTTAGAATTTAAACGTATTGAAAATGTAAAAGAATGGGAGAAAGAGAGGGAAAAGAGAGACTCTAAATATGTGCTTCTTGTGATAAAGTAAAATGTAGGATGAAAATATAACACCTAAATTTTAATTATATTTTAACTATATTTATTTGATATTCTTCAAATGATAATGCTGTTATACAAAACTGAAAAATATAGCACTGAAATTAAATATGAGAATTATTTCAAGTTCAAATAAACTTAATGAGCAAAATTTATGTTAAAAAATGTGTTGGTATTCGCTTCCAAGTGTAATACACCGGTGCTCAGAATTTAATCAACAATGTAATTTTTAAGTAGAAAACCATGAAATTGTATAGAAAAGGGTTTTTGCGATCAATACTGTGAATTCCCAATTCAGTAAAATGGTCATGCATACACAATTTATAGTAGTAAAACGGTATAGGCGAAGGGAGCATACCCACAATGCATATAATTGATGCGCAACTCAGGGCTACAATAAAAGAAAAGCTGGAAACTCAATTAAAGACAATTGCTACTAGTGAAAGCGAAGATCTTCTTTCATGGAATATAGCTACCACAAATAACCAGGATGAGACTTTACACGGAGAAGAATGATTGGAAAGCTGGAGGAGAAGCGTAGTGTCACCAGTGTACTTGAAGATTTCGGAGTCAAAAAACGTGTAATTTTGTGCACTCGTAAAGCCTTGCAAGTTTTAAATATTGTTCGTTAGAAAGGTTGCTGGTGGCTTCTCAGAAAAACAACATCAGTGCATGACAGATAATCATCCTGAAAAAGGAAAAGAAAATGCCCGTAATCATTCAGTAAGTGCCATTGATCAGCAACTGTGTACAGCAAGTGTCACGGCTTACTCAGACGCCTTCACAAATGTGGTTCCCGAACGTCCTGAATGCTGCAGCCCTATGAAAGTTAGCCATCCGCTCCATCATTTAGAATAAAACAAGAAGCACAAAAATTGGACATCTCATCAATAGAGCCATATCCTCATAATAAATGAAAGTCCTTCAGTACCCCAAGCGATTTTCAACTTTAGTTAATTTGTATAATCGTTGGAACAAGGTTTTATCCCATTAGTATAATGAAAAGAAACAGTTATGGTGGTTCACGTATTGTCATCTGGGTATGCATTATGCTGAATGGACGTACAGAGATCTGATTTTCGACACAGGTTCTATAAGAGGAGATTCCTTTTGAAATAGGCAACTCTTCTCCATGTGCGTTTGCTTCGAGGTGCTATAAGGGCAAATTTCATTTTTATGGGTGACAATACACTCCTTACCGGACTCCTACTGTTTAGTAGCAACTGGAAATGGAAGATATCACTAGAATGGATTGACCTGCGTACTCCCCGGACTTAAATCCTATGGAGCTGTGAGGGATGTTTTGGGGAACACACAAAAGTTGAAGCAGACAGTTATTGAGAAATGGGTATTCTTATTTCAAGAATTGTTGGACAATTTGGTGCTGAGAAATAACAGATGGTGTGAAATAACCATTGTATAAAAGGAAAGGGAATATCTATGTTAAGGTACATCTACTTGTTCTTCATATTGGTCAAACAATCAATTGTAACGATACTATGGATTCAATAAAACTATTTTTGTTTAATTTCAAACTGAATGCATTGTATTTATTTTTTGAACAACTTTGCTTTCATCATCATTTAAGTCTAAAATACTAACTCTAATTTCTTAATTTCATATTTCTCAGGTAACGTTTCGTGGAATTATGGTGATAAAACACTTGTTGTTTAAGTTTCAAAGACCAATGTATATTAGTTTATCATACTCTATTAGCAATTTTAATTTTTCTCTTTCATTTTAAATAAAACTTTAAATTATACTAATGTGGAAATAGAACAAATATGTAGCCTTAATTCATAACCAAATTGACTCCAAATGCCCTAATCATACTGAATTATGTTAAGTACAACAAAAACACATTATACATACACACATGCATATGTATACATACGTAAATTTTATTTTGAACACTTAATAAATATTAAAAAAAGCCCAAGTTTATATTTAGAAAGAGAGTTAAAGTAAGATTAATAAATACAAGAAGTTTTTAAAAATCTGTTGAAAATGTGAGTAACATTGAAAAATGCTGGGCAGAAATATACCAATGTTTTATTGACAAGGTAAATATTTTTACTGCGCCTGTAAAGGAATAATCATAAAATTCTGTTAGCTTTACTCAAATAAAGACAAAAAATATATTTTATTAATATCAATAAAAATACTTTAGTTATATATGTTTATTTTATGTGTTCAACTAATATATGTAAAGAACTATTGTTTTATCTATATAAATTCATGTATACACATTTTGTTGTTTCAATAGTTTTTTGTATGAAAATTAATAATAATGTCTGTACAATAAAGGGCAAGATAAAGCTAAACATTATTTTAAAACGAAATGTGAGTTAAAATTGATTCATTTTTTTGAAAGTTAGATTTAAACGTTAAAGGAAATTAAAAAATATTTTATTTAACGAATTATTTGGATATACTTCATAAGAGAATTAGAACAATTGAAGACTAAATAATAAGAAAAGAAACACACACACTAATTAACTTATGCTCGTTTCAAAGTTTCCAATGGTGTCTCTAGTATTATAAATAGCTTTTTTTTTTGTTATCAAACTTTTCAAGATGAAAGTTATAGACTACAATTATAACCTCTGTTGAGAAATCGTTGAAAAACTACACATAAGCAGAATAGATAAATATTTTAATTATTTTAAAATCTCCTTTTCATGAAATTTTTAAATTAACAACTGAACAGGTAAATTATTTTGTTGGAATAAATTCAAATTTTCACATCGCATTTCTCAGTTACAAATGTCTGGGAATCGGTTTCTAGTGGTAAAGGAATAAATTTTTAATCATTATACTAAAACTGAAAAATATGTAACTATACAGGTAGCTTATGATGAAATCAACATAATAATAATTTGATAAAAAAGTATGGTCAGAATGTTCAACTATGTCAAAATAACATTTAAATATCTTTGTTTAATTTAACTCCTTCTATTTCTCCCAATCATAGCAATTATGTAAAAAAAAAAAAAAAAAAAAAAGAGAGAGAGAGAGAGAGAGAGAGAGAGAGAGAGAGAGAGAGAGATGAGATGAGATGAGATGAGATGAGATTAGAAAAAGAAATAGGAAACATTCACAGTGTTTTTAAGTTTCTAATTAATTTTTTTGTTTAATCCCTTATATAGAGGAAAATTATATATGAACAATAATCTTGACAACTATCAAAGTACTTGAAATTAAAATATGTATTTTTGCAAATATCTTAGTGTATTTATTTATCAGCTTAAGATTTTGTTGTGAAGATTCCGTCTTTATAAAGCTTTTATGTACATTTTTGTCAATTACTCTCTATTGAGGTATTTTTTTATAGATGCTGGAATATATGCACCTGTCGCAAGTGAAGAAAACTGAAAAATACAAAATCATTAATTTTTACATGTAGTTTTCAGAAAGAAAAAAACAAAACAAAAACACTAAATGTCTTTCATTGCTTAGCAATGGTTAGGATCAAACCAATGATCTTTTCTTTTGCACACTATAGTCCTCTCATAGGGTTATGATGAATTTTTTATAATATAATATTGACAACGCGTAACGAATAGCTTCACAAATAAAACCTGTTCGAAGCTTTATGGAACATCCTCCTTGTAATGCCTTAAGAAAGAATTCTTATAAATAGTGTACTGTATTCTCGAACATATCGCTTTTGAAATCAAAATGCATGAAATCTGGGAAATACCTGAGAACTCAATTTGACAGATGTATATGCAAAATCAAATCTCAACATCCATCTCTTGGTTTTCAATATTGATATTGACATCGTATAGTGTATTGTTTAACAGAAAAAGATTCTTTTAAGGTATTTTCGTATTTCTAAATGGAATCATTTTTATAATCTTTTGACCATATTCTTACGTTGCAGTAGAAATCGTCTCTTCTACCATAAAAAAACAGAAATACAACACAAATTTCTTTGATGATCAATAGCTCAAATAAAATTTGGGATTTTTTACTTCAAAGAGCACCATTTTACCAAGAAGCTATAGTGACCTAATTAGTTTATATTTGTTGAATAAGTTTATTTAAATTATATTTTGAATAACTGAGCAATAAGAAATGCACGATATAGAAATATACACATAAGTTACGCAATAGTTTTACTTTTGGGAAATATTTGTGTTTCTCAAAAACTTTTTCCATTTAAAACGCATCCATAATCTAGAATGCTTAGAAAATATTTGTATTAAAATTCATAATATATTGACAAAATATCCACATATATGGAGTCTTTGAATTTAACTGAAATTTAAGGTTTATTCAAAAAAAAAATTACTTAATTTCATAATGTTTATTTTTGTTATAATTCAACTGTTGTTAATAAAAAAATGTAAAAGTGTTTATTGAAATATAATTTTTTATCTTGAAATTCGAGTGAGAATTTTTTATTTAATTTGAATTAAAATTCATTCCAATATTAAAATTGAAACTTCAAAACAAAAAATTATTTAGGACGTAAGTTATTTCTTCTTAAAAAATCTTCGTTATAATTAAAAATATTTCAGTTTACAAAACTGAAATTTTTTCTGTGTATTCATATTAATAAGTAACAAGTAAAATATATATTAAATATATGCTAGATTGTAATGTATGTTCTATCCTGATCTCTCATCATTTTAGATTATTTCAAAATTCAGTTTTTATAATCTTAATATCTTAATTATGAATGTTTCATAGCTATCAAAACTTTTATGCAAGGAGAGAGATTGGTGGTCATTTTACGGATTAAAGAAAGTAACATAATAAATGATACTCATTATAACGTAAGAAATATAATGTCAAAAGATGACCATAAAGTTTTTTTTTTTTTTTTTTTTTTTTTTTTTTTTTTTTTAAATTACGCAGCTAAATTTGTGAAAATCAAATTAAATCATTAAATGCTAATTAAATTATTAATTAAAATGAATGAGTCCTTTTGAACAATGTAATAACAAAATATGAACAAAAAAAATTTCAAAAAATATTGCGTTATAGTAACAAAAATGCGTGATACAAATTAATAAAATGAAATGAATTGCAATAAAAAATGTTGAATCGTGCAAAACGTTGCTCCCATAGCTGCATGACGCTATATGACATCGAAAAAAACTCTTAGTGATCAGTCATTTGTAGAACCATCACTGATGTCTGTATAGACAGCTGTACTTTGAAATGCATAATCAATAAGATTAGAGAGTGAGGCTTGAAAGAGGGAAATGTGGGGGATTATTTATTATCTTCTAATCAGGAAAGTTCACCCTCTGAGCATGGTGGTAGTGGAGCATATAAATAATGATTAATCACATCATAGATAGTTCTCATAAAATGGGAAATCAATTAACAAGGATCACCATGGTAATACTCGATACTCTGCAAGTTTTGTTGACTGATGAGTGCTATCTTCATGGTAAACGACGTTGGGTGCCTCCTAAGTAAAGGGTAATGTCATCGCCAGTAACACGCAATCCTCATATCATCCTGCAGCTCTTCTTTTGTTTTAGTGCCATCAGTAAATCACGTTGTAAGTAGTTAATGCAGAAAATAGCACCTAAACAGTAGTCTTGTATTAGTATTTGATGTATCCTTCCATATTAGTAGTCAAATTGGATTTCTTAGGATATTGGTGCTTGATTCGTTTTTGAAAGGTGTCAGTAACAACACTTACTAAATAATACTCAATGTGTAGGTGTTTATATGGTTTTAATAAAACATTATTGCAAATTATTGAACTAAGATTATTAAATTGATAATATTTATTTATGGTAATTCATTGGCATAGTTTCTCATTAAATAAGAAAAGTTCCATATCATATTGTAATTGCTGTAACAGAACACTGAAAGGAGTGGGGTTCGCCATAATTATCGGTGGATGTATTTATGCCCTGGAAATGAAATCACTCTAATAATAGTAACATTTTTAAATAAAGAGTATTTTCGTTTTCTTAAAATTATGTCAATAACTAGAGTTTTCTGTGGGTGCGTGACAATGGTTGTTCACTTAACGATGCGATGGGTGAAGTATCTGCTCTTAGAAAAATTGATCACGCCACTGGAGCTCCCCACATGCGAAACAACTTTTGGTGTGGATGTTTTGGAAGTTAGAAAATAATTTAATGCACATACATTCCAACATTTCATTACATTTGCTGCTTATTCAGTAAAGCGATTCTCTTCTAAGTACTTCCTGAAGAAATGTTAAAGGAGGTTGGATGCGTTCAAGAGCGCTATTTTCTGACATTTATTGCTTCTAGTTCAAATATTTACTTTAAAAAAGAAAAGAAAAATCCCCACACGAAAGGAGAGGAAGATAAAGCTTTTCTCAATTATTTAAATAAGGATGTAAAAAGTATAATCTAAAGAAATATTTTGATTTCTATTGAAAAACATTTTATATCCAGTAAAATATTTTCTAAATAGACGATTTTATAATACAACATATATTATCATTAAATTTTGCTTAAAATTTAATAATTAATTTATGCTTATTATTCTATCTCTTTTAAAAATAATGCTTGCAATATTTAATAAAGGAATAGCGATGAAATGTTAAATTATATAATGCAGTACATTACGTAAGAATATCTGCAATAAACTTTTTTTAATTATCTAAAGAAGTGTTATTTCTAATACTCTGAGAATATTTTTGTACTATATAAATATTTAAGTTGACGTCATTATGGTTGTATAGTATATATAATATAATATTTCATACTATTAAATTAGGCTTTACCTTTATAATAAAACTATTGCATCTTTCAAGAGTAAACACCAGTTTTACAGTTAAAAAAACTAAAATTCTTATACAAGTTTAGGAATTTTCATGTGATGATTGAGCAATAGAATACTTTGAAAATACATATAAAATTTCTTCAAATTCCCACATGGAAAACTCTGAAGTAGTTGATAATTTGGAGAAGTCTTTAAAGATTCGACTTCTTAAACTGAATGAAAGAAAATAAGGTTTTTGGTTTTTTTCTTATACAAAACGTTTGATCAAAAGTTTTTATATCACTTTTTGTCTTATATGTGATGTGCACAGTTTCGCTTGCAAAATAAATAGCTAATATTTTTAAACTTTTTAGTTAATGATAATATGCGTCATATTTCAAGTAGGAAATATGTAGCTATTAGTGGATCATACGAATATTAAAAAGTGAGCCTACTTGACTAACAAAAAAAAAAAAAAAAAAATTCAAAGAAATTATCAACTGTGAGTATTGCTGGAAAAATTATACTAAATAAAATTAAAAATATATTGAATTTATGATATATTTCTTTATTTTTTTAATAGTAAAATTTTTTTCAAAATTCTTTCCTTAAAATTTACTAGAGAAGTTCACTTAGGTGCAAATTTATATATTTTTTCTGCAATCAAAATGGCACAGATTTTTCCCATCCACATCATTTATACTTGTGTCATACCTATTTCAGGCTTTAATCTTTTCTCTTCGTTATTACACATGTAAAATCGAGGGAATTAACTTTATTTTTCTCATTTTATACCAGTTTTTCAATTTTATTTTTCTCTAACATTTTCAAAAACATTTTTATAAATATCTAATATTTTTTTATATACAAACTTTCCTTTATTTTCTTTGCATTATCTTGACTAATCACAAAGGCAATTCCCTAAAATTCTACATTTTCTCTAAAATCTACATTTGCTCACAAATTCATTCTTTCTATCATGATGTTTCTTCATTTTTTGTTATAAATTTTAACTGTGACAAAAAAAATAGTTGAAAAAGAATTGTTAGGAGAAACTTTTGAATACGACAAGGGGTTAGAATATATTAAGCATTTTCAAACGTTAAAAATGATTTAAAATAGTGATTTATTTGGAAAATAAACCCAATAAGAAGTTGATAGAATGTGTTAAATTAGTTTTGTATATGTTGCAATATTCCTATAAGTTTTCTGTAAGTAGTATTAAGTTACATGTAAATGTTTTGGACTAAATTTTGTATTCGGACAACACAAATGTATCAAACCGTTACTAAAGATAGGCTCAAAATTCTGGTAAATGTGTTAAGTCATTAAGTATTGCATTATTATCATTTATTTTACATGGTATAGGTTAAATGTGACATCAAGAATTGCAGACTATTCCTTTACAATTTTTTCTTAAAAGAAAACTATATTTAAAACAACAGCAACATTTAAAGTATCACCACTTTCTTAATAAGAAACTGGCACTACCTAAAAAACTGTAATAAAATTTAAAACTATTTAAAATTGGTGATATAAAGTTAATTTTAATATCTTGAACCCACTGCGACCCTATATCTCTCATTAAAAATAAATATTTACAATTCTAATTTTGTAAGTTTTATTACATTTATATCAAAAATATGTTAACTACATCTTAATTTAAATTATGTTAATCATGAACATTTAGTGCACTATTTGTCTTAACATAAAGAAGTTCTTTTAGTTATAAACCCATAAATACTAAAGATTTAAGAGAGGGAGTATATGTAATTTATATATATATATATATATATATATATATATATATATATATATATATATATATATATATATATATATATATATATATTATATTATATTATATTATATTTTATTATATTATATTATATTTATGTATATAATATATACATATTACATTATAAATATTGAAAATTTTGATCTGATGCAATCTAGAATATGCCAGCAGAATATTCTTAACTTTAAATGTGCATATACATTTTATCATGTTCTGAAATTCATTGCAAATAATTAGATGACAAAAGAAAATTAAAATTTTCATTAAAATGTAATTCACGTATTTAATTACTTTTTATTTTTATAAATATTTGAAGTTGCAGAATCTAATATAATTCTATTATAGAATTTGAATAAAGTTATGTTAGCTTTGAATTTTGTCCAGCATAAAAGCGTAAGAATACAAATTAACAATCCATCACACAGAACTCAACTGATTAGTAAAAAAACTGCTGTAAATATATGAGATTGTATTGATTTTTAAAAATAATTTATTCTTATAATTATTTAACAAATAGGAAAAATTTTATCTGACTTTATATAATTTTCGAGATTTACTTTTTTAACACAAAATTAAATTTAGATATTGCTTAATAATATTAAGTTTAAATAAAATGAAAAATGAAAGTATTCACTTATATAATAAATTGAAAAGAAATAATATCGTACGAATACATATTTGAATACAAATTATAGTTTGTCAGCATTCATAGCAAATAAATGCTATGCTTTTCTGTTGAACTAAAATTAATTCATGAAATGGTTTGAAATCCTGTTTGCAACATCAGAAAACATTTCTTTCATTTATTTAAATTAATTTTTAATTATTTTATATATGGTTTAAATCATGTGAACTGAACTGAATTAGAGCATTTCTTATCACCTAAACACTTTCAGTTTAAAATCAGAAAAATAAAATTACATTCATATGAAACTCTAAATACCTCTCTCTCTCTCTCTCTTTCATGCATAAAAATAAACTATATTTATAATACTTAAATACATTTTAAATTTCTTCATATTGATTAATATATTCAGTATTTTTATATCTAAAAGAGCTTCTATGAAACTTTAAATTCTATAAATTCTTGCATAAATCTTAAACTTTCTCCTTTACACAAGAACATTTTCAAGTCTATTATATAAATAAAAGTATTTCGAAAGCAAAAATATTTGAGTTTTTTCCAGGAATTAAAAAATAAGTTCATTTTTGTCACTTGCCTCTGCAACAGAGAAAAGCTTTCTATTTTAAAGTGAACTACATGTCATAAAAAGAAGTCTCTTTGTTTGTGAAGAGATTTCCTTTGAGCTTTGAAATCTCATTGAATTGTCAGATTTCACGCTTTTTTCTGGTAGCTTTGTGAGGAAAATTCCTTCATCCGAATTTGCACGAAGAATAAAAAATAGAAGTTAAAAGGAATATTTTAAATCTCTTTTTCTCACAAAAGAAAAAGTACTTTAGATAAACACATTTTCGAGAGTTTCAATAACAAATTACTAAAAGCTAAATATTTTATCTTTTTTCAAGTAAAACATCGTAATTTGTAGATTTTTTGGAAAAAGATACATTTTTACTTTTTTGAAGAGGTTACTTATTTGAAATCGAGATATTTTGTTTCACATTGGTATAATTAAACATTAGATTAGGATTCTTTTTTTGATAAAATAAATATAGTGAATATTATATTTATTTAAATATAAAAATAGTGAATATTTTTACTGTGAAGGTATTAAATAAATATAGAGAGTATTTAAATTAAAATATAAAGTTATATACAATTGAATAATTAAAAAAATGTATATTTAATTCAAGATTTTATCTGCTTAGTTTTATGATGTAATAAAGATTATGTGTTTTTTTTCTCATTAATGTGTTATGATCTTGTGGTTTTTATATTTTACATTTAGATTGAAATATGAGAATATTTTTTGGCAGATTAATGCAGGATAATTGAAAAAAACCAAAATAATTTTATTTTGTAACATAAAGAATGAACTCTGATTTTCACTTCTTTTAGTTTCGTTTTATCTAATCTTTGACATGACACAGGTTTTTGGGATACTTTATAACATACATACATATTCATGTAGTTAAGTGGCAAACGGAATTTCTCGAATTCAATCCCAGGTATTGCAAAAATACGGGAGATGGACATTGCGCTACTACTGTCTGCGCACATTTGTGCAGGTGAGAGATTTTTGGGTTTTCTCCCTTTTGATATATGAATACAGCTTGTTAAACCTTCCGATAAGTAGTGTTTATACATATATATATGTATATATATATTTCAAACTGGCTGATTTGATATATATTTTTACCTGTTATTATACTTCATGAACAAAAATGCACACACAACCACATACACAAGCATATATTACACAGCTCAACCTGAGTATTTTATATTAAATATAATAAAAATATTTTTCACGTTAAATACTGTGCAAACAATCATTAAATAATATGCATCTAATTGTAATCTACCCCTAAAAGAATATAAAAGTTTCAAATTACTCCTGAAATAATTCAGTAATTCAGAAATAAATTAACAAACAAATAGTCAGTATTTCACTTTGCCCTTAAATTTTAAATTTGCATGAAATAAGCTCTATCTTCATAAACTTTAATAGTGTGATTAGGTAATTATTTAAATAATACCTTTTTTTTTTACTTTAAAATTATGAATGAATATAATATTTAAATAGTAATTGATTAATTATTATAGTGAAATAAAGACATTTCTTAGATATTTTTCAGTTGATGTTAATTTCAGGGTTTCCTTATAAACACCAAGCTCAAATAATTACACCTGTAAAAAAATTTAAATGCTAGCTACGTTTTACCTATTAACTTCTTCTCTAAAACTTAAACACTCACCTATGTTTTGATATTTTTCAATTTAGAGATCAAACTGATTTCAAAATACCATTTAGTGGTTATTTTCAATTAATGTGAAAAAAGTATATATGATAATCATTATTAAAAGACAGTGCTAATCTAGTTTTGTTAAGATTTGAATGAGCAATATATATATATATATATATATATATATATATATATATATATATATATATATATATATATATATATATATATATATATTTATATATATATACACACATATATATATATATATATATATATATATATATATATATATATATATATGAAGCTTTTAAACATACATATTAATATTTGCATTTAACTTTCCGATAGAGTTATTTTCTCTAAAGTAAAATGTGATTCCTTATAAGTACCAGACAGAAAGAGAAAGAAAGCTAAAAAATGAGAAAATAAAAGAGAGGAAGAAGAACCCACTGTTTAACGACAAAAGCAAATTATTTACCGAAAAGACTTCTTATAGACATAATGCTATATTCACTTGTTGTAATGTAGGAAGTGCGAAAAATTCTCAAGTACTTTCCACAATAGATACACATGCATTTAGAAAGCAGAAGAGTAACATCTATCTTATATTAATTAACATTGACTAAGATTAAACTAGGATTTTTCCTCTTATAAAGGAGCGAATTTTCTATTAAAAATTACGATGAGTCGCTTATTAATAAGCTGATTTGTTACATCATAATGAATAATGTGCTTTACATCTGAAAACTACTGTAAGTCTTCTTTAAATCTTTCACAGTGAGTTTGTTTCCTTGTGGAAGTTTTGTTCATGAATAGTAAGTAAAAAGTACGTATAGAGAAAATTTTACAAGTGCCTAAGTTGAGCGTTTAATGTTTCCTAGTGGTCGCACTAAACTTTTTAAATTGGAAGCTTCGATTCCAGTTATTGTTCAACCGTGGAAAGAAGTGATAATGTTTCTTGCACATTAGAGGTGTTAGTGCTTAGGAGACTTCAAGGTCTAATTTCTTGTGATCTATGAATATATATGGGGTACTATTTATGCTTCTATGTTATATAAATTCAAGCCACATTTTTAAAAATGGAATTGATGACAAATTTATGTTTTGCAACTAATTATGTAATTTAAGCTCACACGGTCCACTTACCCAAACATACACACACATACATATGTGCTTTACGTTTGAATGTCTTTCACAATGCGTTGCCACTTCCTCTCACCACATTAACTTAGGAGACTTAATTTACATTTCGAACCGAATGTAATCCTTATGGAATTATTTGCATCGAAAGAAGGCATTATGAGGAACATTATGGTTTATTAAAATTCGAAAACAAATGGCTCCAATAGCTAGTCTGTTTAATAATGACATCATTAATATTAACGTGCATAATGTAAATGCAAAATTCTAAATCTGTTCAATAATAAGCTGTATCGTGAATTAATTTAAGCTGAAAATATATTTGTGGACTTTAATTTTCTCTCACGTGCTTTATAAATTATTAAATCTGAATGTACCTTATGATTTTAGAGTAAATGAGCAAGCAATGTCTTTATGATAAATTAGTCTTTTAATTTTCTGCTTAATTTCATAAAATTTGCGCAAGTTAATATAAATATATCTTAAGATTACCTTTTAATATTTTGTGAAAAACTGTATTTTTCAAAACATGATATTTTCATATGTACTGATATTTTTATATTGATTGTAATATAAATTAGTCTGACATTAATGCAATATTCTCAGCCAAATGCAATTTACACAATATTCTTAGACAAAAAAGTAATGTATGAAACAATGAGAGTGATATGATTGTCTCCATACTTTAAAAACCAATGTTATTATATAGTTATTGCAGAAATGACGAGGAAAAGAGAGTTTGTATTTTAATGAACAGTCTGAAGAGAGTAAAAGTTTGATAGAAATACTTTATTTTATAATATTAGTACAGTAAAATAGTTGCAGAGTAATTTCAAGGAGAAGAAAACTATATTAGATATATAGGAATAGCACAATTATACATTTTATTGTTGGGGTTTTACAAGATAATTTTTATGTATTTTAAACAGTTATTAAAACAAGTTTCCTATTTTTTCAAACCGTCTACATACAATAAATTTTATTTAATAACAGATAATACATATATGCGTAGAAAAAATTGAAAGAATTAAGAATTCAGACTTTTCAAATTGATTAATATTTTGATTTAGAAGAATTTAATCTCCAAAAACTAGATTTGGAAATCAAAAATACAGATATTTTAAAACTTATAATTTTATATTTTCTCTTTAGGATAATTTTTTTTTATACATTTATAAAATAACGTCGATATACCATCTAATGTATTTAATTCATTTCAGTATCCAATCAATAGGTTTAATATAGCTAATACAGGGATATTTTTTCAATACTCATTTCCTTAAACGCAAATATTTTAAGAAATTTGAGAGGAAAGCTTTAAACCGATAATAAAAACATCACTGAAAATAATATTTAAATAAAAAATTTTCTGTAATCCAAAAAATAAAAATTACTATGTGAAGGATGTAATGCATTAAAAGTAATACTTATGCAGAGTTACATAACATAAAAATACTTGATATTTAAATCAGTTTGATAAAAAAAAATCAAAATGATATATTTTTAAGAAATAACTGCAAAATATTTTCTGTCATTTAGCAATTTATTTATCAATAGAATAAATGATTCACTATTTTTTTAAATATCTATTTTGTATTGAATGCTGGAAAAATATTATTTGTAATTTTGCAAAATATACTTGCTAATAAAAACTTGAAAAAATTTAGTACTAAAATTACGTGGATGAAAATTTCCATTCTATATTTTATTTTAAAATGAAATGTATGGAATGTATGTTTAATCAATAATTGAATATATATATTCATATTATCATATTAAGATACATATTAACTATTTTTTTATACATATAAGTCTGTTTAAAATTATTATCAAAGAGAAATATATGTAGAAATTGTGAAGTGGTTATTATCCCTTTTCTGCTCGAATAAAATGTAGGACTTAAATATTTATTATCAATGTGTTATTTATATACAATGATACATATTCCTCTTTATCTCAAATTTGCCAACATAGTTTCTTGAATATTGTATGAAAAATAATAGGGAAGTTAATGCAAATGCAGTAATATTTATCTTTTATTCACTTTTTCATACTGAACCATGTTTGGTGTGGAGTCCGACTGCTTCAGTACACACATGCCATAGGGACCCGTTTATAGGGTCCCTATAACCATTCACACCTCATTCATACGCAGAAAGGACAAAGACAGGATAGATAGAGAGAGAAAGTGCATACATGCCAGAACCCAGGACCTCGCACCAAGAACCCACCTCGAACCCAAGGATTCGCACCCAGGACCCACCTATCCATAGTCAGGCACTCTGACCACTAGACAGGGTGGTCGGCTTTTATTCATTTTACTAAGTATCATATTCTTCATTTTCAGCTGTACAAATCATCTGAATTGCCTTGAGAAATAGGTAATCTAGATAATACTCATAATAGTATTAAATTTATGTACAACACTTATGTTATACATTTTGATATCTCATTATAAGTGCAGCTTTTTTCTGAATAGGAATTCATAGATATGTCTTTTTGCTTTCTTTGTCAAACAATTTTCTCCGATTTTATTTAATATCATAATGGTTTCATGTAGTGGAGCCTATACTTCTTAAATAATTGATTGAATCAGCCAGTATAAAAAAGTGAAAAAAAATTTCGAGAATGTTATGGTGGTGTACACGTACAACGTGCAAAATATGCAAGCTTTGCAAACAGATAATTATTCCTGCCGAGAAGACTTTGTGCAACAGATGCTGGGAATAAAGAATAACAATCTAAGTTTTTCGGCACAAGTGTTATTTTGTAATGAAGCAATATTAAGCAGAGAAGGCATTTTCGACAATCGCAATCAACACGTTTGGTCTCACAACAATCCCAACAGTACACCCCTCATAGACACCAGCAGAAATTTTCCGTAATATTTGTTCAGGTATTCTTGGTGAATACCTGGTAGGCCCTTACATCATGTCCGACCATTTGACAAAGGCAATATACCGTATCTTCTTGGAACAAATGCTTCCCAGTTTATTGCAGCCTGTTCCACTCACTGTCTAGAGAGACTTGTGGTTTATCCACGATGGAAACCTGGGACAATTCACCATCATGATCCGTAGTTTTTTTGAATATCACATACCCCGCTCGATGGATTGGACGTAGCAGACCTGTGGCTTGGTCTCCTCTCTCACTGGACCTCAAGCCACTGGAATTTTTTTCGGGGGACACATGAAATCCTTAGTGTAGGAGACGCATGTGTACTCAGGTGAAGATTTCGTGGTTAGAATCGTTGTTGCTGCTAACAAAATTAACACGACAGTAGGAATCTTGGAGAGTATGAGACAGTAGTTCCTTCGCCGGGGTCACACTGAGACACATGTAATCGGCATTTTTAGCATTTGCTGTCAGGCTTTTACTAAACAATTAATATGATTCTTTAATAATACATATACATTCCTGTTTATATATATAGTTTATCAGTAATAAGGTTTAGAAATGTTCAAGTAAGTTAGATGATTAGAAACTACACAGCAAGGTATGATCGGAAATATACTTCAGGCGATCAGGCGAGATAACGACAAAGCAAAACATATGAACAAGGTGAGAAAACATGTTTATTGTTTTTAGTATTTCAAAAACCTAAAGAAAAAGGACATTAAGTCGCAAAGATCATCATCAAAGAAGATAAACACTACTTGTCATGAAGCAGCTTTTATGCCTTCACCACATTGTAGATATGATTTTATTCAAATATTAGGTGTATCCACGATTTCTCCAGTAACTGCCACAATGCTTGTCCTCAGCTCAGTTAATGGAAGCTGCGAACACAAGAGATTTGATGTACTCTCAGAAGGAGTAATCAGCGCAAGTGATTTTTTGGAATTGAGTAGCCAAACTCACTGGATAACTCCTCCCGAACCAAACACTATTGGCAATATAGTTGCATTCAGGCGGAGATGTATGTCAATTTTGTAATAAACGAAGGCCCCATCATACGGAAACTACATGGAAAAACGCATTGTAGTGGAAACCTATTCTAACAGTTAAGAAAATACTTGTTGAAAGAAAATTATATAGTTTGCTGCTATTATTAGTTAAGGCAATAATTACAATGTGCAACGAGACGGTTTCCAAAGATGATGACTTCTAATTTACTGATGCTTGTTAGTGTTCTGTACAAGTTCTTGTTGCAGGTGAATTTTCCCCAGCCAACATCGGTGTTAAATGAATTGCAAAATTCCTAAAACAAGAAGCTCTTCTTATCGGTGAGAAACAATGCCTAGGAGGTGAGTGGTTATTTTTTGTGTATATCTGCAAATATTAACGTGTAATGGGATCTCTTAGAAAAAAATAACTTTCGTCTAGTTACTGAATGCTCTAGATGTAATAAAGATGTATGTCATTAGTATGCATGATCATTGAGATGGTTATATGGAAATTCGCATCATGATTGGCAACGGCCCTGTTACTAGAACTGGGAATATTCTGTACCAGATCCAATACAGTACCCTCTTTGTTTGACTTTCTTATTCTTCGCTCATGTTCGTGAGCTTCCATGCTGACGGATCAGCTGTCAAACAATGACTGGAGCAAGCGTGCAAAAATGGTGTGGTAAGGGAGTTGGCCTCTTGTGACAACATTATGCATACAATCAATGTCTTACTCACCCATTGCAATCATCAGCCTTCTATGCCAGTTACATATCAGCTCCGAGTTCGTGTAGTGCTCCATATTACTTCCATTCTGTCAGTAGACAAAATGAAGCTTGACAATAAGCGTGGAAGCAACAATTAGGTGGGCGCATGAAAAATCATTTGATGCTTCGGTTTACGTAGCGGCATTTACCCCACTCACCAAAAATTGCGCTTAAATTTTGCTGTGTTAAGAATAATAAATATTTTTTCTCATCTTTCTTGTGTTTTGTACCGTTAGTACCGCACGAAAAAAGCGTTTCTGTCATTATATTTTTATGTGATTTTCTCTCCTCAAGGGATAATCTATCTTCCCTGAAATTTTGTAGCTTCTGTTCTGACACAGACTGTATATGTTTGTTATATAGATATAAATGTACACATGTATTTGTTTTTTATTTCTATTACGTTTCATTATTTCTTTTTAAAATATAAATCTAGTTTGTGACAATTTGTTGTTTCAATCGATACTCTCTATTGCATTCAAATGAACCAGAATTCAAATATCTTATTACAATTATGAAAAAATGCATAATAGGATAATCAATTGGTAACAAATTTTGTTATGCTATTAGCGTGCAAATTTAAGACATGCAATTTTTAAAAAATATATTCATTTTCTGCATTCAGTAGCACTAATAATTTTGAAAAAGAGTTTTAATTTATGGATAAAATATTAAATAGACATTTTTTAATTATATTTTCTGTTTATGAAAGAATATCTAAAGAAACCTGGGGTTTTAGTATTTCATAACAAATAAGTTTATATAAATCCTTTTTCAAAAATAAATTTGGGGAAAATTACATACTTATATTCTATATTCTGATGTAATTTATACTTTTCTTCTAAAAACAATGTATTACCAATTATGGTAAATACTTAAACTATTTCAAAAATATTAATTTTTGTTTAATTAAAATTTCAAAAACATTAATTTTCCAATAAAGTTATTTGTTGATGATATAAATAGCATTAGTATTAGTTTACAATTTAAAAGAGGAATATTGCTCATGGTGATGATAAAGATTAATTTGTAACTGTTCAGTAAATTGACTTATGTTCTTTTTTTATTAACGTGAAGCAAATAATATTCATAACATGCATAAGTTTGTTAAATTTTCTATTATAATATGTGTCTAGGGAATTTGGGGAAAATTACATACTTATATTTCATATCCTGATGTAATTAATACTTTTCTTCTAACCATAATATTTCACCAATTATGGTAAATACTTAAACTATTTCAAAAATATTAATTTTTGAAGGATAACAAATTTTCAGAAATACAAAAAACAACCTAAAATATTTTGAGTACCTATATGGATATTTAAATTGCTCTCGTAATCAAATGCTTAAAAATTTTATGCCTTATAAGTAATTATGCTTATTAGTTTGAAGTATTTTTATGAAAAAAATTAGTTACAGCTATTTTTTCAAAGCATGATTATAAGTCACGCTTAAAGAAAATCATACAATATGAATATTAAACCAAAAAATGCTATGAAAATTGTTCAGAATTATGATTTGTGTTTCAAGATATATTTTTAAATTTTAATAATTTTTTCTTATGAATGAGAAGTTATAGCATGCAATAACAGAAAACTGAAAAAACTATCACAACTGTTCTTCTGCTAAATTCCATCACTGAGAAATACTGTATTATAAATTAATAAAAATAAAAGATAATATAGGCTGTCTGAGGAAAAAAAAACATAATTTTGTTCATGAAGACAAACAAGTGGAAGATCAATTTATTCCAGACAATTTAGTTTGCGATAAATAATTAACATAGTATACTAATTTAATTTATTACTTGAAATTATTAAAAAATAATAAAAAATATTTAGAATTATAATTAAATATAAAAATCGTTCAATTTAATGCAAATTGAAAATCAAATTTATTAAAATTAGCATGTTACGACAGAGCTTTTCTACAATTTTCTAACATATATTATTGAAAAAAATATTAACATAATAGTGTGTTAATTCAAATTTCAATGTTCAATTAATCCATTATGAGTTTATTCATGCCATTTTTACAGATTATTAAAAGATCTCGAAATTACCAGGAGCTGTACAGAGAAAGAAACGCGGATTCTTTTCAGATTAAATTTTCATTTCACCAGCAATAAAAAAAAGACTTCAAATTATGGAGTTCAGTCATAAAATTGTATATACTCATGAGTATAACAATCTGCTGAACAGAGATACATAAGAGAAGTGAGTCTTTTAAATAAATCCATTGGAATGACAAACATTAAAATAGATAGTATCAAAGGCATCAGGAAAGGTCGTTTGGTTGAATAAACGATTAGCCAATGTATTCACTGAAAATAGAATCATTCTGCACTCAGAACCTGTCACACAAAGAAGGTCCTGTCAGTTGTCTTAGAAACTACAGGCATTCCCACATTAGAAGAGCGTGATAAGGTAACGCAATTAGTAGAGCAATTTCATTCGTGACTCAAGCAACAAATTTATAACATTTGCAGTATTATTCCATAAAGTAACATCAAAGGATGTAAGTCGGACGACTTTTTAAGATACGTTTCAAGTTTCGATGATGATACTGTAGATGTTATATCCAACTGAATAATGCTATGGTGGAGATTTATCCTCTTCAGAACCGAATTCCTGTATAAAATTAGGAGTTTAAAAAAATTATGTTAATATTGAGCAAGGGAGTCTTCACATTTGTTTCGAAATATCTCTGAATCTCTGAATTTATACAATCATTTCATTTGTGGTCGGATTTACCCGGTAAAACACTGATTTCTTAATTTACATCTCTTGCTGGTAACTACTGGCATTTTTGTAAGTTGTTTTGAAAATTGTTCCATGATATTCTAAAAAGGGAATTATCAGTATTGTTATACATTAATAAAACAGATATTAATCTCTTTGTCATTAAAATTGCTGTTGTGTGTTACTGTACTTGAATAACTTACGCAGTTGTTTCGTATAGTTGTCATTTACATTTCGATTTGGATACACGAATTATTTTAAACTGAGTACATTTATGTAAAATTATATGATATATATATATATATATATATATATATATATATATATATATATATATATATATATATATATATATATATATATATATATATATATATATATATATATATATATATATATATATATATATATATTATTCTGTATTATATTATTCATCAATATTGATAGCATAATTTAATTATCTTTTAAGAATATTATCAAAGAAAGTATGTGAACAGAAAAGGGAACATCTCTACAGAAAGTCTATTATACAATCAACATTACTTTATATTAAATGTTTTAATAATAAACATTACTTTATATTAAATGTTTTAAGATAGCTATGATTTAAGTACTTCTGATATGCTAGCATACTATAGAAATTTTTAAAGTACTATGTTGCTATAATTTATGTTATTTATCTAGAATAGCCTCTTCTATATGCTTCCTTATGTTTGATTGTACAAAATACATAATTAGATACTTATTCACATAGTTAGATTTACATTTAAATGGTTTATATTTATCTATAATTATTCTAGAAATGTATGGAATTATATATATAATGTACTTCTTATATTCACGTAAAATTAAAAATATTGCACTTACGATATTACACTTTTTGATTATTTTTTAAAAAGATTAATAAGTATATGATCTGTGACTAATAAATTAATAAAGTATAATAGTTTTAAAAATTAAGAACGCTTCTCTATGTTAAAGAAGAAAATGTTAAAGGAGTGTTTAAAATTAATATATATATATATATATATATATATATATATATATATATATATATATATATATATATATATATATATTGTGTGTGTGTGTGTTTGTGTATTCACACTTATTTATCAGATGTAGTCAAAGTAATTTTTAATGATGTTAAATTGTAGAATAGTCAAATTTAATTTTTTTCTCTGCATGTAAGTTTTCTAAAATATATTTAATGATTTGTGTTAAGTTTACTTATATGAAGTCAGTTGAAAGATATCATGCTTGTGAAACATTGTCTTGACAATGATTATAAAGGCGACTTTCTTTTTTATTTAAATTTTAATAAACATGGATTCATAATTTCACTAATATCAAGTAATATAAAATATTTTATGAGAAATATTAATACGCTTTTAATATCTTCCTTTTTAAAAAAAATAGCGCATAGGCAGTTTACAATAGAATTAATCGGATTATTTTTTCTTATTAAGTTTTACTTTTTTCAAAAAATGTTTTACATTCAAATAAATGTAAGCTCATTATTCGAGGATCTTAAATGTGAATATTTTTTTCTCTTTATTCTTTGGAGGAGAGGTGAAGTAAAGACATAGCGAATAATTCTTTCATTCTTTGTAGTAAAACAAAAACACCTTAAGAATTCTTAAAAATGTGCTGAACTTTTAATAATTTTTTATTATAAGGAAATTTGATTTTTTTAGCTCATATTTCATTTTTTTCATTCTGTTATATATTATAGCAGAACAATTCATCTTTATTTGGTTTGGTTAAAATTTAAAACCTCTTAAATTAAATTCATAAGCGAAAAATAATAATTAATATGACATTTGAACTCTGTAGGACATTTACATAATTATTGACTTTATTTTCATGAAATGCTGTTAATTTTTTTAAGTAAATTAGTTGTATGAAGTTATTTCTTAACAAGCATTAGATATTAATTAAATGCACATTATTTATATTTACTATATATTAAAAATCCTAATTGATCTGCTTTTATGGCCATAAAGTTACATCAGTTGAAAAATTTTTAATAATAAAAGAAAATATATTTTGTTTATTTTTTTCGAAATAGTGGAATTTAGAAAAGAAGTCTTTTTTTTAATGAATTGAAAGAAAGATATTATTGAATCAAAAGATATGTGTATCCAAGATGCATGCGTGAATAATGTTTTAATATATATGAAACAATAAAGATACAACTGAAGAAATAAAATCAATTTTAATTTTAGTATTTAAAATACTTGACGCTCACTACACTTTTAATTTTTTTTATTTGTTAAATCTTCATATTTTTCTCTCTATACTGCACAAATGTAGTTGGTTAAGGGTCGATCTCATTATCCAAAGGCAATGAGATCAAATCCTGTCTTAACCGAAACTTCGTTGTGTTTACCAAAGGTAGCTGGGGCACATTTAGAGTTAAAATGTCCTCCAAACGGAAGGTCAAGTAATCTTTTGTTTGGTCGTTGCTTCCTCCACCAACAAGTAGTTTAGCTTTGTTTGTTTGCCGCTCAACGGTTATTTTTTGCACCCGAGGTCTAATTAGACCGGGACCTATGGTTTAAAGTGGATTCCAAACCACTACAAACAGCCATGCCCAAGGTGGTATTCGAACCCACGAACTGTTGAACCGAAAGCAAGAGAACTAACCATTCGGTTGCCAGCTCGGCGCACCAACAAGTAGAGCCCAACTCTGAGCTAAGTTCTAGGAAGTTTATGTCGTCATTTTTCTTGCTCTGAAATTTAGATGAAGTTATTAGCTGAATTGTTACTTATAGTTCTGGCCTTGAATTTAATATTTAGAGGGTCTTGACATAAAGTTTGTTAAGCAGTTCAGCATGTCATCTTTATATTGTAATCCTCAGACAAATTAGTCATTGTGTGAAAATATTGACTAGACAGTGAAAAATAAATGTCATTATGCTCAGCAGATTGAACACCAAAAATTAGTTTTGTTTTGGGTATCTCATTAAGTATACTATTATATGCGTAGTTTCTGTTTATTGAAAAGTAATTTGAGTTTTCCTAATTATGTTCAAAGTAGTAAATTGGATATGATTTATACTTTTATAGTTTATTTCTGTTAACATCAAATTAAAAAAAAATTTTTATAGTTTAAAATGTTTGATATATTTAAAGATGTATTTATAAATAGTGAATTTCAATTTAAAATTTATAAGCTGTGTATTTACAAAAGCATTTTCAATGGGTAATTAAGGGATTAAAGTGTTCTAAATTTCCTATTTAATAATAATAACGTTTATCAATCATAGTAAAAAATTAAGCAGAAGTATATTAATACTATATAATAAAAAGTGTTCATAAGTGATGTCTCTCAAGTGTATTCGTTAGTAAAGAATATGGAATATTTTTTTAAAAAAATTGTTAGTTCAAATAAAATAGTTTTTAAACTAGAATGCATGTTAAAATGAGTCACAAAAATGCTACTGAGATTGAAAACATTACCGTTGCTAGCATTAAGTTTTATACTTGTTTCGTGAGTGACTTAGGGAAATTGAGTATATAACAATATTTCCTACTGGTGTACTAATGATTTTCCAAGTTAAAGTTAATAATAATAATTATTATTATTATTAACTTAACAAATATAATATTAATAAATAAAGTTTTTCCATTCAAGGATCAAGGCCTGATTACAATAATAAAAAAGTTATAAAAAGAGGAAAATTGAAGCAGATTTTAATTTAATGTCAGATAATTTTAGAAAGGATGGGAATTGCTAATTTTAGTGAATAAGGTCACTTCAAATGCAATTTTAACACATTCTTCTTATGATAAATTTTGTGACTTGAATGAAGTATGTAAGCAACACAAGTATAAATGGAAATATATATGTTTTAATATATTAGATGATTTATTCATATTATGAAATATAAGCAAACTATAGAAGTGTAAGATATTGTGCTGAGCAACGAATAATTTGTTTTTCAAGACAATTATTCGTAGCTAAATGCTTCCAGAAGAAAGAAGGAAGAAGGCTTAAAATATGTTGAATTTTAAGTGAACATAGTCTAAAATTCAAGAATGTATTTGTAAGTGAAATTTAAAGCAACCCAATTTCATCAAAAGTCCCTATAATGTTTAGTATAATATCATTGGTACATGAATAAATCATTCTAAAATTGACCGGATAAATGATATTATGATTTGCAAATACTGTATATATTTCTCTTTTCTAGATCTATTATGCAATTTACGTCACTTAAGGAACCATGCATAAATAAAATAAAAAATATTGACAGCTAACTTTTGCATATTGATAGCCATTAAAGTTGCTGGAACATCAATAAAGAAATTAAAAAAAAAAGATATTTATTTTACGTAATCAGCATGATATGAACACAAAATGATTGAATTTGCAAGTAGTTTGGGGGATTTAAAGGGGTGAAAAATTAGTATAAATGTTTGTCTTTCCTGGCATCAAAAATGACTGTTTCCTTGTTAGGCATGGAGACGAAGTGTTCTTCGATTACAGAAACACTGCTTCCATATCTTTAAGTCTATACCACATTTCAACAGGAGTAGCTGGAGAGAAGTAGCATGCCAGACACTCATCTACTCATAGGAGAATATTTTTAATTAATAAAATTTCTGAGAAAATGCAGGTCAGGATAACAATCAAGTGTTAAGGAAACAGTGGCTGCCTATGGTAATTAAAACGTCTCTTAAACGGTGAGTCATACAGTCGAATTGGGCTTGAATGATAGAAACAAACTGCTCATTCCATGCTAATGCCAATCTGTATCGCACTACCTCAACTGATAAAGGTGGAGAAGGGTAGCTGGCCAGTTCATCTACAACCCATGACCAAATGATGTCAAACAGTTTTATCTGAAACAAGCATATTTGCTGACTAATGATCTGATAAAAATGCACAGTTTTACAAGAACGATTTCAATACCTTCTCAAATTTTAATTACAGGGCATAGAATGGAGATCTTGCTTACCGTCCAGTTTGATTCTCAGCAACCCATCGATTTCAAATTTGCATGGGACTGAATGGATTTCAATCAGTACGAGTGGCAGTAAAAGGGAATGGTAATCCACATTCTCAAAACGATATAATCCTGTCTCCTTTGAATTTTGAGTCTAGTTGGTAAGCATTTCTTCTTCTTAATCAAGGCTTAACACGATATTCTGAGAAATTTTGGATTTTACAAAGAGTAATTTCTCTATGATAAAACCTCTGCATAATATTCTTTTATTTAATACTTTTGATGTCACTTATTCCTCCAGCGTAATCCAAATGCACTGAAATGCTTATCATTTCCAAATGCCTACCTTTTCTTCCTTTCATGTAATTTTGCATACTTAAGATTATTCTTTTCTAGTGCAGCAGTTTTAATGCCCTCACTGCATTATATTCTATTTGCTCATATTTTTACCAGTTTTTTAGAATACTATATTGCTTATTCGAAAATGTTAATTTCTATATTTTAGTAATTATTATAACCTATAATAAATAATTTTAATTTAATAGAATCCCATATAATTGCACTTAAAAAATTCACTCATAGTAACTAAAATACGTTTTTTAAATAAGAAAAGTCTTATTTAATCTTAGTTAACTTTGTTGCGAAGTTTACTGAAATATTTGCAGAACTTATTTCAACATTAATGGTATATGGCAATCAGTATAAAAGTTTTGATAACTATTTCAATTACAATTTGTAAACCATAAAATATAACAGCCATTTTTATTTATAGTTTTTAATCTGCTCAAGAGATATGTTTCGCTAATTATCTTCGCTGAAGTTTCAGTGTATATGGAATATACTTTTCTTCAAAAAACATAACTTGCTTTAAAAATTAAACATGTGGCTATATTGCATCTATGTTTCCAAATGTGAACTTATTATTAACAAATTATAAATGAGTCTTTTTTAAAATTACAAGAAATTAAATTTTTTTAAATTATTTCCTAAATATTCTCAATAAAATATTGCCTTACATGCATACATTTTTAATAATATTCAGTGTTAGATAACTTTCTGACAGTATTAAACAATTTTAAAAGTAAAACTTATACATGTACTGCAATTTTAAAGAAAACTTTAAAAAATGAATTATTTTTATTAATTTCAATTTTAGATGAATAAATTTTTCACAAAAATAAATAATAAAATAATATACTAAATATCACCACAGGGGATCTTGAAGGGTACAAAAATATATATATATTTCATATTTTCCCATTTAAAATTAGTTTTCAGGAATGCAATGTTTTTAATTTGAAACCTTTACAAAAATAAAAGTATAGATCTGTGATAAATAACTGCTCAAAATTCTAAGCTGCTAGTGACATTTCAAACAAACATGGAATTATAGCAAGTGTAAAAAAAGTTCTTTCAATTAATTTCTTAAATTACTAAGCAAAAAATAGTTTTAAGTAAAATAAATCCGAATTTTCCTATTTACTTTTATAGGATTAAATACCTTTCATATAATGAGCTCAGAAATGTTCATCCTTATTATTTCCTCCTATATAATTTATAAGCCTAAATTATATTTCATTCAAAGTCTCTATTTTATTTACCTTTAATAGATAAGTACTTAAAGAGTATTTATCTTTAATTGCAAATAAGTGAAGGAAAATGGATAATATTATCAGTCTGGATAATTTTTACTGTTCTCTTATAAAACTACTTATTTATATAGATTAAATACGTTATCATGATTGTTTTTTCTTTGACTTTTTCAGGTTTGATCTCTCAACACGAGTAGTATCAGAAAAAATAATCCCTATGAAAGTTAATCCTTTTCTCACAACTCCTGGAAACGAACCATAAAAACTGTCGTTTCGAGTTTCAAAGATTGGGATTGCTTCAGCTCTAGCCAAGCTTAACTTTTTCATACACTCGCTTCAGAAATGTTTTTATAGTCTTCTGAAGACAATTCGGAGATTGAAATCTAAGTACGTGAAATAAATTGTTTGATTCATGCTTTCAATTTTTGCCAGCTGTTACGGCTGTGGGGAGCTGCTTAAAAGGATCAGGGAAAAGGAAATAGAGGATGTAAAGAAAATTAAAAATCTAGAAGGTATTCTTTAATTTAAAACAAACTCAGTGAGGAAAAATGTTTTTATTCACTTCATTTAGAGAGATGAAGCAACTTAATTGAAAAATATAGCATATAATAAAATGAACTTAAGTACAAAAGAAACAAATATCTTTGACATCACAGAAAGTTTTTGAGGATTATATTTTCCATACGATATCAATTTAATATACATTTATACTCTTAAAATAAAGATTAAATATGCATACGAATTAAGTACTTTGCAAAATAAATAATTTTTATTATTTAATAAATCTTTAAGACACACTGACTATGATAAAATGCATTTCAATTATAAAACAAAGCTTTGAATTGAGATAAATCTAATCAATTTCCATAAAAATTATTATTTATACTGTAAAGTTTGCTTTTAAGTGAATCCATATTAGTATTTTTTACTTTTCATTTATTATTTATCATCATTGTGCTTCCATTATTTTAAATCCTTTCATTCTCAAAATGCTAAGTTCTTGATGTGAAATTTGGTCAACAATGAGATTAAAGAAATTAATATCTCAGAATTTAATAGTTTTAGAATGATGATAATTCCTCTCTCTCTCTACTTTATGATGGCAACAAAATGCTTAAAAGTGTTTTAGAAAAATTTCTGTTTTAACAAAAACATTTCATACTTGAAAAACATGTTAATATAGCTTATTAACTATAAATAACAGCCCCAAGTGATTTACAGTATTATAAGAATTTAATGAATGAAATTTATTAGTATAAAAACATATCCACTATTATTATATGAATCAAAATAAAAAATTCCACTCAGTTGTATAAGAATTCATATATACATATATATATATATATATTTATATACAGTTTATAAATTTGCAAACAACTCGAATTGCCATTAAAAATAAATTTTGAACAATGGAGCAACAAGTTAAGCAAATAAGCAAACAATTAAGCTTTGACTGTGTTTTTATATTGCAAAGAAAATTGAATATGCAAAAATATGTCATTATTTAAATTTTGGAAAAAATTTTATTAAAAAATAAGAATTGAAAATAGTTTAAACGAATTATTTAAGTAATATTTTGGAAGATTATGTTGTCATTTGAACATTTACTGTAAATCTCTTGATGAATGTGTTTGTGTATCACTCAAAGGTTATTTATTTGCACTCCAGGGTTAATTAAACTGGACATATATCTTATACAACTTAAACTGGGACAAAGAACTTAAAGATTCCAAACCACAATGAAATTCCATGGCCAAGGTGGGAATGAAACCCACGAGTTGTTGAACCTAAAGCTAAAGAACTAACTATTCGGGCAGCCAGATAAACAAGATTTGTGAAAAGAATCCTGGTAAAGTGGGTTATCCAATTACTGCATCAGAAAAAGAAGTAAAAATATATTTTTGGTAAGAACAAACGCTAAAATTGCACTGTGTAAAATAATGATATTATAGATAATTGCTGTATTAAAAATGTTTCTTTAAAGTTTATGTTTTTTATTAAATTTTTTTGATTCTAAATGTTTTTAATGAAAACATTTTTCTTATATTTTCGCAATTTACTTTGTATTATACTTCCGACACCCTTTAGTTAATCTAAGTAATCTCTGCTATACACTTTACATTCGGAATTAATAGTTATAAGTACATAAAATTGTAAAAAAATGACTATTTCAGTAAATACTTAAACTATAGTTTTTCGTGGAGGATCCTTCAAAACATTTTATTGAATGGGGGTATCAAAATGCATAGTTTATACACACAATGGCTTATTATTTTATTTTTTCGGTATATAACCATTAAAAATAGATAATATTTTAATAATTGAACATAATTTGAGAATTATTTGTAAATTTGAAGACATTTCAAATATCAATAATTGAAGAAATAGTTTTTTGAATTAATAATTTAGAAGATTTTACGTTTTGCTTTTTGTAAGTATGAAATTCTAACAATAACACAATAGTCTGGTGTTTTGTTTCGAATATAAAGTTAACGTATTTCTCTATGGTCTCTCACTCGACTACGTGTTATCACGCCAAAAATTTTCTTCATTTCTAATTTTAATTAGTTTTTATTTGACCTGAATGTATTTGACATGTTATGACATGTTTTTTTTTCTTATCATTGCAGTGTAAAGCTGGTTCGATAAAATTAACGAGATAGAAAATCTCTGCTAGCTGCATATACATTTCAGCAGAAAAAAAGTCGATGTACTATATAGCGGTATTTCTTCTCATTTAGATGTGAAATGGAGTCAAATATACACACTTATAATTTAATCTCTTTCAATTTTTATATTTTTACCAATAATAAAAGAAGCGTTTTTATTGTACAGTCTGAGTAAAAACTTTAAGGCCAGTAGACATTTTTGAGAAAATGGAAATATTTAAACTAAGGATTTAAAATACCATTTGATTGATAATTATTGAGCTTAAATAAAAGTAGAAAATTTATTTGCAAATATTTTATTGTTAGAAATTATTACAAAAAAACAGATGAATATTTGAGCCTGAGTAAAAACTTTAAGGTCAACACAGAAAATAACATAGAAGAAAAAAATTACAAAACATTAGAAGGTTGTGTAGGAGCCGTTTCTTTGAATTCAAATATTCTTGTTTTCATGGATGAAACGAGTTTTTGACAAAGGGTGGGGTTGGTTTTATACCATTAATCTTCGGTAGTAGATTTCAGCTCTGTTGTTGATGTAAAATGTCTCCCATTTGCATAATCTCTTCTTGCTAATTCACCCCAAATATTCTCAATTCTGTTGAGGTCAGGTGATCTAGCTGGCCATTTCACAGTTTCAACGTTGTTGACTTGGAACAAATTTTTTGTGCTTTTTTTCAAATAGATCGATGCATTGTCTTGCTGATAATTCCAATTTTCTCCAGCAAGACATTCAGCATTTGGCAAAAGATGATTTATTAGGACATTTTGGTATCCTTGTGAACTCATTCTATCTGAAACGAATGCAAGTGGCTTTACACCATTGTAATCAAAACAGACCCAAATCATGACAGACCTAATTGATCTTTGGAGAATATTTCTTTTTCATTTCTTATATCATGCCAGTAGAAATTCCAGCCACCTGGTGCATCCAAATTCCATTTTTTTCGTCAGAAAAATTAATTTCTATCCATTGAATGACCCAGGTCATGACTTTCTGGCCAAAGTTCAAACGCTTTATTTTGTGTCTCTGCAGTAACTGAGGTTTAGTCAATTTTGCTGTATAAGTGTACCTTCCAGACCTTCTAATTGTGCTATAAATAACTTTCTGACAAACTTTTAAACCTGTCGTCTATATTAGTTTCCTGGTTGAGTACTTTCCAGTAGATGCAAGTTTGCAAACTCTTTTTTCATCACTCGAGGACAAGGCTTTAGGTCTTCACCCAGTATTCTTTTTACCATAATTGTCTTTCAATTAAAAAAAATTGTTGAATACAGTCCTTGATCTTCCTACCTTTATCGCACTAACACGACTACTCATTCCTGTTGAAGACAAAGATTTGATCTGTTCTCTTTCAATATCTGTTAACTTTTTACCCCCCCCCCCTCTTCACTATCTTCACAACAATCACCAATACTTCGAAGAAACGTATGACAAATATGAAAACTACAGCGTTGTCACAAGCTAATATTTGCAATGATAATTACACGATAATATTATATTTATATTCTACCCTTAGGCTATTCAATGCTTAAAGCACTGATGTATAGAGTAGAAATCAATGATACACATTGACTTCACTACTAATTTTATTTTTAAAAGACTTGTTACATCACAAAAATTTAGTACTTTCAAAATGGGTTGCCAATTACAAAGATTAAAGATACTTTTATTTAAATTTTATTAATTTAACTTTTTCTCTGAAGTTCTTTAATATCTATACATTATATAATTTTTTATATTTCATGTTAAAATGATTAAATATTCCAATATTAATTTTTTTTAATTTTAAATTAAATGTTTTGACATTCATATATTAATTCTTTGATTATAAATTAAAATTCTGCATTTATTCCAAATATATATATATATATATACCTATACAATTGATAAATATTTACATATAAACTCACAAGTGAAATAATTATACTACTTGTAGTTTTTCTCTTATAATAGCTTTCCTAAATTTACACGTAATCATCCTAAACTTATATTTGAAACAGAATTTTATTAACAATTGATACTGGATATTTAACATAGTTCGGAGGAAAACCAATCACATATATGGATATGAAGCTTTATTATCATTTAAATGCCTATCTTCTCTACCCGAAAAGGAATAGATGATACGGCAAAAGCAATAGGTGTAGAAATTGAGTTAATGGAGAAAATAAAGTATGGTGTTATAAAAGTTACCATTAGGGGATTAATTTTGTGGAAATGAATTCTCCAATACATTTTTTTGTTAACTGCAGTTTAATGTATGTCTTGTAAAGGAATTCTATAAAGAGAAGATGTAAATTACAGTAAAATGTTTCTTTTTTTAATAAATATTTAATATTCAGGGTAATACTTATTCCAAAACTGCAAGAAAATCACAGGTATATATACTGGATGTCTCAATGCTGAATATAATAATACAAATACAGGAATCATCATGAGAGATATGAAGACAATTGAGGCAAAAATCACTGAAAAAATAAAGTTCAAAGCAGCTAAATAAGTTCTAAGGCAACAACGTGTACAGTATACGAAAAATTCTTGTTTCAATCTCAAATTAAAATTCAAGCGATAAAATAGTGAACAGCACGCTTTTTAAATATTAAATAATAAAATGTGGCTTATTGTTAAGGATAATTTATTAACTTTAAGCTCTGTTTCTAATCAAATTAATAATTCAATAACTACCTAAAGTATTTAAACAGACTAAAATTGGGAAAAGCAATAGAAATCTTAGATACTTAAGTTGATTATTTCTGATTAATATCGCCTTGATAAAGAGGAAGATATGCTTTAAAATTTATTAAAAAATTTAAACTGTTTCACTGTTAATAAGCCCCAGCTCTCGTAGAGGTTAAAACCACATTAACCATTTAAGGAGAGGCACTTTTTTCTATTGGCCATGCAAAGAGCTTCAAGCTTCTTTAGTTTATTTGGCTCCTGCAATTTGTCTTGAATTAGTTATGCTGTGAACAATTTAAATCAATTTCAGGTAATCCTGTTGACTTCTTTTGATATGTTTAAAAAATAAATTTTAGATATTTAAAAGGATCATTAGAATTTATGAAATGTGAAACAAAAGCATGTTTACAAAATTACAAATTTATTGAATGTTGCTTTGATAATAGTGCATTTCCTAATGAAAAGCAACCAACCCCCGGAAATGATACTTTATAATTATCATATAAATTTGATATAGTGTTTGAATGCACGGAAAAAATTGTTATGTTTTTATTAACAGAAGCAGATATTATTTTTCTAGATACAGACATTTAATAAACTATATGATTAAACATTTTATTTGTTAAATAATCAATATACTGAAGGTATAATATATCTATATTATTTATATTTTGTGTTTAATTTAAAAAATAATAAAGTTCGATGCAAATAGGTAGACATAGCGTTATAATTTATTCTCAGCTGCCATGTGATTTTCATAAAAACTATAGGGTTTTTATATAAAATTCAATATAATTCATCCGAATTTTAAGTTGCTGTTTTATTTATTAATATTTTCTAGATTTTAATTTAAAGCAAATATTTATGAATATAAATTACGTTAGATACTGTAATTATTTTAAAGCGGTCAAGTGTTAAAATGAATGCCGTGTCATACTTTATATTCTAATTTTATACCTTAATTAATTAATATTTTTTCTTATGCATATTTCTGAGTAATTAAGAGTATCTTTGTATAATGTAATAGTGAAGTTCACAAATAAGTTCAAAATCTTTTCTAAATATCAGTCTTCTAAGATGTATCTGACTAATATTGTAAAATCATGTACAAACTTAAATTTAAATGTCCATTTTACCTTTTTTGATTTTCTAAATAATTAATTTCTTGTAAATTTCTTTTTTATTATATCAACCATAATTATGATTCTTGAACTCAGTATTAGATTCTCTAAACACGATGTTACAAATCAACATACTAAGTGTTAATAAATATATACAGATATGAATTAAGTATAAAAATAAAAACTATCTTCTAACAGCAACTTTGTAGACAGATATATTTAAACTTTTTATTCTTAAATACTCTTTTTGAAGGTTTGGTTTCCTCTCCAAAAAAGAGAGCTTTTCAGTAATACATTGTATGTAATAATTTACATTTGCTTAACAGGTATCAAATTACATTCCATCCCCTTTTGACATAATAATGAATTGCAATTAAATGGCTTTATAACAATTATCTAAAATTATCTGAATCAAACTATTATGTATTTTTGCCAGTAATTTAGAAACAATGGCTAAAGATATAAAATTAAATTTTCAAATAAAATTGAAAATGATACAATATTTTCATGCAATAATGAATAGTTACGGATCTTTTTCAAAGAACTCTAATTAAACGTAGTTATATGTTTTATTTTAAACGATATATATATATATATATAATTATGGTATTGATAGAACTTGATTCTTGCTTATTGCGTAAAGTAGAAATTCTAAATTAATGAGATTAAGGAAAATTCTTTACCGTTGATGCAGAATAAGTAAATTTGAATGTCATAATTATCAGAAAGCTTTGTTACTAAAGAATTAATTTGTGTAGTTATTCGTATGAAAGAAAATGTGGAAAAAAATTTTTAAGTGATCAGTCTTCAAAGTTTCGCTATTCAATTCTAATTTATAATTAACGTTTTAAGAGCTAAGTAAAAACACTTTAACTCAACGAAACTTGATCAACCAATAAAGCACAACCAAGAAATTCTTTAAGACATTTCAAAGCTATGCTATGTCATTTCACAAATTATGTGTGTGTTTGGAATTTAATTATTAATTAAATGTTATGATTGTGTTTGTTCAAAGAGATAAAATACGCCACTCAATAAATTTAAAATAAATTCTTCAAATATTACTAAATTATATTAATAAATTAAATATAAGGAAAGTTGAGCTATAACATGAGTATCCAAATATAGTTACATCATCCATATCAAATATAGTTACAAATTTAGTAATATATTTAAATTAGTATTAATAAGAATTTACACATAAGTTGTAATTTCTGTAGATAGAAAATGTTGTAAGCATTATAAGGAAAAAAGCTTTTTATTAGTGTTATTTTGTATTAGTAGTTTTAATTATTTTACTTAAATTAATGTGTATTTTTACGTTGTTCCAGGTTTATAGGAAAAAATGTTCTATCTCATTTGAATAATAGTAGTTATAGATGCCAACGAAATTTGGGAAGGAAAACCCTATATTGAGAACATTTTTTACTTATAAGTGAAACAAAGTAAGAAAAATTATCATGTTCTTAAAATATATATTAATACTGAATATTATACGCTAGAAACTAACTGAAAAGATATTAATTAGCAATACGCACTTCAACGAATTCTTAAATACAGGATAACTTTTATGTTATTTGCTTAAAATTCAGTACAACCATCACATTATTATTAATATTATAACTAAACCAATAAAATTTTCCCATTTTTAATTTGCCATTGAATGAAGGGAGAACAGGTTTACAAATTAGTGCCTGTCACGTGGTTTAGTTTAATGAAATGCATAAGAGTTATAAACTGTTATACGTTTGAACTGTTATAAGAGATATTGTAATTGTTTAAATGTTTTACTTTACAACAAACTTCATAAAGAAATAGATTAATCACTTACTACTAAATTTTAAAAATAAATAAAACAATATTTTCAAGAAAATATGTATTTATAATAGCAGAATAAGTAGTAGATAATGGGAAATACATTAGAGGTGAAAAAATATTATATCCTAATGTTTCATGTATCTCCAAAAAAGATTTTATCCTTTCGCGGTATATGCAATAATTTCTTCATTGGAAAAAGTAGAAATATAAATGAGAAGTGAAAATGTTATTTCATAGAATTCCCCTTTTATGTTTTTTCTTAAGAATCTATTCTTACAGGAATTCCTCGTTATATCCAGATCATACTTAAATCGATTTAATTTATGCAGTTTTTCTTGAAAATAATCTCTAAATCATTCCTGTTTTTAAATTTAGAATACTTAATTCTTTATTTGTAAGATTAAGAGAAATATTGTAGCATATACTGTTATGATGTATCCATTGCCAGATTAAAATTATGAAACTCGTGAAAAAAATTAATTTTTCAAAATAATATACTTATTTACAAAAATAACTTTATTTGATTAGTTACTGTTGAATTTATCTATTACTACGTGTATTTTTCAATGTATATGTACATATCGATCTATACAAACATGCACACATAATCAATATTTCTTACATTATATTTTCTCTATGCTTATGAAATGAATTACTATAAGTATGAAGAAATTATAATGTAAGAGCAATTAAAATTTATATTCTCAAAAGTAACTTGGCTCCAAATGAATATAAAACTTAAATATTACTTTTTAAGAAAAATTCATAAAATAACAACATAAATATAATACAAAATTTTAGTAAAAAGGATTTTAAGTCATCAAAAATTATAAAAAAATTAAAAATAACTAAAAAGGTTATAAATTACTAATTATTTCAAAACACCACAGCGATCATTAGAAGTTTTTTAAAGGAATAAATAAAATTAGCAGACTGGAAGCATATTTATTTTTCTTCTAATGTCTTTTGTCTATAGACGGACTAATTTCTTGCACCAATTACATCTAGATAAAAAATAAACGTAAGGGATTTAAAAAAAAAAAGGTTTACCGTAATTAATGTAAGCGAGTAAAAATTCTTCAAGAGAAATATTACTTGAAACAGATTTTTTTAATTTCTTAGAGTACAATGCTTTTATAGTGTTTCACAATTATATAACAGTTCAATTAAGAATATTTTAAAAATCCTGTATGTTATAAGCGAATTTTTACATTAACAGATCAATTTAATACTTTTGTTTTAAGTGTTTTTCAAAGATAGAAATACAAGACTTTTAAATGAAGTGAAACTTCATGGGCAGGGAACATTTCTGCTATGTTTTATATTTCCATAAATGACATTTTGTGTTTGTAGATATTACTTCTAATTTTTTACTTTTTTCAACAATCACTTTTTTGGAACGAAAAACTCTAAAACCACGATAAGTACATATTTTCCTTTTGGGAGATATTCTTTTAAATACATTGACTCTATTGAATTGTTTTAAGATAACTCGGATACAGAGGCAATTGCCCTTACTGTACAATGTTTACAAGTATATATTCGTACATTATAATACATAAAAACGAAAATAACTATATATTTTCAACAATTGAACGCGTTAACTATTTTACGAGTATTTATACACATTAGTATTACATTGTTGTAATACACAGTGAACTTTTATATTAGTATAATGAGCTGAAGTGAATGCCGTACACAATTTCATCCCGAGTTATATTTTTAACATGCCAAATATCAAGACACTAGAATGAAGATATTAATTGCAAATATTGATATTAGGGAATTTTTTCAATGAAAGAGAGAATCTTGTAAAAATATATTTAATATTACCATGTATTATGTTAAGAAACTACTGTTCCTAACACTATTGTTTGCATAAGAAAATATTCTTTATGCAATTATAATAAGAAGTAAACTTAAAGATGATATTGTAAGTTTCAAAGTGGATAGTGAATCAATTTTAAAGTTTGAAAATATATATTCTTTAATAATTTAATATTAACACACTATGTGAAAAAATAGTTGTAATAATCAATGTAGGTTATAAATCGAGAATTGAAGGCATCCCTGTGGAATGCCATTGTTTCTGAGAAAATAATTAAAATTTAGTATTTCCTGAGCATCGAATGACCAAAAGTAGATTTAAATTATTCTCTTTTTTAAATGTATTAGTGTAATGATTAACCAGTTTTCTGAAAAAAGTCCTGAAATCTCTTTATGGCAGTTGATTAAATACTGTTTGTAACTTACGGAGTCTTTTAAAATAATATCCAAGGATGCATATTTTAATAATAATACTGTTACTGCAGTGAATACCTTTAGAGCTCAACCAAATAATACTATTTGTATCATAAATAAATAGAATTATTAACCCTTTTAGAGAAGAGGATTTAACAATATATTTCCATTCCCATTTACAGTGAAAATAGGAATAAGAAACCATAAAATGTAAAGCAGTGCAATAGTTATTATTTCAGAAGATAGTTAATGGAGTGCACTAGAGGTACACACAAGGCAAGTTAGCCCCAAAAACGATGGTAATAGAAAGAATATTGCTTCTCACTTTTGTCAAACAGCTTAATAGAAGCAGTGAGAATAAAAATATATGGACAACTTATAAATTCAATCATATCACGTCACACGATAAAGCGAGTATGAATATAGCGACATCTATGTTTAATTTATTTTAGTTGCTGAAACTGAGATATATTATTTCTAACTCTCTAGATTCATGCTCTTAGGTTCCTTCATAAGAGAGAAGAAACTCTTCAAAAGAATCGCTGTCGGATATCTGAATTCTATATATCCGATCAAGGGAATAAAAATAATATGCATATCGTGCAGACATTAAAACTGCTAGACCAATCAAAAGACGGTTTTTGTGTACAACGCACATGTCTACATCGAAGAATACGTCATACGTTTACATTCAATATTTTGTAAAATTTTTATGCATCTGAAATAATAGTTGTTCTAGTGAAAAATTAACTTATATAGTTTCACATATGAAGTCTGATTTACATTTAGGACACTTATCTTCTAGGAAATTTTATGTAATATACTAACGAAAATTTTTAACATAAAACTAATTTTTTTATTAATTAAAAAATTTTTCACCTTAAATTAAAACTAATATTTGGAGTATTTCAATAGCACAGTGTAGTGATGGAAATTTTTAAATGAATTTGGGTATTATTTAACCTGATTCCTTTAGTAATTAGCAACTGTCATTTAAGAGAAATTAAATCTGTTAGAAATTATTTTAAGGTAATTTTAAATAGTTTTTTTTTAAAAAAAAATTAAAAAAGTAAATATTGGCAGCAATACATTTTTCCTAAAAATCTCCAGGGGGGGGGGGTACGCGCGGATATATATATTTCAATATTCATACACTTGTTCCTAAAATAAGAGTTAACCTGTTAATTTAGATCAGTGTATTGTTTAATTTCTTATAAGTATCGCTTCTTGTATGAAGGAAAATCATTTTAAAGGTTATTTTTGAATATGTATCAAAAGCATTTACTAAGCAATGTAATAATTTTGTCATAAATTTTAATGTTCTTTATGTTTAAAATAGCTACATTTAAATGAATATAAAGAAAAATATTTATAAATTTTGATATAAATTTTAACTTGATATTTACTTTCTAAAGAATTGCTTCTTAAAGCAATCAATTTATAAATTTTAATTTATTTTTAATGCAGAAATATTTGTCTGCAATTTTTTATTTTTAACTATTATATGAAATGTAGTTGAAATAAAAAAAATATGAATAACTTTTGGAAAAGCGTGCAGAAAAAATTATTTATTTAACCGATGTATAAAGATGCGTTTCAATAAAATCAAAGATGAAATCAACTAGAGTGGGAATCACAATTCTAAACTTTAATATTTTTTAAAATGAGTTTAAAGCACATAAAAATGCATGCATGAATATTGAACTCCACGTACATTTTTGAGGGAAAATAAATATATCCAATACGCGCGCGAATAAGCTTCATAAGCCAACTAACATACCTATATACTTAAGACATCTTTTCTATTTTTCGAGACTTAAATTAATTGCATTTAATAGCAATATAAATAAAATATAAAGGAAATGAATTTTTTAAGGCGGACAAAAGTGAAGCTCCTTTTTCAAGAAACTGAAAGGAATAAATTGAAAATATTTCAAACTAATTTCGCTACAGTAAAGAATAAATGGTAGGATTTAGTACAAATAACTTCAATTACCAATTTATTTAGAATTCTGTCAAATATTAAAATGATGTTCTTTTTATTTTGCTTAATCCCAAGTTTGTGAATCGCAAGTAATCAAAAGATTTAAGTTCAAATAGGGGTTATACTGAGAAACAGATAATTGAAGGGAAAAGTAATTTCAAAAATAAATATTTAAATGAAAAATATAAATTACTCAATTTATTATGTAGGGAAGCAATTATCAAATTAAAAGTCTATACATTTTATTGATAATATAAAGCTATACGACTTTTCATGTTCCCGAAAATTGAAATTTCCGCTGAAAATGGAATATTTAACTTCTTATTTTTAATATGTAAGCATATATTGCTTATATATATATATATATATATATATATATAAACGCACACACACACACATATATATATACTCTCACAAGTTTTAGCAAAATGGAAGGAATTCCACCAAGTGGCATTTAGTTTACGACAATCCTAAAGAACAAAATTACCCATTTGGTGATATTTAGCAGCAAAATGGGACAATGTGAGCACCATTCTCCTCCGGTATTCAATTTGGAAATTGTTAGCATTCATCTTTCTTTCGTCCATACCCTAAGGTATATGTGTTACTTCCCACTTCTTGTAAGTGTATTTAATGTCCGAACTACTAAATAAATTTTGCAAGTATTATGTAAATTCATGATGTATAGTAGCAAACAGCTGATTTAAGTATTATTACTTAAAGTGTGCCTTTGGCTACTTAACTTGTGCTAAACTAAGGAATTTATTGATCAGGCCTTAAATTACTGAACATTTGTTTGGTTAAGTAAGGCACACCGTTTTAAGGGCTTAGCATTGGTGGCAGATTTTGAATGTATTAGATTTGACTACTTAAAATAATTGATCAATAAAATGAATGAGATATCTGGAATGACATTGGCTCCTTTCACTTGACCAAATTTGCTTCTGATTCGTAAGAAACTTTCTAAGCTATACCAATGAGTTATTTAGCATACTATCCAAGTCTTATACATGAATTCCGTACATTAATGTATGGTATGAATCTCTCCTTCATCATAAGACACTCAAAATGTTGGCTCTCATACGAGTTTTTCTATAGTAAATCTTTCACAAATATGAGTATCTATAATAGCAGAATGGTTAAACAGTTATTCAGTAGAATTTCGAGGAATGTTTGACTCAATGCAATCTTCAATTTTTATATTTCACCGGTTAAATGCATTTCAGTTAGTTAAGTATATCTCATGAATAGTTGAGGAATATTCTCATTATAACTGCCAATTAAAATTAAAAATTGTGTACTCTCTTTCTCTCTCTCCTTATATATATATAAATATATATGAACAAGGAGTATGAGTAGATACAAAAAAAGTAAAGAACTTAGAAATTGCCATTGTGTATGTAATAATAAGAAATGGACTTAGGTATTTTTTATTGCTTGCAACAAGGATATTTTTTAGGAAATAGGAAAATAAGTCTTTTATTCATGATTTATTGCGGCAAAATTAAATTAAATTATATACCCATTAAATGCAATTATATACTGTACATTTAATAAGTTGCAAAACTGAATTGTTTTAGGATTGCTTCCATGATTAAGTATTAAAAGATACAAATTCTACTTCAGTCATTTAGTTTTAAACTTAAATTCAATAATTTTTAAAAGCCATAATAAGTAAAAGGATGCTTGTTTTTTGTGTTTTTCACATTAACTCTAAAGTTTAAATAACTACTTTTCAAAGTAAACATTAGTTAAAATGTATTGAACTACGTTTATAACTATTAATTAAATACAAAATTCATGTACTTCCGCACAACTAGAAGAATTGAATATTATAAATGGTTGTTTAAATCGTAAAAGATAGTTGTAAAGTTCGCAACCGATGACTCTTAAGAGACAGCAATTTTTAAAATGGGTTTATTTAAAAAAATTCTAACTTCATATTTTCAATTATATTTATGAAAAAGGAGTGTTGTGTTCCTGTGTTCGGATCGAAATTAGTATTTATTTAGACAACATGTGAAACATTTTTCACAGCTGTACGTTCTTTATTTCAAAATAAATTTTTTTATTCAGAATGGGTTTTACAAAATACAAATGATATTCAATTGATTCAATTTCGTAAATAATAGAGTTTTATTTACTTTTTTGAAGAATGAATAATAACCTAAAGGAACAATCCATTTATTTTAAGTCACGAGTCCAACGTTTTTCGTAAGATGTCAAAATTCATTGTAATAAAATATTCTTAGTAAGAGAAGACCATGTGGTTTTTATTTATAGTAAACTATTTTCCTAACTAAGCACGTATATTTTTACAGTTACTTTTTCGGAAAATAGTTTTCTTTTATGAAGGCGATTTATTGAGAAGATATTGTTTAAAACTCCTTTACATAAATGCTTTGGAAAATATTGCCACGAGGATCTAGCCAAGTGTGAAATTTCATTGAATTGACTACTATTGAATAATGAAGATGAATACGGCAGATCTCCTCATTGCTCTTATTTTTTATAGGAGGTAGAATTCTTTGGAGCTTTCGTAATTTCATTTCCTGCCTCAGAGTATGCTGTCCACTTTCCGTATAAAATGTCTTCCCGAAATGCTCATCTGTTTCCTACGAAGATGATGGGATTATCTTTCACCCGAATCGATCGCGACTGTTATTAACAATCTTAAGCAACAATATATCTAGTTTAATGAGAAAATATTTTGCACTTAATGTTGCCTAATAAGAAGTACAAATACCTTCTCACTTTGAGACTGTTTAGTAAAAATGGATAAAATCATTTTTAGAATAAGAATATGATATTATACGTATGTAATTTATATGATTATAGAATTATTCTCCTATATCAATTTTACTTAATTATAGAGTTTTTCCTATGCGTGTTTTATTAAAGAGATAGTTTGCAGAATATCTCCATTTGTAAGAAATCACACACACAATCTTATTATTTATCTTTTTATTTATTGCCTTAATATGCAATCATAACAATGCTCTACAAAATAAATGATAAGATTGAGTTTACTCAAAATGAACATATTTTAGAAGTATTGGATAAAGATAAGATTTACCTTTTAGCAAAAAATTTAAATTCATATGCATTTATAAATGCTAGAATTTAAATTATTTCCTAAATACAGAAATTTCATTATTGCTTAGTAAATTGATTGTTATAGGCTTTTTGTATATAATACATTTTTACTATGAATATTTTGCAAAGCTTAAATTAGTTCGGTTTTGTTATTGCAAGATTTTGGTAAAAAATGTTAAATAAACATTTTGCAAAAAATTCTTAGCATATTTTCTTGAAAATGTTTTACATAAAAATAAAAAATATACAAAAAATTTGCGAAATGATTTAAGTTATAAGATAAAAGTATTATATTATTTTTATTTGAATACCCTTTCAATAAATTCAATACAGGAGATATATTGAACTAATCTTAGTACAATTAAGGAAATATTTAGAAGGTAAAGTAATATTTAATAAAATTCGCGTTCATTGAAAGGGAAAAAATATTTGAAAATTTGAAAATCATGAAAATTTATAGAAATATAGAATTTAAACTATTTAACAGAATGCATTCTTTGTCCTTTATAATTAAGATGACTTCAATGAAAATATATCATATTTAAGGTAAAAAATATCGATATTTATTCGTAGATAATAATATGTTAGACTCGTATCATTAAAAGGTTTGAAAGTAATCGATATTTAACAAACTCTGTAAATAAAAGAAACAGTTGGATTGGAAATGTATACCAATCAAATGTAGATCTTCTAAATTACGAATGCTACTCTTTAACAAACTGAATATAGAGGGATTTCTCGATAATTACTTATTTAATCTAACTACCAATATGCTATATTTGATTTTTTGTTATATTAAATGTAAATTATTAAATTTATTTGCTGATACAGAAAATTATGTAACGAATATATGATCTCAATTTGAATTAATTTTGAAAGTCATTTTACATTCAAAGAACTTTTTAATTATGAAAATATTTCCTGGTAATTGATTTCATGAATAAATTTATTTTATTAAACTACGCATAAAACACTGGAAATAAAACTTTTCAGTGTGATGATTAAAAAAAATCAAAATGTAAATTCTATATGAATGTTGCAAGGATATTTCTAAGAATCTTGTTCTTAATGATATATGTTTAAATACATTGTAAAGAATTATAAAGATTTCACTTTGGAGAAAAGTAATTTATAACAAAAACAAGATAATATAAATTTAATGCAATTGGAATTTAGTAAATAAAGACTAAATAAATATTTTTTTCTTGTTTTCTGATAATGTTTTCAGGTAAATAAAAGTTACTTTATAATTTAAAGTAATTTTAAATTTAATTTTTTCAATAAATCATTTCGAATTATAGGGATTAAACATATACAGAAAGGGACAATTCTGAAGAAAACTATGATTTATATATATATATATATATATATATATATATATATATATATATATATATATATATATATATATATGTGTGTGTGTGTGTGTGTGTGTGTGTGTGTAATTAAGCATATTTTGTATTTAAATCATGTGTAGGAGCATGTATAAAAAAGAAAGTATAAAAACCTACATATTTTAATGCTATTTTGAAATATTTTGCTTTTTTAAATCAAAATTAAGATTATGATATCTGTATTAAAGTTTAGTTTAAGAATTATTTAAATAAAATATGTTCTTTTGAATACATTTGGGTATTGTAAATGATATATAAAACAAATACAAAAATATATTTAAGATTGCTGATTATTTTATTTCAAATTTCACAATTTTGTTCTATATTTCTTGTTACATGATTATTTGAAAACATTTATTTGGTCCAGTAAAATGCTTTTAATATTATTTAGTTATTGGTTAGTAGTAGATTTAGTTAGCATAATTTTCACCATTTATTTACATATTTTCATTGTTCAAAAGAGAACACTTAGTCTTGATAATACTTTATATAAAGAATAATTTATTTGTAAAGAAATGTATAAGGAAGTATATAAAATTGTAAAAAAGTTCATAAAATTAAAATAAATGTTTTGCTGTTACAATTAGTAAATGTCATGTAAGAATGTAATTATAATAATTAAAAATATAAATGAAAACAAAACTCGGTGATCTTTCTTCTCTTTATTAAAATATTTTTCTTCTAAATAAATACATATATAATTATAATCTTGAAAGATCGACATTATTAGATATTTTTTAGATTATTTCAATACTTCGTTTAATTTAAGAATCAAATATATTGAATGTAGTTATAATAATAACTGAGTGAAATATTTAAGTAATATGATTCATTTATGAAACAAACAAATATACGTCATCTTCGTACTAGAGAAGACTCCATCAAAAATGATTACGAATAAAATTATTCATAAGATAATTATCATTTAATCAGAACAGTTTTACTGAAATATTTCGAAAATAATCTATTAATCTTAATGATAATATAATCACCATCTTCAAAATCATAATTTAATTGCAAATTTCAAATCCCAAGACGTTGTGCCTTGTTTGGAAGAGGGTACTACTCAAGACAGAATCTTTTAACCAAGTAAAACTTAAGGAAATAGGATAATTTCAGAGTTTTGAAATATTTTAGATATTTAAATAAAAATGCCGAAAATGATATTAACAGGATCATTTAAATTATAATCTTTAAAAGAAAAGGAATTAAAGAACAGAATATTGAACAGATCAAATCAATTTAAGTGTCCTTTAAGAATAAAATTGTAATATGAAGTTGAAAATATTTATTAAATGCGAGAGTGTATGATATTAATCATTAAAGATTGCAGCTGCTATGACAAAAGTTTCATCTTATTGAAGTTTTTGATTTGGTTTAGTTGCGGTTTGGTTGTTTTGGGTTTTGTTATTAACTTCAATAAACAACTTTTTTCTAGGAAATAAAATGAGAACTTTGTTTATATTAACAGAGCATTAATATTTTTTATTTTTGTATTTCGAATTAACCGTATTAAGATTTATTCTTTTGCATTCAACCAAAAATTCATAAAATGCATATCCTTATATTTAGATACAATATACATAAAAGATATATAATATTTACAAAAAACGTAGATATATCTAATAACAAAAACATAAATTTTTTTTTCATTGCTGAAGTAAGACTTATTAATAGTTAAGAAATGAATAATTAAATGGTTAACAAATGACAATTTTTCACAATCAGAGTATAATTTCTTCTAGAATATAAGATTAATTGATATAATATTATTTTATAAATAACTAAATAATAATTATGAAACTACTTTTAATTACTTACTAAATTATAAAAACATGAAGATATGTGTAATCTTTTCGTATAATTTGATAAATAGAAATACTAATAATCTTTTAGTTGATAAATTATTCGAAGAAGCAAAAGCTACGTGATATTTTAGTTCAATAGCATAATAATTATAAATAAAACTGAAGCATGTTTTTTATTTGGATTTTTCAAAAATATATTTTCATGTAACTAATGAGAGCTAAGAACTTTCACATTTATTTTGAGACTCTTTTAAAATATAAGGCATTAATGAATTTTTTAAAATAGCTTTATATTGATTGTTGTTATTAATTATTTTCATAGATTAAAAATGCTTGTATTTCAGAATGAAACAATTGCTATTCTTACAAACAATTTATATTAAATTTTTACTTCTAGTCATTATATATTATTAATGTTATACCAAGTAACGAAATTATTTTAAATAAAAAGGATGAAATATTCCTACGACAGGATTTTTTAACATAATATTAAAATATACATTTTTACATAAAGTGAGCCGATTTTTGTATACCAATCTCAAAATATATAAATAAAATAAATGTTAATGTGAATGAAACATCTAATGTTGCTTGAAATAAGTTCGGTAACAAAATGTGTATTTATTTGACTGTTTCTTTTGCTCCAAAATAAGTAAAATCTTCTTAATTGTCAACAGTTTATGTAGTGTAAATATATAGGTAGACAAAAAACAATCATAAAGTTTTGTTCTTGTGTGTTTTTATTGAAGAAAAATTTGTTTAATTTTAACTAGTTTAATATTATACTGATACTTTTATATACTGGTGAATAGCTTTTGAATTACAATAGAAATAATGAATGAATTTTGATAAAGAATTTCATTTAATGTGAAATTAAGTTAATTAAATGAATTTTGCAAACGAAAAGATAAAGTTTTAATAAGGATTATTTAGAAACGATTGAAAAATTAAGTCTGGCTCACGGTTATTTTTTGAAATTTTTTCTATGTTTTGCTGTTCTAATTTTATAATTCCTCATACCGATAGTTATGACTCTTTTTTATCAATTAATGATTAAAAAATTGATACGAATAAATTCTATTGGGAAAAAATTAAATATTTTATGCTGTTTTTACCTGTAGGAATTTAAATACTCGTACTAATAAATTAGTTAAAATAAGCAAAATTTGTTATTAACAAGCCTTTTTCTGTAATACTTAATTTGAATTGTCAGTGACGATTTTACATATGCTATTAAATATTTATAATTCATTCACAAATTAATAAAACGTCGATAATAAAATTGAAAATCTTAATGAAAATTGCAAATTTTCTGAGTCTAAACATGCTATTAAATTAAATTCAAAATAGTCATGCATTGCTTTAAAGTAAACAAATTTTGTTTCATATTTGTTAAAAACAGCATAAAAATGAATTGATTCAAGAACTTCATGTAAAAATATCAATGGTAAATTAATGTGTAAACTTTAAAAAATAAAACTCGTCGATTACACATTTGATTTCAAATTTAAAGCTATGGTAATAATAATAATAGTAACTCAAACTTAAATTTTAGTATCACATAACAACATCAGGAAAGTCATAAGATTTAAAATTTTAAAAATAAAGAGAAATAGATATTGGCTGTACTTAGGCACTCTATTTATTTTAGAAATAGAAAAAGAATATTAAAATACTTGATAATAAGAATGGTATTATTATAAAATAATTCTTCATCAAATATTTTTATGTTATCTTTTAATTGATTAAGTTAAATCATTTATTGTAAATAAGAGTAAATAACATTTTTCATATAAGAAAATTTATAAGCGTTAAAAATTTTATCTTATACAGAAGAACAAAAATGCTTTGCAAATTTAAAATGACATATTTTTGGTTTTAATCCCAATTTCTATTATATTTTCAGTAAAAATTGGAAGAATATAATTTAATTCACATTTTAAAACCTTTAATCTCTTAAGCAAACATATATAAGTATGAAGCACAAAAACTTATTAAAAACAAACTTAATTTACAATATATGAAAGCCAATCATGAATAATGCATGATACTGATTGATTTATAAATTCTGATATATAAATACATTGCCATTTGGAGATATTTCGGCCAAATATATATTCTTTCTGGCCAAAACTATTCTATGATCAAGAAATTTAACTTAGAAGACTTACAGATTAAGTCCTAGAATTTTCAATGTTGAAATGATTTTGTGATCGAACTTGAATTATTAAGTGAAAAGTAAGAAATCGATAGTTGCTTTCTTCCAAGATTCGCATACGTACAAACGTATTTTCGATGTTATTAAAGAATCGATATTTTTATAATATAACCTAATAAGAATTTTTCAAGACTTTCTATTCAATCTGCCTTTAATAAATTTATCTGGTTCTCGTTCATAAACTATACAAAGAGGATAAAGTTTTATGTTATAATATATATATAACCAATTTTTAAATTATTTTTTCCTTTTTTTTAGAAAATAGCCTGCATATTTCAATTGAAATAATTGGAGAAAGTGAACAATCTAAAGAACTTAATAATGTTATTTATATAACTATATATTTAATTTAGAGAATAAATTAAAAGTGAAGTAAAATAACTTTAACAAAAATTTATCAAAATATTTTCCGAAATTATGAATTTAATTTCTCAGTTACTGAAATTTTTAAAGTTAAATTGATTATTCAAAGAAAATTTCAACATAAATGATTATACACATGTTTAAAAAAAACCTTATCATTTAAAAATTAAACTGAATATTAATAATTTTAAAATTTTTACTTTTATTTTGATGAAAGTTTATTGTGAACCTCAGCAAATAAATTTTTTCTATTCTTGAAAATTCCTTTAATAGTAATGTAAACTAAATAGAAGTATTGATATTATGATCGAAAATTTATGGGAGAATAAAAATCAACCAATGAAACGTAAATGTAAACAGGAACAAGTAACGGTACTCGATCACATAGTTGAGTTACATTTTATAATGCTTTTAGTAAGCCTGATCCTACTGAGATCTTAAGCCGTATGATCCAATTTTGATCCTAAGAAGTAAGTTAGATATGAACCGATACTATTTCTTCTTTGTTTTATTGTTATGAGTGGAAATCTATTTTTCCGTAAATCGAGATCTCAATTTAAGTTTGCAATAGTCCTTTTGAGTAAATTTTGAGAAACATTTATTAAAAATTTTCTGCTGCAAGTGAAATTTAGTTTTTTCTATTTTCAAATATCCGTTATTACATTAAAAATAATTATATACTTAGATATATACTAAATTTACAGATTTTTAATCTTAAATCAATTTGCTGAATTAGTTTTTTATCAACATTGATATTAGTTTCCTTCTTAATTAATTTTTTTGATTCTACATGAAATTTGGATATTTATGTAATTTGGTTAATATGAAATATTTAAAATATGCTAATAAATTTCATTTAAAAACTGAGGATTTTTTATATTTTCTAAAAACAATTTAGTTTGAAGGTTAATAATAAATTACGATGTTTATCATTTTGAAAAATAAAGTAAAATAAATGAAACTTTACGCAGAATTTGCATATTACTCTGTCACTCTCATGGTTCAGTAAATGAGAGAATAATATTCACAATTTTGTGAGTGGAGAGTAAATAAGGCCTTGAATAAAATAAGATTTTATCATTTAAAACAGTTTGAGATGCACTTTTAATTTTTGCGTAAAAGAATCAAAGTATTTTTCAGAAAAAATAAAAATTTAGTTTAGAAAATAAAGGGAATGTAATTATATGATTTACATTGGAAAAGTAGTTTAAATTTGAGTGTTTATTGCAAAACAGAAATTTCATTAAAAACTGAAATGTCTTTCCCTTAATGATAAATTTTTAGGTGATTTTATCAATAACATTGCAAACCAATCTCTCATTTTTGTAATATTTAATCAAGTTACAATCAATTAAATAAAATAAACCATAAATCAAAGAGAAGTTTTAAATATATTTATTTCATTTAAACATTAGTTTATTAAATAATCTCGTGGATTCTTGACATGAATTCTTACATAATTAAAAATATTTATTAATTAATTTATTCACATAAAATTTAACCAAAGTGAATACCAATACTTTTAAGTACATTTTAATCTATTAAAATTTTAACTATGCTATATTTCTTAATAAATTAAAATTTATCAAGTAATATACAATTTAATACGTAAAAATCTTTAAGTTTGAAATTTTCGCATGTTTTAATGGCATTAAAACCAACATTTCCCTTTTTATTAGAATGAGAAAATAATAGCGAATGAATTTAATTTGAAATTGATTTCAATGCACTCTCTCTCCACACTCCGAGAAAGAAAATTATTGAACCCTTTCGAACTAACCGCAAAAATTCGCACCTTCACTATAAAAAGAAATCAATAAATCTGCGCTTCAATTTGAACAAAAGTTCTAGCCTTCGATTCATTTCAAATTCTAACTTAAAATAAATGGTGCTTGAAATTGAAATCATTTCTTTTAAATGATTCCAAAATTTCAGTTTATTGCTGAAAGGCATAAAAATGAGAAGAAAGCCAGCCGAAGAGAAACGAAATTGAAAGTAAGAATTACTGGTTTTTTCTTTAGTAGAAAAATTTTATTTGGTTTGATCTTTGTTCTGAAAAACGAGTCGGACATTCTGATCTCCCCAATATGGGCTCTTTTGCGAAGTTGTAATTGATAGGCTGAAACGTAATGCTGGTATTTTGCTGAAAGTTAGTTTATTTTTTTATTTTTTGACCATTTTTGAAATGGCAATTGTTATCGTTCTAGCTTTGAGTTACATTCTCCGGGTGTCGTATTATTGATCATAGCACAGCACTGCGTAGAAAGTAACTATGACAACCCAGACCCTTACTTCATAGCCTAGTTCAAGCAAAATTGTTTCAATTTAATTCGGATTAAATACCTATTGCTTTACAGAAGATATACTTACTTCCTCCCCCATCACAAACAACCGTGAAACTAACGAAAGTCAGGAGAGCGTGGAATCCAGAGAAGAAAAATAAAACCTAATTTCTGTATCGTGCCCTTATGCGCTTTTTTTTTTTCAATCTGCTTCTTCTCTATTCTCTTTGAGCGGTGTTCTTATGACCTCATTATATAGATTTTTTGCCCCTATTTAATACCTCTATGTTACTAAGTATTCACTCGTGAGAGCTAGAGCAAGTGTTAGGCTCATTAGGCTACATGTGGCCTAATACGGTAGCATCTATAATCTGAAGAGAATCGCCCACAGTGGCGACATCGTATTTCGCCAAAAGAAAGAGTTCCCTACCCTGCGCATGCGTGTAGCTTTCCTACAAATTTAAGGAGTTATCGAATAAACATCTAGTGCATAACTCAGGATTGTCACTCCGTTTCGGAGCAAACTTCAGCGCAGAACTTGATTCCAGAACGTGAAGAGTCAGATAGAGATAGAGAGAGAAGAGAAAGAGAGCGGAGGAGGCGATAAAGCAGAGAAAAAAATAATCTTTGTAAGAAAATCAGGTTAGTATTTGCATTTACAATAACAAAGGCTTACGAAAAACTTATTATACTTAAAATTGCAAGGTTAGATGAGATAATTATTTTTTGAAATTAGTGCATTTCTACAATGATACTCTAATTTCTAACATAAAATTTTATTCCATATCGAAATGTTATTTCAAATTTTTTTTCTGCACAATAAACCTTAAATTAGTACCCTTTTATTCACAGTAGTAAGACTTTTTATAAAATGATTATATTTTCGTGAAATTTAGAAATATTTGAGAAAGAAAAATAGTTATTTTTAAAAATAAAATTAAATTGCTTATAAGAGAAATTCAATTAATGTGAAATACTTTCTCAGTACTATTTGAGTTTACTTAGATGCGAAAATTAATTGTTACACAATATTTTATTGGTTATCATAAATTATAATAAATTAAAGTATTTCATTTTAGCTTTTAGTTTATGAACGCTTTTATTTCAAATAAAAAGCACACTTATTTTACGATAAGTATTTTATCATTTTATGTGATATTTAAAGTAAAATAATAAAAAACAAAATAATATATCCAATTACAGGTATATGACTTAAAAATAATATGAAACATTAATTTAAGCAAACATATTAAAAATGAATTCCTAATTTCTTTTTAAAATTTAAATTCTAGATATATGGTGGAAATCTTTCATTTCTATATATCCTTTTAATAATCACATTTTTCAAAAATAATAATCAAATCTGAGAAATTATTGCATTTTTACTTTGTGATTTTCAATTGAAACTAAAATTATGTTCGTGAAGAAATAATGTATAACTTATCATATATAATTATACTTAGTTCGGTTTGAATCGATTTAGTTTATTATTAAATATTGTAATTGCATAAACAAATATCACAATTAAATTAACAAAATTTGGAATTAGAAAGCACATAATGAAAACTTTAATCATTGTAGTATACTTTAGAATGCAGTTCTTGAATCACAAACAGTTAACAGTTGCTAAGAAAAAATTATAATAAAAATGATATAGAATTATTCCTTTCCTGTAAAATATATAATTTCCTATAATAAATAAATCTACATTTCAGAAACTCAAATAACTTTAGGCCTCTCATATACTTACAACTAATATATCACATAAAAATAAAGTTTCTATTTTAAATTGATTTTTTCTTTAGTAAACGCAAATGGAAAGAGTTATTTTTTGTGTAAAAATTAAAAAAACAGTTCATTGTGTGATATATATTCTTTCATAAGACATTAAAATAAATCCATTTTTACAATGATATTTTAAACAGCATTCTAAATTGTGAATTTTTACTTTATGCGGAATATGCATGAGAATATTTATGTATTACAAAATTAGGTACAATAAAAAGTCGATTCTCTATGATATTCATTTTTTAAAACATTTTATTACGAAATTTGGGTATTTTTTTACAAATATTTTTAAGATATGTAACAAATATCACTCCATTCTCTCTAGTTATTTCATTAAAATATTTTTATTAATTATGATTCACTCTGGAGAAAAATTTAATTACAATAAAGTTTTTATTTGAAATGATGTTTTTAAAAAATAATTCGCTATTTAATTATCTTATTAATAAAATACAATATTTAAAAAGCACATTAACACGCACCATTCTAGAGTAAATATTTATTACACTAAAAATGTTTTTTTTTCTTTTCAAAAATATTTAGCATCTGTATGGTATATGGTTTGCAAACACATATTATAATTATACTTCCACAATTTCATAGTATTACAAATTTATATATCATGGATACATATTGTTTGCAATTTAAATAAGTTGCAAATGTCTCTGTCTCTGTAAAACTTCGTTAAAAATGTCTACAATAAATTAACAGACATTTAAAACTTTTTAACGAAATTAAACTATATTAGTGATGAGTTTAATGATAATAATAAAATGTATATATACGTGCATACATATATTATCTTCTCCTTTTAGTGTTACACATCTTTTATTTTAACACAAAAACATTAAATGTGCACTTAGTTATAAAAAGCCAAAAAACATAAAAAGAAGTTAAGAAAACCAGGTGTTTCCTAAATAATAAATTGTTCCCATTTTAAGGAATCAATGATCGTATTTTATAGTAGAATTTTAATAGATAACTTTAAATTTAAGATATGCATATTAATTCTAATTAAATATAATTTTTTTATTTCTGTGCTTAATCAGAAAATTGTTATATGCATTTAACTATCATAATGATTATTTAGTTATTAAATCATTTTTCACGATGTCTAAATTATATGGCTAAAATATCTAGTTTAGAAAATAAATTTTTTGTACTCACTGTTATAAAAACGGTTTGTTTTAATTTATGTAAATTTATATTTTTTTATATTATTTATCAATGAAGAAGTTTGATAAGGATAGTTAATTGTTAAGGAACATCCATTTTTCTAAAGTTTAGAAATTAAGTTGATTTGAATATAATTTCGTTAATGGGTTCTAAGTTATTAATAAAACTATTAATTAGCTTGAAAATTTGTAACACATTTGACAAGAGAGAGAAAATTGTTTCGATACCATAGTACTCTAGATAAAAACTCTTTTATTCAATGTTAAATATTCGCAGTCATTTCTAAGTATTTACTTTAGTTCAATTAACGGGAAAATAATTGCATTAATGGTCTGTAAAAATTTTGTTTGAAAAGATTTCACAATCAGACAAAATTAAACAGAATAGATTATATTGTTTAAGGAAATTAATTAATTCTGAACAAGAAAAATTTTCAACTAATGTAAACGAATGTTGTTTAGATAAATAAAGAAATGACCCATTTCATTCTAGTATAAAATTAATCATTCCTATTTTATTAAATACTTAAATTTATTTCAAAATTCAATGGAGAAATATGTTGCATTAAATCCTTTTAAATATTAATTAGAAGTTCAAAGAAGTAAATTAGTCTTTATGTGAAATTTTACTGTTACTTTTAAATAAATTATCCGTAATGCTACTAACATATTATGTAGCTCAATAAATGTACTTGTTAAAAGTATAGCTTTAAAATAAGAACAAATGTATAAAGTAACTGCTCAAAATCATCCTTTTTACAATACTTTACATTATTAAGAGAAAATAATTTAATAAACTATGAAAGTAATAATTGTTATTATGAACACTAATATTGTAGAATATATTTACCACTTTTAAAACTAGGAACATTAAGCCATTACTTACTTAAACTACTATTAATTATTTGTTAATTCTATCTAATTACAGTAAGTGGTGATCAGGTTAAAATTTATTCAAAGATTATATAATCTTCTTATATTCCTCGTTATTTAATACCCTCTTCTAGAAGAGAACTATTTTCAAAAGATTTAATTGTACTATCAAGTTTATATTGTATAAGCCAATATAGTTTATGTTTTAGAATGTTTTCTTAAATGAAATTTAGAGTTAAGTTTCTCAGCTAATTAAGATATACATGAAAATTTTTATTACTTTTATTTAAAAATGATAATTTGAATCAGATAATGTTTAATACAGATAATTTTTTTTTCTTTTACTTCATCAAATTTCAGGATGAGTCTTAATTAATGTTGTAGATCATTTTAGAAACAAATGAAACAATCAAATAACTGCATATATATATTAAATTTAAATCAAAATAAATTTTGAAATGTTTTAATTATTTTCAAATAAATCTTAACATAAAAAATATTATTGTCTCATAACCCTATTTAAATCTTTAATAAAGAAATCGCTGTTTTGAAATTAAGTATATCATAATGTTTAATATCAAATTTTAAACAGAACAGTCAAGAAATTATACATTAGAAACGTAATAATTATTTTCAAAGGATAAATGTAAAACGGGTTAATATATGGTTATTGTGAGGCTATGATGTTTTATTACTGCAACTTTATTTGTGAGCTAAAGGAGTTAATCGTATACTTTAATGTGCTTCTCTGTAAGAGGGTTATTTTAGAATTTGGAAAATTAAAGTGAAAATGAACACAAATAAAGCGAAATTCACGACAGTAAAATTTGTAATTCAGTTGATAATCATAAAAGAATTTTCAATACTTTTGATCACATTTTAATTTGTTTTGTATTTTAAGAAAGTTTTAAAATATAGATCAATTTCAAAAGTCTGAAATTTTTTATTTCAGTAAGTAAAATAGAAGTAATTTTTTTATAAAAAAATTGTTTTGAAACTATTTAGAACAAAATCCTGTAGCATTTATTGTTACATATTTAAACAAACTACGTGTAAATAAATGAATGAGCATAATTTAATTTTAAAACTTAAAATAAGTTTTTAATACTATTTAAATTTCGTTTTTAAAATGAAATTTTTGTTTCAACGTTTCTTTTATAAGAGTTGCAAAAACAAAAGTAGTTATTTAATTTACATAACTTTTACTGCCTAAACTATTGCGCATTGTCAACAGTATGCCGTTTCTATTGAAAACATTTTGTATTTATAAAGGAAAATCTATAAATGTTTAATAAAATTAATATTCATTTTGATTAAGATATTTTTAATTTTTATAAAATAAACTTACATAAACGTATTATATTACTTTTATACACTAGCCATATGTATATCTAGTTGACCATACAAGGAAAAAACTATATGTGACACATATTATAAATGATGAAATTTTATTGAGTACTGTTAACATTTTAATTCAAAAACATATATTTTTCTATTTTTAATTTTACTTAATATTGAATTATTTGAAGTTAAATAAACATTGCAAATTACGCTTTTCTAAAAAGTTTATCAGTTTTATCTTCTTATACTTTACTACAAAGAAAGGTTTAATGCTATTTATCTTTCATTGATTAGGTTAATTGAAAGTCAAAAAATAATCAATTATATTTTCAAATTTAAAAATAAAGTGTATATTTCGTTATGTTCATCATTTTAGTCAAGCAATGTTTTCAAAATTAAAATAAGTGCTCAATTACTTAAAATGTTTCTTTTTTTTATTTAAATCTATTCTTTTTATTTAATTTATATATTTCTCATTTTACACTCCGCCTAACGAGCTTTAATTTCACTCATATCTCAAGAAAATAAATATTATTTAAATAGTACTTTATATTTCAAACTTTGTGGAATTAAATGAAATAAAAATAGATCATACTCAAATGAATTATTTTAAATTACACATTTTTCAATGGATAAGAGTAAATGGTGTTTAAAATTTTCTAGTCAAATATTAAAATAAATTTTCTTTTGCTTTTTTCTTCAAAAGTTTAAGTTAAAATAATAATTTCTGATGATATAGATCTATTTTTTAATTTTTTTTTAATACTTTAGTGTTTTGAGAACGATAAATAAATTTTTAAATATTGCTTTCAGAATGAAACTTTCAAATTTTTATTTTACAGAAGAAAGTAAGCATAATGATTTATTATTTCACCTTATTTATGTAATAACATTGAATATATTATTATATATATATATATGAAATACATAATAGCAAAAACACAAACAATAATTGAAATACCTATACAAAATGAAAGTGTAAAAAATACATTTGAAAATTAAAACAAAAACCGCATCAAACACAAATAAAATACAATGAAGAATTTTTTTGTCAGAAATGAACATTTATTCCAACAAACACATATTCGGTTGAATTAGTAATTCCCTGAATAACAATTTATTGTAAGAATTCACAAATATACGATGAGATGCACATATTTGGGATAACATTTTAAGTGGAAAGCAATATGGAATGCCCTTGGGTAAAGAATTTTTATTTAGTTGATGCCTTCGAGTTCTTTTGTCAAGTATTGTTCATACCAATACAAATGAAATATGCTAGATATGGTATCAAAGCATCATGGAATAAATATTAGATATTGAGTTTTGCTACATTTTGGATATATTTTCTTAATAAAGAGCAAATAAAAATGCTGTTATGGATGAAATGAATTAGGAAATTTATTTATCTAATCAATTACGTGCATATATATATATATATATATATATATATATATATATATATATATATATATATATATATATATATATATATATATATATATATATATATATATATATATATATATATATATATATATATATATATATATATATATATATATATATATATATATATATATATATATATATATATATATATATATATATATATATATATATATATATATATATATATATATATATATATATATATATATTTGTGTATGAATTTCAACATTTCAACAAGTAAAATTTCTGTTTTTAAAATGGTGCCGAATACTCAACAAAAGAAAAGTAATTAATGATATAAAATAATTTTTTACATTTTATGCATCTTTTTCCTTTTTTCGTAATAATGATATAAATTTTATTTTCTAGCATTTCAAAGCATTTTCTTTACAAAAGTTAATATATTTTCAGTTACAGATAAATTTAAATACAATAAAATATATTTCAATTATTTTTTTTTCAATATGAATATCTAACCGACAAATTTAGTCAAGTTTGAAAATGCATGAAATAGGGAAAACAATTCCTGAAAATATAGAATATTTCCTTTGTGTGAATCGCATTTAGACGTTTAATACAAAATAAAGGTGTAAAACATTTTCTATTGAAAGAAATTTATAAAACACAGTTATAAATATTTTCACAACAAATTATTTTTATTCTTTTTAAAAACAATAAATCATAACATTGGTAAATTCGAAACTAAAACGAATGACATTTTACAAAATATTGGATATCACTGAGTTTGTTTCTATTCCTTTTAGTTAGAAAGCATGAAAATTTATTACATAGCAAATTTTAATCATTTATGTTTAAATTTGTAATGATAAAAGTAATTATTTAGCAAACGTTTTTGTTTCACATTTTGTAACATTACTTTTCAACAATATGATGAAAATTTTAATATTCTTTTTAACATGAAGTTTGTCTCTGCTTAACTCAATTGTATATAAGTTTGGCTATTTTATTTTTATTTTGTAAATGTAAAATAAAATAAATCTTTCGGTGCAAAATTTGTAATTGATTCTATAATGTGATATAATGTAAGATGAAATCTCATTTTAATCATATTTTCTTTTATTACAGATTGAAAATGTGGTATTTCGTTGAAGAAAATGTCCTGTTAGAGGGAAATATTTCTCAAAAGAGATTTCTTCATGCAATTAACACAAACAGATTAAAAGATATAGCTCTTAGAGAATTATGAACAATAATAATTAAACGTTGCTAATTTGTATCATTATTAAAGAAACTGAAAGAATATTCATTTCGGTTCATCATATAATTTTAATAATTTACTGAACAGTATTGAAGATTATTCTAAGAGAGAAATAAGGAACAGTTTACAATTTGCTTATTATTAATTTTCATTTTAAGTCTTATTTATGTATATCTCTGACTTCCTTAACTCCAACAGTAAGAAATACATGTTTCAAAATTTCCAGTTAGTTATTTTAACCTTGACAGCTTTCTATTATACTTAATTTTCTTTATAAACATTCAAAACTTCATTCACTAAATTGAAATGCTTGTATTGAGTTGTATAAAACAATAAGAAACGCAATGTCTTCTTTATGTTTCGTTTGTGAACTTCCTATACTAAGCCACCAGACAAAAGGACTATGGCCACCGGCTTCTCCCAGTGAAGAAGCTCTTGAAGATGGATTAGCAATATCTGTTCCCGACACAACTATTATTGGGTCGACATACCATGAAGATTGCCTCGTTTGCAATACATGTGGGCTAAGATTATCTGGAACGAATATTTCACGAGCTAGAAGATTCCAGAGTAAAATATATTGTTCTCTTCACTATGCTGATGTATCTGGGTTAAGCAGCGGAGATGAATTTATGCAAAAGCTTCGTGATTATAAGAGGCAAAGCTTGGGATGTGCTGAAGCTCGAAGGAAAAGTTCTACTACTTTACAGTTTCCAGTCCCGGTTCAAGCTTGTCCAGGAAGTGGTGCATGTGAAGGATTTCCCCATATGATTAAAGTTATATTAGGTTATTGGATCGAATGTAGTGGAAGTAACAATTTAAATGAGATGCCAGAAACTAACTATACAGCTCAAGAACTGGAGAAGAAATTTGAACTGATTTCTGTAGAAGAAGAAACATACGAAAAATACTTCTACAATACTGAACATTGGAACTATTTTACGAACGATGAAGCTCTTGGTCCAGTAATACTTAGTATCAAACAAGAAAATGTCTACAATAGAGATCAATTCAGGTAGGTGAAACTAATATGACATACGTAAAGAAAAAACATTAAATTTATTTTTTGCTAATTTTTCGTAATAAACTGAATAGTTTCAGTATATTGTCTTAAATATTTTCTTGCACTAGCTACGTTTATAACTTACAACTGGGCTTTATAATTCTATAACTAAAAATGCACATTATGTGATTAAATTTAATTAAACACACGTTGTTATTTTTTTTATCTTATATTAATAAAACTTGCTTCTCATATAGCTTTCATATATTACAGCCCATATTTTATAATATTATTCTACTTTTATATTGTCGAACTTCATTCATTGATTAATTATTTTAACAATTATAGCATATAAATTTTCGAAAGGAAGAATTGGACTGGAAACTAATGTCGCAAATTTCCGTCAATTAATGCAGATAAATAAATGAATGCTTTTCTATAGATAAATTAAATTCGTTTTTCAGAAATGACACAAACTTTATTTTTTTGAATTTCACGAAAGATATTACAATTGGAACCAACGAAAAATACTATTTGCTTTTAATTTAATTAATTATAAATATATAAATAAAATTAGATCTTAAAACATCGAACTGTCTAAAATTCTAATTGTTAATATTAATCGGAAAGCTAAGCAATTTTAGTAAGCGAAAAAATGAAATAAGTGCTTAAAATGTATTTTTATACATCATTCTTAGAAACTTTTTTTATTAATATACTGATCTATATACGTCAGTAAATGACTTTGCATTTATGAATTCTTTACCTTTTAAAAAATACTATTAAATAGATAAATATCCATTCTAGTGAATTTCGCAAGTTACATGTATATATTTATTAGTAGAAATATAGTTGAAAGTTGGCATTTCAAAATTTAGAAAAATGAATATTTTACATGAATTAATGCTAATAGCGTTTTGAACTGAAAAAAAATTAATATTACAAATTTGAAATACTTAGAAAATTATGTTTAATGGATGTCTTGAATAAGTTTAGACTATTTCTTGAATTATTTCAATTTCTTTTAAGTATTTTGATTTAAATTCCTTTTTGTATAAACTTAAAATAATTTTGATTTACAATTTATAAATAATTTCAAGATAATTAAATTAAGAGTAGAGGAATAATGTTTATCTAAAATATAGCAATTTTTTAATCGTGTTTATTCTAATCTTGAAGAATATTTATCTGGATTAAATAATAAGAATATATATTAATATAATAAAATATATAATATATAAAGTAATTTGCTAATAAAACAAAAAGAGAAACTTTCAGTCAAATAAAATATTTAAGTAGAATAACCAGTTTCACAAATTTCTAAAATATTTCATAATAAATATTGAAATCTTAAGAAAATTAAGGCTTAGAATTAAAACATTAAAATAAGCTTTGAGGTCATTGTGCATATTTTCTTAGGCTTTTAAAAGTAATTTTAATTTCAAAAGAGTCTTATGGAGATTATAAAGAGACTTAAATCAAAGCTAATGAACTCGAAAGCACCAAACATTGAAACACAATATAATATTACTAATGTAAGAATTAAAGCTTTAAATATTTGATGAAATATTTTTGGTAAAAAATTCTCATATATAATCTTCTTTGTTTAATGAAAGCAAAATTGTATATCTAAATTATTTTACTTCAATTATTCTAAATGGCTTTTAATATAATTCAGCAGTAATCAAAAAGAATTAATCAATGTTTAAATTTGATTTTTTATCATTGATAAATTTTTTCTATTACGGTATTCATTAGATTTGATAATAAAGTTTTAGTCAGTAAGATATATTTTATTTTATAATACTTTCGAATAAATGCGTATTTTAATTATCTATAGAAATCAAACATTTATTATTGATATTTTAATGAATGAGTTTTTCTCTTTTTAGAAGTGAGTAGTTTGTAAAAAATAATTTAAATTATCTCAGTTTTCCATATTGATTAAATAATTTGTGTGTAACTATATTTTCTCTTTTAAAGAAATAAAAAATTTCAATATTTACACAAATTATTATTAAAGATAATCAGCAAATTACAAAAATAATAAAAATAAAGCTGAATGTGCTCATAAAATAATTACTTTTTATAAAAATAATTCTTTTCTTGCAAATAATTTTGTTTAAAGCATAAATAATTTATTTATACTGATTCAATATTTAATCAAAAACGCATATTTTCCTTTTAATGATAAATAGTTTAATACAATTCTTCGAATTTCCAACTAAAAGCAAATACATTTATTATCCAGAATTTTTTTCGATTAGATTAAATCTGTATCTTTGAAAAAAGAACATCAAATCTGAAAGTAATAAAAAAGAAAGTTTTAAAATACATTTAATTTATCAAAATGTGTTAAAATATTAATAAAATTAACTTGAAGGTTTATCATATTATTTTTGTAAACTTATATTATCAGCTGCAATATTTTTAATTTATTTTCTACCCAAAAATGTTCTTAATTAATAAATTCAAGACGACTTACAAATAGCATAAGCAGTTTTTTAAATTTGATATAAGAAGTACTCAACAAGGATAAGTGATGGTATTTCTGAATATTTGATTAAAGGAAACAAGTTTTTATATATTTCTTCTCTTTAAGTTTAAAATAAATAAAAGAATTGAGTAGCTTATTTAATTACAAAACTTTATGCATAGAATGATATTTTATATTTTAAGGTGTGCGTTCATTTCTCTCACAAATTAATTAACGTTAATGTATTTTCATTATACTATCTATGATATTTTACAACTCTATAAATATATCTTTTGACAAATTCAAATAATGAAAATTATTTTAGACTTTATATTCTTTTCTTTTTCTTCTTATGTAAGACCTCTATAGTCTATACATTTACCAAAAAAATATTGTGATATATTTAGTTTCCTCTCAAAAATAGAAATAATAGTACTAACAGGGATAAATCATTTATTTATCTCCATTTAATTCATAAATATGTAATTTTTAGAAGTATTGTTTTAAATACAAAATAAGTAATTTTTACTTTTGAAGTTAAAATAAAAGTTTTCTCAGTTCATCATTAATAAAATATTAGATAACATGCGCTACTTTTATTTAAAACTATTTGATACACATGCCTAGAAAAACAAAATAAATTTCTATAATTGCAAATGAATTTCAACATTTATTTCACATATTTTATTGATGTTTGATTATATACAAATCAGACTACTTTGCAGTGTATGTGTTTCTGTAACAATGATACTCAGTGAGAATATTTTAGAGATGAATTCACGTATCATTTAAAAATTCTGGTATTGTAAATGATAAGAAAATAGTTTTGTTTTCTTATTTTATGTGTGTATATCATTTGGGTAGTTTCTCAAGGAATTTCAGTATTTTTATTTTTGCGTTCATAAATAGAAATTGGGCCGTATATATCCTTATAAATTCCTCAATTAAGAAATTACTCAAAGTATTCCACACAACTTTACATTGTCTACAAAGTGGTTCCAAGATAGAAACAAATGAAAAAATATGACAACAAAAATTTTTTTGTTTTTTTTATCATCATACTTCTTGCTTGAAAATCAAAAAGATATTGATTAGTTTTTCACTATAATTATGGTTAGTTTTTAAGTATGAACAGTGAAAGAAGAATTCTGTTTAATTGGTTTAAGAAGATTTTATCTTTAAATGAAAATTTAAATTTTGATGCGATTAGTTAAAACTGAATTTATTTATAAAGCTTATGTATATTTTCTGCCTTTATAAATTACAGTGAATATTATTTACTAGATATTTTGTATCTTTTACGAAGATACATCTAGCATGTTTACGAATTAAATTTTGCCTGCACCTTTGTTTCTTTTAATCAATTTAGTTGAGTTACGAGCCGTTCAGATAAATCTATTTTATTCTATTGATTTTTTAATATTTTTTATCTTGAACTCTAAGAATAAAATCGATATATATTTACACTCCAGACACGGTCTTTGAAGAAAAGAGAGACTCATTGCTGGTGCCTTAAATCACTCAAAAGAATTAAAAAATTGGTAGTGTCATTTCAATAAAAGACCTTTTCATTTGAGAGTTCTAAGGATCATGCGCTTTAAACTTAATTCATTTTATTTTATATAAATACGACAAGATCATTAACAAAATTAGTGTGATAATTTTAAGCGTGAGGTGATAAAAATTTTCATTTTATCAGAAAATGATCAGGTATCAAATATTGAATCCCTTTTACATGAAATATGGGTGCTTATTGTATATACAAGAAAATATAAGTAATTTAAAATTTCTTAAAGAATTGATATATTATAATTAATAGTTATAAACAGTATGTTCTATTATGAACAGCAAAAAAATTCTTTCGACATAAACAATAATGTAAAGTAAAATTTTTCGAAACTAAGAACTTTAAAGAAGCAAGCGAAAAATATCATTTATCATCAATATCATATTTTCGATTTTCATATTTTCAAATAATATCTTAAAAATATTTTGACTATTATTAATAAAATAAAAGGCTACACACAATTTAGATATACTGTAAAAATGAAATTACAGTGCTTCTAGAAATTGAATGAAGTTAAATCGGAATAAATTAAAAAAAATTGTAAGTAATGCAGAAATTAAACATGTTGAAATTAAAGAAATATATTAAGCTTTCTATTTGTTAGTAATCCTAAAATTAATGTGTGCTAATAACGATTCTAGGTAAAGTTTAATGAGTAACTTAAGAAAAATAATTATATACTATATGTAGGAAATCTATCATTTTTACAATTTTTTTTAAAAAAATTTGTATTAAAATATAATTCCTAACCCCTTTTTAATATATTTATATAAATTCCGAATGTTTTACATAGAAAAAAATTCCGAAATTTTTTGCAAATATATACTATTACATTTTTTCATGTGTTCTCAATTAATAATTGTATATATATATATATATATATATATATATATATATATATATATATATATATATATATATATATATATATATATATATATATATATATATATGCACATTGCTGGACAATTGCTAAGGACGGATCATAAATTGTAATGTAGCATAACATTAAGCGAGACATGAAGCCTAGTAAGTTAAAATGAAGTTGCCACAGATATTAAAATATAGTTCTTCAGATATTAGAATAAAGAACATTTATTGTTCTGGAAAGTACAAAAGCTGTAAAACATCTGAAAGAAAAAAGTGTTTATTTGATTCTGCATGCCGAAAAATGGAACAATGCATCTAAAAGTCAGCAGGCACCTTGAATAAAGATATCAGTACGCGATATGTCCACCGTGGAGTGTGATGCAACATTCCACACGTCGTATCATACTTCGCACAACATTATCCAGCAGCTGTTGAGGCAATTTATCCCATTTCTCTGTGAGCGCACGGATGAGGGTGTTCTTGTTTGTCGGATGATAGTTTCGACCAGCAACTTGCCTCCCCAAAGCATCCCATACATTTTCAATGTGGTTTAGATGTGGAAAACGTGATGGCCATACGAGGCGTTGAATACACTCGCTGTCTAAGCAATCCTGAACAGCGAGTGTTCAATGATATGTTGCGTTGTCATCCATAAATCAAATTCATCACCGACAGCACCACGGAAAAGACGAACATGAGAAAGTAGAACTTCATTATTGTATCGTTTGCCCGTCATAGTCCCACTCGCAACCATATGTAGAAGCGTGCGGCCATTGATCATGACGCCGGCCGACACCATGACACTACTTGTCGGATATCGGTGCATTTCCTGGATATTTTCTGGACGATAAGCAGTACTACTATCTCGCCAGATGAGTTGGCTTCTACAATCCGATACATACTGAACCTACTCTCTTCTGAGAATAGTACTCATGCCCAGTCCTGTTCAGTTCAATTGTGATGCTCACGACACCATTGCAAACGGGAGGTATGGTTCTGTCTGCTCATTGGGACACGCACAACAGGTCCGCGGGAGTATACTCCTCCTCCCCTCAAATGTCTGGCAACAGTTTTTCAGGAGATATGCTTTCCTGAGGCAGTAAAAAACTGATTTACCACCTGCTGAGCTGTGGTGCGCCTGTTTCTTTTTGCTGACAGGATGATATATCTGTCTTCTGCAGGCGTCGTACTTCTAACACGACCTCTTACGTGCCGTTTACTACACATTCTAATAGTTTTAAATGACTTCCAAAGCCGTGAAACAACGCTGTGAGCAATGTCGAAATCCCTAGCAACATCTGTTATTTTTCACCCTTCTTCGATCTTTCCAATAATTTGGCCACGCATAAAATCATCTAAGTGATGTCGGGAAGACATGCCAAAAATTTAAGTTCGTCTATTAAATCTTTCCTGTAAAAGTTTGACTTGAAACAACAACTGTTCACACGCGTCAAAACCTTGAAAGCTCTTATGAACGCTATCACGTGATGAACAGACGTGGAAAAAAATTTGTATACGTATACTTCTTCTTACTATATTCCGTACTTATACTAATTTTCCACATTTTGCTTCCTGTCATTTTGTGGTTGCTATGGATGATAGTGTTATCAGTCCTTAGCAATTGTCCAGCAGTACATATATATATATATATATATACATATATATATATATATACATACATTCTCTCTGTCTCTTTATATACAATAAAGGTAAACTAAAAACTAAAGTTAGGTGTAGCGTTTGAAAACAAAACACAATATTATTTGTTAAATTTAAATTTTTAGAAAATTTTGAAAAATTATAGTGCAATAAAATGACCTTAAAAATTTTTCCCTATTATATTATTATAAAAAACATTCAACATTAATCGCAATTATATTTCCATTTTAATCAAGTTTATTTTTAGAGAAAAATATTTGAAAGAAATGCGCTTCACTGAAAAAATTATAGTGCAATAAAATGATTCTAAAATAAAATATTCCTATTATATTCTTATAAAAGTATGTAAGATTAATATCTATTATTCAATTTTAATTAAATTTATTTTAGAGAAAAAATATTTGAAAAAAATGTGTTTCACAAAGCGTAATTTATTGGAGTTAATTTTTAAAAAAATTTATTTCTTAATAATAATCATTATGAATCCTTGAGTTAAAAGTAATTTTTCAACCGTCATTTTAGAGTTATTTTATTCAGAATGCACTTTGCACAAGATTTCTAGTTAGTCATAAGTTTTGAATGTATTTAAAATGCTCTAGCAAAATTAAAAAAAAAATTATATTTCATAATTATTAGTTCTTTATAGATTCTGAGGAATGTATTAGTTTAAACTGTTATGTTAACAATTAAATGAGTTTAAAGGGGTTACTTTACTTTTAAGGAACCATTTAGTGTATTGAAATAAACTGAAATTAATGAATCAAGTGAATCAGTTTAAAACTACACACTAAATTATTTGTTAAATTTCTATTTTCAGAAAATTATGAAAACTTATAATGCAATAGAATGATTGTAAAATATAATATTATATATATATATATATATATATATATATATATATATATATATATATATATAAAATTATGTTTTTATAAAAAATATGAGTCTTATTTTGCTAACTTATTAATTTTTTAAAACTGGAATAATATTAAGAGAATTTTATTTTGACTACTTTTGATTAGCTATAAATACTAAATCATAATTACTTAGCCGTGGAACGTTTTAAATAAAATATGTATAAAATAGAATAAATATTAAGAAGTAATTTCAAACTTAGAAATAAAATAGTTCGCAATTTAGACATTGAAATAACTCCAAATATATAGTATTTTGAAAATTTTAAATCCAGGTCAAAATTAATTTTTCATTGATTAACAGTGGGCCATATTTGGTGTGTTTAATATGTACATTACTGAATGGTTTTATAGGTAATTAAGATATATAATAAAATATTTTCCAAAATTTCTTATTCATTCTTCAAATGGATTTAGATTGTAATGTATTTGGGACTTTATAAGTGTAACTTGCAAATTTATAGGTGAATTTAGTTATGTATATAAATTACCTCATATTTAAGTTCGTATATTAATTAATCGGAACAATTTTAGCTATTTCTCAACAGGTACATGAATTGACAGCTGGAAATTAATATAAGGAACAGTTATTACTTTATTATATCAATAGAAATGAATTTAATTAGGGAAATTGAAAATCTTTAAAAATTTAGTGGATTTACCAGATGTTTTGGCATTTTTTTCTGCCAAAACTTATATTTTAAAGATATGTTATTGATGTGAGGTGTAATCTGGAAAAACACAAGAATAAAAACCTTAAGTTGAGCATGTGTTTTATCAGAATACTTTTAAAGTAGCAATAGCAAAAGTAAAAAATTAAGTGTTTTATGAAGGTATTATGTGTAATATATAGCTTTGAATATAAAAAAGGATATGATTTGACATTTTGCAACACTTCATAAAAAATACCCAATTTTACGATGATTTTCCAATGATATTTTTAGTTTTATCCTAGCATCACTGATCGACAGAACATGGTATACTACAAAATGCTTCAAAATTTGGATGTTTTCAACTATTGTGCATTTAATTAATTTTTTTAAGAGCACTAAATTTTAGCTGCTGTTAATATTTCGTATAATACTATTAAAACGATTTAATTTTTACCACTTATTTGTAATATTTAGTGCAGATAAAAGCGACTGAAAAATTTTATTTGATAATAAAAATGTGTGTGTGAGAGTGTAACAAACTATTCTAAAAACTTATTGAATAAAATTCTTAAATTGCTTTTGTGGCAAAAGAATTAAGACTTACATTTATATTGTTACTTATTGCAACAATACACGTAATTAGAAAGTATTCTTTTATGAATTGCATTTAAAATACTTAGTTTTCAATATAAGTTAATATTTTTATCAATGTTTACAGACGTACTAAAAACAAAGGGACGTAATTCATTTTTTATATGGAATGTCCCTTACTCAATAATGAAAATTTTAATTTATGTAGTAGTATGCGAAAAAATATCTATTAATTTATACTCATGATTAGCTATGAATCCAATTTGATAATATTTTTAAAATAATTGTTTTATAGATTTTAAAATTTAAATTTTAATATGGTAAAAGTGAAGAATATATTTCATTTTTTACACATTAAAATCAATACAAATTTAATTTTCTTAGCATAACATTTTATTTTAAATTAATTTTTACTAATCACAGTAATATTTGAAAGTTGAAAGATATTTAAATTATTTCATGACAGTAAATTTGAGATTCAGGTATTATTTATTTTTAGACAAAAATAAAAGTCTTAATTACTTAAGATTTTCAAACAAAAGTTAAACGTTTCTTTATTTTATAACGAGTTTAAAGTTTTCTTAAAAAAATTCTTTACTTGAATCTGACAGAGAACAAAATGTACATTTATATTAAGATTTCACTTTATTCATTAAAGAATGCTAAATGTTTTTGAAAAAATTCAAAATATGAATGCTGTTTTTTATTTTTTGACTTGAAGAATGTGCCTTCGAAAAAAAGTGTTGGCAGAAAACTCCTAGAAAATTATAGTAAGTTTAAAAGAAATGAAGAAAGGAATAAACGGAGTCACAAAGTGAAAAATAAGAATAAAAGTGTATTTACTTCTTAAAAATATTTCACGTTTATAACACGTTATTACACATTATAAATAATCGGAATATTTCTGCAGATTTTAAAAGAATGTAATACATTAAGTTCTAAATAATAACTTTTGATTGGTATCAAAAGAATATTTTACTTAAAAGTATGGGGAAAAAATTCTTTTTACTTAATCTTATTAGTTTTCTGTAAAAAATGATAGTGTGAAAATTGCATCAAAAATTTGAAGTTTTAAGAACGTAAAAATTCTTAAAATGGAACAATTATGGCTTAGAAAACATTTTTATGTGTATTTTACGAACACTGGGTATTTGAACGGATTAATTGTACTCTAAGATAAATGTATTGAAAACTTTTAATTTTATTAGCTTTAAAAAAATATTTCATTTTGAAGAATTATTTGTTAATAAAATTATGTAATTTATATCATCTATATCTATCTATCTATCTATATATATATATACATATATATATATATATATATATATATATATATATATATATATATATATATATATATATATATATATATATATATGAAATTTTGTCAATAGTAAATTTATAAAATGAATTAGAAAAAATACACACACACACAGAAAGGAAAGAAGAAGAAGAAGAACTACAATTAAATTTAAAATAGTTAACAAAAGATTTCATAACATCAAAAGGAAATAATTAAAAAATAAATTCTAGAAAAGAAACATATAATGAGCTGTTTTGTTGGAAAAGTTATAAAAGTCTGATACACAAGCTTTAAAATGAAGTCATCTGTTACCAACAAGATAGATAATAGCATAACTGAAGAAGTTGTAATTTTAATTAATTTTGATATCATTAAAACAACCGATTAAAAAAATATTGATTTATTGTAATTTCTAATTTTTTAATGAACGCATATATTTTATTAATATTATTGACAAAAAGAACCATTATTTAAATTTCAGTGACAGACATTGCCAACATTTCTAGCGATATATATATATATATATATATATATATATATATATATATATATATATATATATATATATATATATATATATATATATATATATATATATATATATATATATATATATATATATATTGATTTTAATGTTCTAATGTGATTTATAGTTACAGATATTTAGAAGTTTAATACTTCTAGAATGATTAGATTGACTTGTGCATTTCTATAAGGTTACTTGTATGAACTTGATTCATTTTTATGAAAGAAATATAGTTTTATATAGTTATCAATAATCGATTATTACATTATATTGTAATAAATATAAAAACAATTTCTATAAATTGAATTTAACTTTTTTGAACATTTATTTAATATACATCACTATATGCATTAACATTTTCATTAAAATTTCAAATCCTCAATTAAAACAATTTCCCTTTTAAAAAAATAAAGAAAAAATAAACCGCACAGAAAAAATAGTAAATTGAAATAAACTCGTAAATCTTTAAAAATCCTTTGAAATTAAATTTCCAATTACTACAAAGGTAAAGTCTATTAAAATAATAAATTTCTTGCTATTTTTAAACATATTAACTGTCAAATTTATGACAATAGATTACTAAAAAATGAATATAATTTTGATATTTTATTATCTTTTTAAATTTTCCAAAATATATACAATAAGAATACTTTTATTATATCAAGCATATCAGATAAAAAACGGTTTATTTGTTATATGTATTGCTTTATTTTAGAGTTTAATATTAGAAAGAAAATACTAACTTCCTTTCATTGTATAAATGACCCAAAAAAATAACTACAAGAAAAGAGAAAAACTTAGAATCCTCTCATATATAGACAATTTCTTTCTCTGCAGTCTTTTTTAATCTTGGAACTGAAAAGCTAACAGAGTTATAATTCCTTTCAGTTCCTCTGGTAAATTGGAATCAGTATCAGAGGCGGGGAACGATAGTACCACATCAAACAACGACAATCTATTTTCCCAACACAGTGGACGACCTGAGGCCGATCTGAGGTATGGATGCTCACGTCATCCCTCCTCTCTCCCCTTACCCTTACCTCTCCCTCCACCTTTTCTATGTCGTATCATAGTATGTAGAAACTTTTTAGAAAATTCAAAATTTTATTCCTTAGAAAAGATTAGGGATTATGGTACTTAAAGATATAGATGTGATTTGGCTTTTCCAGCAAAATCTTACCTCAATAGATTACCAATGTTCTCAAAGATATTATTTTAGCTGTAGCCTCTTTTACCTAAATTATATTACCTAAATAATGTGTATAGCGTTATGAATGAGTAATTGGGAAGAAATGCAAGATAATTTGTAAATCAGATTTTATAAAAAATGCACATTAAAATAATTAACCTGATGCTTTATATAATAAATACTTGCAAAACTCTGAAACATTTATTTCAAAATCATCGCCTACCATTTAAAATTACATAAAAAGATATTATGTTATTTCATAAAAATTAATATATAACACATTATTTCTACTATCATTATAACAACTTTTATTACTACTATTACATTGTATTACTGCTCTCATTAATTTGATCTTTAGTTTGTAAACATTTTTGGAAGAATATTTTTACAAACATAGAGTGAAATAAGGGTTTAGTGTTACAATAATTATTCAGAAAGTTTTCATGATTTCTTTGTCTATTGTTTACATTGCGAACTAATATAAATAGCTTATAATTTATTCTGTTATTATCAGTCAGATTAATATTATTAAAATAGTATTACGTCAAAAAGCTAGAACACACCTTAAAATTTCATTAATTAATATCTTTTGAGCACAAACGTTATAATGCAGATTTTACTAATTTTTAATTCAAACATCAAAGAATTGTTCTTTTATTGTAGTTAAATGCTTACTTGAAGCTATTAAAGACACATGTGTAATCATTTTATGAACATACGTTTCATTTAAAGTTTTTATAATAGTTAAAAGAATGAAAACATGCTTGAATTTACAACAATTCACAGCATCACACACTGTATTTATAAATTACTTCATTGAGTTTATGATATTCATGATATTTAATCGAGTTAAAATCCAAAGAATTATAAAATAGTTTAAATTTTTTGCTAAGAATTAAATTATTCAAATTTATTTATTTTCTTCTTTAACCAAATAATTTAGATTTTTAAGCTAAGCAGTTAAGGGCTAAAATATATATTTATCTGTATAAATTTCTAAATAAATTAAAGTATTTTGTTTCTATGAAGTTATTGATGTGTTAAAAAGTGTCTCAATGCGAGGGAATTTGAAACAAAACGTATGCATATAATATTTCAGAAGAAAACTTTTGTATCATATTTTTTTCTATTTTATTATTTATAATTTATTTTTACTTTTTACTAATTAATACAAACAATTTGATTCATATTATTTGATATATTATTTACATAAAATAAATGTAAGTCAAATAAACAAACATGTAAAATAAGTTTAATTAGTTAGAAATAGATTGCTAAAATGAATTCCATTGTTTTTTTAAAACATTTTTTGTTAAATTCCTACTCAAATTTATTTAAAAAGTTTGTTTCGTTCAAATTATTTCTATGAGAATATTTAATTATTATAACCTATACACAACTTAACATATTATAGTATAAATATATTTCTACTATAGCATACATATAGCATACTATATAACACATATATTTCTACTGTAGCATACATATTAGATACAATTATCATGCCAAATAGAAATAATTAATACAAATATACAGTAAAATCAGGTTTAATTTTCTTTATATACTTATATATATATATATATATAGAACGGAATTTTTCTTTCATAAGATATTTTGAAAGTTTGCAACTTGATGTCTACCAGGAAATAATAGTTGGTTTATATTTTATTTTCTGTGTAATTTGCAAACTATGTAATCCAATTCATTATTTACATTAATAAAAAGTTAAATCTCATCATTTTTGTTCCTAATATAATTATAAAATCTATAGATATAAAAATGTAAGAAAAAGTTTCCAAGAAAATATATTTTTTTAAGTTCATAAATTAGTTGATAATTTATAAATTTGAAAACAATTGTTTTACGTTTTCCAAAGCATAATCACATATGAAATACTACATTTTGATTCCATCAAAGTTATTCGTCATAGTACCAATTAGTTAAGACAATATCTGAAAATGTCTCCAAAACCAAATAACATTTTATTTTTGTGTAAAAAGTTTGAAAATGATACTTTATAAAGCTTATTTTGTACGATGATTTTCAAAGGAAGTATTTTTGTGTTAATCATGATTCTATACTCTTTAAGATTTGACCTAAATTTGTTTAATGTCAAGAGAGTGTGAAAGGAAACATTTATTTTTAAACCAAATTATTTGTATGATGATCGTATTGGTCTAAGCAAATTTTATTGCATTTAACTAACAGAGGCACTTTACGGAAATGAAACCAAAAATTTTAATTGAATTATATGCCAAAAGAAGAAATATTTTAAAAGCTTTTATTTTTATTAGTACCTATCATTATTTTAAATATAAGAAAAGGGAAAATCTACTTTGTGGTTAATGATGGATATTTGCGATATAAATCTTAAAAAGTGTCGGAAAACATTTTTCTTACATCTTCCTTAAAAAAAGCATTACAATATTAATAATTTTGAAACAGAACTCAAAAGGTGGATAGTTCTATAATCATGTACTGATTCTACAGCCATAAAAATTCCATATCAAGCATATTTCCTTACTTAAGATCATTCTGACTATAAATTTTTAACCTTTTACTTAAGGATGAATCTCAGATGCCCTTTGTCTATATTAAGCAATATATTTCGCTACAATGGGAGTCAACACTGGACTTCATCACATTATTTCTGAATGCTTATTTTCTATACGTAAAAACTGTAGAATATTACAATAAAATCAGCTTGTTAAAAATAACCTTGACTCAAACCCACTGCGAAAAATTAATTTTGCTCAATTGATTTAGAAAAATAAATGTGAAAGAAATCTAATTCGATTTTAAGAAACCTGAATTAATCTTCATCTTTTTAAAGTTTAATAAAATATTAAAGTTTAATGAAATATATTAGAAAATATTTGGTTCATTAAGTCTATAAAATTTAATAAAATATATTTTTATACATTATTAGACACATAAATTATCATTATAAAATATTCAAAGCATTTTCTAAAAAATAATTTAGAAATTAATTTTTAGAAAATGTTTTTTGATATTTGGTATGTGTAAACAATATATCTTTTAAGATTATTCACATATTTTTATAAAATAAAGTTATATTATGCATACCATTATAGTACACAAAATGAATTTAAAAATTTGTAAGAATAATATACTTACCTACATTGACATATGCCTTTAATTTTACTAAATAATTACTGAGCTTCATTTTATTTTTATACACATAGTTATAATTGCTGTATATATTTATTATAATTAATAGAGTTTGCAATAAATTTGTAAACATTGGTAAACACGGAATGTAATTTCACATAAAATAAGTATTAATTTTGCTTGAATAGATTCATTTCAGTTTTAGTCAATCCCTATACATTTGCAACACAATATGAATGTTTTTCTAAAAAAAAAGAAGATAATATTCTTATTATTTTAGTAAGCTAAGTATATATTAGTATTAACTAGAATTTATATAATGAATATTATATATGTATATATATATATATGTGTGTGTGTGTGTGTGTGTTTGTATCAATTTAATTTGATGATTGTTTAAATATGGAAAAAATACAAAAATCAGATTACTAGTTGAGAGTAAAATTACTTGAACTTTCGTTTAATGCCTAATGATAAGAAAATAATTACACTTAGAAACTGAAATAATTATAAAATGATTTCACAAATTTATGCAATTCAATAAAACACTCACACCAATTACGAACATAATAAAATTAATAGTATAGTTGTGTGTGTAGGGGGGGGGTAACCGTATATAAAAGAAAATTCATTTTACACTGAAATTTTCATATAATATTTGAGGAATATTAAAGAATATATTTATTTTTCAGAATAAAATTTTAATAGAAAATTACTGTTTTCTAATCTGAAACATAGTGCCCAATCTATTTACTTCGTACCAAATGTTCGAAATAAATATATTAGTGGCTTCAGATATTTATGTTATATGAATATATATGAGATTATTATGAGATGAATAGAATATTAGAGTAAATACTTTAAGCATTATTGCTTCGTTTATACATTGTATAATTTACTAAGTAATTTAGATGCGAATAATATTTAATATTAAGCAATTAGTAGTGAAATTGCACTGATAAATGTGAGAAGATAATGGAAGGTTTAAATATCAACATAAATTTAAGCAATTTCATAAATTACCTAATAATATATGTATTTATTTGTCATGGTATTTATTTATAAATAAAAATATGGTTAACTTAGCAGCATTTGCAGTTTACCTATTTGTGGGATTATATGTCATTTATAAAATAATTTAGTTCAATACATTTTAATAAAATAGATGAATATATATTAAAGGAAGTTTAAATTTCAACATCTAGTTAAATCAAAGCTAATAATAAAAATGTGAGATATGGGATGACTTAAATAATCAAATGTCACATAAATTATTCTGCTTATAATATATATATATATATATATAAATTAGATTATTTTGAAATCTTTTATATAATTCCATTAAAGATACACAAAAATAGGATGTGTTAAGTGAAATTAAAAATTTCAAGTTAAAAAATGTCAATTTATACAGACACACCCTTGAATATATATCATTCCAATTTAAAATTTTATTAATTATACAAAATGAATGAGATTGAAATTAATAATTTTTACTCATAACAGTAGAGATTGTAAAAAATTTATATTATGTATTAATTATTTTGTAACTGTGCTCTCATTAACTTCAATTGCATTATATAACAGTTTTCTGTTGAACTAATTTAAAACTAAATCAGTCTAATTTAGAGCTTTTTAAAGCAAATGCATTTTTCTCACAAACTAACAATTTTATATTTGATAATCAATAAATACATGTTGAGTAAATGCATAAAATACGCAATTTTAAGCATTCCAATAGCTTTCACTCAAGGAATTTGCATCATTAACGAAAAGGTATTATTTTGGTTAGATTTATTTAAAACTAATTTATACCATAAGAAATGTAAGGCAAATAAAATATTACAATTATTCTTACTTATGAACACAATAAATGTAAATAAAATGTGTTTCTAAGATTTGTCTATAAATGATATTGCTGTAAAAATATTCCGCACATTTTTATAAATAAATACGAGGAATATTGTTTACAAGTAAGGCGTTAAAACGTTTAAAGGGTGTAAAGACGTTATATAGAGATAGTTTAAAAGCATATTTTTTTTCTCTATCTCTCGTTCAATTTTATGTTTCTCATAGTAAATTTCAATGACTTTTAAATAATTATTCTTAATGCTCTTATTTTATTTTTTATAAAATATATATAAAATCTGCAAAACGAAACAAATCTCAATACATAATTTGAAACACACACACAATATATGAATATAAGAATGTGTGTAAAATGACAAATTAAAAATCTAAATCTTAAAAATACATTCTTTCATGAAACATTTTGAATTTGTGATTTGCATAGATGAAATTAATTCAAAATTATTTTCTATATAAAATCTCTCAACCCCATATACATAAATTATTCTTTATATTTATAATGTATTTCGATTCATTCAAATACATCCCACACTTTTCTTTTTCAAAATAATAATAACTGCCATTTTGACTAATAAAAACTTGATGAAAATGTCATACACCAACAGTTTTTATGTAAGAAATTATTCAAATGAAATATAATTCATTGTGTAAATCAAAATCCAAAATTCTGATATCATTTAAGAGTACACACACATATATATATAATTATTAAAATTTTAAATATATTAAGTATTTATTTCAACCTAATATCAGACTTTTAATTTGAATTATTCATCTTACATATAATCATATATTGCAATTTTAATACTGGCGTAAATATTTCAGAGTAATATTTTAATATTATGCTATATAATAATTTCGTCATGAAATTAACACGAATACTTTAAAACTCCAACCCTCTGGAAAACATGTATTCCAAGTCATGTTTCTTCATTATATCGGAGAAATTTACAGACAGTGCCAAATAGATTTTACAGACACAGGTCACATAATTATATTTTCTCTTGCAATAGACATCATTGTTAATCAAACCTTATGATGAAGGCAATAATTCATCTAGCCAATGTTGAATCCATGAATCTATGGTGGAGTAGGCCCAAGTTTTTATCACTTAATAAATAACTCTGCTCTCATCAGATATTTCATATTCAATTTATGTTTAAAGTTTGATTCTTATAATTTATATTCATGTCCTCGCTGACTTATTAATCATAGAATTGCTACATTAAAAAACATAAACAAATAATGGATCACATCAAAGTTATTCTTTTGAGTTTGTTATAAATATTATATTACACAGTTGTAAAGGGCTTAAATTTATTTGGAGTAATATTAGACGTTTGCAAATTTTTTGTATTCTGATTACTAATATACTTATTTATAATTATTTTTTCTTGCATATATTATTAAAAATTTTTTTTCTTTACATTTATCAAAATCTGTTTGGTTTTTAAATGCAAAATAAGTTCTGAGATAAGTTTTTAAATATTTTCGAACTTTACACAAAATTGTTCCTCGTCTTTTTCTAGTTATAACTGGTAAGGATTCGTTAAAAATAATCATTATTCATTTAAGTTAAAGACAGTCAAAATCTTACATAAAATGGAATCTAACAGTTGACTCAGCAGAAAATGTTTACATTTTTTGTCTTCTATTAAATTGATCTTGAATCAAATTGAAATAAATTTGATACAATTTAACTGAAATGCTTTGTAAGTTCTTGTGAATTACTTTTTTAATGCAGTTTATTTAATAATTACTATCATCCTTTACGTATTGCACAACACATTATACGCAATTAAATTCTTTTATAATACAGTTTTTAACAAACTAATTAACATGTACATACATTATTATTTTTTGCATTTTAATTATTATTGAAATAATAAAATTATATTTATGTATTAATCAAATATGCAGAAAATAAGATACAATTAACATTTGTTTGCCCAAAAAATAATTAATTTTTATGTTTTTATTTTAAATGAAAGAAATATATATATGTATGTATATATATATATATATATATATATATATATATATATATATATATATATATATAAAGAAAAAAAATTTTTTACTCTTCAAAATTTTCTGTACACATTTTTCTTCAAAGTGAGAACAAAAATTTTCTCTTCACATTGATTACTTTATGAAAAATCTGATTTTAGGTTCTCATATTTGTAAAACAGAATGTTACTTAAGTAATTTTTGATTTCATTCATGAAATACATGTTATTTTATTTTATTCATGCACTCTCCTATATCTATAAATAATTTGAATACAATTAACAGGAGAAACTTAATTTTTAAATTATTGAAATGGGTATATTAATCGTCTTAGTAAAAATACACAGGTATACACACTAATAATACAAAATACACACTAAGAGAAGAAATATCCTTATATTATTGCTTTATTTCTGAAAGCATTCTGTAAAATTATCTAGTTATTACTTGTATATTCTTATCAATATGAACCCCATTTGAGTATGAAAATGTTTTCGTGATGATCTATAAAGTTTTTCTTAGAACTGTTAAGAAGCTATTTTGATGCCGCTCAGTTGGTGACCTAACAGCTCAATACAGCGAAATTCTTTTTAAATTTTTTCAGCATATTGTCATTAGGTAGGATATTTTATAAATGGTGATTTATATATCACCATCAACTGTGAAATTAATGAATTAAGTTAATGCATTAATCTGTAGATATATATAAATCTATTACTTTTCAATTTCAATTCCAATCCAGACATTTCATACGTATTTAAAGTAAATGTTTAAAAAAACAATAGGCATCTATTACGGTCAATAAAATCAGATTGTATTTGATTAATTATTTTTGTAGAATATACTACTGAAAATCTTTTCTCAAATTGGATCTGTTTTTATTTGATTTTTATTTGGTGTATGCACATGCTTCCGAGATTTTTACAGTAATGCATAACAAAAAGAGTTAATTTATGCCTTAAAAAGTAAAATTCTTATAGGGAGGAAACCTAATATAATAAAAGAATTTGTTTCATGTTACAATTAGTCAATATTTTTTGTTGTTTCATATATAATAGTTAGAGTTTAAAAATTTAAGCATTTCAAAAGTATTTATTTTTACTTCAATGTGTGGTTTTAGTTTTGGTAAAATATTCCTTGTTGTATCTAAGAAATTACTAGTATTGTTTTTAGAAAACAATTATAAATGGAACTGAAAATATTGATTGTGTAAAAATAAAGTAAATACTTCCAGTGTCTATAAATATTTATATATTAGTAAAATATATATATATTGTGAGTAAAAACAATAATTTCCAATCATGATATAGAAATTAAAACATATTTTCCACATTTTAAAATAAACTCTTATAATTTGTGTTTTAAATTTAACAAAATCCTATTTCAATTATTACTGATTTGTATTGCACGCATCTGCACTAGTAATAAAAAATTTGCGATGTCTTAAAATAATGTTAAAAGTATAATAAAATAGCTTCTTTCTTTGAATGAAAAAGGATTGAAAAATCAATCATGATATAACATGTGCATCCCAAATACAATAATGAGAAATCTAATCTTGAGAACAATTTCCTTCTGCAAATTTATTATATGCAAAAATCTTTTCAAAGATGTGATAAGTTCTTTTCATTATACTAATTTATATAATTATATGCATTTTTCAGATTATCAAATGATAATTTTTTGGGGTTTTCGCTTTCTATTTTAACATTTGTAATCAAACTATTACGTGTTTTTTAAGAATATTGAGAAGAATTATTTATGTCACTTCTATTTTTTGACGTAATATTAAGTACTTTTTGTCGCATAAAAGTATGTGAACTATTCGGATGAGTTCTAAATGAGCTGAAATCATATAAATAATTAAACCATTCACGTTTTCTCATAAGCATTTCTTTTTATTTCAAAATTTAATTTTTTCTTTTTTGGAGGTATATACATAAGGAAAAAGATTGCAAAGTATAGTAGTTTTATGTATAATTCCAATCATAAATGCAAATAAATGCAACTCACATAAGTATTCAAATAAAAAACTATCTTCTATTGTATTATTAAAAATTTACATTTTTTGTTGCATTTCTCTATATGAACATATTGTTTAGAAACATATATAAAGTTAGCTTCATATAAACTACGATTAAATTTAATTATGTATTAAAATGGGAATACATGCTTTTTTGAGAAAATCTCCCGGAGTTAAGTGGTTTTCCAAAAAATATATAAAATGAGTAATTGTAATACCAATGAAATTTTCCTTTTTCAAGTAGAACAATTAAATTATATGCTTACAGTTCTTCTCTTTGGAAAATTTTACGCGTGGCTTACAATAATTTTAATTGGATTTTAAGGAGAAAGAGCTTTTGAAAAATCAAATAATATACTAAATACTTCCATCAAATTTACTTTTCAAAGTAAATGGAAATCCTTTAAAAGGGTACATGTATAAAGCAAGCAATTTATTTCAAATAAAGCAACCTTTTTCGGAAAATTAAGTAACATGATTCCTTTATAATTTTTAAGAGAAAAATTTTATTTCTAGAAAAACTCGAGATTTTAAGAAATGTTCATACGAAAAAATACTTGTAAGCATTTGTCTTGGATTTAAAGGAAATATATATTTAATAATTGTACATAAAATAGCAAAAAATCATAAATTTTACTTTTTCAGTTAATAATCATTTTTAGTAGTTCTAAGAACCAATTAAAGTTATTTCTTCAAAGAGTTGTTTTAAATTGCTTAAAGCAATTTGGATAGCATTCTAATAAATAAATGTAAAAAAATACAAAAAAAAAAAAAACAAGTACGACTTTAAAATTTAACAGTAATAAGGAAATAGAATGACCTTGGATAATTATATATTAGTTTTAAAATTTATTATGAGCACAAGTAGGATAAAAGCAATATTTTTCCCTAGGGGATAAAATATTTACTATATTTTTAATCTAGTTTAATTATTGTTAAATGTAAATATAAATTTAAAAATTAGCTTATGACATTTGACATTTTATCTTTTATGAAACATTATTAGATATAGTATTTTATTTATATCTATATAACATTAAAAATTTATTAATATAAGAACTGTGCATGTGCGTATATAAATACTAACTACAACATGTATCATTTTTAACAAGATTAAAAGAATTGATTGATTGAAGCAGTGCAAATAGGGAGAAGGACCTTCTAAAAATACATTTTATATATATATATATATATATATATATATATATATATATATATATATATATATATATATATATATATATATATATATATATATATATATATATATATATATATATATATATATATATATATATATATATATATATATATATATATATATATATATATATATATATATATATATATATATATATATATATAATGTATATTAGCTTCAAAATTTTTTAATATATTACAGCTTGTCATTCTTATTTGAACTATGTAGTGTTTGAACGTAAGCACGCATCTCTTCAATTTAAGCTAAATGTGCTCAGTAATTGGATTTTTAATGAACATTATTTTTAAGCAGTTGTGAATTATATTGAAGCAAACTAACATATTTGTTGAGATTTCTGATTTATTTAAGCAGTGAGTAGCGTAAACATATTTTTTCCTTACATACTGTTATCCATATTTTAGAAATAAATTCCCGACATTAATCCATACAGAAAAAGTGTATTTCTATAGAAAACAAAAGACACATTTTAAAGTAAAACAATTTATTACTGATCAAGAAAATTTATGAATATTTTTGAATTGCGCAAGAATATGAGATTATAGATACCTTACATAGCATTTATTTTACAGAGGAATTATAGTTTAAAAATAACCGTAAGTAAGATATTCGATATTGATCAATGACAGTTTACTCATTAATATAATAAATGTATATTTGTAACATTTTCATATTTCTTTACATTATTAAATGCACAATAATGTAATTTAATTAATATTTTATCAATTTTTTGAAAATCATAGCTGAAAAACTTTTAAGAACAAATGTAATTAAAATCAAAGCAATAATATATATATAGCCTGATTAAATATTTTTATTTCATTAAAATATAATTTAGGATGAATAGCATTGTAATGTCTAGGGACTATATCCCAGCTGGCGAATACATTGAAATTTTATTATCTGAAACTGAAAGACAACAAAATCGATGATTTTATTCTCTTTTAAATTTGTGTTAATTTGAAAAACATGAATTATTTACATTTCGTAACAGCTCTTTGTTGCAATTGATTTATTATTAGATGAAAATCAATGCGAATTTCTAATTAAAACAATTCATGTCTAAGATAAAGATCATTCTTCCAAGCTACAGCAAATTAATTCACATTGCATTCTATAATAATATCAAAACTAATTTTAAAGTAATTAAAAATCTGATATTTTCATTAGATTAAGTCTTATGAACAGTTTCTCACTTTATGCATTTAATAAAAGATTTATTTTATAAATGTCCTTTTTATTTCAAATTTAACATTTAAAATCAAACTATGAAATTCTTAAAAATGTTAAAAATTTTCCATAAATTATGTTTGTCACTAAGAAGAAAGTATAAATTTTGAATAAAAATATTAGTTTAAATGCTTAAAGAATCATAAAACAGGCAATTTTAAGTGTTATTTAGATATGCTCCTCGTATGTAACTTTCACAATAAATAAATAATGATTTAAAAATAAAGTATGGAAACGTCTTCAGTTGGAAAAATTTTAACTAAAATTTTTCTTTGAAAATACACCCATTGATTCAACATGCAATACATTCTGATTACGTTTTAGTTTTCTGTGTGATGTGAAACCACGATTAAGCATATTATTGTATATGATAAATTGAATACGATTAATAAACAAGTTAATTATAATTTATTTTAGTATGTATTGATACTTAAACATTTTATCATACATTTTTTTTATTTGCAAGATATTTTACACATTATTTTTTGTTTTCCTAATTGTAATTGTAATTAATGAGTAGTTCCTTGAAAAGTTATGTGAAACCTAAAAATAACATTGGTCTTGAAGATTATATTTCTAGAAAAAAGTTATGCTTATAAATATTATTCATGATGAATATTTTTCCAGATTCAGATTTAGCTCCCCGGGCAACTCAGTTTAGTAATCCGACCTCTTATTATTTAAATTATTTACTATTTTTATAAAGTATAGAAGAAAAAAGAATCGGAGTACATTTTTATTGCTATTAAACTTATAGTGAGTTGAGTGTAACTATACTTTTCGGAAAATTGAAAATGAAGTCAATCAGAAATTAGCTTCATTACAAAATAAGGATTTATTATAGATGACGAATGTCGATTATTTCTAGAATATCTTGAAAATTGAAAGTTTTGAATCTTCCGAGGAAATCTTGAAAACTTTGAATACGTAAACACATGTTTTAAATAAATGAATAAAAGTTATTTATATGCATGAGATGTGACTATGTTTGACTTTATGATTGCAAATAGGGATTTCCTGCGTAATTTGAATATATCTTTTCTTGAGCTGTTGAATGATGTATTGTCTATATGGTTTGTCATTAAGTAAAAAGAATCCTCAGAATTTTTTTTAATTTATTAGAAAAAGTGCATACTAAGAAATATTTTTATTACGTTTTCCTTTGTATTAACAAGATACAATATTTACTTAGAATTTCAAAAATGTGTCTCCGCGATAGTTTGCTCTATAATTCTTTGTAATTTGAAATACAAAATCTTTGGGGATGACTTATACCATTTTAAAGTTCAACATATTTTAGAAATTTGTAATCTAAGTAAATGTTTTAGAAATTTGTCAAAATTTATTGGGAAATTACAAACATTATCATATATTTCGTACTTTCTAAACACCAACCGTTTAAAAAATTTGATACTATTATTATGTAATACCATATTTATATTTGTCCCATATAAGTAGAAGTTGTAATTTTATATGGCATCATTTGTTTATAACATGTAATTAATTTTGTCGTCAAACATAGATGTAAATTATGTTGATATAGATGATCATTTTGAATATACAACCGTCGTTTTTCAATTTGAAAACTGACCTGTAAGATGTTTGTAAATATTAAAAACATACTAAAATTTCTTATTGTGGTATAAATTGTTTTGCATGAAATTTTCCTCTGTAGTCCTATTTAATGCATAAAGGCTAATTTTACAAGACGTATATTTTAAACGGAGTTTTGAAACATCATAAAAAGCTGCAAATTAAGTGGATATTGAAGACAAAATATTTTTAACTGAAAACTCTAGAGCTAACACTTCAGTAGTTTGCTTGGTAGTCCTGTGCATTTACTTACACAATAGAGAAAAAAATACACAGTTTAAATTACAAAAGCATTAAATTTTTATGTAATGATATAGCATATGACATTATTAAATTCAATGAAACCATGTTTTTAGAATTTAGTAAAAATTTCAAAATAACTATTAATTTTTGATTATAAGTTTACTCAGCATCATTACTTTCCCCCTAATCATTGATTTTATTGGAGCGATTTCTGGTTTATTTTAATTTATAGTGGATCGATTCTTTGAGCATAGATGCCATTTGATCATTTGTTGACTGAATGGCTAAGCATGTGCTGTAATTGCCGCTTAAAGTAGTTGTTTTAAATACTGAATTCTTGTAAATTATACTTTAAAATGCTTTGAAAATTAATTACTAGTTACTTCTAGAATAATATATTTGTCTAATGCACACAATTTTTTATAAGTAGTTCTTCTTGGTGTAGCATTTCTAATGGTCAGTAGTGAATATTACACACACAATTAATTTATAAATGTCATTGCTTTTGAAAAAAAGTTGGTTTTATTTATACCTGCATTGTAAAACATTGAAGAAAGAAAGAATTTAATTGTTTTAATAATTATTTTATTTATGATGATATTAATTTTCAGAAACTGCTCGAAGACAGAGAAGCAGAAGTATAGGGAAGTATGTAATTAGTTTATATGAAATAGCTAGTCCCCATTTTGTTTCAAGAAATATACTAATAAGGCATTTATATGATAAGCTTTGGTTTATTTGCTGCTCAAAGGCTATTATTTGCACACGAAATCAAAATATACTGGAAACTACAGCTTAAAACAGGTTCCTAATCATGACAAGTATCCAAGTGTGTGGTAGGGGGAATCGAACTGTTGAATCGAGTTAGGTAGTTAGTTGTTTGTCGCTCAACGGTCAATTTTTGCACACGAGGGCTAATTAGACCAGAACCTACGGCTTAAAGTGGATTCCAAACCACTACAAACATCGATGCCCAAGGTGGGATTTGAACTCACGAACTGTTGAACCGAAGGCAAGAGCGCTAACCATTCGGCTACGAGCTCGGCCTGTTGAATCGAAAACCAGAGCGCTAACTATTCGGCTGCCAGCTCGGATTCGTATAAGAGAACATAATTCAGTCTTATAAAAGTTATATGTGAGGGAGGATAAAAAATGATTAAAGCACTAATGTGATTTGTCTTCTGTACACATGTTTTTCTTTCATTTCCAAATAAAGAATGAAATATTCTATGAGCTGGATGCTTTGGGATTGATAAAAGGCAAGGCATCATAAAAATATCAAATAATATTCCTCTCATACGAAATTCCGTTATTAATTTCTTAGAATTCAACTATTCTTAAAAAATTAAAATTAGTTTCCAAAAATGATTAAAGTTGACCGAATTTAGTCGGAATCAAATTTTGTTCTCTCAATCAAATACAAAAAAAATTTACGATCGTAAGCAAATTAGGAAAATCTGATTCTTATCCAGTGCTGAAAATCACTCCCATTATTAAGAGTAGGTATTCTATGACATTTATCAGCCAATCATTTCACGATAATGAAAACAATTCCAAACTAGTCAACAGTTGTCTAAGACCTATGTCAGTCGCCTCTCTAATAACATACTAACGCCTTTTTCCTTTTATAATTTGTCATTTAATGGGTTATAACAACAACGAGTAATTATTAAAAATTCAATATTATTCTCATCTCTCTAGAACTTTTTCTAAGGAATAAACATGTTTACTACCATCAGGCTGTATTTCATGTTAATCAAACCGGCACTTTTATCATTTTTCACATTTTATCACTTCATTTTTTACCACATTTTATCCCAATGTGTTCAATTTTGGATAGTGACCGTATATGGAAATTGATTAATTTATTTATGTATAAATTATATTAATAATTATATATGATAAAAAATTATCAAACACAATTTAAACAAATTTGTTTTAGTGTTATAGTTTTTTCCGTATTTTTTTATATTATTGCAAGGGATAAACTGTTTTTTTTTTTTTATAGAAAGACACATTTTTTCTGAAAAATTAGGTACATTTCCAGTTTATATTTCAATATTTGTTATTTTGAAATCAGAAAATTTTTAATTTTCAATTATTTGTTTTTAATAAATCTTTCTTAAATTATACTATTCTTTCTTAAGTAAATTTCATATTGAACATAATTAGTTATATTAAAAAAGAGCTTAAGTAATGATAAATAGGAATCATCTTCACTAATAATGAAAAATAGGTAAGTTTACTTGTGCAGTAAGAAATTTGTTATTATTTTTCTTAATCAGTTGGAAGCAATTATATTTAAACATTGTAAATTTTTTTTATTTGATTGATAAAAAATATTAACTCTCAATAAACAAAGTACTTGTGATTATGAATTTTTGTAGAAGTCTATAAAATGTTTAACAAATTGGCTATCATTTGACTTTATTTAAATAAAAAAAGATTTTTATGCTTTGCTCAGATGTGTGTGTTTTGCACTCACATCTATAACAATTACTTAAAAACTCCTAAAATCAATTTCGTCAAAACTATTACTATAAAGTTTCTGTAAGAAAATGAGAAATAAACAGAAAGAGATATTTTACAACATAGAAAAATGGAAAAAATAAAGTAATATGGGTTGAAACGAGCGAATATGTGCATTTTTGTTGTTGTGTTGTTACTGATCTCGGGATTATTTAGCAAAACTAGATAATCCCCATGAATCCAAAAATGTCTAAAACGTCTAAAAACATTGAGGACCCCGCAGAATGTTGTCATTTCAAAAATTTAGACACATTGAAATGTAAGCAGTGGAAACCCTGTCAAATTGTGCACCAATGGCGCTCCGGCTGTATTTGTAAAACCTCTTAAAAATAAGGCTCTTGTGTGGCCACTCAAAAAGCATGAAAAAACGGTTTGGCGGGATCTATGTATAAGTTGGAAGGATCCCCGACTCCGGACATTTTGCAAAATACCAGGAGTGGTTGGGAGGGGTTTTTCAAATCTTATTCCATTTTGTTTTAGCCATGTAAGAAATCTAGCAAAAGATGAGCCTCCCACAAGGACTAACATTCTCCTCCTCGGGAGATTTGGCCAAAGAGTCGGCTTTTGGATTCCCTCCAACCCCCAACATGCGAAGGAATCCCCTGAAAATGTGTGACATGACTAGAAGAAAATTCGTTGAGTAGATTTCAAATATTCATGTTAGTCTTATCTCTAACAGCACCCCAATGTATTTCTAATAACAGAGTAAGTAGAGAATTTTCATTTAGGAAAATAGACTTCAAACCTGTGATCAATATCATCGACAATGTAAAAATACACACTTCAACTGTTTTGAACTAAAAATTTAACGTAACAATTTCGTATGTAGGACATATTTTTTCACAAAATATAAAATACTGACATACCAATTTTATTATTAAAAATGATTAAAAAATATTGAAAATTAAATTACGAAACTCATTTTTCAACTAGCTATACAAATAATTATTCAGAACGTGATGTAAATCTTTGTTATTATATTCATGATTATCATAATACAACGAAAAATAATTTTAAAAGTTGCATTGAAAATGTGAAATGTAAGCAAAATTAAGTTGTTCATTGTAATGAAAAAAGAATTTCTTATGAAATTAATAATCATTTCCTACAAATTTAAAAATAATAATTTACCTATTTGTTAGGGAAAAAACTTAGATCTTTTTATGAAATTCTAGTGATAGAATTATGTATAATTAGTATAATCATACAAAGTATCATATAATTATGTATAATTAATAAACTTCTAAGAATGTATTCTATCATGTTCTTTATTATTTTAATGAAATTTTTTCAGTTATTTTAATAAAATGTGCTAGTTTTATGTTTAGGTTTTTACAAAACATTGGAAAAATTATAATTTTTACATGATCTTATATAAATTATTTATATATAAAATTATAAAACTGAGTTTTCACAAATTATTTAGACATAAAAATCTGAACTTGAGTTTTGAACTTGTAAACTAAAATATTATTCAGCATAAAAATTTTTTAAAAAATAATATACTATAACTTAAGATGTATTTTAATTCTAATTCATTTTAGTTAATTTGACAGCAAGAGAAGACGTCAGAATAGATAGTATAATTAGTTGGTAGTATATACGTGTGTGCATATAGACTAACTTAATTATAATTTGTAATTTATTAATTGAATTTAGTGAAATAATGATTCAAATTACTTTGACAAATAATGATCTATATTAAAATGTTTATTTTAATATATTTCTACACAATATTTAACATTTTCATTTAATTAAACTCCCCTTTTCTTATAATGATTGGAATAATAAAAAATAGCATGTTTAAATTATACAATTTTACAAAAACAATTCATTGAGAAAAAGTTAATTCTTAATGATTCTTATAAAAAACAAAAGTTTTTAATCCAGCAGACCGAAAATGTTCTTTTATGGATTACATTATTATTTTTTCAAAGGAGTCAGAAAGAAACTGTTCAGATGTGAGATTGAGATTTAGACAAATATACAGGCAGTTTATTGGCACAGAAATATTATAAAACAATTTGCTTAAAAATAAAAATCATTAATTGTTATTAGGTGAAATAGATGACGCATTTTCTGCTTTAATATAAATAAAATGTTTTTACTCAAATGATAAGTACGTACTCCCGTAAATTAAATTTAAATAATCACATATGAGTAAAATAAATAGTTGCTTTACATTTTAAATTTGATTAGAAATAAATAAGTGCAACTTTCTTTTTATATAATTTATTTGAGTTCACTGTTTACTTATAGTAAAGCAATTTCAAAATGCCAGTATAGTTTAAACTATATAAAAATAAAATACTAACGCCAATGGAGGTATTTATATATTTCCAATATAAAGCAGCATTGCCATTAATTATTTATTGTAAGCAAATATTAAAGCTATTTATTTGCATTTATATTACTAATTACGAATACGCCTGTAAGTGAAAACACAAACAAGATGAGCGTAATCAATGTTAAACGAATGTACAGAACTGCATAAATGCGAATATCTCGACAAGTGTAACTGCATGCAAATGAAAACTGCTACTTTCTCTCTCTTAAAAACATACAAAAAAATAATTAGGATATAAAATATTTCCTTCTATTAGTCAGAACAATATTATTCAGTCCTTTCATTAACAGATCCAGAATGCCTTAGATTGGGTGAAAGTACATCAGTCAGTAGGAATTATAAATTGCCAATATAGTTTAATTTTACAAATTTAAGGAGAGAGAGTTCATTTTAATCACAGTAAATTCCTTTTATAATGATTTTAGAGCAATAAAATGTCCATAGTGGAAAGAAACTTCGATAAGTAATCTTAACAAATATGAAAATCTATGAAAAGTATTTTCCTACTATTCAGTAGAGTGATCTGATGTAAATGAATAGAATACCATTTTTCATACAAAAATTTTTGCAGTTGTTAATTGTAACAATAAAAATGTGATTTTTACACTTTAGTATGTATGAATATATATTTTAAACAAAAATAAAGTTTCTTGAAGAAAATTAAAGCTCTCAGCTAAGAGAGAAAAAAACCCTGTCAACTCTTATTATGTCATTTCTTCTCTTTAAGAGTTACAAACTCTTTTCACAGAAAAAGAAGATTAATGTATCGGTTGACAATATAATTAACTCTCCCTAGTGACAGATACTACGTCATGAACTTTCTTATTTTGATCTTTTTTTATCCTCCTGATTGTAGGACATCTAATACGAAATCTCAAGACTCGCGTGTCAAATTAAAGTGTTCCGAGGGTATAAAAGCATTAGCTTAGTTTGTTATTCTTATAGATTGGCCCACTGAACATGCATTTTAATTTTAGTTTAAGCCCAACAGAAGCATCTCGTGAGGATTTCAAAGTCTGTGGATCACTATTTTGAATGCACTCGAGCACAGTTAAACTTCTGTCAGCGATGTTTCACTTCGACGATAGCGATTATCGATTTTTACATTCCTGGGACACAAGGGGAGAAGTGTGTAGATGGAAAACAAGAGAAACATGCTCCATCCCCAGTTTTCCTCCTTCAGAACCGTCTCCACTCCCAACCTCACTTTGTCTTGTTCCTGAAAGCATCTATTTTAAGATTACTACTACGATGACTCCCACGCTGTGAGTAAGAGAAGGGGATCGTCCCCCATGTGCCAGATGCAGGAAGAAAATCATGAATGTGCGCGCTTTTGCATTTACCTGTGACGCGGAAGATTTGTAAGAGGTGGGTGGATCAGAGGTGTGGAAATATACGATAACCGCAAAACCGTAGAAAGTTGGCGTGGGACTTTTCGGCCTTCCAGTCAACAAAAGAGAATTTAGAATATTGGTGACAATGAAAAAGCACAGGCATTTATGTAAAAAAATAAAAGAAGAAATTCATCAATTGGATTATTGAAATTCAAATTATGCCTGTGTTTTTCATAAATATTGTCAGAAAAATAAGTTAAATATAAAGCTTGATCGAAAATATAATCCACGATAAAATATTTTATTTTCCGCCCACTTTAACATACGTAATGAAACAGACAATTTAATCATTCATCGAAATTGCTATGCTAAGTTTATTTTCTTTTAATCACAAAAACTTAATCATTAATTTCATGGATACGTCCTACACATTCATTAAAATTTTAATACAGTATAATGTCATAGTTCACATCATCTCCCAAACATTTTAAGCTTGTAAAATTTTGTAAATTTTAATTATTAGAATAAGTGTATTTTTTAAGTTATAACCACTATAAAAATATTCATTAAAGATACTATGTTCAGTTTTTTAAAATGGTTAAATTTTTCATTATGTTGGAGTACATAAAGTAAAATTATAATTAATTGGGGTGGGCGAATGTATAATTTCTTTGTATTCCCCAACTTAGTGAGAATATTTATGGGGTGGAAAATTATCAGTTTTTATATCATGAATTATTGTTAGGAAGTGTTATTAATAAATTTATTATTAAATTCCTAAAATAGTTTACTAGTTATACTCCAGTTTAAGCTTTTCACTATGTTAAATAAATATTTTAATGAACATGACACAAAGAAGACTTCTTGTATATTTAGAACATTGAATGTACATGTTTTGTTTTTAGTTTTCATAATTATATTGCTGCAAATCTTACTTATTTTGAATTATTTCTTTTCAACATTTTTATTTGCTTTTATTGTAAGTAGGTTATCCTTTGCAATCTTGTGTTAAAAATATTACTACATTAGAAATATATTATATTAGCTTTAAAAGAAGTAAAAAAAATATTCTGGTATAAATAACAACTATTTTAATGATATTAATTATTGAATTTGCAAAAAATTATGTCTAGAGTTTAACAATTAAATTTAATTTCTTCTTAAATTTTACACTTTTTTGTTGACTATTAACTAAAATTTCTAAATCAAGTAAAGTTATAAATATATAGAAATTTCAGATTAATTTATTAGTGGTTTTGCAAAATTATACTAGCATTGTGCAGAGTACATGTATATATGTGTTAAAAATGACACTGCAAACAAAATGGTTTTTGAAACATTTAAAATAACTAAGAAGAATTATTCTTCATTAATCAACAAGCTTTTATATTACAAAAGGAAATGATTCCTTAAAATATTGATACAGAAATAACCATTCATCAAAATAATACATTCTTCATAAAAATTTAAATGATTCAATTTATTTTATTCACATGGTTACAAATTAGCCCTCATAAATGTTATATACATTTTTCTTTGAATAATTTTAATTATATTTTCGATGGAAAATGCAATTTAAAAAACTTGTTTGTAAATTTCAACAACGTTAATTTTGTTTTGGTTTATCAAACATCTTTTGAAATGAAAAATTTATTCATTTATATTTACAAAATAAAAATATATTCAAAATATAACTGTCCATTTATTTAAATTGAAGCAAAAAAAATTTTACACTTTTCTACGCGTATGTTAATAAAAATTGTAACATTTTTAATTACTTAATTCCGTAAACTTTTTATATAGATGACAATTTAAATAAAATGTCCCTAAGTGGCAAAGTGTCTTATATTTTGAATTAGTAAAAATTATTTTATTTCTATTGAAATATTTGATTTTAAATTGTATTACGTGAATAGAAATTAATTTAGTTATATAACTAAACCTTATGTGAGTAAATGAATTTCTATCTATAATGTAATTAATCAGTCTTATGTAGCAAATTAATTTTTACTAATATTTTTATTCTGAATAATAAATATTCATTTGAATAGAAAATTAGCAAAATGCAAGTCATTGTTTAGAAAATAAATTTTAAATGTCAAAAAATTTCCAATATATTTAATATTACTAATTAATAGTATTAATGTTACACATATACTTTTACAATATAATTTATCAACACTCCTTAAAGCAATAAATGCATTCTTATAAGAAATGGTGTTCATTTTTCTCAAAGGATTTTTCTTTTTCAGGGTTATGTTACGTACTGTTAGCTACTGCCTTCACGGTTTAGTTCCGGCCTCTTGCATTTGCGCAGACCGTTATGACCGGGAAGCAGTAGTTAAAGCTCTTGGAGACGAAGCAGGTCTGAAACCCTCTTTGATCTTAGGCCAACTAAACTCTACCCCTGATGAATTGATCAAATTAGACCAAGTAAGTATGTTTTACGACTGTACGCAGATTCAGTTTTCAAATAATAGATTGCTTACATTTAATTATAACATATTTAATGGCATATTAACAAAAATTATTAATAAAGTTGTTGAGAATTTTGGACCGATGAAGAAGAAAATGCAAAATAGCTTTCTCCGCAACATCTACACACGAAAAAACTACTCCATCATTTATTTGATTGAAATTATTTTTAAGAATACAATTAATTAAGTATTTTATGCAAAATATGAAAACATAAAAAATAAATACCACAGAATAGATTAAGTTTCATTTTTTTTAACTAAAGAAAAAATTATATAATAAAATTCTAAAATTATTTAATATATTTAACTATAAGTACCATCATCTTAAAATAGTTAATAAATAAGTTTAGAAAATGTGTTTTGAAGTTGTTAAATAGTTATTCTAAACAACTAACTTCTAAAACATAAGACAAATAAACGATATTAAAGCATATGAAATTTTTTAAATCTAAAAGTCAAATTTTAATGTAACTACAATTAAGGAAATAAAATGTTACTCAGTTGAGGACAGACGTTATTAGTGTCAAAGATACGTTATTTTTATTTGTTCAGAAATTATGTAGCCAGATAATTTAACAAAAAATTAAAATGTTTCAGACAAATTGTTTTAAAATTAAATGGAATCTTACATCCTAATAATTCATCTTTGAAAAACTAAATATTTTATTATTGTCCATGAATAAAAAAATGTTGTATATTTATTTTTAATATATTTTTAATATTGTCATATTTTATCCTCTCTCTCTCTCTTATAATAATATAAAAACATATTACTTAAAATTTTACACAATTAAGTAAATATTCCTGATAAGTAGGCGAAAAAAATTGGAACAAAAAGAAAATAAAACTTCTTTATATATATATATATATATATATATATATATATATATATATATATATATATATATATATATATATATATATATATATATATATATATATATATATATATATATATATATATATATATATATATATATATATATATATATATATATATATATATATATATATATATATATGTAGGCATACACTGATGTACAAAACTTAAGCAACTGGTGAATTTTCTGCTATAACTCCGTGAGAATTCATCTGAGGAACATGAAATTCAGACATGATACACATCACTTTGTACTTAAAGGATGATGAAAGCATAGTTGCAAAAAAATGAATACAAATCATACAGTATGGAATCAAACAAAAATAGGCTTTATTGAACTCACATTATCCCTGCACAAGATCATCTGTCCAAGAGGAACAATAACAAACAGATGTTCCTTAGTAGGACTTATGCCCTCCCCTTACTGCAATGGTTGCTTCGCACTATCTCCGCACACTCAACACCAGATTGTCCAGCAATTCTTGTGGTTAGAGTGCCCATTCCTCAATCAGCATCTGTTTCAGTAGCTTCGTGCTCCCAGGGAGATGCAATCATGCCGCAGTGCGTCTCTCCGAAGCATCCCACACACGTTCTATGGAATTTAAATCAGGGGAGAAAGCTAGTCAATCCATTCGGGTGAAGTCTTTACTTTCGAGTAGCTGCTGAACAGATTGGGGCAGATGTGGTCGTGCATTGTCATCCATAAAAATGAAATCTGCTCCAGTGACACCTCGGAACAGACTCATATGAGGAAGGATTACCTCCTGATAATAGTGATCTCCGTAAACAGAACCTCTGTCGAAAACGTGGAACACTGTCCACTCATTCAGCATAATGCCTCCTCAGATGAGAGCTCCAGGACCACCATAACTGCCTCTTTCCGTTATGTTACTAGGATGAAACCGTGTCCCAACCTCTTTCCAAATCAACTGTCGTCGAAAATCGCTTGTGGCACTGAAACGACTCTCATCTGTGAAGAGGACGCGACTCCATTGATCAGATGTCCACTTTCTGTGCTCTTTGCACCACTCTAAATGGTGGCGCCGATGGCAACTGTCAATGGAATGCAGCGTTCAGGACAGTGGGTGAATAGGCCACCTTTGTGAAGCCGTCTGGTCACAGAAAACCGCGACTCTTGTCGCCCTGTTGCTGTACACAGTTGCTGAGCAATGGTGCTTGGTGACTGGTTTCGGGATTTTTCAACCTGCAGGACGATATAGCGGTCATCCACTGCAGTTGTTTTCCTGGGGTGGCCACCACCAACCTTTCGAACAGCTCTATTTGTGGTTCTGAAGGCTTTCCAAGTCAGCGAAATGACGCTTTAGTTGATTTCGAACTCTTCAGCTACACTGGTCACACTACGACCCTCCTCCAGTTTTCCAATCACTCTTCCACGTGTGAAGTCATCCAGGTAATTTCTTCTAGCCATATTTCACGGACACACTTACTTGCACTTGAAACGAAAGTCTTTAATTGCTCCTTCGTCCTTCCTTTTATAATATACTTGAACTGCGCGCTCCGAGCGCACACGTTTTGCATACGCTCACGTCACCTCCGACATTTTGCCACTGATATTTGCATACACATAGCCTTTCTACCGAATTATGTGTTCAGTAGAAAAGCTTGCGCTGATCGCAAGAATTCCTTTTATGCAATTTCATGGCTATCTGCTTAAAATTTAGATTGTTGCTTAAGTTTTACACACCAGTGTATATATGTACATACATATATAAAATGTTCATATATTACTTTTTAAATGTTCTGTAAGAAGGCGCAGAAAAGGCATTTCCCCTGCGTTGGAAGTGGAGGTAAGGAAAGAAAAGTGGAAAATGTTTTAGTGACTGAGGGCGTTGGAACATGTGATATTCAGCAATGCCTTCCTGTAGTCCATAGCAAATACTGCATACCCTGAGATCCACTATTAAGTTAAAAATCCCTTAAATGGTGTTGATAGGAACCCTCCTTTTGTAATGCAACGTCGATATTAAATTGTTAGCTTTGTTACGGATACGCTACTGAGATTTGGCTGGAAAATTTTTTTAACATCTTTTGCATAGACCAGATTTTTCATCCTGGGTCTTCCATATTTTTAATAATAAGTCGGAAGGAATTCTTTGAGATCTGAAAAGAGAGACGACAGTTTCATTCGAAATTGAAATTTTAAGCATGGGTAAAGCTATGGATCAGTCAATCCCTTACTTCTTTTTATAAGGATAAAAGGGATCTAACTTCTCATCTATTAATGTACCTAGAAATTGCTTTCGAAGAAAACAAATTCCGGGGTCAATTTAAAGGTGGTATTTAACTTTAATATCACTTCCTCTTATAATTTAAAATTTAAACTGCATATAATGAAAATATTTTTATATGTAATTGTATACACAATATTGCATATAAAATTTATAATTTATCAAAATAGATCAATTTTAAGAAACTTCAATCATGTAATAGAAATTTCAGTCATTATTTAGATAGATATGGGGATGCTTAGTAATTTTGACGACCCTACTTTTAAATGATGCTTAACTTAATCAATGACAACGGAAAAATTTCATAACCATTAAAAAATTATGCTCTCACTTTTTAATTATCTTTTACTATTTATTTAATGGTAATACTTATCATTATTAAATTAACAAAAATTTACAGTATTTTGTTGAAAAATGTTTTGACATATTTATATTTTAACTTTTTTCTAAAAGCCGGCCAACTTGTCTAGTGGTCAGCGAGCCTGACTACGGATAGGAAGGTCCTGGGTTCGAATCCCGGTTCAGGCATGGATGTACTTTCTCTCCCTCTATCCTGTCTTTGTCCTTTCCTCATGTGTGTGAATGAACTATGAATGATGCCTACTCTATAAACGGGTCCCAATGGCATGTGTGAGGGTGCTATGGTGGTCCACCCCTATGGTTAACTCGGGGCAACGCCTCGGAGAGGTCGCTGTTTCTGGCCGATTCCTTGGGTATCAGGGAACATTGGATTAATAGACTATGTTGCAGCTGTAACTGTCTACAATCTGCCATTGAAAAAAACACATTTTTCCAAAATATGTTGTATAATAAAGTTCCAATGTGAAATAAAGAGTTCATAGAACAACAATTGTAGTCGAGTACTATAAGGTTAAAAATTAATTTTCACTCTTCAATTGCAGAATGCGTGATTAAGAAAAGTGGTTCAATGAATATCTTAATTAGTTACAACGATAATATATTTTTAATTTATTGACTTGATTAACTATCCTTGTTTGATGACTATAGTTGCTTTTATATTTCACAAATGCTGGATATTGTCACATTAAAATTAAGTGGAGAATATAACAATAGACAATTTAAAAATTATTTTAAGACAAAATATTTACAAGCAATCCTGACTGTGACTTAAATTCTGTTAGTTTTTTGTAGGAAACCTGTCATATTATAAATTTTTGCCAGGTGAATTTTGAATACCAAAATCATTTCTTTGGAATAAAAATGCAACAAGAAATAAAAATTGTAAGTTTAAATTTTTTTGTTTCAGAGGAAAATTCCCCTATATCAAATTAGTACTATATTTTTAGAATAGAAAAAAAAATCTCCAAAGTAACTTTAAAATATTTAAGTATCCATTGTAATATTATAATTGAAAAGGATTGATTACTCACTATTCATTATAAAAGTTAAATATTCCAAAAGATTAAGTTATCCTAAAATGATCAATAAATTATTAGCTAAATTTGATTCATTAATCTCAGTCGACTAAGGAAACAAACCTCCTAAAAATGAAATAAAACTGGCTAGAAAGTAAATTTTTACAATTGGAGACAGTTAAAATACTACGGTTTTTACAAGCAGTTTAAAAGTATTTAAGCAATATTGAGTATGTGTTTATATTTTTACTTCTTCATCGTATTTTTCAGAAATCAAAATTCCTTTTATTTCTGAAACAAAATTCCTTAAAAATTTAAGACAGAAAGTTAAATTATATTAATTACTTATTTATAAAACTAAACTAATAAATAGTTAAAATACGTCTCTCAAATATCTAGGGAAATTGTTATCAGAAAAGCGTAGACACTCGTCATCGATTTTCTAGCCCCTTGTTACATGAAAACGTCATCATGCCTTCAATTCAATAATCAGAGAGTAAACTTATATCGCGCCAACGAAGTGATACTTTGGCATCATTTCATTTCCTCTTTTGATAATTTGTTCTAATGCTTTAAGGAATTTAAGCTAGATATTTACGAATGTGGCTTATGTTTAAATCTTAATTAGATTCAAAATTGTTTCATAACAGGTAATTTGTTTTTTAAGTAATAAAATATTTGAAAGTAAAAACAAATGATTAATATAACATATATTAAAAAATTACCTGAAACAACTACATAAAATGAGAGAAAATAGTCTAACTAACAGTGAAAGCATTTTTATAAAATAAAAATAATAATTTGAATGCCGATACTTTTTCTACACCAGTGACTCAATGAGGAGAAAAAAAAAGGCAAGACTATTAAGTTCAAATAAATTTAATGTATATCCTTCGACACAAAGATGGCATACAGGGAAACAGTATTATAGAATAAAGAAAGTTTTTCTATGAAACTGTTTTTTTTTTTATTTGAAAAAAATAGCTAAAAAATAAAATTTTATAAATAAAAAAGAAATATGCAATGTTAAAATAATAATGAGCAACTAAAAATGTATAAAAATGCATTTTTAATTGCTTAATTTATAATTACTACTTTGCATTACGTTCTCACTTAATTTCTTAAATTTGAAAACTTTTATCATACACTCTTCTATTTTTTATTTTTTAATAATCACAAATTTTTGTGAAAAGTTATCAGACTATACGGCAAATTAAAAAATACAAAACTGTTTCTTAACTTAATTATATGTATACTATTACGAATACACATAACATTTTAAATTAAAGTATTTCAATAAACTAAAACTTTCATAATAAAATAGCAATATATTTCTTTAATGAATTTATAGTATTACTTGTTTGTAAAAAATATTTAATAGACGATGACATCTAAAGACTAAAAAATATTCATTCAAAACGAATCCATTAAGAGAATAAGCGTTCTATCAATTATATTAGTTGAATAATCTTATGTTACCTGCACTTATATTAATAGATGTTTAATGAGAATATTTTGAAAGAGGAGATTTAGAGTAATCCACCTTCATATCATATTTCTCCCTTTGAGATTTCCCAATTTCCATCTTTCTTTCCATTTGAAATGAAACAGATTTTAGACGATTCTAATGGGGAATTGCACTGAGGGAATTTTATGTTCTACAGGGGAAATATTTCTACTTCAGTAGCCTTTCAAGGATTATCTGTAAACGAAACATGATATTAAATCATTTTAAATTTATTTTACATTAAAGAATTGGAGTAATAGTTTTAAATTTTATGGATATACATACATACATATATATATATATATATATATATATATATATATATATATATATATATATATATATATATATATATATATATATATATATATATATATATATATATATATATGTATATATATATATTTATGTATATATATATAATATATATATAAATATATATATATATAATATATATATATATATATATATATATATATATATATATATATATATATATATATATATGCTTAAAATAAATATATGATCTGAAATTAATATAAAGACTTGCATTAAATATAAAATGTTGATTTTTATTTCAAAAGCGTTTTGAACGAATACAAAACGAAGATTAATTTTTTTATATTTATGGATGGAATTTGATATCCTTGTTTACTACAATAATGTTTTAAAGAATAGAAGCCAAAAATAGTTTTAAGGGGTATGTTTAAATAAAAAATAAATATTTTTCCTTACATGAAAATATTTCGTGGTACACGAAGCAAAAATAAATAAACCTTTACATTACTAATATTACTAATATTTTCATTATTGAATTTCAATTTCTAAGCAGAGAATTTGGGAGAAACTATATTATCGTATGAAAGCTTTAGTTTAATAGTTTACAGGAACTACACACTTTAGTGAGTTTTAATAGTGTAAATAGTATTCATGACTAAAATATGTAATTACCTAAATTTTAGTAATTTATTTATGAAAATTTATCGTATATTGCTTAGTAAATTATATCGTAATTTCTTCAAACATTCTTCCTACAATACAAAATTGGTGCAAATATTTAGAAATGAAAGTTTACTAATTCAAAAATTCCTTCAGATTTATTATTATGATTTTTTAAAATTATAATTTTCATTAAAAATTTTTCATTCATTCAAAGAATGTAATTTTTTTCATAATTAAATCTAACGTATTAACTGTGATATGAAGCTTAATACTTTATTTGTAAAACAGAAAATCGATTTGAAAAGTATTTTATAACATATTACTTCATACTGAAACAATTGAAAAATTAATATAACAATATCTTTGGTAGATTTTATATTTAAGACTTAATTTTTACTTAGTTTAAGTTATATGATCTCTTAAGATTGAAACCCTAGAAGAACATTGATATAATTAGTCGTTGTGCTTGCAAAATAGTTTTGAATAATAATTTATTGTCAAATATATTGAATCACACATTTATATAAGCATATTCATCAAACTTCTTTAAAAAAACACTTCCTTAAAAGAATTATACCAATTGATAAGTGAACAATCAATTCTTTGATTTTAAGTTCAATAATTTGAAGTTTTGATTTTTAATTCTATTTTCCTTTTTGTAGTAGTTTGAAGTAATCTACTTTAAGACACATGACTTGCTATTTTAGTTCTTTTAAGTAAAACATCAATCCCAAAACAAGAAGCTTAAGCAGATACATAAAATTGATATCCTTACAGATGCTCGAATAATATCCTGAATAAAATTATAAACAATGGAAAAATTTTATATAGCCTTTTATATATTTCATTATTTTCTTCTCTCAGTCTATAAAAAAGTGTAAGATCAATTTTTAACTCAATTGAAGGATATTGATGCAATTTAATCTTAATTTTTAACTTAACTTCACATGGTTTTGCTTAGAAGAAAAATAGACTAATAAGATTTCACGGCTGAAATTCGTTTTTTGCCTTCGGTTAAAAATCTTACGATAACCTGACTCTTTATTAAAACACTAGCCAAATAGTTCGAATGTAGTATGACCCTAAAATACAAAACATCTAAAAAATAATACAGGCGTATTTGCTCTCTGTAAGGCAAAAGTACATAAGTGATATGAACAAAAATTAATATTTGTAAACTACTGAGTATGATAAGACATCTATTATTGTTTTACTATTTTTTGAATCTTTAGTCTTCTAACCAATTTTACTGCAACATTTACCTATATAATAATTCTTATTCTACGTGTTCATTTAATTTTGTCCAGGATTAAATTGAAAGAGATTGCGGCAAAAGACTGAAACTTTCATCAAGATGCTAGTCTCAGACTAGTTGTGAATGCATTCTATGTTTCATTTCCAAATTTTGATTAAAGTATCTGAAATTGATTTTAATACTGCTAACTCAGATTTGAGCTTACTATAAATAGTTTATACCACGATGAACACCATTCCGGAATTATGCTTGTTTCAAGAATGTATTCAAGGAATCCTTTCCAATATTTTAAAATTGTTATATATGCACAATAACTGGGAATAGAGGAAAAAAAACAAGAGTCTCTCTTTCTTTCTACCTTTCCATACAGTTATATTAAAAAAACAATATTTACATTTTTTCTGTTTTTAAGAATCTTTTGTTTTTGCTCTACTGCAGAAAACTTGTTTTTGATTTTCCTGAAATTCCATCTGTTGGAAATACGTCAGAAGTATGGAAAGAGCCCCAAAATAGAGTTAAACAGCTTCATAATTAAAGGTTATTTTCAAGTGTTTCTCATCTCATTCGATTTATTTTCAGATAATATATGCCTGAGATTTCATTTCAGAGAACAAAATAGATATGGAAAATATAAATATTGTCATTTTTCCAAGCCGCAAATTTTCCTCGAAAGCTGTGGTCATGTTGCTAAGCAATGATTACCTAGTATATTACAATTTACAAATGAAACTAAGGAAGTCTATAAATTTCTTATGGATTATTATACATAAGAAATGAGAGTCATTACTTGAAAATAAAACATTATAAACATTTATTACACACATTACCATTCTATCTTCCCTAACATTATTTAATATCATATTTTCATATCTCATTTGCATTGTAAGTAAACTATGCTTTATTTTTAACTTTAAAATATTAAACAGTCATAACTTAAAAAGCATATATATTATGCATTGCTTTGCAATTTTAAAATAATATATTATTATGCATACATGCATACATATAAACATATATTTAAGATAATTTCTACAGAAAGTTTTCATGTAAATTATTTTTCGCAGAAATAATTGTATTGTGTTTATTAATTATTTATTACATTTATCTCTTGATTTACAATTTCCTAAATACATTTAAAATACATTTGTGAACACAACATATTTTGTATGTGGTTTGAACTGAAGTAAAAAGCTTCTATAAGGTTTACAAATTAGACTCTATTAAATTTTTAAATATTAGTTTACTTAAAGAAAATTAGTTTAATAGCTTCTGTTACAATATTTATCAGAAAATTTTAAAAACCATATTTATAAATTTTCGTAGGACTTTTACTCATATCCTTATCACTAGGAATTATTATGTTATGCTTTGAATAAAATTAATGTAAATCCACTAAAAGTTATCAGTAGGATATTACGAAGATTTTAAAACATTTTTGCTAATAATATATTTCGTTCGGTAAAAAATAATATACTTTGCCTTTTAAAATGTTAAGCATATAGAGTTAATTTTGAATGGAAAAAAAATGCTGCCTCAAAAAGAAATTACGTGTTAATTAATTTTCTCCTGAATAATACACACATCATCGAAACATTTTTTAACTAGTTATTAATTTAATAAAACAAAGAAATAGATTTATTAATTTCAAAATTTTAGAATTTTTTCTTGGTGATTAAGCGTTAAAGTGACCCGTAAGTAAAGTAAACGTTCTTGCAAAAATGTTTGGACAAAATCATTAAAATTAGAAGCAAAAGAAAAAAAAGAAACACCGTTGAGAATTTCACATTTTCAATATTTTTTTAAAAGTATGTTTAAAGAAATCGGATTATATTTTTACTATCATCAATTTTTTTATATTTTTAATCTGCTTGATAAAGTAAATCCCTTAAAGCTGGGGGAAAGTATAAAGCTTCATTCCAATATGAATGTTCGTAACGTAAGTACGAAATAAAAAACAGATCTTGTCATAGGCATTAGAGTGTAAGGAAAGTAAACATATTTTTTCCTATCAAATTCTTCTGTTTCTGATTATGTTAAATACTTAAAAGGGAGGAAATGTAAGGAAATGCATGAAAGAAATACTTCTTTTCTTTCATGAATTTTCTTACTCAGCTGATTTAAAATTAATGATTCGAGAATGAATTTCTTCTTTCTTTTGTATCTTTATAAACATATTCCGGGATTAATTTGAATATATTATAAAATTATGCTGATATCTATTTTAATTTTACTTTAAAGCATTTTTAAGCTTTTGATTCTCATAGAGCTTTTAATTTTCTTCATATATTTAATTTTGAAGAATGCATGCTTTTAATTTAGATTTTAAATTATTGAGCAAATTAAGAGCAAATTGAATTTTATAGATTAATGCCATTTTTAAATGTTGAAATACATTTTTTCTCGAAATTTTAAAATATTCAATGTTTTTAATAATAATGAGTTTTAAACTCAATAAAATTTGCTAGGATTTGAAGTACAATCTCATTTTTATTATGATAATTCATAAGATTAATTTATTTTACGATAATGATAAATCATTTTCCACCTCCTGTAAATTCTTTTGAACTTTCTAGAATTATCTAGTCATCCATGATTTTTGTAATTATTTTATAATTTATTAAAACTAATACACTTGTTTTCCCTGCTCGTAAAGATTATAATAAATAAAAGGAAATCTATTTTGCATTTGCGTATTTGCTTTTTAGTTTACTCAGTTAGAATTTTCTTTCTGTTCTTGTTATTCATCCAAACATTTTATCATTTCCATCAAATGCCTCGTTCTTGTTTAAACAAAAATATTGATTACGAAACATTTTCATGTCGCAACATTTTAATTTTTAGGTCGTATTGCTTACAATTGTCTGATACTTTCGTTATGAATTTCTCACTCAGGTTTGTTACCGAAGTTTTGACAGAATATTGAGTTAGTGCATAGGAATATTACTGTTTGCGTAGTGATTTTCTTTAGCAATTATTTTGTACAGTTAATTTAAATTATATACATATATATATATATATATATATATATATATAATACCCCTTCACATGCATTTACTTTGACATTATTTTTTAAATATTTCTTATTTTGAATCCTTGGGTTTAAACTTCATGAATTGTACCTCAATACTGTTCGACTTAGATTACAAGCTTTTGAAATATTTCCTTTGTTATTTATTTTACATATGCATTAATGCTCAAATTCTAACTATCTATATTTTGCTAGAATTACGTAAATCTTATTGAAAAACACGAGAAAAATGCAAGTAGGCTCTTTCAGATAAATTCCTACATATTTGTGCAGGGATAAAAATTTATCTTCTGTTTCATATTTGCTTCTGTTTTTGGTTACGTTGATTCATTTTTATTTATAAGTCTCACGGCAGCTAAAAGCATGAAAGCTTAAGCATACACGATTAAACAAAATGAAAATAAATACTTTTTTCGAATTCTTTTGAAATGGAACGGATTGAAAATAATGGAGATTTATTAACTTTTATATCTTTTAAGGAATACGTTATTTTCTGTTAAATGTTAATTATTTCATTTTTACAGTTTAGCAAATAAATGAAATTATTTAATACAAAGATTATAAAGCATTAAATTCATATCTTATATAATACAGAAAAATATTTGTTGTTTCGAAAAATTTTTTCATCCTACTAAACTTTTGCTTAATATTTTAATTTAAATTTTCCTTACAAATGTGTATTAATGAAGTTCTCATAGATTTTATCTAACCATATATTTCTTGGTTGAAAGTAGAATCAATGTCTTTTATGATGGACAGAATTCAATTTTTTTTAAATATCCAATGCGTTTCGCATAGTTTTTATGTTTATAGAAAGTATTTTTCATAAATTTTCATTGCATTTTCAATTAATATTTTAAATGAAAATGGTGAAGGTGAGAGAAATAAAGAAATATACTTTGAAATATGTTTATAAAATAATTTGAGAACCATTTCAATTTGTTTTGTTTGACAACGTTATATCCTAAGAATCTGGTATTCTTATATTTCAAGGTCTAGTGTTTTAAAATAATCTAAGACAAAATTAAAATTGTAGTTAAGTAATTTACTTAAACAATGTAAAAACTTACATAAATAGCATTATAATTTTTATAAAACAATTACGATTCACCCATAATTAAAACCCTAATTTGCATTCAAAAGATTTTTTAAATGCAAATTGAGAAATATGTTATATAAACGTTCAAACAATAGAAAATAAGCTTTAAACTGACAAGTCAAATTTTTGAGTAAGTCAAAAACTTACGAAATTGAATTTTATGTGATTTGAAATAATTGTCAAAGCAAATATGCTTTTATCAAAAATATACTTTTAATTTGTATAATAATTACTTGTATATGAGAATTTCTTGCGGGTTTTAATGCTATTTATTTATTACGCCTTCTTACCATTTCAAAAAAAAATCCTTCGGAACAAAAAATCATTTGTTTTTATCTTCAATTCATTATTTTTATAGTTATTTAAATTATAATATTAAAAGAGAGATAGAGAAATAAAGACATGCATTTTAGAATTGAGAAATTACTCATAATATTAGTTATAATATTATCAAGATTACTTATAATATTTATTTCTGATTTCTGAGAGTGTTGCTGGCTAGAAAACATCCCACGTATTTGAACAAAAAGGATGAGTGGGTTTTAATCCCCCGTCTCTTTTTAATCTTCTATAAAATGGGAAAAATATTATCTTGGGATGCTTAGATATGCTAGATAATCAAAACGTATTTCAGCGTGAATTAAAAACAGTGTAAAAATATTTTAAATAACAAGCATACGACAATTTTTCTCACAGTCCCATTTTTAAATTAATGATGCTTATAAAAAACCCTTTTCCTTATTTTTTAAATCTTCTTTTGATCAATTATTAACTTTAAGTTAAAATTTAAGGATATTAATTTAATTATTTTTATCAGTAAATATATGTGAAAGATTTTTTTTTTATATTTTAACTGAACAAACGGGTGAGGTCCTTAAAAGAGTGTAGTAATTTTGAAGGAAAGGCCGCATTGCACTTGAGGAAAACATCTACATTTGAGGAAAAAATACAGAGAAGCAATTTAAAATACACCGAAAATTTTTACTAGCTAAAATACTACGCTTTATTAAATTGTGAGTGGCATCACGGTGGAAATATCTTAAATCCTTTATAATGACATTTCGTATATCTTCTAAGAAAAGCTACTTGAAATAGAAATATTATTAACTCAAAAACAAATCATTGAGGTAAAATGTTAGAGTTTATTTACAAATATACTCATCTATATTCATTAAAAGAAATCCATATTATAATTATCATTTTATGTTAGGAAAAGTTTTGGAACAATACAGTATTAAACTGAAGGAAGAGAATGACATTTAAACGTAAAACTTTTAAACAAAAATAACTAAATCTAATTATATGACATATTCCTAACCTTATTCTTACTTCTCTGAAATAAAAAAATCCAGGCATAATTAATTGAGGCATGTATATAAACTTGACAGCTTGTCACATATATCATCTTGTTAAACACTCTTTTTATTTAAATATAATTTCCTTCTTTGAATTCCTACATTATTGATAACATTTTAACAAATTTTGATGCAATAATTATCCATTTTCAAAATTACAGTAAATTAATTTTATTCTTTTTGCATGTAATTGCAGTATCAACAAAAATTGCACATTGCTAAAAATTTAATTTTTATAAAAGTAAACGTCATGGAGTTTCTTTAGAAAATTACGGTAATTCTGAAAGACGTCACTGTTTTATTTTGATTAAGTTTTATACTGTTGATTAGAGTTAAAATAAAATTTCAGGTTTTGGAAGTAAAAATAATGCTATATATAAAATTATATAAAAAGACGATATTTGAATATTGACTTCAGGGTTTAATTGTGGTAAAACTTGTATTTTCTCTATAAGTAAATTTTATATATCAATTCATACATGATTTTTTAACAGAAATGCATACTTTATATATTTTTATTTATATAATGGCATATTTTTAAATAAATTTCAGGAGTTCAAGAGAAATATTAAAATTTTTTTTTTCAAATATTGCCTGGAACTTATGAAAAATATTTGGAACAAAAATTAAAGAACACTCGGGCTTTGGAATATAAATATGCTCCTCGGAGAACAATTCTCGGCTTTTAGTTCAAGCTGTTGAATAACAGAAAACAAAGGTTTCGATTTAGTTTTCTGTCTTTAAATATATATATATATATATCAAGGTAGGTGTTTGGTTGTCTTTAAAGTGTTTCCTTTATGACTCTTAAGTATGGTTCAATGTCCTATCATCTATGAAAAGTCCTCCATGAGTTTCCATAGATAAAAAAATTGTCGAATTATCGAATTGCTCAAAATAGTCTTTAACTGGTGTGCTGTTCATTACGAGACATTAAATGAAGTCCTATATATTTAGTCTGGGAAAAACAAAAAATATTTTAAATTATCTCCCATGAAACATATCATTGATAATTAAGTTTCAAATTATCTTACTAGTCACAAAATACAGCTGACGTGCAATTTCTCGAAACAGCACAATAAGATACCTGCATTTTCTAATGAGCTAAAGGTTTTGATGTTATAAAAATATTCCAAACTTTTCACATAATCCTCCAGGTTTCATTTATTTATTCCTTTGAAAAATTTATAGGATCCTTGTTAAATCAAACTATTAGATAGATTACTAGTTACAGAAGAGATTATGATTTTACCAAGACTAAAATATTAATATTTAAGGTATTGACATGATTGACTACAGACTTCAGTAATACATCATTTTTGCATATTTCGCAATCAATTTTGTGAATGCAGCAAATTTGATTTCTTTTTCAATATTAATTATAAGATCTCACTAATATTAAATAATATATTAAAAAGATATTTATGACTCAATTCTATTTTATATTAATTTCACATTATCTTCTTCAGTCTCATAAACTTATTTATCTGCCAAGCCTTCAATTCAAACAATGCTCTTTTTGAAAATTGTATTTAAAATAGTTGACTGGTATTTCTTTTTTTCTTTTATATATATATATATATATATATATATATATATATATAAGCTAACTTTTTCTATCTCCTTATTTAATACCTTATACATCCATGGACCACTAAAGCATTAAAATAGATATTTTAATGCTTTAGTGGTCCAATGATGTATAAGGATAGATATTTTGTACTATACATTTTGCATTATATTTAGCATAGGTGTGTTAAGCAATTATTTCTTTTCAATGCATGAACTTTTATGAAAACAATAATTTCTTAAAATAATATAAAAAAACTAAACATCTTATGCAACAAAGGTTTTTAATTAACATGCAGATTTATAAAATACCATAAGTGATCTATATATATTTTTAATTCATATGTTTTCGTAATCCATAAAATCTATTTGAAAACGTCGGTAATAACATAATATTAGAGAAAAATATTTTGCCCAAAAAATTTAAGATATTAAATGTGTAGCACAAAATATTCATTACTCTTACCTGAATACCAATGAAATGTTATAAATTTATAGTTACTTTTGTGTTTATGAAATATACAATTACTTAAGGGTTTTGAAATAATTTAAATTGCAAATAACAAATGAAAACTTCAGTTAAATAGTAAATGATATAAAAATAATGTTACAAAACATTTTGTGGTTTTAAAAAGTATACCACTTAGATAAAAGAAAATAGTAAATGTGTGTGTGTGTGTGTGTGTGTGTGTGTGTGTGTGTGTGTGTGTGTGTGTGTGTGTGTGTGTGTGTGTGTGTGTGTGTGTGTGTGTGTGTGTGTGTGTGTGTGCGTGTGTGTGTGCGTGTGTGTGTGTGTGTGTGTGTGTGTGTGTGTGTGTGTGTGTGTGCGTGTGTGTGTGTGTGTGTGTGTGTGTGTGTGTGTGTGTGTGTGTGGAAAATGGAACATTAAAAACTATGAACGCATTAAAAAAGGAACCATTGTGTAGTTATATTTTTTAACATGAACTAAAAATAGTTTCTGAATAAAACTTTCCGTAATACAACAAACTCTAGTTTCATTTCCCATTGCTAAATGAAAATACCTAAGGCACAAGAATTTTTCAATTACTTCTTTTCATCTTTAGAATTTGCAACTTTATTTGCTGTTTTGAACATAATTTGTAAAAAATAGGAAAACCTACATTGTTTACTTTACTCTTTCTATAAGATTCCTTAAAACTAACTATTCTTGCTATATTTTTAGTATAAATAAGTAATTATAATTTATAAAAAATAGTTTGTAATTTCTATAATTAACTTGTAATTATTAACTTATAATTTATAGAGAATTAATTTTTATGTATAAATGCTTTTCATTTCTCCTTAATTTCTAGGATATTAATTTTCAACAAATACATGAATAAAAATTTTGTCTCATTATTTATTAAATTATATATAATTTCGGTAACATTTATTATTGCACAGTAATTTTTTAAGTAACATGTAATTCATTCTATGTTTGTTTAAGCTTTTTAATTTACTTGAAATATTTATAAATAAAGTGAAGAGACACAATGCGTATTCACGGCCTTGGCGGCCTAATTAAGAAAAGCATCATTCTCGTGACCATAAAGTGAAGAGTTCAATACCTAACCCAGTGGAAGATTCATCGTATTTAATAATGGTGACATGCTAAATATGTTGTAGTCACAGAGTTCTTCCACTTATGAAAAGCGCTGTGGACAGGAAGGAGCGTGCTCTGATATAGACCCCATCACTTGACCTGGTTCAAAATTTTGACATGATTGTCTGCGTTTAACGGTTTTTTTGTCAACATAAATTAACATCCAAAAATGTATTTAAATCAAACAGAGATTTACAATCACACAATTAGCTAATCATTTAGTTTATGGTTGCTTAACTTTTTAAGCTTCTTGAACTGTAATAAAAGCAACGAATGGTGTTATAAAATATCTGATGTGCTCTAAAAATAATATCACTAGCGAGGAATAAACCTGATATATGTCACTAATATATTTAAAGAATATTAGTTATAGTATTTTATAAATATCTTTAAAACTTTTTTTTATTTACTAAATTTCAATGCCTTATTACAAAGTTTAAACATGAGCAAAAAATAAAAATAATTAATTAGTTGTTCTACTGTTGCGATCTTCTTCACTGTTGAGCAATATATGATAGTTGTTTCACTTGTTTTCAATCTATACATCTACTGGGATTAGTGCTTAAGAGCCTTCTGAGCTTTGAATCTCCTCCTTTTAAGCACATGAATAGTATTTACTAATAGTCTTTCTGAAAGGTAATTTGCTATGTATTTTAAAAGGAACTTATAACAATTTTCTTCTGCAAATTATTAACATTCCTTTTTTATTAGCCATCTTTAGTCTGCATTATTTGGTAGTTGTACGAAATATGTTCAAAATATATAATATACACATTTTATACATAACCTTAAATAAATCGCCTAAATATCCAAATAATTAAAGTCATCAGCTATTCACAACTGCAGCTAAGAAAAATATTTTATCAAAATCAATAACCATTGAGCTTTGTTCTTCAAATAATTAAATACTTTTTAAACTTGTGTGCTTTTATTAGATGTCAAACAGATTCCTTGCAGTTGAAGCTTTGACGGAGAAGTGTTCGACATCATTTTTTGAGATTTCGAGACACATGGTCTCAAAATAAAACAGTTAATATTTTTACTACACAAATAAATTTAAGAAACTTGGAATTAGTGATTGAAAAATATTTTTTTTGATTTTTTTCATCATACCTTAACAACTATTTCACTGCTGTATCAATTCTGAAATTTATACAAGAATCACAGAACTTTACTTTTCATATACTGTTTCAGTAGTATACAAGAATCTGTGAAAATCTACTCAGTCACTTAATGATTCTTAAAATATTTTACATGCAATAATATTTCGAAGCGCATACCAGTTAATAATTTTCTTGTAAAAAGAATGTAAAACAAAATAAATTCTAGAGAACAATTAATTTTTTTAGGCTGTCAAACGAAAAATATTGTGATAAGTTATAAACGTAACAAATATGGAAAAATTGTTTTTATGAATTCTTCACTCTAAACGAACCTATTAATTTAAAAATTATCAATCTATGTAATTACATGTAAAAATAGAGTTATTGATATTTTTTTATTGCGTTTTTTAATCTCTTAAGAAAGTTTGAAACATCATTTAGAGTTTTATTTGTAATCATGTTTGGCAACATTTGGCCATAAACCACGAGTTGGATGTGTTTCATTGAAAGATGCATGAAAAATATTTTTTAACAAAAACTAATTTTCCAACGTCATCTACAATAAATAGAATTATATTACTTTTTGATCAATGGGTATAAATATATTATTTTTGCAACTATATAAAATAAAAAAAATGTTGGGAATTAAATAAAGTCAATTTTTTAATTGGAGGAAAATTTTGTACAGTTTAAGTGACAATAGCCAAAACACAGGTTATTTGCATAATACACTAGTTAGAAATTAATGGGAAAATTGTGTAAAAAGCTGCTGCATCCAAGTGCAGAGCTTCTGAAAATCAAAATAGATGCAATATTTGTCCTTTGTCTTGAAATTGTTAAGAAATCATGACAAGAATTCAGCTCATTTATTTTTCTTAAACTAAACTGTTTCCGATAAGGAGATAAATTATCAAAAGACAGTTTATCTTTTTGAGAGAATGCACACATACTTTAACTAATGATACACTAAATTTTTGTAAATGATATACAAAATAAAAAGACCTTCCACTTAGGTACTGTGAATTTTTTTAAGGATAGGGGTGGATCAGTCACCTGTTTCTTCATTTGACCATGTGATTCTAAGTTTCATATTTCATTTAATTGAAAAAGGTAAACATATAATTAATTTGCATGTAATTGGAATTAATAATCAATTAATGTTAGAATTGAAGAATTAAAAATGGAGCATTTCTAAGTTCTACACGAAAATGAAGCAGAAAATTAATATTCACATATCAAGTTAATGGTTTTTAATTATAAATATATTAAATTTAATGATGAAAGAGTATAAATTAATATTGATTGGATAATTTGGTTTCATTTTCTGTTGACGGTCACACTGTCATGACTAAGGGTTATACAATATTAAAAGTAGATTCCAAGACACTACAAATATTCACATCCAATGTGGGAAATGAACCCCTGAACTGTTCAACAAAAGACCAGATAGCAAACTATCTGTTTCTAGTACAGCAAAATTAATATCATTTAAAATTATTTCTAAGTAAAGCATATGTTCATGATAAATGGCTGCGAAAACTTAAGCATTTGGAAATTTTTCAGGATTTTGCTTATAGATATAATCACTGTTTCTTACATTTTTAGTTTTATTTAATGAATTGATATTAAACATTTGAAAAATCAAATAAACTAACTAATTTGTTTTCAATTTTCTTGTAATTACAGGTATTTATTAAAACAGAACTAAAAGTAGGCATTATTCTTGTTAGAGAAGGTCAGTCAACAGAGGAGCAAATACTCGATAATCAGACACATACTCCATTGTTTGATGAATTTCTCTCCATTTTAGGGGACCGAATCAGGTTGAAAGGTCAGTGTATTTCATTTTGCAAGTTTCATCCATATTTCATATAGTAATTTGTTACATATAAAAGATTTAAAATTTTCATCAACTATTTCGTGTTTTTTTTTCTAATTTTTTATTTTATAAATTTCTTCTGGAGTAATTCTTTTAAGAAATGCTAAAATATATTATTAGTTAAATTTGTCTATTAATAAATTAAGAACGCAAACAGTGAAATTTTATAAATATTTTGTTATTAGTAAAATGTTATTATTTTTATTAGTAAAATGAATAACATCATGCGTAGAGTATTGAAGTAATTATTAAATAATATAATACAGAATATCCTCATTAAAAAGAGCCTTAAATTTATATTTATAATTATTATTATAATGAATAATTAATATAATTCTAAAGGCTTATAGCTAATTGATAGTGATACAAAAATATCTTTAATGACATATAAACTCTATTCACATCCATATATCAGCAGAATATTTTAGTAAAATATTTATATTAATTATTTCTTATATTAATAAATGAAATATATTACTTAAGAATTCAAGTAATAAATTCCATTCCCTGTAATGGTATAAAATAGAAATTTTCAATAGCAGAATAAATTTATTTTTAGCATTTTTATTAATTCAATAGCCTTTACGATTGTCGCTCTGAGAAAAACGGAAACAAGTATAAATTAATAGACATAATGAAAATGAGATCAGTTGAATAAAAGTAATATTCAAATAATAAAATACTACAAATAGTCTTAAGATTTAAGTATTTTTTTAAATTTATATAGGATTAAATTTTCTTGAAATAAATATTTCTAATAAAAATTAAAGATTTAAAAAAACTCAAATAGATGTTATGGAATACACTATTCTAAAAACTGAGCATGCAGAAAGAAATAATGATTTTTAAAAGCCAATTTGAATAGGAAAGGCTAAAATAAATTGTAAAGAAGATGGAAGTATACATTAAGTAACGGGCAATTATAGTTATTTCGAAAAATGTGGAGAATATCACTCATATATATATATATATATATATATATATATATATATATATATATATATATATAAGAAATAATGATTTTTAAAGCCAATATATATATATATGGAAAAATATTTTTAATAATATATTATAACAAAACAAGGGGAAAATTTGATGTAACATTATATAAATAACATTATGAAAATTCTTGGTTATTTAATCTTTTGAATTATTAGTCTATTTCATAACTAACTCTTTTATTTAACTGGGAAAATTTATAAAAAATTCATTATAAAGACATTACTTCTCCATTCACATTAGAGACGAGACGCTTTATAAATAATCTTTTAAAACTTATTGATTTACTGTAAAAATAAACGTTACACATAACTTTTATATACGTTTTTAATTATAAAAACTATTATAATTTTTGTGTCTCAGAATTTATGAAATATCACATAATTTCTTGCATTCCAATATTTTCTTAAAATTATGCTTCATACGGCAAAACTCCTAATCAGGAACCGACTCTTATCAAATTTTATAAAAGTTACATAAACTATTACAACTTTTCAGATTTCAATGATTAAAAAAAATCCATTGGTTTTTACTATAATCAAAAAATTTACTCTTAAGTTATGATATTTACCTAACTGGTGTTTTTAGATTATTGGGAAAGTCATTCAAATATTTGAATAACCTGATAATTTAGAAAATTAAATATCTAGGTTACTAAAGAGATAAATTTACGAATGTATTAAGCATCAGTTAGTTTTAAGATTCATCAAAATAAGAAAAGGAATGGAATCATAATAAAACATCAAAAGCTAATTAAATTGGTAAGCAACTTTTAAAAATTATTTTCCTTTAGTAAGGAGATACGTATGAAAAAAAGCGATTTAAAAAATGCCTACTAAAAGACCATTATAATCCTAAAGAGAAATGCTCCGACAAAATATAAAAAGTTCGATAAAGAAAATGTTTACTATGTTAAAAGAAAAGAAAGATATTTCAGTTTTTTTATTAATACCATACTAATATAAAAAATTTGTATATAATTAGGAAACACATTTAAATATATATATAGAACATAAAAAATAAATACAGAAAATATTCTTTTTAACCATATGTAGTTTACGATTAACAGCATTTTCTACGAAAGTTTATAGATAAAGAGTGTTTAGAATTCATTTTCTCATTATAAATGAGTTATTTGTAAATTGCAGAAAAATATCCTGAAGGGAAAGAAAATGTATAAAAATTAAGGTTAAAATTTTAAAATCTGAATTCTAATTTTTTACAATTTTAAAATATTTGAAAATTTAAAGTAAAAATAAGTGTGAAACAATTCAGTAATTTACCTCTTCATTACTTTTATTGAGCTCAAAATTTTTGTGAATAATTAAGCACTGTATCAATAATCAAAAAATAACTATTCAGTAAGATAAAATTGAAAGTTAGAAAATGATAAACAAAACTTTTTTGTTTAAAAACACATTTACTCTATCTTTAAACTTTTCGGTTACTATTTTATGAAATAAAATTAAGTTTCCAGGTAATCATATTATCAAATAACTGAATAATATCTAAAAATTAAGTTTTAATTAGTTTATATTCAAATATATAATTTGTTGCATGCATCGTAGCAATTATTGCTACCTTATTAATAATATGATTACAAAAAAAAACTTATTCATAAAATTTGTTGAAATCATCTTTTTAATAAAAAATTACCTACTTTTTTCTAAATAAAGTAAATTTATATCTATAAATGATGAGTTTGATGTCTTTCAAAAATTCTTTTGGAATACTAAACACACACGTGATATAATATGAAAACCAAACAAATTGCTTCGCACAAATTCATTTTTACGAAATTCGTGTGTATAATTTTTATTCAATAATTTACATTGAATGTTGTCAGCATATGATATATCAAAAGGATAATTATATTAACGAAATAGTTATTGATTTAAGAGATATAAGTTGGTAATTTGGAATAAAAATGGATGAACCTCTTAGTGCTCAGAATATGAAAATATAAAATATTTTGTAGCAATGAAGTGAAATTTAAATATTATGATTGTTTGATTTATATAAATATCATAAATATATTAAATATTAAAAAAAATTATAATAAACACAAATTCGTTTCATTTATTGAAATTCAAATTAAAACATTTGCGCATCATATTAAAGTGTATCATTAATTGGCATATCATTCAATTGAAATTAGATTAACATTTTTCGTACTGAAAACATGCATACTTATTCACAGAATATCATTGTCTAATTTTTATATGGTAAAATATTATTTTTGAGAAAAATGTGATTTTACTAATTACACTAATATTAATGTGTGTGTGTGTTTATTCATTTACTTTATGTTATCTTTCAGACAAGTCGAAAAATAATTTTAAAAGTTGAATAAATGTAGCTATATATATATATATATATATATATAATGAGTTTTTATACAAACGTGTATATATATATATATATATATATATATATATATATATATATATATATATATATACACGTTTGTATAAAAAAACTCATTTCAAATTAAAATTAAACGGTTTACATTTTTTCAGTAAATTTTCCGTTCTATCACAGGTGAAGGAATAAAATCATTGAGACATTCAAAGACGTTAATAAGAAGTTTCATTAAATGAAGCGATCTAAGCATACCTTTAGTACTCGCTATTTTTATCGACTTTTTATATTTTAACTTTGAATAAGTAGTCTCACATGATTTTGAAAGGAAATAAATATTTTAAGGATATTTTACCTCTAAGTATAATTTGTATCTGTTGTTTTACAAAAAAATAGATTTTTCGAGAACATGCCGTAATTTGTATCACTATACTTGGTAAGTAATTATAAAATATAACTCGATGTGGAGTGCTACAAAATATATGTGAAGAAAATTGAAAATTTATAAAAATGTCTTGTGATCACATCGTTTTTAAAATCTTGATAAAACATACAATAAATGATAAAAAAAATGGTTCTAATCGAACTTTTACTTTTTACCTATGTTTAAAGATGTTGGTGAAAGAGAAATCGAATATAACGAAAGACTTCTAAATTTTGAAAATTTTATATGCTTTAATACTAATCATACATTAACTGAACATTGGTATGGTTTTAATTCCAAAGCACCGTATTTTAAAATATTTACACTATTTAGTACTAGCAACGATTTTTCTCATTATTGACTTTCATTTTTAAAACTCTGTAAATCAACTCAAAGGATTAAGATAAAGAAAGCTACAGAATTTTTAGCGTGAAAAGACGACTTTCTAACGAGCATAAATCTGAAATTGTGCGATTGATACTAAACAAGATATGGATGACTACAGTCATCTACAGAATAATTTCTTTTTTCTAACTTTATATATATATATATATATATATATATATATATATATATATATATATATATATATATATATATATATATATATATATATATATATATATATTTATATATATATATATATGAGATTAAGTCATCTTTACTTCGCAAATTCAATCCAAGAAAAAGAATTTAACAACATATAAGTGCCAAAGGAAGATAAAAAGCTTTTTGAGTGCTGCTAAAACCTGTCTTGCATAATAAAATTAAATGTAATTTCCAAGATAGAAATTCCAATAAAATCATCATATTCATAAAAAATATGCGTGTCTACTTTCTCTTATATAATTAATTAACAAAGTAAAAGCTTTTAATAGAATTATTGTTGATGCAATACATTATGGTAATAAATATCACTCATTCTGCAGGGAATACCTTTTAGAACATTATTCTTTGAAGTTTCCATGAGAAAAATTTCATAAAATGAGTGATTTTGTTTTGTTTTACTTTTTATAGGATTAGAGAATCTTTTCATATTAAGCAATGTAGTGTAGCGTTGCGCAATGTGATGATATTGTTAATTTATGATTCTTTCGTAAAAGCAAAAAAGTTTGAATATTGAACTTGAATCTTCCCTTTGACTCATGCACCCACAGTCACACGTACTTAGGAATAAACTACTTATTTATTTAACGCGTTAAAAATATTAACATTACAATAAAAATATTAATATAATTAATATCACATTACTTTACACAGTCTTTTAAATGCTTTGTGATTTATTTAATTCATAAAATTACAGATAATTTCAATAAATTGTATTAAATAATTATATAATTTATTAAAATTGAATGTATTTAATTTCTTAAAATTTTACTTCCATAACAAATATTGTTGAGAAATCATCACATCTATTTTAATTTTTTGGAAATTGAGTGTACTTAAAATAATAAAATGAACATATTCAATGTAAAATATCAATAATGTAGTGATGTTAGATTCTATAATGTTTCAGATTTATTGTTACAAAATATTTATTCATTTATAGATAGTAATAAAACTTTCAAATTATTGCATAATTGTGAAAGGAGCATATAATGAAAGGAGCATATATGAATGTGATTAGCAGAAATAGTAAACAAAAAGTGGTGATCTTAAGTTTTTATAAGCCGTAAACTTAATTGCGTGTAATCTCTTAACATAATATTTTATTCAAGAACATTTTTATTAAAAGTAAATTTTGTATGTAAAAGTTAAAAATAAGATTTTTTATTATTTGGATTATAACAAATAAAATCGTATAGTTGTATATTTTCGATCACAGAAATTGAATTATTAAAGACAATTTTGCAAATGCTTTCGTCTGATAATTCCTATCAGTTCATAATTACATCAATATTTAAAATTATTTTCAAATATCTACCATTATGATTTGAAAAAACAATAAATCAATATTCAAATAAAATCCAGGCAATAAATTTCCTGAAATTAAAAGCAATTATAATTACTTTTGATTTCACTCACATTATTATCCTATATAATCACAAGTCTAGAAAATATAACAATTTATTTCAACAAAAATAATTTGATTTTTAATTTTTTGGAATTCCAAAAATTGATTTTTAAATTAAAATCTAATTATTATTGAGTTATTTCGGTGCAAGTTTAAAATTATGTGTTCTAACCATTATCATCATTTATTTAAATTTAAATATGTAACCTTTAATTCTTTTTATATTTGAAAATATATAATTTAAATCTTTTTTTCTATCATTTGAAGCAATTTATAATATAAAAATAAGTTTATGTAAATATGTTGAGATTATTCGTTTGATTGTAGATTTTAATAATCTCTCTGCAATAAAAATATTGTCATTATTTGATTTTTATTCGTCATTTAATGATAAACAGAATACTTGATTAATCTACCATGCTACGCCTTTTAATTCCTGATCTATTAAATGTTAAGTCTGAACTAAATTCTTTTTCCATTGAAAATGTGAGTTGTCTCATTGAAGCAAAATTCAGAATAAATAGAATAACTTTATTCAAAGGACCGAATAGATCAGTATTCTTAATTAGTAAAATAAATTGGGCAATTAATATAATTAAATTATAGATTAGTTAATGCCAATTAATTCAAATATATTATATAGAAATTATAAAAAATATATATAATTAATATATGAGTAAATTAAATGCATTTTTTGCAAGAATTAATTAAAAGGTTAGCAGAATTTATAAATTATATTCATAAATTATTTATTTAAATTTTAATTTTTTTAATGGTCGAATTATTAAAACTACTTTCAAATTTACAGTTTCAGCACTTCTCGCTTACATTTTTCCAGTTTTACCTTTATAATTAACAAATATTTTCTTGATATATTTATGAAGAAATTATCCACTTAAAATTAGGAAATTAATTATCATTTACATTTCTTAGTAAGCCCAATTTTTTGAAAACATTTTTCTCTTAGCTCAAATTAATTTAAAATTAATTTATTATATCTCATTAAAATAGCTGTATGCATAAAAAAATAATTGAAATTACTATGGTAATTAAATTTTAAGCTTATTTGGATATAAATGGATAAATTAGAATTATTTTTATAGTTAGATTAACTTTAATTTTAGAAGAATTTAATTATTTTAGTTACGACATGAAAAGTATACCTTTAAAATAATGGGGAAAAATGAAAATAACTCATAAATAAATTTATAATTTGATTTAAGCTATTTTTTTACTTAATGATTTATGACTAAAATATTTTATTAACATAAAATATTTTATTATAATTGATTTTATTGCCTTTTAGAAACTAGTTTAAATATAAATTTTATTAGTTGTGTTAACAGCAATTTATGCGTGGGAAATCTTTAAACAGTTTACCATTGTTTTCCAAAATGAAAACTTCTCTGAAAAGGAATCATTGGAATATTTATATTCAAAAATATAATGATTTTAGTAAAGAATTATTTAAGATTTAGAAGACAAAAATTTTGAATTTTATCAAATAACGATCTAAAAATTGTTCATAAAACAAAATTAGACGTTTTCAGAAGTATTAACATAGTACAAAAGCATAAAGTAAAGGTAATGCAAAACAATATTTGTATTTTTAAATAATATTTAATTATGTTGTTGCAAAATTCATTATATATTGTTGAAAATACTAATCTACATTTAATAGTGGAATATTCCGTAAAACCATTACAATAATATAAATATTGCAGGAACATGTTAAAAAATCAATTTTATTTTAATACATTAAATTGACAAGAAACATAATTTAAAAAAAGTTTTATGGATTTCTACCTGGTAATTAGAAAAAATTTATAATTTTTAAAACCAGTTTTCTTTATCGAAACACAATTAAAACAAGATTGATATGCAAATTAGGTTGATATGCTTCTCAGTCTGAGATACATCATGTCAAGTTGGCAGCTGAATAATTAGTGTTCTGAATTAAATTCATCTGACATTTCATCAATTTAATTTACAACATGAATGTAGAAGTTTTTTGGTGTTTCAGGAAATATTTTAATATTATAACTTTTAGTTGAGTTAATTATTGTAATCAAAAAATCAATCAGCCTTGTTTTTCGTAGCGATGAAATGCTCAATCCTCAAAAGCAAAAAATTACTAAATTCCTTTTTGATTTCTTAGCCATCATTTAATCATTGTTTAAATGTGAAATGCATGAAATAAAACTAAATGCATTTAAAAAATGTATATATCAATGAAATGCGAGACATTTCAAAACCCTTCCATTTTAATCGAAGAAATACATTTTATCTATTGTAGGATTTCAAATTTACAGCAATAATAGAAATTCACAGCCACAATTACAGAAAACCTTTTTGAATATTTCTCTAAAAATAACATTCATAACAAATAGTATTTACCTCTTCGGCTATTTTTTATAAAAATAAATCTTGTACACGATTTAATGTTGTGTAGACAAAGCCAGAAAAAAAAGAAACTCAACTATGCAAAGCAAATAATCTCAAGGCAATGTTCACTGTACACATTACCAGAATGGTGGAGAGGCTTTCCTGAAATGGGAATCAAATTTTAAATTAATGATGTGAAAAATGCCAATCCATGAATCGGATCATCTTTTTCACAGCACACACACACACACACTTTTTACTAAGAATTTTACTGCATGTTCTACCGAAGCTGTTGGAATAGCTATTTACACCAATCCTCACCTTTTCATACATTTTAGTTCGATTTACATTAGGTATTTTTTTCCATTTTGTTCTAGTTCTGATGGAAACTCTGATTCAGAAGCTTATTTTATGTAAAAAAGGTAATTTTTTTAAATAAATGTCGATGATTTTCTTCATGGTAAGGAAATGTTGCATATCACCTCTCTTTTCATTAAGTAAGCACATTCATGGCCGCTTGAAATTCTAAATCCGGATGCAGAAAGGTTAAATTATAATTCACAATTATTTTTAAAGGCCTTTTATTTTTTTAATTATTTTCAGAATTCAACAATTTTTATTTGAAATAAATATTTATTTTACATTCTGTTAAATGGTTATTATTAGCATATTTTTTTTAAATATTTAATGAATGAACACAAAGAAACCCTAAATTCTGTTTTTTAGCCAATTTTATTAATTTTTCAGCAAAGTGGAAATTTATTAAAAAAATATTAATTATATATTTTAATTGCAACTAAGAGTAAGTAAACTGAATACACTATTGGAAATTTCCTAATTATGCACCAACTATTATTAAAATGAGGCAATTTTTTTATTCAATTTGCAAAGCATGAAAAAATATAATTAATGTTATAATGCGGAACAGATGTCGTCTTTCGAAACATTCTTTGACCAATTATTTAACTTTCAATACCCTACGAAGATTAATTACTTACCTTTCTTACCTCACAATCGTAACTTTAACAGTAAGTTGAATTTTTTATTACAATTTTTAAAAAAAAAATAAAGATGCAGTTATATTGAAGCAGTTATATTGAATAAGATATAAAACTAAACATAAAATACATTTTTGATTTACTTACGATTTTACAGACTTAGGATAGAAAGAAACCTAATAAAAAATTTCATTTTACAAAAAACACCAAAAGGGTAATTAGTTAGAGATATAATATTTCAATAATACTGTAAAGACATTAAAAGTTTCCTTTTTAATATTATTTAAAGTAATTGAGATTGTTTCCCATTATAACTAAAGAAAAAAATTCTGAGAAAATAAATAATATTTATTTAATTATTGACAATACACAAACAAAATAAAGAATTATTTTAAAATTTACTATACATTTTAATTTCAGCCATTCAAAGTTAGATAAATGATTTAACAAAGATTAAACACGCAGAGGGATTCCAACCTTGATAAATTATTTTGATTTTGTTCCTCACGAGGAATTAATGTTGAATAAGCACATGAAAAAATAAAAATCAGAGACATGAATAACTAAATTAAAATTTCAAGAGCTGAATATATCAGTGAGAAAGTTATTTAATAGTTCGATAAAAGATATAGAACACATTTTATTATATATATATATATATATATATATTGATGATAAAATTTATTTCTAAAGATTTTAAAAATTTCTTGATAAGAATTTTTGGTAATGAAGTCTCTCTACGTATGAAGATGATAAAATCTTTACTTCACCTAAAACCTTCTAACTGATGTTCTTTGTCTAAAAAAATACATTTGTAAAAGAGAATTGTATTCCAATTTAATAAATATTAATAAAAACATCAGATAGAATTCGTTTTATAAGAATTTATTTATGTTATCAAAAACTACATCTTTCAAATATCTTCTTTCCAACTAGAGTGATAACTTCTTTTAATCGTATTATTAAAAAGAATGAGAAGCAGTAAAGCAACCTAACAATTATTTTTTGAATAAATGGTGAATATTCTCCGTACATAAGTTTAGGAACAAAGCACACATTTTTAAAATTATTAACAACAAATTAATTTGATATAACATAGATCGAGTTTAGGAATTATAAATTATTCTGATGTCTTTGAAGTATTTTTGGATAAAGATATATCTGTGCAGGAATTCCGTTGTTTCAGACACCTCTTGCGTATATTTCAATTTAAATAGATAAAATACTGAAAATAAACTAATAAAGTGTAAATAAAAAGATTTAAATCGTCATTAACCTAAATTAACCTGCTGAATAAATTAAATCTTTGTGCATCTTATCTATAACATCTTCAATAGGAACTGAGAATTACAATTTTTTAGAAATATTGTGGGAAACGTAATACTTAATGTCTATTTTAAAAACAACTCACAAAAGTGGATTTTAAGTTGAAGAAATAAATTTTGCAGAGAACATAGAAACATTTATATATATATATATATATATATATATATATATATATATATATATATATATATATATATATATATATATATATATATATATATATATATCTGTGTGTGTGTGTGTGCATACATATATACTAAATTAGTAAATATTTTCAATTAATAAGCAGAAAAATTAAAATCTTAAAACGTGGGAAAGTAACGATAATTTGTAAAATAACATTTTAAAAAATATTTGCTTAAAACTGAATTTCTTCAACTTTGTAAATAACTATCTCAAAAGTGAAATCAAAGTCTTAGATTTAAGTATTTCATGCTAAAAGAACTTTCATTTCAATAAGAAATTATATAAAATAGTGCAAAGTTAGGAAGTATTAAAAAAAAGATTTGCTGTCTATTAAATCTGCATATTTACAGAAGTATTATATGCGTACTTAGAGACAAATAAAGGATTGGGAATAAAATTGAAGTAGTATCAAAAAATAAATATTTAGTTAAAATAATGTATTTTGAATTTTTTTAAACTTTATATATTCATATCATTTATCTGAAATAGAATATTAACAGAGTAAACATTATATGAAGAGGCCAATGTATGCAGCAGCAAATTTTCGATTTTGAGTCAAAACATATCAAAATTTATGAAATATATAATTAATACATACCAAAAATTAATACACATGGTGAGCAAGGTAAGTCTATAACATCAATTGCATCCTGAGAAGATGTGGAAATCTAAAACCAATAACATAAATTTCTGTTTAATTAATTTTTATTAATTTAATTTTTATGTTCATTTTTAAAATTTTTATTTGCAATTTGCTAAGCAGTAATTTTTTATAAAAAAAAATACATAAGTAATGAATACTTTACCACAACACTTCTAATATTTTTTCAAGTCTTCTCCAAAATAGAAAGATAAAAAATTATTCACATAATCTTTTTCATTCAATTTCTCAATGATTGGAGAATGCTTTTTACAGTCTCCAGGAGGTAATGTTTTCAAGAAATTTACAATTCTTTTAATTTTGTTAGCAGATGCAAATTTTACCTTTCAACAAAAACTACTGCTATCAAATACTTTAAATTTTCTAAAATGATTTGCTTTCAAAATGAGCAAGTCCATTTTTCTTTTAAAGGGAAAGTATCAAAAAGTGCGTTGTTACTTTTTGTTGAAATGCAAAAATCTCGTATATTAACAGCTTCTTCAATCTTTATATTTTCGGACCTTTTTCTCGAAATGTTCAAAAATTTGCAGTTTTTTCATTTCCTGCTGTTCTTCCTCTTCCTCTGTAAGTAGTGGTTACAAATTAATACAGCCATACTTATCAGATAACTTGGATTTTATAATTTTCTTTCCTTAAATATTAATAATGAAAGAAAAGTAGAAAATAGTCTTAATTTAGTGATTAAATTTTTAATTACAGTAAGAATGACGAATTGGAATATATGTAATTTTATATTTAATATAAGATGTGAATAGGTTATAATCTAATAATTTTTCAAGATATACACAAATAATTTTGTCTTTTTCTTCTGTAATTACATAAGATATTGTATCAGAGCATAAAACTGAATTAAAAAGGAAAATTACCAAATAAACAGAATTGTATTGCACAATAATTATTAACATTTTGCAAATTCTAAAGGCATTTTGAATTTTATTTATTATTACAAATTATCCTCTTTTTATACAACGTTCCTTTTAGAATGATATTGCATGATAACATTGTTATCGCTCATAGAGGAATGTTTTACAGCTTCTTTCATTTCATCACAGAATATATTTTCAGCACATTCAATATACCCATTTGTATCAATGTTATGTTGATAACAAAATCCTGAATTTAAAAAAGCTAGTCTTTACTGATGACAAACAGATAAAGTTAAGCTAATATTTTTGAAATTGTGGGATACTTGAGTACATTTTTTTAAACAAAACTGAGTTTGCATTCAAATCTCAAAGTACATATTCTTATTAAAGGCCCAACCAATACAGATAATTCAGCATAATGCAATAGATAGTGATATTTGGATTTTGAGGTACCCGTACACGTTGAAAGCGTCAATTTCGACCAAAAATGATAAATTTATTTTATTCTTTCGTAAAATAAGGAATTTGAATAGCTTTCTAAAACAGGTTTGTTTTTGTCTCGACGTTAATTAGATTCCCAGATATAAAGGATTTCGTAAAGATTAGGAAACTAAAAGTGGACAAATTTAAAGGACTGGAAGTGGGCGTTTAAAGGGCCAGAATGATGTTAAAAATTAGTTTAAAGTGTTTAATTTTGAAATATAAATTTAGTAAGCTTTTAAAAGATACATAAAATAATTACTGTCCAGGAAATCAATCAAAAAATCAAATAAAAAATTAATCAACAAATATGAGAATTTCTTATAAAGACACAACACTTTAATCTTTAAATGCGATTTTCTCAGAACTGGCTTTTTCCTATAATTTGCACGCTTCAAAAACGATAACTCAAAATATTTTTATAATATCACTATGGAATTTCATGAGTGTGATCTGTATATTGTTTTCTAGGGAATGTACTAAAAGACTTTTAATCATTAAAATATTTCTCAAATTATGGCCTGTTATTCGAATAATGGTATAGAAATTTTGGCTAAAATTTCAGTATAAATATTCAATTGGCAGTAATTTTTTTATTTTTTAACAAAAATTTAAAATTTTAGTACATGCTTTAGATAACAACATATAGATTATTTGATATTAATTTTTTTCAAATATGTTTAATAATTTTTGATGTAGCATTTTTTAAATTTGTTTAAAAAATGCTTAAAATTGTATACATATTTAACATTTCTGAAGAATAATATTGGAATATATTAAATTTTAATAGCTCAATATTAATGTTTTCTAAAGTGAAATAAGAAAAAATCATTAAAATGTATGTATGCAGTGTATTTAAGAAAAGATTTCTGAACGTGTTCGGGTACCTTAAATTATTAGTAGGAAGTTTTATTCTTCGGTAATATATGTAATCTTCAACCATATCTTTCAGACAAGCAATATGGTTGCTATGTATGTTTAGTGCGCACATATATTATTTCAGCTATTTCCTTTAATGATTGAATAAGGCTCCAAACTATTTCATCTAGTTTATTTAAATGAGACTTAAAAATTAGAGGGAAAAGACCTATAAAACATCAATTTTGAACTACTATACCCCTAATTTGTTCCTTGATACATTAACAATTGCAGGCTCTCTCTCTCTCTTATTTTTTTTAATCATTCCCATTGTACCTAAAATTTGAAATCAAATAGTTTACTTACTTATAATCAAACACTTTTTGTCCCACACAAACCGCATATGACTCACAAAACTGGATTTATTTTTAGAAGAACTGTTGCAATTTGAAGATGGACAATCAACAAGAATATAAGCTGTGATATGTGATTTCAAATTAGCAACAAAAGAATAATACGTTTGATTTTTCTAATTGCAATATTTACAAATCATAGAAAACTTTGGTTTTATAAACAGGTGCATGTTTTATTCAAATGTAAAAGTGTTATCATTTTTGAATTGGCATTTGCTTTTATCAATAATGCATGGAAATTTAATGTTGTACAAAGCATTGTCACGTAATGATGCCGAAGTATAACTACAATGTATGCAAAAATAAATCTGAAAAGACAAAAAAAATATTGACTTCATAGTTTCCCCTTAAGCATAATTTTAAGCAAGAAATATACAGAATATTAAGTGTTGTTTCAAATTATATTAGCTTTCGAATTTCTTAACATGTTTTACAAAATACAAAGAATAGCTTCTTAAATGATTTATTAATAAATCAAATTAAAATGATGCGTATCAATGTTTGGATACTTGCGTATTCTCTTCGAATTCTATATTTACAACACAAAATTAAAACATTATAAATAGAGATATTCACAAGTCGTGGTCATACCAATAAATTAATGAACGCTAAGTAAAACAGCTTTAAACGAAATACCAACTGCTAAATGCATATAATAGTCCGTACTTCTTTATTATGAAAAATTATTTCTTCTCCATTCAATGCATAAATATTATAAATAGTTAAACAGCGAAAAATTAATTACATAACAACTAAAAACGCACACCATTTTGGCTTCTTGTCGGTTATCATAATGAAAGTAAAACAGAAAACTTTCAAAAATCTATCACTACAGGTATGCTTGTATGCTTGCAAAAATTCAATGTCTATTCCAGCTTTCAAATATAGTTGAAGCGGATATCAAATAGCTTAACTCTGAAAATTCTTACTACTAAAAGTTATTTGTGGTTTTTTGTAAAGAGCAATTTTTTTAAAGGTCAGCTATATAGGGAGGTAATATTTATAGGGCGCAATAGTATTAGAAAATTCTTGAACACATTGTATTTTGAATAAGTAAGGCAAGAACAAATTACAAAGTTTTCAATTATATATTTCTGTTTCTTAATTACAATTTTTAATTAACTTTTCATTTTTATGTCAGGATTTCCAGATTTATTCATTAACATGCTAATATATCATAAGCAGCACTACACATTTTACAATTTTATAGTAAAATAAAGTAAAATTTTACTGTACAACTTTATAATAAATAAATATAATAATGCAATTTTTATAAGAAAAATGAGTTGCCTGAAACTTTTTTTCATAAATATCAAACAATTGAACAACCAACAAGATTTCCTAAATAGAGTTTTAATTAATATTCTAGTTAGTAACATAAATTTAAGAAATGAATCATGATTATAAAATAATAAACTTTACATTTTCTCAAAAATAGATATTTTTTAAAACCATTACACTTTTCATTTCAATCTATTTCTGCATTTCATGAAAACTCCAAACGCGAGACCACATTCATATTAATTGATATCATAACTTCAATTATTATTTTATAGCAAGTAATATTTAAAAATATTCCTTATTAAAAATGATTACGTAATGCATGTTATAAAATGGAATTTGAATTAATGGTCTTAATTGAAATGCAATTTAATAACATGTATTAAAAAATAAACACTTTTTAATATAATTCTAATCAAGATAATTTATTTAGAAAATATAAAAAAATTATGTTATATTTTCAAAATATAAAGTCTTGAATAGAATTATATTTAATATAATGTATATTAAAGGAAATTCTAATTAAGAAATTTCATCTGTTAATGATATGTTAAATAGTAGAAAATGAATATTTTTAAAAAATATAAATAATAAGTTTATAAAACGTAGTAAAATTAATTCTTCAAATCTTATCTAATTAGTATATAATACATTATAACATTTTACAATGACAGTCACAAATACGATTAACTTAAAAAGTTTCTCTCTCTCAATAAAGAAATAAAAAATATTTCCTTTGATATATTATAAAGAATTCAGAAAAAAATTAACAATAGATGATTATCTGATTTTAATTTCTAAAAAAATATAATTAAGTATTTTTTATAACAATGGAAATACTTAAATATTTAAATACAACTCTTATTTTGTAGAAAATTTAATGGTTAAAATATTAATCAACTATGTTAATAAGCTACTATAAAATGTTTTAAATATTATATATATATATGTATGTATATATATATATATATATATATATATATATATATATATATATATATATATATATAACAAGGTAAGTAAAAAAATATTGATACTTTATTCTTATTCACTTGTATAATTCAGCTTAGAATTTTCCAAATTGTCCAATAAATTTTTAATAATTTATATAAATAAAACTAAGCTGATAATTTGCATAATAAGTAATTAGAAAGTTATACGTTACCTTATGTTTGGAAATTCAATTGCAAAAAAAATTCAAAACTTTCAGAAAAAAAAATGTAAGCAAAATATTTGTTCCCATGAAAACGTGTGTAAATGAAATTTAAGAAAAGAAATGGAGTCGTTTCTTTCACAAGAACAAAAGAAATTTTTATCTCGCCAATTTAATGCGCAAGCCCAGTGACAAACAATTTTCTCCAGCTGAATTTTACATTAAAATTTACTGTCTATATATACAATCATTAGTGTTGCTTTGATAGCTTTTTAAATAATAGTGGTTTTTACTATATTTTTTCCATGCATTCTATTCGTGACAGTAGAATTTTGCATAAAATTGAGTAATATATTTTCGATTTAATTCACCTAAGCGCAGAGAACTAATTCATTTAATAATTAAAAGTACCAAACATATCTATGAACAAATCGCCATTTTTATGAACTAGAGTATATTCTAGAAATTTCGATACAGAAATAATTTGTAAACTAAAAAATTTGTTTAACGAAAAAAAAATTAATTTTCATTGCTTTACTATTAGTTGTGAATTGAATTTTAACATTAGGCTTTAATGACTCTGAACGAATTTAATGTTGAAATTCACGCAGAAAATGTTAACAATTAAAAAACTTTTTGTGAAAATGATTTGCCTTTTTCCATTGATATCGAATATAGATTTCAGGACTTTTATAAAATATCAATACTTCATTTAAAGAAAATCTTCGGCAATTTAAGGCATAACGATGCATTAAATCATTGAATGTAACAGTCTGAAATAGTTTTATCATCCGAATACTTGGTAATTAATTTAAAACAAAAGCTTATTTTTAAGAGATAAGTGACTTTAAAATCAAACAGTTTTAATGGCAGCAAATTTTATTATTCAAATACAAAAAACCATTTCCTATTCGCTAATTTTTTTTAAAACTTGATTTTTTAATATAAAATTCTAAGAATTCTCTGTAGCTAAAATCTTGCAGCGTTTAGCTTTATAAAAAAATTGTCAAAAGAATTTAATAAAGAAAACAGATAAAAAAAACAGTTATTTTATATTTTATAAAAAATTCACACTTTATTTAAAGGTAATTTTTTTATTTGGAGGTATATGGATATGTTATTAATTATCATTAATTAAATTGCATACTTAAGTCTCTTACAAATTGTGGTTTCATATATATGTATTTGCGTGTTTTATCAATCGATCATTAAAAACTTATTATTTCCTAGATAAATATTTTGAATATATTATTTATTAACCCCTTGACTGACGAATTAAATGGAATTTGATGCGACAAAAAAAAACTATTTAATTTCGCTTAATTGAACTACACCATCAATTTACACCATCATCCCCACTTTCATATAATGCATCCGGCTTATACATGTTACGGGGATTATTTATAATCTTTACTAAACTCAAATATTGGCTAGTATAACATTCACCGTGCGAGACTTCTGCTAAACTGAACTCTTACTTTCAGTGTGCTTTTTTAAATGAGAATCGTCGAACGAGTGAAGCAACTATGTAATCTAATTGTAACTTGCATGGCGTCCGCCGAAAGAAGCGCTTGACGAGTCTGACTCGTCAAAGTCTGTGATGGCCCAGGAAATCAATGACGAGTCAGACTCGTCAAAGTCAGTCAAGGGGTTAATTAGCAGAATTAAAATATTTTCGAATAATTGAATTGAAATTTTATGGTATACATTGTGCCAAGCACATTCTTGATAAAATAATGCTTCAGCAAAACGAAAAGAACATTTTTAATATAGTAATATTTCTCAGTTAGATGCATATTCATTTTTATTAATTTTAAAACTATTAACAAATATTTTAATATATTTAAGTAGTTTATATTTATAGCTATATTAATGCTCTTCCAGATAGATTTTCAAATCATAAATTCCTTTCTAGATCTTAAAAGATATATGAGTAAATATTTTAATATCATGAAATGATGTGAAATATTTATTCTAAAGTCTTTAGTTCAAAAGAGAAATTTATCACAAAAAATTGCTAATGCCTGTCTATATTAACAAAAAGAAACGCAAATTTTATTTAAATCTATCGTAAATTAATTAGATTAGAAACACACAACATTATTTAAATCTATCTTAAATTAAACAGCAAAACCTTATGTTTAGTATTCATTGATTTATTTCATACACAAATAAATATAATTTTACAAAATTGACTTAATTTTTAGAGTTTTTAGAGTTCAAACTTTTTAATTTTATTCTTAGTATGGATCTATGAAGTAAGGCTAATGAATAAGTTTACTAAATATGAAATTATTCTTGTGAAGCAGAACAGTTACATTCTCTGAAAATTTAATGCTATATTACTAAAACTTTTTCCCATACTTCCAATCTTTTCTTTTACAATCTTATTTCTCAATTTCCTGATTAATTAAAAGTTATATTGAATTTTAAGGCAAGAGTTACAAATATTTTAAATGATTGATTTTTAATGTAATAATGATTGAATATTATATGGGCAACTCGTCTGCCTAGTATCTTAAAATATTTTCTGAAAATGTTTTCCATAAAAATAAACTATCCATATAAAAATTTAAACTGAAAAAATATTCGTTATAATAAATCCACACATTTTAAACTTCTTTTTTTTTTACATTCTGAAATCCAATTGTCATTGAAAAAAAATTCAGTTTATGTAGTTTCTAAGAAAGGAATTTATTTCAAGATCGGTATAAATACTTGAAATTAATTTCATTATATTTACCCTTAATCCCTAAATAATGACTTTCTTTTACATATTCATTATAACTCTTGAATGTTTATTAAATAACATACTTTAATATAAAAGCATTACCTTTGAAAAAATATTCTTTACTTTCATCATTATCCAGCTAAATTTTTGAAATAACTTTATTAAAATTTTGGCACTTCTGATATTATATTCCGTCAACACATATATTATGATATAATTTTTCTAATATATATATGTATATATATGGGGGTTAAAAAACCTATATAAATATATTTTTATCAAATTTAATAGATTAAGCACAAATATTATTCTCATGCTTTCCCTTAAGTTAATTTTATTTTAAAAATAAATATGTTTTTACTTTATCAAAATTAAAAAAAAAATTATAAATTTAATAAAAAAGAACTATAAAAATGTTTCAGTTTTGATTTTGTTAAAATTGAATTTAATATTTTCTTCAAAAGTGAATAAATATTCAAAATAATTCTTTTTTTTTAACTTGATTTAAATTGTGATATTATTTAGATAAATTCAAATCTTTGTTTCAACGAAGACTTTCAACGAAAACATTCGAATTTAATATAGAATTTTCAAAAGCTTAGATCAGTTATTTAAGAAAAAATAATCCAATCATATGGTTTTATTTTATATCATTTTGTGTTGTATCCAAATAAGCCTTACATTTATTCAATTACACAAAGTTCATTATGTTTATATATATATATATATATATATATATATATATATATATATATATATATATATATATATATATATATATATATGTATATATATATATATATATATATATATATATATATATATATATATATATATATATATATATATATATATATATATATATATATATATATATATATATATATATATATATATATATATATATATATATATAATATATATATATATATATATATATATATATATATATATATATATATATATATAATATATATATATATATATATATATATATATATATATATATATATATATATATATATATATATGTATGTATATATATATATATATATATATATATATATATATATATATATATATTATAGAAAACAAGAAACAAGCTTAATTTGCTCTTAGATAATAAGCTTTATATTTAATGGCTATGAATGTTTTCAAATTCCTTAAAATAACATTATTTAATGCAGCTAATCTGGATTTCTAAAACTAATCTTAGTGAACTGCTTGAAATTTGATTTTCCGGATTGCAACTACCATTGCAATTTTCCAGAGTAAATTTCTAGAAAAGAGAATATTTTGAATTATGAAACCAAAAAAAAAATAATAATAATCAACATTAAAAAAGGAATTAGAATAAAATTTCATTATAAATGCAATGATATATCTGTCTAAATGCGTTATGAAAATGCGTCTTAATGAAATATTTTTATAAAAAAGTGTGTAAACTTATTACTAATGTAACTAAATTTTCCTTGTTTTATAATTTTTACTTTTTTCTTTTTTTAAAATATTAAAACAATTTTTTATCATATTTAAGTAATTTCTCCTTGTATTTTGAAATAATATTTTTTCATCAATTTGACGAGGTTGACACATTCCTTTCATCTTTCTGTTTTACATACTTTCTTAAATTTCATCGCATATTTTGTGTGAACATCGCATATTTTATGGTGGTAAAAATTTTCCTTAACTTGATGCGTAGAATGTTTTAAATATATTATGCAAAGATTTTAAATTAATTATTCAGAAAGACGAAATTCTAAGCATGACTTATACATTTATGAGTAATTCCTCACACATTGTATTTGTTTCCATTAGAATAAAGCATATTCTGTCTCTTTGTTTAGTTAAAAAGATAAATACACGATCATTTGTTTCTAATATTTGATCTATTGTTGTATTAAATGAATTTCCGTACTAAGAAATGGTATTTATTTGGACAATGTAGAATTTATTTCCTGCCTTAACAAAACAGTATCTAAAACACGTAGGTTTGCAAATAAAGCTTATTTAAGAAAAATATGATTATTGATTATAAATAAATCAAAAGAGAGCAGCTCTTTACAAATATTAATTTGTTATGCTTTCTAAATTCAATTAGGTAGAATCACTCTTAAGTAATAAAAATGCATTGTATTAAGACTACCTTAAATAGTTCTATAAATAAAACTCTAAATTCATATTTATTGAAAATAAAGATATTGTTTTGATTCCAACCTTGAATGATAACATTTAAACACGGCTTCATGAGACTTTATTTTAAATCTTTATTTTTAGTTCATATAAACAAATATAATATTATTTTATATATTTAAAAAATATATATTTTATTATAAAAATTCCTTAATGAATATTTATATTTGCATTTTTTGATAATTGTAAAATTTAATTGGTCGGAATTTCATATATAAAGCCTGTATTTCACTTTAAATATTGGTATGTTATGTCATGAAGCAAATAGTTATATGTTAATTAAAATTGTTCAATGAGAGTCGAATTTGAAGCTTAGCTCGAAACTTAGGTAACACTCCCTAATTAATATTTATTTAACATTAAGATATTTGCCTAACTATAAAATTAGACTAACTGACGCTATGATTTATGAAACATTTAGCAATGCATTTGAATAAAATGAAAGCTTTCTGAATTTCACCTAGACTATGCTGACTCACTTCTCCTCACTTCATTGTGCAAGTTTGTTGTTTGCAACGACAAACTATACTTTTTTCAATTATTCATCGTGAATGTTTTTATGTAAAGACGGATTTGATGTTAACTTCTGTTATTTTCTATACAGCAGATATATTATCCAGGATTATAGTTGATAAAGCCCTTCTTTGTATTCCTCATCCAAAAGTTAAGGGCAACTTCTGTAAATTTCTGTTCAGCATTTGAATATAATATCACGAGATGAACATTAAGTGCCAAAAGCTCACTGTGTGTAAGCTTTAAACCCATGCTTCTTAATATAATCCCAGTTTAAACTTTTATAAAACCGCACCTGGAGAATTTTTTCTCTTTGACTTCATTTTTCTTTCCTGTCTAAAAAATAAATTATTTACTAAATAACTTACAACTGACCAATAAAAAAATATCTTCAGGAGTAAAATTATTTATAGTTTTAAATCTATCTTATTTTTTTCTCAATTCCTACAGTTTTACAGACATTTAAAAAAAATCAGAATGATCCTCCTTCCCATATTTTAAAACGTTATGATCCTTTAGAAATATTCATAAATATGTACCATAAAAACACAGTATTTGTAAATACATTAACTATTTCTTAATAGAATTTTGAGGAAATGCATTAATTCAAAGTTATTTTCCAAATAGTTATATGTTCAAAATTATATAAACTTCTCTTTTTGTTATTTTTATATTGCAAACAATATTAATAATTCAGGAAATTTAGAATTCTTATGTAAATATTTTATACAAATATTTGTATACATTGAGTTTATAGAAATGTTTTGATAAAAAAAAAAGTCTCTTTTATAAGCACAGCGCCTTTAAAATTTCCATTATGAATGAGCTTTTTATATGCATTTAATATAATGGAAATATATAAAGCATTTTAGCGTGACTAATATCTCAGTGAAGTACAGCAAAGATTAATATGGGAATTTTTTTTATTATAAATGAGTAAGTTTAATAAACAACAGACTTTTAAGTAAATAGTCTAAAGTAAAATATTTGTAAGTATAACTAAATATATTCACCTTAATTTCTACAAAACACCTCAATTGTTCAGCTCCCTAAAATCCCCCTCTAGTCTTTTTAACCTTGGGCGATTTCATTTCCTCATATTTCTACTTGAACAGGTATAATTATTCTGCAACCGCATTTATATAAGCGCAATAATTTCATACCCGGTGAAAGTCAAGTATAACCTCAGGATATTCATCTAAAGCTGTAATTTACTGGTTTGGTGTGATGCTAGAAATGATTCTTGAATAAAACTGGAGCACTAACAGCATGTATTCATTCATACGATAAATTTATATTTTCTGTTATAATATATAGATAGCGCTTACGCATACGTAGTTAAAGTAGTAGAGAAATGTATAACAGTCTATATATTAAAAGAAGTTTACTTTTATTTTTAATAACACTGTATGTATAGTTAAATTATTGCTTTTCTTAATGCTTACTTTATTCTTTCATCGTTTGATGCGATATTCCTAAAATAATTGCCCTTATAATCTAAAAGAAGTTTATCAAAACAAATGTATAATTTAACTAAAAGTTTGAATTTTCAAATTTTCGCAGCTAAAATTTAATTAAGAAAGTAAATTAATTTATATAGAAACACTACCTCCAAGATAAAAAGTGTTGGAAGGAGAGAAAGAAAAAAAATAAATGAAAAATTTCAGAATATCTGAACGCCTCACTTAATTACCTAACGTAATTATTTAAGACTTTATTACGTCCTCTCACTTCGAGAAACTACTTAGGAATTTATAAAAAAGTACTTAATTCTAAAAAAGGATAAAAGGGAAATACAAAGAGGAGCATATTAAGCAGTTCTACTCATATTCTCTAGTTACAATGTGACAGACATGTTCCTTAGTATCTTAAAGCTTAATTATGCTTCCGAAAAATGTGGGGGTGGCTATCCTTATTGCGCTTATAAAAAAAGTTGCAAGTTATGCAAAATATGGTGAAAAGGCTGGTATGAAGTCAGTGCGAAAGAAAAACCACAAGTTTTACACAAAAAAGAATATATAATACAACTTAAATTTTCATAAATGTTTTTTCATTCGTCTTGAAAGAATAATTACCCTTTTAAAAGTTTCCTTGATAGAGATGAATCACATTAAGGTGACAACCAGGATCTTTCGAAGTCAACGTTAAATAACCAATCACAGAGAGCAAGTGGTAGCACAGAGTAGTTCAGCGTATATAAAGTGTATGTGAAAGCTTCGGAAAACATTGAAATCGTTTACGTAATGTAGAAACGGGGTGATTTATATGACGTCAAAAAGGGCATGATTATTGGCTTTTGGACCAAGGCTGGAAGCGTTTCCGAAACGGTTAAGTTTGTGAACTGTACCAATAGGATAAAGGTCTACATAGCAAAATGAATGACGGTGCAAATATGATGAACCACAGACCATAAATGACAGAGATGAATGACGGATGGCTACAGAGATGCCTTCGGGTGAATGGACGTGCTATCGTTGAACAACAGACCACCCAAATGAACCAAAGAGTTACCAGCTGTGTCCTCCAAATTACTGTTCAGTGAACATTTCAGCGCCTGGTCATCCGAAGCAGACGCCTGTTTCACGCAACTATTCTGACTATTGTTCATGAGCGACGAAGACGAATTTGCCCTCTAGTACTGCAAATGGACGCCCACCGAGTGGCGACAGATAGCGTTTTGCGACGAATCACGTTTTATGCTCCATTGGACAGATTGACGTGTATATATACGACGTGAAACTTTTGATACCAAACACCCTGAAACTTGTAGTCGGAGCAGTCCAGGATAGAGTATTATTGTCTGGGGTCTGTTTTCAAGGTATTCCCTAGGTTCAATCATCATTATTGAAGGAAGATAGATTAATACAAATAAGAATCTGTCCTTGGGGACCATGTTCACTCAGATATTTGAATAGTTTTTCCTCAGAATGACGACATCTATCATCAGAATAATGAGAGGTGTCATACAGCTGGCAGCATACGTGCATGGTTCGGAAAACACCAAAATGAATTTAACATTCTTCCTTGGTCAACAATATCACCTAATTTAAACTCAATAGAGAATATGTGGGGCCATCTCTATTGCGTTGCTTTCGGCACGGACCTATAAATGTGTTATCGGCGCAGCTGGCCATGGCACTATAATTGCCATGGTTCAACATCCCAGTAAACACTTCCAATAATATAATTGACTCTCTTCCTGTATGCTTCGAGGCATTCCGGTATGCGAAAGATAGTTATTCTGGCTTTTGACAAGTGGTCACATCAATGGAATTGGACGGCATATATTCTAAAGGAGGTATGACCAATCTCCTTAATAATTCGAGCCATTCTTCACAGCTTGAAATTTTTCGGGAGTGGCAATTAAATAAGTATTTAAAAGGTACGCAAAAAAGGTACAGAAATTATATTTATTCAACACATATAAATAAAAGTTTAAAATATGTGTATTGTCTGAATTTAAATATTTTGAGCATTTATTTAATTTCTTTTAATAATTCTTGATTCTTCTATAGTGTCTCATAATATCTTGTCTCATTTATTCGCCAAATTTTAGAAGATAATTGTTCTAAAATTTGGTGAATAATTGAGGTAACACTTCTCAGTGATTCTTTGAGATTCTGACTAGTTAATACTGATCGGTGTTTGGATTTCATAAATTTATTTCATAAATTTTAAAGTAAAATAAAATGATTCACAACAGTACACATTGCTTTGAATATTGAAATAATTCGACAAGCAGCCTTTTATAATTCAGAACTCTTCGATTCAGGTACAAATTTCCAAAATTCAACTATCGGCATCGGCTTATATTTTGTACAGCTTAATCTTCTTTCATCTCTATTAATTCTAATCCTTCAGATGCTTCTTAGGTCATAGTTATATTGGAAATGGAGAACTCCCCTGCAATTATGTTAATTTAAAAGGGATTCAGAAAAAAAATCAAGAGATGATTTAAAATATTTCAAGTTTTGAAATGTATTTTGGAATTCTGTCAATATTTCTTCTAGTTTTTTTTATATACCCGTTGATTTTTTTTTAAATATTGGAACAATTTTTTTTTAATTCTACAAAAAGTTTTATTTTTAATATTCTTTTGAAAAAGTTGTATTTTAGTTTGAAACGTAATATACCCTGTGAGAGGGCAGATATTATTTTATCTTTCCCCTGAAAATCTAAATTCAGTGTTTGCAAATGTTCCATGACATTAGTCAAAAACATTTAGCCTTGTAACCACTTGTCATCGTCTAATCATTAATAGATTATTTCCTTTTCTTTCAGAATGCAGTTATCGAATCAAACAAATCTCCAAAGATATGATACGTTGTAACTAGATAACCATCTAACAATGCAAAAGAAATTAATGACATTTGGAAGTGTTTTGTCCTTTAATTCTTCAAATAAACTTTTGAATTGTCCATGATTTTCTGCTTTGGTGAGAATGTAATTTACAATGTGCAACACTATTTTCATAACATCATGATATTTTAAATGTTTTATAAAGAGATGTTCTCGGTGAATTATGCAGTAAATAGGTATGCATTGTGAAATTGAACTTGGGTACATTTATATAGAGACACAAATAATCCTTCAAAGAGCAAAATGTGGCTCACTAGCCACAAGTTGGCCACTTCTGTTCTAAAGTATAGATATCGGGAGCTCAAAAAAAGAGCACTGCATACAATAATTTATATTTTTAAGAAATCGAAGAAGGTTTCATTATTGTTTATTTCAAATAATAAGTAATTTTAAAAGTAATTTTAAAAACAGAAAAAAATTCAAACACGTATGAAATCAGATGAAAAAAATGGGAGTATTACACAATTTGGAATCTAAAAACTAGAAATTAAGGTTAGAAAATTTATATTTAAGTCTAACCACATTGCTCACATTATCCAACATCCGCTGCAAAGTGTACAGCTTCTTCCCTGGCCACCATACTTGACAGATATCTCATCAGTAGAACACGTTTGGGATATGATTGGGCGCCCCTCGCAGACCTTTCCCCTGCTTCCTTCAGAAGACTCACTTTGGTAAATGGTTGACAGGGAATGGAGAGCCATTCCTCTGGATGCCTCACTGATTCTGTGCCTAAACGTGTTGCTTAACGCGTTGTTTCGTGTATCGCCGTCAACGATGGTCCAACAATTTACTGACCTGACCCTGTCCTCGCTCACTATCAAATATATCATTTCGAAATACAGATCGCTTGTTGTTCATTGCAATATCTCTCTGTTTGCCGAATCTGCAGTTGTCAAATGATTTCTGCACTCCGTTCTTATAAGTATTTTTGTGATGTAATTAATTTGATTGTTTTCTTGGGTTTTGATAGTTAATTCGATTTCTATAATAGATACAAATTCTGGAATAGGCTGTATGGTTTATTGGCTAGTCGTTTCCTTTATCATTGGCTTCTTTACAGTCGATACAGCAGTTTAACGTAGATTTAAAATTTTCTGTGCAATGGTTTTCACTGATTTCTCATAAAATGATTTTGAAATGCAATATCGGCCAATATGTTCAAAGCTCTGACAGTTGTAACATCATTGTCTATTTCTAGATGGTCTAACACAATAACTCTCCAAAGTCCGAAGAACAAGTATTTTTTGTTTACGTCTTTCATTATCTTGTCAATAACTCGTGGCAAGTGATGCTTCATTTTGCGGATCTTACAGAAAACTTCTGAGCCCCAATGTCTCTTATTGATATATAAGAATAAAAAAGAAATGCAAACATTAAAAGACAAAGAAACACATCAACAAATTACACATGGTATTCAGATTTAAAATAAAGAGCGGAAATAATATAAACAAAGAATTAAGAGCCAATGCGGTCTACTTCATCAGGGGTATTGACTGTATTGTCTCAAAGGTATGGGTTTTCTATAGTGGCAAAGGATAATCGTCAAAATTAAGCTACTTGATTTTAAAGCCATGAATTAAAAACCAGTAAAAGATACTAAATATACAAACCAAAGGTAACAAATAATCCTCTTTTAATTACAAATAGCCATAAAAATATTAAATGTTCACACACATAAATTTATAAAAATTAATCCTAAACCAAATAAAACCGCAGTATATACACATACACATTAAAAGTACTATAAACCAAAAATTACTAAGTGCAAGCACTATATGGCATTTTTAAGTTTCTTATAAGATCTCAAGGCTTAGGTGACACTTTTGTAGTTTAATATAACTATGCTTTTTTTTACCTTACATTTTTAATCAAATCTCTACTTGATAAATACATTTAATTTAATTTTTATTACATTATTTAATAGAATTTTAAGTGTATTAATTTTTTTCTAATGTTTTTTTAATTATGAGAAATTTTACATATTTTATCTAAAAGCCCGAAAAATGTTTTTGTTTTAAATGTATTATAAATATTTGAATTCCTGTAAATTAACTTATTAATCTTAAAGTTAAAAATCACTTGTCTTATCATATATATCAGTATAATTAATAATGCTTAACTTCAATAAAAATATCTAAGAGTTCATATTTTACTTAAATTTGATTCTTCAGGATATACATTTTTAGCAATTGCTTCAAATTTTTCCTTATTTTAAATATGAATTTCATTCATATACTTTAAATTTGAAGTTTTGAATTTCGTAACATATATATTGATAATTTATGTATACAATTCAAATTTTTGATTTCATATTTTAGTAATTTGCTTATATGTAGTTGAAAAGTGAATAATTTTGTAAGCAATACAATTAAGAAAGTTGCTTTTCCTACAACACTCTTATGATCTGATAATATTTCATGAATAGGTTTCAGATTCTTAAAGAATAGATAACCCGCAAACCATAAAACTTACACTTAAATAAATACAGAAATTACGTACTTCACTAATAATTTAGACATGCTTTTATAAGGTGTATATAAAACATATGTATATGAATCTACATTCAGTTAACATCTTCCCAGTAGAGCAACACTTTTTCCTCAGAATTCTTATAACAGATTCACTTCAAGATTTGGGGAAATAATAATGCATTTGAAGATAAAAATTAATGCTCAATTCAGAGTTGATGATGGGATGTTCAACAGCTCCTGAGGTAACCGTAAATATCTCCCAAAAGATGAATACATAGAAAAGACAAAAAGACCTGATATTTGTCTCTTCTGAAGTCACAAATATTTACATACAAACATAGATAATTATGTTATTCTTGGCTTAGATAAACTCTTAGAAATATTTTCATTTAAGTCAACTCGATTGCCTTTCGGATTAAGTAAAAATATTATTTATGCTTACAAAATTGTATTTATTAAACGTAGAGCTGAAACTACCATCTATTTTTTGGTAATTAATCTCTCTTAAAAACATCAACTAAGCAAATAAGCACTATTTTGCAACGAAAAATTAATTAAAACTTTCCGAAGCTATAAGTATTTTCATCAATTAATTTTTACTACTGATTTCTTTTTTTTTTCATTAAAGTTATTTATTTTCCATATCTGCAAGCAAGTACAAATTAAATATTGAGAATTTTATTCAATAGAATAAATAATGCTATATCAAATACTTTTTAATTTCCTTAATGAATAAAAAATAAATCCCTAACTCTTTATTTTTTATGTTCTTTTCACTGAGACCTATTTGTGATTAAATATGTTTATCCATCCAATGATAAATTATAATTTTAATACTTAAAGTGGGGTTGTGAGTACAAAAACTCAAAAATATTAAAGTCAAAATGCTGAGCTTTTTATTAAAAAGTAAATTTTTATTTAATTATTTTTTAATATAAATCCTTTTATATTGATATTAGATTTAATGTTTTTAAGTGTATACGCACAAAGAATCTTAAAAATTACAATAAAAAAAGAATTTAATTATATATATTCATTATGAAATTATCTTATAAGAAAATATTGTAGTTTGAGTGATAGGAAATTATTTTTCATAAGTTTTACTTTTGCAGATTCTGGTGTTAGAGTTGTTCTGATATTTCTTATAAAATAAATTAAAAATAATGCAAGTGGGAATCATTTCCGTAACCAAATATCTCACACAGGAAGCTAATTTTCTGATTTAAGTTTAAAAGATATCAAACCATAAATTGGTTCTTTAAAAAAGGGAACTATTTAACCTTGGAGTTTTCTGATATACTCTATAGTGTTTAATTACTGAGAAATTTTGAATGTGATTAATGATGCAATACTGAGTTAATTATTTTCAAAAGAGTAGTATCATAAATATTGTGAATATTCCAACATTTTTTTAACAAACTAGGTGACATGGTATTTAAGATTCAAAATGTTGACGGCAATATTTACCCAGGATTTTGTGTATGATTTTTTATTTAATTTTTAAACTCCATGTAAGTTTTAATTTAAAATATTACTGCTAGATAGTCACATAATTTTAAAAAACTGGGGATAGCTAAGCATCTTAAAGTTACAATAAAAAAATTTAACAATTTACCCTATTGCCTTCAAGAAGAACATTTTATAGACAGGTTCCGAATTTATATGTCGCAATTAAGGGAACTTGAAAACTATAAACCAATCAACCACACATATGCTTGTAGAAAGCAATAATACAACATTCATCTATTATTGTTCAACAGCGGCTACAATCATCTTTATATACTCATTCATTACCATCAGATTTTATGCAGAAACAATACCACATAGGAGAACTATGTTAGCTATTATCTCATTTGAATATTTGTCTTACTTATCCCGTTTTTATATTTCTTTGTGTAAAAACGGAGAAAAAACAAAATTTAAATAAAATATATGTGCTGTTTAGGAAATGAAATTGAGGTTGTTCTTGCTATTATCACTTCATTAACAATTCGCGTATATCTTTAATGTGTTTTTTTCAATGGCATACTATTTGAATGTCTTTCATGGCACATTTGTTATCATGTGGCATTATTATCAGTGAACTCTAAAAAAATATAATTTTGGGAAGGCTAAATAGAAAATGAAACTTTTAAAATAAGGCTTTGATTCCCACATTTTATGTGAAAGCAAAGCAGTTAATATCATGAAAATTTCAAACTTCATTATTCCAAGGTTTGCTGCTTTCATGAAACAATAATTTCGTAATTTCACCAATAACTTACAGATTTTGAAGTAGTGATAATAAAAATGCTTTCAAAAATATAAGAATATCAGTAAAGTATTTCTTATACAATTGAAACAGCTCTTCGTTGCAATTTTTGAACTATAATTGTAGTATGTCAATTAAACGAATCAAAGTTTCAGTGACTATGTGTGCTAATAGGACATTGTTTTTTCCAAAATGTATTGTGTTAAATAATTAATATTTAGCAAGGAATAATGAAGTTAAGTGAATATTTTTTTCTAATGTAGGAAAATAAAATTTAGACATTTAGACTGAAAATGTTATTTCTTCAAACTATAAACTGTAATGTTTTTCATATTAATGGTAAGCAAATTTAAACATGAGAAAATTAGAATTATTTTATCAAACAAAACTAAAATAAACTTTGACTTGAGTAATAGACACTCCTCATTTTGTAAGGACCTGGTGTCACAAAAGATCATGTCCAAACGGCACGTATTATTTTTTCAAGTCATGAGGAGTCAGAATTACATATGAACGGGAGATAGGTGTCACGATCATGACTGTAAAATGCATCGAAACCACCACTTAAAGAAAAGATAATAGACAGTGTAAATATTTTTATTTTACAATAAAAAGGACTCAATACAAATTTAATTCATAATAAGTGTTCAGAATTGGTCCCACCATCTGCGTTGCATGCTTCACATTGGCGCTTCATGGAATCGTGCACTCGTTGGAATTGCCCAGGAGTTCTCAGAGCATGTACATAGCTTCATGGGGTACATGTCCAATGGAACAGTTGTGTAATTCACCACACATTCAAAGTACCCCAGAGGTAAAAATCCATGGGGTTTTAAATCAGAGATCGTGGTGGCCAAGGTATAGAGCCACCTCTGCCAATCCAGCGAACTGGTTATCCAGGAGCTGGTCTAATCCAGGAGCTGACGTACATTTCTGTGAAAATGTGAGAGAGTTCCCTAAAGCTGGAACCACGTGTTGAGAGATATCGTTGCAGGAACATTTGCTAAAAACGTGGGCAGATATATCTTCTAAAAAAAAGGCGTATGAAATCCCGTCAAGGTTTTCGGGAATTACGTATCAACCGATCAGCAGGTCACCAATTATTCCAGCCCACATGTTAACGCTGAAACGTTGTTGATGGCTGTGCGACCTTGTGAAATTAGGATTTACACTCGACAGGCATCTATGTACTGTGGTTCATCCTTTTCCTGAAACGTTCTCACTGCGACTGATCCGACTGTGTTTGCTTCTTCCAGCTCTTATCACCCTTTATCGGTTTACAATTGCGTATCCAGTTCCCTGTGCTTATGTAATTCATATTCCTTATGACATGACACAACCATAAATTTCGTTTGCACATAATCTTTTTTCACACTCTTATATAATGATGGAAAGCTGCAGGACTTATTGAAAACGCATAAGACTTTTCAATATTCAACTTTTGTTCAGTTACGTTGATATTAAGTTGGGATAATATAATAAAAAATGCTTTAAATTAAAGGAGAAAAAACTACTTATAACTTTGCTAGAAGAAAAACGTTCTGTGATAGAATTATGCATATGATTTTCTGAGGAGGTTAAAAATAATTAAGGAAAACATAAAGCTTGAATGTTGTTACCTGCTTAACAGATCTCTGTTACTCTTTTATCTAGGTTTTGATAAATATAAAGGTGGATTGGATTCTGTTCATGATCTTACTGGAACAGAATCAGTTTATACATCATGGAGAGGAATAGAAATAATGTTTCATGTATCCACAATGTTACCTCATGAAGAACATGATCCTCAGAAGGTAATTTTGATATTAATCTCTTGATGTAAAAAATTATATCTTCATTTCATCTTTTATAATTATGTATCAAAAAGAGCAATGTGCGAGATCCTAAGAAATTGAAAGTTTTGTGTTTTCTAAATAAAGAGTATATGCAATATTATTAAACTCTTTACACACATTCTTGCAGCCTTTGGTAGTGTAACTGTTTATTTATTCCATAGTAACTTTAGAGAATATATCATATTAAAAGAAATGTTTTTCAATCATTTTCTCCGGAAATGTAGCTATTGCGATACTTTTAGGGATAGAAACAGTGTACGATGACTATTTGAATAAAGAATAAAAATAGTCGGATTATTTCTATAATTAATATTTATTAATCGTAAAGATTTACAATATATATATATATATATATATATATATATATATATATATATATATATATATATATATATATATATATATATATATATATATATATATTGTATTATTATCCATAGAATGCTAGAATACTGTACAGTGGAAAAAACGAATCATCTGTTTATACCAATGCAGCCATATAAAAAAAAATTAATGATAAACTAATATCTAATATCACACTTGATGCTGATACCGAGAAATGAGCAAAAGAGCTTCAATTGAAATAACTATGATGCATACATTAGATTTGGATTTTATGATTTTGCTATATGCAAGACCAAACATTTATATCAAGACCAGACATTGAGATATAGTCCATCGCTGTGGAAAATATCCTCCACAGACTAACTTGTCTATGTCAAACAAAACTTCGATCTAATTACGACAGAATTTATCAAACATACTTCATATAACATCAGAAGAAAGGCTGTTTGTCTGTAAATGACACAACTAATTTATAAAATATGTTGAATTGCATGTCGTGTTCCACTGATAATATCATGATAAGGATAACTAACTGCAATAAAGTTCCTCATTATTGAGTTCAAGACTACTCAAAGTATTTCATGAAATCTTATAAATGATTTCAATCTTTATAATTCACATGAAGGATCCTAATTAAAATATTCATGACATGAGAGATAAAGAAGATACAACAGATCTTTGTTCATATTTCATCAGGTATGCATTTGAAATTACTCAATAAGGCTCAAGTAAGTTCTGGAAAAAATCAAGATAAAGAACACTAAAAAGAGAAAGAGATTGAAGGGTATTGAAAATTAAGAGAAATTTAGAAATCAGTGAGTATATTGGTATTAAAAGCTTGAACTTCCTTAAAAGATATTGAAAAAGCTCAAAACAAATCAAAAGTCATTCCTATATTTCTTAACTCAATAAAAATATTTATGTATAATAATTAATATGATGGTTAAATTATTTAATTTCTGTCGTACAGTAAAAAATACTCGTAAAAACTTATATACTTGTATATAACTAGATAAAAAAAATACAAATATTCACGTCATTTTAAAATGTTAAAAAATAACAAAATTTTTATTTATCTTTCTAAATAAATTATTCATCTTGAATATGTGACCTGTTTCCGTTTCAAATTCTATTATTGAGTATTTCTTTGCAAGCAGTTTTTTTAATGTAGATTAAACTTTTATCTGAATTAAAATTTTATATAAATTTAAATACATTGATAGACACTGAAATTGCAACACTAAGAAGGAGTGCCAGAAACTTATGAAAATGTCGGGATATATGCATTTTACCAAGTTATGCAAATTTAATAAATTGAGAAGCTCTTCAGTGTACATAAAGTATGATATAAGGTGAGGAACAGGCATAGGGGGCAATACTCGCACAATTATTGCTGCTTGAAAAATAATCGTTGAAAGTTAGTTCCTGTCACACAGGACGCCTGTAATCGCAGAGAATGCCAGGCCATCTTTGATGGAGTCAGTTCCAGCAGACAGACGAGTTTACGAGGTGCATGATGATTGGACTGAGAAGGGCAGATTGGTCCTAACGGCAGATCGCTAATAGCTAATAGACACCAAATCAGCTAATAAACGCCTGGATGCGTCTACAGTGCATTTACCATGGCGAGGACGGTAGGATCAAGGAACTGTGGAGTTTTGCGGGATGCTGTTTCACCCAGAGAGACGTCAGTACGCGTAGATCGACGCGTTCGAGCGAAGGCGATTCCAGCCCCGCGAAAAACGTCAATCGAAATTCTGAAGTAAGTGCAAGACACCCTGGTTGCTCCCATATGAAGAAGAACCATTTGCCATTGATTGGCTACTAGTGGCCTGCACTCATGACTTCCATTAAGAAGACAACCATTGACCCCACAACATAGACTCCAAGATCTCGAATGGTACCAGAGTAGATCGATGTAGCGACAAAGTAGCTCAGGATCATCTTCTCAGATGAATTACCTTCTGTTTCTTCAAGGCGTAAGAGTATGACGCCGAAGTGGAGGCAGGTCTTGTCCTGAAACAATTGTGGAACATCACAATACGCGGCAACGTGGCATCATGGTTTGAGAAGCCATTATGTGCGGTTCCAAGTCATCTCTAGATCACTTATTGCTTGTAGCTTTTTTGCAAAGTTTCGTCCCTTTCCGACAACTCCTTCTTGCTGTTGCATTTTCAATTTCGGGCAGTGTGCATTTTCAATATATGCATTAATAATTGAAGCATTATTTATTTTCATTTCATTGAACAATTAAAAATGAATACGTCCCATTATTCAATGCAAATAAATGCACAAAATTATCTTCAGCATAAACATTATTATTATTATAATAAATTTATCAAATTATATAAATTTACTTGTAAGTAATAATAATATTATAATTTCTGAAACAGTTGCAGAAAAAACGGCATATAGGTAATGACATAGTGTGTGTAGCCTTTTTGGAAGCTGATGATACTTTATTCGTTCCTACTTGCATAAAATCGCATTTTCTTCACACTTTCATTGTCGTGCGTACAAGTCCAACTACAAGATCATCCCCTACCTCATACGAAGTACGTGAAATTTGTTGTATTCAAAAATTATTGGTCTTATATATTACATTTCATATATTAATATAGATCTCCCTCAAAAAATAAAATGTATGTAATTTTATATTAAACTTTATGAATTTGTGAATACTTCATTATAATGCTCGACGTTTTATGAAAATTTAACAAATCTTCTATTATATATATATATATATATGTGTGTGTGTGTGTGTGTATATGTATGTATATATATATATATATATATATATATATATATGTTTATATATATGTATGTGCATGTATGTATGTATGTATATATATATATATATATATATATATATATATATATATATATATATATATATATATATATATATATATATATATATATATATATATGTATGTATGTATGTATGTATGTATGTATGTATATATTAGAAATAGAAAAATATATTTACACAAAATAAGAAAAAATAATAAGAAGCTTAGGTGCCATATCTTCTTCAGAGTGTATATGGTCAACTATGCTGAAGAAATACAAGCACTCTTTTCTCACATGCAACGAGTGAAGGATCTGAAAAACTTATGCAACTACCCCGAAGAGTGTCTGCAATATAAAATTTCAAACATTAAATATCCAAATTATAAAACTTGAAAAAATTAACAAATATTAAATAGACAAAATGTAATATCAACCAAATAAGTAATTCAAAGCCCAAATGTAAACCTTAATAAGACAGATCCGTTGCCATGAATTGAATATAAGTTTTTATTAATATTCATTTATTTATTTATAAAATTTATATATATACCTTTATAACACATAAAGAATTTTCTATTTAAATTTAAAAATAAATGTAGTTTAAAATTAAAAAATTTGAAAAAAATGAAGAAAATGAATACAAAAACTAGAAATTATATGCTTTTGCATTTATAAGACATATAGTTCTGCTAACATTAGTTATTTTATCAAATTCTAACAAGCATCCTCTGTTCGGAAAATCTAAAGTTTGTGTGTTGCTTCATATTATAATTTATTTCTTAATGTTATAAAATGATATTTTATATAAGAAAACTTATTTGTAATGTCTTAATTTCGTGTTCTATAAATTATGTTTTAAATTTCAGGCAGTTTTTTTTTTTATTTTTATTTATAATATTACTTTTTAAAAGAATTTAAGCAATTCTTAGCATATTTATTATGCTTTTATGTCGTTAAGTGTGGCATAATAAGTATCACGATTTTTTCCATATTTTACATGGATGTGATAGTTTTAAAAGAGCCAATTAACATCCATTGGAATTATTAGCCAAATCACGACAACTTCTTCATCCTCAGCTTGCCAGAAAAGAAAATCACCTCGTGTCATCATTTGCGATCATAAATGCTCACTTTTACACAATGTTTAATTCAAAATAAGCATAAGAATATAAATTTGCTTAAGCTTAATCTTAAAACATATTTACATTATCTAATATCATCGTTTCTTAATATTAATATTTTTATTAGAATATAAGACACATAAATTGGAAAAAAATCAAAGAAATTAAAAATTCTCATGTTTTTTTTAATGCTTAAATTCAAATGAATAAGAAAATTTCTATAACCACTTATTATTAAATGTTCTTTTAACTTGCACACAAATCACAATATTATAAATAATTCTTATATTATATACTTATTGATGTAAAATAATAGGAACTTTTACACTTGTTGGTTGAATTGCTATTTTTATGAAGGAATTGGAAGATTAATAACGTTGAATTTTGTAGAAAATCAATTATTAGGAAGAAACCATCAGACAAAAAATAATATGGACATTTAATACTGAGTCCAGCAAATGTTTTCATGTGAATTAATTTGTTACCAAAAATCACATATTTCTTTAAAAATAAATAAGTTAAATGCCCCTTATACAAACTAAAGTTTAAAATACATCTTTACATCAAAAATGTTCTGTATACAAAATTTAGAGATGCTTAAAAAAAATTACACATCCGTCCAACTTTATAACAAAGCTGTTGATAGTACGTTTGATAATTGAGAACCAGAAAGTTTTATCATGGATCAAAAATTGCTCATTGTGAGTTATAATCATAAATTATTTTTTGCTTTCCAACTTGTGTGGTTGTTTCAGTATGATGTATACAGCTTTATAGCCATGAAAAAAATCAGACTCTTGAACAATACAATACAAGTCTTAAAAATACACTATAAAAAGCATTCTTCATAAAACAAATTAAATTAACAATTGGAATTTCCTCGGAGAAATTTTCTTCTAAGGGTACTAATCCCATTATACTTTGCCAAAACGAAAATTCAGTACGGATTTTTAAAAATTTATTAAAGAAATGATTGAATCTTTTTGGTCATAAATACCAAAAGCATATGTGGTAAATAAAAAGAAAAGTCTCTCTTGTATACTATCGAGTTTCCTGAACTTGGTGTTCCCGACATGCAATAACAGTCTTCTCCAATGAATAGTTGTCAGTTACACCCACCGAGTCGGTAGCGGAAAAATGCGTCTCCTGTATGCTGTCGGCTGGTTTAATAAAAGGCCACATGCAGTGTTCAGAAATGCTTTGATTGATCTTGGGCTTCTCGTGCTACCTGCTATTGATCTATCGTTCCCAATGACACAAGATGTTTTTTCCCCGTTTATTGCGGGCTTACTTACAGGTGACTGTTATAAAATCTGCATAACGTTTTATATTTTTTTTTTTTTTTTTTTCTTTAATGAAACAACGTTTTATTTAAGACATTCAACTAAGTACCAGGTATTGTTTCGAGCTTCTTGATGAAAGTTATGACAATTTGCTATTTATCAATATCCTCTGGCAATTACAGATCAAAGTTATTACAGTTTTTTATATAGCTATCTTTGAACACAATTCTGCGATAATTCAGTTTTGATTAAAATATGTACATTGCAAAGTATTTTATATGGGAATATTTGAAATATTCTAGATGTGTGCTTATTACATAGTTCATTGGATTTTAAAATTCATCATATTATGTAAATACATGTACTTAAATATTTGAAACACTAAATAAACTTTTGAATAATCTTTAAGTCATTATTCAGCGATTATACGTTTTGTTATTTTAATAATTCACACATTTCCTCAATTATTTTATTTTTATACAACACTACACAGTTAGAAATTAATTACCTTTTATTAAATAAGGTTATTTTGAATAATAATAAAACAATAAAATATTTATTTTGATGTGAATAATTCTTGATTTGAATATTTTTAGGTGTCAGTTGTGTCAAGAGATGAAGTAGGAGCTTATAAACCGTACTTATGGCATCGCTCAAAATTTATAAAAGTATGTGTGTGTGTGTGTGGTTAGATAATTTTACTTACAGTTTCTCTCTTAAAGTTTTTATTTATCTAATTGATTTTACATTATTAGTTCATTAGAAATAATACATGATTTTAAAATGTGTATAGAATATAATTTCAAAATCTATTATTTATTATATTATAATTTATTTTGCAATATGCTTCATTCTTAAGTTATTTCATTCCAATTGTGTTTAATAATTTTTTAAAGTTTAAGAATAAAAGACTAAGGATAATTATGAAAAAAGTTTAGAATTTCTCTTATGCGACCAAGATGATTCTTCTCTTTTAATATATAATGTTGAGTTTTATTCATATTGTTTAACTAATGTTAATATCTATCTAGGATTCCCTTTTCCGGGAATGGATTTTGACAAAAATTGTGAATGGTGAGAGAGCTAGTTATTCAGCTCCAAAATTTGCCAGAATGCAGGTGAGGTTACGAGATAGTTTTATTACAAAAGTAATATTAATCTTTAAGCAGATCTCGTTATTTATTTAGTTTTATGTAATATCTTATATAATTTTTATAACTTTTATAAAAATTATATAAGATATTACATAAAACTAATAGTTTCAGAGCTGAAACTCACTTTAATCAAATTTTAAGCAATTAAAGAAATAATCAAATTTATACTTAAATTATTCAAAAACAATCAATTAAAGCTATATAAAATCTACCAATAGAACTGCAAACTGACGCTAGAGAGAGTTATTTTGCTTCTCAAAATTAGGTCAAAATTACTATTTGATAAAAAAAAAGAGAATTCCAAATAGAAACTCTCAGTATAAAGCATCAAAGATTCAACGCCGAAATGACAGCAAAATAGTTAGCATATTCTTCAGTTCAATAATTCGAGGATTCGATTAGTGTGGATATTTTATGTATTATTGGTCTGAATGTTAGAAGAGTGATTCGCGGCATCCCCCTTTAACTCTTTCTCAGTCCTGTTAGCCCTCATGTTAAGTAACCGAAAGCGTCAGCCAAATCAAATGCTTAATCGCATAAAGATTAACTTTTAAAATATTTTATTTGCAGTAAATAATGAGAATCTTATATAAAATGTTAAATATTAAAAAATTGCAAAAAAAAAAAAAAAATTATGGAAATAATGAAGAAAAATGGCAAAAATAGGCATTTTCAAAATTAAAATTAATCTTTTTTAATAATATAGGTTGCATGTTTACGAAATTCATTGATTCTATTTTCATTTTAATCCCTTTATAAGACAATTATATTTAAGAATGTATAAGTCAGTGGATATTATAATTGCTATAGCAAATGAAATTCAAGTAATAAAATAGTATTCATTGAAGAAACATATTTTAATGAAAATCATTATGGATCTAATGCATTATGCCAGAAATAAAAATTATTAGATTTTCAAGAAATTTGGAAGTATAAATGCTGATAAATCAGCATCCAGAACAACCACCTTCTGCTAGTATAAAACATTGATATACCTTTGTAATGAATCAAGAAGGGATTGAATTGCATATGCAGATACAGCTGCCCATGAAGCATGAACTCGACTCCACAGTTTACTGACTTTGGTAAATCGCATATGGTGATGAGCCAGTTTTCTATTGGCAGATACAGGGGGAACGTACTGCCAAGGCAGCATCTAAATATATTCTGTACTAAGAAAGGGCTGTATGATTTCCACAACATGTAGTCACTCTTTACTCTACTGAAATGTAATATTTTGCAGAACTTGAATAAAGAGCAGAAACGCAGTAATTAGCACAAAATAAAATAAAAGTCACTATTCAAAATTCCGTATATGTGAAGGAGTGTTAAATGAGACGTATTCAATGACATCGCCTACTATCTCTTCAGGTAATAATCCAGTAGGGCCATTTTAAGTGCTCGCTGGTATGTGAGTTTACAACGATATCTCCAAACAAAAATGTGACTATTATAATGTTTGAAACAGAACCGGAATTAGCCTGAAAATACAACATCACGTCATTCCTACGTCCAGATTCGTTGTTGTCTACGATATATCATCAAAAGCAACAGAAGACATGATTAACGTTAAGTATCCATGCTTCTATTGTAAACATTGTCGAACTGTTCAAACAGAATTTATTGCTTTGCAAACGTGCCCATTTATTATAATTCAGAACTCATGGTGTAGTTGTATGACTCCTTAAATGCGGGTTACATGTCTGTCTTCTCGGCTGTTAGTGATAGTGACCCGCTGAGATCTCGCAGGCCATTCTGTAGGATCATCCTGAATCGACTAAATCCGACCATGGGGTCTCGTCCAACGTGAACCGCAATACAACGACACGATAAAACTTAATCTTGAAAGCATGTTGTACAATTTCTTCCATTAATCCCGATCAGGTATCATTACCGATTCCTATTTTATACGAATGCGCTAATTATTTTCATATCATAGTGTCTCCTTTATGGAGTGCACATTTCACGTGCTTAACATATCGCCATTTAGTATAAAATCTGAATTGCCTGCACTACATAAACTAAATAGTGCAGGAAAAATATATAAACAAAAAAAGTAATTTTACCACAAGGCAAATTTTATACTGTAATATGATGAAAAATTAAGAATTTGTTCTAGGACCAAAGAACTTATAAAAACAAAATACATAAGCTACTTAAAAAGGATAATTATTATTAGAGAAACTAAGCAAATATATTTGTCATAAAAATTATTAATTAATGAGAAAGTATGTCCCAAGAAAATTTAAAAACACATTATTTAAAATAACAATCTATTAAAATGACAATTTAAAAGAGTATAAAAACTCATAAAATATCAAAGAAGTAAGAAATATGTGTGAATTTTATAAATAAAACTAATATTTGAGGAGTTTTAAATAATTTTAAGGAAATTGACATAAATATAGAACATTATAAAATATTTAAAACGTTGTTTTATAATATAAATATATCAATAATTCCTATAAATACATGAATTTTTTTTCAATGACAAACAAGTATCATTTATAAATAATAGAAAGATATATTTAAAAAATGTATCTTATTTGTATTTTTGATAAAATTCAGATTTTATATTTAATTTTTGAAAAATAAAATTTAAAAATACCCATTAATTACTTTTCTGAATTACATGAGAAAGTCATGCAGTTATGCTTTTCTTTCGAAATATTTTTTTTTTCTTTAGTAAAGCTAAAAGCTTGTAAAAAAAAAAACCAAGGAAGCCCAGAAAAAGTACTACTGTTCAATTACATTACAGGTCGAAGAAGATTTGACACAGAGTACTGGATAGCCTACTGAAAACCACTGTTAGACATTTTAATATCCACTAAATCAATTACTTTCCGACTAGATTTTTCACAGATACATGTGTCACATTCACGTGTTACAAGGAAGGAAACCAAGAAAATTTCTTAGTTGTACCCTGAAAGTAGTGCAAAATCCATCTCTTGCTTTTCAACAGAAACTGGTTTTACAGTACTCCGAAACTGGTTTGACGATAAGATTCGTATCGAAGCGACTTTGTTTACTTTACCGATAAAAACTTCTGCTCAAGGTGAATGTGAGCTGAAAGTGTAGTATCGGTGATAATATCCGTAAAATAAACATGTACGAAAGGGCAATACTTTATCGCACTAATTCCACTTGAGAACTGAATTTTTTTTCATTAGTGGGTCAGTGTCGAAAACCATCAAATAACCGATAATATATTACCACATAAAAATTACTTTTATAATTTTACTGATGATGTTTATGAATCTGTGCTTCATAATACTTCACACAAAATTAGTTTTATCATTTTCATTGTATACCCATGTTTGATTCAGTGATTAAGCTTTAATTATGGTTTCAGACATTACATAAATGATTTAAAAGCACACGTGGTTTCTCTATCAATTAACAATGCTCAATATTCACAAATTAAATAATTTTATACTAAGCAACTGATTTTCCCCTTTTATTTCCCAATTTCTTTAAATGATTAAATAAGATTTTTAAAGCTTATTTAATTTTTTATTTCTATTTCCAGCCTTTAAATTATTTGATAATTGAATTTTACAGTTCATCTTTACAGATTCATAGTCTAGACTACTTAAATTAATTGAAATATTTTCTGTAAAATCCTAATGCAGTTTATAAAAAAGCTTGTTAATTTTTATATGAACTTCAGATAAATTATCAATTTCATAAAGTTAATTTAACACATTGTGTCACATATATTTTGTAATAAGATTTCGTTCAATATCAAAGCTATTAATTATATCACTAAATATATAAAATTAGACATCTGTGTTATGGCATATCATTTTGTGATAATTTTTATCGCCTTATAATTGAACAAAAATTAAAACTTTAATATCAATTAAAAATTTAATTCAGTTATAAAAAAGACCTATATACTCAAAACACTTAAAAAGTGCATCTAAATGAGCTCTAAATGTAAAAACAAATTAAAATATTTTTTTATATTGCAAAATTATTAAATAGAATGCTCTTATTTTTTCCAAGTTAAGGGTCAGACCAAATTGTGAGCAAATGCATTTAACAAAATCTCCTCACAGATTTTATCCTAACGTTTATCGTTAAGTAACTGCAATTTCTTACCTTCAAGAAGGAAAAATCAAAATCAATTTGTGTAAGCGTATCAAATATAATAATGACTTCTACTATAATGCAATAATTGCAATAAACAAGTAAATAAGAAATTAAAGAAAGTCAACAAATAAAATCCCTATTCGATGTTACTGAATTTTATTTATTTGTTCATTTTTTGTACAAACAAGAGTTAATTTAAGTAAAGCTTACAGTTTCAAGTAAATTCCATATCACAAAAAAACAGCTACATTTGATGTGGGAGTCAAATCTATTAGCAATTGAGATGAAGGACAGAGATCACTTACAACTTAATTCCTTATTTTAAGGAGTTTAAACTAGAGGCAATAAAAATCAAAAATTTCGAAACTTTAAGAAATGGAATCAAAATGATGAAAAGAAAACAAGATCTAGTCACAAAATACTAGACTGAATAAATTGAAAGAACATTTTTTGCCTAATTTTTAATTTTCAAGTGATTTATATTATCATTAAAATGATTATTTAATATACAAATATCAAGTTATTCAGGGTTCATGTTCGGTTTGGTTGTCGCTCAAAGGTCATTTTTTGCCCACAAGGGCTAATTAGACCAGGACCTACGGTTCAAAGTGGATTCCGAACCACTGCAAACATCCATTCCCAAGGTGGGATTCGAACCCACGAACTGCTGAACCGAAGGCAACAGAGCTAATCATTCGGCTGCCAGCTCGGCGTTGAGGGGTAATGTAAAGCCTTCTTCTATATATATGTGCCCTCATGTGTGAGAGAAAATGTGTGTGTGTGTACATATATATATATATATATATGTATTGGGAGTATAACAAATTTAGGGCTGCCAAATTTTAACATAGCGAATTTTGGGAAGCACAATTTTAACATAATAAATTTAGAGTATCACAGTTTTAACAAATTTTAGAAAGCAGAATATTTACATAACAATTTTTGAGCAACACAATTTACACTTAAGAGGGAATGTTTTAATTATAATTTTTATTAATTTGAATAATGTGGAGTTTTCTTCAAAATATCAAATCAAATTCCTCACTCCCATTAGTTATGTTTATTGAATTATTTTAAACTAGCCTCAAGTAACGTGAATTTAAAATTTAAAATAGTATGCAAATACTTTTAATATTTGATATATTATCAATATATTTATATCTTAAGGTGGAAACAATTATTTGGAAACCACATCGTTATCCATATCTGTTATTGCTTCATTTTGCTATTTTACACGTTTCAGAGAAAACTAAAATGAACAAACAATTGAAAATTTTACTTACAGACTGTGCCTTGACAAAACTGTTGTATGTTCTCATCTTTACATCAAGCCATTGATGTATAATGAAAATCGATATTTTTTGTGATAATTTTTTTAAAATATTTAAAAATAAATAATATATTATACCCTAAAAGGAAAAGTTTTCTATACGAATATAACTATTTTTTAATTTCATGAAGAGAAAGAAAAGGCTTAATGACTATATTAAAAAAGTTAAGACGGATGTTATTATTTTCATTTGAGACACATTTTAAGTTTTTTATATTGAATGTATGAACATTCTAGAGAAAAGCATTTTTTATACTGTCAATTAATATCTCAAGCTTAATTACCTTCGCGGATAGAAATTTTCCCTCAAAAGGATTTAAGCAGATTAGTGATTTTTAATAAAATCTTCTAAAAAATCAATGTTTTTTATAGCTACTGAACACATTGTGGAAGCAATTACTTGAGAATAATTTTGTTGAAAAAATTACCATTAAAGTGATATTTCAAATTATACTACAACTCTAATAACATGAAAATTCCCAACATTTTATATAGAGTATTTTAATAAAACTAACTTAAATTTTTTACCTATCACAAAAAATGCTTAATTAACAGAAATTAAAATTGATATGAAATGCAAAATTTCACATAAAACATGTTTTTAAACCATACAATCTTATCTGAAAATTTTAATATTTTGCTTCTGTTTATTTTAAAAATAATTATGATCAGTGGTCGCCACAGTGGTTGTCCACAGATCACTAGTAATTCATGAGAAAATTTTGCTGGTCCGCGCAAAAATGTGGAATGAACTTACTCCTAACTTTAAATTATGTTTTAAGATGCATTGAAATATAATTCAATTTATAATATATATATATATATATATATATATATATATATATATATAATATATATATATATATATATATATATATATATATATATATATATAAAAGACAGGTATGATCTTAAATCTTTACCATGTGCATATTTTATTTTATTTGATATGTATAGTTTTATTAGGATTTTATGCAATTTATTGGAATCTTAGAACATCCATCACTTTAGGTATGTATAATGCTACAAGTTTGATACACTTAACCAAATTTTAACTGTTTTATTTTTATAGTTTTTGCTTATTTTATTAAGGTGTATTAATGAAGCTTTCATATTTTGGTTAGAATTAATAGTTTTATTTTGTTAACTAAGCACATTTTATGTGTTCTTTGATCATATTTTTTTAATAAATATATTTATTACTTAAAAAATCCTATTAGTGGTCCACGAGATTTAAATTATAAATTTACTGGTCCGTGTGGTCAAAATGTTTGGCGATCACTGATTATAATAAGAGTTAAAAGAGTGACAAAAATTATAATAGGGGTGATATATTTTAAATTGAGTTAATAGATTAAGTTAAGTATTTTTACCAAAGCTATTTAAAATTTTTTACCAAAAATACTTTTTAAACGCAGTGCTAAATATATACGACGACTTATAAAAAATTAATTTACTCAAAAGGGAAAGTTATTTTCTTTTAGATTTATATTGCTTTTCCGGGAATGATAATTGAAGGTTTAAAGTAACTACCGATTTCAAAGAAAAATTGTCAATTTATTATACAATTATTTCTGAAATATAATAAGCAGACGCATTAGTAAAGCAACGGGTCATAGAAGAAACTCTACAAGTACATATCCTGTGCCCCATTTTGAAACAAGTTAAGATGTGTTTTATCGCATCAAGATTAGATGATGTCTTGGTATAGAGCTTCTCCATACCAGGAGCTTCCAGAGTCAGTAGATAGTTAGGGATTGTTTCACATGGAATATTTTTCCAAGGATAAATATTTTTTTAAGTTATCATTCGCAATAAAAATTTTAGAAAAATATTCAATGACAATAATCTCCAGAATCCCGAGCAATTACCCTGGTTGTTTGCATGCAAACCAGACTTGAATTCAGCGTTACCTTGTTTGCATCACAGGCTTTAACAGTTCCGTTTCAGAACTGATATTGATAGTTATATTCGGCCCGGAATCGAAACAGGTATCAGACTATGTAATTACTCACAACTTGATGGCCATCAGGGCGGTATAGAAATCATCGTATCGATGGGGATTCTGAAATATATATATATATATATATGTGTGTGTGTGTGTGTGTGTGTGTGTGTGTATAATGTTTCTTTTCTCTTAAAGGACAGAACAAGAAGTCAAATGCTGGAAGATATAGTTACAAATCTACAAAACCACGTAGAAACTGGTCAAATACCAAAACCATACAGGTAAATTATACATTCTTGTTTAAGCATTATAATAAATATTTTTACTTTTTTTTTAATAATCGCAGGCACTAGATGATTAACCCTTTGCCACAACAGGGTAAGAAACTGCAACTCATTTGTCGTTACCCAGCGCGCACCTGTGAACAAGTTCACGGAGTAGCATTTCTCACGCCATACTATCCCAAACCTCCTGTTTATAGAGTGCTCATACATCACCTTAGAAGAAAGGGCAAAGAAACACAGAAAGAAAGTAACATTCATGTCTAAACCGGGATTCGAACCCGGGACCCACAGCTCAGGAGTCAGGAATGTTAGGCACTCAGCCATTAATCGGCTATATAATGAATATAAAATTGGTAATAAAGAAAGCATAATGAGAGAGGGGAACGTGAAGTAAAATTTTCATTCCTCTTATTATACATGAAACTCAGAATAATCGGAAGAAAATTGAAGGAAAGACAATGCCCAGTTTGTAAAATAAATGTTTAAATTAAAAGTTCCATTTTTAATTAGTATAATTTTTTAATAAATATTTCATAATAATTTTTATCACTGATTAATAAAAATTAAATTATTTATTACCATAAAATTAATTATATATGATGTTTTCAGATAATAAATTATCTGGCCTCTAAGTTTTAGTAATGAGCAGTTTTCTTACCCTTCCTTATATTGGTAAAACCAGTAAGACTAACTATATATTTACATAAATGAAGAGTGAATATTAAACTCAGATATAAAACAAAAAGTGAATTTATATCTCACGTAATTATACGCCACAAATTTGCTTATAAAAATAATCATTATTTTCCGACGGCAGTATACTATTTTAATTGTGCAATTAAAATTACTTTATTCCGAATGAATTATCATGCGTCTCTTTAAATCTATATCGATTGTTTAATAAATAAACAGAAAATATATTCTTTTTATTCTTACTAGAGTAGCGCTACACGACAATAAAAATAGTAAGTGATCCTCAAGCTATAAATCATCAACTAATTTTTCATTTTAAAATATCTAATTGGGCTCTATATTTCCTAACAAGGAAAAAGAATACAATGTATTGTCAATAAATGTGTGTTAATAATATAAATTAGTAAAATAAAAGAATTTATGTGTAATTTTATAATGCATGCATATATTTTTTTCATTATAAATATAATTTTCACTTGAATAAAACAAGTTTGATCACACCTTCATTATAAATACGTAACAATTTTATCATAATTTAAGTAAGCTAATAAAAAAGTATCGCAATGAATAACCAATATTGTAATGTTTAGTATGTTTCTTTTATTTGCCTTATTCTTCCTAGTAAAATGTTTGGGAATTAAGATTTTTCTCTTGATATAGGGATTACATTTCTTTCTAAGGTACATAACTTGTTAAGCGGCATTTTATATTCAAACCCTCTAATTTCCTAGTTGTAAGCTTTTGAAATTAATAGTTTATTTATTGGATTCGATAACTTTACAAAGAAAAATTTAATTAACTAGTAATTGTTTTAAAAAAATCCATCTTTGAGATCTATAAATCCAACAATAATCAATTCTGCTATTGTAATTTCAATTCTGTTTCCAATTTAAAGAAATTTCGCGATCTTTATTTTCTGACTAATGGAGTGATGCAAAATGAAAATTTGCCTACGAGAGAATTTTAATTATTCATCTTATGCTGATTCCATCTGTAAAAAACATCAACTAATGTTAACCTGATACTGTACTTGGAAATAATATTTCATATTTGGAAGAGAAAATACATGTGAGCTACAAATTCAGTGTCTAAATGCATAATAAATTTCTGAATAACAATCATAAATACATACATGTGAGTGAAATTTGCTTGTAATATTAGGGAAATTTAACTGATAATACGCGAATGAAATTTAAGTAACTACATTTTTTTACATGTTATTTAATATTTCTCTGAATTCAAGCTTAAGTTTTTTTTTTATGTATATATTTTATTTCACTTCTAAATAAATATTTGAGAATAAAAATATTGATCACTTTTATAATTTTGTATTATTATATTAATTATTATTTTTTATAATTTGTTTTTAGTTTTAAAGTCTGAAATACAGATATATATTTCAAGTGAAAAAAGTCATCATGATTTGTTTCAAAATTAAATTCTTATAAATAAGTAGATGATTTTATTATAATAATTGTTATATTTTAAATAATAAATAGCATTTAAATATATGATTAATTTTATAATAATTTAATGTTTAATCATTGCAATTATATTTAATAAATGGACATGAGTTGTTGCAAATTTCGAAAGTTATTGTCCTATTTGATAAAATAACAAAGAGAGGAATTACTATTAAACTTCAAAAATTACTTTCAAAAGAAATGCAAATTATGACTGCAACCGTTATCAGAGTGTCGTCATTTTTAAGAAAGTTGAAAGGAAAAGAGAATTTCCAAAACTTTATTCTCACTAAATCATCAGATAAATATCGCCATCTAGTGAAATAATTTAAAACTATTTAATTGATCCAAATCTATCTCAGTAAATAATGTCTACGAAAAAAAAAAAAAAAAACCTGTAAGGAACAGATAATGTGAACAGATTTTTAGAATATAAAAACAGTATTAATATTTTCGAAGAAAATGGTTATTTATCGATTACAATAAATAAGATTTTATAGTGAAATGTTATTATCCTAGACTGCAATGAAAATCACGTAGCATCAGAAATTTATAAAGTATGCCATAAAAAATTAACATCATTTAGCTGAGGTGTGAAATTTAAAAAATTAATTTTAGATTTTTTTTTATTTTGCCGTTAATTTAACAATTTATAATGTGAGTTTAAGTTAATAGTAATAAATATTAATCTAATTAAAACTCACACACAAATGAGATTAGTAACCTAAATTCAAATATTAAATTTCGAACTAGCAATAAACTGTTATTAACTGCTTTGATTAATAATTTCAACAATCTATTTATATTTTTAATAGATTATTTTAAAAGATGTGCACCTGAATATGCTATTTTGGAGATATCTCATTCACTTCTTATTGTCATTTAAAGACAAATTATGAAAAAAAAACGTTCAGATAAAATTTTAAATAAAATGCATAAAAATATAACATGTAATTTTCATTAAAGTTCTATAACCATAGCAAAAGTAAAACATGTTTCTGATGTACATATTTAAAGCATTTTCATATAAATTTTAAAAAATTAAGGATATAATTAATAATTATAGCAATCACAGACTTCTGTAAATTTTTCACCTAAAATTTCTCCTGAAAGAAGCAATTAATACAAAGGTAAGCTTAACATTTTAAATGAGCTTTATAACTTCTAATTTTAAAATGCTATATAAATGGTTATTTAATTAATAAATTATCAAATTACTTTTTTACATTTCGAATTTTACATCAGAACATAATCATTATCATTTTCTTCATTTTTGTGGTTACATAGTTCTAACTTAGCGAAACTTTTTCGAACTTGAATGTAACAAAAAAAGATAATTTTCTCATTAAAATTTATGTTTCTGTCAGTCAGACACATAATGGTAGATGCTATCAATAGACTGTTTCAGTTTCCTTAATATAAAGTAAAATTATTAAATTTTACTTTATATTAAGGAATATATTAAGGTCTATAAAAATTGCATTAATATTGATTAAATGTAATATTTTTATTGCCATCGAAAAATAGAAAAAATTTGAAATATTTTACTATGAAACATTATTTTAGATACGTGGCCTTCAATAAAAGTATAGAATACCGGAACACTATATAAGTATTTGGTTATTGTTTTCATAAAAATTAAGCAAAACTATAAAATTGTGCTCATATCTACTTATGAAAATAACATATTCTTGATTTTAAATATTTTTTTATTTCATGCTCAATATGTTCTTTATAAACTGAACTAAATGTTTTCCGACATTAATGTGTGTGTGAAATTATATATATTTTTGAACATATTATATTATTAATTATTTAAGTACAGTGATGATCGGTTAACCAACGTTATCTTTTACAAAAGACTATGTTCACTATCCAAGTTGATCATTAACTGATCATCGATTTACCATAAATTTATTTCTAAAATCGATCAATTCGTTCTAGAGACCTTAAAAGGGAAATTTAGAAAAAGAATATATAATTTCGTATTAAGCTTATAAAAAAAATAAAATATACTGGTCTTGCATATTAATCAGTCCTTTTCATTTCTGTTTACAAGGCTTTTAACGCCTTGTAAACAGAAATGAAAAGGACATTAACTATTCTACTGACTATAATTACTACTACTGTCTATTTGACTATAACTACTCTATTGGGAAATTTTCCAATATATAACTTTGAAATTCACTTGGCACGCAGCATAGTTAAGAGAGATGAAATACAATTTTTGGTCCCTTGGGTTTGGCAACCCTGCTCATCCGGGAGTCCAGAAATGTTTGTTAGAACTCGTTTTAGTTCGTTATTCATATACGTGTTCGTTGACCTAACACAAAAATGCTTTGTGAATCCGTACGGTGTCCAATTTGTTTGGAGTTTGAATTGTTCGTTAACCGTTCACCCACTGTACTCGATTAATTTTCATATTTTCCTCTTACTAAAAAAATAAAAAAAGAATTGACCAGAATAAATTTGTATTAAGCACTTTAGTGATATCAGTTACAGTAAGAAAAATTTAATAAATAATTTAATTGAAAAATATTTCTAATTGTATTTTACTCTGACAAGTAAAATATATAATTTTAACTCACACTTTTTTAAAGTAAAGGGAAGTAATGGAGAGAAAGAGACAGAAAACATTTAAAAAGATATTTGAAATAGAGAAATTCTTTGTCTGATGATTTTAAAGAAACTTAAGACAAAACAAAAAATAATTATTATAATTACAAAAACTAATTTTAATATAATGATAAAAAAAATAAATTGTATTGTAAACATCAACGCGTAATCTTCTAACATGTATGCATTTATAGACGAGGATCGTGGCGTCCTATAGGACACATGCGACCCTCTAGCCCGTTATTGGATAGCGTCCGTGATACATTTGAAGGTTTCGAACAACTTGCCCGAGATTTCGGAAGAGCTTTTCAAAACAACAGGCATCTATGTGACGTCATCTTTAACGTTGGACAAGGTATTGTTATTGAACATTTTTCTAATCATAAATAAAATATTTTTAGTAATATGCTATAATATTTATGCACAAGATATTCTTCATTTTACTCTATTTTATAATACCCAAAAATATGTTGAACAATAAGTAATATTTAAATAATACATCTTTCTTTTCATATTAGGAAAAGAAAAGACCAGAGTCTATGGTGTCAGAGCTATATTAGGAGTTCGTAGCAGGTATGTACATAGTTACCATTTAAATTATAAGCTTTTTCAGTATTTCAATTTTCAACTACTTGTAAAAATATACCTTTCATAAGAATATACATGAATAACCAATAACTTCATTATCTATTATAAACGAAAACGTCATAAATAAAGAAGTGGTCGTTTCTAAAAGAAGTATTTACATAATAAAGGCAATAAGGTACTTTTCATTAAAACAATCGTAATTTTTTGAAACAGGGTTTCTGTAATAATGGGTTAATGATATTTTTAAAGCAATTTTTACGTGCTATTTTTCAGTCTTGCAAATCATATTTTGTTAGTATAACTGAAGTTTGGCAGGGATCAATTTGGTTAGAGTGCATTTTGTTTATCAAAATATACAGCTCAGAAAATATATAATAAGATTAGGGAAAAAAATTCAATTTAAATTAATAAATTAAAATAAATAAATTAAAATAAAAGTAATGAATTGATTAAGAGACATTAAAAAAAACGAGCATTTTCCACTGTTTGAGAAATCAGCATTACTTTTCACGAGACTATGAAGGGTGTAAGATGCAATTTTAAAGTAAAATACATTTACCCTATGTATCGCATATTAAATTTGAGTACTTTGAAATCTATGAAAATGTTTACTTTTAAGAATTACAATATTTGATAGAAATGTTGCTACTTACAGGATATCAATTACACACAAAATTAGCACTTCTATTTTTTCAGTAATAATATCATAAATTTTACTATTCTCTGGATATACGATATTTTCAGTAATAATATCCTAAATATTATGATATCGCTAGAGTTCAAAGTTACTTAAAATTCATTTATACATATATATGTATATGTATGTATGTATGTATCCTCATAATCCTCATTATAAAAGACAAAACAATGGATACTAAATTCTAATCTAAAATACAAATAATATGTAATACAAATTAGTAAATTTATCATATTATAATCACTTTTCCAATTTATACATCTTCGAACCATTAACTAAATTAAAATAATTGTGTGTGTGTGCGTGCGTGTGTGCGTGCGTGCGTGCGTGCGTGCGTGTGTGTGTGTGTGTACAGGAATTATAAATGATTAGACATTGATTACATCTGGTAAAAAAAAAATTCTGAGGTGACTTAAACTCATGAGAGTCACGTCATGAAAGCTTAAAGATAGAGGCTTATGAGAATAAATGATACATTATAGTATTATAAAGCTAAGTGCCAAAATTACAGTCCGCATGTTAATCTAAATAATTATCCTGCAACTAACTCAAACAGCAGCAGCAGTATTATTTTATAATCCCTGCACTGGATTAGCTTAATGCATCATAACACATGTGAAGCATAGGCAGTTATTAAAATTTCACAATGCAGGACAAAACCCATTACATGCAAAACAAAAGTAAAATGTTAGAATTTCTAGAGCTCTAAATTTTTCTAGCACCATTGCAATTACTAATTTATTTATGTACAATGTTGAATTTTTTTCTAATTTATTTATTTACTTACTAATTTTATACTTATTTTTACTAATTTATTTATATACAATGTTGAATTTCTATGTTATCTTACACTAATTTAATTTAATTTAGTATGGCACCTTAAGAAAATCTGGATATACACTAATTTGAAGTTGATAAAAATCTTTCAGTCACTTAGAGGAATATACTTTAAGATATGTAACTGTGTAATCCTTATTAGTTATGTTCTCAAAATATCTCAATTCTTGGTTACTGATTGGAACAAATAATTCTCTATTGTGGTAGTTAATCTCTCTCTGATCTCTCCTCATATAATACTTATTTTCATCATCTTCCATCTTGATGAATGCACATCCCATTCAACATAAATGCTAATTAATTTGTTAAAAACAGGCTGTGAATTATATATAAGTTAATTTTTGTTTAGTATAAAATTCGAAACTTGTTCACATATTTGATTGGTACAATTAATTCAACGAAATATATCATTATCCATGTAATGTGCGCAGCATAGCTGCAAAAGTAGCCACCTCAACAATTTTTCAAAGATTTTAGGGGCAGTTGATCTCTCTAAAATATTTTGAAGATGTTAAAATCAATTTCCGCACAGAAATAATTATCTCTACTCATCCCATATGCAGAACCGACCAATTACATTTTCACTAGATGCAGCAGCGTTAACCCCAGGCAATCTTGTTCAATGCAAGATTACTGGCACTAAATACTGTCACTTTAGGTATCAGGTGAGACAAAAAATAATTTTTCAATGAAAAATTACCAAAAAATTATGCTTGGACGAATTCATGCAACATATACAACTTGTCATGGAAAATCTCGAAACATTAAAAACAAATAATTTAAAGCTAACTAATATAAAAATAAATATTAACCGAAATATTTTTTAAAAGTTCTTAATAGTCAACTTAGATTCATATCGACAGGTGAAACAATAAATTCTTGGAAAATTGTGAGAGTCCAAAAAAATAAAGAGTGTTTTGGACAAAACTAAAATGATGAGTGATTGATTTTTTACAAAACATTTTTCGAAAAAAATAAATAAATAAAAACATTTTTTCTTTTTTAAATGCATTGTCATCATAAATTGCCTAGAAGCTTGCATTTTCCTCTCAAATTGCGTTTTCACAAAAGGTGGCAGAAAATCTACATTTATTTAAAATACATCATTTAGGTGGGCTTCTTTTGCGCGCATACGTGATCTTAAATCATTTATGAACTATGCACATTTAATTTGATGCAAAATTACATCTAAAAAATTCCAACTAAATCCCAAATTTTATTTCTCTATCTGTTCATAAATACATAATACTGTGTAAAAATGTAAAACGATTGCATATCCATTTTTGTATTCAGTTCATAAAAAAAAGAAATTCAGACATAAATATTACATTATACTTTTTATAAAGAAAGTCTAAAATGAGAAAAGAAATATGAAAGCTTTATTGAATATATCTGAACTTAAAAGTCATTTTAATAAAATTCTCTCACCGATTCGAAATATACTTTTTTATGTACTATCAATTCAAATTAAAATTTTCCAAACATAAACTCCTTGTAAAAATAAAGAAAATGATATTTAAATGACTTGCTGGATTTTTCAAACAATATTTTTTGTTTCATACTGAATTACTCTCGTGTAAAAATACTTCTTTTCATTTATTTAGAGTCTTCCTGGAAATGTTATATGGATTCACTACAGGATATGGTCCTTGCTGTCTTGCTCAAGACGATGCTCAAGGGAAAAACACTTTACAGGCCGCAGGAAAATCTAGTAATTTCTTGCAGGTAAGTAATATATATCCAGCCATATATATTTGCAAAAAATTAAATCATTCAAAAACTAATTTAAATTTAGAAAAGTTTTGCAGTTAGAAGTACAAAAAGCATTAAAATATTAATTTTCCTTTTAATCGTTACTTAAAATATAATTTAAAAATAATAACAGTTTTCATTTGTTGAGTTAAGAAATACGAAGATAAAAGTCTTCATTTTTATTTCTTAAATGAAGCCTTTTATCTTAAAGTATTATTCTAAATTGTTATGTTTTTTAGCAGTTAATTGGGAAAATTAGCTCCTGATTTTATTTTCGTTTTTTTATATAATTAACTGACAAATATCTTTCCCAATTAAGATTATTATTAATTATTAACTTTTCTGTATAAATTAATTCATTTCCTTAGAATAAAAGTAGAATTCACAAGATTAAAACTTGATTATTTTTTAACCGTGAAGTACATTACATTCAAGAATCAAGTACTCACCTTGCATGTACTGTTTTTAAATCACGAAGTAATTTAAAAACAGTACATGCAAGGTTAATGCTTACATTAATTATTTTGAGTTTTTGATAAAAGAAATAGCTGATATTTATTTGAATCAGAAATTATAATTTATAAAATTATAATCATTTTAGTGACCACCTGTGAATACTCTACGCAAAAACGAGTTAAGTGTGATTTTTATGTACTGGTAAAGTGTAGAATTTTTTATATCAAAGTCTTTTTACGGAGTAATAAAAATGATTGCACTTTCTAGTTAACAATGTTTGATGCACACAAGTCTTTGTTATTCAGTTAATTTATAAAATCGATCAAATGTAGTGTTTATCATAAAATCTTTCTTTTCAGTTTTGAACGAGTATATATTTATTCCTCTTAATCATATATGCACGTGTGAGGGTGTACGCGTATTATATGTGTGTCTATGATATTGTGTGTGTAATCCCCATTATTATTACTCATTTGATATCTATTCAAATGAAAAGAGAAAGAAAATGTGCAAATAATGAAGCAACACTACTCAACAACAAATTTAACATGCGTAAATTTGTCAAAAGAAAATTTGCCATACATTGCTTTCAAAATTAATTCATTTGTAATCACAACTTCATATTTTGGTTCTAGCAAAATAAGTTGTTTTGCTCGAAATGTGACTCTATAGTGATGATTTTAAGGAAAGCTAAACTGCACAAGAGACATCACTATGATCAGAGAATAAAATACATTAGTTAACCATGTAGTTATGTGATTAATCTACGGCATAAAACATCAATTGCTATACAACTGTTATTCATGAATAAGTCATACTAGTATAAAAAGGAATATTTAATATTAAATAGATTTATAAAAATCAGCCTTCCGTCGGGAATGGTGGGGTTCGATTCCCAACGCCGCCAAAACTAACAGAGTATATACGATATACGTGCTCGTTAAATCTGTGGAATTGAAAGTCCTGTAGTCTGTCGCTGAGCAGTTGTCATAGATGTAATGGTCTGGAGAAAATTTCCTCCTCCTCCAGATCAATGTCTAAATTGAGGGAGGGGATCCTCTAGTGGTGCCATCTATTTGAGGAGTTTAGAGCAAAGTCGCAATTTCACTTTCATGGTTAAAAGAAAAACGCACCCTAGTGACTTAAATTTGCATAGCCAACAGCATAGCAAGCTTGACTTGTCCAAGTGTCATAAATAGCAACTTTTTGACACCAAATTAATAATTACACTCTTAAATAAAAAAATTTGAATCCAGTTTTTTTAAAAAAAATACAGTATTCCATAATATTTTAGTCGTTACCAAGTCGTAGTTCCAAATAGTTTTAAGAATGAAATGAATCCTTTGTCCTTCAGTAAACATATTTTCAAAAGTAACTTTGTTTATTTCTTTTTCAGGTACCTGATCCACATGATTCAGTGAGGGTTAAGGCCCCATCATCGAGTCCAACTGTCTTCCGCTATTTTTCCCGCCTTGGAAACTGGGCCGGATGGGGGATGGGCAGCCGTTCGAAGACTCCGCTTGGTGTGGAAGCTGGTCTCAAACGTTGGCAGAGTGAGTTCGATTGTAAGTGTTTGGTGTAGTCTGGTATGGCCTTTTATGTTCTTCAGTTTTTTATTTTTAAATTATGCTCGGCTGGCGCGATGCTTCTGGAAACTTTTATATAAGTGTTGTTTGTAATAATTTTTCTTGACGTTTGCATGAATCTCTGGTTATTTGATGTGTGAATTGTTCTGTTATTTTGAATTTTTAGCATAAATTTCAAATTTAAATATTTTTTATGGAGAAAATATTTTGTAATGAAGCATATAAAATTTGAGACAAGACCTATATTCGTACTTTGTTTACATTTACAAATAAAATTCGGATTTATCTAAATAAAAAATAGTTATTTATTTAATTTAAATTAAAATCTACAGTTAATATTTAAAATTAAAAACTTAGATTTGATTTTTGGGAAATTATTGTTCATAAATCTATTATATAATTGCTTTTAAACAGTATTAACAACATTTTATACAGTATTAAAAATTTTTATATTTGCATAGTTTAAAAAAATTTTACTACATACTTTTATACATTTGACAAGTTTGAATAGATATTGTTTCAATAATCGAAAAAAATAATCAAAATTGAATATTTAAACGGTAAAAATAAGTAAATTTAATAACAAAAATTTTTATGTGATTATCTAAAATATATTATTATAAGGGACGATTTAAAATTGTTGAAAGTTTGTTTAGATATTAAAAACTATTAATAGAAAAGCATCCAAGTAATACATTGCTGGCCATCGAAAGTACAATATCGATAGGAAAAAAATATACCAAACCCAAATTTATATTAGAGATTGTACGCATAATAAACGTTGATTTAAAATACAACTTTTTGGGAAGGAAGAAATATCATCAATTTAATAATGAGCGGCTCCATCATGATTAGTAATAATCGTTACTACCCGTCTTACATTTGAATAAAAAAAGAAAGATCACTATCTCATATTGCCTCTACAAGTAGTCTAACTGTTTTGGTGAAATGGCAAATGTTGTATTCCGAGCAAATTATTCTTCAAGAGATAACACAAGATTTTAAATAATAAAACCAATGAACTTCCAAGTTCTTAATTCTTAGCAAATTTACTAAATTAATATGAGGCACTAGCACTGTTATTTTGAAATAATTCAAAATGCTACATTAAAATATTATATAAAGTAACTAAAAATGATTACGTAACATTTCTGGTAATTAAATAACCAGATCTTTACATTAAGACAAAATATGGCAGTGATCATAAGACAGATGATTAATCTGGAGAACATAACAGCAAAGGAAGCGACAAGATAGTTTTGTTTGCAAAAAAGGAATATTGAATTATTCTGTACAATATACAGGCAATTATATTATGTTCCTGAAATCAAACCACGCGCAAGACCTGAAAAAAAAAAACAGGTTGCAGGATTTCAGAGGAGTTGTACTAACTGGTTAATGTACTGAAAAAGTGTATTCGAGGATAGAGAAGTGAAAAATGATACGATCTAAAACAATGGTATGAGGTGAAATGTCAATATATGTGGTCTTGAACTTTGATATCACATAAAATAAAAGTACATAAGACAAGTGTAATTTACATATTGACTATTATTGTAATCTTTTGCATTTCTCGTTGTTATATACACTTGATGCAATTTTTGCTAGCGGTTAGGATAATTTTTTTTATTGCAATTACATTTACACTGGCCAGCAATACAATTCTAACAAGTTTATTGAGTGGAATCATGTGTTTCATAAAAATCAAGCCTTAAATTTACTGAAGAAAATCATCTCATTATAATAGCAATCGTTGTTTGGCATGCAAATAAAACTTTTAAATACGGGTAGTAAGTGAAATATTTAATTCAATAATTAAAAATCTTAAAGAAATCTATGTGAAACATAGGTTAAACTTTTACTTTTCATACAACGAAATTAATAATCGCCCTCGAAAAATTCAAGAAATTAATAATTTTTCATACATTTCATCAAAAGATTTAAATAATTAGTTAATAATAATAAATGGTTAATAAGAAATAAAGGAAATAATGTTGATAAGTCTCTCTTTATTTATATCACATATTCAAGCTTTCTCTTTCTAAAAATGTAATGCTTTTGCAATTTTTATATCAAAAATAACGAAAGTAACAATATCATTATCTAAAGCTGAAAATTTAATAAAATCCAAAATCAATAATTGAGTTTATTTTTTATAATGTAATATTTTCATTAAAATATCATTTCACCTAATGTATTTGTTAAAAATGTATAAAACTTTCACAGCATTATGAAAAATAAGTCTACATATAATTTAAAATCACTGTTTAATAAATTACAAGGGACAAAAATTCTGCGTAGAGTAGTAAATAGTTTGATATGATATGTATATGAAATCACGTGTAAAATAAAATGAGAAAACAGTAAGCTTGTTAAAACTGAAAAAGAGAGTTTGATTATCAATACTTTATTTTGAAAATTTTGCCAAAATGAAGTTAACGTTTACTTTCGTTAAATTTTTTAATTGAAATTATAAGTGAGATTTTCTCATTTAAAAAATATACTAATGAAACCCATTCTAAAAAAAAAATATGTAATACTGTGTTATATGTATTTGCATTGTTGGTGCATCTTCATTATGGGCTGCAAATAAATTATAAGTTATTGTTAAGTTTCTTATCGCACGATATGGTTGATTGTTTTGCAGGATATGCTATCAGTATAACCATGTGAATGCACAATTTGTCTGTATGATTTGATGTCTTGGATGTTATGTTTATCATAACTTTGATGTTGACATATGTGTTGTGTTTAGATGTGATTTGGTGTAATGTTATTTGTTGATTAAAATGTATATAATGAAAAGTGCGACTATATAACATTTAAACATTAAAATTTAATACAAATAAGTGACATGTAAGCGTTTTTAAGGAATACGATATATTTCTTCGATTTTTTATATTGAAAAAATTTATTCAATCTTAAGTTTTCCAGGAAGACAATTTTATGGAAAAAATATTTTTATTCACAGATTATTACTGTGTATACTATAATAATTTATCTAAATTTTCTTAAAAAATGTAATATCAACACCAGCAGGTGAAAAATTAAATTTGGTCATATCATTTGAAGCAATTACAGCAAAATACTTATCGACTAAACATAAGTATATATATTATGTTAAAGTTAACTTTTTTATGTGAAATAAACAAGTAGAAACAAAATTCCCTTCTAACATTTCAAACTACCTTAAATATCTTTACGATAATAAATTTACTTCTCCGGATTTTATATTCAATGTACATATTTTATCGATCATACAAAGTAAAATCTATTAAATTATATTAAAATTATAATAATAATAGTATCATATTAATTATAGATTTATTTTTTTTTCTTTAACTGATTCACTGTAAATTGACGAGAACCTCAAAACATATCAATTCAAGAATAATGTAACATACTTTTGCTTTTAACTCTTCAACTTATATCATTTTATGATTAAAAATAGTGGCACCGGTATTTTAATAAAATACCCTTTATTGCTAATTATAAAAAATATAAAGACAGAAAAAGTGCTTCTTAAAATATTCAAATTCTCATTAATTGAAACACAATTTTTAGAATACTCTAAAAAAATCTATATCTTCATTTAACTTAACCTTAATATGATTTTCACGAAAATATATAAAAATTAGAATTTTGAATCAAATTTCCAGAGTAACTGTTCAGTAAATTTAATTTTTGTAAAATTAAAGTATTTACTGAATAGTTACTCTGGATCTCTTGAAAAGATAATTTTATTTATGTTCTTTGCTTATCGAATATATATATATATATTCTAACATAAACATAAATAAATATTTTAGTGTGTGTGTGTGTGTGTGTGTGTGTGTGTGTGTGTGTGTGTGTGTGTGTGTGTGTGTGTGTGTGTGTGTGTGTGTGTGTGTGTGTGTGTGTGTGTGTGTGTTTGTGTGTGTGTGTGTGTGTGTGTGTGTGTGTGTGTGTGTGTGTGTGTGTGTGTGTGTGTGTGTGTGTGTGTGTGTGTGTGTGTGTGTGTGTGTGTGTGTGTGTGTGTGTGTGTGTGTGTGTGTGTGTGTGTACTAAAAGCAAAGAACGTAAATAAAATTGTCTTTTCGATTTGATCTTGAATCTGCAAGATAACTATTAATGAATGATGAAGTGGAATTTACAAATATTCATTATATAATTAGATGATGATTTATTTTCGTTGTGCACTTAATTTCTCAAAATTTTTCAGCCTTAAAATAAGTTAAATTTTGAAATGAAACCCTTATTCAGGCATTAAATTCTTATACAGCACTGAACAGAATTTAATAAAATGTAAGTTACAATTAAGAATGAATTAGATTATTCATGTGTGCCTAATAATTCTATGGGCTAAAAAAAAAAGAGGTAAGTAAGTTTATCAATTTTTAATATAATTTTTTAGTGAAAAGGCTTTTATAACAAAGCAGCCAATTAATAGTACTAATCTTTCATGCATTACTTAAAAATTTCTAAAACCAATTATGATAATTACTGATTAAACTATAGATCCTCATAGTTGTCATTACTATAAATAATATGGAAAATATATTCGTCATGAACAATAAATACATGATAATGAATCATATAATTTGAAAGACTAATTTGAAACAAATAATGAAAGACTATTCTGAATATACTCATAATGGTGACATATTATAATTTATCAAGTGAATATTGTAAATACGTAGAAATTAACGATACAAATTTTTCAGTCAATGTATCTCTAAATTACTTTAATATTAAAATTACTATCCATGAAAACAAAAAGTGTATTTTAAGGTAAGTTGTGTAATCTTTTAGTTTAAAAATAAACTAAAAAAGAGCAAAACAGCTCTTCTCTCTCTATAGTATATATTGAAATAAAACTAAGTTATGCTATTTACGAAAAACTCAATATTTTTTCCACATTTTTTATCGAAGCAAAATATATTTTAAAATCTTTAAATTTTTTGCATACAAATAACAAAAAACTTTAGCTACTGAAAACACAAATATATTTCTTTGTGAAATACTAAAAGAAAATTCAGGTAAATTTTTATTTTAAATGTGTTTATCTTTAACTCTGAAACAATGTTGCGAATCAAAACATTGTTGAGGGCATATTTCAACGAAAAATATTTGTATGTTAAAATAAAAGTTACATTTATAAGATAAATTTACATAAAAGGTGAAATTTTACTTTTGTTTAAGAAAAAGAAGTTTTGAATTACTCTTGATAAGAAAAGAATAACGTAAAATATTTTGCCTACAATAGATTTTTCAATAGTTTATAAGGAATTTATAATATAAGGATTTCTAAAGGCACTTATTTATTTAGTATATTCTTGAAGATATTTAATAGTTTATTGAAACATCGTTATTAATTTTTTTCATCATCTTCATTAATTTATTTTTAATTCATTTAAATTATAAAGATTTAATTAACAGGATAAATTTATATAAGATTTCTTTATTCGCTAATATTTATTATTAATTATGTAGCGGTTGTTATTAATTATTATTAATACATTAATTAATTAATTAAAAATAAATTAATATTAATTTTAACATATTAGGCTGAATTAAATTTTGATGTGATATGGTGTTTGTTATGCTATCCCAATACAACCCATACCCTCCTCTTATAGAAAAAAGGTGAAAGATGGTAAGTACTTATTTCATTTTAATCAATCTTCACAGTAATACTGTTAACATTATACCGGTAAGCTCGATATAGGTAAATTTCTATTAATAATTGCTCAGCCAAAATTGTAATACTACTTAACAACACTAGTTTAATTCATAGTCTTAAATATGTAAGATAGGTTAAAGTAATGTTTACGAAGAATTTGTCTATATTTCTAGATAATTCTATATACATTGTTCTGGTAAATTGTTTTCATATATTCTTAGCATAATTCATGATAAGTATTTTGAGTATAATCTATCGTAAGTATTTTAATCATAATTCATAGTTATCATTATCAATATTTGCGTGAGATCATAAGATCAAATGATTTTTGTTTGAACGAAACAATGGAAAACACGTTTAAATACTTTGTGACATTGATTATTAAAAACGACCTTAATTGAAAAATAAACGACTTTTTAAATATATATGCCTTAAGTACACATACTGATATTTTTCATAAATATATAAAATTTTCATTATGTATCTAGTATAGTGGAAAGATATCTTTCGCTTCCGCAAATAAAACATCACCCTGTAATATTTTTCTATTTTTTGGTTTACGACCATTTTCATTGAGAAATATAACCTGATACTAGATAAGTAAGTTAATTTAAAAGCTTTTTTAATTTAGTTCAAATGTCTTGATTTTATTGTATATTTTAAGCGAACATTCCCAATCGCAATTTATTTTTAAACGATTAAGTGATTCACAACAAGAATGAGCTTATATATACAAAGATTTATCCGCTAACAACAATGCCAGGTGTAAATAATGACTACAAAGTAACTTATAACATCGCTATCAAAATTTTTTCGTTGTCATCACAGGCAAAGAAAAGGAAAAAGAACGTAGACAGTCCGTGGCTGCCGCAGAAGTCACTTTAAGCATGTGTGCTGATGCTGGAAAAGTGGACAGAACGAAATTAAGCCAGACTGAGGTAAAAACATTTAAATATTCCATAAATGATAACAACGTTTTATCAAAATTTGACAAATGTCTTGTGTCACCTTACTTTCATTGATCTCCTGTTGTTAAAAAATAATAGGGTCACATATAAATCAGTAAAATTATTTTTTCCATAGCATCCAGTAAAAAGAATATTTTTTCATAAATTATCATATATAATTTGATTCATAAAATATAAAAACATTTTCACTTCAAAATTTCTAAAATTTGTTGAAAATTTAAAAAATCTTTTATTTTTTTACATAAGAGAACTGAGTGAGTGATTTAAATCAATAATTTTAATGGCAAATATTTTCTAATATAGAATCAAACCCTAAATACCTTAGAAGAAAGTATTCTTCATAAGAGAATTTAAGAAAATTGAATTTAACAATTACGCCTTTTCAACAGTTTCTCCGGTAAAAAATGAAATGAATACTAAAATACAAAAAATTTAAAATTTATGAAAGATAATTAGTACACAAAAATGCATTATGTCTTCTTTTCAGACTAAATGTTATGATGCTATCAATAATTGTAGTTTTAAGTTCAGCTTCCGACTTGTAATGTCCCTATTTGTGTGTGTGCCTGGAAAATCTAATTTCTGAGCTTCAAAATGTCATGATTTCTGCCGGAAGGATAGCTATTCTTTTCAAGCATTATGATAAAAGAAATGTTCCTTGGTTAACTTCTGAAATAGCATGCATGATCAAAAAGTTAAATGCTTCAAGACGTCGCTTTCAAAGAGCCAAAAACCCGATTGTCCAAAAAATTTTTAAATCTAATTGCCTCCACGTTAAAGAAGTGTATAAGAACTTAATTAATAACTCAAAATTAAATTCCTGGAAAGACTTTCTTTCTGATGTTACCCCTACAAATGTATGGAAAAAGATTTATAAAGTCATGAAGAGAAACTTTATTAAAAGTGTCGGGATTACCGGCATTGAAACCACTTCAGGTCACTTCACATCTTCTTTTGAAGAATCTCTCAGTACTGTCTCAAACTTTTCATTCCCACTTGACAATTCTTCTAAAGATAATTCCTTTCAACAAAATATTCGAGAACAATCTAAAAATTCCTACTCTGTAGATGATGTACCTTTTACAGTCAATGAGGTTAATGCTGCTATTCACGGTTTGGCCACTGAAAAATCTTCTGGCCTGGATTTCCTTTCCAATGAAATGATTAAATACTTTCATCAGTGTTATCCTTCTGTTCTTCCTGCTATGTTCAATATATGCTTAAAATTTTCTCTCTTCCTTGCTCTTTGGAAAAATGCTAAAGTTGTCTTGATCCCAAAGAGTTCGAACTCTTAAGTGACAGCACCTTAAGAATATTAGGTGTATTAGCTTATTGCCTTGCATTGGAAAATGCCTCGAAAGGCTTCTTACAAACATACTAAGATGGCATCTTAACAATCGTAACTATACTAGTAAAGACCAATATGGATTCACACCACAGAAATCTACTGAGGATGCACTACTGCGACTTGTTCAAATTGTGAAGGAAGGGAAAAGGAAAAATGTGTTCACTATTCTCCTTTCATTGAACATAAAAGGAGCGTTTGATAACGCATGGTGGCCCCTTATTATTTTCTTAATGAAGGAGGCTTATACTCCTTCAAATATTCTCAATCTCTTCCGCAGTTTCTTGAACAACAAAACGGCTGTTCTCACTCTTGGCAATAAGACGAAAGTCGTTAACATCCGAAAAGGATGTCCACAAGACTCTGTTTCTGGCCCATTTCTTTGAAACCTAATTATGAATGATTTACTGAAAAAATTGAAGGGATTTAATACTGGAAAATCGCTTTCGCAGATGACTTATTCTTAATTGTTCAGAGCAAGAATTTTCCCGATTTATGCAGTATTGCTCAAGATATTCTTGATTTTATTCATAATTGGGCTCAACATTGCAAGCTGGAATTCAATCATACGAAGTGCAAAGTAATGATGATTCACAAAAAGGCTAACATTGATGCCACTATCAATCTTGCTATGGGTAGCAATTTTCTGGAAGTTGTAGATAAAATTAAATATCTTGGTGTTGATGTTGACGGAAAGCTTCACTGGAAGGAACATTTGAAATATATTTTTTAGCTAAGGTTAACATTCTTACAAATGCATTGTATAGAATTTGCAATAACAGTTACGGTATTAAATTCGAAGTTTCAAAATTGATTTATAAACAAGGCATTGTTCCCATTGTTCTTTATGCATCGCGAATTTGGGGAAACAGTTTGAGGAAAAAATAAAACGAAAACTTATCAGGAAAATACAAAGAAAACTGCTCTTGAGGATTGTTAGAGGACATAGAACAATCAGTTATGTGTTGCCCTTCATTCTCTATGGTCTTACACCTCTTGATGTTGTGATACTTCATCAAAATGAGGCTTATCGTTATGCTCAAGACTCTTTTTCTAACTATCTTGATGGTAATTTGAACTTTTCTTCCCTACCTCATCTATCTACAAGATCACCTGCTGCTCTTGCTACATTTGATGGCGTTAGGGAAGAAGAATATGATTTTATTTACTTTACACGTGTGAGTAAAGTTAACGAAAAGGTAGGTCTTGAATATGTATGCTTTCAGAATGGTTTTGAAATGAGTCATCAAGTATACCGCATTAGTGATTACAGTTCTATTTTCCAAGCGGAGTTACTCTGCATTAATCTTGCTGTTAAAGGTGCCATAAGCAAGCCTTTTCAAAAAATTTTAATTTGCAGTGACTCGATGTCATCCCTACTGACTCTGCAAGATGTTTCTAGTTCTGAAAAGCTTATTGTAGAAGACCAAACTTTAATTAATATGTACAATATTAAAAATATTTCCTTCACTTTCTCCCATGTCAAGGGTCATAGTGGTGTGTATGGAAATGAAAGAACAGATTTCCTGGCCAAATCTTCTCTTTCAATTCCAAATAAACTCGATACCAGCCTACCCAAGTTATTTTTTAAAACCACTACGAAAAAGAAGATTATCACAGAATGGAACTCGGGTTTTGTATCCTCTCCTAATTGTAAGTGAACAAAATCTTTTTTTCCCTTCAGCTCCCTGCAGAATTAAGAACTACTGATTCTACACTGACTTTAAAATTATGCAATTCTTCACTGGATATGGGAAATTCAATAGCAATCATCACCGTTTCCACATTAAAAACAGAGAGGTGTGCATGTGTAACTCTGGGAGTGATAACCCTTCTCACATTCTTCTTGAATGCCCATCTGTTGCAGAAGAAAGAAACGAACTTTGTAAAGACTTAAATAACAAGTGCCCCTCGATTTTGATAGACCTAGTAAAGAAAGAGAATTTTGAATTTTTTTTTAAAATTTATCCTTGCTGTTATCTAACTCCTTTTTATTTTTATATCTTTTCTTTTCTCTCTCTGCCTTTTTCTATTATTATTTTTTTCATCTCATGATTTATTTGAATTTGCTATGTAGTACATCGGGCCCTGTGTGGTATTCTTGGTACACAGGGAGACATTTTTGTTTTCCCAAATAAAAAAAATAATACTATCGATCATAATCACATAAATTGATTTTGACTCTTTCCTTTTATTACTTATACTATTCTAGCAGTAATTAGAAGAGGAAAGCGTGTACCAAGATTTCGGGTTAAAGTTGTGATTTGACAAAACTAACATTTTCTGTATTTAACTATGTTTACATAGCTTCGTTCAAAACTCTGTTTTGCACCACAAAATGAGGCTTTGTGTATAGATAAATAAAAATAAATCGAGAAAACATGGAATACTTGAAAATTCCCTTTATTTACGAAGTTTCAGATCACTGAAGAAGGGACTTCTTTCATCCAAATTCCAATTCTTCCCTGATCGGCAGCATATAGGGAAAACCGAAAACACGTTCGTTAAGGTGGACAAAAAAATAATTCAAGTATTGGAAAAATGGCTAGAAAACAATTTATTTTTTACGAAAAATATGTGTGAAAATTTTTATTCAATGATCTTTATGTTACTCATAATAAAAAATGAACATGCAGATTATTAGTTTTTTTTTCCCACCCTTTTTAAACTAATCATCATTGATTTGTAAAAAAAAAAATACCTATATTAACTTTATAAAGCTATTCCATCAAAAATATTTAATTTTTAATCGTTCATATCTTAAAAATAAATGTACTTGAAATTTCCTTCCTCTCACTTCTACTTTGAGTCTTTGTTATCCATAATCAATATTTGAATTCATCCTTTTATGTTACACCTTAAGTGTTTAATTTAATATTTTAAATCAATCTGATGTGTTTACACACACACACACATACACACACACACACACACACACACACATATATATATATATATATATGTATGTATGTATGTATGTATGTATGCATGTATGTATGTATGCATGTATGTATAGTTATGAGAAGAACTGAGAAACAAAACACTTAAGGAAAACTACATTTTATTTATAAAGAACAAGAGTGTCCCAAAAACCAAATGGGTAGTTAAACAAAATAGATTATCTTATTTTAAAATTTGTAATTTAGATAATTTATACAAATTGAAAAAATTTTCATAATATTCAAATTATCATATTCAACTGAGAAGTTTTTAATGAAAAGATAAATCCATTTGATAGTAATTATAACGGAAAATATATATATACTTATGTTATATTAAAAATAATTAAGGTACATTGCAGAAATGTTTGAAATCTGACCAAAAATGAACACTAAATTGACAATGTGAGAAACATGAAAGTGCCTAAATATAAGGCGATAATAGTTGTATGAGAGGGAAAATAGATAATAAATTATTTAAGAAGAAAAAAATGAAATCTATGAAAAAATGTTTTAAGCAAATAGAAAAAAAGATTACGAGGGATTCAAGGATTACCTCAGGAATTATTTGTCAACGTATTAGTATAAAAATGATACCTAAGGAAAAAATGGATGTAAACAGTAAAAAATCATTAAATTCTTCAGGAAAAATATATCTTTTACCTAAGAGTAAGTTGAAGAATATGAACTTTAAAGTGTGGTAAAAAAATCTGAATCTCTTTAAGAATAAATTATGAAAAAAATAAATAACAATGATTTTATTCGGTGAAAAATTTTCCCGTTAAAAAATATTAGATCACTGGGAGAAAAACTTACCGATTATGTTCAATACTGACACATTGGGAAAAAGGATTCGTTTTTCAATCTTTCGTTAAGTATTGTTTTATGCAATAAAATTAAAGCATATACAATGTATCAAGCAAATAAACTGGTGTATATGTGTAAGAATTTTGACTATACAATAAAATTTAAAAAATCGATTAATTTTACTACATTTCCTTTGAACAAATTTCTGAAACGTTTTAGATTAATAAAACTAACTAAATTTTATTTTCCTCAGTTATGATTAGCATAATAATAACCAAAAAAACATACATATTATAATTATCATTGTATGAACTTAGAATGATTATAATTAGGATTTTATTTCCAAATGTAAAGAGAAATCTTTCTGACAAATGAAATGAAGAAATAAAATATGTTCATTTATACTATAATTTTGACGTAGATATATTTTAAGATGATATTCAGAAAGAAGTTGTATATTTTCAAAATTAAATGAAATTAATTCTTATGCATATGTTACTTTAGCGTATATTTGTTTGCATACATTTAAAAATTCAGAATAATTCAGAGTAAAAATTCAGAATTTATTGAAATAAAAAATTTACATTAAATGGCAGAAAAATAAAATACAGATTAAAATTTGCAGAATATGAGCTTGTACAAATACGGCAATATAACTTTGATAATGATGAAAAAATATATTTAAAAAACAAAAATTTATAGATTTTTAAGTACTAAAGGATACATTTATGAAGGAAATTATGAACAGTTTACTTTAAAATACGAAATAAAACGAAATGAAAAAATTTGATACATTGAAGTTGATAATCTTCTATAAATATCAATTGTTGTCTAACAAGGTATCCCTTTTTTTTTTTTTTTTTTTTCCTACGCCAGTTATTGTCATTATCTGCCAAAAGACCTCTGCAGGCCCAATAAAATTTAGCCTTGGTAAAGTTGTCAGAGTCAAAAGTAATAAAAGCAAGTGCAGTGCAAGTTATCAAATGATTAAAGTCCATAATGTAACAAGGTATCCTAAAAATTTGAGAACTCTATGAAATTCAGTAAAAGATGGCACGGATAAATTAAATGTAAGATATTAGCTCTGAGGAAATTGCATTTTCCTGTTTTGTCATGCAAAACAAATAAATGTAAATATGTATTAGTTCTGTTTCCAAAAAATTATGTAAAAAATATCTTAAATGTACGGCAGAAAATATAGAGTACGAAATTAAAAATAAAAATGTAATCACAAAAATGGTAGGAAATGTTTTGTATGACAATGGCAACTATTGAAGTAAATTTAATATTCAGAAAAGGATATATTTTAAATATATGTAAAGTTTAGATTTTTTTAATGATAATAAAACGAATCATTCAAAACTAATTTTCAGGAACAAATTTTGAATTAACTTAGAAATTGATAATAAAAAATTAAAACATTTTAAAACAAGGAAATCTGAAATTTACATTAAAAAATATAAGAAAATTTGGCATAGAATATAAGCAAAAAATAGATAAAAAAATCTAGGAATAAAATTTACAGCTAAACTATGCTGAGATTACTTATAGAGCAAGTCTGGATAAAGAATAATTATGTAGCAAATAGATTATGTGATAATGTGTATCGATGAATTTAATGAATTTCTTTGAAGTATAAAACTAGACAATTTTATATGATATTTTTATGATAATCATTATTTCGATTTGAAATATATTAGGTGATATAAATATAGCAAAAATATTCTTAATGTCAATATATTTATTTCATTATTCGCAATGAAATCTGTAAGAATAAAATTGTCTAAAATAAAAATATATATTGGAAAAAATTGCTTTAACGCATACCTATAGTAATTTTAACATTGATGAATAATGAATCAAAATATAGGGTCAGGTATTTTGTAAGTATAGATAAATGAATTAGAAAAATATAAATGTATTAGAGATTGGCTCTCTCCTACAAAAGTAGATAACATGGATAATTACTGAATAATATTGAGTTTGGGAAAAAGTAACTGAATCTAAATGATTTTTTTCTTTGTCGTGTCTCCATCTGGTGTGCATGAGAAAGAACAAACAAGCAAAAGTAAAGGACATTTATTGACGAGGACGAGAACTTGAAACAGGAACAGGAGAGAGCGCTGCGTTCTTTTTCGAAACGGGGATCAATTACAGACAGAAAAACCGACTTTTTCTTCCAGTTTTATATCAAAGCCTTGATCAGAATTAGAACTCGATCCCACTCGGAAAGAGAAGATGGTCAGAAATGCTAGACGGCTTTAGATTTCTTAGAAGAGTAAGAAAGAGCTTACAGTTGAAAAAACTCTAAAAATAATAAAAGAGAAAACAGAGCACATTAAAGTAAGATAAAATTAACTTCAAAAATACGAAAATTGAAGCATCAAAATACAAATTAAGGGAATAAAAAATGTATATATTTGGTATTAGTAAAAAATAATTTTTTCAAATGTTCTTAAATTATAATGTGTTATTAACAAATATCCTTAACAAATCAAATATATTATTATATAACTTAACAAAATAATCAAAAGATTACAATGTTTAATATCAATATGGATAATAAGTAAATAAATAAATAATATCTTAAACAAGAAACCTATAATTTAATTAAAAATGTTATGTAAAAATATTCAAAATTGAACTGATTCTATTGAAATAAGATTTTAGCGAAAATGAATTTAATGCAATAAATAAATTTCCCTCAGGAGATATGATAAATACTCTTAAAATGAGTTTGTTAATAAATAGTGAAGTATATTACATAGCGGCTAAAATCTTATCACGAAGAATTACAATCTTATCACGAGTGAAATTAAAAGATTTAAATCCAAGAAAATCATAAACTAGTATCTTAAAAAAATCCAAATTAAATAAGATTTAACTATTGCAAAATCGAATGATAAATGAGTAAAAAAAGGAATCGTTAAAAGATTCCTAATAACTTTGAATATAAGGCAAACGCAGAAATAAATAGAAGTTCCATTTTCATTTCAAAGAGAAAATTTATCATCAATGTTACGATAATAAATTGGAAAAGTAATTGTTCAAAAATATTTACTAATAAATAATAGAAGAATTATATATAAAACCTATTGATGAAATATTGCAAAATGTGAATATTTTAGATCATTTGGTTCAACTATGTAAGAAATACAATAGAATTCATGAATTAATAGAATCATATTTTGAATCCTCAAAAAATTTACTAAGGATGAAACTATTAAAAAAATTTTTAAATAATGTAATAATGAAAACTTAAGAAGAGATTCCATCTCAAATGAAATAAAAATGGATTTGATAAACTTATTTACTGATAGAGAGAAGGGGGGAGATGAAAGAGTTTTATTCACAGAAAAGTTATTATAGAAGCTCATTATTTTAAATCCTTTCTTTCAATTGATTTCTTTATTTCTTATTAAGTTTATAATGATATCAAATACATAAGGAATATTTAAGGATTTAATTATCCGAATAGTTTAATGGTTTTTAATTTTTACATATCTCATTTAAAGAGAAGTCTCTCCACATTTATTTGCTAGGAGGATGTCTTTATTTTGTAATTCAATAAAAGAAAGAAAAAACTTCGCGTATTCTACAGAAAACAGTTCACATTACGATATCAAAATTAATTAACTGTATTCGATATTTTAACTGTGTGTGTAAACCTGTATATAATTTTCTTAAATTTTTCCTTTTTTTTTATTTTATATTTTTTTACATTATTTTAAATTAAGCACAATTTTCTAATAAATACGATAAAAAAATCTTAATCGTTAAAACTACTTTCCAAATTTTTCTTAAAATATTTATAAAGTTGAAATCTTTAATGGTGATTCTGTATAAAACTAAGTAAACTCAGAGAAACAGTGGACACAATCAATCATTTTATATTACATTTTAAGAATTCTCGCTTGGCCAAATTTGAATGCGTTATTTATTTTTAATTCATAGAACTAACTAACGTCTCTGACAATAATTTTACCAAGGTTGTCACAATTTTACTTGATTTCTCTAGATTATAAGTGCTATAGCCGGTGACCTTACTTCATTTTAAATAGTTTTAGAGCTTGTGCATTGTCTAAAAACTTCATGCTTCACATCAAAAAATCACCATTTTTTATTCCGATTTTTAAATCTAATTTTGATTTTAAAATATATTGCATCAGAATACTATATTTTTTTTTTAAAAAAAATGTAGTATTCCAATGCGATATAAATGAACTGAAAAATCACTTTTTAAGAAAATACGCGGAGGACATATTTTGAAGACGTTTACAATATAACATAATTTGAAATGAATACCAATTTTTGGGAACGTTTCTTCTAAAACTGGAGTGATAAACAGTACGATTCAGTTACTCATTTTTTTATATTTACATAGTATTTTTTATGTTTACTGCTTAAATTCGATGATATATCATGTTTTTAAATAAGTCCCTCAACCGCTTACGTCTCACCTTGTATTTTTATCATTCTGAATAAAATATTATTTATAATGTAGTATTGTTTAGTAAGGTATTTTGTATCTTTTTTTTTTCTTTCTTTACAGTTTACCATCATAGAATTTGATAGTGAAACTTTCATGCTTCTTGTGGAATACCTACAAAGCGGATCCTGCGTATTAACATGCGAAACTATTCCGGGACTCATTTGTGCGGCTGAACATTATGACCTTCCAGAGCTTCTTCAAGCATGTTTTCATCATGCCAAACAGCACTTCCGGCTTTCAGTGGTATGAAAGATTTTTAAAATAAACGTCTTGCGAATGAACGATCATTCCTAACATATTAAAGAAATAAATCATGTTAACTTTTATCATTTTTATTAATATATATATATATATATATATATATATATATATATATATATATATATATATATATATATATATATATATATATATATATATATATATATATATATATATATATATATATATATATATATATATATATATATGTTGAGATAAAAAATGTAATAAAAACTAAATTAATCAAACAAAGTAAAATATTTTAGAAATGCTTAGTACTATTAGTTAAAAAAATAAAGTTATTTGAATTACACAAAACAGAAAAGATTTTTAAGAAATTAAAAAACGTTTCTAATAAGAACAAAATGAATCATTAAGGAAACAAAGGGAAAGAATTGCAAAGAATGAAAACAAAAAATTGAGAGACTAAAGAAATCAAACTTGTGTTCTTTCTCATCAGGAAAACAGGGGACAAGTTGAAGGCGCTTCGAATTAATTTGTATAAAAATTCTAAAGAATAAACAATACACAAGCGAACTGGTCCCAACGCCTTTGAAAGAAAATTTAAAATCTATTTAAACGTCGATTCAAATTTGAAGGTAATAATTGAAAACAAAATTTACACATGAAAAATTACAAAAATATAACTATTCCTGCTAGGGTAAAAAAAATGCTTAAAACAAGAGTTCAACAATACAGCGAGGTTATTTGTGGATAAAAAAACGTAAGCCATGCAGTGAGGATAAAAATTAGAAGTAATTAAAAAAGGGAAACAAAATTGAAAATTAATTTACCAGGAAATGCTGTGTGATAAGACAAAGTTAGTATTATTGTTTCTATTTCCTGATTACCTCATCTCCACAAAATTAAAAAAAAATTTTAAAAATCTAAAACAAGTTTGGGTTTCTTAAGAAGTCAGCAACCATAAAATCTAATCACCTAAGATTATGATCAGTTGAGGCTGGTTAATCCTTGCACCAATTATACTCCGAAAACTTCTTCTATCCCTGAAGATATATAAGGGATTTAAAAAGGCCACTCGAAACGTGTGAGAGAACCATTTGCCTTTCCCTCGAAATATTGAGCTGCTGATACCTACGGGGCTTTTTTCTAAAGTATCAAATGTGTTCAAGAGAGACTCTCCAAAATATATTTAGTTCTATATTTTTGATTAAAAAGATGTTTGTGTAAGTCAAGCTGGCATTGACATGCAGAGTGTCAGCAGAGGCAGACTTGACCAAGTTATCAGCAATTTTATTTTCCTTTAAACCAACATAGAAAGGGATCTACTGAACACTATTGTGTGTTCATCAGAAATCCGAACAACAAGATCAAGAATATTCAGGATTGTCGCATCCTACACCAAACCAAACCAAAGCAAAGTTCGTTGTTCATTGAAGACAACGAATAGAATTAAAATGCAACTAAAAGTCTTTTGCTAAAATATTGAAGCATAAAACATTTTATGATTGAACTTACAATTAAAACATAAAAAGGTAAGGTTTAAATTGTTAAGGTATTAAGAAATAAATGATAAAAAAAATTCTATTATAACAATTAATTTTTTTAATCTGTTGATATCATTGCGAAAATTAAAAAAGGAATATTTAGAATAACTAAACATACAAAACAGAAAAGGAAATATAACTAAACATAGAAAAAACAAGCAGAAAACGCTCCATTTTTAAGAACCGAAACAATGAGACATCCGTAATTTATGAAAAGTTCTAACATCTAAAATGAACCACCCTGACAGGGCTTCAGAAACAAATCCTTAGCATACATATGTACAATTGGTTATCAAGATAATAGAAACATTTGTGAATAAAAGCGCTACTTTTAATGCTCTTCGTAAGCATTAAAATATAATAACAACCAGTTATTTTATAAATAATAATGTATATATTCTGGTGGTATGTGAAAACTTTATTGAAGTTTTGTAAATCTTGAATTTTTTTCAAAAATGAACTTCAGACTTTTCAGATTTTCCAAGTAGTCAAATTGCAGAAGCTCTTCTAGCTAGAGCCAATATAACAGAAGCACCCCAACTTTTAAACGTTTTTAGATGTGTGGTTTTTGAAGCTATTGCAGTACACATACAATGCAGCAAGATAAGCTCAGTATAGAAGAAAAGTGAAAGAAAAGGGAAGGGAAGTTGAAGAGACCAGTGGGTATCGAGGCAGACTGTAATAGTCTAAAAAGCGCACAATCAGCATCTGCATTCCTCAGTGCCAATGATTACAATTAAAAGGCACCTGCATAAACATAATACTTACGTCAGAGCAAAAATGCCCAAGCAACTTGTTCCAGGTGTAAATGCCGGATGTAATCTTCATTGTGTCACACTCACAAAACTTAGTCGATCGATAAGTAAGAGAAAGTAATATGGTCTGATAAAGATTTTCACACTTTTCATTACAGAAGGGTAGGCGCACATTTGAGAAACACCTGTGTAAGCGTATGATAATGATTGTTTCCTTCCAGCTGTCAAGCATAGAGGTGTATGTGTCATGGTATGAACAGCCTTGTTGTGATTTTCAGACGCGCCTTTTTTAATCCTAATAGAAAGGGTCCCTGGGAGGAAGTATAGAATAATATATAGCTAACTAGGTAGTTCCTATGGTACAAACATTGCTTCTTGCAGAAGATGTAACTTTCCAGAAAGATAATGAACTAATACATGCAGCAGGAATTGTCCAATCATGTTTTGGTAAACGCGACGATGAAGTTCAACCCTTACCTAGCCTCGTATAATCACCCGACTTCAATATAATTTAATTAGTATGATCTTCTTTCGAGCGTTCAATACAGAGTCGATATTCTCCACCGGCACCACAATCCCCCCAATAACTTTACAATATCTACATAAAGAATGATACAATATTCTTCTTAACACTATTCAGTTCTTGTATAAATTGAATCCTAAAATAAAAAAAGCGAACAATTGCAGCGAAAAATGCATTTATCCAAGCTGTATTACATATCACAAGCGGACGTATATATATATATCATATACTAATAACATATTCTTTATAAATTTGCGGTGTTTCCATTATTTTTATAATTGCCTATGTGTGTGTGTAAATTTTAATAGCAAAATGTAAATTTTCTTTTACAGAAAGATATAATAAATTATAAAATCTGACCAAAAAAATACAATACACACGAGTACTCGGTATTCTTAGACGCTGTTCCAGAATATTAGGAATTTTTTTAAAAAATTGCAAAATCAAAAATGTTTTTTCACCATATTTATTGATTTTCAGAAAAAAATGCATAACTTCTAAAATAATGCACTATTTTGTTCCGTGAAAAATAAAGTAACGGAACAAATTTTATAACCAAATATTGATAATAAAAGAACAGCAAAATATTAGTTATGAATAAAAAGTATAACATAAAAAATAACTACCTCTTTGTAAAAATATAATAAAATACTTTAATATTAAGAAGAATAAATATTATATAACAAACGTGTTATTTGATCAAACTGGAAAACTCTTTATTATCAGTATCTAATTTTTAATTGGATAATTTTTTTTTTATTTTGTGTTAAAAAAAACGGTTTCTTTAAAAAAGACAAACCCTGCTTTAAAATGTCATTAATCTAAGGAAAAGTATTTTTGTAAACAAATTACTAGAAACAGTAAATGTGTATTTTTTGCAATATTGCTGGTGGACAAATGCGGAAAATGCATTACAACTTAATGATCTGGTGAGTTATATATACTTTTCCTCTAGATATTTTACATTTTTTGAAATAAAACAAATTTTAATAGAAAAAGAAGACGACGTTTCTCAACTTTATTCCTGTTTCTAGTTACTTTTTATTTTTCATAATGATTATATTATATGGTAAGTGGTTGGTTAGGGCTTTCGTTATCGGAAGGTAGTTTGAATTGCGACCCAACCAAAGATCCGTTGTATTCACTAATGATGGGGTACGTTAAATATGTAGTGATTGCAAAGTCTTCGATGTGAATTAATAACTTTGGGGAGGGGGATAGCAGGCCAGGTTTGAGAGTCTTCTGCTTGGTCTCTGCTTTTAAATTACAAAGACCCACCCACTTTCGTTGTCCACAATGTCAAATCCACTGAGTTCCCCATTAGAAAAAGTACTATTACTTTCATTACTTGTAGTGCTGATAAGGTGGTAAAAGGATCCTAGAGCAGGGCGTTACAATAATAATATATTGTGAAAATTAATTGGTTAAATGTCAGTGTTCAAATTAATTATTCCAAGCTTCATCTTATCACTGCAAAAACTAGAATTACAAGGAACTATTTAAAATGAAACACAAATAGGAGGTTTTAACAGTCAAGGATTTAAAATGCATTGTTGAAGTATTACAAGAATTATTTAAGCCACCATAGGTATAATGAGACTGAAATTTATGACATTTGAGTTTAAGTTTCATATCATTTGTCATAAGATTTATTTTTTTAAAAAATTAAAAATTATGATGATTATTTAGCTACTTATTTATTATTATATAATCCCAATTTGAATTATTATTGCTGCACTGTAAAAACTAAAGAAATATTTTCTCAAACTAGTTAAGAACGTTCACAATCAAAACAGAATACTAATAATTATGCTTTGAGAGATAAAAATTAAGAAACCCGTACATATGAAAAGAGAAAATATTTCAAACATACACGTATGATATCTAAGTACCTATTACATAAGCAAAACGAAGATAATAATTATATAAAATAGTTTCCTTTGTTTCTCAAATATGTTATTATCTAAATAATTATTTATTATTGAATACAAGAGTAGTTTGATATTCTACAAGCTTTAAAAAATATTACAATTAGTTTTAAAAAAACATTTGCTATTTATTGTCCTATATTAAGATAAATATAAAGAACAATAAAGCTTATAATTTGTATAAATTTAGCAATATTTTCATAAAAGTATTTAATACATCTATTTTCTTAAATTTAAACATTTTAAAATAATTATTTATGTGAAAAAAGGAAAGGTATTTAGAAAGGAAATATGTTTTACGATAATTTAATTTCTTAAGTTTTTTTTAAATCATTTGTGTATCTCTCAAAATATAATATTCGATTTATGCATCCTTCTCAAAGCAATGTAAAAAATATTTGAAATATATTTCCCAAATATACCCTGTACAGGTTCAAAGGCACAATTAAGGAATGCATGCATTTCTTAAAAGTTATTGTGTGTGGTTTGATAAAAAAAAAAAAAAAATCAATATAACTATAATACATTAAAATTTGAAGCATATATCTTAAGAATACGTAGAATCTATCACGAATAATATTAAAGGAAAATTAATGAGCAGATTCATTTATGTTACTCGGATATCGATAGAACTCAATTCAAATCTACTAAAGTAAAATATTTTTTTATAGTCATCTATTATAAATAAAATATTTTTTGCTTTATAATGTAAATCTAAATGTTCATGTCGAATTTTAGAATTCTCATTTAAAAAAGTATTATGATTTCTGAACTTGGAGACAGGAAATGCTTCATATATTTCCCATGTAGTTTTATTCACATACTTCAAGTATTTTTTGGGATATATTTAATATAAAATTTTTAAAGAGTGAAACACACACACACAGCATTACTTTAATATATATTTTAAAATTAAAATTTATGTCCTACTAAAAAATATGATTTGTTCAAGACTCAATTTTTTTAATGAAATTCCAAATTGTTTATTTTTCCAAAAAATATTTTGCCACAAAATCATGTATTAAAATGCTTAACTTCATAATATACATAATGGATAGACGTTTCATTGAAATGTATACAATGAGTTTTATCATAAAAAGACATAAATACTTAAAAATATTTAAAATAAATTTGTGTCTTTTAAATTTTAATATGTGCCGGCCAACTTGTCTAGTGGTCAGCGTGCCTGACAACGGATAGGAAGGTCCTGGGTTCGAATCCCGGTTCAGGCATGGATGTACTTTCTCTCTCTCTCTCTCTATCCAGTCTTTGTCCTTTCCTTGTGTGTGTGAATGAAATATGAATGATACCTACCCTATAAACGGGTCCCTATGGCATGTGTGAGAGTGCGATGGTGGCCCACCCCCTGTGGTGCACCCGGGACAACGCCTCGGCGGCTAAGAGGTCGCTGTGCCTGGACGGTTCCTTGGTATCAGGGAACAATAGATTAATAGACTCTGTTGCAGTTGTAACTCTCTACAATTTGCCATTAAACGGGTCCCTATGGCATGTGTGAGGGTGCGATGGTAGCCCACCCCCTGTGGTGCACCCGGGACAACGCCTCGGCGGCTAAGAGATCGCTGTGCCTGGACGGTTCCTTGGTATCAGGGAACAATAGATTAATAGACTCTGTTGCAGTTGTAACTGTCTACAATTTGCCATTAGAAAAAAATTTTTAATATGCAATTACATTAATTTTATTATAATTAATGGCATTTTGCCTTAATTATCAAATCATTCTTCAATTTTAAACAGCTTTTAACAATTCAATTTTTTAGAGGAACTCTTAACTCTGAATAATAGGTGAATTTTTAATACCTTTTATTATACTTTTTATATTTTATAAATATGTGGGAATTTTTTTGCTTGAAAGAAAACTTCCTTATAACCAAAAAATTAAATTATAGAGAAGAAAACTTCAACATTTGAGCCAAAAATAATAATACAAATAGTAAGCATAAGATTAGTGTAGAAAACATATATTGTCACTTTCTGAAAAATATTTAAAAAAAATTAACATCTGATGTAAATTGATTTACAAAAAATTTAACAAAAAATGAAAGGGCTTCTTTCCAATACTGAATCCATTTAAATTGTGTACGCATTCATTTTGATGCAAATTATTTTATAATGACTTATAAAAACATTCATATTTGGCAAAATTTTATTTAAACGTTTGATATAACGTTAAAAGAAGATTTTAAACTATTTAATTGAATAATATATTTTGATTCGAGGTTTTCTAAAAAGGAAATTTTCTTCTAATAACATTCTATAGTTAACGTAAATCTGAAAGAATATTATACTCGAAGAGTAAAGAGGAAACTAATTTTTCATTTCGAAATTTATCCTGAAAACAATCTAACTATGTTACATCGTTTCGGTCATATAAACGCATTTCTGCTAATGTTGACAGTTTTTATAATTTAAATTGAAATATTTTTCTACTATAAACTCTCTCTCTCTCTCTCTTGAAATGATTTTTTTTCTTAACAAATTAATTCATTGGGAAAACACTTAAGAAAGTACAATTTAAAACAGTTTTTGTACTAGGAAATTAAAGATATATATGTTTTAATACAAAAAATATATGAATAAAAAATAGATCCGAAAAGATTTAAAAACACTTTAAAAAATCCTAATGAATTAACTATTCAGGATGTGCATTTATTTATTTTTCAATAGAAAATAAAAAAAACGTGTTTAATTATAAAATATTATGCGTTTAGAACGTTGAATATTTCAAACCAATAAAAGAAATGTTTTGCATTAAAACACGTAAATGAAGCAATCTAAGAGTGTTGCGTTTCATTATATAATATTAAATTAATTTTCTGTAATTCTACCAGTTATATTTCAGTCATTTTCGTATAATTTTTTATGTCTGTATATACCTGAATAATATACAAATATTCAATAAGAGTACAAATATATTTTCAAGACGAATACTTTATTTACTATTTCCGATTTCCAGGTCTGCTCGATGCTGAATATATTGGAAAACTATTACTGGAGATACAATTCTGCAATGGAGTTAGTGAACGCTATTCTGCAATATATAGACAGTAGAGCAACTTTACTGTTTAAAAGGAAAGAGTACTTAGATCTGTCAGAATCAATGTTTCAAATGATTTTAGGCCGAGACCTAAATGTAGCAGAAATAGTAAAATTCCAAGCTATGTTAGAATGGTCTAAGTACAAGATAGAAATGGCCACTCAAGTAGGTAATAAAATATTTATTATGCGATAGTAGCTATTTTAAAAAATAGGAGATTTAAAAGTTATGCCTAGAGCCAAAAAGGTATTGTAATGGGTAAATTAACTGTTACAGTAAGGTATTATTGTATACCAAAAAGGTATTGTACTGTAAATTAACTGTTAGCAACACGTTGAAAATGTTAGTGTAATATGCCAGTTGCAATTAACTCATAATGCTGAGTTAGTTACTAGCGACTGTCAATTGAAACCAGGGGCATATATTGCAACAGACAAAATCAGAATAATTATAGCTATAAAATTACTTTAACAATCCGGGATTTCTTAAGTTTATTAGAAATTTTAGTACAAAAAATTACTTAATTAATTTCATTTTTTAAGATTAAAAAAATTGCATATTTTTATTGATAAAATTTCAATATAGCAACATTTATTATATGAAAACAAGAAATATTTTATTCACTCGTAAAAATAAATGAGTAACAATATTTTTTCTATCGTGAAAATTATAAATGATTTAGATTTATTAGAAAACAAAAAATACACTTTTAAAATGAAAAGTAGAGCAAAATAAAAAAATTTTATTTTCTTGAATTAAATTTCAAGTGTAAAACTGCTTTTACCTTTATTTTTGAGATTGTCAAACATTTCAAAAAATGTTAAAAGTAATATTACAGCACAAATTAATAAATTTTTTAAAAATGTTTCTTTGTAAGTAATATTTTTAAATGTAATCTTAACAAAGCATGATTTATTTTATAACGTAAAATTCACTATAATAAAATGTATACCTACTCTATTTTTTCTACAAAAACCCTAATCTCTAACTTTAGCAAAGACCCCAGTTTTTTTCGCTTTTTTGTCATTTCTTTATAAGTACACAATAAAGACACAGAAATATTGTTAAAAATAATTTATTTAAGAATTTAATTAGTACACAAAACCTACTAACCCTTCTCCTTTCCACATAAGCTCAACTTTCTTTTAAAGGCACATTATATCTTACAAAAATGATACATACAAGTAAGCTATCCAGTAGCCATTCTGTAGACAAATAAAAGAAATCAATATGTGAACAAAATTTAACATCATTTGCAAGTATTTATGAATGTGTTTTATAGTTTCATACAGTGTTCATTATAATAAGTGCTCAAAACTGTAACAGCACTTAAAAATGCTTCCCATAACTTTGAAATTACATACATGATGACAGCTAAATACCAATATGACAAATAAAATTCCCATTTTTTTTTTCTAAAATAAAAACAAGATTTAATATTAAAATCTTATTTGCAATGAATCATTTTTAAAGATTAGAATTAAATCAATAGATAAGATTTAAGGCTTAACAATTTAGACATTTGCAATAACTGGTGCGAAAGTATGAGAAATGTATTTAATCAATAAGAACATCAAAAGTTACCAAAAGTAATCAGAAACTGAAACCCACACACTATCTCTTCCCATGAGAATGGCCACTTCAATGATATATATATATATATATATATATATATATATATATATATATATATATATATATATATATATATATATATATATATATATCCTTTACTATAGTACATTTCAGACACTTTCAATTTAACTCGCACTTCTCAGCAGTTCAACAAAAAAATTCTTCCAAATTATTAGAACTGTACACATCACAGCTCCCGAAATAAGTTATTTAACTGCTGAGAGCATATATGTATAAGAGTTACAAAAATACCGTTAAAGGATATGATTACAATCGTTCGAGTTGTGCCGATCCTGTTAGGCGGAGGTAGTAGTTGTATGGTTGAGGATCGGGCCTTCAGCTTGTGAGTTTGAGATTCCCAACCTCGAGAGTTTATGTTTGCAGCTTCTCGGAATCCACTTTATACAGTATTTCCTAGTCCATAATTTCATGTGCAAAAAATGACTGTAAGCCAACTGATTAATATTATCATCGATATGCATGATGACTTTGCATGTATTTAAAAAAAAATTATCATTAGATTTCTAGTAATACTTTTTATTCATTTTTCGGTATAATTATTTTATTTATTATATAAAAAGTTAAATAATTTAACAATCGATTCAATAAATTTGCAAAAATTAAATTGTTTGAGAGTAAATAAGAAATTTCACATTTAATATAAAAATTTGTATTTTCAAGAAAACTTCTAATAAAAATAGGTAGTGCAGTATCACATATTCAAATGTCTAAATTAAGAAAGAAAAAAGAAGTATATTCATTAGCTTACTTCAATGATGTTAGCAAAAAAGTTAATTTTATTAAAAGTGGACTTATTATGAAGCAAAAACAAATAACATTAATTAAGTTATTTTTATAACATAATAAAAATAACATTAACTTAAAAATAAAATTAATTAATGTTATTTTTAAGGGTTTTGATGCTCATAACTGATGTAATAAAGATAGTAATTAAAAACTATCTAAAATTAACATAAAATGAAATTAAGATGTCAGAAATCATGAGAATATGTTAAAAATATGAATTTATTTCCTCTTATAAAAGACGTAAATGTTAAAGAGAAAGTAAGTTAATTATGTTTAATGCGTACTTACAAACATGAAGGATTGATTTTAACTTTAAATTTATACATCAAGTTTGAAAAAAATACTTAAATCATATCTTTTTGAAAGATATTAAGTGTATAATGGAATTTCATTTGATGTTTCCTTCAATATACATAATATTGAAATAATATCTATTAATCATCACACAAACATCACCTTTTGAGATAGTGTTAGTGAATTCAATCATGAGTAATCGCACAGATCACTGACAAACTGGCAAAGAATAAAATAATCACCATTTTTTTTATAAACAGTGGGGAGAGAAATCTTTAATACACATTTAACACTAATTGAATGAATGGAAAAATGCTTTATTTCCCATATAAAAATACATAGAGGAATTAGAATAAAAGTGATCCAAATTTAAGAATGAATACACTAAAAGCACCAGAACAAAAATGACCATCGAAAGTAATAAATCATGGAATAACAAACTATTTTTTGTACTCTTTGAAAGTACAGTTTTTAATATTGAATTTATTCAATTATGAGCTATTAATTGAATGTTTAAATCAAAACACACACTGAAATAAGAAAACATTAATGACAGAATAATTATTTATATTTCATTAGTAAGCATCACTTCATGTAATTGTACCAAATAGGACTAATTAACATACTTTAAAAATAGTTACAGTAGTCAGACATGGAAACTTAACATTTATGTGAAATTATTCAGATAATCAACATTTCTCAAACATAAATAACAGTAATATTAAAAAGAATTTATTTGTGTGTTGAAAACATAAAGAGAAAAGAATGAACAGGTCTTAAGAAAAGTTCAGTTATTTTAATTTATTCTTTAGTTACATTAAAAAAATTACAACTTATGTCATTTTTCACATTTATCTCAGTTCTATTAAGAATTTTACAAGTTATTAGTATAAAATAAAGTAATTAACGGAATAAAAGCAGTTCAATTGTGAGAGCAATGAAAGAAACTTATTCAGAAAGAAGCTTCATTTATGACAAAAAAAATTTTTTTTTGTTATTGTACAAATAAAAGAAAAATTTAAATTTTTAATGAATATATTATTTAAGAACAATATTGTAAAAGAAAACTTACAGTATACATGCACATTCACTACTTACTCTCCTTAAAAAACTACACAGATAATTTATTTCACAATTTTTGTCATGTCCACGTGTTAATCAGTTGTAAAAAGTACATAAGTCATTCATCATCACCATCATCCGATTTATTAACAAATATCACTTTCATCAATTTGGTATACATCGTTTACCTTTACTGATTTAAAATGCTTCGATCATTTTTTTTTTTTTAAATTTCAAAATTGTCATATTCTTCTAATTTTTATTATTAAACTGATTTTTCTTTCTCTTTTAATTTTTAAAGTTTTTCTTAATTTTGATTTTTTTTAAATCTCTTCTGCATTTAATTTAGCTCTATAAGACGTAGCAGTTAAAATTTTAATATGTTAAAGACAGATAGAATTGGGATACATGTAACCGAAGATCAGATACTTTAGCAATTTCGTATGACAAATTTAATTGATATCAGAGTACAATAAAATTTAAAAAATACCCAGAGATATTCTAAATTTTCTATTTTTAAATACATTATGCAAACATTTTTTAATCAAAACTAAAAGCGAAATAATTATTTATATTTCGGTACAATATATATATATATATATATATATATATATATATATATACATTCATATGTATATATATATATTGTACCGAGCTTCGAGGTTCGTGTCCATTGAGAGTTGAATAAAACAGTCACCCAATGAACACAAGACTTTTATTCGTAAAAATTCCACTAGATATACTAGTTGTAACAATCACAATTATACAGCTACAATTCGTCAGATACAATAAGTAACAGCTTCCAATCACAGGTCTCAAATACCTCAGACAGAGAACAGCTTCTCTAGACTAGCAGTCACGACTAATTGTCTTCACTCACTGTCTTTACAAAACTGCCTCCTTCTATGTCGTTATACACATTTTATCACTCAGTTCGACTGTTTCTAAGCAATTCACATCCAAGCACATTTAAAAAAAACCATACTATATCACATACCATTGTCGAAATCAACTCAATATATAAAAAATATAGTGAACAATTTGCTTTAACATAAAAAATACATTCCGGGAAAAATAGCTTCTTTGGTTGAGACCATTGCGAACAATACAAAAATCCGGTTGAATTATTTAATATTATTTTCAAATGATGAAATCAAAGTAAAAAATACAGTTAACAGTTCTTTAATGATCTGATTACTATACCTGAGCAATGTCGAAAAGCTGAAATAAATTCTCCTTTCCCAGTCTGAAAGACGGGTTAGTGCTAGTTCCAGATATACTCATCAGCAGAATATTTTTAAATTAATTTTCGTCCCCTATGATTTTACAGTTCCAAGAGGTTTCATTTATTTTTTTATTTCTACAATGTGCTTAGATATTGGAGTTATTGATATACCCATTTTATACCAATGGAAAATTTGACTTTAATGAGACTTCCCTGTCTGTGAAATTAATATTTTATCTGCATCAAATATAGTAATAATATTCAAACTTAAATTCTGGGACTCTTAAAATGGCACATTTGAATTTTCATTAAAAAGCAAATAATTTTAATCTTTACAACTAGTTCAATACCTTGTTAAATCTATGTTTATACCACGATTTTTAAAAAATGCATGACTTGTGATCCCTTCTTTACCCTAAAACTTGCAGAAGTGCATAACTCAGTCATTAAGCTGTTGAAAGCTAGTGGACTTCTCAACAGCTTAATGACTGCCCTGACCATGATCATTTTTGATAACATGTAATCACCACTGTGGGAAATATGTTAATCTCAAGTAAGTATATTTATTTGTTTTTGACGTCAGAGAAATGAAGGAAGAATAAATTAATTTGATATTGTAGGTTATTTCTTATGTCTGATTAGAAAAATATTAAATCGATGTAATTTTCTTAAATCAATTGTATTTTTTATGCCATTTTATTGCAATTCATTACTTTTATCTACAGACATTGTTTTTACATAATATAAATGTATTATGACAACATTCAATTTTATGTAAAATAGTCGTGGCACTCTTTTACCATAAAAGGAAGATATTAAAAACACAATGATTATACAATTATTTATAGTGTAAAAAATATGGTGTTTCGTAAGAAAATATAGATATCAAACACACACACACACATTGTAGATGATTTTGAGAATGAAATAAGTTTAAATTCGTTAATAAAAAATGTCATTATCACTCTCCAGTAATATTTATAAATTCGACAGAATAATTTTCCAACGCTTATGGAATGATCTACTAAATAATAAAAAATCTCTTCACACACAGAAAGCGTACATTTGGTAAAGTAATAAAAATAGTTAACAATAAAACTGAAAAATTATCTTTTAAAACATCAAAGCAATGAAATATTTACTATAGCGAAAGCACTATCCATTTAAAAGTTTTCTTCAGATTACAAAAAATAAGATACAAAGGATAAGGACCAAACGCAATGATATCATCAGAAAAAAATATGATAATCATCTTCAGTTAATTAAAAAAAATTCTTAATCAAAGAAGCGAAAATGGGCTTATCATTTATGATTTAATCGAATTGTATGGATAGTACAAAATAAAGGAAAACTAAAACAAAATAGGAAATACGAAAACACAAATTTAATTTACATTACCATCTTTTTCGAATATAATTTTCCACACTTCATTTAATATAATCTCAATAAATAAGTTAATACATTGGCAAGATTAAACTACAAAATTTTATAATTTTTTTAAATTAAAATTTTATTTTACATTGTAAAATTTAATATAATTTTTATTAAATTAAAATTTTATCCTACATTGTCCTGTAACAATTTAGCGCGCAAAAAGAAGCGATGATCACTAAACAGAAAAATGAACTCTTAACTTAATATTTTAATGAACATCAGATTCATTAAAAAGGTTATTCATATACAAATAACACAAGAAAAAGACATCGTTGATGACATGGGAGTACACATAACGGATGTTGGCAGTAAACAGTATAGAATTAAAATGAAAAAGACAGACAAAAGACAAACCGCTAAAAACAGTTTGCTAGAATTTCAAATGAATTTGGATGTGAAGTAAGGTAAAAGTATACCATTTACGCGAAGCTACATAATAGAAAAAAGACTACGTGCTTGAAGATTGCTGGGTAATAAATTTAACACAAGTACTAAAAATCAATAAATGTTGTTTCACGAGCTTTTTAACACTTCCAATTCACAAATACGGCTCTAAGAAAGAAAAAAATGATGGTAGCCACAATAAATTGCAAGTAGAAGAAAAACATGTACAGCAAGCGAAAATGTTCAATCCCAGTACACAAGCAACTGAAGGCGCGTAAAATAACGTAACAAAAATTATCATGATTTATTATTATATTTAGTTCCATATTGTATGACCATACACCAATTTAAAAATAAGGCATTACTTTGTCCTTCTGGACACGCATTACATCAACAATTATCCATCGGTAATATCATTCAGACAGGTGTGAAAAGTACAAGATTGAATATCTCTTTCAATGAAGTCACACTTCTTAGTATCTCAACTGACTGTGATAATTGTTCCAATTTCACAAAAATACTAAAATAGCATAAAGAGTGAAAGAGCTACAGCTTTATTATAATCATTGCGGAGTTTCTAAGTCACTGATGTGTGGAGGAATTATGTGTGTAAAGAGATCCAGAGTTCAGCCCTACTAGTTAGATGGAAGCAGCTGAATGGCAGTCTTCGTAATTTAGAAGCAGACACCAAGCAGCAGACTCCGCCATAATACTTGACCTGCCAACCCTGAAAGAATTTCACTTGCAGTTAGAGGATAATGAGTGTCGACCACATCATCGTGATCACATTTGGAAGACATTATAGGCTATAACCTATTTAACGTGGCCCAGCTGCTTAAAGTGAATGCGACGGATCTTCGGTTAAATCGGAATTCAAACTCATTACCTTCCGATAATGTAAGAACAAAGCCCTAACTAATTAGGCCACTGCTGCTATTGTAGAAGGATTATGATGAATATGAAAATTAAGTTCTGAAATCTCATTGGATATAAAGTGTAGTATCAAAAATCTTAATAATCAATATACACTCTTACCCATACGCATTTCTTCTGAATTGCCATTAGTACAATTCACTTTTTATGGACAATAACAATTATTAATTAATTATGGACAAGCCGTATTACATCGGTGAGCGTTGAAGAACCCTGGATAATGAGAACATATTACTTAAATGGAATAATTACCACTCACTCTGATAATTCGTAGTTTAAAGAATATCTATGGAATCTTTCAGACGACAGATTTTGATCTAAGAAGCCTTCCTCAAATGAAGCAGACACTCATTGATGAATAAATAGTTAAATCATCAAAAACTATTGTAAACCCTAGATTTCAATACGGTGAGAAAGGTAGTCGAACAAAGAGTGTATTCTAAAGTCAATTTTTACAATAAAATATTATTCAACAACAAAATTGTTTTTCCTTTTAAGAAGACAAATATTTACACCAATGTAATTTTTTTTTTTTTCGTTTGATTACATATTGTATGCGTTCATTCGTTTTTGAGCAGATATTTCTTACAAATACATAAATAGAAGGAAAAAACAATTATTGCTTTAATATGATACACCAATGAATATTTTCTTAATCAAGATAATGTGACATATAAAGATACTAAAGTTGATTATCAAATAGATACAAAATTGGAATATATTTCAATTGCAGTATATTTCCGATATGAATTTTAAGAATTAAATTAATACTAAATTAAAATTACAAATAGGAAAATGGCATACACGAGTAAATTTAGAAAGAAATTGTGACAAATAAATATTATCAACTTCTTTCTTCTACATGAGACAGCCAGTTTTTAAGGTCAAACTCTTCATCCCATTTCAAGAATGATTTCCCCAATAGAAAAAAAGTAAATGAAAAGACATTTATGATTTTAATTTCCTTCAAAAATCCAACTAATTCAATAAATATTACGCTGAAATATCCATATTTAAAATTTTACATTTCATTCAATGCATTTAATATCACACTTTTACAGAGTCAACACTTGGTCGAATGTCATTATATACAAATGCATTTTCATCCAAATGTATTTTACAAAGAGTGAAGAGGAGAACAAATTTTTTTATTATCCATCAAATTTCGCAGCGAAAATAAAACACAATATATTTTGCACTCTATAGTAACTTAAAATACGTCACGCGCAAGAATACATGGGTAAAAGGCAGTTTTTAATTCTCCCTCATTTCTGATACTCAAGATTTAATAATTTTACATTTCACAGTAAGTGTATTCAATATTATATAAAAATATTGTTAGAGCCATCATTAAGAAATTTCACATAAATTTTCCATGAAACGCTGTTAGGAAAGGATAACGAATCATAAATGTAGCCGTCTATTGATATTCAATAGGTTGTACCAGGACCTCAACTTAACCGCCACTGAATGTAGTGGAACATTTTTAACTTGGGTACAAATAATGAAAAAATACAACCAGAATAACTCACGAATTTTTTATAGTAAAAGCTACTTGGATACTAATATTATTACGTTTAATTTTTTTTTCTTCTCTTTAACTTTTAGAGAGATATGATACAAAATATTTACTCGCTTAAAAAAATAAAAACTGAACGCAAAATTTAAAATATATAACAATGAATAAAACTGGATAAAAAAATTTTAATTTTATTTCAGCAAGCAATGATACATCAAACTAAATTATCTGGAGCATTATTACCTGATTTTTATTCTGAATTAAAATAACTTAGCACAACTTGATCTAAATTAGAAACAAAATATTCCAAGTTTGCCTCGTTATCAGAAATCATCTCTCGACATACATTTTTATCTAGATATAATTTCAGCAGTTTAGATTTTTCATATAAATGCCGTCATTTTGTTGATTTTTACTTTTTTCTTACACATTTTGCTAATCACAGTAGAAAATTATTCTCACTTCATGCAAGTTAACATCGCATTGATAGAACAGACGACAGAGTTAAAATTTCATCCCGTGGATTTTTGTTTCAAGTTTAAAAAATTATTAGAAATACTTGAGTATTCTTTAGCAGTCTTAAGAATACTCAAGCGATTCTAAATAATTTGCAAAACCTCCTAATTGAAAACAATAGTCTTAGATTGCGGAATACCTATAAATTTAGCCAAAAATACTAAGAAACTAAAATATAGATAATATTACAATTCTAATTCTTTATGGCACGTTATAAATAAATGTATTTGCCAGATGATAAATGTAAGAATTTTTTTATTATTCTATTAATTTATTTATAATTTACTGTATATTTCAGATCCAAAAGAGCTCCAGATCATAATGAACAGATTAACAAAGGATCTCAAACTTTATAAAATCCCTCCACAAGAATTAATCAAGGTAAACATTTAAATTAATGAATTAGATATTTTTTCTTTATCAATGCTTTTCTTAAGAAATTTCTGTACATTCAAAGAAATTTCTATATATATAAATAATTATACTTTTCTTAAGAAATTTCTTTTCTGTATCTTTAAAATTTAAACATACATGAAAAAGATTTAGTTAAAAGTGTACTTATAATTATGTGATTCTAATAGTACATTAAAATTAAATCAAGTATTTAGTTTGTTATAAAGTTTTAAGACAAAAATTAAATTTTAAAACTATATAAATTTATTACATAAATTCATAGTCATTTTTTATTTTATATGAAATGTCTAGATTCAGTACTTAACTCAAACAAGAGGGAAAATATAGTGTCAGAGATATTAAAGATATGTTTGAGAAGAAGAGTGCAAATATAAAATATCTGGAAAACTGTGCAATTCTAAATGTCATAATAGTCTTATGTATCTAAATAAGTAAACTTAAAAATAACTACTGTTTTAGAATATAAATTCAGTTTGTGTTCTGACATGGAACTGCTTTTTATAAGTTCCAATAATCTAAATTATTTTATTTTTTTATCCAGGTCTTTCAGTTAACAAGACCTAATAGTTCGTTATTATTTAATCTAAATAATGTTTATATGTATGTATATATATATATATATAATTTACTGAAATAACAAGCTAAGCTATACTTTATTTTACTTTCAGTAATTTTGATAATTTCGTATTTTCAAATACCTTTTACAACAGATACTGTATAACTTATTATCTAATACACCTTAAAGAAACATATTAAAAGGCCATTGTTATTTAAATTCTTAAATATAAATATAAATTTTACTCTTAATCGTTATGATGTTCTTTATTTTTTCGAATTAAGATATCAGTTCTCTACGAAATAATCGGAATTTATTACATTCGCCATCATAAGTAATTACGGATTTTATAAACTTAGCACTAAAAGAGATAATATTCAATAATTTTTCACATTTACCATGATGAATGTTGGTTATGAATAATCACCAGTAATTATACATAATCACTTTTACCGTAACAATTATATTAACTTCAATGTCATATATAGTTAGTGTTGTGAATAGTTGGATACTGAATTTGAAATTGTTTAAGATTGTATACATACACACATCATATATATATATATATATATATATATATATATATATATATATATATATATATATATATATATATATATAATTTTGCAAAGCTTAATTTTAATATCTATCAATTTTAAATATCTTAAATAAATTCGTAAGTTCCAGTTGTGGCAAAAAATGCATTTTTTAGGACTTCGAAATTAACCGTAAAATCATGCACACAATTTCTCCATCGAATGTTTAGAGCTTGCAATATTGAGTGGTCACTTACAATAATATTTTAAGAATTTGTAAATGTTTGAAGTTATTTCACAATCGTTGTCCATTTCCCTGTGAAACATAGAGCGAATTAGTTTCTTCAATGTTTAGTGTGTGTACATCACACTTTAATTATATTTACAGACATAGATTAAATAGATTATCCCATCTATCTGCGCCAATGAATATAGAATGCTGTCACAGCATTGTTTCCTTTATAAGAGTTTTATTAAAAATACTTGTACTTTCTCATTCAGAAGAATATCCACCGCAAGCTAATGATTTCTTAAGACCATACATATCGCTTTCAAAATAAAATTTCATGAGAAGTACTCATTGGAATATATTTTGGAACTTTACGTGCCATTTACTGAATTACTTTTTGATGAACAACACACCTGAAGTTTCGGATTAGTTTAGTAGAACCAAAACCTCTGAATTCGTTTTAATTTTACGCACACACGCCTTATATTATAAAATAAATTTGAATGCATTTACACTTGTATTTTGAAACTGTTTAGTACATAAATACATATGAAAAAAATAACTTTTACTTAAATTTCACGTTCAAAAGGAATGTACTGATTACTTATGTATATTTAATTTTAAATCATAAAGTTTTTTTTCCATACAATTATTAATGCAATAAAAATATTATTTTTGTCATTTATATCTTTAAAACATGTGTAAACTTTCCTAATTGAATATTATACACAAAATCATTATTTTTTAATATAGGTGATTTTACCAACAAAGACAATCAGTAATGAACGAATCTTAAATACTCTTTTATATCAGGCTGATTCAGGTATGTATCGCATTCAACAGTCATTCCTAGAAGAATGTCGGGCGAATGTAACAGATGAAATTGATGAATATGAAAACTGGGATCTTGCTCTAGGATCTAAAGTCAATATATAAGAGAGAGAATAAGGAATTTTTAGAAAACGTTAAAGAATGCTTTGTTATGAATATTTTACAAGAGTATCTATCATTTCGCTCATGTTTGTCACGTTGTATTATCAATGTTTGATATTTATTGTGGATGTAATACTCATCTATCTTTAACACATTAGAGTTGAAGGCGAATTAATATGGTGCTCTATATATAAAGACTACGTCCTACAATGCAGCTAAAACATTTTTCCAGATTTTACAAATAATGCAAACATAGTCTGAAGTGGAAATTTTGCAGCATATATTATTTTAACAAAAGAGCACAAGACGATTTTGTTAATGAAATGTAAAAAACATAATCAACAATTCATAATCTACAGCAATTGATTAATAACTTATTGAAATTTAAAATTTTTGATTAAGTGAGTGTCATATAAGGAGGATTACTAGCAAACCAATTAAAAAAAGGTTAGAAAAGAAAGACAAGATTAACTTAATCCTGCAGTACTATTACTTCACCCATTTAAATATGATGAGTTTTTATATAACAATTTTTAAAACTACTTAAATAATATTTAAAAGTAAAATGAAAAAATATCAGAGTGATTAATTATGAATTTGAAAGCATTTTAACTAGAATTTATTTGTAATAAAAGCATTATACCATTATTTCTTTCTCATTTTAATAAATATATATATAAATGTACAGCAAAATAAAAATTTCATAAAAATTAAAATTTCTAAATATTTATAAAAAATTATTTTTAAAAAGATGTTAGCAAAACAAAAAATTAAATGTAAACTATAATTTGAATAAAGGACACTGAATTAAAATCATAGATTTCTGCATAACTGATGCCATTGTTATGGAATATTCTGTTTGAACTATGTAAAATTAATTTGAAAAATTAAGAATACAAAAAATATTAATTCCTCCTTAAAAGCACCATAAATATAATAATTATTAACTTCATTTTTTTTTAACAAAAAGAACTGCTAAGCTAAATTTTGAAATTTTTTCAGAGAAATCTCTGTAAAATATTAAAAGAATTCAATGCACAAAATTTTTTTTCGTGTTTTCATAAATATTATCAGAAGCATTCTTAAACACAGATATTTAAAATATAATTAATTTCACAAAATTAAAAAAAGTTATTTTTTTAACTAAAATAACATATAATAATTTTATTTATAAAAAAATAAATAGTATTAGATATGAATCATATTTCTTTAACAATATGTATAAATTGAGCTTGATATCATATTTGAGGAAGAACAATGTTAACTCCTGTGAATAATGTGACAAAAGAAAGTATGTTTGTAGTTATCAATGAATTTTAAGGAATACATGTAAACGCAGTTTTCACAAATAAGCATAGAAACATATAAAAATTTGCTAAATAATAAAACTATTCACAACATTTAACATAAGTAAGAATCTCATTACTAATTATAAATTTTATCTCACTTTTTTTTTCTAACAATACACAACCCAAATGTTGAAATAAATAAGAATTTCTACTTATTTACAATTTATTTCAGTAATATTAAAATCAGTATCTCTCTCTCAATTTAAAAAGTTATTTTGCAATTAATGTTACTCATGTTTCAAGAGTGCATAATATAATTTATTTAGCATATTTTTTAAGTATATAAACATTTTTTATATACCTATAAAATATTCTAAATGAATTGTATATAAACAATTTTTCTGAAAAATATAAGAACAGCTTCATGATTTAATAATACCTGAAAAGAAATATGAATATTCATATATATCCTTAAAAAATCTAAATCACTCAAGTAGTAAGTTTAATATTAATACATTTGGAAATATAGTTTCAATACAATATGAAACACACATAATATTTCTAACATAAGTTTCTTTTTTAAAATTTGCAATCTATGGTACAGCTAAAAGAACTTATTTTAAGAAAAATCACCTTTTCCAATTGTGGTTGTTTAAGAAACATCACCAAAGTATTTTTAGAAAACCAATAGTAACAACTTTTAAACTTCAAATGAACAGCATACATTTGTACCTAGTTATAACATGTAATGATTTGTTATGCAATGATTGAAGGATTTTAATTGAGACAATAATTCTTTCCTATCCCAAATTCAAAGAAATTGAATTTAATTTAACCAGCCTTTTATTTTTAATTATGAATAATTTTACAAAATAAGTACATGTAGAACTTAAATTCAAGCACATATATCGAAAATTTAATATTTTTACATTTCCCCAGTAAAAATAATTTATAAATTTTCTAAGAAAAATGCAAATTACAAGAATTTTCACAAAATTTAACTATTACCATGTTTTCAATTTGAAAAATATTTCAAATCAGGTAATTTTTGACTATAAATGAAGACTAATTTTAAATTCAAAAAAAAGATTAGTGACAAGAAATCTTATTTATAAAATTTTTATACTTAATAATATATTAAGAATGTTCGTGTAAGCGATTACTGATAATAAAAAGCGGTCGAAGTAATTATAGCTCAAAATTTTCAGGTATATTACTGAATCAAACTTCCTAATTCCCATGAATACTACTAAGGATTGTTAAATCGTGTTCTATTTGAAATATTTTAGCTAAAATTGTACATCAAGCTAAAAAACAACACTTTGGTTTCATTTATATTACATTAAAAATTTCATATTAAATAATTTGCTAACGTATCAGTTTAATTCAAATAATCAATATACAAAATTTTAACTCAATAAACTAGTCTTATTTTTCATTTGAAACAGACATATACAATTTGATTTTATATGACAGTATTTCAACTGAGAATATAGACTCAAAATATTATAAAAACTAAAAAATTTTATTTGTGCAAATATTTTAAATTAAAGTTAGTTTTTGACTGCAAATTTTTGTTGGCTGTCACAAGTCAATTAATTAAATGGGTACAGAAATGTATAATACTATATAAATCTTAAATAAACAAAAATACATAATTCCCATATAACTAGTAAATGAAGCAACAAAATTATTAGATGTCAACATACTTTTAAAGACAGTACTTTAGAAAAGTATCAAAAAGCAATAGTAAATATTCATTTTTCTTCATTTATAACATGATTAAGTTGAAAAATATTAACGCAATGACATGTACAGAAAATTATGTAATTTGTTTCTAAACTTTCACACCTGCAACTTCTAAAAGTAAAAAGAAAACAGCTGATTAACAGATATAAAAACAACTAGTTAAAATCACAAAATCAAATGTTTTTTATTTCTACAAATATTGTTATTAATAAATGCATATATTTTAATATTATATACTAATGTAAAGAAAATGTGTATACAGAAGGTTTTCATGGTGTCAAAGGTACTTTTTTATTTTTTGTGAAAAGATTGTTACAATTTGAAATTAGTCTGACTATAAATATTTAAATGACAAATGGTTTTAAAAATTCAAGTTCTCTCTTTAAAGGAACCAGTACAATAAATCTTTGTGAATAATTAAAAGATAAAAATAAGAATTGTGATCATCATATATTAAAATAAGTTCAGTATTTAATTATAATCACATAGTTTATGAAATGTAATTTTAATTTGCTTTTTGCTATTCATTTTCTATAACATTATAAAATAAAATTATATTATATAACTCAAAACATAAAAATATTTTAAAATTTAATTGTTGAAAGGATATATGAAGCTGTTATAATTCTATATAACCTTTATAAAGTTTTATATAATTTCTTAAAGTCTTATTATACATATAAATATGAATGAAGTTTGTAAATAAAATATAATATGCTTCATGTTAAATATAAAATCATTTTTTAATATGTTGAAGAATTTGTTGTACAAATGTTGAGTCTAGTAAGATACATTTTAGATTAAGTCAAATATTATTTTGATATATTATATATATATATATGCACAATATTATTCTTTAGTGAGTGATAAAGCTTGATGACTCATATATTATAAATGATGAAAAAGAAATAAACATTGTTGTGTATCAAAATTATATAAATAAAAATATAAGGAAACTATTCTTGACATAATATAAATTTTATATATTGGTCCATGATTGGTAATGAAATGTTTAAAATTTCATTATACTTTAACATCAAAATGTGTCGTTTTATAACTGCAATGCTAAAATATATTCAAAATGTACATAACATGCTTATGATTAAATCAATTCACTGCGAAAGTATATACATAAAGTAAAAATATATGTACATTTGAATGCTAATGTTGAGTTGTTTATTTACAGAAACAATTCACAAGCTTAATTATAATGCATTTATACATCAAATATTAAGTACATTCAAAGGAGTATTTATACACTTTTGTACATTTTAAACATTAATTTGAAACCGATATTTTTTAGAATTATATTTTTATCAATTAAAGTTAGTTTGTCTACCTTTAATGATTGGCAAGATAGTTTTAATTCAAAATATATAATTATTATTTTATTAATTTATTTTTGAAGAATTGAACTTAGAGATGCAGTGTCAGTATTTTTTCTTGTTACTAATGAAATGCCTATTAAGAAATTCATACATTTGGTTCAAATATTTAACAAAGCCTAGGAAATATATTAAGTCTTAATTTGTAAGTATGAATTCCCTAAAAAATTTAATTAAGTATATTCAAAAGAGCATTTTAACTCTAAAATATTATATTGAGCAAGAGATATTTAGAAGCATTGCAAACATTAAACAAGAAACGTAGACACAGTGTAATAGACAGCCTAACAAATGAAAATCTTTGTAAGTAAGGAGCCTCTGTTACATATTTGTCTTTCGTGAAGGTGTTTCATAGAAAGTAGGCCATATTCATGTGTCACAAGGTAGAAACTCCATAAAATTCCCAAGTGACATGCATGCGGAAGGCAGAAGTGTAACATCCATTTCCTACCTAACAACAGCTTTGAACTTTCACTCAAACTTTGACCTACTCAGAAGAAAGTGTTTCTTCCACAAAACCATGGTGAGCCCAAAAAATTTGGTATGTAATGAAATACAAATACATAATATAGGCTTGTACTAAGAAAGGCATAAGCATATTAGAGGAAATATTGTCAACAGAAATGTCATATTCTGCTACCAAATTATTAATTGGTAAAGATTTCATATTAAAATATTGAACAATACCCTTTATGGAAACTAAAAATTATACATGTAAAATAATAAATTATGCATAATTTACACACTCAAAAAATTAAAATGCCAACATGCTAGTAAAAACTTGTAGTTCTATAAATGTTCATTGTAAGATGTTGATATATATGAAACTTTTCTCACAGGCATTCATATCAATGTGAAAGTATGAGGAAAAGAGTGATAAAAAAAACAATATAGTAAATATATAAATAAGTGTGTTTATGTTACATGAGATTTATTTTAGAAATAAATGATTTTCAGTTTTCAGCATGAATTATTTGTATAAAAGAAGCAAGATTTATTCATCACTCATATTATATGTATACATTAAAACCTGTATAATCTTGTGTGAACATGGAAAAATATTATTAGGTAGTAGTTTATTATTATAAATAATCTGAGCTTCACCAACTTTATTTATCTGACTATAAATATTTAATAAGTTTTATTATTTCAAAACACTAATAATTTATTCACATAAAATTAACATGAAGTTCAGATCATTTTACTCAAGTAAAATTTAATTAAAAAAATACTTTCATAGTAAACTGTTCCCAAAAACATTTATGAGAGTAATTATTAAGGAAAACTAAAAATAAAGTCATTTCTAGGTATCTTGATATTCAGTGTCCCTTTAATAGCTCACTGTGCATTCAAAGTTGCACGAAATATATTTTAAATTCAGGTTGACTAGTTTACTCATAAATAAATAAATTTTAATATTTGTTTCGTAAAGCATGGTGGAATGAATAGTCATATACCAGAAACAGTACATACCTGGTATTGTATAGTTTTTGAGTTTCACAAAGATAGTAATGGTTCATTTGCTATCAAAAACATTAGCAAATTTAATCTGAATGCATTTGAAATTTGTAAATCTCAAAAGTTATTTTCTGAAATCAAATTCGCTAATTTTGATCTTTCCAACTCACTTATTAAGATAGTTAACAATTTTAGCAGTGACAAGTTAAGAGTGGAGATGGAAAAAATCTCAGTCAGACACAATCGATGAACTATCAGTCTTAAGTTACTTTGGTTAACTATCCAAGAACATTTTCAGCAGATTGATAAAATAAGTAGAGCGGATGTTTGCATTTCATACAATTTATCCAGAGAAAACAAAGCTAACCTATTTATTACATACAATTCATTACTTCAGCAGCACAACATGGAAACATGTTTTAGATTCATTGCTAACCAAAGATAAAAATTGGATCTCCTATGAAAATACAAAAGGCAGGAGATCGCAATACAGCCAGGTTTAGAACGCAGAAATGCATTTTTTGTGTTGGTAAAACATTCGCAGCGGCATTCATTTTGAAGGGCTGATACTTGCAACAAATTGTGAATGTAGATCTTTAAAATGAACTATTAAATCAAATAAATAAGCATTGCCTAGAAAGTTTTCCTGAAATTTTCAACAGAAAAGACATTCTGTTACACAATGGTGCATTTTTTACAACCTCAGCAAAAAGATTGGGTACTTTGCTATCCAGTTTGAAAGTTAAATTTTGATCTTATATTTTAGGGTACTATATTCTTTCATGCATTTGATAATATATGAAATAATGATAATATGATATGTTAATAATGTGTAAGATCAACATGTAATTTGGTAAAAGAGATAAAATACTTGAATATTTTTTAGTGTGGAATTATCAGTAAACCTATTTTTTTATTTTTCTTCTCCATCTCCTTAACAACATCATTCATCCAATTGTTAAAGGCATCATCCATGGCTTTTTACTTGCTTTGTAGTTGACTAGCACACTTCTTGATTGACATTTTTTTAAATATCTTGCCTTAGCAAATCAAAAGCTTTAACTTATCAATTCCAATCATGTTTGTGCACTGCACTGCACAATTGCTAGTGTCTGTTTTAATTTATTTTCACTTCTGCATTTTACATATTTAATTACATATTTTATCCAAAACATGCAAGTAAAACTAACTAGTGTCCTCCTCATTATTTATATTTTCAGTGGAATTAATCTCATTGTTCTATTTTCACAATATGACATCATGGATAGCTCCCCTTTTTCATCTAAAATTATCTTGAAAGCAATGTTGTGACATCTATGAAAACAAAAAAGCGATCCATTGCAATTTCGAAATTATTATTACCCATAAAAGCAAATTTTCTTGCTTATTTCAGAAATCATTGGTCCAGTCATTGGCAGTTTTTGTACTCTCTTTTCATAGATCATCTTTATGTAATCTTATCAATATCTTCATTTACTGCACTTTTAAATTATTGTAAAGCAAAATTTTTACCTACTATATATTTAGTGCTTTCAATTTGTTGTGAAAATATACCTAATGTTGAATGTAAAATCCTACACTTTTTAACAGCATCAGTTTGCACTAATCTTTTAACAATTTCGAATTTTTTTTCAAATATTTCTTTAGATGTTAATGCTTTATGCTGGGCCATTGTGATTTAATGCTTTTTAAACTTTCTTTACAAACTTGCAACTCAAGTTAAGTAGGCAAGACAGAAATGCTGATAATCAGTCAGATCCACAACAGCAACTAACTTGTAATCTTCTATTCAGTAATCTCTTTTAAGATTAAGGAAGGGTAAATATGTTCTATAAAATTTATAGAATTCATATTCATAAAACAAAAGATGTTTTATGAATGAGCCATCATAAAAAAGAATGACCTAATGAGTGATGAATAAGTTGGAAAAATCAATTAGAAATAAAAAAAAAGCTAAGTTGTATTACTATCTTGAAAATTTAAAATTAAAATTGCTTAAAAAGAGATTCATGAAGTAAAATTTAAAAAATTCTTAAAAAAGTTATTCAAATTGTTTTTAGTGTTTATTATGGTTTTCACATTAATTTAAAATCATTTTTCTGATTACAATCCTTATTCACCATCGAACTCAAACTTAAATGCCAGAAAATTATTGACACACTCCCTAACAATGGAAGAGAGGTCATCCTTTGATGGATCCTTTCTCAGAGTGGTATACATGGCAATGAACAAGCCAGCAGTTGATCAAATTCAAGTTGAAAAAAAGCAAGTTCCATTCACCTTGTCTCCTTATTCCTCTTCAAAATGCTAAGCAACTTTTCAGGAACATAAAAAAATTTACACTCTTGCATGAGTGGCCGATGGTAAATCTTGGGCCTACTTATTTGATGAGCCAGAAACATGCTTAACTTTCTTTCCTCCCTAGAATGGAAGGAGTGGCATGTTTTAGAATTATCACAAGGCATGATTATCTGCAAGTCCATCAGTTAAAAATTGGCCTGGTCGACTTTCCTCTTTGCCCTCTCTGTGACACTATTCAAATGATATGATACTATGCAATGGAGAATAGCTTTTCAGTTGCATCTCCCATCTTCATGTTTTTTCTCAAGATTACTTTGTGTGGAGTCCTTCCTCCTGCAAAATTCTACTACCAAATTATATTGGACTATAAATGCCTTATGTTGAAGATGTTGGCAGATGTAATTTAAAATATATTAAGTAGTTTGTTTTTTGATTGTCGCTCAACAGTCATTTTTTGCACACAAGAACTAATTAGACTGAGACCTACAGTTTTAACATATATTATGGAAGAAAGATATAAAATTATTATATATATGATTAGAGTATAAAATATGATGATTGATTTGATCTTTATGTGAAGAAGCAATTTTAATATATACATTTAATAAATTTAAAATATTGTATTTTAGTATCGATAAATATACATTATAACTAAATTTTTATAAACCCCAATTAGACAAGGCTACAAAAATTTCATTAAATAATTTACTTATTTTTTTATATAACTTTTAAGCCTATTTTACCAAGCGCTTTCATCAAATCAGAGTTAATTCTTTTTCTATTATTAACAGTAGTGAAAATCTTTATGAATATATAGGAAAACATCCAAAATATACCTCATAATGTTCGAATCTGGAAATTTAAATGGTCGATGGAAGAGTCTAAAACCAGAAGTTATGTTAGATCCATTCAGAAATAATTCTTGATGTGGGGTATCACATTGTCCTGCTGAAATCACCTAAGTCCATTAGAATGTGAAATGAAGATGGAAAAATGATCAAACAAAATATTTATGTCTCATATCACAAAAGCTACACAAGCTTGAAGTATCTCCTGTTGACATGTAAACTTGATTGTAGGGTCCATCATTTGAGACTTCTGGATACTTCCATGTGTATATCCAAATGATTTAAATATAGAAACAGGACTTGTCAAACCAGGTAACAAACTTTTTTAGTTACCAATAGTTTAATTATTTGTGTTGGTATGCCCATGTTTAAGGTAAACATTTTGCCATGCAATTTACAGTAAATGTGTGGGTCTTCAGCTATTAAAATCCACATCAATAATGTTATCACACATTGACTTTTTTTTTTTTTTTTTTTTTTATGCTCCAGCACAGAAATCAACTACAACATGAGGCAATGTTGCACACCTATTTCATTTAATTATTATCAGCCCCTAATCAACTTAGATTTTTCCCAATTGCACAGATAGCTGAGAGTTGATGCTTAATTTGATAGTAGCTATACATGGCAATATTCACAGTCAATATCAGGAAACAACAACTTCTATCCATCTTTTGTGCACTAATTATATTATCAAGTTTAAAACATTAACTTTTTGTAAACTGTCATCATAGCAACAACCAGTTTAATAATTTTTTTCCAAATATGTCTTATATAAATACTTTTTACTCACAGCATAACTAATTGGTTGCATACCAACATTATTCTCATAAATATGCCTGTATCAGTTTGTTCTGGAATTTGAGTGAATAATTTTACTAACAATTATTTTTGCTTGAAAATAATTGGCTTCATAAAAATTAATTGAATTAAGCACATATAGCCAACTGAATAAAGCTTATAGAAATTCATGATTGCATAGTTAATGTATTAAAGAAAATATAAGCTAGAAATTATTTTTTGAGACATTTAAAATATGCATTTGCATGAAATCTGAATAATTAACCCAAAAATTTTCTATAATGTATGAAGAAATTTATAAAGGACGTTTAGATATAAAATAGTAAAAATGCATGTAAATTAACTAATAAATTATGATAAAAATAAACAGAAAATTTTGTTTACATTAACATTTACTTTTTTATAAAATACAAAAAGGAATGATTTATATATTTCATGAAGATTATTTTTCTATACTTAAATATATACATACTTTCCACAACATGCACAATTCTGCTAAAATATAGATATCATAGCCCCAAAACAGTTAAGTGTAAGGAATACATTATATTTATTCTCAAACGAAATACGAACATTGTATATAATAGAATGTTTTATTTATCAGAATAATGATTAACACGAATTACTGATTTACCAAAACATATTTTCTTCTGCTTGAAGTTGATTGATTAAATGTCGAAAATGTTTCACTAATCATAATATGAACTTATATTCAAGATGCACCCAGAGTCTCTTACAAAGTAAACTATTTTAAAACTAAAAAAATACAACTTTTTCAATAACCATCAATCTCCTTTTGCTGTAATTGCATGCTAAAAATTACGTCGAAAGTCAAGCTTCTGTTTAATTATACACATAAAGTACAATTTGTCCTATAGTTTCTGATCATCAAATTGTTATTTAACTATAATTAAAAATTTGCCTTGCTTAAATACTTCTAATTAGTACTTTGCATGAGTTAAAAGAACACTTTGCATACTTTGATATAAAGCTACAACAGAAAAAATCCCTTTAAATAATCAAAATTATTTACATTACTAATTTAAACAGTAAATTATAATAATGGATATTTATTACATATATATAATGGATTATAATTATAATAATGGATTTAATTTCAAACCATTTAACAACTATACATCCACACTAAAGAGTTTCATGGAATTACTATTAACACGGAACAAAAATTTTATGCATTATCAATATTAATTAGTAATTTTTGCTTTTTCAAAGCTCTGCTGACACTTACATGTTTAACCATGCTCATCCAATTTTTTCAGCATACTAAATCATATTTCATCTCATTTACATTAAACTCCAATCATTTCTTTTATATTACTGGAATATAAATTTCAATAACAGTATATACAATAATCATTTTTACCATTATATGATATAATTTTTTCAGACTTTTTTTTACTTTATTATAACTGGCACTTTCACCTGGCATGAGAAGCAGAATTAGATCTTTGCTAATTATAATTTACATCTGACAAATCCTATGTTTAAGATTTGATATCAATAAAATATTTAGAAACAATCTATTAATTTTTTTTAAATTCCTATCTCACTATTGTTGCTTACATAAAACCCATATTGAACAGAGGGATAACAATAATAGAATAGTAAATGCAAATTCACTATTTTGAATAACAACCAGTTTTAGCAATGTGGACATATTTCTATTTCTTATCATTGATATTAAAAATAAGTTTAGGTAAATTCGACATTGTTTCTTAATCAATAATCTTAAGACTTATATGAAAATTACATTATAATTCCTTTCACTCTACATTTCTTAAAATAAGTGAAACTGATAAAAAAAATAATTTTAAAAAATGCCCATTTTGAAACAAAAATATTTACAGGCAAAATTAAATTCCCTATTTCTAAAAATCAACTCAAAATGCGAAAAATTTAAAAAGTTTGCAAATAAATAAATCTAGAATTGTAAGGCGCTTGTATGAATTTTAAATACATTTGCTGGCATTACTTTGCAACAATGATTAGTTAATTAATCGGATCAGAGTTCAAGATTTCTATATATGATGGACAAAACAAAGACATATAAGGGACATAAAAACAAAGACAATAAACAAGTAACAAACTGCTGCTTCTAAGCCTATTTCCTTGCCATGAAGACATATCTTAGTGAATGGTACTACTTTAATGCGATCGAATATTTTCAAACACAATCTGCTATTTATCAGAATTGAGTTTTGTATCGTTTACAAATGAGATTTGGTATATACAAGACCTATATAGCACAACTAATTGAACGCTATATCATAAAAGTGAAATCATGATTGATGTATTTTTAAATGATAAACTTTTATTCAGTTGTAATAAGTCTGCAGTATCTTAAAAATCTATGTGTATCAGTACAAAAACTGCCCTAAAGAAATTTTAAATTTTAGACGTATGTTGATTTTAAAACACTGGGACTTCTACTGTTGTACGAAGATTAAATGCAAATTTTAAGGAAACAAAATATAAGATTGGTGAATAATCAAAACATTTTCTATTAAACTCTCCAGCTTGTTCTCATACAAATTTTGACATTAGATCATAAAAGATGCCACTTAGAAGCCATACATAATTATAGCTCCAACACCCCTTATAGATAGCCCTGATTAAGGACAGAAGCAAATTTAGTGTATTTTGCACCACACAATGAGCATAAATTATATATAGGTTAAAGCATTTTTAATGATAAAAAGTAACAGGCTTTCACATAAACTGTATAATATACTTCCAAACATACATATATCTTAACTATATTTTTTAATTTAGTTTATTGACATTACTCAGACTTCTCATTTTTTGTTTACAATGCAAATGAAATAAGATGGTTGTTTTTTTAAAAAAAATAATAAATTTGTGTGCGAAATCTGTTAATATTTCTGTATTCGAAATAATATCCATCACTAGTTACACATTTTTCCCATCTTCTGTGCAATTTGTGAATACCACGCCAAAAAAATTATGTGTCTTCTGAGACCAACCAGTCATCAAGCCAAGATTTGACGCCTTCGTAAGTGAACCGCTGGTCAGCCATTGTGTGTTCCAGTGGAGAAAATAGGTGGTAATCGGAAGGAGCTAAGTCTGGAGAATAACATGCGCAAGGGATCGAAGCCGAGCGAATTAACCATGTCCTTAGTCGGTTTAGCACGGTGGCTAGGTGCGTTGTCATCAAGGAAAATCACTTTGTGCTGCGCTTTCTTGTATTGCTCGCATTTTTTGAGTATAGCATCGTTCAAGTAGCTGTAGCGATCATTATTAACAGTTTCGCCAGGTTTGAAAAGCTCATAATAGATTGGCCCCTCTTGCGATCCCAGAATATACACAGTACTGTCTTGCGGCCAAAGTAATACGTAATTGCGGTCAATTAGAATGGCTGTCCGGGGTCAAAATATGATTGATTACGCTTGGGTTTCTCCAAATAAATCTATTTTTCATCGCCAATCACAATACGATTGAAATATGACTTGCGTTTGTAATGGGTAAGCAACATTTCACCCACGATTTTTCGGTTTTCCTGCTAACGGTCCGTTAGCTCGTGTGGTACCCATCTACCGACCTTTATTGTCTTGCTCATTGCTTTGAGACGAAGGGAAACAGTGCTCTGGTCAACAATCAATTGTTCTGCAAGATGTTCTTACGCTTGGCCATCACCTTCATCAAGTAATGCTTGCACAATTCAGCATCTTCAATTTTTTTTTTTTTTGCTGGGCTGCTATGCTCCTCGATTTTCACATCGAAATAACCATTTTGAAACTTTTCAAATTACCTGTAGCATTGCACACGGCTCAGAGCATTGCCACCGTATGCTTCTACAAGCATTTGATGTGATTTGGAGCATTTTTCTTCATATGGTAAAAAAAAATTAATGCTGTCCGCAAATCGTGGTCGGAAGGTATAAAATTACACATTTTCAACACAGTAAAAAAAAAAAAAAAAAATACAATGCACGCTGAGCTTTTCCAAATGTAAACTAAACGAGAGAGGGATAGAGAGAGTATCAAAGGTCAAAAAATAAAAAACAGGTAACATGGTTTTGTAATGTTTGCATATGTGCAGGACGACTACTGTTAGCAATCATCTCATTTGATATGCATACACCCGATAAGCATGAAAACTTACTTCAATTAAGTATAATTTAGTTAGCTAAATATCAAGCTATTACCGATTATACTTATGTAATCTTCTTTCATGTGTTGAAAATAAAACACAGACTGTTAAATATTTTTATAAACCAAATAAATTTTTTATGCAGTATTCATTTGTTTTTACTACTACACAGCCATTCGATTAAACAATAACCTTATCATTAATGACGACTGAAAGGTACCAATTAAGATACTATGGAAATATCATTATGAAATTTAAATAATGGTTATTTGACTAGTGTTATATTTTACTTAACCATAAATTAGCTACTGCTAAATTAGAAATTTCCCTCTTCCTATTCTAGTTGAAAAGATTTAATTTTTTATTCCATTCTTTTTAGACAAAAAGGCATTTGCATATTTCAAATATATAGACGTTGATAAAAAATTAAGGAAATTCCTCTATTTGAATTAATGGATAATATTGATTTTGTATAACAATTATTGTGAAGAATAAAATTTAACTCCAAACCTATCACATTTTTTTTCATAGGTGGGTGATACTAAGCCCAAAAAGGGTTGATAAAATAATCTACATTTTATACATAACTAACAACACTCTTAATACAAATTTAACTCTTCAAATTAAAAAAATAGCCCTTGCTCTAAGTTATTACAAAAGGTAACAATTCAGGCTGGTCGTTAAAAGCCCAACACCTGAAAGGAATAATCTTGCAAATGTCAAAATCACAGGGATGGAAGAATAGAATCATTGCATTTGGATAACACAGGGACAAACACAGATGACACAGAGGAACAAACAACTGCATAAAAAATGTGTAATCACTTATTATGATTTTAAATTTTTTTAGAATATCTTGAATAAAAAGAAATACTTTTTAAAAAATAGGTAAAATTCCTGCCTCTATCAATTTCTGCAAGTTGCAGAAATTGATAGAGGCAGGAATTTTGCCTAGTGAGAATATGGATTATTGTTTCGTGATATTTCCGTTCAAATTGTTAGAAATCTGTTCAGTGTTGCCTGAATATAAAATTGAAGGATTGCCGAGGGTCATATAGAACAGCATGCAAGATTTCGATACTTTTCGATCATTAAAAATTGAGAGGAAGACACTGACTTACACTTGTGTGATCAACTTTGCAAAAACTTACAACTCCATTTTTGGAATGGATTTGTTTGCATAATATTGAGCTCTGCCTATATGGAATGCCATCTTTCAACAAGATAATGCAAGAGGTATGTATTGTTTGTTGTTTTTTACTTTATTCAAAACAGAGAATATTTTATTGTTGTCTGCCCTGCATATTTTCCAGATCTCTCACCAACTAAAAACATCCACTAGTGAGTAGCTGAGATTGACCTGGCAATTCCTCCAGCTACTACAGTTGATACAGTGTGGCAGACTTAAAGCAAAACTGAATAATTTGAATTGGTCTTAGATTAAGGAAACAGCCAACAACATGCCCAACCAGAGATAGGTGGTTTCAGCAACTACAGAACAAACTATTTTTAATAACTTTGCATCTATATACATCCTCAGATAGATTGCAAATTCACTTCTTTAGTCTTCATATCATACAGTTTTATTTGTCTTTATGATCTTGCAGTTTTAACGGCTATACCACATCTATTCTCCTAATTATTGATAAGGAGAATTCCTTACTATTAAAAAAATGAAAACGAAATTATCTGAAACAAAATTATCCTTTAAGTAACCTTCATTAAATTATAATATAAATAAATCAATAAATTAGATTTTAATTTGAAAAATTAGAAATTACACAATTTGGTAGAAATATCGAATGAAACTCATGCAAAAATTATGATGGAGAAATTATTTACAACACAGATAGTTATTAAATGTCTTGTATAACTTTATTTAAAACATATTGATAAAGAAACAATGTGTTTATATATATATATATATATATATATATATATATATATATTGACATGAATAATATTTAATATCAGTATTTACATAACATATATAAACATTCCTTGAACTTCCAGATAATGAATTTAAAAACTTCCTTTTTGCTGAGATCTAGAAGTAAAATTTAAATGAATTAGACATCAAAAAATGCAAAATAAAAATTAATTGAACCATTATAACAAAATAAACCAATAAAGAATATGATTATTAAACTATATATTTCACTCTTTTAATGAACTTTCTATTGATCATCGTTCTATTTTCCATGAATTTAACAAAAATTTACACCACCATTGAAATTTACATTTAACTGTGATAGGATGCAATAACATCAAGACTTATCATTATAGCATTCATTTTATTATGGAAACCATACTACAGTGCTAAAATTGACTACATGAGTAATTTTATCGTGAAAAAATATAAATAAGAAAACATTGATCATAAATAAAGTTAGAAAAAAAGTCAACATTTTAAGTTTTTACAATGTACTGAAGACTACTTTTCAAAATTAATGATTAAATATTAATGCATTAATATGAGAAAATTTTGCTTATATTAATTTATAATATTATATATAAACTTATAATATTGATATATGCCACTACCAATCAATAAATGAGCTTATAAAAAAATTTGTCATTTAGAAATAAAATAGGTACATAAGAAAAATGAATGAATAATAAAAATTACATACTTTGGTGGATTACGTTTTCCCTTCCAAACACCTCTGAATGAGGGCAACCAATTAGCAGAATGTTCTTTTGTGCGCTTGAGATCAGACCCCAATCGTTTTGTAGACAATTTTCTTTTCTTTTCATTAGCAACTGAAAATGATAAGGAAACAATCATTAAATTAAGGAATACAGTCGAAGATTAGTTGTAATTTGTTACATGAAATATTGCAATTTCATTTCCAAATATTTTTCTAAAAAGTCTGTGAAACTTCTTTTTCTTCAAACTATTCATTTTACAACAATAAGCATACCACTTATTGGATTAAAGCTATATAGCTAGTGAATCAATGAAATTTTTCTGATTTTTGCAGAATATAATAAGGATTGTGACATGTGAATATTATGATATAGCAATGCCCTTAACATAATTTTTTTATAATAAATCATTCAATACTTTGTTCTAAAACAATCATACAATATTTTAAGTTTTGAATAAATTTAATGAAACTGCAATTTAAATTTTATTAAAAGTTATATTAAGAAGTAATGATTTATTTTGCTACTTTACCACGATATTAATGTCTACTCATAATTATAAAAAAGAAGAATCATTCAACCATAGAAAAAAATATTAAGAGACAGTTGAAAATATATGTACCTTAGGATGTGAAACGTGACCTCTCTACTTTATAACTTCTCCAGCAAGTTCCAAGTATTATTAAAAACCATTGAAGGAGAGAGAAAGAGAAAAGAAATTAATGGTAAAAACGACAATGATATTTAGATTATTTATTTAATATAATTTTCATGAGATATTTTCGAATCTAAATATGATTATCAGTTTCTATAAAAGCTCCTATTTTCCATATAAGGTTCTATATTGAAAACATTGTATTTTAAAAAAGCAAACGCATTAGAAATTATAAAATCATTATAATTTCATGATTCAAATTCCAAACACATGTAGAAAACTAAAAAATGGCATGACTAAAAAGCATAAGTGAATTAAATGTAGTTTCAAAAGAATCAAAATAACACTGTACTACAGAATGACGCACTTATTAACAATGAAAACAGATGCATTTCCCTTGTCACACACAGTCATCACAGATATATATTGCAAAACCTAGAAAATCCAAACTACCTGCTTAGAAAAACATATACCACTATACATAAATTTTAAATGCAAAACCTATCTTATTATTTATTGCATAAGAACAATAGCTAAATTAAAAATGACTTATTTAAATTTGATAATAACACAACATATTGTTTATAGTCCAAGGAATAATTTAATTAATTAAAATATGCAAGAGTTTTTCATAGTTACTTTCACACACACATATACCTCACTTAAAGCAATATAAAACAATTACCAAACATTGTTCAAAATAAGTGTTTATTAGTGATTTGAAATCATTACTAACAGAAAATTTGATGAAATTTCAATAAAAATAGAGCTAGAAATCTTCAGGTATACTATCACACCATATGTTGAACGAGATACTTTGAATTTATAAATATATATATTTCTAAATATTGGAATATTTTAATCAGGATATTTATCACATACAAACATTATCAGAATTAACTGATGTTTATCTGTGACAAAATATTTAGTGCATTTTTATAAGGTATTCAAAAAAGAAATCTCAAAGAATTATAATTCAAAAAACCTAAAGTATTTTAAGACTTAATGCTTTAAAAAACCAAAATTTTCCCATCATGGAATATTATACACTGTTCAAAACAATTAGAGGATATTGCAGTTTTAGGTGGATATTTTGGCTGGGAAACTTTTGAGCTGATTGATACGTGGTCGATAGACGTAATAGGTTATATGAGAATAAATTACACGTTTGGCAGAAAAGAATGCATTTTACAGCGCATTTGTGTACGAAAGCAAAAAAACACAATTTGTGCATATGAGAAAAAAAGAATAAGAAAAGATGTTGTCTTCAAAGGAAGTTATTTTCAGTAGGGGGTATGGTTTCCACAGACAGCCAGCAACGTTGAACACCTTTGAGGCATGCAGTCAATGAGGCTATTAATAACGAGTTGGGGTATTCTGTCCCACTCCAGAAGAGCTCTTTTTCCAGTTCTTGGAGAGTTTGTGGGGGTGTTGGTGGCCAGCAACTCGTCTTCCTAGAGCGTTCCAAAACGTGCTCTATTGGATTCATGTCTGGAGAACATGCTGGCCATTCCATTCATACAATTCTTTCCTTGAAAAGGAAATCCTCCACCAGGTTAGCATGATGTGGCCTGCCGTTATTGTCCATTAAAATGAAGTCATCTCCGATTGCTGCAGCGTAAGGGACTACAACAGGTCTGAAGATCTCCCTATATCAGAGACCAGTCAGAGGTTCATCGCGAATGATATACAGGTCAGTGCACCCATCAATGGAGATGCCACCATACACCATCACTCCCCCACAACCAAATATGACACTTTCGTGCATGAATGCTGTATTATTCCTACTGCCACGGTCCCTCCAGATGAAAATAAGCCTATTACCAGGGTGAACAGAAAAACAGGACTCGTCAGAAAAAAGAATATTGCTCTATTCATTTCTCCTCCAGTTCACATGCTTTGTTGCCCACTCCCTGCAGTCGCGATGATGCCTTGATTTTAATTTAACAAATACTATCAGTCGGCGAGCAAACAGAGCTACACCATGGAACCGGTTTCGGACAGTCAGAGTTGAAACCGTGGTGTCAGTAGCCGAGCGAAGGTGTTATGGGAGAAGAGTAGCGTTCATATTTGGGTGTCTCTGAGCCGTTAACACTAAATAATGATCTTCATTGGGCATTGTTGCTCGTCTACAACCTTGCCCTGGTCTTTGGCCTGCACTTCCAGTCTCCAAGAAACGGTTCCAGATCCTGGAAATCACACTTTGTGACACTCCAATAGCTTGTGCTACTCCCGCTTGAGTTTGGCCCCCTTTTAACCTACCAACAACTCTCCATGCTTCGGAATCGGTTAAATGACTTTACTGAGACATCATACTCATCAAAATAAAGCAGTCACTAAATACCAATCATCCTTGTATTCATTGTCTTTTATTCAGTTAAAAGTCAAATTTCATTCACTGCTGGTGAAGTGATGTTTTTCACGTCAAACTCAAAATTAAAATACTCCACAGTTTGAAAATCAGAAAAATTTTCATTTGTATTATCTTCTTCCATTTTCAGGGAAAAAATTTTCTTTTATATCTTTATTTTATGTAGAACTTACAATATCCTTTAATTGTTTTGAGCAGTGTACATCCATTCTATTTCTTCTAATGAATATATTTTTAGAAATATTTTAACAAGATATTGCATTTAAAAATTATGACAGATTTTAATTCTTCTACTAACTACCGATAGTAACAGTGAAACAATGTGTTATGACAAATTGGAAGTACAGCAGTTTTTAAATATAATAAATTTCTAATTCATTAAATGATAAAAAATCAGTGCAATTCTTCACATTTATTTCATTCATAAATGTTAAAATTATTTTTCTTTCAGTTAATTGGAAGAACTAGTTCAAATATTGCTTTAAAATAGATTATTTACAGATCAACATTGTTTGCAGATCTAATGAAGAATGACCATTAAAGTAACTGATCTCAGTATTTTGCTTTACACATATTTTGAGTAAATTTAGTATTTATCTTTATTTTCACATTAGTAATAAAACATCTCTAAATTGTGATTTATTTCTTTAACTGTTTTTATTTATTTTTTTATTCAAGCTATGAAGCCTTTTCTATAGTTGATTCATTAATACAGATTCATGTTAGAAAATTCTACTTATTTACACTCATCACTGACAAATAACCTTTTTATTTATTTCCAAAGAATTATGAGTGCTAAAGATAAAAATTTCTGCAGCTTTTACTCTAAATTTGAAATTTACCCTGCAAATTTTTTAAATACTAAAATGCAAACCAATGACATGAAAAACAAACAGAACTCTATATTGTATACATAGATATAGACATATACATATAAAGGAGGATAAAAAAAATTGCTTTGGGCAAAACTATTCATTTTTTCTGCTTGCTCAAATGGCAAGAAAAGCAGAAATTTAAAAAACTTGCTTGTAAAATATAAATGGAAGACTTTACAGTTGAAATATTAAATGCTATTTTAATCTTTTCTTTTGATGTAATACAATAGAAAACTTTTAAAAAAAATTTCAATGACATTTTTTGCTTCACAGTTTAGAGAGTTTATGAGAGAAGAAAACAAAGAGAGGGCGAAAATCTTCATGGAAGTTAACAAGCAAGACAATATTCATGTCTTTCATCATTAAATAAAAAGGGCTGAATAATTATCCCAAAGGAATAAGGTTTTCTGAGCTCCTTTAACTGATGTAAACTTGTTATTTATAAAATTTTTTTTTTCTTATAGCCATAGGTTGCCTTGATGATGGGCAAGTATTCCAAACCCATTAACTTAAAGGTATTGTCAGGGGCTTGTCTGCATCACTATGTACATATAACCAGAGGTTAAACATAAGTTACAGAAAACAGGTACAGGCAATAAATAGTCAGCACTGTCATAAAAACTAATATTTAAATTATTTTACTTTCAATTGCATGCATAGCTTATGATCAGGATTCAATGTTTTTAATGATAATTTCATTTTAAAAAAATATGTAAGCAACTTTTTAAACCTTATAGCGTAATAATTCCAAAATTAATTTCCAAATATTAAAAAAAATATTTTTTTAGAATATACAGCCAAATAAAGAGCAATAATAAAAATTTAATATTGATAGTAATGATGTATTTTTAGGCCATTGCAATTATAATTTTGAAAAAGTAACATATCACAAAATATTTTTTTTTTTACCATGACTCATTAAAGTCTCCATTGTTGGACCTATAACTGGTACACTGCAATGTTGTTTAGCACTTTGTTCTCCTACTTGCCAAGGTGGTATTTTTTTAGTTGAAGCACGACTGCGAGCCTATTTTATAAAATTAAGTTATATAGTATAATTAAAATAAATAATCACATAAAACAACATATACAAAGCATTATTGATGGTTTTGTATTTTAAATAATTGTTACACATCAAAACAGTTACAATACTAAACAATATTTGCATAGCCCAGCCCCAAATAAGTTTTCTTTACGATGTTTCAAATTGTATTTATATAAGGTTTTAAATAGTAATACTTAATTATATTATTTTAGAAATTAGAATTAACTAACTACATAATTACTGTTACTAAAAATTTAAATGCTGCATAACATATAAATGGATTAATTCTATTTTATTAAAGCAAATGATTTCAACACTCAAGTTTCAAAGAATAACTACATTTATTCAAATTTCAGTCTAAAATTGCTTTGTTTTGTTTAATTTTTGTTGATACTTAAATGAAATTTCATATTCATTCTATAAATGGATTGAATATCTTTTCAAAAGAGGAACAATTTTCAAATGTGCATATTGGCGTGAAAACTTCTGCATTAACTTCAGAGTATTAAGATATTACATACTTCTCTTAAATATTGAATTTCAACATATGTCATTTTTACTTAAAAGAGCACTTCCATGAATAAATAAAACAGAGATTACATGGCATCTAGAGGTAAAGCTGTCCATGCAGCTCCAATAATGATTGTCACCTCAACCACAAAGACTTGCTCAGCATCAACAGATCATACTTTTTCTGTGAGGTAAGAAATATAGAGGTGCTGGTTAAGAGATCAACCAAATATTTTCTGCAGCAAGAGTTTCATACAATACCATCAACATGTATGTAATATATTGTCAAAATATAAGAGTTTCATAAGATTTGGTATAATGGATAAAACTAACCTAGACATAAAAATATAACAGCAACAGTTCATCTAGTTTGATTTTATCAGCTCATTGAGCTTTGTTTTAAGTAGCTTATGTCCATGAGATCTAATTAGAAAAACTTACCATGAATTTTAAACCTTAAAAACCAGCAATGACAGAAATGGGAGCTGAAGACATGAACTTTCTATTGAATCGAAGATTAGAGCACAAACCATTCGCCAGACAGCATGATCAAATACAAATTACAACAAACAAAAGATCACTGACATGTTCACTTCAATTGATGGGCAATTATGACAATGTCACAATTGCACACAAGAATAAGTGTTCTCTATGATATTGCCAAAATAGGATGAAAAGTTTGCGATGCTGTAAACAGAAATTGGATTCATCTGAAAATATGACACAACAACATTCTTGTGTATAGGTTTGTCAATGATCAGATTACTGAATGTATTTTTGTAAGAGATGTAGCATCAGGATTTCTATATATTTAAATGAAATCAGTTTTAATCAATTAAAAAAATATTTCATAAGATTTTCAGCCAAATATTCACAATTGCACACATTGTTTTAAATATTAAAAACTGTACATTGTGTTAGAAAATAAATTTTTGGAAAGAATAAAAGGCATGTTTACATTTATTTAAAAACAATTAGAAACCAAAGACAGTTCAATTTTTATTTATTAAAAACAAATAGAAACCAAAGACAATTCAATATTGATTTGAAATTTACTTTATTGAGTGGATTTTTTATGTTTTACATGATTAATACCATATTTCTTACTACTCTATCAATAAACCCAACTCCAAGGTGTCCATCTCATTAAATGTGCAACTTCAAATCGCAAAATGGTTTAAAAACAACTTTATATTATGCTATACTATTTAAAAAGGTTAAGGAAAAGGAACTTTCTTCATTTATAAAGTGTACTTTATTGATAATCATTAAGGAGAGTAACAATGTTTCTCAAAATAATTATTTATTATATGAAAAGGAGAGTTCATTTCTTGCCAAAGAACTAGAACATTAGCGATTTTATTGAGATATTTTTAGTACAATAGTTACATGAAATTAAAAAATATTAATAAAATATACTTTATCATATAAATTTTACATTATGATTAGCAGATATTTAGGTGATCAAATTATCACAAATTAAGTAAATTTTACTTTCAGTAGAAGTCCATAAATTTGATATACTTATAAATATTTTTTTTTATTAATGTTGGGTACTTGAGTGACTAACCCTTTGCCACAAGGCCAGAAACTGCTACTCATTTGTCATTACACAATGGGCACCTGTGAATCAAAATATGGAGGCTTGATGCATTACCCACATCATAATATCAAGAAATCATTTATAGGGTGGATAACATTCATACATTATCACAGAGGAAAGGACAGAGAAGCATAAGTGAAAGAAACATCCATGTCCGAACCTGGATTAGAACATGACACCCACAGCCCAGAAGTCAGGAATGCTAACTACTCAGCCATTGGTCAGAATGTTTATAAATATGTGATTTGCTTATACATACTTTTCCATAAGCCATCATTATGTCAAACCCAATTATACGGATTTCAATAATGTAACACTTTTTTAAGATATATTTAAATTACTTTGAGTAAATAAATAATTTCATAAGAGCAAGTTGATAAATCTGAGAAATACAATATTCAGTAAATGAAAAGTCTCAAAGCTTTAAAATAACTGCAATATTTTGCAAGATAAGATAAATTCAAAGCATATTGCCTAATGTGATGCAATTACTAATGTGAATTGTCAATTATGAAGATATATTTTTATTTTTTAAACCTGCGGATTGAAGTTACATAACAAAACATGAGTATAACAGATAATTGTAATTATTTATGCAATAATTTAAGAATATAAATATATTAAACATCAATTTGCAAATACTTTAAACATCTTTTCTCTAATGATGCAATTATATTAAGCAGTAGTTTTACGTAAAATCCTAAATAAGCTTTGTGTAAATCAATTCAAATAATTGCAACATCTTTACCTACAAATTGTTTGAATTACAATATTTTTCACAATTCTTTTAAATGAATTCATGTGTTAAATGTAACAGGAAGAGAATAAATTACAATTTTCAATGGTTTTTCATTTCATATATAAATGTATTATCAAAAACATTATAAAACATTAAAAGAAATTGTTACGTTTTTTTTTTTTTTTTCCCAAAATAGAACAAATTCTAAATATTTAAAATCGGAATTATATACAGAAACATTTTTGTGCCAACTGTTTTATTATTTTTTTTATACTCATAAATCAGCATAGTTTTGGAAAAGACATTTTTCATTCAAAGAGAAACAAGAATATTCTTTTTTCTACCACAACTTTCAAGAAAAGGAAGAGATAAATAGCTAGGAATTTGGTATATGAACAGTTGAATCCCGTAATTCATATTCAAAAGCTCTGTTCCGTGAAAATGTTACATTAATACATACACTGCATACAATAATTAAGCATCAATTACTTACTTTAGCACCATATGGCATTACATTTGAAGAATGTGGTGATTGGTCTTGTGAAATAACACTGTTTTCATTAAATGTAGCTAGAGATTCCTGAAATTATTTTTTTAAATACTTATTTTAAATAAGTCAATTATTATATTTCAATAGAGAATAATTTAACATACTGTTTACAACATAATTACAAAATTTAAAAATAAAATTGCTTACATCTTTACTTCAAAAATTAAATTTCAAACAAAATTAATTTGAGCTATATAGAAATAAAAGCTTAAATATATAATTTGTGAATGTTATTAAAATTTATATCATGTAATATATTTATGCATATAAATAAAAAGACAGATGTTTTAAGCAAAAGTATGACTGAATATTTATCATCGAAGATGTCAGAAAGTTTTCAAGGATTCCATTCCAGTAACATTTGAAAACAATTAAACACATAAAAAGTATTACAAGATAGCAAATTTTATAATAGTTGGTCATTTTCAAATGTTGAAATAACAAAAATATATTGAATTATAGAAAACTTCAAATGTTACAATTTGTAGATTTCAATGTACATCTCCTCAAGATTTGTCATTAATTAATGCAGCACATAAAGAATTTCTGAAATAACTAATACAATACTGATTTTATATTAATATCAGAATTACTACTACTACACACACACAATGATTTAAACAAGAATTACTGCTGATTAAACATATGAAATAGATCAAATTTATCATGCTCTATATCAATGTTTAAAAAGATCACAAGAAAACTTATTTCTTGTGATTTTTTTCTAAATGGACTGATAATATAAAGTATTTAGAAGGTTTGTATAAAGTTGTTTGTATATGTGAAATAAAATTTTATATTTTGCATGATTATGCTCACTCATTTAAAGCAGATATTAAAATATAAAAATAAAGCATTAGAAAAATAAGTGAATTTCTATTACAATCTAACAAATATTAAATATTTAAGCGATTAAATGTTTAGAATTAAAAAAAATTTAAATGTTATAATTAAACATTCTTAGTAGATTATTTGTGGATTATTTGCAACATTTAGGGCAACTGTTACTTGTACTATTAATGACAATGGAATTATAGAAGTAAAGAGCTCATTTTTATACCACCAACTTTCATAACTATATTATTTAAAGAAAATACAATTTTTAGACCTAACAATGTAGTTAAGAAATTCATTACTAAGTAAGAAACATTATTTTCAAATACAAAAGCAATTATATATAACAAAAAGAAACTAATCATTTTACTTTCTCATTTTGTTATACGTCATCCCTTAATAACAATTTCAGTAAAAAAAATTGAAGTTTTAAGAATAGAAGATAAATTTTTTGATAAACAAATAGTTGAAATACAAGAACAACTTCTTTGTTAGTTCATTACTAGAAGTAATTGATTCTCACCCTACTCTCTCAATGTACATTCAAGATTCAAACTATATTTCCAATAATCAAAAGAAAATAAAAAAGAAAGATTTTTTTTTTTTTTTTTTTTACACATTAAGGGAAAGAAAACAATCCAGTGAATAAATAAAAAAATTTATTTTAAAATTTTACTCCAACAATTCTTTACTCTGGTTCAATCAACATAAATGTGGTAAAACTATTCTTTATTAATTTAACTTTCAGTGAAATATATATTTTTATCTGATCATTTGCTACCCTTACTATGATACTTACTCACTTCTCATTCAATTAACAAAATATTCCTTTTCATTACAGTTACATTTATGTTAATACTAACAATTTCCTATTATAAAAGTATTAATTGAAATATAAAAATGTAAAAAAGCCATATTTTGATAGCTCACTTATTTTGTATTTTTTTATAGTACATTCTTGTTTCAGTATAAGAACTAATCTATCTAAAACCATTATGTTGGTGAATGATCAACATACTCTGCAAATAAGCTCTTAAAAATAAATATACATCAAGTTTTTATGAAGTGAAAAGTTTGTAATAAAATGAAGCAATTCCGAATAATAAAAGTAATCTATACTTTTGTGATAAAATAAATCAGCGTTTTTCAAATAAATCATAAAATTAACTATCATAAAAAAGATATTTATAAATACTTTTTTTAGGTTCATCAGACTGATACATAATTTGAAAAAGTTAAATACATTTCTTAACAAAACAAATCAGATAAAACACAATTTATAGGTTAATTACTCAAAAAGTTTTTATTTGAAGAATATTTCACTTAATGAAACAGAATTGAATATTATGAATTATGATAAATACATTAATGCTCGATAAAATTAATATCAAATGGAAATTTAAATATGGGCACTATACATGAAAAAATCTCAATAACAAATACAGTGTAGCTATGATTTAAATAACTATTCAGATCCCTGAAGTGCAATCAGATCTTGTTGAAATTTATATGTTACACAGACCAAAGGAAAAAAGATTTTTGCTATAAAAAATATTTAATTTTTCATCCTCAAGGGAAATTAAGGCTCTGAAAAAAGAACAAAAAATTTGTGAGATTGTGTAAAATAAGATTTCCATTGAACTCAAATATATGTTGAAAGCACATTGTATCATGTGCAATAGAAATATGAAGTAACAAGTGAGAGACTTATAAAACAGATTGTGTAATGTTGGATTATAACTCAATTTTAATTCCTCCTCCATAAACATAGTGTTTTAGGTATCCCCACAAACAAATATCTCAAGAACTTAATCCTTGCTGACTGGATATTCCCAATAATTACTAAAGTTAGTATGAAGTAATTTTTAACTTAGCACACAATGAGGGAAGTTGCTCAGTTTTGCACAAAGAGAGTGGTCTGCAAGTGCTGTTCTTTCAAAGCAGGAATGACAAATTTTGTGAAATGCAGGAATGACAAGTGAAATACAAGAGCTGGGGATAATTTAGAAATTAATTACTCCTGAAAATTTTTAATCGAAACATTTTTAATGTAATAAGTCAATAGTATTTTACATTAATGAGAAAAATATACTATAAATTTTTTAATGATAGAACAGTTTCAAATAATAGAACAGTTTCTTTTTCCTAACAAAATAGCATATTTTAAACTTAGACAAGGAATAAATGTTAAATGTCAACATTCGAAGTTTCAAAAAGTTATTAATTATCATAATCCCTTTATAAACAAATCTGCAATAACAAATGGTACAAGAATGGAGTGAAAATGGGTTTAAACATCAGTTTTTGAAAAACAGTAAATGTTATCCACATGAATATTTTGGCTGATTTCTATTATTATAACATTTTAAATAAGTTACAACATTTAATTTCTCTTTTTCTATAAATAACATAATCCTTCTATTGCTCTGAAATATTAAATTGATTTTTCATATTTTCGCAGTTTTTAATATTTTTTCATTTTATATAAATTGTTGAGGTAAACTCTTTTCAAAGTTTAAAAACTTAGAATAATTTTTTTACATTATATTTTTATTTCTTTAATATTTTAAAAGCATGATTGCATAAAATAATAAATATTAAGGAGGCTTGGCTTTCTTGGTTTGTCACTCAACAGTCATTTTTTGCACACAAGAGCTAATTAGACTATGACCTACAGTTTAAAAAGGAATCCAAACCACTACAAACATACAATCTCAAGGCGGGATTCAAGCCCATGAGCTATTGAACAGAAAGCAGGAATGCTAACTATTCAGCTACCAGCTCAGCAAATATCATAGTGTTTTATCTTATGAATTTAGTCACTCTTGATTGGAATAATGTAAATAGTATGACTATTTACTATTTCTATAAATTGTTGAATTTCACTTACCTTAATGGGACATGATTGTATTTAACTGGTATAGTAGAGTGAAATTTTAATTATTTCTACTCAAAATTATAAATAAATTAAGTTTATAATTTAAATAATTTTTAAGTTGCTTAATAAATTAGTTTCTATGAAATGTACCAAAACTTTTCTTACTAAAGTAAAAACAAAATACAAAATGCTTTTTATATAAATGTAATCAGGAAGAGAAGTTAACAGAACAATTACAATGGAAAGTGGGAGAAACATGGTGTTGATAAATGATATAATCAAGAAAATGTTTTTTTTTACACCAATTAGAAACTTTTTTAATAAAATCTCAAATTATTTCAACTGAACCTTTATTTTTAACAGACAAATTTGTTTGCAGCATGTAAAATTTTAATACATATTTGCTTGTGTGTGAATCCTTTTTTTTTACTACTTTTTGAAATCAGACTGAAGACTGATTGAAAGGCTCAATATAAAATTAAAATTAGTTAGAAGCCCAGCATTACTTTAGTTTAATAAAATGTGGTATTTTAAAAAGTTAACAAATAGTTTTAGAATTTGAGGCAACAAAAAATTTTCACTGTAATAGTATTTCCTTCTTTAATTTGAAAAAAAAATAATCAAGTTTCTGGTAAAAAAAATAATAAATAAAAAATAAAAGTATTTGTTATGTATTACACATTATCCTACATAAAATTTATAAAATAGGAATTCATTACCTCCATTGGAGATACAGTGGATACTTAATAATTATCTCATTAAATAATATGAAATAGAATTTAAAAAATGAAATTTTTAACCAAAAACTTCTTGGCTTAGTTGGAAGCTACAATATATACTATAGCTTAAAGTTCAATAAAAAATGGGGAAATTCTTTCAAATACAATTTTCAAAAATAATCCACATCTTTAATCCAAATATTTAACAATATTGAATTTTTTTATAAATTAACTACAGGAAACAATCTTTTCCAAATTTTAACAGCTCTCATAACTTATAAAGCTGTTAAAGTTTGGAAAACATTGTCACAATATTTTATATTAATTATTGTTACTATAGCTTTCAATAATTTTATATTGATTAATGTAAGCTAAAGTTCAATCAGTAATGAAAACATTAATCTTAGCTATTTATATTTAGTTAACATCTACCAGTCACTATACCTGAGTAGCTTCTTCAACCAACTTTTTTCTTTGCTCTTCTACATCTCTAATGGACTGCACAGCCTGTGAACAGAATATCAGTTAATGAAAAAATTATTTTTCATACTTTTATAAAAATATATACTTTACAATACAAATAAGAGTACAGTTCAAGCTACGAAAATAATTAAATATTTTATAACAAAGAAAAAAATTATTTTTCGAGCAAAAATTTGGTCATTAAATAATAGGTATTCACTTATTCAAAATTGTTCTTAAAAATTTTAATATTATACTATTTTCCTAGATATAATCTGCAGTGGAATATAATCCATGAAAATTTTTTCGGCGGATTGTCAAAAATATATGCTGCTGATAAAGTGGGTGTCACGCAGAATAAAAAAAAACAGTGCGATTAAAAATTAATAAATTGCCCAGAAAAGAACATTTATGAAAAAGATTTTTTTGATAAATTTCATCACAAAATGTGATCAACTGAGATGAATGCACGAGATCGACTAAGAAGATAATTCCGAGAAGATAGAAAAATTAGTATATTTTTTCATGAATTTTTAAAATGAGGTTAGACATATTTTTTTAATAAAATTCGTTAATAATAAATAATTAAATGAAAGAAATGGATTATTTTAGAACTGCCCAATGGATTAATATTTCTTTTGCACCACGTATGTTTTGTTTTTATCATAATATATTTGTCTCCATTTTTTATTTATCTTCTCTATAGTTTTTAGTTTAAAATCTACTGCGTAACTAACTTCCACATGATGATATAAAAATTTGAATATTTTCAATACAAAGTAACTCTGAGCAGGACGATATTCCAAATGATGATAGCAAATGTTTTCATAACTATCCTATCTTTACGACAAACTGAATTCGCTCTTCAATGCAATTGGACATAGTGATTACATATGAAATAAGTCAAGTCATGGCACAATTTGTTATTTATTTTAAAAAACAACCATTTTTTTAAAAATTTGATTGTAAGTTTTTTTGATGGACAATATTTTTATCAGATTATCTGCGGTCACATATAACACGCACAATGAAATTTGAAACTTAACATATAATCAGCTGATTAATCATTTAATACAAATCCAGTAAATTTGTTCTGATATTTTCACTTTCTTTAAAAGTGTTTGAGAGTCTTTCATGCAGCAGCATATGTCTTTAGAACATCATTTTGCAATATATGCAAATATTTTCCACGAATTTCAACCCCAGCTGTGCAATTAAATAATAAAATTTCATATTTCCCAAGAAAGTATGTACACAGCTATATAATTTGAAACACATCTTTGAAATTTCAAGTTAGTTATTTTATTTTCTGGATGAGGTTTCACAGCTAACTATAATAAGTGCTGGCTATATGTTGAGGTGAACAATCCCCCAAGTAAAACTTAGTTTACATTAAACACAAAATGAAAATTATATTGTACTTTTATAATACTGGTATAGACTTAAACCCCCCCAGAAAACTGAAATGAGGTGAGAAATATTCCAACAATACTCATTTCAAGCAGTACACAAATTTATGTCAATCTGGTTTATGTAATTTTTATCTATAAGGTGAATATAGTAACATTTTTTTTCTCTTCCTCGTTCTAAAGTGGAAACACATTTGTTTTAAGTGTATTGAAATTAAATTTAAGAAATGTAATTATATATATATATATATATATATATATATATATATATATATATATATATATATATATATATATATATATATATATATATATATATATATGTATATATATATATATATATATATATATATACATATATATATATATATATATATATATATATACAATATTTATTAACATTAAAATGTGAATAATTAAAATTATGTCAATTATTTTACAATATTAAGCTACTTAGAAATATAAGGATGTAAACTGTGTTATTCTGTATTAAATACCATGCATTTAAAAGAAATACTTACGAATAATGAATAAAATAAAATGAATAAAAGAAAAATCATCAACATTATAAAAACTATAAGAAATATTATCTCACTTTAAAACTATGAAATATCATTGAAAATAATTTAAAGCTTCTAAACTTATAGAAATATCTTCAAGGTTTAAAATAAATGCTCTATTTTTGAATTAAATCTATTTAATAAACATACACATACATGCATACCCACATATAAAAATATATATATGCACATATGTACATAGATACATACATTGCAAGTGTCTCTTTGTTGTTCAAGAATGAATCAAATTCTTGGGTGGGTGTTATAAAAAGAAATCAAATAGAAAAATTTCAAAATTATCAGATCATAGAAAATAAAAAACGGAAAGCCAACTATATATCAGAATCAAAAATTCACAAAACAGAGATTTTTCAAAATTTTATTCATAAATGACAGTTAAAATTATCATCGTGTCTACGGTATCAGGATAGAAACTAGCCATTAGTTTGTAATAATGTAAGTGTTGGTAAATTAGAGGTTTATAAAAACAAGTACCTACTGTATGAAAATCAATGATATGCATATCGTTCAAATGAAACACTAAAATGAAAATAACACAACTTAAATAATCAGAGCTATTTTTAATAAACAGAAAATGAATATACTCAAAATCCAGTCAGAAATGTACAAAAACAGAAAGTTTGATGACTAAAAAATACCTTCATGTTTAAAATTTCAATTTTTTTTAAGTATTTTTCTCTTGCTTCAGGTATTTTATCTGTAAACCTATGAGAATAAAAAGTATTAATCATTATAGTTTGTTAAATTTTAATATAAAACAACAAAATAAAAATGATAAGCAACAAAATAATCTACACAATCTATGAAACCTATGAAAACCAAATAATATCTAAGGTTTTCAAACAATTATTTTATGAAGAAATTTTTATAATTAATATCAATTATAGATTAAAAATTTAGTTATACATATTTCTTTTATCTTTTTAACAACATTAAGCACTGTGAGAAAATTAGTATAGATGTCATAGAATAATCTATATGATTGAATGCTGACACTTCCATTCATGTGTGTGTGAAACAAAAAAAAAAAACATTTTATCTTTTGAATATCACTAAACATTGTAATAAAATGATTAAATAGGCATCTTTCAATAAAATCTTAATGACTCAATGCTAACATTTAAATTTATTAAAAAATTTCATGTTATGTTTATTAATTGTTCATGATATTAAAAATAAGAATGAAAGCATATCAATCACTAAAATATGGAGGACTTATCGAACTTAAGAATTAGAGATGAATATAACTCAAAACAAGAAAATTTATTGTTTTAAACTAAACAGAAGCAATCATATACAATCAGAAAATAATTTAAATTTCCAAATTTGTAATGACTGAAATGCAAATAAGCATATTTAGAAATTTGAATTGTTATTATTTTTAGACCTTAAGGATTTTGAGTAGACAAAATTAATTTCATTTATAATAAATTTTAATTAAAAAGCACAAAATATTAGCATTTATTGTTGATTTTATCGATTCCACTAAAATGAAATCTGAAATTTCAGCTTTCAATTTAATAGATTTCTGATCCTTTAGTCTCCATAGTTTTTAAATATCTTACATAGATAAAAATATTCATGTTTCTATACAGTGCTCTGTAATAACTTTTGCAAATATATGATTTAATGCCACAAAATTTAGGAAATTATATAAAAGATAATGAACAATCAATATATTTTATGTATTGTTTTATTTATATTACAGTTTATTTTATTAATATTACAAAAATTTATTAAACATATACCTCACTAACTTCTTCAGAGATTAAAAATATATATTAGCATGATAAGTATTAGAATATGAGTATGTTCATGAGCTTTCATCATAGGAGCATCATCTATCAGAATATATTATTAGAATACTCACCTTTAAAATGTTTGTTTTTCTGACAAAATTTAAATTACTATGAACTTAAAATTAAAAGTTTATTTGTTTTTCCCAAAATATTAGGAAAATAGTTTTAATAATATCCTATGTATTCAAACTTGTAATCGTTCAAGTCTTATAACTACAACAATTTGACCATAAAACAAATATGCACACTGACAATAACTAAATGCTCTGAATATGATATTTGAAGATTCTTTCAGTACTGTTTTGTGCAGGAATTTTCACATATGGTGAACCGTGTTGAAATGTTAAAAGAAAAGAAACCTGGAGCACTTTCAAATAACATGCCATAGAGAGATTCAGAAAAATTAAACAATATATTTATTAATCATCATTTAACAGTGACTAGATTTGAAGCTGGAATCGTCTACAGCAGGGATGGCAAACCAATGGCACGTGTGCCACAAGTGACACTTTTTAACATTTTGATGGCACGCACAAAAACAAAATTATTATTTTATAAGTTATTTATTTTGACAGAAATGAATTTAAAATTATTAATCTACACTTAATTTATAATTTATGATATAAATTAGTATTGAATATCTATCATAGTATGTTAACTAGGTAAAATTATACATTTTATTATTAAAATATTGCATGAATTATCTTAAAGTATATAAAGATGCACATTAGATAAAAAATTTTGCGTATCCAGTTTTGCATTCTAATGTTATTGCCGTCGCAGCCCTCACATCAGACAAAAGGCTGCATTAGTAATTTTTACTAAACCGTTATCTTTGAAACTTCAGTGACTTGTTAAAAAATATAACTGTTTATTGTAAATAGATATAGAATTATTCTTAGGAAAATATATTTACACAATATTTCATATTTTATATTCTGCATTCATTTGCAACATATTAAGTCATGAATGAAGTTCTAACCTATAACAACCTAAAGGTATTAAAAGTTACAAAACTTATAATTTATTTTGCTTATTTTTGAACAATAAAATTTTTTAATATTATGAGAAATTATATCATTTTCTTGTGTTGGTAATATTTTTAGTACTTTAATGTGTGACGAAATATGCTTTTGCAAACAAATGTAGAATAAATTATTTTATAACAACATTGTTAAAATATATATTTCTTTAGGATTTCTTTTTATGTGTAATTATATGAAGAAATCGAAATTAACTGAAAAATGTAGTAGCAGAGAATTTCAAGCTTAGTGTACCAATAGATATGGTAGGATTCATAAGGACAGTAAAGCAATTTGTATTTTATGTTCTAAAACTGTAATCTGTAGAAAATCTTCAGTAAAAAGGAATTATGAAACCAACCATAAATTTCTTGATCAAAGTTAAGAATAGCAAAAGGAGTATATATCACGTGCCTTAAAAAATAAAAATGCTCAAATTACTTCTGCTGCTAATTATCAAGTTCCAAAAACTGTTGCTCAACATGCGAAACCTTTTAATGAAAATGAATTTTTAAAAGATGTTTGGCTACAATGTGCACCATATTTATTTGATGATTTTGAAAACAAAGAAAAAATTATTCAAAGAATCAAAGATATGCCGATAGCTGCGAATACCGTAAAAAAGAGAATTTTGGGTACTGTGGAAAATATAAATTTTCAACAAAAAATTCATATAAAGTCTTGTGATTTTATATCCATTTGCCTTGACGTTTCTACCAATGTAACAGGTTCTGCTTGTTTGGCAATCCTTGCATTGTTATATTGTTCAAAACAATATTAAAGAAACATTAACCCTTTCGTGACGCGAAGACTAAACGCGCACTTATCGCTGAGGCCTGCAGTCTCTCTCACAAGTCTCTGTCCACGACCGGAGGGTTTTTTGCTGTTAAGGGGAATTCTTCTAAGCAAACTTTAAAAGCAATATAACCTATTACATAATCTGCATTTTTAGTGCAGATATGGCAATATCATCATTCGTATCTGAAGAAGTAAATTCACTTCAAGAAAAATAGAACCTTTAATATAAGAATTAAATAATCTTCACTTTGGGAATAAGCAAATGATTTGTGTTTGTGTGTGAGTAGAGCTTAGCCTCTCAACAAATTAAAATAGAATGTGTTTTTCAATAAAATCATAAACATTACAATATACTCTAAACACTCCAGTCCTCGAAATGTTGTAAAATAGATTAGGAACTCACATTCCATCTAAATTCAGTGTATTTACCATTTTCAAATTTTTTAAATTTTCTTCATCTATAACAAAATATCAGAATTCCAGGTATCCAACATCAGAGCTCTAGACTTGCAGCCAAATTTATAACATCATTTTAAATACTGTTTTTATATTGATTCTTAGTGTATTTATTCTCCTTTTAACTAGCCAAAAGTCATAAATTTTTGAAGATAATGACATATTGTGTTCATTTTAAAGAATCAAGTGACAATTTAGCTATAAAATTTTCTCATCTTTAGGTATATAAGTAAATAAATTATTCTTCTCCATCACCCTCAAATTTATATTTTCTTAGTAAGTATATTTATATTGATCACTGTTTTTAATTTTTGTGCTTCATTTAAAAATGTTTTCTTCATTTGATTTTAATTTCTTAACTGTTTTCACACTTGAACTAAGCCTTTTTTAGAGGATTTCAGTTTCAAATCATTTTTAGCACATAATAATCTACTTTTTATTATTTTTCAGTACAACTATTTATCAAAATATATTTAAAGGTTGAAATATGAAAATGCAACTCTGAATTTTCTTTTATATATATATATATATGTATGTATATATTGCTATACATATATATAGCAAGGCAAACTGAATGAGAAAAGAGCAATCGCAGTTGATTCCTAAAGATATTACACTACAACTCTGGGGTCAAGGTGGGTAAGTATATGCGTGATTTGCGAACTTTTCTCTTTTTCATGGCTGTAAGTAAATTCCGTATGCAGGCCCCATTTGCTTGGTAGTTGAATTTTATTCCTGTTCGCACCCAGGAAACAAAAAGGCAGTTACCCTTATATTTTTATCCTTTTCTAATTTTTGAAAATTATCTGTTCTGTTCTCTGTTCTGAAAATCATAAGTGTTTCTGTTCTGAAAATTTTAAGTGCTATTTTACTGAGTTCAATAGTGGCATTTTATACATTTTGTAAAAAGTATTTTCGCATCTCAGTAATTTCTTTTTAAACTGATTTCGTCATAATTTTTATTTTCGACATGAAATATGTTTTAGGACATGAACAACACCAATGTTTTATACCACAAAAATATAATAAGTTTACTAACAAAAGTAGCAAAATAAAGATAATTTTCTAAACTTCCACTCGCCTATGCTTTAGACCAATATGCATAAAAGATTATAAAAATAAAATTACTTGATTTAAGTTTCTAAAAGAAATAAAATATTTAAATATGTTAATAAATTCTTCAGAATCTTTAAGCTTTATGAAGAATAAATGTGAACCAGTATGTAATAATCAAGTGAAAGAATAAATTTTTTTATCCTATTTATTTTAAAGATTATTGAAATTTGAAATACATAAAACAATAACATATATAGCTACATTACAATAGCTACACACACACACACTCATTCAATTATATATATATATATATATATATATATATATATATATATATAATATCCTACATTTAAAGATAGGAAATTTATATTTACAATATGTGCATATCTGGAAAAAAATTTCAATATTTTACGAAGTTTTCTGTATACAAAAAATTTTTGAGATTTTTTTCGTTTTAAAATTTTTTTAACTTTATTTTGCCGTATTGTTTTTTATTTTTTGCTTCGATTATAGATGGAGGATCTCTGATTTTCATTGATTGCATATATCTGGGATCAATTATCTCCGGCAATAAGCAATCCTGATAAAAGTTTCTTAGTTTATACTCCATTTCTTCTTTCCAGGAAAAATCGTCCTTGAAAATTTTTTCGATTTTGTGGCCTTTCGGTGTCTATAGGACAAACAAGCAATATGTTTCGTTTGTTATATGTAACTGCCCTTGGACTTGGTAAAAATATTTGTGTCTTTTGTTTCCCCCCTTTACTATATACGAGAGGAAATCCTCAGAGTCTCTCATATATAGTAAAGGGGGAAAAAATTTCTTAGAGAAGGGACATTTCTCCCCCTTTACTATATACGAGAGGAAATTTTCAGAGTCTCTCCTATATAGTAAAGGGGAAAGAAATGTCCTTTCTTCCGCCAATTATTTAGAAACATATTTTTACAGGAACACCCGCATCATTTGCTGGGGATGAGTGAAGGGAACTCACAAATTATCTCCTAGAACTACGAAAAACCAAACTTCAAATTTTAGCATGTGAGGAGGAGCTTGCTGACTAAAGCATGCAATAGATTGGGTAGATTATTCAAACAACCATGTATTCATCCGCCATGTCGGCGTTGCTAATTTTTGCGAAAAATTTTAATTTTTATGCATACAAATAAAAAAATTCTATCATAGATAAAGTAAAAATAAAAATTTGATCTCATTTATTAATATATTTGCAGCTTAAGTCAGTTTTTAAAATTTCTAAATTCTATAACTTTTTTAAGTTATTAATGTTTTAAGCATATTATCACATTACTGAGCCAATTTAAAAATAGTTAAAATAATTTTGAAAATAAATTTCAAAACAGAATCAATTAATATTTTTGTGCATTATAAAAAACTACAAAAAGTGGAAGGTTTAGTTATAATAGAACTTAAGAAATAGGTTTTTAAATTTTTCCATAGACTTAACGTTAGAGCTCGTTTTCAATATGGCGCGGAAAGAGTCCCCTTAAGCCTAAATCCATGAAATTACTGAAATATCAACGCAATGTTTAATAATACTCTGTAGAATATTTAAATAGCATATGATTTCTATATATTTCTATAGACACCTTATTTAAGTTATTTCTTGTTTAAATATATATTTTACACATTTTATTTTCACTATGTACTTACCATTTAATAACTTTTAACATTATATATCTGAAAACTAAATATGACTTTTTTCATATGAAAAATTTGAAAATAGGGATCTGCACACAAGTCCTACATTACAGGCCTTGCACTTATAATAATTCATTTGCCGTTTTGGAGGATTTTTCTGGGAATGTGAATAACGAAGCATCGTCGTCTCACTTTCTTACCTGTTTCTTTTGAACAAAGTTTTGGGAAATGTCTTTCAGTTAATCTGAGTGAATTTAATGATTCTGCTGATTTTTTTATGATATTAACTTCGGTGATTTTAGAGGAATACTGAGAAATAATTTGATTAACTAAATTAAGGTGATAATTAAGGAGAGGAAGATTGTTCTTACTTTTTTTGTTGAAAAGAATATTGGCATTAAATACAGCCATTTCCATGATATTAAATAAAAGTTTCTTATATCATTTAATAGTTTTCCTTAAAGATGGATACTGAATTATGACTGCATTGCTTAAGTCTATCCCTCCAATATTTTTGTTGTATTCTACGATACACTCTGGCTTTATTATAGGATTAGATATTGCACGATCTTTTTTACCAGTATCAAGCAATTTTGCATCATGCATAGTTGATATCAATAGCACTTCTCGTCTATCTTTGAAAGCAGTTAAGTTCATGTTCTTTTTCTGCAAAACCAACAACTCACCGATTTTCATTTTGGGCAGCGGAAAATTTTATAGTGTCACTATCAGAATATATTATAGTGTCACCATACGAATGTGTTTCAGAATCAATATCTGAAATAGTTTGCATCATTTCCGCTATTTCTAGCTCAGTTAAAATTTTTCAATGCTTCGACATTTTAACGGTAAAAAGAGAAAAAATTCAAGCCTACAAGGTCTAACTATCCACTAAAAACTGGACCTCAAATCAAAATACCTAACGCTGTAGCGAAAAAAAAAACTTCCCCTGATTACTGTAAACAAATACCATGTGTGAATTTAAAGAGCCGTTATAATTCACGCAATTTGGAAACATTCCTTTCTCCTTCATTCCTTCCCCCTAAAAACTACGTGCATGTAAGTCATACTACTCTCATTTACAGTAGAAGGTCAAATCTACATGTATCTTAGACCATATGGACATATAATGCCATCTACTGGCAAAAATTTTAGTTTCTAAAACGTTCCAGGACACTGGCACTAATGGGTGACGGCTGGAGTGAATGAGAAAACGCTCTTGCACACTGGCGTGTTGGACGGGAAGTGGGTGTGTTTCTTGCTGGCACGTACAGGTGACAGTCGGTGCGAAAGGGTTAGCAAGTTTAACAACATTAATAGCAACAACAAAAGGATTAGAGATTTGTAATGCAGTTATAGATGCATTGGGAAAAAGAGAAATATGTTTTTCTAAAATTGTGTCAGTTACAACTGATGGTGCCTGCAGCTTAACTGAACAGGAAAATGGATTTAAAATTTACAAAAGGCGTATTGGGAACACACAATTCTTTATTTTAATTGCATTATTCACCAACAAGTGTTATGTGCTAAAACAGGTTTAAAAATATTTGATGATATTTTGAGTTTTGTAACAAAATTAGTCGATTTTCTATCAGCCCGAACACATAAATAAAAGAAAATTTCAAGAATTGTTAAATAAAGTAAACTCGTCATACAACAGCTTACTTTTATACAATAATGTATGCTGGTTAAGCCGCAAAAATTTTTTTGCAAAGATTTGTAGATTGTTTGGAAGAAATAAGATTATTTCTAAATAATGAGAATATTATTGACTAATGCAATCAATTATTGGATGTAGAATGGCTAGTACAGTTATATTTTTTCATTGATTTATGCTGGCACTTAAATGAATAAAATATAAAACTATGAGGTGTTTATAAAACAGCCTTATAATGTTTGACTTAATCAAAGCTTTCGAAGTCGAATTACAGATTTGTAATCGTGATACTCTTTCAAATTCATATACATATTTTCCAAATACAAAAATTTTTTTTCTGAAAGTGAATGACACGAAAATTCAAATAAAGAGTCATTAACTAAAGAGTTTTTGATGGTAATTAAATCCCTGATTCAGGAGTTTTCTCCAAGATTTACGCAGTTTAAAGAATTTGAAGAAACTAAAATTTATTTTATATCCTGATACAATACCATTTGAAAAATTAAATTAAGTCCTTAAGTGGTTAAATTTTAATAAATTAGAAATGGAATTAATTGAATTTCAGTCAAGTACCATTCGAACCAAAAAAGTTTTGATTTAAGAAATTATTTAGAAATTATTGAAAGTATAATCAATTATTGGATAAAATAAATAAAATTGCATAAGAGATGAAATTCTAACTACATGGAATTGAATTCCTGACATGTTTAATCATTTAAAAATATTAGCAGAGGCAATTTTATTAATATTTTCATCGACATAGGCATATGAATCACTATTTTCAGAATTAAATTTTATAAAATATAAATACAGGAAGAGAATGGCGGATGAGTTGAGCTCTGCATGCATACTGTTGAAATTAACTAAATATGAGAACCAGATATTAAATCTTTATGATCTTGAGTACAGCAACAAAAATCAAATAAGAAACAATTGATTTTACGTGAATTTTGTTTCTAGCATATTGTTTCTTATAAAACATTTATTAATAAAAAAATTTTTTAAGAAGAATTCCTTTTATTTGTTTATTTAATTATATTTATGTATAGTTTCACCATGTTCACATTTCAAATGAAATTTTATTGAGGCAGGTCACTTATTTAAAAAAGAATTTTTAAGACTTAGTGACATGAACATCAAAAAAGGTTCACCATTCTTGTTCTACAGTGAAAAGTGCATTATTATCACAAAGAAACTGCATGAAATTTTAACAATTGAAATGTACCTTTTGAACACTTACACAAATGCAAGAATCTTAAATTAGTTAACCTAGGAACTTTTAAAAAAACCAGTATTTAAAATCTGAAAAAGACAAAGAACTGGAAAACTACATAGTAAATTTGATTTAATAAGAAATATAAAACAAATGTCCCATCAGGTCTAAAAACATGCAGTATGAAATGTGTTTTAGCAGTTAAGTAAAGGTGGTGATAGAAAATGCCCTATAGAACACGAAATATAGCAATACACATTTCTGATCACCATTCAATTAAAAAAAATAGGATAGGTAAAGATAATTATACTTTGTTCAGATTTTGTAGTTTGAAATGTAAATATAGAAAATATATAACCTATAAAAATCTGAAAATCAGAAAAATATCTGATTTGATTTATAACTCAGTGGTCAATTTTACGGAGAAACAAATTAGTTCTAGATAAAAAAATCTGGAAGAAAATGGAAAGACCTTATAATAGAAATGGAATAAAATCTTTTCCTTTTAATCATTCCATAGAAATAATACAATAAAAATTAAACCTTTTGTTCTGAGCAAAAAAGTGAACACTTAAATGAACTACACACTTACTATATAAACATTTTGATATTAAATGTTTTACTGAACTGATCATTTATAGTCAATTTTATTACCACTTCAGGGAATTTAAAAACAGAAATATATAAATTAATGGAGAAGCTTGAAAAAATTTATGCATACAAGTAATTCTAACAATAACAAGATATTTCATATTTTAGAGATACAGAGTATGACATTGATACAATACGCATGATGCATTATAAAGTACTTTGTGGGCTTTTATCTCACAAACCATAGGTCAAAGGACTAGTTTCTATTGAAAAATACTGCACATGAAGAGAACTTTCATACTTTGTCATTTTCAGATTTAAAATTTAGACTACGTGAAAATTATAAAATCTCAATTTTTAAATGTTTTCTAGGTCCGTATGATTACATTTAAATTTTTTTCCCTTTTAATGAACAAATCTAAGCTGGTTTCAGCATGATAGGCCCCCTTCTCATACAGTAAGCGAAGTATAAATGTTTCCTCCAAGAATGTGTTTAAAAAAACATGTCATTGGATATGGTGACAATATTGAATGCCCACACGGATCACTTATAATAAAGAAAAAGTCTATATACTAGCACCACAAGTTTAATAGGCTTACATCACTGTACCCTTGTGATATATGTAATAATAAAACACCTTCTATTTCGTCAAACATGCATGAAGAGTTGTATTCACATATAAACATACATAGTAGCAAATAAGGACCTATTTGAACATATAGGCTAAGGTAATTTTTTCTTTTTTTTTTTTCTTTAATTTTATTGACATTTTTTCATTTTATCTGAAATTTTATTAATAATAGTTTTTAATTTCAATTTTATATAAATAAATTACAATGAGAAAATTATATTTAATGCTAAAATTTAATATATTGTACTATATTTAGAATCTTTTATCAAAATCACATACATTTTGCTTGTATTTTTTAAAATTAAAATGCAGCACTTTGGAGTTTTAGAAAATTCATTTTGCAATTTATCATATCAGCATAAATAAAACATAATAATTGTTGTTAAATTTTATAATTTATAATTTTTATTTATTTTATAACAATTTTAATTTCAAATTAGATATTTTATGTTTGACTTTTATAAATGGCACTCCCATAGCTTACAGCATCATGGTTATAGATTCACGTTATATATGGATGGAACAATTTGTTTTTCTCCAAATGGTTGCTTTCAAAAGATTTTACTCCAGAATTCTACTTTTTGTAACTTTAGAACCAACCTCCTAAAGTAGACAGATAAAAATGTAATCTCTGAATAAAATTTATATTTTGTTGAGAAGAAATGAAACTTTTTTTAGATTTGTTATGGAGGGGGCAGACTTTTTCTAAATACAGTCATAAATATATACCTGAGGACAATACAAATATTTAGATTCTACAAATTTAACTCAATCAAATTTTTAAATCATCTCAATCTTTAAATCTTAGAGTTCCCTTTATTTGAAAGATTTCTGCATTAGAAATTATGACTCTACCAATGGTTTGAAAATAAAGGCCCATAATGTACTTTACTGTGCACCCATATATATGTATACTCACACATCTCTATGATAAACTTCAGATTAAAAAGTTAAAATTAAAATTGTTGAAAAGATTAACTATAAAAGAAATATGAACTAATTTTTGAGCATTTAAAAAGGTAAATTCCCCATCAGTTAACTAACAATAAAAATATAAATTAGTTATAAATGAGCAAAACAAATCAAAATACAAACTTTTTCAACTGCTCCTTAGTTTTACAAAAGTCTTCAAAATTTTCTTCCCTTTCATGATACTTCAAGTAACGTTTAACTGCGTGAGCATGTTCAGGGCTAACATATTAAAAATAAGAATATTTTTTAACTATTTTTTAAAACATGACTAGAAATAACTGAAATAAACTTATACAAAAATATACAGTGAATTAAATTTAAAATAGATAATGAACATTTTATACATTCCAGGAAAATGTAAAAAATTATTATTTTACATTTTTGAAAGAAAAATTGGTTAGTAGGTAAAGCAGCATTAAACCTTCAAAGGAAGCAATAATAGTTTAATTTGAAGCTTTTCATGCATTATAATTATATTAATATTAAAATTTGACATTAAATATTTTCTTATATTCTGTATATTAGAAACAAAGAAATAACTTACTTTATAGCATCACAATTTTAGGAAAATAAAACATAGTTGATTAAAATTGCAACCACAAATAAAAATTTCTATAAAAATTCTATATTTCCTATCAGAAATATCAATTTTGAAGTATGAATTACATGCAAAAATTGTAATATAATTATTAATGTAGCAACCTGCTAACTTTGGCAAAGTATAAACCACACGATTTTAAATGAATGCAGCATTAATTAAGACATTAATAAGGAAACTTTATACAAAAATGAAACAATATATATTTGTATGTATGTGTATGTGTGCATATATAGATATATATTAACTATAATTTAATCAAATCCATATATGTTTAATCCTTTAGACATACAATAACAAGCTTATAGGATGATAAATTTAAAGCATGCAATTACAATTATGAAAATTTTACTTTTCTTTAACACAATGAAAAGTATTTACTTGCTTACATTTTTAAAATTAAACTGTTATTATAATGATATTTTTCCTAAAAAGACTAAAAACATATTCACATGTTATGTTGCCAGCTAAAAAAAGAATATTTTTCTAGGACATTTGTTTCAGATAAATGAAAGCACTCATTAATTAGAAGCCTACTATAAATCACTAACAATTTTACATGATATCCAATCTGATTTTCTGATTTTTATGAAAAAGATAAGTTATTAATAAATGAGGTTTATCTCAATTTGATTATTTGAAATAACTTAAATAATTAGTCTAAATAAGCGAAATAATTAATAACTGGTCTTCCATCTAAATTCTTAAACTGTGAATATTGTATAGTATACAAAATTTTACATAATTACTGGCATAAAAATTTTAGGAAACATATTCTATGCTAGTAATTAGTTAGAAAGATTTATAGAAAAATTAATCATTATTCCTCAAATAAGTTCATTTTGAATGTAGATAACCTTTTCTTGTTTATTACAAAATCTAGCACTATAATGACTAATGAAAAATTATTTAATTTTTGAATACCCACATTTCTCAAAACAGTCTGAGTGCATATTAACATGTAACTGTGGTTATACATGATTACAACGGAAAAAATAGCAATTTTTCAAATTCCCAATATTTTAAAATATTATACATATATTTAAATTTTACTATAAGTATTTTAAAATTAAAATTTTATTTTTAATTTTATAAAATAATAATCTTATTCAGCAAGCACAATCAAACACAATAATTTTATATCTATTAACACAATATTTTTATTGTAACAGAATTCTAAAGTTTCAAACATAAATTATTCAATACTTTAATACATTTCAATTTTTTCCTTTTTTATATGCACTAAACTTTTCATAAGTAGTAGGAAATTTCATAGAATCTTTTTTTTATTCTTTTTTATTTTTGAGTCAATAGAAATATTACTGAATTGTTGACTATATTATGGAACTCTAATACTCCAAGCACATTTGGAAACATTTAAATTTTTGTGAGACTTTACAATTTTTCTGATCTATTATACAATGCACAAAACATATTTACAACAAAATGTTGAGAGGAAATAACTTGTTACAATTTATAACTAATAAATGTAAAAAAGTTACATACATACTATATATAAAACAAAAGTTTACACACACTTAAATTAGTTAATTGTTACAGGTAAAAATACATAAATATTAATTTTAATCAAGTAATTAGCAGTAAAATAAGAACAACTGTAACAAAAATTGACACATATATAATCTAAGAAATAATATACATATATTTTTAATTAATAAAAGTGTAGATTTTGAGATAAAAGTAAAAGAAAACAGAAAAAAATGTTTCTTGTGTTTAATTAAAAGGCAAAACACTTTCAATGCATCATGAAATTAGACTTCTCTAGTCTACATAAATGAATTTTTACACGAAACATTTACATCTATAGAAAAATTAATGGATATCTTCCAATTTAATTCTTTAATCATTAATGAATATTTGATATAGCCACAGCAAAATAAATTATTCATAAACGAATATTAATTCATGGCTTCAAATCTTTCTTTTAGGTTGACAAAATATTTTTTTAATTTATATTACATAGATGTAAACTTATGTTCTACTATTTATACTTCAGTACCCAGTGTTTATATAAAATTTTATAGTTAGTTCAGAGCAAAGATTAAATGTTTATATTGTTTCTTGTGTTTAATTAAAAGGCAAAACACTTTCAATGCATCATGAAATTAGAATTTATTAATTTATTAATTCACTAATATAGAACAAAATTCTTAAAAATTAGAAATAACTTTCTAACTACAATCCATAAGAATTAAAATTTTATAAAAACTGAAAATTGAGTATTTGTAAAATAATAATTCTAATTAAGAATTAGATAATTGTTGCAAAATCTGGCATTTTCCATAATCAGTATAAAAATTTAAAGGAAATTCCCAAATTAAAATCATGCATTAATCTTATTCCTCTTATGATAATTGAAACAGAAAAATTGGGTTTAACTTTTATTTAACAACCTCTATGTAATATCTAATTAAAATGAAAATTGATGAACTGAAACAAAACAAATAAGGATGGGATTGTGTTTTTAACACTTGAGAAACTTTAAAAGAATTTATTTTAAAAAAATTTCTTATTAATATTTATTAGCCAAAATTATTGCTCAAGTCATTATATACAAAGTTAAACAAATTTAAAAACAGACAATAATGGATTTTAAAATCAAAAAAATTTTTTCATTTAGATCAAGCTAAGAAAGTTTTAGTAAAAAAATATTTTTATTAAGATTGGTTTGGTTTCTTTGTCACTCAACTGTCACTTTTTGCATACAAGGGCTAATTAGACCTTGACATACCACTTAAAGTGGATTCCGAACCACTTTAAGTGGTACGTCAAGAACCACTTTAAGTGGTACGTATCCATACCCAAGGTGGGAATCGAACCCACGAACTGTTGAACCAAAGGCAAGGGCACTAACCATTCGGCTGCCAGCTCTGCTATTTTTATTAAGAAGAAATATATTGCAATAAGCACCACTTTCTCCATAAAACTCTTTACACATATATGAATCTTGTTATATCATATGATAGTTATGCAATCATGTTCAAGAAACTGCAAAGATTTTACCACATGAAAGAAAAACTTTATAATGTAATAAAAAAGTGAATAAATTGGCTTGTTTGTCATATTACAACTACTTTTTACACATAAGAACTAATCAACTGAGGTCTACAGGTATACAAGTTGGGAAGCTATGTAAATCTTATTAAAACAATACTCAGTCAAAAATTTAACATTGAATTATGTTTAGAATTTTCATTTTTATTGGGAGCTTTTGTAACATTATGCAACAAATTTGAACTTTCTTTCTATTTATAAGATACATATTATTTATTTCTGTATGACATTTTGCCTTCTTTTATAGGACTCCCACTTTTCATATTTATACAAATTAGTTAGAGAAAAATGTAACAGAAACTTTATTATAGAAATCAAAAATAATAACATAATTTTTTGCCCATTTTTTCTTGAATGCATCTGTTAACGTGTCTCTGAAAACAGACCCACAACATTCAATAAGCATACTTCTATTCTACTGTTCACTAAAATGGACTTCAAGCATTGAAAAAACTTGTAAAACCCTTTGCCATGCTCATCAAAAACACACTAAGGCAATGAGAATTGTCAATTGTAAGTAAAAAAAAAAAAATGGATTTTCTTAAAAAGGATTTTTTCTCTCTATATATAATTGATATAATTATCATTAATGTCATCATATTTTTTAAGTGATATTTTTAAGGCTGAGGAAAAAAGAATTAGCAGTTGTAAAAGAAAATATGGACATCATAAATAAAATATCTTCATTCAATTGAAAGACTTTGCATTTAAAAGAAAAAGAGAGAGATGAAAAAAGGCAATACTAATAAATATTTTTAATTATTACTTAATTAACTGTTGTTGTAAGAGTACTATCTACTTTTTGTTTATTTACATCACAGAATTCATAAAGAAATTAAGAATATTTTTTTTTAAAGCTTAGGAACGTGTGGATTTCTAAAATATTAAATCAACATAAATCATTTGAAAAAAAAATTTTTTTTCTTTTTCATATTTGCATGTTACTTCTAATTATTTTCAAATTTCTTGAAATCCCAAATATTATATAATGAGCAACTAGGGAAAGGTAACAAAAAAAATTTTTAAACATTAAAAATAGGCATTTAGAATACCAAAAATATTGACACAAAAAATTGAAAAATGAAAGTTAAAATTTAATCAAAGGAAATACTAAGTAAAAATAATTTATGAAAAGTAAAATATAAATTTCTTCCTTTTCATCAGGGAAGCAGAAGACAAGGAAAGCAGAGTTTTAAATTTATTTGTACATAAATTAAGTAAAATAAACAATACACAAATAAATAGTTTAAAAAGTTTTCAAACAAACAAGAAGATTTCAAAAGCTTAAATAAACTAAAAGAAAAATAAACAAAGAAAATGCAAGTTCCACAAAGGAAACACAATATATAACTAACAACAAATCGCAGGCAAAAAGTTTAAAAAAATTATAAAATATTTCAATACAACAGATCATTAACATATTAAAAGTCATTAAAATATCAAAATGAGCTATATAATACTAGATTAAAAAAGATTTTTAAAAAATAGCTTACAACTTCACATTAACCTACACTAACTAAAATCTTCACATTAACCTACAATGAAACAAAGCAAATAATGGGGTAAGTTAGTAAACTATTATCAAACATTTCAAGTAAAAACCTTTTTATGGATGAGATAGCAGTCTTAAATAAATTAGATGGGTATTGTTAAAGTAGTGAAATAAAATTCAGTAAATAATTAAAAAAGAATGAAACATATATACATTGTTGGCCCAAACTGAGAAAGTCAAACAGCAGTACCCTCAATGTAAGCAAAGATATTCCATTTCTAATCATTGAAAAAAATGGAGCTTGACTATCAGATCACTACTTTACTTATATTAACTTACTATATAATGTTTTTTTTCATTGTTATTGGTTTTAAATACATTTGATGAAAATTTACAAATTGTTTGTCATTACTTACACATTTTATAAGATTATAACACTGGATTTGAAGATTAACATAAATTTTGAATTTGTCTTTCTTGGAGGAAATCACATTATGGACATACTGTTAGACCATGGTTAAGACATAGAAATTTTCTCAAAGGAAGAATTCCACAAAAAGAAACTGAAGTTAAAAAATATGACTTTTTTTCTAAAACTGAAGTGGAAGTGAAATGAAAAAACATTGGACTCATTACAAAATAAAATGGAAACTTTACATTATTAATTTCTGTAATTTGGAGAAGTATCATAAAAGGATTTTAAAACTAAATTAAATGATGATGAAAGACTACTTAAAAAATCGAGATAAGCCACAGAAAATTACTTATTTCAAAAAAAAAAAAAATGTGATTTAAATTCTTATAAAAATAACTCAATTGCTGCTGCTTTTAATGACTCTGATGTAATGAAACCAAATATCCCTTTAGTTCTTTCCATATTTACTGAATTCTGCAATGGATTTTCTATCTTTAAAAACCATTTTGGTGGTAAAACAAATAATGAAACCTTAACACTCACAAAAGTTACATAAACTAAGATCTGCTTTAAAATAGATGCTAGACAATTAGAAAGCATATCTAAAACTTTTGAATCTCTAATGGCAGTTTTAATAAAACACGAAAAAAAACGTTTATTAAAAGAGATTCATGATTGTTCAATTATTGATATTAAAATATTCTATGAACTAGCTAAAAAATTAAGGATTAGTTTAAATAAAAATTTAAGATTCTTAAAAACATTAGGATATGAACTAGAAGTACTCTAAGAAGTAATACTAACTGATATAGTTATGGACAGTCTTCATAGAGAAACAAGACAAACTTTCAATATTTCTTTATGGACAACAGAAATTCCCAAATTAAAAGAGTTGCATATTTAGAGGGGGGGAAAAGTAAAATGTAAGAAAATATTTCTCGAAGAAGTATGAATAATTTACTGCTAAAAGTAGCATTAATCCTAACTAAAATAAAACTTTTATTTCAAAAAATTAAGAATGTATAAAATGTATTGTACATAATTCTGAATTCTTTCATTCAATATTTAGAGGTTAAAAATTCTTTAAAATGATAAATGGTAAAAGAAAGCAATTTGTTAAAGATTGTAGCATTTGCACTCTATGTTTAAATGCCATAAAAAAGGAACTATACATGTAAGTTTTTTTACACTATATTATTACGTGATGAACAGAAATCAGTTGATCTTGACTCAAATAAGAATACCACTTTGTACATTAAGATGAAAAATGAGAATTCAGCATTTTTTCAGAAAGCAGTAAATCAATGGCTTTGCATCTCTCACTTGTGACACAGAATATAAAGAGAAATAAAAAATCATTTCTTTTAGCATCTTCTGTTATTCATTTTAGAAAGATAGATGGAGCATTTATTAAAAACACATGGTATTTATAATATAGTAGTAAGAGTATATAGGTGTAAGTATAATATCCCTCTCTAAATGATTTCTTGCCAAATTTAGTGCCCTTTGTTTTTATTATAGTGTTGCAAAATTCAAATTTTGCTACTTCTGAGATTTTTTAGTTGCCAGATTTTGTTTTTTTTTTTTGTGTTTTATATCATTTTTTGGTCATACGTATGCTTCTTTCAGAGCCAACAACATTTTTAGCCCAGTATGTATTTTTGCCGTGTTTGTTTTTTTTATCAGATATAAAGACTGCAATTTAAATTTTGTTTTTCCATATTTATTTTTTTCACTTCAGATGTAGCATTGAATATAAATATTGTCTTTTATATTCACAATATTTATTTCACTGTGGATATAGTGCCGGAATTTCAATGCTGTCCTTTATATTTGTTTTGCTTTCCACTGTGGATACAGCGTCGGAATTTCAATCCTGTCTTTTATATTCATTTTGTATTTCACTATGTATATCGTGCCAGAAATTAAACTCTTACTTTTATATTCATTTTGGATTTTTCTGTGCATGTAGAGTGCCTGAAGAAAGATGAAAATTAGAATTTTATTTTAATTATTCTCTGCAGGCATAGAATTCCTATAAAATTGTATGTTAAGTATTTAAATTTCAATTAGTAAATGAAATTATAGAATCGTTCTATTTTTTTGGAATTACTCTAGATTTGTCTACTTTTATTTAGTAATGATTTGTAACATTCTATCTTAAATCACTGAAATTCATTAATTTATTTTTAACTAGATATTATTAAATGTAGTTATTTTTGTTGCTTTATTTCCCTTAATTTTAATCCTGAAATAAATTTTAAATAGAATCTTTTTAATTAATTCTCATTACAGTTACTGTCTTCTTATATACTGTTATGTTTAGCAATTTGAAATCAGGTGGGGATTATTTACATGGTTGTTATTGTTTTCTTATGTAGTGTTAGGAATAGTAATTCAAAACTAGGAAAAATCTAGTTTTCTTATGCAGATTAGTACCCATTGTGGGTTGCTACTTTTTCATCATCACTTGTCGACAAAAAAAATTGCAATGATAGCCAATAGAGAGGCTACCCTACTAGTATATATGCTAAGACTCATGAATTCGCAGAAATCTTGGGAATTAAAAGGATAGAATAAATAATTCAGTAAATATGTTGAATGGTTCAGTTAAAAATATAAGAATCAAATCAAAGGTTATCTCTCAACAAATATAATTCTTTTGAAAATGAAGCAGAACTTTTTTTATTTTGAAAAATATAATTGGATTTCCAGATATTTTGGTATTGAACTCCTAAAATTCAAATCTTTAAATGAGTTACTCTACAAATGAAGTTCCTATATCTGACACATTATTTTCTGGGTAAAATAACACATTGATAAATCTAGCTTTATTCTTAAAATGAGTGTACCTGAGAAATATTGGATTAACAGAAATTTACTTTTACAAAACTAAAAATTTGGATGGATAATAAAGTAAATTGTAATTCAACCATGCAACAAAAAATGTTTCACATTTAGTTAACAAATTTCAGTCAATCAAAGATAACATTGAATTTTTTTTATCTCGATTCTTTGCCAGTTAAAGATAACCCCATTGCTTATGATAAATCTAATGCAATAGAAATTTGCAAAAACACTGTTCATTTTGTTGATTGATTAGATATCACTGAAAAGGTTGCAGAAGAAAGTGACCTTCTTGACTGAAAAATTTAGTGTTTAGCTTATACAGTGGAAGGAAAGGAAGATTTGACTACTAAAACAGTTTTTGAAGCAAATTTACATCTAAACAATAGACTATCTCTAAATGACTATTTATACACAGGATCTAACTTAAATCTGAATTACCTTGAATTGTTAATTAAGGTCAGACTCGAAAATTGCAATCACAGTTTTTCTATAAAAAGCATTTCTATAGCTACTGCATCTGGATGCAGTATATTTACTGTGATTTGAAAAATCAACAGATTGACTGTAAGCCAAACATCCAAATACATTTTTTCAAACATATAATTTCTGGACTGAATGAAACTTCAGTTTTTCTTTTTGCTACAATAAACATCACATCTCCCAGTTTAATGAAAAATATTCTGAAGCAGTTCAACTACTTGACAGTTTATATAGATTATATAATTGCTGGTGAAGACAGCACTGAAGTAGCTTTAGATTTCTCTCAAGCAAAAGAAATCATGGTAAATGCTAAAATGACACTCAGAAAATGGTTATCAAACCATCAGAAACCTATTTAAACATTAAAAGTGAACATTTTGATCTACATAATTAATTACTGCAGATCATGCGATAACTGGCTTTACCAAATTGCTGGGGATTGACTGTAACTTAGAATCAGACATATTTTCCATACAAAATTTTCTGAATATAAACTCCTCCAATAAACCAACCAAGAGAACTATCGGGAAAATCTCTGATCCTTTTCGACTAATTACACTATTCACCATTCATGCAAAATGTTACAAACTCTGTGGCAACTGAAGCTATCAACGGAGCTTGGAAGATTATGGTTGCAGTGGTGCTTTGAGACTCCTCATCTGAAAGAGATTTAAGTTCCAAGATTGATGATAAATATTACTGAAGACTGTGGTAGTGCTATAATGATCCATACAAACTGTAATGCCATCAAATTTAGAAAAAGACCATTAAATTTGGAAGTAATCACAGCTCTGACACCAGAATCTATGATTTCTTGCTTAAAACAATTTATTTCCTGCAGAGGAAAATACTCCGTAATCATTTTGGACAACAATTCTAACTTTTTTGGAACAAGTAAAAAATTTTTAAAAAAATGGTAAAGGTTATTTGACGCACAAGAAAGCATTAACAAATATTTAAGTGGTGATGGAATTGAGTGGAAGCACATTCCACCAAGAGTTCTTTATTTTGGAGAATTTTGGAAAGGAGGTGTGAAAAATCTTATATATCATTAATAACCAAATCCAAACATACCTACAAATAATTACTTACAATTATAGTACAAATTAAAGTAGTGCTTAAGACTCACATCCTTTAACCTCTCTTTCTTCAGATATCAATGGACTTGGTATATTAACATCAGCTCATTTTCTTATTGGCCACCCTGTTAAAGCATTAGTTAAGCCAATTTATGTGAATTTAAACGAAACTCCTCTAAACAGGCGGAAAAGAGCTGTAAAGGCAAACACTATCAATTTGGAAATACTGGAGTCTTGGTTATTTAAAAAAAAATTGCAACAACATAATGAATGGATTTTTGAAAAGGAAAATATTAAATTAGGTAGCATGATTCAAGCTAAAGAGAATATGCCAACAAATAAGTGGCATATGGGTAAACTTTTTAAAATCTATCCAGGACAAGATTGAATGTTATAAGTAGTTAATTTGAAAATGCAATTTGGTACCTTTAAACAAAGTGTTTCTAAATATCTGTTACCTATTGATGTATAAAAGAGTAAAATATATATATATATATATATATATATATATATATATATATATATATATATATATATATATATATAATACTGCAGTGGGAAATCAAATGCTGATATTTTGTTTATGTTTTATACTTACTATAGTTCTGAAATAGAATGTAAATATTAAGTAGTATAAATCACCTTGTATAGAATTGTTTTACAAAATGGAACTGGATATTGCCACAAGTTGAAAAACTCCAAAAGCAGCTGCCTTTTATGCAAATAAGGACATTCTACCTCTTACCACTGAAGAAAATAGAGCTTGACTGTCAGCTCACTTCTTTATTTATACTCACTTACTATCTATTGCATTTTATTTGTTGCTGTTTTCGAAAAAAATTAATGAAATTTTACAAACAGCCTATAATTATTGGCACACTTTATAATATTACAAACACTGGATTTATAGACTAATATATATTTCATATTTTTTAATCAGTACACACTTTCCACTAATATTTGTGTTTGTATTTATTAGAAAAAAGAATACCTCATTTATAAATAAAATGACATGAAAATAATGACAATTTATTAATTTTTGTCAATGTGTGGATTAAAAATATATAATACATAATTTGTAAATGTAAATGAAATAGAGTAAAATTTGTAAAAATAAAAAAATCTGAATTTTTAATATAATCCCCAATTTTTTTTTTTTTTTTTTTTTAATCAAAATATTGTTTTAAAATGGATTTATTTTAAGATATCAAAAATTTACAAAGAAATCTTTGAATTTCATTAGTTAGAAATTCAAAGAACAAAATATTGAAATAAGTTTTAACACGTTGTTTTAAAATAATTTCATTACATCAAAACATGCAGATATACTATTTTAAAAGATAAATATATCAATATTTCCAATAATCCAATGATTGGAATATTGGTTTCAAAGAAAGGAATGAGATTAAAAACTGATATTGCAATTATATTTCTAATTTTGATAAGTAAATCATAATAACTTTTTTTCCAATTATAATACGAATATAGAAACTTAGTTTCTTTACCACAGCAATAAAAATTTTTTTGGTAATGAAATAAATTTCTTGGATCAAAATCATTGAATACACCAAGTATTGCAACGATAATCTCCAATATAATTTTAAAAGAAAAATTTTCTATCAAAGTGTTATTTTTGAATTCACATAAGAACATAATAATAGAATAGAATTCAGAATATTTTATAAAATAAATTTAAAATATAAATAAAGGAACTGTAAAAATTAACTGTCCTAAGTAACAATGGTTAGAAATTGTGATTATCTTTAGAATAGAGATAAAATAACAATAGAGGGAAATTTCAAGAAATTTATACAACATTTAAAAGACAAAGAGAAATCACTATTTGTTAGCAAGTCTATTCAACAATGAGGACTCCTTAATTAGAAAAACAAACTTCAGTTATCATAATTTAAAATTTATTTGCAAAGTTAAATTTCAGTAATGTTTTATTTATCAAAAATGTAAAGAAAAATTTAAATTATTTTGATTTTTAATAAAATATTTACCACATTTTTTTATTTTGCAACTAACAATTGGATGAATAAAAAGAAAGAATATTAAAATACTATGAAAATTCAAACCTTGCAAGGTGAGATATGTAGCCCAATGTTTCAATCATTAATCCATTATTTATTTCATGTTTTTTCAGTGATTTATCACAAAAGTAACAATACCAAGAATCATTTTTCTCCCAATCTTCATCATGGACTGAAACAGCATTCAGACCGAATTTTTTCACCTAACATAGAAAAGAAATACAAATTTTGCAAAATTTAACAAGCACATATATTTTATGAAACAAATTTGATTTTAATAAGTTCATAATTTATTTTTATATAAGAAAGATTTAAGAACTGATACATTCTTGAACTAATTTGGTATAATAATTAATACTGCTGAAATAGCATGCATTTTGAATCCCAATAATTTTTCAAATTAAATATTTAATATTTATTATTACTACTTAAGTGTATGCATTTGTAAGATTGGAATCCAATCTATAAATTGGTGACTTAAATGCCACAGGATATTTCAAACACAACCCAATAGCAACAGAATACAAACATTCTTTCTAGAATCATTCCAAGAACTTAAATAAGACTAAATAATATCACTGCAAAAAATTATAAAAGAATGAAATAATGTATAGTGATGAATAATAAGCTGCAGCAAAAAATTTTGACTTCAATTATCAGAACACAAGAAACAAATGATACAACATACATAACAAATATTTTTCTTTAAAATTTCCATATTTTTATCTGGTGTTTTGTAAGCTAATATTGTCTTAAAATATGAAATAATATTTAAAAAAAATTCTAGTAATAGAGGTAACAAATTCTTTACATTGTAACACTTGTTACAGAAATTATTTTCAATAAAAAGCTTGAGCTGAAATAATTTCAAATTTCAAAGTATTTCTCAGTTACAAAAAAAATAAAAAAAAATTTACTTAAAATGCTCCAGAACTTTGAAACCTTGGGGTTTCCTTTGTGCAAGTGAGTTAACAAGTTTAATTGAATATACATATCATGGTATCATCCAACAATAATTGTAAAACCAAAGTAAAACCAATAATTTTCACTGCTCCATATCCACACAGCAATAACACTGGTCTGGAAAAACATTCAATGGTATGCTTTTAGATAGAGGTCAACAATTAAAAAATAAATCTATAATATTTTTTTTAATATTTTTTTTAGAAGAAAATATACTTATCCCTCATGAATAGCAACATTATACAAAAATTGACACAAATTGTTTCATAATATAGCAACACAAATTAAAGTTGATTAAGGAACTCTAGCTAACATAGACTTAATTGAACATTAATTAATAGCTGAAGAAATTATGTCAGAAAATAACATCACTGTATTTGATTTTAAAATTTTTTTAAATAAAAATTAAAACCTAATTTGTCCTATTCTAATATCAATTCTAGGAATGCAACTACCTCAATCAAACAGACTATATATCACAAATAAAATTGAGATTTTGTTGATAGACTTAGGAAACACAACAAGTGTTTTATATTCAATCATAATAGTTATAAATGTAATTCTGGTCCTCTCTTTGTTAATTGTAGCCAAAAAAGATATGATGCCTTTTGACAAAATAAAGTTAAATGTAGCAACTGCAGTTTAGAACATAGAGCTGATAACTGCATTTGTGAAAGTATGAGGCAAGAAATATGATTTCAGAAATTCATATCAATGAATAACCTTACAAATAGTGAAGCTCACAGATCCTTTTCTAATCGCACTAAGAAATGCTATGTAAATGTGGCTAAGTAATTTTAAAGAAAATGGAGTTGAAATTTTAGCAAATCAAAATCAAAATGGTCAATTAAAAAGCATAATAGAATTTTTCTCTTAGAATATCAGCAAAACTGTTTCAAACATTATATATTTGGAAATAGCAAAAATGATAGAAATAATCTCAAGCTAAACAGAAATTTTAGCTGCAAAAATGCATGCAAATATTCCAGCAAATATGGATCTATGTAATGTAGATAAGCCTTCAAAGAAATTGAAAAGTAACTTTATTAATAAAGTAACTAATGAGAACTATATTATAACCAATAATGAAATTTCCATATATTAATATTACAGAAGACAGGGGTAGTTTACGGATTTACCAAACCCACCAGGGAGAGATCTAATCCATAAGGAAAACTTCTGATAGACCAGATTTTAATTGGAACAGTATTTCAAGTTATTTTGGTCTTTAAGAGTCTATAATACAAAAATAAATATTTTTATAATTTGAACTTATTTCTAAAAAATCTAGCAGATAATAATTTATAAATATATGTAATAATGTGATTACCCTCATGAGAGTAACACAATGCAATATAAGAATCAATATACTCAAAAACAAGGTAATTTAAATGAAAGAATTTGTTTTTTCAGATATTTTTGTCTCAAGAAATATTTCTTAAAACTTCACTATTCTATAAATATATCCCAAAAAATTATAAACAGAAATGATACAACTATTCAAGCAGGTTCAAGATTATGATCACATGATAGCAATATTCAAATCCATTGCATTTCCTATAGTATATTTAGAAGAAAACAGCTATTAGAAAATGAAATATCAAGTGTTAAGATTCATCACAATAAAGTAAATTCCATAGCATTATTTTCTGTTATGGCTTTTGAATGATTCATCATAAACTCATGTATGACCCAAAGAGTTTTTCTCTTTAATAGATTTATTAATTATCTCTATTGACTTATTCAATAAATCAACTAACTACATATATTTCTGAAAATTCCTATGACAATGACCAATTCCCAATTATTGAAATCGATATCGACCATGGCTCTCCACATCAAATAAGTAAGATCTATAAATAATGAAAAATTAGTGAACTTTTAGAAACTAAAACATCACATTTCATAAATATCTTATCTCACTCCAAATAGAGAAAGTGTATCACCCTAAGTTTAATCAAGGAAAAACATATAGTCGGAAAAATTAATAAAAAATAACACCTTTGACAAAACACTTATTGCAATAAATTCTTATATCTGAAATAACAATATCTAAAAAAATCAAAGAAACACATGGATAATACAAGGGTTACTCTGAAATTTTTGAGATACACGCAGACGAGAATTTACAAAATAAAAATAACAGTTTAATTTTAAAAAACAATATATTTTAACGCAGAAGACAATTTTTGATTGACGGGAGTAGAATATATTGTAAACAGAAGAGAAAATGGAGTTGACGCGAGAACATTTTTCGCACTATGATTTTCTACGATTTTAAAGAAGGATTAAATTAAGAAGAATGTGTTCAATGGTTGCAATTAGTATTTGGTGATGAATCTCCAGCTCGTGCTACTGTATTCAGATGGTTTAGAGAATTTAGAAGAGGTCACAATTTTTTCCAGGATGAAGAACACACAAGAAGGCTGCCCTCGGCAGTAATCCCGGATAATGTGTCTGCCATACGAAAAATGTTAATGGATGATAATCGCTGTATGTAAGTATGTAATGGATGGATGTAAGCAGTTTGCCATTGGGTTCCTCATACTCTGACTGAGCACCAAAAAGAGAAGAGTGTAAGAATCAGTAAAGAAACTCTTAAATTGCTAAGTGATGGTGGCCACTGCATCACTTCTAATATTGTATCAAGTGATCAACCATACATACCGTTTTTTGACGTTCCAACACGTCAAGAATGCAAAGTATGGGTCTTTGAAGATGATCCCATGCAGACAATGGTGAAAAAACAATGAGCCCTGAGAAAAGTGATGTATGCCGTTTTCTTTAGAAGTACAGGAGTGGTCAAAGCCATCAATTGGAAGGACAGAAGACAGTAATAGCAAACTGATAAACCACTTAATGTCTTCCACAAATTCGACAAGAACTGAATGTTAGGGGACTAATGCTTCACAGTGACAATGCATCTTCACATACAGTCGGATTAACAGTTGAGTTTCTTAAACAAAAACAAATTAAAATGATCAACATCCGCCGTATTCACCTATGTGCGACTTTTGGTTATTCTTTAATCAAAAAAGAACTTACGTGGACATTGTTTTCATTCAGAAGAAGAGATTGATGTGGCTATAAATGCATTTTTTTCATCTATTCCAGGAAATGAATGGCTTGAGGCATTTAATCCGTGGAAAATTTGTCTACAAAAGTGCATTGATGCTGGAAGAGACTACTTTGAACACACCTAAAATTTGTAAGCATAACTTTAAAAACCTAGTTGTATCTCAAAAATTTCAGAGAGACCTTCTTATATAGGGTTCGTACAGATTTCCAAAAATCAAATTCCAGGAGTCAAATCAAAAATTTCCAGGAGGTATAAACATTCACGTTAAATAATTTTTTATTTTATTTTAAAAATTATTCTTAATCAAATATACATATAACCATGTACATGAAATATTTTTCAATTATATTTCTGTGAATAATAAAAATAAATAATTGCAAACATTAATGAGACTATTTTTTATTCAAGTTAAAATTAAAGATTATTTCAAAAGACTTCAATGAATTTACAGCTATAACAGAGAAAATTTTTTAGTTACATAATCAACATTCTATATAATATTGTATAAAATAATAAAAAAATTTTAGACATTTCCAATAAATTCAGAGAGCAAAAATTCTTTTAAAAACTTTTGCATCAAACTTTTCAACAATCAATGCATGAAAATCTCCAGCAATAAATCGCAACATTTGGTTTATCAGTTTGATAAAATGTCAGAAAAGATTCTACTTCCTGAGCAATAAATATAAAAAAATCGCATTTAGCGAAAAAAATATATCATTTGTACACTTCTGCACAATATGAAAAGTTTTGGTACCAGGATTAGGAAATTTTTTTGTTTTGAACAAATGACATATGTTTTAAGATATGGTAACATTTTAAGCAATCTGTTGAAAATCCTTATATTTTCTAACCATATATTTTCTAACCAAAATTTTAAGCGAAATTTAACACCTGGACCAAGGCATTCAAAGTTATCCCTATGAGTGGGTGAGTCCTTAAATAGTCTGTAAACAACACTTACTGTTACCTCAACTTATGGAAATGAGGAACATCCATGGGTGTAAGCATTGTGTAGAATGTGAAGACAGCAGCTTCCAACATTTACAATATTTAAATGAAGTTCACTTTTTAAAAAATCAGCCATTTTATTAAAAACAGACCAGTATATATTTGGGCCATCCATTGACAACTGGAGCAATCCATTTGTTCCTAATTCTAAGCACTTCCATTCATTTTTTCAAACTAAAAATCTCCAGTGAATGACCTAAAAATATGGTTGGTTTGTTGCTCAACAGTAATTTTTTGCACACGAGGGCTAATTAGACCGGGACCTACAGTTTAAAGTGGATTCTGAACCACTAGAAACATCCATGCCCAAGGTGGGATTCGAACCCACAAACTGTTGGACCGAAGACAAGAGCACTAACCATTCGGCTGCCAGCTCAGCCAAAAAATATGGAGTTTTAACTGTATCATTATCACAAAATCTTAAATGGCAGTTCAATTGTTTTGTCTGCAGATGTTTAAGCTTACATCAAAGAGAAACATATTATTAGAAACATTCTTAACTTTTTCTTTCAATAAGTTGGAAAAATAAGGTCCAATTCCAAAAACTGTTAAATAAGTACACTTTTTAGCACAACTGAATTGCTAAGCAATAGCACTCTCTGGAAACATTGCTTGAAAGAGGCAATTTATATTGTTACAAGAACTGTAGCTGAATCCATAGTTTAAACTTTAAGGGACCATAGAATTTTAACCTTTAAAACTTCTTTTAAAGAAACAAATGAATCTAAAATTTCAGATTATGCTTTTGAGTTCACATTCGTTAACAAGATCAGTAGAAGTGAAAAAATCTTTTAAATGAGTAATTTTTTATCAGATATCGCTTGTTCTAATAAATATAAATGCTTTTATTCTTTCATACAGGGATCAATTGCAGATTCACCCACATTTGAAATACTGAAGTCTTTCTTGCTAAACAGACAATGGTCACACACACGTTTTTTCTGAACAATGCAAAAGACACTTTGTATGGCTTTTCCAGAATTCACTGGTCATAGAAAAGACACTTTCCACCAGGCAAATTATATAATTTATTTCAGTCTTTATTTCATTATTAAACAAATTTACCCCAATTCAATTCAATTAAATGCAATTTTCATCAAGGGGGACATGGAAACGGTATGTTTTAACACAAAAATTTTATATTCAAATATTAATATTCAAAGAATTTTATACAATATAAGGAAAACTCCAGCAAAATAGAAAAAGAATCAATTAAAATCGCCCATCTTAATTGTGCAACATATTGATTTTTGGTGATCACTTCACTTTATATAATGTTCCCTTCATTTAATTTTACATAAATCTAAATGCTACAAACCAAATTATCATGAAATTATTGTAGCTAATGTTAATACAAGTCAACAATTAAGAATACAAATATTTACTATCAATCATGCCACTATCTAGAGAGAATATTAAAAACTAATACTGAATTTAGTTTCCAGACAATATTATTGAAAAATTTAAAATAATAAAATATAAAAATTCAAAAAATTATAATATTTTCTAGAAAAAAATAAATGCATCAAGGTAAGAAAAAATTACAGGAGTTTCCAGGGCTCTTAAAAATATTTTTGGAATTTATGGAGTTTCCAGGAGTTGTGTGAATCGTGAATATCTCTTGATTACAATATAAAATTTTTTAGCCAATGTAAACCAAGTTATCTGACCTTCAAAAAGAAAATACTAGGATAATGTATGTAAAATGCAACAAGAGCCTTACCTAACCTTTCGAATATTCAAAGCTATCCCTCAAAGAAATGACGACTCCTTTTCTCCACTTAATATTATGTTTTCTTATGGCCAAGAATTTTGGGATCCTTAAATACAGTGTGAATTTTTAGAAAAGAATCTTCATTCATCAAATTGGGTTTTTCCCATCCTCTTGGAGTATCATGGCCCAAGAGTGATATAGATCTTAAACCTTTAACTATATATAAATTATAGAACGACTGATAATAACTACTAAAATTACTACCCATGGTTCTAATAACACCTCTGCAAAATACTTCAATAATCTTTGCAAACAAAAGTACCTGAAATATTCAATAAAATTTTAAAGAAATACTCCATAGCTGGAAGCATGCAGTTATTCTTCCTATTTATATACCGATTTAGATTTCTGAGGTTTTAAGAAACCTCAAAAATCTAAATCTGAAATTAAATTTTGTCATCCTAATTTTTTAACATTCGCTCCATGTAAAATCTTTGAAAGAATACTGAGTGACTGAATCTACAAATTTTTTAATCAAAAATAAAAAACTATACCTGACTCATCAAGGTTGTGCTTTTTGGGGATTGCTAATCAGAAATCCAGATCATATTACAAGCTAAGGAAATAACTAATGATTAAAAAAAATCATAACTGGAATTTCCTTTGACATCAAATTAACATATGGCTCAGTTAATATAAAGGTGATTAGTTAAAAAATGACTAAACCCATGCATTACAGGTAATATTACATGTTAGTTTCAAGAATTATTCCCAAAACCATTCTTTAAAATAGTAAAATTGCTTTTTCTCTCAGCTATATGAAAAGGGGAGTTATTCAAGAATCAGTGTTATCTCCCTATTTATTCATAATCTTTATTGCAGATTTTGCAGTATTTGGCATTTTGCCTGAAGTTAAAAAAAAATTTCTTTTTAATTATTATTAATATTTATTTAAGAATTTAAGTTAAACTGTATTTCAATAGACTATTTATTATCTGACTGATAATAAACAATCTATTGATAATATATCAACAAGTGATGACCAGATGAGTATTTTATGTAGTAGCACAGAAAACAGCAAATATAAATCAATTACACATTTTAACTTATTAAGTGAAACGTCAAAATATTTGAGGGACATATAGGTTTTAAGCTGTTGAATTATAAAAGCAGACAATGAAATTGCAATATTACTGTTATAACAATGTATACAATCTCAATACATTACATTAACATAATATTATGATTAACATGTCAGTTTTTATAATCCAATACCAAATCTATATACACTGCCCAACTCTGAAAATGCAAACAGCAAGAAGGTATGACCAGAAAATTATGCAAATTTTAAGGTAGACACACCTTACAGAGTTTTTAAAATGGTGTAAAATATACAGCTCTCAAGCACACATAGAACAAGATAAAAGGTGAGGAACCAGCAGAGTGAACAATATTTGTGCCGTTATTGCTTTTTGGGAAATAAACATTGAAAACTTTTTCTTGTCGCAATGGAGATCTGTAATTACAGAGAATGACACACCACCATAAACAGGGTCAGTTCCAGCAGACAGAAAAGCTTACGAGAAGCATGGTGATTGGACTAAGAAGGGCTGGTTGGTTCTTACAGAAAGTCGCAATTAGTCATCTGGACGCAAAAACAGTACATCGACTGTGGTAATGATGACTGGAACAAGGAATTGTGGAACATTTTCAGAATGCTGGTGAAACCAGAGTGATGCCAACACTGGTGAATTGATTTGTCCAACAGGGGTCAGAGGCCATTAAAAAGGCTACCATTGACCTCACAGCATAGATACCAACATCTGGAACAGTGCCAGATTAAAGTGAAGTGGATGACAAAGTGGAGGATGGATCATCTTTACAGATGAGTCATGCTTCTTTTTCTTCAGTCATAGTTGCTGCGAATGAGTGTGGTTTTGGCATGGAGACAGGTCTAATCCTGCCCCAATTGTAGAATGCCCTATCATGTGACAATGCAGCATCATGGTTTGGCGAGCCATTGAATATGATTTCAGGCCATCTCTAGTTCATATTCTCAGAACTATGACAGCTCAACATTACACAGATGATGTACCACAGCCGGTCACACTCCTGCTTTTAGGGAGTGCCCAATGCTTTTTATCAGCAGGATAACGTCCGACTGCACATAGCTCGCATCCGCCAACATGAACTGCAAACCGTACAACTTGCAGTTCATGTTAGCGGATGCAAGCAATGAGTGGTTGTACATTGCTCAGCTGGCAGCCATGTTCACCACAAATTGAACATGTTTTGGATATGGTTGAAAAAATAATCAATTTTTAAGAATATTTAGAAGCTATACAAACCCTGACTGATCCAAATAACAAAAATAATTAACTTTTGAAAAAACAAGATATCTTTCTTCATAAATATTTGCAAAAACTAAAAAAACAATTCTTAATAAATCTTGTTCTTCACTTTCCGAGAAGGAATCATTTATTACACGATTCCTGATATCACTTTCGTTAAAACCGAGTATTAGTCACAAGCTGCGACCCTAAAATTGGAAATTGATTGGCAACTCAAAATGGGCATCAATTGGCATAGAATCAGAGTAAATAAATGGTGGGAGTTTCATCCAGTTTCAAATTGCCAAAATAAGAAAACAGAAATAATTATCATGTTAAAAATTCTAAGCATTCAAATGCTTCAATTAAAATAGCGAAGCACAACAGTAAATAAGAACAGTAACCATATTAAGAATTAAGTTCCTACTTAAAAATATTATGCAGAAAATAAATGGAATTAAATCTTACTTACATTTTTCTTCACATTCCGTCAAATCATTTTGTGGGGGATCTTTATTCATAAGTTTATAAACACTCGTAACATCATCGATTAAATCTAAAAATGTCATTGGACACGGAATGCTTCTTTTGCCACATATATTCAAATAGGTAGGAATCAAACTGATTTATTACCTGCCAGGTTCCTTTTAATCCCTAGAAATGTCGCATGAATCCAGTTTGGGCTACTACTTCACGCAATATTTGTGATGCCTGAACTGGAGCCAGACAGAAGAAAAATTAACGTTTCTATTTTGTGAAGTCTGAGCTGAGTTCGTTTCTACTTTAGGATACTTAATACCATATTTTCCTTATAAATGACACAAGTGGTCCTAGTTTTTTACCAATTCCGACTTCAGTTGGGGGAGGGGAAATGTGGGCGTTGTCAGCTGCTCAGATAAAAAATGCTTGCTTGGGTTGATAAACAATGACAGTTTGAATTCTGGTATAGTTTCGTCTGCTTTTGGGTGAGTTTTTTTTTTTTTAATTTTTTTTTTCACAATGTCAGATTTAGACAATGATGAGGAGTATAGTTAAGGTTCCTCGAGATCAAATATCCATAACTAAAAATAAAGTGAATTTTTTGCTTTTCAATATTGAAATCACATATAACATTATTTGAAAACTCTTACACCACATTACAATATTTGCAACAACACACTAGACATATCACTAACATATATTCTATCAGCAAGTGTTATTTCCATACCACATTTACAATATAAATAACAAACCAACATTCATACACCAAATGATAATTTCTTTCTCACCTCTATTACTAAAAAGAATTAAATATGAAACTTTATAAACTGCAATAACACCAAATATTCAGGTGTGCTCAACTGAAAATTTATGTAGAAGAGAAATAGCGAATAAGTACAATGGTGACAAACTAAGACAGTTATATGCAAATTGAAAATGGTGAAAAATTCACATTGTGCGCAAGCTTTCCCCAGAAATGGAAATGACAACCAGCGTTTCCCAGAAAAGCGAATGACAAGTGACGGATGACATCCTCTGTACATTCCGTCGCTGTTTTTTGGTGAATAAATTTGGCAAGGAGAAAAAACCACCAAGTTTTACCAGATTTGGCGGGCAGAAACTGTAATACTCAGTTTCGCCTAAGAAACATTAGTTTCTTGAAGTAACTTCATCTAATCAAACTAATGAGTAGTTAGAAAATCAAATTTACTCTTTTTTTAATAGAAGTCTATGATTACACATCCTGATATATTTTTAACAAGTTTAGTAGCAATATCTTACAGTAACCAATATTACAGTGTTAAAAACATCAGAGGAAACTTATCTAAGACATCAAAATACAGTATTGGTTAAATCGATATTAAACAATTTTATAAAAAACTTTACATTTTATATACTAAGCAAAGTATTTATAAATATAAGTAAAATCAAACAAATAATACATTTGAAAGAAGTAAGAAACGTTAACTATTTTATGATAAGAACTTCCTTAAATTATGGTCATGTTAAGAGTTATTACGCAAGAATTAGATTAAATTAATATTGGGAAAAAAATATTTACTTTAGATTTTGTTGCACGCAATTTCAGAGTCAATTTTTTCTGATGATCTTTCGATCTGCGATGATTGGGATTGAGAACATTGCTAAAATTTCGACAAATATTGCAATTAACATAGGTACTTTCTTCTTTACTATCAAATGAGGATTCAGCTTTCGTGGGATAGGAAGTAATAATTTTAGGAAAACTTTCCATCACGGTTTTTTCAAATCAAATGATTAAGAATCACTATAAAATTTAAACATCAATGAGTAATAAAGCTAAGTGTGAAATGTTTGATATTTGGCGGTGAAAGATAAAGCATTTCATTCCTGTCAAAACACACTGTCAAAATTCGATGCCATTTCACTGTCATGTATCAGAAATAATATCTTTAATTTTAAAAATGCCCCCAAGGCGCATAGTGGAGAACGTCACTGCATTTATTCTAATCTACGAAATGCTGAAAGCGCTACCTAGTGAAGCAGAATAGACTTGTGAATGTTATCTAATTGAAAATTTTATAACAGAAATACAGTACACACTGATTTATTGACCACAATCAATGCCAATAAATATTTTAAATAACAATATATTGGAAGAAAATCTCTGAGGACAGAAATACTTCAGTGATCAATATTCACTCTTTCCCATCAACAATTTGTAATACAGCAATGGAATGACTTGTATGAAGTGGCTTCAGAACGTGTAACACAATATTCTCTATAGTTTTTAAAACACTAGTAAAAATAAGAAGTATCCCTCAATATCTAAATATTTTTTCTGGAATTTAAACTCAGTGTAAAGCATGGAAACAAACACATTCGAATCAAACTATCAAATAATTTTAATCTGGTAGCAAAAAAGTAATGATATAAAGTTACTAGAGAGCAAAGTGTAGTACTTTTTACTTCTTACATCATTTCAGAATCGTACACATGATATTGCAAAAGGCTTAGGATGAATTCTTTAGGAAATGAGGAGATAACTATAGCAATAATCTAAAGAATAAATAACCTATAATTAGTATCCACTTAATTTTTAAAGGATTTGAATCCACTTAGATTATAAATAGAAAAAAACATTAATTGATGCTTTTTTTTATCTAATCTAACTGGATTTATAAAATTCATGATAAATGATTTATTTAAATCACCTGAGTCTGCTAAATTTCATTTTTTTGTATTTATTACACTGTGCTGCAGAAAACTAATAATCAATTATTGGAAATCGTCTTGGGGAAAATCATAAAACAGTTCTCAATAGACTTGATCAATAGATATGCGTGATCAGTCAACACGAATTTTTAGACTGAAAAAGAAGCATTAAAGCCCAGACATGCAGAACACGAAATATTTACGCCTCCAAAAAGTTAACTTTACCGTGAGGACAGAAAATTATCTTGGCTATGACTAGTGAACTACAACAACAGGTGAGAGCTTCTAAACATGGGGCAACTACTTTATTTCGTTTAAAAGAATATAGAGCTTGAGCATGACGAGCAAAACTAGATTGGAAAGTGATTGTTCACGTACTTTAAAATATAAATAAAAAGGTAAACTTTTTGTGATTTTGTCATTCATTCCCTCTAATTGGTGTTTTTTTTTTTTTTACGAAACATTAATAGTGATTTCTTGTGTGGCATACGAATGCACAAATTGTTAATTAAAATTAAATAAACTGAATTTTCGCACGTAAAATTAATTTATTAATTTTCTTACATTTCAAGTTTATTAATGTTAAATCTTTTTAGTCATATTGTTAAAAATATTTAATGCATTTAAAATAGAATAATAACATCTTATCAATCTCAATAAATGCCAGTTAAAGTAGAAATTGTGAAAACATCTGCATGTATTGAAAAATATTACTTTACTTTACTTTAGCCAACGCTCGTTCTTAGCCTTTCGGCCATTTGACGCCGAGCCTCCCAATAATGGCTGACGACATCATCAGCTGGATGTAGGGCAAGTGCAGAGCACTGCTTTAGATGGTCGGCATCCATCCTAGCATGGCCACAGAGCGGGCAGGTTTCATCAGCAGCCAGGCCAAGCCGGTGTACGTTGACGCCCAGAAAGTCATGTCCCGTGGTAAGGCGCAAGAGGGCAACAGCCTCGGTTCTCTCCAAGTGACTTGGGATCGGGACAGTGACGAGGGTTTCCCATCCCTTCTCAATACTCTCCTCTCTTAGGGCCGCAATAGAGGACTTCTTGATGTAGGTATTGATAATTGTCTCAGCTCTAATAAGGATCTGAGGTCCCAAGAAGGACGGTTCTTTTTAACTTTTGAAGACATATGTGGCTTCTTTCTACTTGTGGCGATCACAAATGAATAAAGGCTCGAAAACTGCGATCGCTGGTACACATTTAGCATCACACGGGGAACACGTGTAGCTTTAGGGATGCTACGGACGCGTGTAACTCTATCCCCCCCCCCGTATTGAAAAATATTGAAGATATGTAATTTTTATTTTTATAGCATAATTTTTATACAGAAATTAAGGTTTATTAATTCTTAATCTGCAATTTGGATTAATTATGAAATATAAATGAAGAATATAACTAAGTTTCACATTTAGAATAAATAATTTAATTACAAAATAATTATTATTAATAGCACTTGATATTTAAATAAATTAGTTAAATATAGTTATTTTTATGTTATGCTTAATATCAATAAATTTAAATGTATAAAATAAGTATATTCATATTTATTTTATAAATTTAGATGTAGAATAAATAAAGTTATAAAAAATAATAAGGAATTAAGCATGCTTCAAATAATTTTACGATTTGCATAAATTTTCATTGTTAATTTGTACCAATATTCATTGTTATTAAAGTAATTTTTATGTGTAATAGGGCATTAATTTAATTTTAAATCTCAATTTAATTTTGTATAGCAAATAATCTTCTGTCTTTTAAAAGAAGTACATTTATTTTTCAGTTATTAAATGCATTTGCTTTTGAAATAATAATACAAACTATATTAACACTAAGTTATTTTATTTGTTTTCATTCTCTTTGCCTGACATTCTTATCAAGAGTATAATTCGATTCATTAAAGAAGCTGGTTGAGAGCTCACTCTTATTTATGACAGCTCAATAGCTATGACTTAAAAAATTATACACGGAATAATAAATTGCTTTGTCTTCTGTATATTCACAATTGAAATTTGCGTATTCGTATACGTAAAAAAATATTCATTGGTTAAAAATATAAACATTTCTGAGGTGTTCAGTAAAGTTAGTTTTAAATTATGACATCTGAAATAAAATTAGAAACTGCTTTTTAGAGGTTTCCCTCCAACTCATATAGATATTTAAAGAAAGGCGTAATTTTTTGTTAAATATTATTTAAAATCATGAAATATATATTAAAAACTTCCCTCACTGTATAATTTATTTTTAAAAAATAGGTCACTAAATTAAGAATCAAATAAGAATCATTTTTCCGTATCTGAATTTAAACATAAATATTGAATAGACAAAAAAAAATGAATATATTTTTTTTGGTTTTAAATTTGCACGCATGTGATACGATCTTACTCTTATATAATGTTTTAATATTATTCTTAAATTAATATTAATTTACATACACACAGGAAAAACTTTCATTATTAAATATTTAAAATAAGTTTCTCAAGCTTCTATAAAAAAGGTTTAATTGCAAGTTCAACCCATGAAAATTCTTATAAATCTGAAATTATAAAATAACAGTGCTTAATGAAATAAATTTCCATAATTATCATATAGCAAGATGAATTTAATTTCAATAGTGCATTTGAATTAATATTTTCAATCCATTTATTATCATATTTGATAAATTGAACACATTTATAAGACTTGCAGATTCTCGTTGGCTCTTTCATATACTATCATTGTAGCAGCAACGGGCTTGCAAAATTACAAAAGTAAAAGCTAAATATCATATTAAATCAATAATGGAATAGTTCTTTATAAAATTCACTAAAAAATTTTTTAAAAAAACTCTACAAAACCTTTCCAAAATTCTTTTTTGACGAAACTTTGATGGTATATAATATCCGGCATACTTTCGAATTAAAAACATTCAATTAATTAAATGGAATAATATTATCTGAGATATTAAGCAAGAATACCTTCAGAGGTTTGTAATAATTATTAATATTGAAATATATTTAAAATTTCTCTACTGTCAGTTTGAATAAATTTACGCAGTAAAAACTAAAAAAAAATGTAAAAAGTATCTTACATTGAAATAGAAGTTGGTCAATGTAATGCTCATAGTGAAAATGCAAGAGTTAATCTAATAATAATATTTATGATTCGCAGACAATAATTTTGTGTTACTGACCTTTTAAATGTGCAATTTTTCTTTGCATCGTAAGGTAAGATTGCATTACACATCATTTGAGTTCATTGCTAAATTAATAACAACCTTACTTGATACAAAATTATTCAAATATAGAATTTTAGTTTTATGTAGAATTGTATAAACATAATTACTTTTTACAGTCGCTAAACATTTAAAGATTTATACTACAAAGTATTTAAAAACAGTAATAGTTTAAATAAAAATTTTGTTCAAATTGATGAATAAGAAAATAATTTCTATACTAGATTAATGATTTCTTTCAATACAGTAATTTCATCTTAAGCAATGAAATTTCTGAAAGATCTTGCTAAATGAGGAAGATCTGAAACATCTTTTGGAATATCGTAATATTCTAGCAACTTGCATTACACTACTGGCCATTGAAATTGCTACACCAAGAAGGCGACATGCTACAGACGTGAAATTTATACGAAAGGAATAAGGTGATGTGATATGCAAATGATTAGCTTTTCAGCACATTCAGACAAAGCAGGCGCCAATAGCGACACCTATATTGTGTTTAAATGAGGAAATTGTTCAGCCGGTTCCTCATACACAAATTGCATTTGAATGTTGTTGCCTGGTGAAAAGTTGTTGTGATGCCTCGTATAAGAAAGAGAAATGCGTACCAGCACGTTTCTGACTTTGATAAAGGTCGAATTGTAGCGTACCGGGATTGCGGTTTATCTTATCGCAATATTGCTGCTCGCGTCTGTCGAGATCCAATGTCTGTTAGCAGAATATGGAATCGATGGGTTCAGGATGGTACTACGGAACGCCATGCGGGATCTCAACGGCCACCTATCACTAGCAACCGAGAAGACAGGCATATTATCCGTATGGCCCTAATGGATCGTGCAACCACGTCACGAGCCGGGACTCAAGAAACGGGGTCGTTTGGAAGACAACAAGTGTCTGCACGAACAGTTCGATGACGTTTGCAGCAGCATGGACTCTCAGCTCGGAGACCATGGCTGCGGCTTCCCTTGATGCTGCGTCATAGACAAGAGCGCCTTCAATGGTGTGATCAACGACGAACCTGGGCACACGAATGCCGAGAAGTCATATTTTCAGATGAATCCAGGTTCTGTGTACAGCATCATGATGGTCACATCCGCGATTGGCGGATCGTGGTGAACGCACACTGGCAGCGTGCATTCGTCATCGTCATACTGACCCATCACCTAGCGTGATGGTATGGGGTGCCATTGGATACACGTCTCGGTCATTTCTTGTTCGCATTGACGGTGCTTTGAACAATGCACGTTACATTTCTGGTGTGTTACGACCCGTGGCTCTACTCTTTATTCGAGCCCTACGAAACCCTACGTTTCAGCAGGATAATGCCCGACCGCATGTTGCCGGTATTGTACGGACCTTCCTTGATACGGAACATGTTCGGCTGTTGCCCTGACCAACACGTTCTCCAGATCTTTCACCAATAGAAAACGTCTGGTCAATGGTTGCCGAGCGACTGGCTCGTCACCAAACGCCAATCACTACGGTTGATGAACTGTGGCATCGTGTTGAAGCTGCATGGGCATCTGTACCTGTACATGCAATCCAATCTCTGTTTGTCTCAATGCGCAGGCGTATAACTGCTGTTATTACTGCCAGTGGTGGTTGTTCTGGGTACTGATTTCTCAAGATCTATCCTGCCAAATTTTTTTTGAAAATTTAATCACCTGTTATTTCTAGTATAATATATTTGTCCAATAAATATCATTTTGTTATCAGCATTTCTTCCTGGTGTAGCAATTTTAATAGCCAGTAGTTCATTTATGATAAATTCTCCTGATGTGTTTCTAAACGTGTGTACCATATTGTTTTGTTTCTGTTCTATATTCTACTTTTCAAAAAAAAATTAGCATCTTAATGACGAATAAATTATTATAATGTGTTGAACAAATTATATTTAAAATTACAATTTATACACAAAATGCGATTTACATGAATAAATGACCATATTTAAGATCAAAATGTTTAAATTTCATTGTGGTGAAAAAAATTATTTTAGTGAATGTAAAACTGTCACTAATGTTCATTAAATTTTAATTCATCAAAAGAACAATTTTAATAGAGATATATGCAGCTAAAATTGTGTGTGTGTGGATAAAAATATTGGTTTGTTTCATGGACAGATTTTGTTTGAAAGAGTTAGAAATAGTATATTTTCTTTTATATGAAAATGAGAGAATAAAATGTAGTTTTCTGAAATTAATAATATCAATAATACACCACATGATAATATTAAACTTAAAATTTTGAACTTAAAAATTAGTTTCTTCTTTCAATGCATTACGTATTTTTATGTGGTACGTATTAATATATCAAATGTATTACATATGTATTATACATTATATATTGTTCCTATGCTTTACACACCAAAAAATTAAAAGAAATAATATGTAAGTTATCGATAAAACAGCGTCTTTATATAAAGTGTACGACGCATTTTGTTGATTAATATATAAATCCTAAAAATATTGAATATATAACAAACTTAAGGCATTTATGCATAGAAAACGCGCACATATATTCTCGCTTAAAGTAAAAACTGAAAAAAAAATTATTTTTCAAATTTGAATATCATTTTTGTTGTAAATATCGTCTGACAGTATTATTAATTGTACATTTTTGTAATTTCTTTTTTAAATAATGCCTACGCTGGTGCTGTATGTTTTTCTTTTCCTTTTGACAAAGATTAAAATCCAATGTTTTGTTTATTTTTGATGCTTATATTTCATTTTGTTAAACGTAGCCTTTTATTCGTTCGGAAAATAGGAAAACAACATTATTACAAAAGAAATTCACAGAATTTATGATCGTTCATTGAAATAAAGTCAATAGCACTAGCTCAGAGAAAATACGAAGAGTATTCCAGAAAAACCCTCCAATGCTGTGTGAAAAATGAAGTTCCTAGAAAAATTGGAAGTTTCTTTAATATGATGAAACCCAGAAATGTTTTCAAAAGTTATGTTGATGCTTAGCTTGTCAAGAAGACATTCTCATACAATTCTTAGAAATCTGTGGCAAGAGAATTGAATTAGTGTTATTAATTTAGATTTATCTTCAGTATTTTATGAATTGCTTAACATCAAAAGGTGACCAACGTTTCACAGACATCATGTATTATGTGATCATTTGTATTATAAATAATCAACAATATATTGATTTGAGGAAAAATTTCAATTATAAAAATACATTATTCACTTCAATAATGAATAATAATTCATTATTCAAATGACTTTTTATAATTCTGTAATTCTTATTTTGAACACAACGATATTTTGAATTATTTGTAAGCAAATTAAGTTTTTATCATTGAAAAAATAATTTCTATTCTTTCAAGTGATTTTTTAGGTGGAAGTCACAATAATGATATCATGTAAGTAGGCTTGTTTACATTAAGATCATTTGTAAATGTCAATTAGCTTTTCTAAAGCATCTACAGTTATTCATACGTTTGGTCCCAGCTGAAACCTAGTGAAACGAAAGCTTTAAAATTTGAAAACAAAGGCTATTTTACCTTTATTATGACAATTTTATTTAATAATATCCGAATTCAATGAAGGAGTTTCATAGAAACATTTTGTAGCCTATTGCAAGGTATCGTCTTTACGAGGAAAAAAAAATTAAGATTCATTTTAATTACAGATTTAAGAGTTATCCGTAATTTAGCCATAGCATATAAAATAATAATAATAATAATTTTCCAGTGAGTATTAGTAAATGAGACATATGAACACAATTGTACTTTTATATCACTCCTAATTCACAAAATGATTTTAATTCTTTCTTTGGAACTTTATTTTAGTTGCCAGTAATTGTTAAGGAGTATCTGGCATTGAACAAATTTTCCAGTATCAATGTGGTAAAGGAATTTATTGTGTGTCAGTTTTCTCCTCTGAATGGAAAGTACTTTATTTGAAAACTGCATTTGAAACTTATTGTAAGCATATTGGAAGTGAAAAACTAATTTTTTTTCAACTTTATATTAAAATTAAAAAATTAAAACAAAAAATGTGGTCTGCCGGTGAAAAACTTGTAATACATGATAATTAATTATTTTTTATAATATATGCAGTGAGATAGATAATTTTAAGAAATATTTTGCACAGGATTTTAATGTAGGTTGATTTATAACTGACAGTAATATTGGTCAAAATAGAATGTAGCATTTTAAGTACTTTTTTATTTTCTTAGTCTGTTTTTCACTCATTATTGCTGCGTCTAATAAGAGGTGTAACCATTTTTCATGCATCAAGTGACGCAGTGAGCTATTCTTCTATTATTGCACCATTAAGGCAGCAACTTTCATTTTACAAAAATTACCAATTTTAATGCCTGGGATGTCCAAGGAGGAGGTTCTTTACAAGGATGGACTCTATCTAAAACATTCCTCTTGTATATTTTTGGATTAATATCTACCTCACTAGTCACATCACAGGATGAGTGCTCTCTTTTTCTTGATTACCATTGACAAATGTTACTCTGTGTGATTGTGCATTAGCGTTCATAGAAAGGAATTTGTCTCATAAAGCTCCTCGAAAATGTCACAAGTAGGGTTTGAGAATTTCATCCCTATATCACTCTATTATCACTGTATAAGGAGAGAAGATACTAGGTGGTGTGTTCCAGTCCAATATAATCTCTCCCCAAACAAGGATCGATTTATTACCAAAATGATCTATTTTTTCAATGTTCATGGAATATTTTCGCTCAGGCTCTTTTGAGAACTTGGAATCAATTTATGTTTTGAATTTGAATTAGTCACTAAAGATAAAAGGACACCAATCTTGATCAGTATTATAGTGACGTCCCTGACTCTATGATAATGAGCTCTTCTGTAAAACTGTGCAAGGAGAATGCATAGTGCTCGCCTCCGAAAGGAAAGACCTCTCTCAGCTAGCCGTCTATACATGGTTTGCCCCAATATTATTGTTCCAGTCATAGAAGTGGAGTATTAAGATAATTGCCTAGAAATCATATTTCTGTTGTGCTTGGATTATAAAGCCGCATACCTATCCTACGAAAATGCTGTGGCCATTGGGTGACCTTTTCCAATCCTCCAAGTGATTATTTTCGCTGTTTGAAACTTGCTATAATTTGGAAACAAGTATGCATGACATTTGCATTCAATGAGAAACTTCAGCTTGTGACTGCCCACTTTCTTACCTACAAATGGCTCTTCATTATTATTCATCGTTTAAAAGATTTAGTGTATTCCTTTTATTTGTTCTTTATGTGATTTAAGCTGTTTTCTCCAAAAAATATGAAATTCCACGTAAATTTGGTAGTTTCGGAAAATTTCCACTTTCCAAATTATATTTTCGATTTATTTAAGATAACCGTCTGATCTAGAGGCACTTTTTTCTTAAAAATTAATTTTTATTTTCTTTTATCTTACTTTCAGATAAATTGTGGAATAAAAACATAAAATTAGCCAAAGATTTAATTACAAATAGCATATAATCAATTATTTTCTGTCAAATTTTAGTGAAATTTTAACAAAGCGAATGATATTTCACAGGAAATCATAATTCATCATTTAATTAAGATAAAATTTTGTAACAAAAATGTATCTTAATTTAATTCGAGCATAAGCTTTATGAGACAATTTTCTATGAAAGTAAGCAAAATCTAAAGAAAAGTATTCAGTGATAAAGAAAATATGGTTTAATACTTCCAGCAATTTGGATATTTTACAAAATATTGTTGAACTTTAAAAATAGCTGTAAACGTATATTCAAAATTCTGCTTCATTTTAATGATAACACTTAAAACATATAGGTCAAGTTTCTTTTAAGTATCTACATTATTACTTAAGAAATCGCTTTAAGGGCTTGGAGATTTTTGTGAAAAATTTTTTTGAGGAAATCGACCTTCAATGTGATTGTCTTGCTTATGATATTGACTATGCTCCCAATTTTTTCTGAAGGTATAAGTTAAATAATGACTTCATATTTATGACTTTTAATCGGCACATTTTAGAAAAATATAATTTTTAAAAAATAGCAAAAAATAAAATATCTTTTTGATTTACCACTTTTGGTTTAAAAATGCAACTTCCTGTTTCATCTTTCAAAAGAATCAACATATTTTGAAATTCCTGTAGCCTGATTTATATTTGACATACAATAAAACAAAAAACTGTTTCGGAATGAATTGGAATGTTCTGAGTGCTAGATTCAAAAATATAAAAAATTGGTACTTATAGTGAAAAATCAACTTTTCAACGTAGTCACATACCTTCATTATTTTTAACTAAATTATACCTATTTTCTTATTTTGAAACACATATTAAATGCATAAGTTGAGATTGTCTACTAAATTATACTATATAACATCATTTAATACATGAAAATTAGTATACTAATATCTCCTGCTGTAAAACAAGCAGACAATGATAACAAACAATTTTTAGTAATTTAATATAGGTTGATTTGAATGAAGAAATATCCATAATAGGATGTTTAACATATATCGCAGTTTTTGTCATTTGCCTTCATTTCATTCGACATTACTTTATCTTAGAGGTGGAATCACTTACTTTTTTTAACTTCTATAGTTGTGAAAACTACAGAAGTGTTGAAAGCGAGTTCTCATACTGTTAATGAAGTTATTGAAGATGGTTGTGGCAGTAATTCTCAATTTCTAAAAGGCTGCCCCAATAATTCTACCACATATAAAATATTATCTACATACGTCCTTTGTATCATACTTATGCTGTCATGACACTGAGAGCCATACGGATATGTTGTGAAAATGTTTCCTCCTTTATCACAGGTACTTACATACTTTTTCATACGCTTTTAACATTGTGGTGAACGTGCGGCGTCATCAGGTATCTTATTGTAATTTGCACATAATGCTTGACACTGTGTATGACATTTCTACAAGTGGCATTTTTCCTTTTGCGTTCGATTTTAGTGTGCTTCTGGAATATTCTTAATTTATGTACATGTGTGTATATAAAGCTAGTCGCAAAATGATACTTTTCAACTAATTTATGTACAAACGTTTATTGAAACTGCTCTACGAAGCAACGTTAATAAAGGAAAAATAGTTGTTGTATGTAAACTGTATGGCATGATGACAAAACGTGCTTGAAATTACACATAGTTTGAGAGTATACAGGAATGCAAAAGAAGCAGTGCCAGTTGTGTTAGCAAAAAACTGCCCTGATTCAGTAAGGCATGCAGTCGAACCGGGCTTAGAGGATAGAAACAGACAACTCACTCCCTGTTGTTTCAAGTCTTTGCCGCACTTCCTTAACTGTTTTTGTTGCAACAGCATACTGTACTGTGTACCTATTCTTGAGTTGGGCTTTACCAGTTAATATAAACAATTGGGTGCATGTCTTTGTAATTTAGAAGCAAGGATCAAGCAGAAGACCTTGTGATACTTGACATGGCATTCTTATTGGTATTATTTCTTTTGAGGATATTGCGACTACCATTTATTTAACATGCTCCAATATGAACTGATATAATGGTTTCGAATTCACTACTTTCCGATAGTGAGAACGCCATTTCAACCAACCAAGCCACCATGGCCAATTCTTCAATTGTTAAAACTCTAGAAGACAGGCTGTCCAATTTCTTATAATCAGATGTTTTTAATACGTGATAGGTCTGGACACCATACTGGAAAAGTCAATGATTAAATGTCCTCTGTATCAAGGAAGGTAAAAATACAACGGGTAATTGTGTTCTTGTATTATCTTGCAGAAGAATTACGTTTTGCGCACTTCGAAGATAATTCACACCAAAGGCCCTTAAAATGTTAGAAAAATAAAGAGTTGACATTCAAATTACCATCGATCCAAACTACAGATGTATGTGCTTTGCAACTAATGACTGAGCAAACTTTCACATCAGGTACAAGGCCTCTATAACAATATTTAATGCAACCAGACGATGAAATTTCTTTTCAGAGACTCCAGACACATATTCAGCCAGCAGAATGCTGTACTTAAAATGAGTACTTGTTTGAAAATATAATATTGGGCTATTCCTGTATCTAGCTTTGTAGATAGGTTACCCTTCAGTAAGATCACTATTAGTATCTATTCTGCATTTCCAAGTGTTATGACTATCGTGCTGATAGTTCGTACAGATACAAATGTCATCGCACTGGAAAGTGGTTATTAAACATACTGTTAACAAACCCATTTTCTGACTAGTGGTCAGTGATGTGACTGTACAGTTTTGCAAGAACACCCTCCCAATAGGGATGATGAAATTGATGGGAGAACTGTATAGCACCAGCATGACCTTCAGTAACTCATCAATTCCATATTCACATGATACTAGCTAGATTTCGACCAGCGCGAGTGTCAGTATTATCGAACAATAATCACGCACTTTCGATAATGAAAGATTCTCCTTCTCAGAATGACACTTGCTGGTAAACATTTCTTTTTTTATTTGAGTCATAATACAGTATTCTGAAAATAGTCCAACTTTATAAAGCGATTTTCGAGTGAGAAAATCTATTTCAGAAATTTTCTTTAGGCAGTGCTTCAGATGTATCTTGTCCTTCCTTCATCGTCCACACGTTCAAAATGTTATTCCGTTACATATTACAACCTTTTCCTTCTTTCATGTGATTTTGACGTTCATAAGATCATTTCTTCCTGGTGTTACAATTTTTAAAGCTAGCAATATTGAAAGTTATTCTACATGAATATACAAGAGTAATGTTTTAATTTATCACCATTTAGTTGGCTTGATTCCGTAGAGAAATTTTTTGTTTCTACTCAATAAAAATTTGATAAATAAAGGAAATTGGAGGGGCCTCGCAACAGATAGGACCAGATAGCAACTACTATTAGGGACGACCTTGGCGTGTTATTGGTGGTAGTACCTTAGAAAAAGAAGAATGTTTAATTTGAATAAAACTTTTAATTAATATTTCAATATTTTTAATAAAATATATCATTTTTTATTCGACTGAACATCATAGTATAATATTTGTTTTCAATCTGAGTTTTTAAAATATTATTTAAAAATCTGCATATTTTTGTGTTACGAAAGTAGGTTTCGTTCGTACATTTTTCTTGTCAACATTTACCCAATTCAGATCACAGTTCCTATGTTTAGCATGTATGATTTTAATAGTTCGAAATTCACATTAAGCTGATACTACTTAGTCGAAATAGCTATTATATATAAAATTGATCATTGAGAGCTACAAACCAAACATTTGTTGGTAATTTGGTACGAAAAGCATCGTCGTCTACCTGGAATGTAGCGGGATCGATAGTAGACTTTGTGAAATATCTTTACGGTTAGAGAACCAATATTAGTAGCCTATGTAACAAAGAGCTTATAAAAGTATATCATTTATAAAGTTTTACTATACCTTAACTGATATGGTATGCAAGTATGGAGTGAATGATACTAGCTTAGAAATCGGCTTCGTCATTTAACTATGCCTCTAAATTAGGAAGTGATTGGCTATTTTTAAAAATTTCAGTCAGCACTAAGAGACAGTTGACGACAGACGCAATTTATAAGTAATGTGTCATGCCGATCTTGATTAATTTTTTCTTCTAATTCAAAAAATTGATTTTAAAAATGATATTTATATTTGTTATGCTGAGAGAGAGAGAGAATTTGTTTTAAAGAAAAAACTGATAAACAATTCTGCTTTATTTTGTGGCTTCATATGAATTGCTTCACGTTGTGGGGACTGAATATAATTTAATTTATCTCTAGTTTCACACTATACTTCTTAATAATGTTATTTTTTTTTATAAATTTGACATTCTTATTTACAAGAAATTTTAAGCATATTCTTTAAATTTTAGCACTCCAATAGCAACTTAAATGAAAGTAGAAATTTAAAATTAGTTTTAATATTAAGTATTGCTCATTACCTGATGAGACTATAATACAGTAAGTCCCGAAATTAATTTTTTTAGTTGATTTTTGATTTTATAATTATACTTTTCTTAGCTTGCTTAGGCAAGCATGAAAATTCAAATATATGCATAAAATAAACAGATCTTTTAATCTAGAAAACTAAAAATTAAGATAAATATGAAATCTTAACATCATAATTAAAATGAATTATTCCACATAAGGTAAGGAAAACTGTTATAGGCTGTAAGAATGCAAAAACCACTAACAGAATTTATGAAATAACATTTCTTAAGAGCTAGTTGGGATATTATATTCTAAATACCTAAAAGCAATTCTCTTGTGAAGAATATTCAATATTCCTATTGATCTTCTTAAGTAAAACTGGATTTTATAATATAAAATAATAATGTATAATATAGTGTTAAGAAAAATAGAATAATAATGATGGGGTCTATTTATTCATTCAACAAAACAAAATCTTTTCACAAAATCCATGAAGTACTGTTAGTGAATGAGGAATAAATAAAAAAAATTTTTCTCATTTCATTAAAATAAATAAATTTAGATATTGTTATGTCGCTGAATAATGTTTGTGGCCTGAATTTAACAAGCATATTTTTAGAAATCATGCATTTATTATATTTTATCATTGCATAGAACACAAAAATAAATTTGCCGGGACATTTTATAGACGAAAATACACAACGACATTCTCAACAGCCTCGTTCTATTTTCTTATTTTTAGAATTCAGTCGAACTGCCAATACAGTGGTGGAAGGCAGTCCGCAAATTTGTAGATGATCGCACGAGACTTGTCTCGCAAGAATCGTATCAGACCAAATGACGTCATTGGTGTCTTAGTTACGTCAGAAAAAGGGGTGGAGCGCGAGACGATTCTAGATTTCAAGCAGGTTTGAAATATCTGTCAACATTCCGCGAGACAGCGCTCTTATTGATTTAAGAATTCCATGACGTCAGATACAACGTTTTAGCTACGAATAAGGCTCGTTAAGGGGCTCTAGCTGCGATATACTAAGAGATCGACGAGACCGCATTTGTCTACTATAAGACGGTATCTTAATCGGATTGTCTACTGAATTTACAGCCTGCCTTTTTCTCTTCTGTTTTTAAAACTTGTTTCGCTACCACCTCAGCGTCATCTTGCGGACGTCGAAATCATTACAATGTAAATCAAGATAATGTTACAATGCTTGAAAGTTTAACTTTAGATGCTCAGTCACTTAATAAATATTTATCAAACTCTGAGTACATGAGAAACACAACAGAGTTTTTTTTTAATGTTTGAAATGATTAACCGTTATGTTCAAGAGATTTCTAACAGTTAAATTTTGTAATTCAAATTCATCTTATTAAATTTAAATATTTGCCTGACTAATAGGCAGATTCAAAGATCTATTATATTATTTTATCTACTTTCCCTCAATAGCAGTTGCAAATATTAGCTCAATATTTATACTTTCGTTCTAAAACTAAAAGGGTCTTTATTACATAAAATGAATGATTCAGATCTGTTAGGGAACTGTTTCAAATTATTCTAGATTTAGAGTACTGCTTGTGAAGATATAGACTGAGAATACTGATTTAAGTAATCTTAGACTAATTAAGAAAATAAGTGAAATTTGATTCTTGTAACTGTTTTATTCATTTGCAACAATTTTTAAAAGTTCTAATGCTGTCTATAGCAGAAGAATACAAGCCTATATTTTGAAACATACAAGCTGAAACTTGATGAGAAATGGAATAATTAAGTCATATATGTCTATATAGATAAGGCATCGAATAACTTATGAACTGGATCCAAGCATTTCAAGTACGTTACAATTTCAAGTTCTAATTACTTTCTTTCAAATCAAATTTTTGTGACAGTAAAATGTGGCTAAATTGGTGGACTATAAAGAGACCTCAAAGTTTCTAAGTTTGATATGCATTCTTCTCCGATGTTCAGGTAACGTGATTGCTCTATAAATAAAATAGTTTAGTCCAATAGTACAAAAAACCTTGTGTCATGAATTTTAAAAACATCTTTCGTTAAGATTTCAGATTTTAAAGAAAGCAACGATGTCTGATTTCACCATAAACTTGAAAACAACCTGATTTAAGGGTTTCTGTTAAACAGTTCAAAAATAATTTTAAAATGTTTTTCATGGTCACTTTTTGAGCATGATTCCTCAGGAACCAAACATTCAAAATGGGTTCTTAGTAACTTTAAACATTTATCTTCAATCCACAGAAATCAAATTTATGGAATCGAAATGAAAAACACATCGTTGACTATTCAGTCATTAGATCTTCCACATTTCCAAAGTATTTATTGCTTGCAGTTATTTCGAACTATTTATCATACACATTTGTGTTTCTTGCTTTTCTTTTTTTTTTTGGGAGTATTTCCTACATGCTTTTGCTGAAAACTAATAAATTACAGACAAAAGTAAAGATGAAAAGGATGTATTGTTGGTTCATTGACAGCAAAAATATAATCTGAAAAAATTTCCTAGTTTAAGAGAAGATTCTCAGAAAATTAGTTATAATTGAAAGTATTATAATTGCTCTCAAAATAAAATAATTTGACTAAATGTCCTAGTTTAAGGGGATGATTTCACAAAAATTATTATAAATGAAAGCATTATGAATAAAGCGAATAATTCAAATGTAGTTCATTTTTTATAAAATCTGATATCTTTGAACAATTGGGCTACGCACTTCCTGAAAATCATGGGATTTCTCAAATTTTTATTAAGGATTTATCAAGAGGATATTAATTCTCATTAAAGATTATTTAAGAGGATTATTAAGGATTTATCAAGAGGATATTAATTCTCATTAAAGAGTTCCTACTGGAAGTAAACTTTTATTGAGAAAATAAACAATAACGACGTTGACCTTCTCTCCTGATAATATGAGCCGAAAGAGTGACTATTGTGAATAAAACTCTTTTTTACAGGATTTATCAAGAGGATATTAATTCTCATTAAAGAGTTCCTACTAGAAGTAAACTTTTGTTGAGAAAATAAACAATAACGACGTTGACCTTCTCTCCTGATAATATAAGCCGAAAGAGTGACTATTGCGAATAAAACTTTTTTTTTACAGGAGCATGATATTTAATAACAATTGATGACAATCTATTTTTTTCCAGACTCCATAATATGTTCTGAAATTTTCTTTTTTCAACAAGAAGTATATTCATTTGTTAGTTTCGTTTTGAATTCAAAATGTTAAAGTAGTATACCGCGGATTGTTGCTTGGTTTCTTGGCTAGTTTAATTTACTCAAGTTTCACACACAACACAAGTTTCAATATAATTAACATATTGAATTATATTGAAACTTGTGTTGTGTGTGAAGACTCTACTTAATATGCTCTTGATGCAAATATAAATAAATTCATTGCAACTTATTCAAATAAATTCACAGTGCTCATACTTTTGCGAATTATTTTAACAGATAGATAAGCAACCTAAAATGGATTGAAAAATTGCTTAGTAATAAACTTGAAGCAAATATTTTGCTTCAAGTTTGTTACTAAGCAATTTTTATGAAAATTTCGTTACAGAATTAAATGATACACATTAGGGATCCATTGAAAATGAATGTAGTGTATACAGATATATTAAGAAGAAAATACTTTACAAATGTTGAGAACAAATGACAGATTAGAATTATTACCTTTAAAATTAACTAAGCGAAAACATTTAATGAATTAAAACAAAATAACGTGCATAGTTTCTTTGGCGGAAAAATATAATATCGGCGAATTTTTGTTTTTGGTCTTTCTTAACGACAGCCACACGTGAAAAACTTCAATTAAATGCTTGGAATATTATTAAAAAATGAAAATGTAAAAATATTTATATATTAAGACTTATAAATTTAAATTAATAGTCAAGGGAAACAAACTAAATTTTTTGAAGAAATTTTAATTTCATTTTATAACTTTAGTAACATTTCATCTATATAAATCATTTTCTAAATCCCATAGAGTCATTTTCTAGGACCACATACGTATTTTAATGGTTATTCCTTCCCTATAGATTATTGTACAATCTTAATTAGCAGCATGACACTAAATAAACACCATGACAAATAAAGGAATATCTGCAATGTTTTGTTCTGTCATTATTATCATTATGATATTTATGGATACACACATGAATAATTTCAAATTTTTAAAATGTAATGTAATTCTTTCTTCATGTTGCCATGTTACCAAAAAACTAAGACTTTTTCTTCGGATTCCCTTAATTAATTTCATTACAAAGTTAGAAAAACAGATTTATTTACTATATTTTGAATAGATGTATAGAAAAATATAAAAAAGTGGTTCATAAATATGTCCTCATTTTTCTGATCTGAAACCAGTTACAAAGTTCTTATAAATATGCATTTATACAAGTAGAAGTTTTATGTCAACATATTTAGTTGAATCATGCAATAAGAAATTAAATGATGAGCTATTTGAACGTTCATTAATTTTAACATCGTTCAATAGCCATGAGGTATTCAATGAAGCATTTTTAATGAACGGTATTTTTTTTATTTCTGTAATTTCAGCCATATAAATATTTTGGTGAGTGTTCAAAATTTCCAAGGCTAATTTCAACGTTAAATCAACTTAAGCGACATCCATTCATTCATAATGGAGAGCTTGTTAGTCAGGATATTTACAGGAATTTCACTTCAAATGACTCGTAAAAAAACAATTTTATTCCTTGAGCTGAGAATAGAAGGCATTTTTCCCCCCTCTGCGCAAGGGCTTGTCAGAGAGATGACATTTTTATTGGTGTAAACAAAAGACTGCGAAACTTAATTTCAAAATAATTTTTATTACCTCTTTCTGAAGTGAATGCTATGAACAACATTTCCGTTTTGTTAAATTTTTCGTATAATAAAAATTAGCAAGAAAGAGAGAGAGAGATGATGCCAATAAAATTTGATATTCATTTCCGAAAGCGCAGCACAGAGTTGTTAGTAATAATTTAATAAATCATGATAATAATTAAAAATTAAATTTCCAACTATGTCATTATTCATGTAACCTTTTAATTATTATCACATTTTTTTATGAAACTCAGTTGTTCCATGTATCGTTTTTCGTCTTTCATTCAGTTTCCAAATATTTATGAAAATTTTAACTGAAGACATTGTTATTTGTTGGTAATACATTTTTATCAAACATAAGAAAATTACTTTTTGGAAATTTTTAACATAAATATCTGTCTTATAAAAATATTTTCATTAATTTTTTTATTTTCTTGTAGACTGACTACAATATGCTAGATCTAAAATATTTTCATTGATTTATACAAAATCATATACTATAAAAAAAAATAATTTTCTTTTAATGCGATAATCAAAATATAAAATACAATATAAAAGTCAGTGAGAGACTCCAATATTTTTAAGTTAATACACCCTTGATGGACATCGTGGCCTAGTAGTAAGACCATTTACTTTGGAATATAAAGTCTGGGTTCGATCCCAGACACTTTTTAATAACGGAAAATGAGCATTGTATTTTGGATTTCTACATACACTTTCATCGGAGTGAGTATTTTGAAATTTTCTTCGTTTTCTCTCTTGAGATATGAGAATACTGCTAATTACCAATGAAAAATCCTCTTGGAAAGAAACACGAGGCGGAAATTTAATTCCATGCAATGGTTTTCAATTTTTGGGATATATATATATATATATATATATATATATATGCGTGTGTGTGTGTGTGTGTGTGTACGTATTTATGTATATATATATTTAAATAACATTATAAAATAATGATAAATATCATATCGAGCTGCTCATAGAGTATCTTAAAGTTTGTAAACTACCCAATATGAGGAGTTAAAAACCAATGAAGCATCAAATGGTCAAAATCCCCCCACTTCAAACTATTCATAACAAATTCAAATTTTTTAACAAAAAATCAATTTAAACCTTTTATAAAATTAGTCTCACATAAATTTGGCCAGATTAAATATGAATACATTGTATTAGATTTTACGAATTAATCAGAATGAAATTAAAAATATAACTTTTGATGTTATGAGAAACACGAACTACAGATTTGATTTTTCTCTCTAAATAATTCGCTAGAGTACCATGATGCATCTGTTACAAGATAAAATAAATAAAAAATGTAAAAATACCTGTTTTATAAAAACAACAGTTTAGATTTGTAGGCACTCAAAATATTGTCAACTACTGTAAGTTTCATGCGCTTTTAATTTTAACCAATACAAAATATATTTAAAATTACAAGGTATCACAATTCCAGAGCAAGAAGTATAAATTACAGTTTATTGAATACATTGAAAATAAAATTCCAAAATCAAAGCAAGTGCCTTTTTTTATTTTTGCTATTGCTAGATGTGAGTTATTCAGTTAACAGTTCAGAAGCTGGCAAAATTTTTCAACAAAATAAATAGCTTCTCTACGTATCATTATTCCAATTTATTAACTGGAAACGTTTCAGAAATATAATAAACTGTCATAACTTTATTTATAAACCCGTCTGTAATAATGTGAAAGTAAATTGAAAGTTTTGGAACCTTTGTAATGTAGTTAATGCTGCTATTAAATTTGAAAATATCCCTAAGCGTTTTAAAGCAATGGAATGGAATCCACTTAATGTCTCTTTCAAGAGAAATGCTCACCATATTTCATATCGAAGAAATGCTAGTGAACCCCTTTCATGAGTCTAAGGTTTTAAAAATGAGATTATTTAGTAAGCATGTTAATTTGGCCTTGGATATAATTAATCACATGTTTAGACAAACTATATCTAAGCGAGGGATAAATGTAAAAAGTAATTAGCATATAACTTCAATTAAAAGAAGTAAATATAAATAACTTCAATTAAAAGAAGTAAATATAAAAGAAGTAAATATAAATAACTTCAATTAAAAGAAGTAAATATAAAAGAAGTAAATATAATAAGTTGAAGAAATTGAAGCTACACGGTGAAAATTTGTAATGCCAAAAAATAAAAACAACCGATGAAATTGATGAATTTTGCGAAAATTTTTTGTTGTATTATCTAACTTTAGAATACAAGATAAATGTTAGTTAAAAAAAATGGAAAAACTTGTAAAACTGCAATAGACTAAATTTATCAGTAATTTAAACTAAAATTGTAAATTTTATTTTTCAGTCATTGGCACCATTTTTGAGGCTGCACATAATAAAAAGACAATGCAATAATACAGTTTTTTGAAATTAGTCTGAATTTAAGCGGATTAAAATTGGGGTGGATGTAGATATTAATATGAAAATCTTACTGTTTACAGATATTAATGCTATTCTGATCACACAGATGCATATTTATTAATTCGTTGCTGGAAATACTACTTTTATGAAAAATTTAATGCTTTATATGCAAATACTTTTAAGAAATAATAATTTACACAAGATTATTTCTAATGATAACATAACTTAAAATAGACAAATGGCAGATAATGAGATCTGATTATGCGTCTGATGCATTGAAGAAAGTTTATTTCGGATCTCTATTTTGTCACTGATAACTGAGCATAGTTTCGATATAAAAATAATTTCAAATGAATGCAACTTGTCAGGGGTCTCACAACTCATGTATAATCATTCAAGGTTTACCGATTCAGTTGAAAAGTTGGGAATTGGTAACTTCAAGTTGATATAGTAATCAAGCGTTGAATAAATAATAAGTGCTTTGTTCATAATTGCTATAAATTGATGTTGCCTTACAGTAACTGTCACAATTTCAATTGAAGATTGAATTTTATGCAATAAAATATAGAAGCGTCATGGAGTAAAGAGGAATTCAATATCGCACAAGTAATATATTTTTAAAGATAATTACCTAATAGTTATATTGCATTGGTGTTATGTTATTCCATATTTTGAACCTCTAAAATGTAAAAGATTTTACTGATTTGCTCGAAAGGATTAAAAAAAATTCCTGCTATTCGAGCTAATATCATTGATAAGAGCTTACAAAAGTAAATACCTTCTCATATATAATAGTTTCCAATGTTAAACCATCTGATTTTCTTAACTTAATTCCTCTGATACTTATGTATCGTAAAATTTGCATTAATTACTTTTATTTTACATTTAACTACTTTTATTTCCTCCAGTTTTTAGTGTAAAAAGGAAAAATGCTTTATTAGGAAAATGGTCATATATATAATTAGTGATGTTTTAATGAGTTGATGGAATAGACCGTAATTGAAAAGTTTAGATGAATCTATTGAAATTCTTACATAGATTCATCTAAGATGTTTTGTTTAAAGATACGATTTTGAAGGAATTAAATATGAAAATATTGAATAATTAGTGTAAATTTATGTTTTAGGTTTGTACACACATAATTTTACATAATGAATGATCTTCATTGTTCGTAATGTAAAACACACTATCGTTAAATGTAATTTTATGACGGTTGAAGTCTTATTTTCCTATTTTTATGAATTTTATCATTGTGCTATATTTCAAAAGCTAGTAATGTATGTAAAACATAGAACTTCCTGATTTTATTTGTTATTTTGGAATGTAGCCATCCGTAATTCAGAAATTAGCGTTTGAAAATTGCAATTATTGAAAGAGGACTATAGGTGGATGCCATACTTTTGAAGAACAATTTTCTAATTAGGTACCGAAATCAAGTAGTTTAATTCAATCTAATCATTGATGTTAATTTTGATGCTGATAGTTTTGTTTTGATGTTAATTTTGATGTCATATATTTGTTAGTATAGTTAAAAATGCGAAAAACTTGTTTCTCATTATGATTAATTTGAAAAATATGTTTCACTTTTTGATATTAAACTACTACACATATTTTATGTAATGTAATCTTTCATCGTTTAATGAACCTGAAAGAAATCACTTTGCTTTCCAAAATTGTGTTTTGTATAAATGAAACCTTAGTGATTATATTGTTTTTAATTTTACTTATTCACTATGATCAATGAATTAGAGGCATCGAGTTTTTCATTTTATTGTTTGCTAGAAATATAATATGCACTTTTCTATGACGTGGATTGCACATTGTTAGAATGCCAGATTCGTAAGTCATAAGCGTGAATTTCATGATGAATGAAGTAAAATGGGGGAAAAAAAATAACAGATCTTTTAACATTAGATAAAGCGCTTTAACAGTAGCTTCGATTTCGATGACCACAAATTACTCTGCATCTCGAAAGTAAACCGTATTAAAGATTTTGAAAAGCTCGAATCAGATCCCACAGTCCGCATCTAAAAGATGTAATTGTGATTCGAACTCAGTTTTGAAAAGGGTGATCAGTGTCGCCTCGATTAGGACAAAACAGGGTTTCAAATGACTAAATTCGTTAACCAAAGCTCTTCCCAAAAGATTACATCTAAAACTATGCGTAGAAAATTGCAAAAAAGAGGAACGAATAGTCAGGTTTCTGTGAGAAAATCATTCATTTCTGCCCAATATGCAAAAATTTATTTGTAGTGGTATTGGGAAAGAAGACACTGGACATCTGAGGAATGAAAACGGGTAACATCACCGAGTGAATCAGATTACATCTTATTTTGTATTGATGGAAGAAGTCAAACTTGGCGAGAACCCAAAAAAGCCATGAATCTATCTTGAAGTATTCCCATTGTGCAAACGTCATTAGAGAGTCTCAAGATAAGGAGCATTCTGTACTGGCATGGAAAAAACCCACTGGTTTCCTCGAGGGTAAAAAACAGTTACGATATACCTAGATATATTCGTAGATCAAGCGCACTCTGCAGTTTTATTTTTACTTTAACGATTATGGAAACTTCATGGACCATAATGCAACTATACATCTTGCCAGAAGTGTTCAAACTGGCTAGCTAAAAAATCAGTCTGGCTTCCAACACTATCCTTGACCACCACAGATTCCGGTTCATAACCACATAGAAAATGTCTGGGGAATGGTTTGTAGAAAGATGCATCCGGCAGCAGTATCTTCTTCCATCTAATTTATGAGATCTGAAAATTTCTTATAGCTATCGCATGGTATTCTCTGAACATAAATGCACTTTAGAAGCATGTTGACTTGATGCCGAAATCAGTAAGAACTGTTATTTCTGTAAATAAGGTGATCTCATAAAATAATGATTTTGAGTTTCTAATTCATTGGTTAGAGCATGTATATATATTTAAATTTCATTGCATACTGGTAAAAGAGAATCATCACTTTTTCTTTGACAATTTTATCCATATACTGTTGAACTAGCTTTTACAAGGTCAAATGATAATAATTTCAAACATTTCATAATTTTTAGCATGTGTGAAACATTTATGAATTTTTCTTAACAAGCAAGCACATTCAGAAAATTATAATCATACCATACAGCATAATTAGATTTATAAACATGGCATAAAATTTGGTATTATTTCATCATTATATTTATTATGTAACTATCCATAAGCTTATTTTATTTTTAAGAGAATACGAGATTATAGACATACTTTATCATATTTTATACATTGCGTTTTACTTTATACAATTTTTTTTTTTTTTTTTTGCAAAATTATCTAATTTTGTTCAATGATTTTCGCAATCTGTTTTTGATGCTTGAATCATTAATCCAGAGTCTAAATTTTTTTTGTCAGTCTTAAGATACTTATAAAATAATTATAATTCTATTGTTGAATGTAAAGGATTTCTCTCAACTAAAATACCTTTCCAAGTTTCTTGCCAAGCTAAAAATAACAAATTGAAAATTTTAGGAAAGACACAGAAATTCATAAAATTGTAAGAAAATTTTATTTAAATAGAATAACTGTAATAATTCGCATGATAACCTTATTATTGAATACTACATTGATTTCAAGGATATTTGTTGTAGTCTAGAATTTATACAATTCTTTCTCTTTCTCTAATACATAGTACAAAATATTGAATGAAATTCAAAAATATGTTCCACTAATCAGATATTTTTCCATATTGTTAATTGTATGTTATTACATGAGAAAATATATGAAAAAATGTATGTTTACAAAATAATATTTGATTGCCAACAACACTGATGAAGTATTTTGATGAAATTCAGGAATATTTTGCTAATATGCTGTTTACTGGTAATATGTCTCATGATTCAAGGAAAAACTGGCCAATGATGTGTAACAAATATCTTCATGGTTTTGATTTTCTGCAAAAAACAAAATCTGCTTTAATTATAATTCATGATTATATGAATAACAAGTGCTTTAAACATATTGATTAATCTTTGGAGGTAACAGTGAATTTTCAAATTTAATGAGAAATTTTCATATTTAATTCATATTCATGAGAAATATTTTATTCAGTATAATTCAAAGCAGTTATAAAAGTTAATCTAATTAAAATTTACTTGGTTATTGAAGCCGTCAAATACTAACTATTATATTAAAACAATAAATATTAAATTAAATAGATTTCATAAGAGACAGAAATATTGTTCATGATATGTGTGCCCACAAGGAATGTTATTCAAAATGTTTAGTTATAGAATTCAAATAAAGTCTAAATTTAAAGATAAAAACCTCCATGAAAACAGCTAATTTTACTGAACCTCTTTGAAAACACATTAAACAGAATATTGAAGAACATTTGAAATTAAAAAGTTGGTAAAGAAATAAAAGTTAAGACAAGTAAAATTCTTGTTTGCTTCAGTTGAAAGGGAAGTAATGGAGCTATTTGCACTTTTCCCCCCAAGAGCTAAGATAGTTTATAACAAAATGCAAACTTTAGTGCGACAAGCTGAATTTTTGTCGTGAGCAAGCATGGCTGCAACTTGTGTATAAGAGAATTAAGAAATGATTGCCGTTGATACCAAAATACAAGAAAAACGGTACAAATTTATTCACGCTCGTGATATCGGGACTACAAATTTCAAATAAGCACTTTTTTTGATAAAAGTGTTTTTTCTTGGATAAGCCAACACCCATCACTGATCATGTCGAACATAATGTTGAAAACCTCAAACGTTGAAAAGAGCCAAATACCTAATTTAAAAATTATGATTTTATACAAGCACAATAACTAATTTTGCAAAGATTAAAATGAAAAAAATTCATTTTAATGTTCAATGTAACAAGAAATATAATACTCAAAGTCTTCAATTTATTTTGATCCATTGGTAACATGGGAAATTTGACGAGTAAAATTAATTTAGAAATAAGAAATTACTAGAATATATAATACAAAAAGAAGGTGTAGGAATATATGAAAACATATCGACACATATACCCTCAGACTGACCAACTCGTGACGCTTGTCTACTTGAACAATGTGTAGAATGTAGGATACCTTATAGTCAAAAATGGATACAGTGATGAGCAAAATGGTAAAAGAGTGATATTTGTTTCAGTAAATTGATATATGTCTTAAAAAAGAACCAATTCCAAGTCTGTATAAATTCATTCCTATTAACAAAAAGAGAGCGTTTTGCTTAAAAAGTACTTATAATTACTAATCGTAATGAAGAATTAGCTATTAATTTTTAATAATTAAAACATTTATTTCTCTGTCGATTTAAAATTAGAATCTGTTTTTTTACAAGACAAACTTGCATATAATGCAATTTTTTTCAGGCTTATGAATTTTAGCTTATGTTTGCAAACTTAAAAAAATAAATAACCATACTTTGTGCAGTTTTAGTTTTCCAAGTTCAATAGGATAATTTTTATGAATTGCATTAATCGTAATTTTTAATACGAATTAACTAAAACTGAACCTATAAATTTATGGAAGTTCGTTATCATTGATATTGCGGTAATACATTATAACATAATTAAGTTATACAAAAAGCTGTTTTATTTTGATTAACTAATAATTATTCTACGATTTTTTTGTAATTTTTTAAATTCATGTATAGGGTTTACATAACGGTTTTTAATTTAGAGATTAAAATGGTCAGGAAATCAAAGTCAGTTCCTTGGAAAATAGGAGATACGTAGAACAGCGCTTATTATAATGTAGTTACCAAGTGAATTTCACAACTTATAAGGTTTCCTTGAAGAAAAGGACGATGACCATTGAATAGCTAAGAATTATCCCCTGATATATTCATACTATTTATCTTCACTTTGTGATTTATATCTAGTTCGAATTATAACCTAAACTTATTATAGTGTAATGATATAATATTTGAAAAATCCATCTTATTTATTTAAATTAAATAAAAATACCTTTATTTATAGTGTTTTTAGTTATTTAAAATCTTTAACTTTTGTTTTTAAAACAAATGTATTGAAAGATATTTACATTTAATAAAGCCATGATTTTTTCACGGACTTCTTGTGTATGTTACGTAAATACATAATCTTTTTTTTTTTTTTTTTTAATTCGTTCTTATTCTTTTTAATTTAAAGTTTAGTTCCTTTTAAAAGAAGTTAAACGATTTCTTAATACATTTTATTTTCCTCGAGAGCTATCAAAAATTAGATTAAAATATATTTACAGATTGATACTGTTGGAGAATAATTCTTCTAACACAAACAACAGACAAGTGCTTACAGTCAAAAAATTTTAAACTAAAAGATGGACATTAAGGACAAACATTTTTTTATATTCTATAATTGTTATAAATCAAGTGTTCACCAGTTTGAAGTTTCTTCAATGAAAATTCTATTTTTTAAGAATTCTAAGATGATCATAAGATTTAAAAATAATAAGGTATTTATATAAATTTATTTGTAAATTCAATAATAAACATAAATCACATACTTACGGCAAATTGAGCCACCGAAATCAATCTACATCTGAAAGTAAAAGAAATTAATTATATTTTCATTATAAATTAGTTAAATTTCTTCACATATTAAATAAATTAGATTATGGTTGGAAAATTCAGAGAATTAAAACTAATTAATTAATTAATACTACCTAAGAACTTGAAGACATAGTTAATAAACTGTTTTGATTTTGATCATATTATTTCCAAATGAATTTTCTCTTTTCAATATATAATATTGATTTAAAATATTTAAAAATGATTTAAAAATACAATTTTCAACATCGCGAATTAGTTTTTAATATATATAAATATTAATAAATTTTTGCAAGCAAATATTTTCTGCATATTTAAACAAATTAAATATAATTTTTAATGTGCGAATGTGGGTGTGTAACTGTACTTCATGATTTATTATTTTGCCTATTTAGTTGAAGTGTCTACATGATCAAATATCATTCAAATTAAATGTAGAAAATTGCAATAACTGTAATGTTTATGTGAGATGAAGAAAGAAGAAATCACAAGCAATAACTGATTTTATTTGGATTTAATTGTCAAATGTTTTTAACAAAAGGACTTATGAAAGAAGTAGAAAACTATTGTTGTTCTTCCCAACGACTAAGATGCATATCAACGTAATATATATTGCTATGAAAGGATTGTTGCAATGGAATACATGTAAAGGCTTTTGTACACGCAAACTAACATGATTAAATTGCAGATAAATGCTTCTACCTGACTATTGATAAGTGAATGCCTATGGCTTACACAAATTCTGCCAGCTATTTTATTGGGAGAATGATTTCTGTTCTTTCTTTCGCTGCAAGGGATTCATTTTGAGCCCTTTCTTGTATGAAGCTCCTTCAGTGGCTTTTAACAAGTTTTCGTCACTCAGAGACTGTATTCAGCAGTAAAACCACTCTCTTCAATGATTATTTTTGTGGCTACAAGCGAAACACTTCGTTCTACCAGGAAACACCCAATTGCCTGATCATGATTTCATGTACTTAAATGATATTGTATGGACATCCTACATTCCATGTTCACTATCAAAAAGGATAATATATTTTACTATCTTCAAAAACTAAAAAGATGATTTTTTACTATCCGGATTATTGTCAATGCAGATAAAATTACCTACTTCTTTGTTCTACTTTCATGCACATGGAAGTTCTTGCCTTCTAATAAAAGCTCCATTTGACTCAATTTTCCTGCTTTCGTTACCATTGTTTTGCACTACTGGCATAATCCTCGTCAATAGTCAAAACGTTTATACAACTGATATACCTACAAACTATGTTACTCCATTGAAATAAACAAAAATGTTTTCAATACAAGACTTCATGTTCTACTGTAGTGATCCTCATATTATTTGCACAGTTTTTAGAAAATAACATTTTAAAAAATTAAAAAGAGAGTTTAAATGTTATTACATTGTAACATATTCTAAGTGATAAAATAACAATTACAAATACTTTCATTTAATTCTAAAACAGTAGTAATTCCTGAAATTATTTAGTTATTATTCAAATTATATACCGATTATTTCCTAGATATATTATACAAACGCTTATGATAATTATAGATGAATACTTTAAGAAAAGTAGAACATATAAATCGATGTATATGTGCTTAGAAAGTATAATATGTTGATGATTTATCGTCATTCAATATTTGGTAATTGCTTTATTTTAAAGAGGACATACAAATATATACTCAAGAATATCAAAGTTTAGACGTCAGTCCTATAAATCTGAATGTAGCTAAGCAATCTCATAAAACAAATTAAATATACTTCAATATATTATTAACTATCTGTTAATATTACTGGTTTTAATAAAACACGAATAGTTAAATTGGTGTTTTGACTTACGCTGACCATTTATACACTCTTTTTTATACATACTTTTTAACTTATTGACTTTTAAAAACACAAACTTTTTCTGGAATATAATTCAAGCAAATAAAATCCGTATTACAAGTTACTTAAGTTTATCTATTAATATTCACTAATTAAAATATCTTTATTATTATAGGTTTATATATACATCCATATAAATTTCTTCATTAATGTTAATAAAGTGGGAAAATTAATATTTTTTATCAGTTACAGAAGTTAAAATATTTTAGTTTTTTACACTTTCTAAAGTATTAAAAAATAGATAATTAGTTAAGAAAACTATCAAAAAATAATTAGTTTATACTTAAACAATGCATAAAATCAATTTAATTAAAAAAATATAAAGGACATTATTAACACAGAATAACAGTTTTAACTGCATGAGAAATAAGTCAATTTTTATAAAACTGTTGTGTTATTTATTACATTTTTCGCCTGTAAAAATCTTTGACAAATTAGTGAAAGTAATAAAATAAATCAATTTGCTTAAGAAGGAACTTACAAAAATTACATGTTATATCAGTTTTCTAGAATATTTTTAGAATTTCAAGTTATTGGGTAGAAAAATTTAAATTAACAATACAAATATTTTATTCAGCAGAAATGTTTGACTTTCTTTAAAGAAAATAGGAAATAACTATAATTGTTAAATACATTTTTAAAACAATTCCCAATATTTTAGACTGAGGCTGAATGAAAAAGTTTCTGTCGTATAGAGTTCCAAAAATATTTGTTAAATTCTCAGAAAATTAATAATTTGATTTATGTATTTTACAATGTAAACACAAAACTCACCTAAATTTAAAGCCAATGAGACTTCTTTTTTATGCATCATCTCAATTAAAATGTGACTGTTTATTGACATTAAAAATTCATACCTAACTCAAATATTATGCACAATTTCTTTTACTTTTGAAAAATAAAGTTCTTGTATTAGAATAATGCTAATCGAAGAAAAAGTGTTGTATAAAATTTTAAAATAAACTTACTAGAGTTCTAAATGTTTCCAATGTATTAAATATATATCTTTAAATCAAAATTATAGTAAGTTACTCTATAGTCAAATCTATAATTTATTGACAATGTTATATCAAATTTATAATTTATGTGTAATCTGACGGTTAGATATTTAGCTCTCAGGTTAATTGCTTACTTCACTTGTTCCTTGGTTTGATTCCTATCTTGGGTTTAAGTGATTGTAGTGATTTGAATTAAGCTTCAAATTTTTATTTCCGGTCCAATTAGACTTAGTGTCCAAAAAGTTAAACAAACCAAGCCTTGAGCAACTGTGATGGGTGTAAATAACAAATATCTCCTCCTTTTGCGAATAAATTTGATTCAAAATTTAAGTCACGCGCGAATGAAATTAATAAATTGATCATAATACTTTTCAGAATAATTACATTTAAAAATTGTTCCTTTTAAAAACCAGCAAAATATACTTATTGTAATTATTTATTAATACTGAATTTAAATAATATTTCTAAATTATTATTCCAAATTCTAATATTTTTGTATATATTTTCTTTTTCATAGCGATTTGTCTGAAATATTATATTTCGTTTTAACTTAAAATTTTCCAATTAAAACAAGATATATGAAATTTAATAAGCCTGACTTTCATATTATGTATAACAAAACTTAAAACATTTGATGTTATCTTTCAGCTGGTAGATGTAAAGTTTTCTTATCAATGTAAAATATCTATCTATATTATTGAAAATAATAATAGAAAATTTTACAAAAACTTCGAGAAAAATTTCCAAAAATCAAAATATGAAATAATTTCATTATTTTCTGGAAGAATAATAAATATTATTCAATTCTGAATTTTATTCTTCTTATATATTATTTTACTTATACTTCTTATATTAATTAAACTGTGTCTGAAAATAGAAAATGTGTGTAAAAATAGAACTGCAATTGAAAATATCCTAAATATGTGCTCATATATTTGAATTTTGTCGCAAAAAGGAGTAATACTATTTTACGGCTTAATAGGATAAAATTATTTTAAATTTCTGTAGAGATAATGAAGACAATAAATAAATAAATAAAATAACAAGAAACATAAATCATTACGTATTCCATGGATATATGAAGTTTCTGATACAGTTTCTGTTTAAAAATTCACACTATACATTATTTTCATAAATGTAGATAAAAAAATAACGTTAATATATTTAGTAATTAATATGTGTGTGTGACAATAATATGATAACCTTATAAACATTCATCATTGAATATCTTAGCTTCATTGATTTGTTTGCCAAGTTTGTTCACTACTGTCATGAGATCTGCAAGCATAACTATTGTTATTTGAAATTATACTTTATTCCATGAAAACAAACTAATATTAGTATCAAGAGACTTATTTTTAGAGAAATAGTTTTACATGTAGAAAATTTTCGCTTAAACTGAATGATAATAGCTCGAGATACGTGGAAGGCAGAGAGAAAATATTAATTTCAAAGAAAGAATGGATGGAACAGCATGTTTTCATTTAATATAATTTTTCACATGATACATGATTTGCTTTGGACGCTATAAAATACATTATCTGTAGATACAATGAAAGAAATCTTGTAATAAAAATGATACTTTGAAAAATGTAGAGTGAAAAAACTGAGAATCTCAATATTTAGCAAATCACAGATATTACAAAAATGAGTTAACTTAAAGAGCTAATTCTGTAGTTTTTATTTCTAATCTAAGTAAGGATGATTATGATTTGAATAATATAAAATATTTTATTAATTGTTTTGCTTATAATTCAAATTTTTTGTTATTTATTCTGAAAGTTGATATATTTTTACTTGTAAAACAAAATTTTATTTGATAATATATACTAATATGGCATAGGAATTCTTAGTTTTCAAAACATTATTCAATTATGGTGCTAATATTTTTATGCGGTTAATATATAAATATTATATTTAAATTTGTCAACATAGAGAAAGTTGAAATTGTTTTACTATTGAATTGGTAGGGAATAATAAACATTCATTTTTCACAAGTTGTTAATTTATGGACTTTAAAAGGTTTTGCATTAAAGTAAAAATTTGTTGTATATAAAGTTATTGTAGTAAATGTAGAGGTAAATTTTTCTTGGAGAATCCTTTAAGTGATTTGTATGAGACACGTTGTTACACATTATGTAGTACATTATTTATGAATACTTGAATAGTATGTGTCTTAATATGATATTTTTAAAAAAATATTAATTTTAGTTAATTTTTCATTTAACTAATTGTTACTATAAAGAATTTTTTCTTGAATTTCATTATCTTTTTGAGAAAGATTTTTATTACCAAATAGAAATAAAAAAAATATTATAAAGTATAATTTTCCTTAGAATAACCCAAAATACTTACTGACACGAGAAAATCAATATTTCTAACAGTTGGCATTAGAAAAATGTCTTGAAGTTTTGCATTCAGTTTAGAGCTAAAACTAAAAAGGAAAATTAGAATATACACAGTTAAAGTAATTAGCATAGATTAAATTTCTTATTCCAACAGGAGAAGGTTAAGTTTCTATTCATTTGAATCAGGTAATTAATATTACTAAGGCTTACAAATATATTAGAGGAAAATTAATTTATGGAAGAGATAACCAAATATTAGAGTTTCATTTTTTAAAAAGTATTAATGAAACATACAGATGTAGTTTTTTTAGTTTCTTTACATAAATTTTGTTAGCTTATCACACAGTATCATAACATATAAAATAATTTTGAAATGTATTTTTAAGAAACAATTTGTGAAATCATTGAACAGTCACACAGTAATATAAAAGAACCTTTTTAATAACTCAATAATAATATAAAGTTTTGATTGGTTGGAAATTTAAAAAGTTCTTACTTTCATAATTCTACTTATAAGACTAAAGCTCACGTTTAACAGTATTTCATATCAAAACTCATTAATACATATATATACAACGTCGAAAATAGCTAGACTTTCATCTTTTTAATTTGTAAGCTTAAGGTTTTTGTTTCTGCTGAAATATAAAACAGTTTATTATTTTATAATTTAGTTCATTCGAACTGGCAATAGAATAAAAATAGTGCATACTTTCTTCTTCAACCAAACTGCGAGAGAACATATTTTATCTCTTTCTATTTTTTAAATAACTTTTAAAATTTATGATGATAAACAACTAAAATTTGGATAATGTTCAAAGAATCGTTTCTATTTGATGAAGTGATACAAGCAAAGTAACAAATGTTTCAATATAAGCTTCTTATTTACTTTAAGGAGGGTCGATGACACAAGCAACACATAAATACCAAAAATTATATTTTGAGTTATCATAAAGGTAGAAAGATAAACACTTTTTTATTTCAAAATGATATTAACTATTTTTATTATGATTTTGATTTTAAATGAAAACATATACTTTTTTTCCGATAAAATCTAAACCTTTACAGCAAAGGAAAAACAATTTTGTAAAAGATAATAATTGTCTTATCAACATTCATTTATATTTATTTTGATTTATTTTAAAGAATAATATTTAACAGTTATACTATAAAGTTTCAATGCATGAAACTTTTGTGCACCTTTTTCAAAATTCTTATATTGCTTTAATTAAAGTAATATTAGTTTTTCTCTCATTTTTTAAGGCTTAATTTATCATATAAAATATTACTAAATAAATAAGTGTACATGAATATGATACGCTCACTTAAATTCTTATTGTAACTTCTACCATAATTACACTAATTGTATTTTTATAATGAGTTGTTGGTATTGAATAAAAATAATTTTATAAATGAAATCATATTATTTTCATGAAACAAATTAAACAAATTTTTAAATAATGAAATTTGTTTTTCTTTGCAAAACGTACCCCATGTGTTGACTTGTCAGTAAATTTCCTTGTTAATACTTATAAGTAAGAAATAAACTTGAAATGCTATTTACAATTCATAAATAACATTTTGAAGAAATACACAGTAAATTATTCTTTATTTTATAATTATTCGTAAGATAATATAGAATAATACCTTTAAATATAAAAATTTTATGGCATTTTCTCCGAGATGATTAAAATTTCTATCACTTTGAAGCATAATATATTTATAAAGAGATCATGAGAAATATTTAACATGACACATTTTAGAGACGCTCTACAGCATCAGCAACGAGGAGCTGTACTAATCTTAAGAAGATAGAGAATGCAAAGAATTCCACTTTTTTTTCGAGTTATTTTACTCAAAATCAAGCAATGTTTTAAAAGAGCACATTTTAGAATAGAACCGTTGATAGCAGGGAAATTTATTTCCAAGACTTTAATAAAAAATAAAATAAGTAGCCGTGAAGATGTCGTTAAATTGTATTTTTAGAATTCCCTCTTGCACTGTTTATCAAAACGTTAAATAAACATTTAGTTTTAAAAGAAAAAGGTAAAAAAGCAATCAGGACAAGGTATGGAATTCCCTCACGCACCAAACTGTGGGGTAGGGGGTACTTTACTCCACTGAGTGGGCGGGCTTCAAAAATAGAAAACCATCTGCATCTCTTCGGAAACGACTGACACTGGCAAAAAGCTGGGAGAACTTTAGGATAAGTGCCAGCAAATGCTTTTCCCACACCCTTATAAGAATTTTAGTTTTAGCTTACAGAAGTTAAGATAGTATGATATTGAATTAAAAATAAATAATTATAAATTTGAAAACTTTGTAACGTATATTTATTAACGTTAGTGCATCGCAGAAGATAATTTTAGCATAAAATAATTTTCATTAATCTTTTCATGTGTGCATTTGATCATTGCCATATTTAAATTATACCTTGTTTAGAGTTTTCACAGAAAACATTTATAATTTCACTTAATGCTGCTATTCATGGAAAATAATAGCATTTAATTTTCTAAGCGCAAATTAAAATCCAAGCATGAAATTAATGTTTTATAGTTTCAAAGAATTTCTTGATTAATATTAATGTTATTGCGTTAACAATTGAAATATCTTATGTTTTCATTTTGTTAAAATTTGAAACTTATGTTGTATCCTTGTTTCTAATAAGTATTTAACAAGAGCCATGGGTGGCCAAATTTCAAAATACGCGTTCTAGTCAGAATACCAGAGTCAAGTCAATAATTCATGGGGGTATTATTATTAATGAGGTGTAAAACGTACTATACTTTGCAATTCATCTCAAACTGTTGGATTACGAAGGAATCAATTTGTAAAGTAATTAAATTTTAAATCAATGTGAAAACACCCTGCTGAGGTCTACAAATATTAAATTAGTACAGCTTTATATCTTCTAGCTAGACCAGTGTGATGCAGAGACTACCATGCCAGCTCAGGGGTTAACCTCGATTTCAGACTGTGATTCAGAATAGCGAGGTTTGTCATTATTATTAAACAATTATTGAGACTATGATTCCATGGAACGCAATTAGTTCTGCTTAGCTTAACTTATGATCAAATTTTTATTTTGTAAATTCAATTAGCTTATAAAATTTGGTATATTATAGAAATTTTTTACATGAAGTTTCATTGAAATACACTAGACAGAACTCAATAATCGTGTACATACTTTTTGTATTTACAATGATTTTATGTGATGTATTTATTTTTAAATTTAAATTTAGTTAAATTTTTCATTTAATTTAAATATTTAATATTTTTTTTTTACTTTCAAGAATTTTTCAATACTAATGCAACTATAATTTTTTAAGTATTAACATTTAATATACTTTTACTTCAAAGTAATCTTCAAAAAAGAAACGTTATATTATTAAATGATTTATTGGAGTTATATAAACTCCAGAAATTCCTAAATGTGTTAAACATGTGAATATATATTTAAATATAGATTAAAATGATTCTCAATTAAAACCGAACGATGTTTTTTCTTTTTTTATATTTAGGCAACACAAAAAGATGAATTCATTAAAATGTTACTTAGAGGAATGTTTAGCATGTTTATTTTAGTTAAGTAATAACATCAATAAGAATGCATTGTATAAAAATAATATTTTAATGAAAGTGAGTTTTACTTTTAATCATTAAAAAAATGAATGAATATAAGAAACACTTATCTTTCTTCATTTTCTATGTAAGTAAAACTTATATTCACTAAAATACTATTTCTGTAAAATGTGTTAATATCGATTTTGTTTTACTTAAATAAAATTAAAATGCTTATATTTCAGAGATGTAAATATGAAACTGAGATTTCCTTGTATTCTTGTTGATGATATTTAAAGAGGCTGTTAAATTATTGTATTTTATTACATTCCGAAAAAAGCAGTGGAAATAGCGGCTTATAATTTTGAACCTCTATCAATTGAAAAAACCGATTACTTATCTAAAATGCATGACAGAAATAAGAAATTGTTTTCCGAAGTACACACACAAGTTTAAAGAAATTCATATCATAATATTTTTGATTAAAAACTAAACTATGTTGTTTAAATAGATTGAATTTTATGTTAAATTAACTTTTCTTGTGATATATAGAAAAAATTGTGCAATTCGTTTTATTTTCTATGTTAAAGTAAGTTGAATGCACAATGGTTTTAAGTTAAACATTTTTATTTTATTTTTAATAAAAATTTTAATGAAAATAAATTTAACAAATTTTCTACAAATTAAATTTTTAATGAAAATAAAATTTAAATTTTACTAATTACGAGCCAAAAAGAGTTTATTTCTTTTTTGGATTAAATTCATGCTTTTAAAGCCAGTAAAGTGTATCTTTCCAAAACTAAAGTAATTTTTTCAAACATTTTCCTATTTACTAATATACTTATATGAAAAAGATAGAAATGAAGGAAAAACAAAATTTATTTATGAAAATTGAAGGGAAATAAAATATTCACAAAGAAATTTATTTATAACAAAATTACTGACTAAGAAAGCTAAAAAAATAAATTCATTGGTATTTGATTTACTTTAAACCGTTTTGAAAATAATGTGTAAGAATGAGAACAATCGTAAATTATATATTTTATTTTAACAGAATAATATACAAAACTTGAAAAATTTAAAATAGTTTTTGTTCATAAGCTTCACAAATTTCATAAAGTTAAAAAAAAGAGAAGTAATTATTTCTCTCACACACACATGAAATATTTATAAAATATTTTTCTATCTATTATAGATTTTCCTCAGTGTTAATACATTTAACAATCAACAATATTTACAGAAAAAGATGCCAAATCTATTCATCATACATACTATGTCTAATTACCTCAATTTGCGTATTTAATTGTTAACCTAAGTGAAAAGTAGATAAGAATTTGCTTGAAATTTATTCTGCTTCATGCTCCGTTAAGGTGATAAAGCTTTTTTGTCTCGAAGCAATGACAGGCATCGTTGACATCTGTCACACACGAGACGATGAAATTTCTTTCCTATTGTTCCGCTCAATGTGATTTAGAAAAAGCGTTGGCACTTCTCCAAAATAGATATTGGTAGACCTTTTCTTAAAGAGATTCTGAAAGTTTTTTTACGAAGTAATTAACAAAGAACAAGAAAGTGTTTAGTACTCAAATGTTTTAAATAAATGTTAATAAAATGACATAAACAAATTATTTAGTTTCAGTTCTCACATCCTTTGTTAAGAGTAAAAGATTGAATTCCCACAGCTTCTGCAAAGAGAAAACATTCATTCGACCGCTGTAAAATATTTTCCGAAGTATTTGTTGTGACTCATATAATTCGAATAATGTGATGCTTCAACCCAAATTAGAAAGGTTAATATAAAAGTTTAATGTACATTATAGAAAAAAACAATTACATAATTAGAGCACAATGATAATATAAGTACTATATTTTTAATTGAAAGTAACTATATTTAAATTTAAAAAAAACACTTATATAAAATATACATAACGTGTATTTGTGTTATTTACATTGAATAACTTCCTAACTTTGTTACAATAATGATATTGTTATTTTTAACCAAATCAAGTAAAAGCATATTGAGAATATCGTGCAAATATCTTATATATATATATATATATATATATATATATATATATATATTGTAATTATGCATTATTAAAATGATTATGCATTATTTTTTATAAATAATTCTTTTTCATTTATAACAAATTTCCTGAAAATATTTATACATTTACAACTTAAATTTTATTATTTGAACTTGTGATTTAATTTGTGATTATTTCGCATTTATTATATTTACTGGAAGTTTTAGTAATTTAAAATTCTTTTAAGAAATGACCATTTTACTATGCAATATTTTAATTTATATAAAAGTTAATTTTAAAGGAAATATAAATATATTAATGCAATTTTAAAAAAAGGTTTATTTACTTTTTTAAAATGAAGAAAAAAAATCAGCATCTATAACCTCTGAAACGGCATTTGGTAATGTCTCTGAAATTACCACTTATTTTTTTGAAACTTCTTTTATATTACTAAATATTAACTTTAATGTTTTTCCTTATGTTATTTATATTTTATATAATTTGATACATTATTTAATATTCACTTTCATTACTTCAATATAATTATATAATCACATTTACTTAATCGTGTCGTAAGAACTTTTCAAGAAAAGTTTTGGTCCGTGTGGAAATGCATTTTGTGAATAAATGAAAATAGATAAATGTTAACATTTTGAAGTTCGGTTTCTTGCTATCAGGTGAATTTTCACATATGATTAATAGTTTTATTGGGACCTTCAATCTAAAGGCGTTCCCAAATCACACTACTAGCAACCACATTCAAACTATAAATCAAACCTACAAAATGCTCAATAGAGAGCATAAATTCTTCACTCTTTAGCTGTGAATTCGTATTTAACATTTTGAGAAAATTATTATATTTTATTTTCATTTTGTTTGTAATCATGGTACAAAAAACTCACTGCTGCCTAATGATAGGTCACTACTCTTCAGAGTAAAAAGTCCCGGGTTCGATGAACACCTATCAGGATCCATTGAACAACGGTAGATGAATGTTTCTTTCTGTTCTGTATGCATGTCTGTTGGGATGAGTGCTAGGGAGTTTTCTAGGATTCTTCTCTTAAAGCACGTGAATACCATCCACTATCTATGAAAGATTCTTACGGAAGTATTTACGGGATGGAAGTTAAAATGCTTTACAAACAATCTTAGGTTGTAAGACAGCAACACTGCATCAAAATATGGGACAGGATGTATGGGATTACGATACTTTCTTATCAGTATTAAACATTTTAATTTATCTTTCAATAATTAAATAGAAAATACCTTAAAAGTAAGAAAATTTGATTTTAATTTAAGCTTTTCACTTCATAACATTCAATCATCTTGTTAATTAAAATTACTTTGCTATTTGAAGCCTTTTGTATTTACTGTGTAATTCTTATTTTAACTAAATAAGGAAGGACAATTCTTTCAGTTTTTTTAAGTAAAGTATATGTAAAAATAATTCCTATTGAAAGACTAGAATTTTTAAGGAATTATTCTGTATAATTATAGTTTTTTTTTAATTCATCAGTTTTTTTTCGGATTCAATAAAAAAAAATTTTAAGTGAAGAGGAGATGAAACACATTATTTAAATTTTTAATTCAAATTCTCTGTTTAAAATAAGGGAAGTAAGTTAGGTAGTATGTTAATTTTCTCAATATTAAATTCAGATGAACATAATAGCAATACCTAAAACTATGAATTAACATAACAGGTTTTGTAAAATTATTCGGTTGCAGCCATGAATGGTTCTCTAATAACTAAATATTTAAAGAGAATTTTAATTTAAATATTTTTGTTTAAAATTAAATACTTAAAATAGAAAACGAATTCAGGAAATTATAAGTTAAGAGAATTATTTTAGAGAGGAATTACATATCATTTATGCAAATATAGCCATACGCGAGTATTTTTTTTAAGAAAAAAGGTAGTAAAAGAAATAAGCTTCGCTATATGCATTTTATATATTCATAAGCTGCACATTATTATTACCTTACAGAGACTACTGTATGTTTTAAATTATTTGAATAGACTTTTTAATTTTTATTATTTCAGCTGTCTTTTTATAAATCTTGATTTAACTTGATTCACAATAAAATTTGATTTGAATGAATAATATTTCTAAGGATAATAAATAAAATGTAAAGAGGAATACTAACTTTTTATTAAAAAGAAAAATTTAATTGAAGTTTTTAAAGAAAAAGTAAAATGTATTGTTATTTCAAAGTTAATAACTGAGGTAAATAAAACGATTACTATCAGGTTCGATTTTGATATGTTAACATCAAAAGTTCTACGTAAGTATTTACCCACCATCCTTCACTTTAAGAATTAAATGTATGCGTTGTGATTTTGTCTTTGACTTATCAGATGCAATTTTATTTTTGTCATCAATTATTAAATTTATTCGTGTTGTATTAAAGCATATATAAATTAATTTGCACAACGCATTATTTGCATGAAAATATATGAGTTTTTGCATACAATAAAAACGCTAATCAAAATTTTAACTAGATATAAATAAAAAAAATTTAGTTTCTAAAATTCAGTGCTTTCGTAAGAAAATATCCTAGAATAAAATACATACACACACATATATATACATACATCATACATATATATATATATATATATATATATATACATATATATATATATATATATATATATATATATATATATATATATATATATATATATATATATATATATATTCGATAGAAATGTATTGGGGTGTGAATATTAATTTTCCATGGATTTATTTTATCTATAACTTTAAAGTCAATATTTGATTATATTTTTCCATAAATAATGACTTATAATTTTCTATAATTGATAAGCGTATAGAAATAAGATTATATACTTAATGAAATTTTATTTTTCATCCACCTTAGCTGAATTTTCCTATGTATTAGGAAGGACTTTCTGAAATTCTTAAAATAATCCAATATTAAGTTAGAGTATTCAAGGTAATAGGAATTTGGAAATGCTAAAGGGATTAATATCAGTGAAATAACATCAATATGAATATAAGATTAGAGTATATACATGTTTTATTTTTTATTTGAATATATATTGATATAAAAAATTAATTTAGATTGAATAGAACTTTTTTTTTGCTGTAAGAAATTAGTTTATGTTAATTTTTTAAATATTCAATAAATAATTATTATTTGGTTATTAAAATACATTTCTACCATTAAATGATAATATTTTCTAAAAATTTCACAATATTATATTTTTATTGCGTTAAAATAGTTAATGAAATACATTTCAATTTTGAGAATCAAAAGGTATTTTCTTTTTTACGCACTAGCGTTTTAATAAATCTGAGTCTAAATAATGTTATACCTAGTAAAAAAAAATGCGAGTTTATAAAAACATTAAATTTCGTTTTAAGGAGGTATTGATATATGAAATAAATTTGATTTTTTTATATATATATCATACTTTATATTAGATATTCCTATTAATAAAACAGGTTTTCAGAAAACTAATTAAATTAACTTAATCAAAATGTTCTTTTGGTTCACACAGAAAAGACACAGCTAATTCCTATGTAATGTAAAATAAATTAAAATTCAAATATTTTCAGGCATTTTTAACTACTTACCCCAAGATACAAAACCCATAGTATTAATAACAGCAATATCAATATAACGTAGTTCATAACCAAACTACTTGCTTCCTTGTCACCAAACATGATCGCAAATTCACAAATCGGAAATACGACTGGTTCGAAGGATGCTTAGGATTGTAAGTAAAAAGGCGGCGCAATAAACCGGGTCAAGATATGTAAAAATAGAGTGCGATTTGAGTGACGGAATGGATTTCTCTCCCCCGCATCTCAAGGCTGCGTAGCCTTGGAAGAGCTTTAAGCCTTCTTCTAATGCAATATTTAATATTCATCCCCACGGGTGAATTTCTTACACAGTTAAGAATCCTGGATAATGAAAATATATCCATATTGATGGAGCGTCCTATACTTTATAAATAATAATAAAGTATGCGACGTGATTTCTTAAATTTAATTCATAAAAGAAATTTAATTATGAGCTCAAAATGATAGTAATTTTAAATCAAATGCATTACATTTCAATAATACTTCGTTTGAGAACATAGCAAAATTCAAGCATGTCTTTATACCTCTATGCCTTTACAAAAAATATACACATGTTCACATGATAAATTAGGAGATTTGACATCAAATTTTCTTATTTTTTACAAGTAATTGTTACAAGATATGAAAATGATTTGAATTTCATTGAATTATTACTATAGCCCTGATCAATGAATGTGTAAGTTTCGGTTACAATTTTTTTCATTTTTCTTAAATGCCATAAATAAGAACAAAAAGAAATAATTATAAAGAATAAGGCAAATGCGTGATTTTAGAATGTGTGAAAGAAATTACTTTACACACACACACACACATTTATATATATATATATATATATATATATATATATATATATATATATATATATATATATATATATATATATATATATATATATATATATATATATATATATATATATATATATATATATATATATATATATATATATATATATATATATATATATTATATATATAGGAAAAAGGTAGAAGAGAAAAAGTTTCATATTTTTTACAATAACACTATTTCTCTTCCTTATATAACCATATTTATAAGTCAATAATGGTTACTTTAATAAATTTGTATATCAAATTACCTGAGTTAATTATAGTATGTCTGAAAGAAATTTCTAAATTTTTCTCTAATACCACAAAAAATGTTTTAAAAAAGGCCACAATAATTTGCTATGGAATTGATAACTAAAAATATTATGGTGATCTTATCATTATATAAAAATCTCCTTCTTAATATCAGAAATTCAAGCTAATAGAAATTTTATTTAATTAACCTATTTCTCAAGTATGTTTAACTTAACACTCGATTAAATAATTAAAATTATTATTTTTGTAATTTAATAATAACCTAATGGGGGTTCAGCAAATATAACTTTAAATACAATATATTACAGGAGTCATTGAATTACTATAAAAAGAACATGCATACTATAAAATAAAATTGCAAACAAAAATTGTTTACACCTAGCCATAATTTTTGACAAGTTTATATTTTCCAAATTTAATTTTTATAAAAAATTCACTTTCGATGTATTTTTATTACAAAATCAGATATTTATAAAAATTGCTTGCGAATACCTCAGAAGAATATTTTAAAAAATTTTCTTTCAGCTGATAAAATAATTTTTTAAGTTTTACGTCAGCAAGTAAGACAAATTTAATGCCTCTAAACGTTGCAATTCCTTTTAATTGAAATAAACTAAATTCCATAATTCCTATTGTACTTTAAATATAAGTTATATCTCTTATTGGTACATCAATTTCGGAAAGAATGAGTTAATGAAAGGATGATTTACTTTAACAGTAATTCATTTTGCACAACCTCTCAAAATTTCAATGAAGGCATAGCGGGGAGAAAAGGGGGAAAGATTCTTAATTTATCTATAAAAGAAGTTACTGTTGTATGTTTACAAATTGAATCATAAAAGGCTGTAATTGATACACACAATTGTACAAATGAATGAAAGAAAAATTTTATTTTGAAAGCATTCAAGTGAAGCGAGTTCATTTATCAGTTTTCTTTTCTCAGTCATTATTTCAATGACAGTAAAAAAAGGCGCTAGTCTTTCTGTCATGACGCTTTAATTGTCATTTCACTTACATTGATCTTTAAGGGTTTTTTCCAGAGTGCTGCTTTGTGTGAGAATTTCTCCGCAGTTCTGAACAAGCATATTAAATCGGGTCTCCTCAAACTTCTTTCACCAATGAATACCACAATTAATATTACATAAGTTATTAATATTTAATTTAAAAACGCATGTTTTGTGAGGAATGTTTACAGATAAAGTAATATTCTTCCTCTGTGTGGATTGTTAAAGTTTAAACCTTACGTTTATAATCTGGAATTGTAAATCACCAAAATTTCTTCGTACCAGGATTTATTTTGAATAACAAGAGGTTTGGCTTACTACACTAAAACTACTATAATATTACATTACTTTAGAAACCTTATTAAGTATTATACCTCAATAATACTATAGCATTTTGGGTAATTTTTATTATTAACATATGTAACATCTCCACTTAAATATTTGTCCTGTTATGGTTACACGAAATCAGTTTTTTTTTCAGTATAGTAAAATGTAATTTAAAATCTGAATATTATTTATTAAATGAAAACTGGAAATTCTATAAAAGTTTTGTTGACATATATATGAAAATATAACTCCCATCTAGTATAATAAACATCCAAAATATTGTTTTAAATGTTTTTTATAGTTTTACTGTTAGAGAGATCATTTTATTATTTAAATAAGCTCTGATTGATAAAATGTTTTTTAGTATAATTATTTTAAATATTGAAAATTTTAAGTGAATTTAGAGATTTAATACTTTTTTATTTATTTTATTTTTTAATTTTTATGTGTATAATTATGTGTATATCACCAAAGCAAAATATTGAGCTCACTTTAATCGGTAATTCTGTTTTATTGCTGCAGTTAAAAAAATTAAAACTAAAATCGAGTACACAATATTTCATACAGGATTACTATAACAATCACAGGAAAAATAAAATATGCTTAAAGGATTAATGTAAGGTTCACCAAAAAAGAATTATTATTTACGTTAGACTTTTGATTTATTGAATTAATTGGAATAGAAACCTTGATTTACAAGATAGTAATATTTTTCTATATATATATAGTAATATTTTCCTATTACACATATATGTGTGTGTGTGTATGTGTGTGTGTATGTGCGTGTGTGTGTGTGTGTGTATGTGTGTGTGTGTGTATGTGTGTGTGTGTGTATGTGTGTGTGTGTGTGTATGTGTGTGTGTGTGTGTGTGTATCATTACTTATCAATCCTAAAAGAAAATAAAGCAGAAAAGCAATAGCATTTTCAAACTGAACAACAATTGAAAGTGATTGAAATTATTTATAATTTTTTTAAAGTTAATAAGCAAAATCTGAAAAGCAAATAGGCTATAAGAAATCTTAAATGTGACTTACTTTGAAGTTAAAGAACGATAAAAACATTTTGGAGGAAATTTTAGCAGTATTATAAAATATTTAACTATGAATACTTCAAACTTTTACAATTTTATGAAATTAATGAGGTCAGAAAATCATTCAGTTTAATTTACAACCAAAAAGGAGATTTATATTGAATAAATCAAGCTTAGAAAGAAATGTTTAGAGAAGTTTTTTCATTGTTGGCCTAAATTAAATTTCGAATAAAAATGTTTACTTTCAAAATTACTCAAATTTAATTTAGGTTAATAAAACATTAACAAAGAACATTTTGTTAGATTTAAGTTATTAAATCAAAATTGTTAAGTTATTTTTATATGTCATTAATAAAATTCTTTCATTAAATTTAAATTTAAATTAATCTGAATATCGTATCATTTTTTTCTTCTTAAACATATTCTTATCAAATTTCTCTAGAAATATTTAAATTATACATGAAGATACCAAAGGACATTAAATATTCACATGACTCCTGTAACTTAGTGCAATCAAATACAGCCAAAAATGTAAAAAGTTCTGATTTTCTGTACAGGAAATACTTCCGATACCAAATTATATCTATGTTTCTTGAATAAGTATTGAAATTAATATATATGCATCCACAATAATTAAAATTAAATACCACCAATAATAGCTATTGTCGACTGCTCATCGTCAATTTTGACATTTTTTTCGGAAAAACTAGAACCGAGCACTTTCACTTGCATTCCATAATGTTATTTTATTTTATTTTTTAACTTAGGGCAGTTTTTCTAGTATAAGATTAACTTTCGTATTTTCTTTTAAGATTCCTTACAATAATGATTGAATAAAAGTTCAAATTTTAAACGATAAGTTACCACAGTGGGTGATTGGATATAACAAACATAATCAGTTACAAAACTATGTTCGCTCTACGAATTGTTCGCGTTAACCGATCATTGATTTACCATAGATTTTTTTTTCGTTGAATCGATTCATTCGTTCGGGTGTCCCTAAAAATTAAATAAAAAAAGAATACACAATTTCTTAGTAAATTTATTGAAAAAAATAGTGTGTAAATAGCCTTGTATATTAATTAGTATTTTTCATTTTTTATTTATGGAACATTAAAGAACTTGTCCAATGTTGATTGATTGGCTCTTTTTATTGATACTTTCCGAAAGTGATAAATAACATTATTGTTGTAAAGAGATCCCCAACCTTACTAACATTAACATTTTTTGGGTGAAACTCTAAGACCATTACTCTGATAACCTCTCATTTCTTCAACTAATGAACGAGGTGGAGGGCTTGTTCAAAATGAAATCAGTTTTGGTTTTGAATGAAATCAAAATTGAAACTGATGGTCTATTTTGGCTATAAATATTCTATTGGAAAAAAAATTTTTTTCAATACAGAACTTTAAAGTATAACAGGCAAGCAACATAATTGAAGAGAGATAAAAGCAATTTTGTGTCCAGAAGTGCTCGTTAGAATACCTTTTGTTCGTTAGAATATGTGTCCCTAGTCCGAACACAAAAATCTTTCGTGAAAGTGTTCGTTGTCAGATTTTTATGCAGCATGAACACAATTCGTTAACCGATCAGAAACTGTATTTAAATCTTAAAAATCTCCTAAAATTATTCAAAAATAAAATTCTGTAGGATCCAGTTGATAAAGAAATTAAATAATGCAACGAATGAACCGAGATTTTTTTTAATATATTACAATATATGTATTTTTTTTTCAATCTGAAAATTAATTCGTTTTATAAAGTTTGTCATAAGAATATTTCCTTCTAAACTTATTCGTGACAAGAGTTTCTTTTCATAATATGGCTAAATGATTATTAAAGAAATATTTGAAAGGAGAAAGTTATTCATTATATTCACAATTATAAATTTTCTATATGAATGATTTTAATTCAAATTTTTATAACTAATAAATTTGACTAAGCAATTTTCTAAAAACAAATCCTATACACTTAATCGTTTATAATCAATAGTTTATCAATAGTTAGGAACAAAATATTAATAATGAAATAAAAATGAACACATAATTCCTTCGACGAGAAAATAATACGAGGGACGTATTCTTAATACGTTCTATTCAAACAAAAAAATTTAACTAAACCTTGTAAAACTTATACTATATATAATCAATATTTTACTATAACACCAATATATCATCTCAATTCATCTTACTGTGTAATCGCCAAAGTTCTTGAGAGACATTAATAATATATTATACAGTATTTCCGCTTGCCACTTTTCCGAAGAGTCAAGAACATGATTTTGTAATAAATCATTTTGAAACGATAATCGGATAGCTAACGAGTCAAACATATTTCTACTTTATCGCTACCGAATTGTGACTTGAAAGTTTACTTTTACAATATTCTTATACCACAGCACAAGAATTAAAAATATCAATTAAGTGAATCATATATTGTAAGTAACCTTCTTAAAGAAATATGTATCTTTGACAAAGAAAAACTAATTATTAAAACACACTGGAAAATTTTGCTTTACTAAAACTCTAAGTAAATGTTTCGTTTAATCAACTGAAATGCTTTCTTCCAGATATTTAAAGCATTTTCTCAACACATAATACATTGATTTAACACATCAGATATTATTTCACGAATCACAAAATTTATAAAATTTTATCTTGAAAATTTTTTAGTTTCAGAATAAAAGTTTATCACATTAAAACCGAAAACATATAAAGTAAACCTTAACACATGGCAAATATATATATATATATATATATATATATATATATATATATATATATATATATATATATATATATATATATATATATATATATATATATATTCAAATAACAATTATTAAAGCAGTCGGGAGCAACAACCATAAAACAGAATTTATTTATATGAAAATTTGAGGATAGTAAACAAATGAGAAAGGGAAAAAGGAAAATAATGAGTTTTACATAGACAGCATAATATAAGTTATTTCCAAAAACCACCAAAAAAGATCACGCATAAGAGCTACATACGGAACTACAGGATTCATTCATTTCTGACTAAAAATTTGTGTTCAATATACTTCTCGCATTGTCAGCTCTGTTAATTGACCAATTAATTAATCCTCATTTTAAAGAGCATTATACTCCATGAAAAATGAACTAGAACCTTTACTGTCTTAAATTTTGAAGATAAATTTAATTGGAATATTCACAGAATAATAAAACTTCAGGCTAGTTTTTTTTTTTTTTTTTTTGTTTTATTTACTCAATCCAATTAAGCTATTTCTGAATTTTCAGTGAATTATGATGTATAGTTCCTGCAGTAGTACAATCAGTTCTCTGGAAACGTAAATTTCGTTTGTTCGTAAAGTAACATTGCACGTAGACTAAACTGGGATCATACATATCATAAAATTTTAAAACAACCTTATTTTATCATTTTAATGAAGTGTATATTTTTAAAAGCAGATTGTTTAAATGAATCCTTACACTTCTGTTTGAAAAAAGACTGTTGAGGTTTAAAAATTAAAAAAAGCAACTGCAATTACTAATTTAAAATTGATTACTGTTAACCGTGCAACTACGACACTGAACTCAACTGAAAATATTGATCTTTCAAAAGTAATAATACCATATATATTATTTATTTTTTCAGTCATGAAAATACTTTATTGATAATTCGTATAAATTCTCTTCTGATTATAGTTTTAAATTCTATTTCAGTATTGCTTTTTTAGCAATTCTTTGTTACCTTCAACTATAAGATGCAATCAAAAAATGTTTGTTCGAGTCAACCGTTACAGCGTATATGAAAAGTGGTATGTCATCGTAGCACTTACATTAGTTACAAACTTTAAGCATACGATTATCGTCGTCTCTTTGCTTATTTCCAAAATATACATGAAAAATGATGAAAAATTAATTGCGCTATTTAATAATTTTTCGAAGACGACCAATGTGTGTATGGGGTTCATTTCTTTGGCTGTCGAAAGACAAAAACAGGTAGAAATCCATCAAAGATGCAAGCCTGTGTGTGTCGAAAACCATCATTGTGGAATGATACTCAAAATTCAACAATAATAGCAATTCAATCCAACATGAAAGTCGCTCTAAAAAGCCATCTATATTTATTATAGACCACTCCAAATGGATAGTAATTGGCGCTATCTCTAAATACGATTTCTCAATTTTCAATCCCTTAAAAATTCTAGAGACCACGGTTTCAATCAAGCGAATTATTGCGCTAGGCAGTTTCAGACTTCTTCAAGCATCAGAATAAGGAATTTTGCATAACTATCATGCTAAATCTGAGCTGCACACTTTTCTAACGGAAATTTTTTGATCGCCCTATATATATATATATATTAATTGAACTTATCAATAAATGAATACTTCAATGCACCATAATTCCAACTTATTTCAACTTATGTGGATTAGTCAAAGTAGTTTTTCTTAAAGTATAAAACTATAGGTCATTAATGTTCTGAAAATTCAGTCTGAATGCTTAAACTGATAAGTAAAGCTGTAATTCAGTTATATTTTTATCTATCAATCTGAAAGTCGGAAAATTGTTAAATTATTTAAATTAACATTCTAATTTAAAGATTTTCTAACAGAAATCTATGAATTTTGTAAAAATCAACCTAAACTTTAAAATGTTTTTTCAAATAAGTAAAAGAAAAACGTAATATGTAAAAAATTAATTAAGTTACTTAATCAGCGTCGTAATACAAGGGAAATTTTAAAGTTGTATTAAGATATTTTAAGATCTTTTAAGATTTTAATTTATTAAGATTATATATATATATATATATATATATATATATATATATATATATATATATATAATTATATTTGAAAATCATCATATTTCCTAAAAACCTTAATTGTGTAAAAGATATTTCTATCATAATAAAAAAATGAATAAACTAACGCTAGCCTATATATGTTAGCTTATTTAAGGTTTGTTTTACATTATTTAAAATTCAAGTTTTTTATAATAATATTAAAAAAATTTTTTATGATTTTCAATCCCCATTAGAGTGAAATACATTGCTGGTGTTAAAAAAATTTCAGTACCATGAAATTTGAAAAGACAAACATCCAATTCCTTGAATAGTGCCACATGTTGAGATTTGCAAATAATTTGTTTAGTATTCTATCAAATATTCCCAAGATAGGTACCAGTAAAACATTATTTACAATGTGTATAAAAGAAAAGTTTTGATAAAAAAATATGGACTTTCATTTTTGTAAGGGCAGTTATATTTTTCAGGTAGGAAGTAAGTCCTGCCAATAACCGTGGTAGTTTAGTCGGAAGAATGTCGGTCGCGCGACCTAAAGAAAGTGAGTTCGATCCTAGAACCGGTTAAAGACCACCATGTTCACTAATGGCCTCTGAGGCTGGCATACCCAGATCTAGAACCATCTACTTGGTCTCTGCTTCGAAAACAGAAGATCCACCACTGACATGTAGTGGTGCCATCTAGTGTAATCTGAACGAGGGAGAGCCGAGCTTGCAGCCGAATGGTTAGCGCTCTTACCTTCGAATCAACAGTTCGTGGGTTCGAATTCCACTTTAGGCATGGATGTTTGTAGTGGTTCGGAATTCACTTTAAACCGTAGGTCCCGATCTATTTAGCCCTTGTGTGCAAAAAATGATCGTTGAATGACAAACAAACCAAACCTGAACGAGGGAGAAATAATTTCTTCAGACTTTACAAGGATCTATACTCTCTATCAGGCGCATCAATATTGAACTTGACTAGATTTTGGCTTGGTACAAAATGCTATATAAATAGTAGTAGAGTTGCCTTACTCTCTAAGTACCTGTGTATCAATACAAGACAAAGTCCTACCATAAATGAACGTAATTATCCGAAAGAAATATTGCGGCTTACCGAAACTGCGATTTATGACTCAAAAAGAATCTTGGACCTAAGAATGGCATGTAAAGTCTTGCAAAGTAACCACGTTTTCTTGATTAACTCTAAATCATCAAAATATGACAGTTCCTTTTTGTGGGTTTATTAAGTCACGTCGTAGACTCTGAGTCAGAAATATTCATGAGCAGGATCGCAAATATCCCCATGGACAGAATAGTAAAATATAGTTGCCATATCAATGCAAACACATTACAGACTCTTTCACTGTGTCATAGAGACAAATGAATTTATAGTGGTGTGAAGAATTAGGACACTCAACACAACACTAGGCTATATATTTTATAATATTAATTATAATATTTTCAAACGAAATTCGATTCTGAGTATAACATTGCGATGAAGTTTGTTAATGTGGATTGCCATGATTTCTCTTCTGACGTGTTAAGGTTTGTGAAGGTACCTTATCTTTGAACTTGAATTAGTTGAAAAGTTAATGAACAATTGCTTGCATCCTTTGCTGTTTTGGTTTTCTTTCACACAGAAAGTATTCTACTAAGCTGTGTATGTGTGTGTGAGTATAGTTCGTATGGTCTCCTAATATATTACCCATTGAAAGTAGATGATTAAATCTTATTGAGAATCTTGCATGTCAACACTCGTCAGCCCTATAATCCATAAAACCTGACGTAAAGTTATATACGATAGGAATGAGTAACATTCAGGCTCAATGTGAGCCAATACCTAGACCAATTAGAGTGATTTTTGCTGTCAAAAGCTTCATTTCTGAATGAAATATTTAAATTCTACATGATATATATTGCTAACCATCTGAAAATTGACCTCATTTCTCACATTGTAATATATACTAAGCGAATTCTGCATTTCTTCTTAATATAGCAATTTTGATGTTGAGCTGTACATAACATATATATATATATATATATATATATATATATATATATATATATATATATATATATATATATATATATATATATATATATATATATATATATATATATATATATATATATATATATGAAAATAAAATTCATATAAAATAACAAGAATTTATTTATCAATTATGAAATCAAAATTTACATGTTAATTCATACTTTTTTAATATTCTATTTTTTGCTAGTAAAATAATTTCAAAATAAGTTTAAGTTTTAAAAATAACATTTTCTATTATTTTTACACAAAAGAAACGTTTTGAGCTACCAGAAAACTACGTCTAATCTAAAAAAAAGCTACAATAATGGAAATTGTTTAAAAAAAAACTGAGATTATTTACTTCCTGACATCAATAAAAGTAGTTGGAGATATGAACGCAGCTAACTTCATGAGTCTTATTTTTCTAGATGAGATACTGTAAAGAAAAAATTTGCTTTGTTTTAGTACTTAGATATGATTATATATATGCAAATGAGATTAATATTAGTTCTTTAATATTTGATTTTTCCTTATTCTTTTTATGAAAAAGTAACCTATTTTAAGCATATTTATCAAATTTCTCATAATTGTCATATTGAGATATTTAAAATTTGAAGTTAATAACTTATGTCCGAATTACCCAAAGAATAGATTGACAGAATTCGAGAAAATTATATTGTTTCTTCATAAAAATCTCATGTTAAAACTTTTAAAAAATTATTTTGCAAAATTTTACAGTTTGGGGAAAATATTTTTTAATACAAGACTTGTTTTGCAATTAATTTCTTTCTTCGTTATTTACTTAGCTAAAACTAAATTTTCAATACAAATCTGTTATGGGTTATGTTAATCATCAAATAACTCATGGGATTAATTTATGGAGTTAATTAATTAATTAAAGAGAACTATATTGTTTTCATTTATAAATACAATTATAACCTAACTGTTGTTTATAAATTTAGTTGAACTCTTAATAAGGTTTAGTGTAACAATTTTCAAAATTTAATAAGATAATGCACAAATTAAGACTAAAAGTCAAATTTGATATAAATAGGTTTATAAAAACAAACAAATAAAAATTTATAATAATGTAAGGTATTGTTCTTCAGAAAATAAATGCCTAAATATTCAAATACAGAATGTGTTTCAGCCAAGTAAATAACAAAGAAATTAATTATGAAATGAATGAATCTGAGCATGACTACTTTAATTTTTGCTCTTTAACATGTCGCAATCATATTTTATAAATGAGTGGAGCAAGTATATTGTGCCTGGAATAACTCACTGCATTGTTTATATTTGCGTTAGTAAGAACTAGGAATTTTCGTTAAAAAACAGGGCTTTTGCCCTGCAACCGGATTAGGGATGATAGTTACTCAATCCTGATACCTAAAATTCGCAAATATAAAAACATGTAATAATTAAATATAACATAAATAAATTTTACTCCTTTTATATAACTATGTTTGACAATTAACTTTATCGAATTTTCGATGACGACTAAAAAAAATTTATCTGTGCAAATTTCTTATTTTGCTTTTCATTTATTTCAAGATTTATCACTCTCGCATATGCGTGATTCTCGTCTGCAAAATTGAAATAATCAACAAGGCTATAAAAATAGGAATGTATTTGTAATATTTAGTAAGCTAACCATTTAATTCCTAAAAATGAATAATTATAAATATTGAATGCCTTGCAGCATAAAGAGGAAATCAGTTATGAAATGAGTAACTTATTTCAGTGCAGTTTGTGTTCAACATATCGTAAATATGTCTGAAAACTTACGGAGTGTAACTATATTATAAGAAAACCATGGAAAGTTTGCTTACATTTCTCTCTCAAGGGTCATTTCTTTTTACACATTAGAGCTAATAACACCGGAAGCTACGGTTTAAAGTGGATTCATAATCACTATTAACATCCAAACCATAGGTGGTATTCAAACCCTCGAACTGCTGAATCGATGTCAACAGCGCAAATCATTCGGCTACCAGCTCAACATAAAGCAAGTAAATATTTAATATAAAAGATTATACATATATATGGACTCTTAAAAACAAAAATGCGTGCGTTGAAAATGCCAAAATTAAGTATATGAAGAGGTCCAGTTTTTTAATTTTAATTATAAACTGCAAATGTCTTCTACTTTCATTCCATAAAAGACAAAATATGGATATGATTAAATATATAGATTGTTTTCTTTGCATTTTAGATATTATTTCCTTATGGTTTGTCTTTATTGTCTTATGGAAAGTGATTTTGTCTTATGGTAATTTGGTAAAATTTTCAAAATATATATGAAACATTAGATGCAGGTTTTTTTAAAAATTCTTATGAATTCTAGTGTCCAAGAAGATTAAAAATATCAAACATAACTGAATAAATTTTATTAGGCATTAGAGCTAAACAAAAATTATTCTATACGTCCTTATAAATTCAATGTCTAGTAAGCATATCAAGAAAGTAATAAAGAGTATCATGATGGGAATTAATTTATTACCCACCTTATATTATTCCTAATATTAGCTTTTTTTACATTGTCTCTACAATATTTTGAATGCATGAACTTGTTTATTGCAGTTAAATAATATAATTAATCATTTGGAATTTTTATTACTTGAATCAAAAAAATATATATATATATACATATAAGAAGACTTCAGTAATTTGACAATGAGTTTGAATTTTGGGGAATCTTCCCACACTCCTATGAAATATGTAAACCCACTCACTCATTTGTTGTTGTCTTGTCCCAGCTAACCTGGCATCATGGAATGAGCTGCTAAACTTTTCCAACTGAACCATATTATCACTCATTTACATTCTCTATTATAAAAATTTGTTGGCAAAGTAATTAACGTATCGAAATGACACAATGCCTGGCTAATGAAAATACATGCCTCGAAGGCATACTTTTATGTTAATAAAAAATTATAAACTTAATATTTATGAATAGCGTTGTGCGCTGCGCCGCGCGTGCGAGCGCTACTAGACAAGGATAAATTTCATTTTCATAATTTATAAATAGATGTACACTGAAATTTTACTTGAACTTTATTTGCGTTGTGCATGATGATTTTATGTTCGGAATATGATTACATCGATATAATAGACAATATAGTTAGCTACTAGAGCTAAAAAAAAAAAAAGAGAGATAATCAGAGGTAGAACTGAAAAAAAGAAACAATCATAAGAATAATGGCAGCAGATGGTTTAGAAAAAGAGAATTTGTCCTGTGCATTGTTTTGACTTTATTGCAAGAGTTATTGGGATTAGTAGAATGGTAAAGTGACTCACGCATATTGTCTATCAATGCAAACAAACCATTCTATAAACTAATAATCTAGAAGGTCGTTATAATATCCAAACTTTATTCACAATGTCAACTAAACTACCTCAGCTGATAAAATGATTTGAGATGCCATTAAACAGAATACACAACTTAATATTGATCTCTGGTTTTATATATACGGAAAAACAGTGATAAGTTAGTGACTCACTTCAGCCATATGTATAGTGTTTCATGATTAGACTTTTAAGAGGCATTTTTCAGCTGAACAATATGTGCTCACTCATAACAAGATTATCACCAGAACTTCTCCCAGTTACCTACGTGCACAGCTTATCAAATACTCGGAATCACCACCAAATAGCTTGTCTGAGAACTATTGAAATAGTAAAAGTGGGTTCCATTTCTTTTCAATCATCAACTATTAACATTTTTATCTACAATATTTTTTGCTTTGTATTAAAACATGCAATTTGTATATATATATATATATATATATATATATATATATATATATATATATATATATATATATATATATATATATATATATATATATATATATATATTTCATATATATATATATATATATATATTTCATTCTGACCCCTCTTCCTTAGTATGCAAGTTTTTACATCAATAGCTTTCGTTAAGTTCTTAGAAAAGTATTGCATTTCATGTACATAAAATGTTTTTAAATTAAATGTAAATAAAAATTAGCAAAATAACATCAATTTTGTGAAAAATGATGCAACAGTTTATTTTCAAAAAATCTCATCGTTTTAGTTATATAAAATTCATTTATAATTAGATGAATACAATAGAAGTTTGAAACTATTTAGTTTGGATGACATTCAAAGAGTCCATAATTTGTTAACATATCACCCAAACACATATATAAATTTACTAGTCATTAATATTTTTAACAACATAATTTAAAAACATTTTTACTCGTATGATGTACGAGTAAAAATGTTTTTAAATTTGATAACATTTTGTCATTATTCGTTATCTTTATATCTCAAATTCGCTTAAAAGTATTTATGTATATTTTCACGCAAACGAGCATAAATTATCATTAAATTGTACATCAATATTTAAGCACTTTTCTTCTTAAGAAATTCAGCATTTCCATTGAATTTCAATTTCAAAACATTTTTATTGGTAAAATATTTTTGAATATGTTCATTTTATAACCTTCATATGTAAGAATTAGTAGCTTACGAATTAAAAGAAAAAATTTTAAAATACCGATCCAATTATTCAGCTCGCAGCATAATGTATTGTAGAATATAATTCTACTAAATTATGTATTTATTCAGATTAAGTTTCTAGACATGGCAACGTCACCGATAAGCCTAATTGTGTGGAAATACACATAGCCGTAACACAAAATAATTTTATCGATATAAATTAATAATATTCCTTCACAAATAATATCACTAATCAATTCATTTCTTAAAGGAATTTATCGTGAAAGAACTGTGAAGGCAATCGAAAAATATTCATCACTGTCTTATAGCTTTAATGAAGGTTAAATTTATCTTTGTTCATACAAAACTTCGCATTTTATCAAATATTTCAAAGTGGCTAAAGATTTATTCAGAACCGTTTCTGGAACATTGAAATGCTTCTTCATTATGCTCAGGGACAAAAATATCCGACAAAGGAAATCTCGATATGAGTGCTAGTGATAAAAATTAGGAAAACAAAATTCTTATTAAAATGAATGAAAAAAAGGCTGTGGAGAAGCACATACCACTCTTATGAATAAGCATTCACCTTTTGGGGTACTGAAACACATATTACAAACATTTTTGACATTCTGAAGCTGTGGAAAATATCAATCCACAGCAATCCACTTGGTCCTGCCTGAACGCCAGAGGGCATTCTTTGAAACTTATATTAGTTACATAATTTTTAGTCGCACTTTTGTTTTTACTCTCTTTTGTAGGAGAACTATGTTTCTCAGCTCGGGTCGATTTAATCAGCCACAAAAGTATTTGTTATTTTTTTGTGTTATTAAATATTTGATACATTTTCAATTGCGTATTTATTTAGTGTACTTCTGCAGTGCCTTCACCGGATCTATTTAGTTTTTGGCTTGGTTTTATTTTCAGAAGCTTTCGATCATCTGCTAGCATTTTTATAGCAATAATTCATTGTATAATAATAGTAAACATTGTATTATATAACTATACACACAAAGCGCTAACCATTCGGCTACCAATTCGTCACGTATGTATGTATATACATACATCCCATTCAATTCAATTTACTGCAAAACATTCAAAGCATTCTAGAGAACTCGAAGAATAATGAATACATAATGTCAAGGTTCTTTAAACGTTTTTAAAAATTATTTGTTATCTTTTACACATTTATGTTTTTATCAAGTAACACTTTTACATGTTATGCACATTAATAAATGATTATTGTATATATTTAAAAGGTAAATAATATGATGTGATACAAATAGATAGTATGCAGAAATATAATTCAAAATTATGAGAATCTTTATCATGGGCTAATTATCTTCAGAATTACTTTACAAATTTTAATGAAATTTGTTTTGAGTTAGATAGAACATATAAAAAATAAATAAATAAACAACCATTCAATAGTTATAATAGACAATCATGTTGTTGTTGTTCTTTTTGACACTTGTACAAGTCAAGCTCGCTAGCCAAAGGCCATGCGAAATTAAGTGGTGCAGCCTTCGTTTAAGAAGAGCACCATGAAGGTCTTTGTTCTAACACTCCTCCGATAGATTACACCACCAGAAGCCCCACTTCTTGAATTTTGACTTTGATCAGGAGGAAAAGAAATTTTTCGCCACACCATCACACCCATGGTAACTGCTCAGCAACCTACCACAGGACATTCGATTCCACAGATTTTACAATCACGTATATCACATGTACGCTGTAGGTACTTATCAGCATTGGGAATAGAACCCAGACCTTCCGGATGAAAATCCAATGCCCTAACCACAGGGCTGCGGGTGCCTGATTTGTTAGGGTATCTTTCTCATTATCAGAAGGTACTGAATTCTAATCCCGGATTAAACGAAGATACATCGTGTTCTCTAGTGATAGCTGGGCACGTTAAAACTGGGCGTGGCAATTTCTTTCAAGTCAAATGATACCTTTAGTGGTAGCAGGCCGAATATTGGGAGTCATCTGCTTGGTTGTTGCTTCAAAATCACCAATACTCCAACCGGCTGCTTCTTTCTAACTGGTAGAGCCTAAATCGGGGCTACGTACAGGGAAACATGCTGGTGCAATAGCAACACCGGCCTTACAATCAAGATTGTAAGTAATACTTGTTTAAATCAAATGCATGAAATAGTAGTTATAGATTTGAATAAAACAAAATTTAATGAAGGGTATGATTCACTTTTATAGAGAACAGATTTCACATCATGATTTCATAAAATTAATAGGACAGTTTACGAAATCTCTTGGCAATCAGTCTCACTCTTTTACCTTTTTTGTTTTCAGGTTATAGTTGATTTTCCGAGGTAGATTGGAAGTTACAATTTCCCTTCATAGAGCATCCAAAACATATTTTATAAAACTAAAGTCCTGAAATTTGGGGCTGGACATTTAATCATATAATAATTATCATTTTTCATAAAATTGACAGTCAGATGAATTATATGCAAACGCGTGTAGTCATCCATTAAGAGGAAATTAGAGTAAAATGAAACCTTAACATATCAACATAGTGCCCTAAGATCTTATCTTTATATATTCCACTTTCCACAATTCAAAGACACTGAGTGATTTGGGATATCCAACATGATGCCTCCCATGATTATCAAATCTTCGCTGTCATTAAGATCAATTTCTCTGTCATTCAAATTCATGAAACCGATTCCCGGTTTTCCCCATGTGAAATTATAACAAGAATCAGAGTTAAAATTGAATTAGGACTTCCTTGCGAAGAAAGACAACAGTTATCTAATGATAAATGCTTGTGTTTTTATCATGGCTACATCATCCTATATGGATATTTTTTCGAGATAAAAAAATGAGATAAAATAGCAAACCTAGAACTCTCATGTTCCATCATCTAGAAACAGTAACGCTAGAAAATTCGACTTTCTGTTGCCATATAAAAGTCTAAAGAGATCTGAGAAATTGTGGCATATTAATTGTATCACTTTATGAGACCTTTCCTTTGACCATCGTAATATTTTGAAGACCTTGTCTATAGATTTTCTTTTGATAGATCTCATATTATCCAAAAAATATTTGGAGATAAGTGTGAGCGAATGTAATGGAAATTTAGCAACGTGTATCTCTAAATCTTGTTTCTCTGATAGTTCTGCCCACACACACACATACACACGCACACATAAGCTAATGTATTTGGCAAGCAAGATGTGTGATCTGTATCTTTGTTTCGAAGCAGTAGTTTTTTTATTTCTTTGAGTCATTTATAAAATTCGACACAATATAGGAATTCTCTTAACTTTTTAAACTTGAGGGCAAGTATCAGAACAAAAAAAAAATTCGTTTAAAAATATTTTTGTGAAAAATTTCATCTTAATCATTGATTTAAATGATGGACAAATTTATTACCAAAATTAAATTGAAAAATTTTCTGTAAATTATTTTAAGCAAATACATGTCTATTTATTGTAATTCTTATGAGATTATCATAGCTATAATTATAAAACTTGTAAAAATTTTTAATATGATAAAGATTCTTTCTTTGAATGCCAAATTATTACCAAAAAACCACATTTTATTCCAAGATATGAGAAAATTATAAAGAAAAGTGTACAATGGAGGTTAATTTATTCAATTAGCTTTTTTGTGTCTCATCAAAAAATTCCATGTTTTGATAGAAGAATGTTCTTGGTTATTTTTTGAATATTTTACAACAAATTCTTTTTAAAATTCAAGATGTACTTCCGATTACTGTAAACTTGGTATGTCCTTGTTCTAAAAATAGTAATGGCAGTTTCAGGTGTTTCATAACTTGCTGCATTTTTTTTGCCACTTTCTAAACATTAATAAATACTATTCTAGAATTGTAAAAAAATTAAATCTTAAGGGAGAGTCATTAAATGAATTTATCGTATGAAATCAGATTTGTAACAACAAAAATTTATTTTTTTTTGTTAAATACAAAGAATTGTGCATCAAATTATCTTAAAATTGACGCAGATAACATTCATGTAGAGAAAAGAAATTTATCGATCTGCTTATATTTAATGATTCATACTCCCTTACCTTTTTTTGTGCAGTTACAAAAAAATAAACTTAAGCAATAAAAAACATTACATACTTTGTGAGAAAGATAAGCAGCTCTCGAAAAACCACTTTAGTTAAGTAAAATATTTGACATCATTACTATGTATTTGTAGTATTATTTGATCGCAGATAAATTTTGCGATAAACTTGCTGTTTGATAAAAAAAATAATAAAAAAAATAAAATATAAAAAAAAGCGTTTAAAATAAGTTTTTAGAAGTAATTATTTTGACTCTTTGACTGAAAAATTATATATATATATATATATATATATATATATATATTATTGAATTACTAACTTCTTAATCACCTTTTTCCCGCAAATAACTTAAGTATAAATTAATGTTTATTATTCCAACAATAGAATTGATTTTTATTTTTCTTAAATGGTTGAAACTATATTTCATAATATATATCCAATAATAATACATTAAAATAAAGCCTTTAAATTAAAATGAAACTGTAACGCAAATAAAGCTTTGTTGCAATAATATTATATATGAACAATATGTACTTTTACTTTAATCACCTGATTAAAGTAAAGAAACGCGTATTGTAGTTTTATATATTTATTTAGCTGTGACATTAAAGAAAAATTAAAATGTACATTTTCCCTTTAATCTCAATACTAAAGAATCAAATCGTTAACAAAATTATGTACGAGATCGTAAAACACATATTATTATAAAATTAATTGTTTAAATATTCACTACAACTTAATGAAAATTTCTTTAAAAGTAATGCAAATTAAAATAGTTACAAACATATCATAAATAAATAAAGCTCAATAGTTAAAACTGCTTAAAAATATTATGTGTAAATATTTTAATATTTAGTAAAACTTCGATGCGCATTAAAACTGATTTGTACTTTTGCAATATCATAAGAGAATATTATTAAGTTTTTGTCTGGGAAAAAAACTGAGTTTAATATAGGGTATTTTAATTCGTATAAAAAATAATTCAATATACAATTTTTAAGCTTTGAAAGGTAAACCCGCCGTATAATGTATACTTGTTTCAATGTATAAGTGATAAAAGCAAAATGCATTGTGCAATTATGAATTTGGTGAATAAAAATAAATAAGTATATATATTACAACGAAAATAAGTTTTTAAAAGTAAATGTAAGATTAAAATTAATATTTTAAGCTATTATTAAAAAGAAATAGGGCATTTGTGCAAAATAATGGTAAATAATGTCTTTAAGTTATGTAAATTGCGTTCTACATTTTCGTATTTTTCTCTTATTCACTATTTTAACGGTTATATATTTATGTATTGAAAGGCATATTGCAATTTATTGAAAATTGTTTTTATCATATTGTAGAAGGATTACACTCAAGCAAAATTCAATATATTTTATAAAATCTACCTAGTTTTAAAATTTTTAGTGAACTTTTATTCATGTGAAAAAAAAAAACCCCACCTTTATTTAGAAACAAATTACTTATTTTATAAAAACCTCTTTCAATAAATAAGATTCCTTTTATTAAAAATTAATCCGTTATATTTATTCGCACATACTTACAAATATCTCAATTTTTGATTGTATTTATTCTCATTGAAACTATATAATACTCGATAGGAATAACAATTTATTCTCAAATTATCAACGTTTTTAATGCATTTTCTTATATCTATTCTTGTAATATTTTTCCCAGTATTATTTTTTTCTCTATCTTTTACTAAAAGCTTCATACATTGAGATAAAAAAAAATTGCCATTTTAGTCCTCAAAGTATTAATTTTTACATATTATGTTAAAAAATTTAAATGACTTGTAATGTTAAATAGAGATAAAATGTTTCTAATTAGCTAATCTTTTATACTTGGATAATTTTCATGTGAAATCAAGAAGTATATATGTATGTGTGTGTGTGTGTCCTAGTATTTTTACCGCACTTTTTGAAAATCTTTATAATTTATAAAAACACTACAATATAAAAATCATTTTTATTTTACAGATGATGCATAATTTTATACGTGATAGTTTCTATTGAAAATAAAATAAATCGATCAAGTTACTATTAGAAATTTATCACATTTTAGTTTGTAATCTATATCAAATTAGTATTTTTGATTTTGTGAAACGCTAAGCATAATATATAATATCCAGATTTCTCTCATTTACATCTGCCTCATTTACACACATGTGAAAATAATTAATTTTCTTTTATCTCAAATATAACTAAAATTGGGTTTTTTAACGATAAAAATATATATACAAGTTATACCTTTTAATCAAATTCATTAAGTTAAAAATTAACCATAAAATAACCGGTTAATTTTGTCTTAAAATAAATTGAATACATGCTTTAATGTTTTGTCATAAAATAATTTTTAGAAAGCGCATTTTAAGATAAATATATTTTAAAAAATAAAAAGAGACAGTAAAATTTTACTTACACCAAAGTAAAGTATCCACAAAATACCTAACAAAATAACTAGAATAAAATAGTTAATAAGTAAACTTTGGAATTCCTTGTCCACAATCATTTCCACAAAGCTTGATCTCTCCAGAGTTTTTCAAAATCAACTCGATGTGATCGACTAAAAAGGTCTTCTAATCCCTCTACAAAAGCGTTACGTTGCGGACTAGTAAAAAGGCATCACTTAACTCTTATCGAGGTTTTATTTTACCACATGGCGAAAGTGAGTATATTATCTGACGCACGTGGCTCAACCTAATTTTAGTTTCCACTTGAGAACCTTAACACTATTGTACATGGTAGCTCTCGACCCATATCCTTATGATTTTTGAGCTATATATCATTAAAATGACAAACATATTGTTCATTATTCGAAGCTATTTATGTCTTGGAAACTGAAGATTTCTGCTTTTAAAAGAGGTTCAAAATCATTTGCTTCTGTCTGCCTTTCATATTTACCACTTTCAAAAATATAATATGAAGTCTTGGTGAGTGATGTTTGTTGAAAGCTTAGGGTCGTTAGAAGGGCGCATGGTTTTCGTAATTTAATGCTTGGCGATGAATTTAGCACGTTGCTTAATAAAGAAAATTTGTATGGTGTCCAAAGGGACTGTGTCAGGGAAGTTTCTCAAAATGCTAAGTGATGATAATTTTATTTTACAATTTTTGCGTGATTCCATTCGCTTTATCTTGAGTTTCTAACTTTTTAAATAACAAAAGGGAAATTTTTAGTTTTAATTTTTCGTGATATTTTACATTTTATTTTAAACGCAAGCATAGTTTTTTTTTAAAAAAATTTTATTTACTTAAGGTTATGAGTAATGAGGCCATAATAGTGAAAGTAAGTTGTGAGGGATATTTCCTAATGTTTTATTTTTAAATGCGGTTATCATAGTAAAGTAGCTCAAACTAAAAAATGGAATAAAGTAAAGTGAAATGTTTTATGATTAAATCTTATTAAAGAATCTTCATCATAGAAAAGAAATATTATTTATTTATTTAATCCTGATTAAAATATGTACGGATAGTCCATATGTGAAATAAATCTTATTTCTTTCCTACACAAGCATTTTGAAACTTTTGTATGATTTATATATATATATATATATATATAAGATTGGGGAATAGGAGAATAAGTTCGTAGAGTTCTTACCAAAGACTTTTATTTAAACAAAAAACAATAATTATATCAATAAGTTAATCAATTATATATTCTCCCCTTGCTGTTTACAACCTCTTCCACCTCTCGACCAATTTTCTTATGCCGTTCTGCCAAAAATCACCTGATCTAGTGTCAAATAAGTTGCTGAGTCAGTTTTTAAGGACCTCTTGGTGCAATGGGAAATGCTCGAAAAGAATGCCACAGTCAACAAGGTACACTACGTTGCCCAGCTACAACGCGTGAATGAAACTTTTCAACTGAAAAGACCAGTTCGACATGGTCAAACCATACTCCTTTACGAAAACGCCAGGCCATATGTTGAGCAAGTCATCAAAGCCGCACTCCAAGAGCTCGAATGAGAGGTCCTTCAGCATCCGATGTATTCTCCGGACCTTGATCCGACCGATTACCATCTTTTCTGTTCCTTGTCAAACCATATGAAGGGCATTACCTTCGATAACGAAGAGATCCTTAAAAACTGGCTCAACAACTTCTTTGACACCCCACCAAGCGATCTTTGGCGGAACGGCATCAACAAATTGGTTGAGAGGAGGGAAGGGTTTGTAAACAGCAACGGAGAACATATAAGTGATTAACTTATTGATATAACTTTTGTTTTTTGTTTAAATAAAAGTCTTTGGTGAAAACGCTATTTTGAATTAAAAACAAATAATTTTCAATTCCTAGGCATACTTTAAGTATCTCGGATAACTTTGGATGTAAGTTTTTTTTACCTCAAGAGCTAAAAACGAACAAGTATATTTTAAACACAAATCTTATTTAGGTGAACTTTCATATTTCTATTTCCTCAGATAGTTTATTTAAAATAAATGCAAGAATTAAATTTGTTCTTCACACTGCTATTTAAGTTCTTACAAATATTGTTATAAACTAATTATTTAAACTTTTTTGTTAGTATTTTTCATAAATATTCGTGGTTAACAATATAAAAAAATCCTTAATTTTATACATCTATTAATTTAGAATATCTGAAATCAATACATATCTAAGACAAGCTACCTTGCAGAGAATAATTTCTGTAAGGCAACTTCCACATTTTGGAATTAGTTTTTTTATACTCATGTTAAATTTTTCCTTATTTAATTATAGTTCACTTTGAATTTGATATGATTATCAGTATGATATATTCGGGAAAAATGAAAGCTTTTAAATTTCTCTATCAAGAATATTTAAGAATGTTACAAGAAATATATATATATATATACCCTCAAGAGCCAAAATATTATGACCCTAGTTTCACATGACATTATCCTAGATGTTGGTACATAACCTTCCACAGAGAATGTGAAGCATTATTTCTATGATTACATCGTTTCAGGAAAAGACTATTGATTACTTTGACAGTGGGCAGATTGTGATAGTCTCAAGAATCTGGACAAGTTTCTTTAAACCAGATCTACTTATCGGCTATTTGGAGCAGTGTTTCACAGTACTTGTGCCAAACTGAAAAATAACGGTGTCACCAGCAGCACATGCCATGGTGTTGCACCTTCATATATCTTTAACGACTCAGGATATCGTTGACTGGCTATTCTAAAATAAAATCGTAGATAGATACAGTCAGACACAACTGAATCATGCTAATTGGTCATAAACTAAACCCATGTTTATCGATTATCTCGTTTTACCAACCAAGACAACTCCCGAAGTAATATGTAATTAACAATACACGAATGTCTAATACTGTGGCATGTACTAATGGTCTCATTATCATTTATCAACTTCGTATAGGTATTTAGAGTAACTTCTCACAAACAACTAACGAAACGCGCAGTTCGGAAATACTTGTACTCGGAAATACTTGTGTACCGACATATCATGGTGATCAAATCAACACTCTGTTTAAGTTGCGTATGTCAGCTGTCTTTACCTTATTCACGCATGTAATTGTAGGTTATTGCAACACGTTAAATAGATCTTCTAAATGGTTCCTGCTCCTAAATTACGAAGACTCTCACCTAACAGCTTCTATGTAACTAGTAGAGTCCATATCCAGGCTAGGTACAAAGAGGTTACTGCTCACTCACCCAAGCGTCTCATCATAGAATTATGCTTTAACATCAACAGAGGGTTGTTTATCAGTTTAGAGAGAGCTGGATGGCATGCTTTCCGCGATACCCAGATGGACATATTGTCATGGGTTTTAACTTTTTAGGTTAAATATATATATATATATATATATATATATATATATATATATATATATATATATATATATATCAAATAAAACATGAAAAACTATAAAACTAGTAAGACAAAATTTGAAAATCACAGAAAATATGTAATACAAATAATATGAGGAAAGAATAGGGACCACGTCTTCATCAAGAGGAATATGGTCAGATATGCAACATAGACAATCTTTTCTGACATGCATCAAGGACAAATGTCAAAAGATCAACGAGCAATACCCCGAATAGTGTTTGCATTTAAAGGGGAGAAGCATTAAGATATTTATTTCAAAACTTAAAGTATATATATATATATATATATATATATATATATATATATATATATATATATATATATATATATATATATATACATACACACTACTGGCCATTAAAATTGCTGCACCAAGAAGGCGACATTCTACAGACATGAAATTTATACGAAAGGAAGAAGGTGCTGTGATATGCAAATGATTAGTTTTTCAGCGCATTCAGACAAAACAGGCGCCAGTAGTGTCACCTACATTATGTTTGAATGAGGAAATTGTTCAGCCGGTTCCTCATACACAATTTGCATTTGAACATTCTTGCCTGGTGAAAAGTTGTTGTGTTGCCTCGTGTAAGAAGAAGAAATGCGTACCAGCATGTTTCTGACTTTGATAAAGGTCGAATTGTAGCGTACCGGGATTGCGGTTTATCTTATCGCAGTATTGCTGCTCGCGTCAGTCGAGATCCAATGACTATTAGCAGAATATGGAATCGATGGGTTCAGGACGGTAATACGGAACGCTATGCGGGATCTCAACGGCCACATATCACTAGCAGCCGAGAAGACAGGTATATTATCCGCATGGCCGTAATGGATCGTGCAACCACGTCACGAACCGTGAGTCAAGAAACGGGGTCGTTTGGAAGACAACAAGTGTCTGCACGAACAGTTCGACGACGTTTGCAGAAGCATGAATTGTTAGCTCGTAGAACATGGCTGCGGCTTCCCTTGACGCTGCGTCATAGACAAGAGCGCCTTCAATGGTGTGATCAACGACGAACCTGGGCGCACGAATGGCGAGACGTCATCTTTTCAGATGAATCCAGGCTCTGTGTACAGCATCATGATGGTCGCATCCGTGTTTGGCGGCATCGTGGTGAACGCACACTGGCAGCGTGCATTCGTCATCGTCATACTGGCCCATCACCTGGCGTGATGGTATGGGGTGCCATTGGATACACGTCTCGGTCACCTCTTGTTCGCATTGACAGTGATTTGAACAGTGCACGTTACATTTCTGGTGTGTTACGACCCGTGCCTCTACCTTTTATTCGAGCCCTGCGGAACCCTACATTTCAGCAGGATAATGCCTGACCGCATGTTGCCGGTATTGTACGGTCCTTCCTTGATACGTAACATGTTCGACTGTTGCCCTGGCCAGCACGTTCTCCAGATCTTTCCCCAATAGAAAACGTCTTGTCAATGGTTGCCTAGCGACTGGCTCGTCATCAAACGCCAGTCACTGGGGTTGACGAACTTTAGCATCGTGTTGAAGCTGCATGGGCATCTATACCTGTACATGCAATCCAATCTCTGTTTGACTCAATGCTCAGGCGTATGACTGCTGTTATTACTGCTAGAGGTGGTTGTTCTGGGTACTGATTTCTCAGGATCTATATATCCAGCCAAATTTTTTGAAAATGTAATCACTTGTTATTTCTAGTATAATATATTTGTCCAATAAATATCATTTTGTTATCTGCATTTCTTCCTGGTGTAGCAATTTTAATGGCCAGTAGTGTGTGTGTGTCTATATATATATATATATATATATATATATATATATATATATATATATATATATATATAATAAAAGTAAACAAACCCACAGTAAAAAACATCAGATATAATTTCAAAATACTAATAACAGTGAATTAGAACCCATAATATTAGAATAAAGATAAAGTTGACAAAAGTAAATTTAAAATTAGTCTAAAGATGTAGTTGCCAAGAGTAATTGTATTTAAAAAGTTAAAGTAGTTTAGAAACATGAAGTAAATTTTAAATAAAAATGTGTTTAAAGAGGTTTTAGGTTAAATCATGTTTAATGAGATTTAAAGTGAATTAAATTAATGTAGGTTTTTCAAGACTATTGTAAGCACTTCAATGCTTAGTAGCTCTTCTGTAGTTGTAAAAACTATATTTTTACTATTTATTAAATTTTTATTATTTATTAAAAATTAATTTTTATTTATATATTCAGTCATTTTATAGGATTTGTTATGTTCATCGTGGTATGATCTCTGTTATCATAAGACTAATTCGACCAGCATTTACAATTAAAATGGATACTTCACTCCTATAAGTATCCACACCCTAAGCAAAATTTAAACCCACGAATTGCTGAAATGAATATCAGAGCACTTACTATTTAGTTCATTAGATCGGCGAGAATTTATGAAACACGTGATAAAGCGATTTATGAAACAAAACTGGTATGCTCACCAGATACCTAATTAAATAATGACAAAAAAGGAACTGAACACCTCATTAACAAAAAACCTGTTAACTTCTTTTTCCAAGAGAAAACGCTTTCTCAAGCTATTTTTTAAAAGGTAAAATGTTTTGCAAGTTAAAACTTTTTTTCAGAGAGAAAATAATTTTTTTAAACTGTTTTATGATTTTGAATATGCTTTACGATAAGATGGCTAAGATCAATAAACTCATTTCAGTCTCAAATAAGTATATTTGGATTTTGGTAAATTCTGGAATTTGTTAAGACTTTTTCTATAATCCAACTCTAAACAGTTTACGAGAAATAATAAATATATTTCATTAAATTGTATTTAATTACTAACAATGATTTATTCAGATGAGTCTTGTTAATTATAAAAAATAGCTTGTTAAGCTACATAGTTTTAGCATTTTACTCGTGTAATATTAATTATTTGTAACTTGAAACTTTGTAATCTTTTGGATGAATTTTAAAAATTAAAAAATTAGAATCTTTATATTCTGAAGTAAGTTCGAAATCCGAAAAGTCAGATCCTTTTATGTTTCTGTGTTTAAAATTTTTGTTAAAATACATAAAGCGTTTTATTTAAAATTATATTATAAATAATTTTATTGACATTCAGAAATAATTTTTATTTAAGTGATTATAATTTAAATGCGTCTGTTTGATATAACTTTTGAAATGTAATATTCTAAATTTAAATTGGTGAGACCTGTCTTATACAGTTAAAAAAATCTCATAATAAATAATCTTAATATGTTTATTCTTATTATTTATTATATTTCTCATATAATTCTTATTTATTCTTATAATATTTATTAGCATTAGTTATTGGTTACATTTCTCCCTACATTTAGATGTACCAATGCTTCTGGCAGTTGAATGTAATGGTGCGTAAATTCTGTAGAAAAATGAATAATGTTAATATAAAATATTTTCAGAAAAATAAATTTATTTCTATAAAACTCTGTGTGTGTGTGTGTGTGTGTGTGTCTGTCTGTCTGTCTATGTGTGTGTCTGTGTCTGTGTGTGTGTCTGTGTCTGTGTGTGTGTGTCTGTGTCTGTGTCTGTGTGTGTGTGTCTGTGTGTGTGTGTGTGAGAGAGAGAGAGAGAGAGAAGTTTAATTGATTTTAAATTTCCAAACTACATATGTAATGACAAACTCTATCAACTTTTTTATTCTTATTTACTATCCATAATTTCGATACATGGTCTTCTTAAAAATTGGAAAATAATGCTCTTATTTTAAAACTTTTAAATTTTCTAAAAAATTCGAGGAAGTATTTGGTTTAAGCAAAAAAAAAAAGAAGATAAATAGGTACACTTAATTTTTAAGAAACTTATTCTTATTTTATTTTCTAGTTTTTCAAAAAAATCTTTTGTTTGGTTTAAATAAAACACTTTATTTAATTTTAATATAACCGAAGATCGGTCTTGCTCACTTTAGGTAGCTGGTGCATCTTAAATAGATGCAACGTCCTCCAAGTGAAATGATACCTCTGGGTGTGACAGATCAAGTATTGATTGGTTTCCTGATTGGCCATCTCCCATTATTCACCAGTGACTTTGAATGAATTCTAAACCTTTCGTTCTATAAACCCCGATATAAAGACTAGCCCAAATTGAACTCAAACTTTATATTTTGAAAAGTTAAGTTTCTGATATCTTTAACAAGTGAAAAATGTAAATTGATTTATCTCTCACACACTACGAAACCTATAATTCAGTCATTTTCTGTTATCTTTAATAAGTGAAAAAAGGTAAATTGATTTATCTCTCTCACACACTACGAAATCTATAATTCAGTCATTTTCTGATATCTTTAATAAGTGAAAAAAGGTAAATTGATTTCTCTCACACACTACGAAACCTATAATTCAGTCATTTTCTGATATCTTTAATAAGTGAAAAAAGGTAAATTGATTTATCTCTCTCACACACTACGATTGGTACTGAATTATCTCACACACCTATAATTACTGAATTATCTCACACACCTATAATTCTTTAATAATAATGTTTTATTTAGCTCTTTTTCAAGTGAATATCTACTATTATCAAGCAGAAGAATGTTGCTCTGTGATACACAACAGGAGTCTATAACTGAATATTTTTGAAAGTATATAAATAAAAATTTTCACAAAAATACAATAATAGATGTACTGACATCATATTAAAACCAATCTCCTCTAAATGAAATGTCTCATGTCTAATCTTAATAAATTTTGGAATAATGAGAAATGTTTCATTTCTTTCTTTTTTCATATAAAACAGTAGATGTGAGATATAGGGATTTTTTTAGATTTCCATTTTTGGAATACTCAAATAAAAATATAAAATCCCAGAGTATGAAATTCTCTGATAGAAATCAAAATATCGTAGAAGAAAAATTTTACTGTTTGTAAAAATATATCTTTTATTTTATACTTATAGATTTAATTTTAATTAAAGTGCATAATTCTTTTTACAAATCTCAACATTATTTTGTAATACTGAATCTTTTTCTAAAGATTTATTAAAATTTGTTATTGCATTGCAAAACTTATTTTTACAAAAATAATACTTAACTTAAAAACCAGGATTAATATATATATAATACAGATATCCCTCTGTATTATAAAATTTGAAGACTACCTAAAATATTTAATTTAAGATGATTTCGATATCACAAATGGGATTTTTTGACAATGTTATCAAATTTTCAAAATTTATGACGTACAGTATATCTATTGCATTTATAAAAATATAAACTGCAGGAAAAAAAATATTTGTGTAAATTACAAAAATATATTCTTTATTTCTGGTTGCATTGAAGTAGGTTAAAAATAAAAATTAATTTTAAGAACAATCATCTTTTAATATAAGACTTCTATTAATTTTATCATAATGTTAATCTTTTAATATAAAACTGTTTAGTTACATTATAAATGGTCCCTTTCACAAATTCAGTAGGAAAAATAAAATAACTTATTTAAGGAAAAACCACAACCAAGATGATTATAATGCTTTTGTTTCCCTAACATGAATGGATATTTTCTTGGCAATATTTTTAAAATATATTTAGAGTACCAATAAAAAACTTACATTGAAAATAATTTTATTAATATTTTTATTTGAATAATCTTTGTGCATTATAAATGCCAAAAAATGTTCTACGAATCTGTAATTTATTAAAATGTTGTTATTTAGGGAAAAGAAAGAGTAGAGAGATTGTTAGTTAGCTAAGGGACATTTGCCAAATCTGTGGTTAGTCACGCTTAAAAGTTCAAGGAAGATGTAAAATAGAACACAAGAAACTTCAAATGTGTGTGTGTATGTTCCTGTTTTTAAAATAACAAAAACAAACAGCAATTCGTCAAATTAATAAATTATTAGATAAGAAAAATACCTGTTGATAAAAATATACTTTTTCCTGCCAGTTATCTTTCTGTTTCAGAAAGCAAATAAGGCATTGAAAGATTTAATTAATTGTACTAAATGTTATTCTTTCTGTCTCCTGAACTGCTTTCTTTTATAATACACTTTTTTAAGTATTAGATTTTAAGTTAGTCAGAATTTATACTTATTCAATATGATCTATGTGTTTTTTCTTAATATTTAAGGGGCATATACAATAAATATATATTAATAATAAAATAAATAAAAAATCCACAGCAGTTTTATTAATGAGTGAAATCTTATAGCCTCTTTAATATATAGCTAAGTAAAATATAACACATTTTAAAATTTTAATTTAAAAATTTCTTTTAAGGTTGAAGAGATGATGTGTTTTGAAATTATTTAAGTAGCAGGTTACTATTTTCAAAAGTATACATTCTATTGTTCATGTAATCAAAAATATGTTTTATTAAATTCACTAATTTGTTCTAATAATTTCTAATAATACAACTTCAGGCTTTGCTGAACCACGTCGATTCCTGTATTCAGAAGTTATTACATATCACTCAAATGGAGTGGCCAACTTACACATCTGATTTAAATCCCTTAGAACATGTGTGGGATTCTTTGGAATAATGCCTTGAGGTATGATTACATTCTTAGAGGAACACTCAGCAATTGAAGCAGTTGCTGACGGAACAATGGGCACTTATACCTCAAGAACTTGTGAACAATCTGGTGCTGAGTATAGAGAGATGGTATTAAAGTATCCAGACCATTGAAGTAAGAATATATTCCATACTAAAGGGCGTCTGCTTGTTGTTTTTCCTCTTAGGCAGATAATCATGAGTAATGATACTATGTGTTCAATAAAACCTTTTTATTTGATTTCATATTATATGCATTGTATTTATTTTTGTGAAGCTATGCTTTTGTCATCGTTTAAACACAAAATGCTTTGTATAATTTCTGAATTTCATTTTTTAGAGGATTTTTCATATTACAAAAAAATCCTCTTGTTCAAGTTTTACCTAACAGTATATACAGAGTGTGATTCTAAATTGTTTTTACAAGTTAAAAGAGGTGATAATACTCATCCATACAAGCAATAATAGCACAGGAATATGGAAATATAGATGCCACTCTGAGAGGTAGAAAAGAGGAAAATAGAAACGTATCAATAATCTATCACGAATTTACCGCATGCAAATTTCCATAAAGAAGAAACAACATTTTGCTCGTATCGGTTATCAGAGGAAGTCAATGTGAGTAAACATTGTCCTTTAAAAACGCAATCAACACGTTTGGTCTGACAACAATTCCAAATGTACAACCCCTAGTACATACCAGCAGAATTTTTCCTAGAACATCTGGTCAGGTATTCTTGGTGATTATTTGGTAGGCCCTTACATCATGCCAGACGGTTTGACTGGTAAAACATAACGTATTTTCTTGGAACAAGTGCTTCTCAGATTATTGCAGGCTGTTCCACTTCCCATTTTCAGAGATACGTGGTTTAAGCACGATGAAACCCCTGCACATTTTTCCATCACGGTCAGTAACTTTCTGCATGCCACATATCCCATACGATGATTGGACGTAGCAGACCTGTGACTTGACCTCCTCACTCACCGGACCTCAACTTACTGGATCTTTTCTTCTGGAAGCACCTGAAATATTTAGTGTACGAGATGCCAGTGGACTCAACTGAAGATCTCGTGGCTAGAATAGTTGTTGCCGGGGACAAAATTTATACGGCACCAGGAACCTTCGAGAGGTTGCGCCAGTCATTCCTTCGCCGGTGTCAACTGTGCAACGACACACACGGGCAACATTTTGAGAATTTGCTGTGAGGTTTTCACTAAGCAATAAATATTACTGTGAAACTTTTGATATTATTCATTCGCTTGCCAAATAATGTTGTAAATATTGGTCAAGCACTGTCAGGTGTTAATTCCTCTTTTTGTCTCTCAGAGTGGAATGCGACCTATGTTCATATGTAATTATTACTTGTCTGGATGGATACTATCACTCCTCTTAATTTGTAAAAACAATTTAGAACCCAGCAGTATATTACTTTATTTGATTCGTAAAATGAATTCTAACTTTTTTGTTTATTTTATTCAGAAAGTAACTACTAAGCATTGCTATTTAAATTTGAAATAAAAGATGATGTTAAAAATAATTCATTTGTTGATCCCTTAATATGTGAATATTTTAACTTCAGTTATTTAATTTTAATCTGTAACATAAATATTTAAATTTTATTTCATGAAATTAAAATTAGCAATATTTAAAAGCATTTTTTATTTGTGACCTAGTAAAGGTTCATCTCCTTATATGAAAGTGATTATTTGTAAATATTAAAGTAAAAAAGGATTATTTAAAAATGCTATATAGATCTGAAAACTGCAAAGTTTATTTATAACGTGCCGATAAAAATTAAATCATTTTTATACTTTAAAAAAATTGAAATATATCTGCTATAAAAGTAAATTTAAGATCCCATCACACTGAGTATCGTATTTGATTTACTTTCAAATTATTTGCAATCAATTTTCAAGGGAAAGTAACCCCTTGTATTTAGATCAAGTTTCTTTTTATCACTATCAGAGAGAGGGGGATTATGAATGATGCTCTCATAGTTAAGTCACTATATGAAAGCATAGAAAGTATAAAAGGTAGTCTTTCTGGTGTTTGAAACTAAGGTAAATATAAAACCTCTTTGAAAAATAATTTATACAATATCCATCATTTTATGTAAGACATTCATTTATAAATTTTCTAATTTTTAATCAAGATTGAATAAAGGTATTTTTCATATATATCCTCATTCTGAACAAGGTTATAAATATAAAGAATGGAAAATTGTTAATCGACTACCTATACACACACACATATATATATGTATATATATATGTGTGTGTATATATATATATATGTATATATATATGTGTATATATATATATATATATATATATATGTGTGTATATATATATATATATATATATATGTGTGTATATATATATATATATATATATATATATATATATATATATATATATATATATATATATATATATGTATAATATATATATATATAAAGGTTATAAACATTATCTCAATCCACTTCATGGTTTCTTTAATATTATTATATATTCATGACTTTTATGAACAGTAAATGACTAAGTAACACAACTTGTAAACATAGCTTTAAATGATATGAAACTCTAGTGCAGATCAATAATTAAATATTTATTATTCTATAAAATGCAGCACAATATACTTACAATTAGTATTGAAAATAATGTTTTGCTTTTAGACTATAACAGAAATAATTAAAGCTGCACATTGTTTACGAACTCACAGCTGTAATTTTGGATAAAAATACTTTTTTTTGTAAAGTTCAAAGTAAAAATATTTTATCATTTTTAAGTACATTTAGCATGACTTTTCACAATGAGCCATTTGAAAACATTTTCTAAAAAACATTGTTAGAATTCTGGATGGTAAACACACATATAAATGATTACTAAAAAGATAATGTTTTATGCTAAATAGATAAAATTAATATTTCAAATTATACAGAAGTCATATTCCATTACGAAATATTTTATTTTTAAATGCTATGAAGAGTTAATCTGAAAAATTATATTTGTACCGGAAAAAACCCTTATAAATACATAAAAAAACATTCATATTAAACTATTGCAACAAACTTACAGAATGATGATACATTTTGGAATGCAGATATGAAGTTTTTCAATAAGATATCATAATTGAAGTGTGTATTTTCAAAAGACTAATACCATATTATGATTTTTAACAAAGTATGTGAGTTAAAACTATGCCTTTTGTTTAAAATTATACCTAAGCTTTCCATTGTGAAACGATCTTTTTGGAACAAGTGATACCAATTTTTCAATTTTTCTATTTTGCATATAACAAACTCATCCGCAATGCCAGATTTCTTACTAAGTTTACAGAAAAATTCAATATTTCGATATTCACATAATCTATTTTGTACCTGGTTAAGTAAAAAAGTACATTTATTTCTTCGCTCTATATTTATTGTTTTACGAGAACAAAATATTAATCGAAAGTTACCGTATTGTTGGCAATATAAACATTCAGGAATTCATTACTGAAAGCTTCATCTATAGATTCAAATGAATAATTTGAAAAATACTGCTCAATAAAAAAATAAATAATATATATATATATATATATATATACATATATATATATATATATATATATATATATATATATATATATATATATATATATATATATATATATATATATATATATATATATAAACTTTTATCCTGGCAGGAAATAACCAAATATCTTATAGAAATCTTAATTTTTTGGAAGTTTTACATATGATAAATTCGGCCGCAAATATTAAATAGGAAATATATAAAAGATGAGTTATTTCCAAAAAACAGATGTTATCAACTATATAAATAACATTTTTTTGGCAATATGTTTCCATCGACTCATTTCTGATAGCTGAGAAATCTTTAAGCACACCTAATCAACTCGAAATTTTAAGCCATGATCAATTTTGACGAGATTACCATCAGAGCTGAGTCTCTCCCCACATAAACACACACCAGTGGAGTTCCTCAGGAACTTCTGAATTGTCTAGGTCCTCTACGAATGATAGTTCTTCGGTTAGGTCAAGTATAGAATTCTCCCCCTCCTGGTCACTGGAACAACGTCTTTCCTCGTCAGTTCACCACGACCAATAAATAATTGACATTTTCAATTAAACAGTACTTTCGATCAATTAATGAATAAATACAATGCATATATATTCATTAGTTGCGTAGATCTCGAACCATTTCGTCTTTTATAAGTTCTTATTTACCTAATATCAAGCAAAAAAATTAAATAAATAACTTTATTTAATAAATTATTTCATATATTTAATCATGGAAACTAAAATTTCTTATAAAAAAGTAATTGAGGGATTAAACGTTCAAAAGAAATAATGTGATTTAAAGTAAATTTCATGTATTTTTTATTACAAAGCTTGTGCAAAAATAATTCATTATGTGTATAGTATCCACAGATAAGTAAGTTTTAAAAAAAAAGTAAACTAAACTATTCATTTCTAGGAAAAAAATTATTTTTCTAAATGAAATATTTATTTGATTCGATAAATTAACACTTTATTGATTCATAAAGTAACTAAAGATAATGTTATTCGTAAAATTTATTGTATTCGCCATTAATTTTTTACTCATAGATTCAGAATAGATAAAACAGAACTTCCATTCTCATGGTTTTATGAGAAAACTGAAATTTGCTTACTACTCGAAAGTTTTTTCATACTTAAAGGTTCTAATATTTTAAAAATTCTTCTGAAATTCCTTGCGCATTATCTGTTTCAAACTAAAATGTGTTTAGTTAGATTATTAGAAACAAGAATATCAGGAAGTTGACATGTTATAGATTTAAAATTTACTCTAACTTACAATTATTTTAGTAATTTACGATACATTACATAAAATTATGCTAAATAATTAGTTAACGTAGCAATTTAAAATAATTTTAAGTGTAAAATTCATAAATATTTTTCAATATATGAAAAAATATTTACTTAATTTAAGGATGACACTCTTTGATTCAGGAAATGCATTTGCAACCAATTTCTCTACCTTGTGAACCTCGTTTAAATTAAAATAAATGGGGCACTACTCTCTCTTTTTTTAAGATATTTCATAATATTACCATCCCACTCTTGATTTTATCTTGCCTCGAATATTCTCATACTTTAAAGTGTTCCAAACTAAAAAGCTTTGAAGAGTTGGATTTATATAGTTGAATGTGTGAAAGCGAGCACCGAATTAAGAAACTAAATCTAAAATCGTAATATTTATTACAATTTGGCAGTATTTTTATCAGCCTTTTCTGGTGACCATACTTTATTGAAAACTTTCATCAATAAATTGAATTTATTATTTGTATTTTGTATCACTAACTTAAATTTTTAAGATAATTTTATTTGAGATTATTTATAAATAAAATTTAATCTCTCATTTTCCCTTTTATACGTGGTATACAATTTCCTTACGATTAACAATAATAATTTATATACTTTAAATTTCTATCCGCAAAATATACTTACATTTCATTGCAAATTACAATATAATAAATCTAATAAATTAATAATCATGTTTAGTGTGTAATATGAGAAAAATATTTATTCCGTTTATTCTAAAATTATAATTTTCATTAACTATAAATGAAACGCATTCATACTATATATATATATATATATATATATATATATATGTATGTATGTATATATATACAGGTAAGACTTTTCTTTATTACTTATAATGAGAGGGAGAGAGAGAATTACTTCAACAAGTAATAATAGATTAAAGTATATATATATTCTATAGCATCTCAAAATTATTCAACCTTACTAAAATAAAGAATAATTTTAACGCACAAAAACTGTTTATTTATAGAAAAATTCCAAATTTTACTATTTAAATTCATTGACAAGATTAATCTATATATGAATAGTAAATTTTTCATATTTTAATATTGACTATATCATATATCCAAATGCAATACATACAATGAATTATTTATGTTACTACACACTTATGTAATTGTGAATACTTCACACATAATTAAAACAAAAAAAATCACTGAAAGATTTCAATCACATATTAATACTTGGAAAAATGCAAATATTTCACTATTTTTTTCCAATAATAGATTCAACTGAAAAAGACAAACTCTTCGGTGATGATTCCTTATTTTCTTTACTAAGGTTATTCACATAAGGCAAGTGGATGTCTTTCTTCATCTCTGTGAGAAGGAGTTTTTCTCTGAGAGCTATTAAATCAGACATGACATTCCTAAAGCTGACATTTAAGCTACTTTCTGGTAAACCGCTTGGTGCTCGCTCATATGAAGTGGAGAGTTGACTTCTGTTTAAAATCGTTTTTGAGAAAAATAAATTTGATAAATTCAATGCATGAGAAGCCGCTGACATTCTCATTTGATAATGATATAAGGGAGCTAGTAATGTATCAAGTTCCTTGTCGGCAAAGCATTTCCTTTTCCTCAACCGTTCATCGCATGGCTGCGGGGGGAAAAAAGATTGGGATGTTGCTGAGACCTCATAATTGCTCTCTGAAAAAATAAAAAATAAAAATTATATGCTTAGTATTTTTTTTTCTTTTTTTACCATCGATTGCACAAAAGAAATCAGAATGGAAAAAATAATACTTTTAAAAGTTCCTCCAAAAGCACGGGCGTAAACAGAAAATATATACTGTTTCAAAATAAAATGCTTTCAGTTTAATTATTAAAAACAAGAATAACACAAAGTTGGCATTTTATAAAATCTTAAAATTAATCTTTATTATTTTAAATCGCATTTTTATTTTAATTTTAAAATGAAATATTATGGGCATATTGCTAAAACTAATCAAATTAAAACGCATCTCCAATTATTTAAAATTTCAGCGGAAACACTTGGCTGGTATTAAATTATACAAAGGTATTTGAACTTTTAAACTATCGAAGAGCAAATTATCAGTTTTACAGAGAATCTAAGTACCTCCAAAATGCCTTCTACTTAAGGAAAAATGTTTTGACAAAGCCTTGAGATTAGACACTTCTTTAAAATTTATTTTTTAAATCGTCCGCTAAGGCTAAAATAGCTAACAGAATACATAAACAAGCAATCTAACAGAATTATTTCTGAAATATATCTGAAATTCTGTGAATAAACTTTCCACTACTTCCTTCAAACCCCACTTTTAGCATGTGTCTTTTTAAAATCTGTAACAAATTCTGTTTTACATTATGAATGCCATTTTAAATTTATTATACTTTTCTTTTTTCTAATTCATGACAGATATAAGAATAGAAAAAAAATTAATTCGAAATGACAGTCAGAAGTTTACTGAGTGTTCGCAGGTGCTAGTAAAAAAAATATTAAAAAATAGAAGAATTTTTTTAACAAATATTCTTTTAAGTGGTGAGTAAAAAATGCAGCATTCCACATAATTTGGTTCATTAATTTCCCTTAGAAATGGTTGCAGAATAAATCCTTCAAGAGAAATTAATGGTAATGCGTTTAGGAAAATTTTCATTCCTTTAATTGTAATGATGTTTTTCGAGGTAAGAATAATCCTTGTAAAAAAATAACTATCTTTTTTTAATGTGATTTAGAGAATGTAAGGAAGTTAAGGAAATTAATTGAAAGGTTTCTTTTCGATTAAAATTCACGAAGTTTCTCTTTGTGATATTTTCTACTATAACCATAGAAATTAGTTTCATAAAATCTTTTAAAAATTAATTACAGGATAACATTTAACTTTAGAATTTTCTTTTATCTTTTTATGTACAAATTTAATATAGCTAACAATATATGAGTAATAGCTAAAAGTAAAAATATCAGGATAATTTTCAACAATATTTGCTAATATCACAGCTAGAATAGTTAACAATATGTCTTTCTGTTCAACAATTCTTGGTTACAATCCCTATCTGTGGTTGGATGTTTTTAAGGGTTAGGGATTCATTTCAAACCATGGATCTCAGAAGGATTAGCCTTCACTCAAAATAAAAAATGCGGGTAATATCATCAAATAAATAGAAATTCTTCCTTATTCGAAAGGACTTAATTTATATATGAAGCATAGATGATAAAATTAATGTAATTAAGATTTAAAATGCTTGAGATATCAAATGAGGATGTTTTCATCAATTTAACACAATGATTACTTTTAATTTTACATTATATAAACTTGAATAGGAAATAATAATTTTTCCTAAAAATATCTACTCAATCAAGTAATAATTTCAAATTTATTATCATAAATTTTTTATTAATAAAAAATCATTTAGAAGGAGTAAAACTATTTGTTTTAAAAATGATTCAGTTTTTAAGATTTTTTTTATATCTTGTAATTGAGTTATAATAATCAACCATTTATGATTTATCTTTAAATTATAAGAATAATAAAAAATTAAAAGTTTCTATAGTTTATAATTTACTTATTGTTAAAAAATAAAACATTCATTACCATTAGCTGGTAATTATTGTGTCAATATTCAATCTTTTATTTAACTTCTACTTATATAGCTTTTCTAACAGCAATTAAACATAATTTACCGTATTTATTTATCCAATTTCACCTGAAAAAAAGTTTAATCGATTTAAAAAATTAATTTTACAAACTTGAGAGCTTGCTGTCTCAGTTATTTCATTAAAAAATGTAATATTTACTTTTTTCTCATAATTTTTGTTGAAGAAATCAATTTTCTGAATAATATTGAACTTTATGTGAAACACACACACACATACATACATACATACATACATACATATATATATATAAATATATATATATATAAAAAAATATATATATATATATATATATATATATATATATATATATATAATTAAAATACAAAATACAATTGTAAGCAAAATCAGTTCTCTTTAGCATGTTCGGCACGGTCAGAAATAGTTTTGTTGAGAAAGTCAACATGTTAGTTTAGCTAAATTTCTATTTAGATAATTATTATTTTACTAGCATAAAAAGATTAATCCCTTATAAAACATTACTGAATGCTAGTTAAATATGCTTATACGAGTGTCACTCTGAAATTTTTGAGAAACACTTATGTTTTTAAAGGTATATTTAAAAAAAAAATTTAAGAGTGTTGAAAGTATCATCTCCAGCATTAATTCATTTCAAGGATTAAATGTCTCACGTCATTCTTTTTTTTTTTTTTTTTTTTTTTTTGGAATGGATTAGAAAAGTGCATTTGCCGCCACATTGATTTCATTTTCGGAAGGAAAATATATTCTACGTAAGCCTTTTCACATTAAAAAATAGCTGCCATAAGTTATGTACTTTTAGAAGTGATGTAAATGGAGGATTAGATAGTGACTTTGAAGTGTTTTTGTTCTAGAAACTCAATTTTCCATCTTCTTGAATGCAAAGAAGCATTATCATGGTAGAGAATGAAATCTCTGATACCCTCTTCTTCCTGAATATCTCGAAGCCATATAGTTTTGTACTAGTTAGCTGTTATTGCGTACTGTCTTTTCTGTTAGATAGCTTTGGCCAGTACTGTACTTTTGAGAAATCGACATACATTACTTTTTTTCATGGTAAGTTATCTTTTTAAAATTATAGGAAAGAAATCATAATCAAAAACACTTACTTTACTTTCTTGACTTGTTGAAATGTCAAAGAGTAGTATGTACAATACATCAGGAATTACGATTTTAGAAATTTTTTAGAGTTTTTGTTTGTACGCACTTTAAGGGTTTCTTTATTGATTCTTACACGTTCTCCTTTAAGTGCTCAGTTAAATTACAAGAAAATATTTGAACATCTGCTATTCTTTCCATGAATTATTTTATATATAATGGTAGATCAAATGTTTAATTATTTCTACATCACTTGGTAAGAGCAGTGACTCTCATCGAATTTCTCTCATGACGGACTCATCATCTGAGATTACAGATGACAAAGGTTTTCCTATGAGTTTTTCATTCAGAAGAGAATATTAAATTGTGTGAAATTCTATACAGTAACACAAAAATATTTTAATTTCCAAATGCTAATTGTAAACTTTTAACGGATTCTCTTGATGTAATCCCATTTTAAAATCATAGAGAACTGTACCACGATAATGTTATCGTATCAATTTCCTTTTTCTTTCTTTCAAACATTTATTTTACGTATAACTACTTGTAATTGACCTATAAAAATGTTCTGTTCAGTTAAAATAGTTCTTATTTTCAAACCAAACTGTTAATTTTTTAACTACTTCTTGAAGGCGAACGGGTAAAAAGTTTTACAATGATCCTTGTACATAACGCAATATAGCTTTAAAAGTCATAAAGATAAATAGCAATAATAAAATTAATAATTTTAAGAAAATAAAAAAGTATTTTAAAAAATTTATTCAATTTATAATTAATTTTTTTTTAATTTAAATACTTCACTTAAAAATTGTTTATCTTCTCTACAAAGAAACAATATCATTTGCTAGCACTCACTCTGAAAAAATAACACCCATTAATATATTTTTTTCTACTATCCTTTATTGACCTTATATTTTATTCGATAGTCAAAGCTCTATGAATGCTTGATTAATAGCTTAATGATAAGTTTCAATGTTTAATTTAAAATTCTTAAAGTACGGAGCTCCTTAGAAGAAATATTTTAAATAGGATTTTATTTCTCTTATTTTTCTTTTCACATAAAATGGTTGATTAGACAAGAAAATGAAAGATTAGGGTAGATTTCAAACCACTGTGAATATCCACATCCACAATAAGATTTGTATCTTAGAGCCTCAGCGGCTCTTAAGGAAAAAGAGTTGACATCTCATCTGCACTCCTATCTATGAAAAAATAAATGTCATGATTGAACAGAATTTGATATGAAATGTTTTAGGTCTTACAGCATTTGTTAAGTTTCAATAAAATAGTTCATATTTCGAAATATTTAAAAGAGTTAATTCATTTTAATAAATATAATAAAAGATCATTTTGCGACACTCACACTAACAATTTAGTTGACTTCAAAAGGTAATTGAGGGATATACATTTAGATAAAAATGAGTAAAAATATTTAATGATATATGCATTGAAATGATTTATGGCTGACTACAACAACTTATTTAATTTGAGAGGATAATTGCGCAGTATACATCTGAGTACGAAAGGGTTAAATATGCTTTAAATAAAACTTAGCAAAATAAACATATTTAAATTACATAAATATTTGCTCTTGTCATACGTTGCATTTCTTGAACCAAACTTAGGATAAAAAATATATACTGGTTAAATTAGCTAGTGTGTGAGGGTATATTTACTATAACTTTTAAAAGGTTTATATATATATATATAGCAATAAAATCTGCAAGGGAATTTTAATGAAAAAAAAACATTTGAAATTTAAGCAGTTTAAAAGCTGAAATAAGTTTTTGAGTTTTATATAAACTCCTATTTAACTTACTTGGCATTTGTTTAAAATAAATGCTTCTGTTGAGTAATCTAAGCTGTCTTTGATATTTCTTTTTCTGTTCAAGTAAATACTGAGCACTGTAGTTCCCAGCTTTAACTCTTGAAAAATAAATGGATTAAAAGCATGAGGATTAAAAACTTTAACATCAAATAAGATAGTATAAAAAATTATAAAAGTAGACATACATAAATAAAATTTACAAATAATAAAATTATTTGAAAAATACATCACTTCTTATTTCCAAGATAAAATTGAATGCATTTAATTAGAAATAATGAAGTGTGAGTTGAATTTGAGATAAAAGTTTTAAACTTACTTGTATGAAACAATAGAGAGGAAATGTATACTTTTAATATATACTGAAGGAAAAGTACGTGTTTTTTAAGAATCTCACTTTCTATTATTCATAAGATTTTAAATCTTATTTTTAAATACCTTAATCATATTTTTTGTTGACACATTACAAGAAATCAACAATTACTGCTGTGTGTGGTTTCAGAATAAACTTTTGTAAATTATTTGGATATTATATGGTACAAGTCTTTAATGAAAATTTAAGAAGATAAATTAATATTAAATCTAAATTCAAATTCTTAAACAAATAAATTATATATTTAATAATTATTCATTCAAACTTTTTATTAAATTCTTTTCACAGCAGATCAGTACGTTAATAAGACATCAAAATCCCCAATTAGATTTGAGAATAATTATATTTGTTTTTTAGAATTTATAGCATTTGCGAAAAGACTGAAAGAGAGTTTTCTTTTTCAAGGTAAAAAAAAAAATTCTTTTAACTTTTTGCAGACTTAGTTAAAATGTCTTGTTGGTGCCTAGTGGAGTAAATCCAGGATTTAAGACTGTGTTCTTACATTTAATCTCTTTGGAGTATTTCCAATTTTCTATTAATAAAGATACTCATTGTTTTCCATTTTTACTTTCCAGAAAATGAAATCTCTTCCATCTAATAAATGTTCTTATTATATTTATCATCCGTAAATATTGTAACTGACAAAAATTAAGCAAGTATGTTGACTTTAAAGTTAATTAATTTTCTTTTATTGCATTTTGACATGATTTAGCTAAAATTGTAACCGTTTTTCATTAACATTCATATTGAACATAATTTGTATTTTGAATTACATTTTAATAATACGTCATTCAGATACAAATGTTGGTGTTACTTATTCCTTCTAGCTGAGTTCAAATGCGAGAGACAGACACAAATATTTAATTCTTTAAATCTTCTTGCCATCATAAACATCAAATAACTTCACATAGTTATTTAGACTATTTTATCTGTAATATGTCCACTCAAAAGTCTCAAGGAATGTAACTTCGTTAGAAATGCATCTATTAACAAACCATTGGAAATCTCTCACCACAAAAAATAATGTCTCTTATAATTACTCATAAAAAATTCCATTTAAAATTGCCCTAAAACCTTAGTTAATTTAACTTTTAACTATAAAATGTGAATAAATGGTGAATAAAATGAACAAATATTTCATTCATATATAAAATCAGCAGAAATGAGATAGTTTTACCCATTAGAAAATATATCTAAACTTAAAATTATAAGTATTAATTAAAATTGATTTTTTTAATTGTAAATAAAAATTAAGATTACGTTGTCATTGTTTCAATGTGTTAGATGTTTCGTGCTTATGATCAATTTGCATGCATTATATTGTAAATTGATTTCTTATTGTTATAAAATATATAATGCTGATAGTTCTTATAGACACATTTATTAAATAATAATAAATTATTCCTATCTAAGATATATTAAAATATTTTTTCTATATAAAATAAATTCAATTTTTTAAGATTAACGTAAGTAATATCAGCTTCAATTACTATGGCTAATTTATACTATACTGAAAATAAATTTTTATTAGACTGTGCTATTTATATCTTTTCTGTTGTTCAAAACACACTAAGCATATAATACAATACATTTCACTTAGAGATATGAATTAAAATCATTTTATGTTAGCAATATTTTACATATTTTAATTATTAAAATTAAAAAACTAACATGAATTAAAAATCATATAATTTTATACTCATAAAAGCAATAAAAATATTATTTTAAATTAATAAAAACCTAAATGAAATTTTTATTTAATAAAATTATCTATACTTTATAAAATTTAATATGAAACATTCAAGAGTGTTTCTTTAAAAAAAATATAATTTATTTAATATTATTAATGTGATTAATATATTTTAATAATTATATTAAGGAAATAATTTTCAACACTTTTGCGAACCATTCAGTAAAGTAAGTAAATTTTATTCTTAAAATACTATCTATCAACTTAAACTATCTACTTAATCTATTATTTATTTAAAATTACTCAAAAATGCAAGATATCGGAAAATATTTTTAATATTTTTGTAATTCATCGAATTAAAATTAATATTTTTGATTTTCGCTGAAAATACTCATACAATATTTACATTATACAAATCACATTAGTGAAAATATTACAAATGTAACTTATAATATTCTAACTAAAAACTAAGCATATATAATTTTAGTATTGAAGAGAAAATTTTTCTATCGTGAAATCGTACAGATATAAAAGATTCACCGTTGATAAAGCAATATTTTCTTGAAATTAAGCTAATTTTTCTTCAATAAAAATAACTAAATAAACCTAATTATTTATTTTTACAGTTTTGTATTGTTATTATAATAAAGCAATGGAATGACGTTATTTATTCTCTTTGTATTTTACAAAGGAGATTTTTTCTCTTTTTCTTTTCTTTTGTATTGCTTTGTAAACAAAGCAGAGGAATTAAGAGATAGTATTTTAAGTGAATGTACATTAAAAAATTTTAATGATTAAAAATAGGCACATTTATACTTGACAAGAATATTAACAATTAATGAAAATTATTTTTCATATTTTCCTAGCAATATATATTGATGAGTGTAAAATTGAAGCGCTCTAGCATAAGTTTTAATAATATTTTATAATTATATTATATATAGACATGATAAAAATGTAATTATCTGATTAGTGTTCTTCTATGAATCAGGTAGTTTTCTAATTTTTTTAATTAAAATTCCATTACTTTTTAAAGAAAACTCCTTAAAAATTAGAAATAGAAAAACGCTTCAGTAATATTTCGTACTAATAACATTTAGCTCCTTCTTTTCCTTAAACAATACAAATTTACGTTAGTATCTTATTATTAGATGTCAGGGGTGGGATTGATTCTTTATTTTTTTTAAATCTGAACAAAGTCTTATTAACATTTTGCGTTTTCTATATTGCTTAGAAATTATGAAAATGGTAAAAAAAAAAAAGAAAAAAGGAAAACTTTTTGAAATAAAATCAACCAAAATATATCCATTTTCCGAATTCGAATTCAAAAGTTGCGTTTTAGATTTTTGCCTTTTATTTTAATTCATTAAAAATTAAAGTAAAAGACATAAGACAATGCAATAAAAAAATAAATAACTAAATTAGAAATGAATTCGAAATCTATGAAAATATAAAGGAAGTTATATTAAAATGTAGTTTTCTTTAAAATGTGATGTAAAATTATCAAAACGGTATATTTCAAATTTAGAAACGAAATTAATATATATAGTTTATAACTGCTTGCTTAGTTATTTTATCTTGAGGAAAAAATTGCTAAATATAAATTTTAATGCATTCCCGAAAATGAGGGAGCAATCGGGAATATTCAAGAATTTGTTTCGAGACCAGATTTTTATGAGTATTAGAATACATATAAATATTAGAAAAAGTGAATTTTTATGAATATTAGTAAATTATTATGCATTATAACGAAGTAAAGTGTTCTAAAGCGGGGATAAGGTCATCACCGCTTTAGAACACTTTAGTAATTATTATGTGTGATGATATAAAATTAAATTAATATTCTTTCTAAATAAAATAATAAAATTAAAAGATTGGCTTAAAAAAGTTTGAAGTAAGGATAATTTTATTAAAATGCTTCATCATATTGTTAAAGAATTATTCTAGGTACCAATAAATTCTCTTAATAGGTTTTTAAAAAGAAAATCTTAATAATTTCTTAATTGAATTCATTAAAGGAAAAAGTACAGGATCAATATATCTCAAGTCCTTTAAAAAATGAGAAAACATTTCATCGATTTAAGCATACTATTTCAATTTTTGTTTAATATATTTGCTAATGAATTATATAGTAAATCATCTTAAATGACAAAACAAAACTCCAGTATAATAGCTTACGAGGACTGAATTAGAATTATAACATATAACAATATAAATAAAGTAAAATATAAAATTTTTATTCAGTGGATTATATATATATATATATATATATATAAGATTGTGTGGGAATAATAGTTTTATTCAGTGGACTTACATTTTAGACGAAAGATATTGCTAGAGATTTTTATACGATATATATTCTAATTATTTTTGCCTTTCAATAACAAAATAACCTAAAAAATAGATGTTTTTTATATTGAACAACACACATTCATAGCTAAAGTCACCCATAAATTGTGAAATTCTTAATTTTGCTAGAAAGTTTATAAAAGGGATACTTTACTAGAATTACTAAATTTATCAGGAATTATATATTAATAAACTATATCAAATGCGTGAAATATTCCATTTGTGTATATTCTTTGTAGAGGAAAATGTACCTTAAATCTAATTTACTTTATCGCACTATAATTTTTGTACTAAATTTAAATCTATCATACTAATCAAAAACTGCCATACGTCTAGCAGATTAAAAAAATTTTATGCTAATTGTTCCATTTACTATTCAGAAAAATTGAATGCATTAAAAAGTAATTTATTAGCTTTGAAATTTATTCAGCAATTCGAGAATTCTCTAACTAAATTATTTTTGTTCCTTTCTACATAAACTTTGCCTAATCTTTGATCTCTTAATTAGGAAACAGATCTACAATTTTGGTTAAGCAAGTTTTTAAAGAATGACAGTTATTTTTTGGTGATACAATTGTTATTTAGATCATAAATTTAGTTCTTTTTTTTTCCTGCTAAGCAAATAATTTTAGGAAGTAAATAAAAGCGAAACGATCTGTCCATCCCATTAAAACATTTAGAAAACAACATTTGCTTAAAATTATAATCCACTTCAATATTGCCTATATTATTGTATTTATTACATTTTTATTTTATACATAAATTTTTCTATAAAATATGTTTCTTCAATTAATAAAATTGTTGCTGAAAAATAAAAGTGAAATTTAATAATAAATAAAAGTGAAAATAAAATTTAATATTTTTGTCTACATATTTATCCTTCGAATAGTAGATGATGTACATATTTATTTTTCGAATAGATATGAGTGTATACTCTGGGAAAATACATGCAGCGTTTTAGAATTGTGAAACTTTCTTAAAATATTAATTATGGAATAAATATAAATTTTATGCATTATTTTACCTCCTCAATGCAACCTGTGCAGCTAACAATTTTTGTCTTTCGACTACAAAAAGACATGGGCGGCACTGACAATCTTTCCACCGGCAGAAACGCTTATGACCTTTCAAACTTGATAATACTCCATGTATTTTACATTTCGCGCATCTCGGCTTCCTCAGCTGTCTTCTAAGCTTCCCAATTTCACCACATTCCATTTCCTAATAACATTAATATAAAACTATGAGTAAAATAGTGTACATTATTTAAAGGAAAAAAAGTCACAAAAATTAAAACTTATATGTTCTACAACACTTCAAAGAGATACACAAAATTAAATACACAAGCGCTTTAAGAAAATCTTTTTAAAGAAATAAGAATAATTTCTATGTTAAAAAAAAACTTAAGCATACCATTGTAAGAAAATATTTATCATATATGATAATAATTGATAAATCTTTTGAATTGTTAGTTATTTTTAAATGATAACTTGAAAATATAGCTTTGAAATTTTATCCATTTACCTTTTGTCAATTTTATCGAAGATCGAATTTAATCAAATCATAAAAATTAGGTAAAGAGATAAAAATTACTAAGTCTGGTGTAAAAGTTTCGAGATTTGACATTTTTATTAAATATCACTTAAGACTAATTATTCTATTAGCCAAATAATAAAACTGTAAATATATATCATATACTTAAGGAAAAACAATTGAAATTATATTTATGTTGAGACATTTCATTTTCAAATAAAAAATAGATTGAGGTTATTTCTATATTTTCCATCCATCATTTTCGTAAAAAACATAGAAAGTAGGAATTAGGAATACATACACACACATATATATATATATATATTATATATATATATATATATATATATACAAAGAGAGAGATTATTAACCACATGCATCTTTAAAAGACAAAATCAAGTTATAGAAATTAAATTGTTTTCAAATAAACAGTTATGCTTGAACCGATAAAAAAAATCGATAATATCGTTTATTGACAAGATGTATAGTAACTTTAATGGTCAACCTAAATAACCTAATAAACTTAAATAAAATATGTCGATAAAAAAATCTGATTAAGTGTATATAAATAGTGTTATGTGAGAATATCTTTAATCTCCTTTCAGAAATATCATTTTAATCTCAACAAAAATTGTTTGCTTAAATTAAGGTAAATTTGAAATTTTTAAAGCCAACCGATTTGTTAATGTTATGAATGAAGGATGAATCACAATATTGAAGATATATGTTTTAACTAACAATATATCTTCACTATCCCATCTTAAAATGATCCATAAATCATGCCTCATATATTTGAGAAAGATGTATATTTAGTTTCAATTTTTACATGATAAATGATATAGGCACTTTAATTAACTTTCAGGTGTTTCAGACGATAATAATCATTAAAATAATATCTATTCTCTATCTTTAAAATATTTCTACAATTATGTAATTATGATTGAAAGTTCAACATTAAATTTTATAAATAATCTTTTTGAACAAAACCGGAAGAGCTATATTCTTCTACAATTTATAAATATAATATTTAATACTTATAGGAAGAACAGGAGTAAAAATAAATATATTTCTTTCATAATATAAAATAAATTAGCAATATATAAGTTATATTATTTTAATACATTTTTATTTAGGGAGGGATAAAATGAAGAAAAATATAAAATAAAATGTAATAAGATATTTCCAAGCAATTAATCAGTGTAATATGACATGCCTTCAAAAAGATCTAGCTCAAAATGAATACTAAACAGTTAAATTAAATATTTTAAGCAATTCAAACTGAACAATTTTTAATTCTGAGCTACTTGAGTACACTTGAATCTGGAGTTTCATGAAGTCATCATTTTTTTACACAATTTTTGGTTTTTGTTTACTAAGATAACATTTATCAAAAATTTTCATTGTTATTAATATAAATTTGATGACTCACTCACTTATCGAACGTTTAATTTTCTTTATTTTTAGTTTTACAGTTTTCTTCTTTGTATATTTCATAATGATGCAAAATAAATTTGTTATATATTAAATCGATTATTTAACAAATTTTATATAGAATAAGTAATTAAATGTAGCTAAGCAAAATATCTTCAAGCTATGATATTATTTTATCATTCCGAAACTACTGAATACTAAAAAGATGATTACATGACATATTATTAGTAAAATTTTACATTTGTGAAGAAAACTACTTTCTCATTAGGTAAAAAATAATTATTAGTTTTCTTAAAAAATTTTCAAGAAATTAAAACACACCTGAATTAGAAGTTTCTAAAACTATCTGAAAAAATAATATGATTTCTGAAATTTTCCTTCTGATCATCTTCTATTGTACGAAACTTTAAACTCTCGAAAGATTTTAATGTACTGAAAGTTTGAAGATTTTAGAAGGCGGAAGGAAATTAAAATTCTGAATATGAATGTGGTTGACAATTTTGATAAAACAATAATAATTTTCTTATCGTGGTTCCTATTTTCTACATAATTAAGAAAATTAAAGCTCCTTTAGAGTTCTGTCATCTTATCATTAAGTTAAGAGATTCGGGATGTTTCAGTAGCTTATATATTTTATGTCATTATTTCTGAAAGTAAAAGTGATAGGCTGTTTGGGAGATTCACAAAATACTTTTATGTACTTTTAATAGCAGTGAAGTTTTTTAACTTGAATTTATTTCATACTTATTAAATAAGCATTTTTCATACATAAGAGAATCAATTATTTCTTATAGATTAACATAAAAGTGAAACGATTAATTTCTTATACTATAGCAATTGGTCAGAAATTATTGTTTACAAAAGCTATGCTTATTCATTAAAAGCAGTATGATGTGAATTCTTCCCTTTACTACTGTGATATTTCTCTTCTTTCTCCAATTCATATTTCCGTAATCCCATTCTTTATTCTTAAATTGAAACTATTTCTTAAAGAATTTAGATTTGACTCTGAATTCGCTGAAGTATAATTTCATAGAACAATATTTGAAAAAAATTAAATCATAGTCAACTGCAAAATATCTATCAAATGTCAAAGTTTCTTATAAAATTCTATATTGCATTCAAGAATATGGTGGGTATCCAATAAATATTTATACAGTATTGGATCCATTATCCGGCAACCTTAGGACCGAGTATATTTCGGTTACTGGAATTTTTCGGTTTTCGGATCGCTGAAAATTTCAATTACCATTTGCAAAATATCGCGACACCCCTTCTCCACCCATGAAATAATTTGTGGGAGAAAAAATAATAACTATATCGTTAAAATTTTTAATGAAAAATACACATATATATATTAAAATAACCTAAAATTTGCAAAGTAAGATTATCTTTTGCTTATTAATGCAAACATATCGCTAATATTATTTGTTTTAAATGCTTTGGTTTTTCTGACAATAAAGTTTCTTGTAGTTTATATACAGACTAAATATCGTGTTCCATAAATAATTATTTTTGTTCCATTCCACAGTTAAGTTCATTTGTTAGTTCTAGACAATGGTCAATGGAAATGTTTCCCGTATTTTCTGCTTCTTCTACTCGGTATCCTCAAAACTTGAAGAATCGGTGCCTTTCCTATTAAGCACTTCACTGACGATCTCGTCATCAGTTAACTGAAGTACAGTCGGAGCATTTATGTCAGCATTTAAGGAATCTTGTATAGTTTTTTCATCGATTATTTCATCACTTGAAATGCCTTTGGAATAATCTGAGAATTCTTGGATCATTTCTTTTCTTGTGTTATGCGAAAATCACAAAATTCGTCGTTTTTCTTCTCTTTCAGGAAAAATTGAAAGAGGCCAGATATTATGCCAAACATTGATCAGAGTATTTTTGTTCAATTAATTCCAGGAATTAGCAATACTCCAAGCCATCTTTAATGGTAAACTTTTTTTGAAAATCTATCATTCCCTCTCTGGAGTTGCGGAATTCTAATATTTTCGGATAAAAGCCGTTTTATACGAGCATTTTAACGAATTTAGAATACCCTGATCCATTGGCTGGATCAAAGATGTGCAATTCGGTGGTATAAAGACAACTCTGACAAAGTCCTTTTCAAGAGTTTCGGCCTCGGGATGCCCACAAAAAAAAGGAAAAAAATTAAAATCTGAAAAATGCCGGTTTCGAAACATTCCGGTTTTGGGGAAGCCTGATAATGGATCCTATACTGTACTTAGAATCCTCTTTCACCACATACACAAAATACTATTTCATACATCAATACTCAATTCTTAATTATGTGGTTAACAACAAAATAGCGATTAAATTCAAAATATATATTCAGACTTCTTTCTTCAAAGAAATATACTCAGGACCGTAATAGAAATAATGAAAAATATACATTTGTAATATTAAGTATAGTAACTGTGTTATAATTCTTTATAGAGAATTTCAATGATGCTTATGCAATTAGCATTTGTGTGATATTGCCACATGTTTCTATATTCTAACATGATCTAAATACATTTTTAAATTATTACTTTATTTATGTTGCTCAAAGTTCTGATCACATTTTGCTTACAACTTCATTTTCAGTTACAAAAGTAGGTATGTTTTCTAGCTTTGGATAATACTAAATGACGAGTATTAAATAACAAACCAGTGAATAACAGAAATAGAAAGTCAAAGCAACATCAAGTGAAATACTATTTTTCCTATTTACTATATAAATATTCTGCAAAATATAAAGCATGCTTGGGCCTCTCAATAGAAAAATGTTTATAAGATTATTTTTTATATTTTTGTTCTAATTTTCTATTTGCTTATTTCTTAAGCAATACATAATTAAACAATTTATAATTAATTATAAATTGCTTGGAAAATTAAAGACACAAAATGTTGTAAGGACCAACCAAGATCTTTCACACAGCTCCACAAATAAATGCTCATTATCATCATGCAAAATAATTAATTTGGGAATATTATTTTTCTTACAATACACTTCACAAATACAGAGTTTTATGAATGACTTTACACGCCTTATGCACTCTTGTCTTTAAATGCTGTGAGGATATTTTGAATGAAACGTAAAATGCAAGAGTTCAGAGAATACTAAGAATTGTCATTATAAATAAATAAAGGAATTAACTCCATTCTTAAGAAATAATTCAGTGATATTTAATTTTATTCACAAAATTATTATTATTTTCTTTTTATTTAAAAGTAAGTTTTAAATATACTAAAAATTTCCTTTTTTGTATTTTTCGTTTCCAATGCTAATGGTTGAAGCTTTCACTACTTTTCCTTGTTTTTAATGCTGATCTTGCTTTCAAAAATAATAATATCAGTAATTTTGAGAAGTAAATTATTTTAATAATTCTATATAAATGACTTAGTTATATACGTAAAAGGATATTTAAACAATTACCATGAATTATTCGAGCCATTTAGTGGTCTTAATTTTGAGGAATCTTTCTCATAATAAAATATTTCTCAAATAGCTTTTAAAGGTGTCTCAAATATTTATTTAAAAAATTAAAAATATTTATAATCCGAAGGCTTTTTTAAGTTTTAAAACATTTTTTGTATATTTAACTTACGTTTAATGACATAATTATATTTTGCATAAAACATATGTTCATATTGAAAAAATTAATGTAAAGAAAATTATTACTAAAATGTAAACCAAAAATTATATTTTGAATACCAAAAGTGTTCTGGGTAATGTGCAAAAGAAATTTTCCTAATTTTTGTCTGTAATAACTTATAGAAAATTTTCTCAAATTTTATACATGTGTGTGTGTGTGTCTCGCTCATATTATTAATAAAAAATGCTTAAGACGATCAGACTTTTTATACTCAATCTCCTCACTACATTTACAAAGGAACATAAATTTTGTCTAGAATTCTACTAAAAGAACGGTGCCATACAACTGACTCTCTTCCTACCACGTAGGCAATGGTTAGAACTTACACGGTCTTTTCTTATTTCGCAAGAGTTATTGGTATTATTTGTGTATTTCAAATAACGTTTCTCAACTTTGATAGAAGCTTAAAAATATACAGTCTAAGAACATTTCAGACATGAAATCGCCTATGAATTTTTAATATTTATAATGAGTGGAAATATCCACCTCTTCTTCCTTTAAAAGACTTTTTATTAAATATCTTGCAAAAATTATCTTCAGATATATATCCATATAGAAATTATAATAATTGTAATATAAACCGTATTCGTGTTTGATTGTAAATTACATTGTTTTTAAAACAAAATTTTCCTATATTGTAAAAATAAATTAAAATAAGTTAAAGAAATTAAAAATTCGCTTACTTTACCTCATTTTTCAACATCATCAAAACTTAACTATTCTAATTTAATTTACAAACTACAGTAAAATATATTCCGTTTTTAAAAAACAATATAATTTGGTATTTTTTGTAACAAAATAATTATTGATAATAAAGTCATTTAGACCATAGCTCTCTGAAAAGAAAAGAAATGCATTCCCGTAAAAAACTAAAAATATATTTGTACTGTTAATAAATAAGATGTAAGTTTGATAATAGATAAGCTTGAATAGTCAAAATATTGACTTTGTATCATGAAAATATTTTGGGTCTTAATTTAATTATTTTATCTAATTAATATAAACCCTTAATCACATTGCAAACTAAATGAAGATCGTTACCTAAAAGTCATCCTTCATATTGTTATTGATATTAAGTGTTGAAATAAATTTAAGAAATAATTAATTGAAAAAAGAATTTTCTGAAGATTAAGAATTTATATTGCAGAAAAATGCAGAAAATTACTTAAATAATTTTACTGTATATAGAAGTAATATTAACAAAAACATTTTTAGAAAGCACTAACATAAGCTGTTTTAAAAATTTTCTCTTTGCATATTACTATTTTAGGAATTATAGTATTTGAGTATTATTCCAAATTATCTAGATTTTTAATGCTAATAATGTAGTATTTGTTTAATATAACAATTCGGCACTCTTTATGAGAATGAAATATATCAAATGTAATAATCGAAGCAATGAAAATGTTTTTTTAATAATAAATTATCCTTAATTCAGGTAATTGGAAGAATATAATCCTGCTTAAATGTAGTTATAATCATTAAGGAAAATTTGCTTCATTTGCTGGTGAACCAAATGAATATTTTAAAATTATTTTTATATTTAGAAATATGTCTTTCTTTCTTTTAAAACGCACATATTTAAGAGAAGTTTTTGTATTTGAAAACAATAAATATATCACAATATATCACATTATGTAAATGTGATATATTATATCAAATATATTGTGATATATTTATAATATTAATAAATTATAAATGTATCACAATATACTTGATATATCACAATTACTTAGTAAAACTTCACACAAAATGAACGCTTAAATCAAATTAAGATTTCAGAAGTACATTTACAGCAATTCAATATGCTATTTTCATATAGTTTGTTTTTATTTCAGTTTTTAATTAAGTTTGCAAATAATATTACTACATCACGATTGTCTACGGTATAATTTTAAATATATAAAATAAACTTTAAGAACTTTTATCTACGTGTGAATGTGAAAACGCTTAAAAACTTCCTATTTACTTAGATTAATCATGTTTTATATAGGCACTATTATGACTAGCCAAATATAAAGCTAGTATGAAATTTGTTAATTACTTAATAATATCTTGTTACTTAATTTTCGAACTTTTTAAATATGAATTTAAATGCATAATTAAAATTATTTCGTCTATGTATAGAAAATATATAAAATTTTTAAGTAATTGATAATCTCCATGGAACTGAATTTGATGTTTTCATTTATAATTTAAATTGTAATTAATATAATTAAAATACAATTTTTTATATCAATACACTTTCCGAAAAATCAAAACAATATTTTAACTGTAAAAGTAATTTGACTATTAATCTGCACTGTACCATAAATATATTTCCTATATAGTTGATTTAACTGTCTAAAAATGTATTTAAAAACCGTTCAATTACATGATAGTTTTTTTTTAATAGAATTGAGAAAAATGTTTCTTAAGTATTATTTTTTAAAACATGTAATATATTGGTTTCGTTTTTTAAAAAATAAACTTATTTTTTAAATAAATATAATATTTATATAGAAATTTATTAAAACATATTAACCCTCAGTTTTTTTTACCTTTTACTAAATTTATTGGAAAAAATTACATCCGATAACAATTTTAAGTTATCAAAAACAAATCGTCTAAAGTAATGTATTAAATAAAAAAAATCAAGTAGCTTATTAAATAGGTAATATATATAAACAAACTTAAACGAATGTAATTTACTTAGCATTAAAGTCTTCATTATATATAGTCATTTTAAGCACATATATTTGATTTCTTTTATATCTAGTATTGTTTTCTGAAAACTGATATAGCTCAGTCAATAGGCAATCTTTTACCATTGGCTAAACTGAATTAAATTGAACACATTTTTTCAATTAATAGCCCAGTTTTTAGAAATTTCCTTGTATCTTCATCATAATGAATAATATTCATAATTTTATAAGAAAATTTTTTATATAAGATTGAGCAGTAATTATACATAAAGACATTATACAAGGTAAAGAAATAGGGAAAAGTTTCCAATTTTGTTTTCAGAATTTCTTTTAAACTATAAGCAAATGTTCAGAAAGCACAGAATGAAAAAGTCATTAAATATATTTAGATTTTATTCTAAAATCATTTACAAGAAAAGGAAAATCACCCTATGTTTCTAATTCAAGAGCAAAATTACAATAATAATTTTCAAAAGTAAAACAAAACTAAATTCATGTTATTTAATTTACAAAGAACTTTTATTTGTATATGTCCTTATTTACGTAATAAAAGTTACGTTTTAAGCATAAGTGTAGTAAAAATTACAAAATTTAATAAAAATAATTCTAAAAAAGATTTTCAATGTTCACTTTTTTTTATGAATTTAGATTTTATTTTTCGGTACCTGGTTACGTCATCATATTTTGCTCTAAAGGTCACTTTAAAAAGTTAATTTTTTCGACTAAGGGAAATTTGTTTTATAGTATTAAAAATTTATAGTATAGTTTTTTCGATATAATAAAATTAAATCTTTCAATGATGTTCTCTAAAAATATAAAAAATTTTAAATCAAAAAAGCAGCAAAAATTCTTTTAACATACAATATAATTTCAAGATTCTTAAAAAAAACACCCACCAATATTACAACAGACTTTTAAAATGTAAAATGTTCTGTTTGAAAAAACAATTAATTAATATATAACTACAATATATATCATTGAATAAAAATTACCACTTTTGAAAGATATTCGCATTACAAAAGAAGAATAAAAGTTTTCCATTCAGCATTTAATGTTCATCTTTTTTTATAAACTACAAAATTATGGAAATAGTATAAAATCATATAATTGCACACAACTATAAAATCGTATTTTCGTACAATTAAAGAAACTGTAAAAGAAAATTTTTGCTCATTCCGTATACACTAGTGTTAATGTGTGACCGTGATCCATATATATTATATTCGTAATCAAAATGAAATCAGAACGCAAAAATTTTATGACAAATTCAGCTATATAATAACATATTCTATAAAAATAGTATTTGAAATACACTTTACAAGATTTAACTCATCTTCGTGGTAAAATAAAAATTTATGAAATGGTTACATTTATAAATTTTTAATTTGAGTATTCCCCGTAATATCAATAGTAAACTTTCAAAATGTATAGCTATTGCTTAATCCGTTAATGAAAGTAAATATAATATGAAACTGAAATAAAAATTAGCTTATATAGAAGTAAATAAGCCTTTACAGTAAAATATAAATTTTTATTTATTATTTTTTTAAGCAAATAATAATTTTATTATTTATTTATTTTCTAAATGAATCTAGTTTATGAAAGCTTTCTGCTTTGGTGAAATAAATTTCTTTTACTCTTCTTAATATATTATTACTTATGAAAGACAATATCTAATTGGAAACTGCCGTTATTATTGCTTTTGAATATTCTTATTAAATATCAGTAAAACAAGATTAGTAATGATATATTTGAGGCAATTTTTAGATCACAAGTTATATTTTTTTTTTAATTTTTACTAGAACTATACAAATTTCAATAATAGTCTCTCAAATAAAATGTTTCCACTTAGAAAAATAAGCTTGATTTTCTAAATGAACAATTGTGTGTGTGGTAACTTTAAATTGAGAAAAATATTCATTAAATAACTGTAGCTCATAAATTAGAAACTCAGTTTCTAGAAATATAGTTATGAAAAAATATAAAATATTGATATTTTTCACTGAAAATATTTATGCTAATATTCTAATTTGTTCTACAATGTAAATCTATTACCAAATTATTTTTTAGGACATAATTAAAACTATTTTGCAATAATTATAAGATATATATTTTTTTATGAATTTCTAACACATAATTTTACAAAAGAAAGTGAGTCAAAACACGCCAAAAATAGAAATGTGTAAAAAAAAAACTCATTTAACAGTATAAGTGATTCAAGAAAAACATAGAGAAGAGCACATAAAAGAATCCCTTCTTTTAGGCTCTTAAAAGAGATTAAAATTTTACATAAATATATTGAATCGTTTTACACTACAACTCAGTGGTACGATAGCTTACATGGGGCCATATCCTACATCTGTTTTCTTGACCCAGAAGCGTATGTTCCGGTAAGGTGGTCCGACTAACGCTAAACCCCCAGTATTTAGTTCCCAAATATGCTTAGTGCTCAGTTTTATCGACCCACTGAAGGAATGAAAGGCTCAGATAACCTTGCACAGGGCCTAGGATTGAACCTCGGATCTATACTAGACCCTTACTAAAGAATAATTAAACATTTAATGGAATCCATATCGAGTTAAAAATTGTTATCAACATTATTGAGGATATTTATTATTATTACTCTTAATATATATAATAATAAATTGTATGATAATATAAATACCTAGGTCATAAAAATTTATAATTTTTACTTAGATATTTAAACATTTAACACAGTTTAATTCAAATTTTAAAATTATTTATTCAATCATTTTTGAAATTATGATTGTTATTTAGCCTTAAATATATAAGATTTTGAGATTATAAATTAAAATACCCAAACAAAAATCCTCAACATTTAAAATTTAATGCAAAACCTTTCTTATAACTTGCAAAATGTCAGAGTACTGAAATTATAATTAACTTTTATGTAAATTATTTTGAGTAATCTTCATTTTTTTACTTATTCAAATCCTGCAAAATATGATTCAGAATTTATCACATAATGTTGACCTATTTTTCTTTCTGTTTTGATTAAAATATTTCCCTAATACACGTGTAGGAAAAGCAAATAGAGAATAATTCTATTAATAGATATGGAATTGTTTACTTTATAAGTACTCTCAAAACTTTATTAATACTTAAATACTCCTATTTTCACAATCACACAAAACACGTCAAAAATGTTTTTTAAAAATTAAGAATATTTAGTACTTTAAATGTCTTTATACTTTTGCATAAAGATTTTTTTGTAATGCTTATAGATAATATTTGAAAGCCTTACTTTTGAGTAAAGTTATAAGCTCACCACAATATTGTATTTCTACATTAAATTCACATGCTGTCTAAACATCTAGAAAAGTTTCTCTTGACAATTGTAAGTGACTAGTTAAGCAAAAACTACTTATCAATTCCAATAACTTCATTTCAAGCACAATTTTTCTTTACAATCCAATATTCAACCAATATCTGATAGTTCTTAAACCTATATTTGTAGCTGGTATAATGCATTTATAATTAACATATTTCTAATATCAATAAAATACATCAACTGCATTTAATTATACTTACATGGTGAAGAATAGTGACCATTATGTTCCTCCGGGCAATGATATGCGTATTAGATTATGCACCAAATCATCATATTGAAGAAATGTCGACCAAATTTTGAATGAAAACATTTAGCACTAACTCTGAGCATAAATATCTCTCACTTAGTTCAGTGATGCACAGCGTTGTTTAATTGTTTATATTGGTTCATCATTTCTTATAATAGATAGCACAACAATCTCAAAATTCAAAAGAAAGATTTTTGTCTATTCAAAAATAATTCCATCCAATTTACGAAAACATTTAACAGGAATAAAGTTGTGCATCTTAAATAATTATTCACCAATAGATGTATAAAGATGCATCCTACTAAAAATTTGTTTTTAATCTCACTAGTTGAGAACATAATGGTTTTAATATCTTTGAGACTTATTAGTGAATTGTAATATTTCAGTTAAAATTTTATTTTCCATCTACTTCTTAGAGTATAGCCTTTTGAATGAAAAACCTGGATTACTTTTTGATTAAATTTGCTGTATTTTTTAAACTCTTTACAAGTTTATTACACATAAAGATTTTTTTTTAAATATATTGAATAAACTTAAATATCATGTACCAGAAATTCGTAATAAATCAAAACTTTCAAATAGTCACTGATAAGTGAAATAATTCTCTCTCACACACATATATATTTTTCTCATTAATTTTAATAAAAATTTTACACATTTATTCAAATTTGTTAAATTCATCTCTATTGTACAAGCGTAACCGTCATTTTTCATCAACAAAACTTATAAACAATAAATCATAATAATCTGATAAAGTTAATATTTTAAAATAATCAAGAAATATAAGTGTTATTCAATTAATATAGTTCGTTGTTGCACTTAATTATAACTATTTTGTCTTCGAAAACGTATATATCAACAGTTAAATTATTTTCTAACCATACTGTATATAATATAGCTATATATAACATACAAAAAAGGTCTGTTTTTATAATATACACTGATGCTTGTTGTAATGGGTTTCGAATTCTTTTTTATTTAGTTGTTTGTATTTCTGACTCTCAAATTTTAAATATTGTAAGTTTTTTATCTGTCCTTTTATAAATATTGAATAAACATGAAGTGTTTGATTCAGAAGAGAACAGAAAAACAGGCTGCAGATAAATTAGCCTCATAAATGAATATGTCCTAGTCGAACTAAAACAAGTTACGTAATGAAGAATATGTAATTGTATATAACTTCTTTCTAATTTTACTTTCATGTAAAGTTCACTTTATATATTTTACTTTAACTCACATTTCATGGTCAGTTATTAATGCAGTTTTATATAGCTTTATAATATTTTAATATAATATTTTTCATCTATCTTGTAAATATATTTGATCAGATAAAAGAATAATTTTTAAGTCTATGCCAACATTTTGAAAGCTAAAAGGACTCAATGGATATATTCTATTAAGTAGTTCTTAGGCAAAAAATAATTTGAGTGTTATAACTATATTAAAATAGAACACAATCAATCAAAAATCACATTAAACTTTTTACGAAGCATCAATATCCATAGTTAAATTTGAAAGCTCAGTTTGCTATTTTTAAAATTATTTATTAGAGTATTCTTTAAAGTGAAACGCAATTAATTGCTTTAAATTATATTATTCAAGCCAAGACTATATTTTTAAGACTATTTATTCAAGCACAAGTGAACTAACAACACAATGATTGCTATCGCTGAGTTACCTGCTATTTACGCTAATTATTACTAATTTAATAGATATAGCTAAAAAAGGTAAGTCATATATAAGCGAATTCTGTTTTTATTTATATAAAATATTCAATGTGCTAATTATTTAGTACATTGAAAACCATAATACATAAATATAAGAATGTGATGTGACATGTGATGTGAAGAGAGAGAGAGAAAGAGCTTTTTTTACACGTCTTGAGGAAAGCCATACGCAAATATTTATAAAAGCTTAAATTTGAGTTCAAAAAAAATAATAGTAGTTGAATAAGCAAATTGGGAAGATAAATTGTAATTAATCATCAGTAAGGTGACCGTTATAGACTTTAAAATTTTCAAGAAATATGCGACAGGTATACTATTCGGAGCACCCGTATTATACAAGGAAAGATAGCGTTTTGAAAAGAATACTTCAAAAATATTACATCTTTAGACTTGCGAAAAAGGATTGAATAGAAAAAAATAGCTGAATAAATAAACTACAATGGTTATAATATGCAAAGGATAGTCAAATGAATTTTATTACATTTTTAAAAAATTCAAACGGATTTATATCTAAAGGCTTTCCGGTAGTATTCCAAAAATTCTGGAATTTAAAAATGTTACTTATAAAAAAAACTAACTTTTTCATCTTAACGTTACAAATGTTATATTGGTACTCCGGCAACTGAATAAAATGAGAATAATGTTAAATAATCTTGTAAAAATCTTCTTCATGCATTAACAAAAGCAGAAAACTAAGTGCTCTCAGAAATATTGTAATTGGAGATTGATGATTAGTTCGAAATTGTATTCTCTAATTCTCCTCGCACCACATGGAAATCCATGTGAGAAGCAATCCAAAAAGAAGAAAGTTAAATGAAAACTGTACTTTAATATAAATGAATTATTCCTTTTACATACTAGTAAGTAAATGAATGATTTTACAAGAAGTTTAGAAAATTATGATACTAAAATGGTTGTTAAGAGAGAGAGAAAGTGCTCGAACACAAATTGTTAACGAAGGTACCTACCAAATTAGTTTCAACAACTATTCGATGAAATATTTACAGCCAATCTATCAGAATGACAATGTCTATTATATCATACAGATGATAAGGTATGAGAATTTAGAATGTCAGTTCTATTTTGTAATTCCAGAGCTCATTAATTCCTGTTATACTTGACTTTAAGTTATAAATTATAAAGAAACATTTGATATTTAATCCTTAATCCAACAAATTAATATCTCATTTGATATATCTTTAATAAGAAAATATAAAGTTTATAAGGAGAGTTCAAATCGGAAATTTAGAGACTTATTTTAACGAATAAGGAGATATTTTTTATAAAAATTTTGTATTTGACAAACTTTCTTATCAGAAAATTGTATCCATAATTAGTACGTTTTTATGTTAAAATGTATGAAATGTACAGTAAAGATAAGTATGGAGAATTTCGAAATATTTATCCATCAGTTGTTGCCTTATTAACTAAAAATTTTTATATATGTGCTTAATAACTTAAGTTGCATTTTCATGAAATCTTATTTTGTACATAAATTATTTATTTAATCATAATGCTTAGGAGTTCCAGTGTCCATAATATTCATTTTATTGTCTAGCACAATAATTGATTCCGAAATATATAAATAATATTCTAGAAATATGATACTAGAATGAAAACTATCTTTATTAAAGGCTTCTTAAATATTAAAATAAAGTAATCTTTAGTAAAAACGAAAATAACATTTTTTTAGTATTAACAGATGCATTTCATATTTCAAGTAATTCACAAACACCTGTTAAATTTTTTTACATTATAATTAACTAAATTTTATTAAAAATTACAAATAATATTATTTTTGCTTCGTGTGAGTTGATGTTTTTTTTCTAAGCATATACCTTCATGCTAACGTTATAAAGTTAATTATTAACATTTTTTGCATCTTTATAAAAGAGAGTAATTTAACTGCGTTACCATGTTAATTATGTTCAAGATTAGATTCTTCCTTGAACTGAATACATTCATGTAACATTCTTGTCAAACCATTGATGATGCATTTATTGATAAACAGTTTTTCATTTGAAATTTTTAATTTATTGAATATATCTTGAAGTGTAAAGTTTGTTATCTGCTGGAAAAATTAAAATAGTCGCTTTCTTAAAAAATAACTTTCTTCAAAGCCGCTTAAAACCACCACAACAATATTCGGAAGACGTGATTTCTTATAGAAGAAATAAAAAAGTTATATACTGTTGAGAGAAAAATTAATTACATTGTTATGGATTGTTAAAAAAAAACAAAAATTATTAGATTATTCAGATTAAAAAAAAACTCAATTAAGAATCTATAAAATCCATGCGTGGCTTTTGTCATCAGGATATGATTTTTAAAGTATTTTATTAAATACTTTTAGAAACCATCCACACATTGTGACAAAGCCTCTCGTACGGTAAGTTCAAGATTGATAAGCGGTCATACTAAAAGTCTCTCATTATTCACTAGCAAAAATATCTTTGCAGTTTACTCAAAATGTCGATCTGAGCAATCTTTTGCTGTGCTGCCTGAACTGTTTGGGACATTCTTCAGAGGACATATATTCATCCCCCCTTATTGTCCTTGACTTCCTTAGGGTCAACTGTCTGATGGATCTTGTATGACTTCGTCATACGGCTGGAGAATAAGTCACAATAACAGAAACCAATATTTTCAAATAGACGAGTCATAACAAAAGGCCTTAAAATGCAGCTCAAGAGGTCAAAAACCTAGGCATCAAAGGCTGAAGTCTGACTTTGAACCCTGCTTCCATTGCATTTAGCTGAACTTGATGGAATGGCCTTTGGTGATCATACCACAGGAGAATACACTTCCAACGTAGTTCACCCGTTCTGACCAGGAACACTCCCCCACAACGATGAGGTAGCAATGCAGGATTTTGGGAGCTCATGGACGTGGTTTGATGCTGCTGTCAACCGGGAAAAGCTACAACGCCACAAAAACCATCCATATAAAGGAGAAAATCCATAAAACGCATGACTCTTAAAAGAAAAATATCTGGAATATCTCAATTCATGTTAACTTAGGATACAAAATAACTTGATTTTTTAAATCTAAATTAAATCATATAAATTTTTTTAAAAATTCGTAAAATAATCAAATATCAAATAAAAAAAATGTTCCTTAACAATGCAGTTTTTAGTATACAATGCGTTTTTGACTAATTAAAAATTATATTATGCAAGACAAATTTTATATAAATCAAGATAAATCAATAAAAAATTGTAATTTCAAATAAATTAAAAACATTTTAATTGAACATATGATATATTTTGTTATTAAAAATATTTTACTTTTAGCAAAAAGTGAGCTGTTGCATGTCTTACATAAAATTTATTGTAATTCCTGAAATGTTTTTCGTTATTCATAACAAATAAAGCTAATAATTTCAGTCACCCTAATAGCAATAAAGCTCTAATAATTTTCTCTAAAAATTATAATTAAACTATGCGTCATGTTTAGGCGCAAGATGTAACATTTAAACTTCATTCTGAAATCAACAATTGAAAACTCATTTAGATATATTTAATAATTTACATATTTTAATTTTCTAAGATAAATTTTAAAAAAACTTTAGGTATTTTAAAATTTTCAGTATTTATTAAAGCTAAATTATTTGGATTGGATTTAATTATTTAAACAAGCAAAAGAAATTTTTTTAAAAATTTAAAGCCTTGAATCTTGAATTGATTTGGATTGGATTTATTCTTTTAAATAGTAAAAGAAATTTTTTTTCAAAATTTTAAAATCTTAATTAATTTTAAGATTTAAGACTCCATTAATTTTTATATTTAATATCTATTCCTAATTAATTATAATGAAAACATTTTTTTCTATTTTTACATCGAAAATATTCGTTGATTAGTCTCAAGCATTAATTTAAACGAGAAAATTTTCCATTTTACACACAGGCAGAAAAATTACGTACGACGAAGCCAAATATAATTTACATTTAATTTTTAAAAATGATATGAACTTAAGAAAAGTATTTCATGTAGTTTCTACAATATTATTTTCCTAAAACAACTAAAGGTTTGTCCTTTAATATGTAAATTTTATGTACTATCTAAGGTCTAAACAATATTTGTGAAAATTTCACAAGATTATGTAACTTCAAAAATCCATGTTTTTTTACTATCAAGATTGATTCAAGAAATAGAAAATGGAACTCTAGCCTATCATGAAAAATTATTATTGGGTAGAAATTGCATATCGTATGCATTTTTAGATGATAAAAAAAGTAATTTAAAGATAAAATTTCGCTTTTATGCGTGTATAATGCCACCAGAAGTCTCAAAATGGTGCTTTGCAGTTTCATAAAATCCAAAAAATTCCCACATATTCGTCTCAATTGTGTTTTAAACTAATAAAATATATGTTCCTACAATTGAAACTATTTAAAAGTTATTAAAACATCGTATTATTTCACTAACTTGGTTTTCATATAAATGATAAGTTGTGATGTTAGTAATGAAGAATTTCATTTGACTTTATTGAATTCCTTATTTTATCAAATCACGTTTCTAATTACACGTATTATCTTAAAATAATAAAAAAATGTGTAACAAACAGTATAAAATAAAATACACAAAAACCTTAAAAATATTTTCGATATTACCAATTTTCTATCTATTATACTCCCATTTTCATTTTTAAACAAATATTGTATTATAATATTCACCTGTGCATGAACAAAAAAAAATCTTGAAAAACATAGTTTACTGTAGAGCGACACATAATTATTCCCGATTTTATATTAAAATTAAATAAAGATAAGAATCTAGAATTACTAAATCCAGAATAAAATACAATGACTACCAATACTATGTTATTTTCAATATGAATGAAAAACAATTCTATTTTCGCTATAAGCAAATGAAGGAAAACAAGTGTTTACTTACCATTCATACAACCTTTGCGATCGGATATATGTCTTGAATGTTTTATGTTTTTTAACTTGTGACTATCTAGTTCTTGATTCTTTTCTATAGGAAATGATGCAATGATAGCAAGGTAGGAGGTGACTGTATAGAAATTAAGGGGGGTGGACACGACTTTAAACTTACGATTCGCTAAAAAGAAAGGTGGGGGAGGAGCTGTCTTTTGCGCACAAACGTAATAAAAGAAGGTCCTTGTTCAACTTACTTAAGGTTCTTAAATCTCTCAACATTTTCCCTGTTTGAGGTCTTACGTTATTACAGTGTATTTAAAAGACTATTTATCAATGTCATGTTTTATAGGCCTCAGAGTATATCTTTTACCTGTATACATGACTTTCTTCCTGCATTTCCTTAACTTAGAGAGTTGAGCAAAATATCATTTCATGTTGATGAGTAAAAAAATCGCAAAATGTCTGTGAGGTAATACTAATAGGAATCTACAAAACGAGATATTTAGGATCTTGAAAGATTAACTTTCCTTTTATTTTCATCCGGTTGCGAGTAAAAACTATGGTAAAATTCCCTAATGTAATAGATTATATATCTGATCTGCTTAAAAATTTTAGTTCAATCTAAATTTGGGATTCAAAATAAATGAGTAAATTGATAAATAAAAATATTAAAGTTGTAATACACTTTCTAAAAGAATTGTGATTAATTAAACACTGAGAATTTAAATCAAATTTGAATGTTTTATTCTAAGTAAAAAGCCAATGACGAATGAAATAATTTCAAGGTTCTGAATGTCACCTATATAAAGTTTTTGAGATTTGTCAAAAAAGTAACAGAATATTGTTACTAAAATTAAACTAGTGGAAAATAAAAAGAAAGTATAGCAGCATAATAGACTTAGTCCTCAATAAATTACATATATTTACATAATATATGACGCTTTCTGCGTGGGAAAGAGGCATTAAAATTTTCATAAAATTTAATTCTGGAAATTAAAAATTCTTTCAATTTTACAATTATTAGAAAGTAAGAATAGCGAGAGGTACAAGAAGATGAACTGAAGACTTATAATAAAAGAATTCATATTACATATAAATTTACTTATATTGGAAATCTGAAACAAAATATTTCCGTGAAGTAAAAGCAAGGAAATTTTAATGTTACAGAATCTATCAGTATTTAAATTCATAAATGAAGTTCTTATGCATTAGCAAACATCATTAGTAAAAGCAGTTGAAGTTTACTAATTGAATTTCGTAGTTTATATTCTTCATTATATAGAGAGCTGAGTGTATTTACATAGCTATCGGTTAGACAGGTGCTGTAAGTACTTCGTGATAAATGAAACTTCAGAGCTCATTTTTTTAAATAAAATTTATAAGTTCTATTCAAAAGTACTTTTATTTCAGCTTAGTATAAAGAAAATACATTTAATGAAAGGAATGCACTTAATCAAACAGTATTTAGGACACTCATAGCTCTAAAATATCATTTTAAAATATTCTTAGGCTGTTTGCATTAATTTAGATTACTTCTTAATTCAATATATTTTTTAAAAAGTAATTTAAATTGCTAATTCTTAATTTAATATAATTAAAAGAGTTCGAAGAATGATACTGAAAAATGAATTAATCAGTTATGTTTATTTCATTTAGAAGTACATGAAACCAAGAACTATAATCTTAAATAAAGCTTCAGATTCAGTGGAAAGAGCAAAAAATTATTCATTTCCTATTGATAAATTTTATGGTTTTTCAATGAAATAACAAAATTATGCCAGGTAACTAATAAAAACAAAAATAAGTTAATTTAAATGAACACATATTTTAACAAAGATCAGAGATAAATTATCATAATCAGTCTAAAAGATCTCCTAGAGGATTCTGCATTAAAATATGATCCAATTTAAAATAAAAAATAAACAAACAGGAGCACGAAATTAAAAAGAAATTCTATTTTTCAGTAACAAGGCATGTAGCAATTTAATTAACAACAGTTTTAAATTTCTTTGTCATCAATATAACTTACTTTGGAAACGCATTATATTCTTTAATAACTGTTGTCTGAAAACATTAATATTTGTAAAGTTTTTTACACAAAGTTAATCTCAAAATCATTTAATATTAATAAAAAAAATTTAGGGTTAGAAAAATTTTAAAAGGAAAAATTACACATATATTCTCTACGGTGACAAGGATATATTTATAAATTAAAAAGTTCAACAATAAAACTGTACAAAAGAGAATTTTTTTTCTTTTTCACGAAAGCAGATTTAAAGCATCTTAAATGTATTGTGTACAGTTTATCTTTTTATTTTAACATACTTTTTAAATTTTATCTAATTTATATTATTACTATAGTAAACATAGATTTATAATTTATCTGCAGGAAAGCATTTAATCAAAAAAGTATAAAATTTTTAAAAAAATTAAACATTTTTTAAAATGTGTTTAAGGTTTATTTTCTTGACAAACTTTGTTGTAGTTTTCTTTAGTTTTATTTGTGTATTTAGCATATACACAAATTAAACTAAAGAAAACTACAACAAATGTACAAACATGTGTACAGAATTTAGAGTGCGGTGACTGGATATTTAAATAAAATGTTCTGAAGAGAAAAGTTTAAATAAAGTGATAAAATAGTGGTTGAAATTAATTTTGAATAAAAATTTAAAAATCGTGATCGATAGTAAATAATATACAACTGAATTGTTATCCAGCTGAATTTTAGTGTGATTTATTATCCAATACATATGATTTTAAAATACACAATAATACAACAAATTATGCTAGACTGTTAGAATAATACAATAAATTCAATTTCTAAATTTTATAAAATGTATTAATGAAATGCTTATAACAGAAATAGCATTAAACTGCATTAAGCTTTTTTTTAACTGCTTCAAACTTATTTTCAATCTGCATGAAACATAATTTTTATTTCAAGAGTTATGAATATTTATTGCTTAAAACAATTTGGTACTAAAAGTTTAAGCCATCAGTAGAATTGGACTCTGAGACAACAGAGAACAATTTAATCCGATATATTTACTACAAAATCAATAAAACAAGAATATCAATAAGAAAATAATTTTTTTTTTTTTTTTTTTTTTTTTTTTGGAATTTCATAAGCTTAGTTATTTTACCATTGTAGATTTTTTTAATACTGTGATTTATCAAATGAAGCTACTTTTATTATTATTAAAAAAATTATATTGGTGAATAAAATTAAGTATTTTATACCAAATTTCTTAAAAAAATTTTGTAAATGTTCCTTCTTTTTATCTCAATAAATTAAATGCTAATTCACCTTACATGTATGTACCTATTTTTAATGGTGGGTGTATATATATGTACGTATATGTATATATACATATAATTAAAAATAAATGAAACAAAGAGTACGTGCGTATTTTACATTTTTATACAAAATTCACTTCCCACTCTATTCATACAATTAGAATAATTTGTACATACAATAACAAAAATTAAATTTGTAATCTTAAATAAACAGTTAATGAGGGATTCTCTTCCAAATTGATAGATGCATATAAGATATAATCTATTTCTAATTGCAATCATATCATCATAACATTAATTATTGAGCTAAAAGCAACATTTAATTGCTATAAATCTTCAGGCGACGTATGAAAGTATTCTTTCATATATTCTAAAAAGGAATGATTTCAAGGAATGACTTCAGAGATTCAAGGGGTAATAGTATAAAAAATTTGTCATTCTATAAACTGTAAAATTTATATAAATAATTATATTTTGATATTTGGAACCATCAACTCGTTGGAAATACAAAAATAATAAAGTTTTAAAACTCAACTTTTACAATTATCTTTCCAAATTATATTAGAAGTCGTTAAAAAAATGTATTCCAATTACAAAATTAATTAAAACTCTCTCTTTATACCATCTATTTTATATTAATTTTGTATTAAAATTTCTATACATTTATAGAAGCATTAATAATTTTGAGTTTTAGAGGCTCTATGTTCAGCCTTATTATTAATTTTCAGTTCCAATCTTTTTTAAGCTATATTATGGTATTTGTTAAGAATATGCATTTTTTACTAAAAAGGTATTTGTCTTATTAGAACTACCTGAAAACTCTGTCCATTTTATGAATAAAACAAAATACAATTATTTCTTAACGTCAATAAACTTCATTAAATATTATAATTTCTATTGTCATTAACGGTAGCCAGCATGAGGGCAATTTTTATATCCCATTTTTTGAAAAGTGTTTCATTTTTCCAAACGAAAAATTAAACACAATGCTTGATTGATATCTTCTTCTTTTTTGAATTCTTTGACCTTCAAAAAGTTTTGTAAAAACCAAGTGATAGTTGAAGGATGATAAGTCCGAAGAATGGACATGCATGAGACAGAATTTCCCAGCCTAATTCTGCAATTTTTTTGCAACTCTTTTCTTGGCCTCTTTCTCGGAACATTGCATGCCTATTTTTTAAACTACTCGCTTTTAATTATCCACACACAGTTGCTAGCAATACTTTTTCGAATTGAACTTCTCGTTAAATTTTTAATGCTCATAATGTATTGGTCCTCATATGCCTCATAATCGACACAACATTCTCTTATTCAGAGTTAAATTTATTTTAAAGTTGGGAGAGCTAGGTCTTTTCACAATATACCATTTTCCTTTGCGATGTTTTCATTGGTAATCCACTTTTTATCCGCAGGTATCATCCGGTTTAATAAGGGATCAAATTTGTTTCGGACAAGTAGAGATAAGCATGTGATGACTCGATCATCAAAATTCTTCTGACTTAATACATGTGGCACAAATTTTGAATATTTCCACATCAATCTTTTTTTTTTTTTTCAAATGTGGTCTGAAATGATTTGCTGATCTAAATTACGCTTTCTGAGATCTCTGATGTTGTCAGAAAAAGATCTTTCGCTAACGTGGTTTCAACAACATCGTCATCGATCAATGGACAGAACTTTCTAATAGATCTATTATTTTACTAAATATATCTCATTCTATAAATTTATTATAATTCATAATTTCATTGATATTAATGAAGTAAAAAAGTTGTCTAAAGAGTATTAAGTAGAAAAATTATTTTTTGTTGTTTTTGTCTAATGTAATTACAAGTAATTTATTTCTATGCAAACCTGAATATTTATGAATTTTGAACAATACGATAGCAAATATTTATGCAAAATACATATAAATAATACCTCTTAATCTTTACGTTTTTAAATATTATATTTGTTAATAGTTTAAAAACAATTAATATTAATTTTTAAATTAGAATATCCTCATTTGATGTAAGTATTATGAAAATGCTCAAAAAAGTATATTTAAAACAGCTTCATTAGTATTGTTTTTAAAAAAAAAAAGTATTTTGCATTTTAAATTTATTTATATAGCAATTTAAAAATTACTTTACTTCATTAATGCTTATTAAATTTCTGGAACAGAAAGTTTCATGAGACGTATATTATCATTTAGAAACTATATTATCATTTGTATTATTCGTATATTATCATTTGTACAACAGCGTTCATTTGAATTAAATGTTTTAAATTTTGTGCATACTATTAAAAAATCTAATAATATATTGTTATAATGAGATTAATTTTATGAAACATGGTATAAAAATAATTGAACTTTTTTTTTTAATTCTTCTGTTATTCCTTTTTCTTTTAGAAATGCAACATTTATTTTTCCATTCTGTCACATGAAATCAAGAAATAGTTTAAAATTTAATTTTAGAAACGCTTATTTAAAAAAAATATTTCTGTTGGATATGCATTAGTTCAGAATTTAAATTTAATTTTTCTTGTAAGATTTAAATATCAGCACAGTGACGCTTTATGAAATATTAATATGTAAACTGTGCAAAATCACTTTTTCCGAATAAAATACTTAAATAACCAATATATATTTTATAAATACATTTTATATTATTCAGGAAAACTAATTCATTATTTATTACTATAATCTCTTTCATTGATCGATGCAAAAAAAGTACTAAAAAGTATTTATTAATTTTTTATTAATTTGTATCGGAATCTAGCTTAGTTATCAATATTGCTTAGATGTACTTTTAAAAATCCCATGTTGTTTATTTTGTTTTTTATTTATTAAACTTTTATAATCAAGAATATAATCAGAAAATTATAAGGCTTTTCAGTTGTATATATTCTTATGAATTAAATTTAAATCTTCCAAATTTTGTAAATAATAAATAGTACCTCAATATACATAACAATATATAGAAATAAATATATTAACAATAAAACTATTTTATATATCATTATATATAATTTATCACCTAATTTGGAAAAACTCTTACCAAATATTATATGAGACCCATTGATATTAAAAAAATCTGCCTAATAGACTTTAAATGCCTTCTCTATGTAATAACTTACTCCGAAGAATTTAAAAAAGAATTTCAACATTTCCATTTTAGCCTTGTATATCCTTTCCCTTAAAGAACCCGACGATATTTTTTATATTATATCAAAGGTGGATCACAGGTCTTTCTTACAGTCACACGTCTGCCCGGAAGCTCTAGGTTTCATTTCCTTCTTTTTATGGTCTTAATAGCAGTGGGAGGACTCCAAGCATAAACTCGGAAAATGCCTTAACATGCGTAAGAATTTGACATCCCCTTTGGCGGCTTTAACCTTCTTTGAAGAAAGCGTGTGCCGCTTTGTACACATGTTACCCTGGTATGTCAAAACTTAACTGTAATCCCTCATTACTTAAAAACACGAGCGTTATTGTGGATCGTCATTTTTGTCCCACGTCCCCTGAAATTGAGGCCGCTGCGGCTCACCATTCAATACAATTAAGAGTGGTGGGTATGAGAGTCAAACAGAAAGAACTCGAACAGATGTCTTTACGTTGTGTAATTCAATATTTAAGTATCTTTGTGTATGATGATATACGTTAGTCATTTTTACTGTCTCATTAATTAATAAATTAAATTTAATATAATGTTTAAACAGTATCTATGTACCTCTTTATCAGAAATTTTTTTACATTCTTTTTTCAAGTTACAGAATCTAAATGAACGATATTTTGATTTATCAATGTATAGGAAAAAAATTATTTTCATATTGCTCGCTGTATTCCAGCTTCCATCCTATTTGTTACATCCATATTATTTATTCAGCAATATGAGTTTTAAAACTTCGATTCAGTTTTAATTTTTCAGTAGATATTTACATTTTATATTACCAAAACTTTAACAGTTTGTTTTAAATAATACGTTGGCAGAATACCAAAACTCTATTTTTCATTAATCCTTATTTGCCTGGCTATCTTGTTCCTTTATTTGTACAAATGTAAAAATTAAAATAATATGAAACAAGCTATCAATTCTACAATTAAAGCAAATTCTAGTTACTTTTTCCATTCTATAAATTACAATGCAAATTATTTTGAATGAAAAAAATATTTTCAATTTTTTAAAACTATAAAAGGGCCTTACTAAAGAGCCCTTTAAAGAAGCTTTTAATCAATTTTCTGAATTATTTAAAAATGAAATGTTTCACTACTTTACCAATTTCCGAATGACCGAAATACATTTAAAACATATTGAGTTCATTTTGCTTTCATTTTATAATCATTTTTGGCACAGAAAAGCTGATTCGACCGGGAATCACAATTCGAAATGGATTCCAGATCATTACAAACACCCATTTCGGAAGGGTGAGACTGAACATGTTGAGGTATTTTTTTCGTTATTTAAAGAAAGATAAGTGCTTAGAGTAACACATGTTTCCAAAAAAATATTGGATGCACCTCATTTTCAACTGGAAAATTATTTTGCTGTAATAAGTAAAGAAAAGTTTTTATATGAATAACATACATAACATCACAGATTTTTAAGTAATTAAATTAGACATTTTAACCGTAAAAAAATTATTTTAGATTGATATATTATTCCACAATTTACTGGTGAAAAAATTCCTTCAAAAACGACAACAATACAATGTTCCTATTTCAAAATATTTTTCCTAGTTATGTCAAATTTGAAATATGTTGTTTTATATATTGATGGAGAATCTTCTATTAAAACTTCATTTTTTTTAATTTTAAATAACACACACACACACACATATATATATATATATATATATATATATACATACATACATACATATATATATATATATATATATAAATTTCTCTTAAAATAAAAATGTTTTGGTAAATTTTATAAGGATTTATAAATAAGAAAAAACTTATTTAATAATAATATTTTTTTAATCATATTTGTTCAAAAATATCTCTAAAAATTTTTGTAAATAAGCACTTTCACAGCAATCAATGTTTAGTGAAGACTCAGTAAAAATTATAAGAAAGATATTTTTCCTTCTATGACATATAAAAGAAATTTATATGTTTAATTCATAGCTATCAGTAAATCAAACTTTGCTTAAGAAAAATAAGTTACAGGGTTATTATATGTATCTATTGTTAATGTGTTTTTTAAAAAATTATCACAAAATCATAAATGGTGCTAATTAACTTTCAATATATTGAGTTAAGGCATTTAAGAAAAACATAAATGAATTGAAATAGAATATTTTAAAACTCATTAATGATATTTTTAAAATTTATTTTTCCCTTAAAATTTAATAAATTCTTGTTATGACAGAATTTTAACACATATCAAACATTATTTCATTCTTGAAATTCATTTTAATTAATATACGATATCTCACAAAAGTGCTCAAAATCTCGGAAGAGAACCCGAGTGGTTAGCGCTCTTGCCTTCGGTTCGATCCCAAATTGGGCATGAAAGTTCGTAGTGGTTCGAAATTCACTTTTATTTTCAAACATTTACTTAAAGAGAACGATTATACAATCGAATTCATTTATACCAAGTTTCCGATAAATCTGTTAATCATGTATGCACTTCATAATTAAACCAGTATGGCAATATTTCAAATGAACATTTGAAATTAGGTTTTTCATCTTTTTTTTTTCCCTTTCATTACATGTTTATCGATATTGAAAATAATAAATTTGCTCTCATGTAGCAACAAAATATAGTATCATTATAATGTAAAATTAATCATCATTTTTATTGGCAAGAAAATTTTTAGCCTCTATTATATATATATATATATATATATATATATATATATATATATATATATATATATATATATATATATATATATATATATATATATATATATATATATATATATATATATATATATATATATGTATATATATATAATGTGTGTGTGTGTGAAATTCTTTTCGTGAATATAAAATAAAAGTAAGTAAGTCGATCCTTAAGTAAAAAGCCAAAAATTTTCAGATAAATTTATCCTTTGAGTTAAAATTAATTTCATGGAACGAAATATTTACATTTAGGATAAATAGATATAGATAGATTGATATATAGTTTAAAATATTCATGTAATATACCATATAGAGGACAAATCAAAGTAAAAGCAATCAGAAACAGTTTCAGAAATATGGAAAATAAAAACATACTGTATAACATAACTCTTCTAAAAAGACATGGGTTTTGATAACTATTCTTCCTACCACATCAAATTATATTCAGCAGTTTTCTTTCACAGACAGAAATTAAATTATTGGCTTCAATGAATAATTGATCAATTGTTTATTAGACTAATTAGACTAGCCAACTAAATAGTAATTCTAATGTAATTTTTATACGGAATCCAATCATCTATCAATTTTTTTTCCTCAGACATAATTTTTTGTGAATATTATATGTAATTTTCTTTGATTATTGTATATTAAGGTTAAATTGAAAGAGTAGTGAGCCTTGCAAGATTTTGTGGCAGTTGCTATTTTTATTTCAGCTGTGATTTTGTACTGTTTCTATTTATTTTAAATTTCATAAACTCTTCATTATATGAAGAAAGTGCTTAAATCAAACAAATAACTTCTTGTGCATCTGTAACGAATTGATATTCAAGTCTCAAAGACGAAGTTTTGTACTACTTGTGAAAAACTGTTATGGACTATACTTTACTTTTGAAGCTGATAATTTTGATGAAGATTGTACCTCAGATATATGCCGTGTATTATGTATTAGGCTTTTGGTGTGACAGAAAAATGGTAGTTATTATATGCCGTTTCCAGTCACTATGATGTGAAGGAAACAAAAGGTGTATTCAACTGACTGTTATTTCTGCATAACAAACATAGAAGAATAACGTCCTAAGCAAAATATAGAATAAAGTATAGCAATGTGGCATCTAAAATGAGATCCGTGCTTTATAGTGAAGAGTACCCTGTATTAAAGTGCCCAGAATTTATGCTTATAAATGATGATCCAGCCAAACTTACACTGAAAACGAGGGAAAGGAAAGAAGTTATCCTACCTTTGAAGCAGGTAGTTCCTCAGAACCTCACTTTTTATCTCAACAAGATATTATATTGACCTTATAAGGATTTAAGTTTATCTAAATAGTCGAGAGCCCATTTAAGTTCCAGTCTCAAAGGCTGAAATCTATTTGAAGAAGACGTACAGAAAGCGCTTATCGTTATGGATATTATGTGATTTTAAAGACTACTTTTTTAATGAAAGCAATGTAGTTTTTTGTAATATGTTCATTTACTAATGGAGCCTCTTGGATATCAACACCAAATACATGAGTGGTAATTATTCATTTATTTGGTGTTGATATCCAAGAGGCTCATCGAAAGCTAATTTGAAGGCTTTATTACTGCATAACGGATAGGAATTTCTATTAACACCTGTCCCGCATGCTAGTGATATGAAAGAAGCATGAATATGTGAAAATGTTGTGATTAAAAATTCAGTACTCTAAATATAACTGGAAAATATGAAATGACTTAAAGTAACTGGTTTGCAACTTGGATACACAAAATTTTGCTGTTTTCCATGTGAATGTGACATCATGGATAGCAAGTTCCACTGCATTAGGACACAGTAGCCTAAATGTGAATCCCTTATTCCAGGACGTAAAAAAATGTCACACATTCCTTTAGTAGTTCCAAAAAAGGTATTTTTACCACCTCTAAATATAAAACTTGGACTGATACGACGGTCACTCAATAATTTTTGAGATACAACTAGGTTTTTAAAGTTATACTTACAAAATTTTAGGTGTGTTCAAAGTAGTCTCCTCCAGCATCAATGCAATTTTGTAGACAAATTTTCCACAGATTAAATGCCTCAAGCCATTCATTTCTTGGAATACATGAAAAAAGTGCATTTATAGCCACATCTATCTCTTCTACTGAATGAAAACGACGCCCACGTAAGTTCTTTTTTAGATTAAAGAATAACCAAAAGTGGCACATAGCTAGATGAGATGAATACGGCAGATGTTCAATCACTTTAATTTGTTTTTGTTTAAGAAACTCAACTGTTAATCCGGCTGTATGTGAAGATGCATTGTCATTGTGAAGCATTAGTCCCCAAACATTCAGTTCTTGTAGAATTTCTGGAAAATATTTAGTGGTATACCAGTTTGCTGTTACTGTCTTCTGTCCTTCCAACTTGATGGCTTTGACCAATCCCGTACTTCTGAAGAAAACGGCTTACATCACTTTTTTCAGTGCGCGTTGTTTTTTCACCATTTTCGGCGTGGGATCATCTTCAAAGACCCATACTTTGCTTTCTTGACCTGTTGGAACGTCGAAAATTGGTATGTAAGTTTTATTGGTATGTAAGTATTGGTACCGATTGGTAACAGTTCGTTGTGTCACTGTGGTGCCAACTGCAACTCGAATTTCTGTTGCAGACGCATTACGACTTGCTACGGCCATACGCCGAACACGGTGGTCTTCCCTCTTAGTAGTGCCACGTGGCAGCCCGGAACCTGGTCTTCTTGAAGCAGTGCCTTCCCTAGACCACTGCTGCCAACATTCTTACACAGTGGATGAATTCCTGCCAAGCCTTTCTGCAATCTCGTGGAAAGAAAATCCACTTTCTCGTAGGCCTATTATACGACCTCGTTCTCAGTGAGCTGTTGATAATGGCTTCGTCATCTTCTTAAGGGCGTTGTGGACTAGCATCAGCTCATTACATCAAATCTCGACGCTAAACAACGCTCAGGAACGTTACAGCTCGTATTTAATGCAAACCTGCATCTTCCGTGTGTCGCTACTAGCGTCACACTGTTGATCCGAGCGCAAAATTTGAACTGACGTCATCTTTCAGATGTATGAACACCCCTGCCAAATTTCGTTTTGCTAGCACAACTTCTTGGTGTTGGGATCTTTTCCATCAGTGTATATATTACAACGCAACTTTTTCATTCAGTGAGGTACGGCTTTATCTCATACGTGCAAATTCCAAATTTAATATAACATGTGTGTGGTACGAATTTTTATATTACTAAAATTATATTATTGTCATGTCGAATATAAAAAAGAACATGAATTTATAAAAGTTCATTCCATGAAGAAATGGGAGGAATAAAATTCATTCCATCTCTTCCCCTTGTCAGGTATTGAGTTGTTAATTTATTTTTATTAACTAATAAAGTGCAATGTTGATTATTAGTTTAATGAAATAGGATTTAGGACTATGAAGTACACATATCACTGCATGGCACCTGTCATTTTTCTGGTATCAAACTGATTTTATATAAGCAAAATGCCCACCCTAACAAGACATCTTCTTGGAATTAGATTTCATTTAGTTTTGTGATCAAAATGGTCCTGTTCATTCCTAATTAACACTATATGCTTTAAAGGATCCCGCCTACACTATCTACAAAAAAGTATTAGGACACCATGCAAATGAGGATATGTGTAGTCCTGATTAATGGTATGCCTTCTGTACTTAAATATCGTGTAGGAAACAGCATTGTAATTAGTCGCATTCAAGATGCCACAAAATTCAAAGCTGCGTGACTTCGTGAGCGATGAAAGTCGGATGTCACAGAGATGATCGTTCCTTAAAGGACGTATCAAGAGAGGTAATTAAAATTAATAGTAGTTTTTGATATTAAGTAGGGGAAAGTGAGCAATGATTGTCAGAATGAACTTTGACCAGCCAAACCCATGACATTAGGAGTACTAATGAAACTAAAATTCATTGAATGCTGTCCAAAGAAATTAAAAAAAAAACCGCTTCAAACCGATCGCGCACATACTCTATTAGTTCCAGCAAGCATCCGTAATTGTTATTTCCACAAATACCATCCACAAAGAAACACATTTGCTTCGTTTCCAGGGTCTAAAGGCCATTCATAAGACTTAGACTAAAAACTTCAACCATGATACTCAATTGTGGTGAAGCGTGTCACGTCGAAATTTACCGTAGTTTAATAGAAGCTAATTCCCTAGAGTGAGGATTCCAGGTTCATGCTTTACCAGTTGGATGGCAGAGTCCGGATCTGTGGCGTAAGCCTGAGTAACATCGTTTGCTGGAATGCATTGTGACTGTAGTAAAGATTGGAGTCTGGAGATGTTTCTCGTGGTATGGATTATGACTTTTAATACTGATTCATGATAGACTCAACGCCGACTCCTACTCCTCTAATCTTAACAACAATGTACTTCTTATGTAATTTTATAAGTTATATCATTGTTTTTTCCAGGATGACAACGCCACTTGTTATGGAGCGACATCCACCATGGATTAGTTTGCTAACAATGACGTGAACCAATTTATTCGGCCTGCCCAAAATCTATACTTGACTTTTAAAGAAAGTGTCTGTGATAAGCTGGATCGCTAATTAAGGGGAGTAGCAACCGTCCAAAATCGGTGAAAGAACTTACAAGTATTCTCATCGGAAGACATGTCTAGAAGGTTAAGGCTGTAATTGCTTCATGTGGAGGCTCTACCGACTATTGAATATGAATAAATTGTTTATCTCTTTCATCACAAATGTCCAAATATTTATTAATAGATATTGCATTTTCACATTGGATTAAATTTTTAATAATGTTTAAATGTGTATTAAATCATTGAATGAAATGAATATAACACTTCACGAAAATGTTAAAATGATTTACTGCAGCTTTACGTTTACATAATTGAAAATAAGGAATTTTCGAGCTGTATTTAAGCTTGCTAGTAATTCGGTTAAATTACTTGATATGAAGTAGAAAATTTTGGAATAAGAAAGTGAGGACGTTTTCAGAGCAAATACAGGAAGAAATAAAGTATGGCATTTTAAGTACCCATATAACATTAAATTACTTCATGAAAATTTCAAAAACATTAGAATGATTAGTTCAGTAAAAAATTCTTTCATGTCCGATCAATTTTTAACAAGGTTTCCAATTTTTTATGAGCGTATTTTCGCTCATAAAATTTTAATTTTTTTTTAATTTTTCGTAAAAATTAAAAATTTTTACGAAAAAGAATTTGACATTTTATGGAACGACAAAATTAGGCCTTCAACGTATAAAACGATAAATAGTCCAATCATTCCCTAGAAATTTTGTTTAAAATGAAAAAAAAAAAAAAAAATCCTCGAACGTGGACAACTCCGATTCGTTTCAATTATCACATGTCATTTAACCTTTGTCTCAAGCTCAGAATTTATACTTTATGCTTAGTTTGAGATGAATATATATATATAAAGGAAAAATTATCATGTTTACAAAATTGGGAATATACATATTTTTCCGGTGATATAAGAAATTTCACGTTTTATATAGAGCAAAATGTAAGCTGCAACATTTCTTCTATAGAAATAGATTTAAAATACTTAATAATTGCTGAATATTTGGTAAAAATAAATAACTTTAAAAAATTAAATGTCTAAGCATCATTACTTATCTGAACTAGTAACCTAGAGGGCCATTGGTCGCTTAGTGATGAGTCAAACGTAATGTATTGTAATCGAAATATTAGAAGTTTTTCATTTTATTTCCATATTACAGAATCTGTTTTGGAAACTGGAAATTTCTGCCGAAGGTCAATGCAATGAAGTACCTCGATATGTGATAACACAAAGTGAAAATCTGCATTTTACACTAATTATCCAAAGAAACTACATAATAAACAGTATTTTATTGCAACCACACTTTCAGACGGCTAGTAGTGGTATACATACATACATATATATATATATATATATATATATATATATATATATATATATATATATATATATATATATATATATATATATATATACACATTATCTGGTAAAAAGCTTTTGGTTGATTATGTTTTCTGTCCTAACTTCTTTAATAAGTAAAATGCAAAATTATTTTCTGTGATATAAAAGAATAATTTGTAGTTTTTTAGCCATCCTACATGTGCGCAACTAACGATATCAATAAAAATTATTAATTGAAAAATATCAAGTATGAATTTGAAATGTTGAAAACAGAATTTTTGAAACGAACTGATAGAATTCAATAATTTAATACTTGATATTTACGTGATATATATAATTCATGATATATATATATATATATATATATATATATATATATATATATATATATATATATATATATATATATATATATATATATATATATAATACTTGATGTAAATAATTGCGACATTGTCAAATGATTGACATCTCTGATACAGCAGAATTCCACAAGAATATGTGGGTGTTTTAATACTATCCCTTACTTTTAAATTACAATTCCGTCATTTCCATTCTATTTCATTTTTATGATTCCCATAATTTTGTACTATTGTACAAATTTGTTTTATGAAGATTACGTTCCCAGAATATTTAGAATACGCGATGTTTCATTTGTAGGGCTCAAAGATCATTTAGGAATCTTGTAACGGGAAAATCACTTTGTCCTTAAGGCATTAGAATTCTACTTATTACATGAACACGATATATACTATTTTTATCAATATTTCAGTATGGATTTAAAGAAAACTCTACCTACATTTATCTTTTATCAAACAAACGAGATGGACAGAAATGTTTCAAACTTTCTATCGATAGAAAAGTGCCAATTTGTAATGACAATATCAATAGTTCATTTTATAGTATAAAATTGAAAGCTGATAAAAGTATGCGAAACCTTTTATATCCCACAATTTAAAAAAAAAAAAAAAAAAAAAAAAAAAAAAAAGCACAATGTCAAGACGCGTTTATTGAAAATTGACGATAGTTGATTCAAATAAGAACACTTTTCAAACGTTCAAGGAATTGGTCCAAATATGGACTTACTCAAATACCAGCGAAAAAAATTTAATGCAGGCAAATAATACAAGAATTCGACTGAAATTACTTAAGCACGAAACATAGATCGCCAACGATTATAAGAAAGATCTTTGGTTGATTGGGTTTTATTACGAAAGGTCCAAGAATGGGCATACTGAGCAGAAAGATCTTTGGAACTGTAGATGGAGATTTAATTTGTTTGGAAGTGACGCTGGTGTTATATTCATCGTCTGAAAAGCTCTAGAATGGTTCTTCCATTCAGTAAACCACTGGAATGAATTAATAATGATCTGGAAAAGCTTTTTAAAAATGATGGCGCCGATTCTCTTGCACAACGATTTCTGTATTAAGACTATGAGTTCGACGTCATTAGAGATTTGCTAATGAAATTTTATTTTATTATAACATTTTTATAGACTATGGATGCTTTACCTTATACTTGCTGTCAGTAGAAATTTACTCCATCCCAACACACTTACTATGTGCTCTATTAATTCTTGAGAATTGACGGAAAAATTAGGCACCATTATAAACTAACACCTTAAAAACTTTTAAGAGAGAATATATTATTTGGACAATTTTTGTTAAAATTTTATTTGAAGCATTTCTTTAAACATCTCTTAACATTTTTACAAATACTGATGATGAAAATTTTAATTTTTAACTATACTAGCGTGTTCTTAAAATCTGAAGAAATTTATTATTTTCAACTATCTCATGAATCCATTCTAAATAAAAAGCGACAGATTAATACCAGTATATTAATATAATTTTAAGAAAAGAAACACAAATATTTATGCTTTAGATGTAAAATGAAATTACTGCGTAGTTATCAGTCATTAAATGTGTTCGCTTGGATGCGTTCTTTTTAAATCATTTTACATCTGCGACTCAATAAATTTTTGTCAATAATATTATGTAATAATAATGCGACTCAATAAATTACGACGAAAACTTGTACCTAGCTTGCGAAAATCACCGACTACTACACACCCTCTATCGGAAGTCTTTTAATCGCTGGAATGTAGGAAAAAATTCATTTGAAGTAAAATGTGTATGTGGTTAAAATTACTATTTGCTATGATGTTAATATTTGTGCAGAGAACTACTGCTACGAGGAAAAAGGATAATGAATATAGATTGAATTCTAATCTAGTTTTAAATGGAAAGCTGTAAATAGATCAAAAATAAAAAGTAGACTGAAATAAAAAAAATAAATAAAACTCAGAATTCAAAAAAAAAAATAATAAAATAAAAAAAAAAAATCATTTCTATAACTTAAGTCTCAGTTCAAACTTGAAATTCTTTCTTAACACATAATTAGTGTACATTTTGCAAAATATAGCATTGCGAGAGGTGCACCAACGACCAAGATTGGTCTCTGAGGTGCCCTAATACAATTCATCAAAAAAAAAAATTAAATAAAATATAGATTTCTAGAAAATTTTCAAGAAACACAAGTTATTAACTATTGAATTCAGGACATTTTATACATTATTTCAATGCATTTTTGATCACCGGTATTTTAGAAAATCTGATTGCATGTTCGTTGAAATGGACAAATTATTTGAATAAAATGAGAAAAATGTAAACATCATATGAATATTTTTACGTTTGTTTGTAACTCGTAGGTCATTTTTTGCACACGAGAGCTAATTAGACTGGGACCTATGGTTTAAACAGGATTTAAAAAATAAAAAAATGTGCGTAGAAAGCAGAGAATCCTGTCATATTTTTCCCTCTATGCATAGCGGTTGTGAGCAATTTTAAGAGTGGGTAATGGTCACACACACATCTTCGTTCATGAAGTGAGCAGTGTTCGAAAACTGTATGCCTCTTGGGGTAAGCAACTTTGCATTGAGTTCAAATCAACGTTAATTACTTTTTAATTAGAACTGTGTAGTCAAAATTTCGAAATGAAAGACTGTTTTAAGACAGTCAGAAATCGTGATAGTATATATAAGTTGTATTCTATTCCATGAAATCCATAAAATTGAAGCACCATCTAAAGAAAGAATATTTTATTAGTAAAATTAAAAATATTACTACTTAAATCCTTTTTACTCCATATAAATAATTTGCTTATAAAAATAATTTGATTAGTCCTCAGAAAATTCCAGATTTTTGCAAAAATACTAAAATATTAACTTTAATGGTTCTAAAAAGTTATAATACGGTTCATTTTTCTCAGAATCTTAAAAGGTTCCATTAGTGATTTCCAAATGTTGTCCGTTGATGTTGCTGCAGATTGTGAAATCCTTTCTCATGCAGTCAGTAGTGTAATTGTCCGAATAGTTCATGATCGGGTACACGTAGTTTCGAGAGCTACTGTATAACTGCTACCGCAGTTCGGTTTGTTTGTAGCTCTACGGTCACCTTTTTGCATATGATAACTTATTAGATCAGACTTGCAGTTTAAAGTGGATTGCAAACCACTGTAAATATTCACGGACAAGGTGGGAATCAAACCCACAAATCATTGAACTAAAAGCCATAGCACTAACTATTCGGCCAACAACTGGAAAAAGGATAACACGGAGCACCAAACTGCTGTTGCCATGCATGCCATTATCAAGTAATGGTTGTTATTCAATTTTCTTTGGTGCAATGATTCACTTTCTTTGCAACTCCTGCGCTTCAATTGATCCAATTGTCACAATTTGATTCATTCAAACCTCATCATCCTTTGGTGGGTTACAATCATGTCCTACACCCACCCCAATTTCTATGAAATTCTCACACTTCATGACCATAGCAATCCATATATGTCAGGTCATTTTACATAATTACACTTACATATTTTTATAGAAAATATAATTTGATCTAACAAAATTGACAAAATCATTCAAGTAAATATTTTTTTAATTTACTCTGTTCAATGCCAAACTAATGACTTGGCTGAAATATCACAAAACATTTTGTACAGCCAGTTGGGGAAATGTAATGACTGAAAATGACAGATGGCAACGACTGAGAATTGAGACACATAAATCTAATAAAAAGTAAATTCGAGGTTTTTCTTATTTTTATATGCTTCTCTTTCAAACAGCTGTGTACTAGTCAGTTTAAATATTACAGTAAGCCTGAATAATTCATAACTTATTCAATCATGCATATATAAAGTAGTATATGTATTGAATATTTATTCAATACATATACTATTTTTGCCTACATTAATTTTGGGAGAATATTAAATATATAATCACGCAATTAACTTTACTTGACTAACATAGAAGACTTACAAACATATTTCTTTTAGAAGAAATAAGTACACATGAAACAAACTGAAATATTCAACAATGATTTTATTACAATAAAAATTACGAAAATAATAAACATCAAAAAAATATAACATGAATAAAATTTTAAATTCATTCCTATAACACAAATGCAGTAAATTTTATTTTAAAATGTCTAATAAAATAATACTGGAAGACAATGGAATCATTTTAAAGACCTTTATTGAAATATAAACATTTATCTTCTAGTTTAAGTTTTCTAGCAGCTTCACGGATTTCTGGTTCCAATGAGTCAATGTTTATAGAACTAAAAAAATAAAATAAAAAAAATGCATTGTATTATATAAAATCATAATAAAAGTGATCACTCAAAACATGTCAAACATTAAAAATTTTCAATTCTTACAAAAATAATTATGTATTTTAGTTATATCAGTTTTTTGTTTCACTTTTATTTCCAAGTGTTAACATTTATTGAAGAATGCTTATTTGAGAGAATACTTATATTAGACATGATCAGAAAATCTTCTACAAATAGTTGTTTTGAAAAAAAATGATTTTATAGCAATTACTTGCATACCTTAGGTATTTAAAAACCAAATCAAATAGAAAAGATATGAAAATACAAAATTATTTCTAATAATAAACTACAAAATTATTACAAGAAATAAAATATAAACTTGTCACATAGAAAGAGTAAATTTCCAATTAACATTTTTATTATTCACTACATTTAAATATATTTCTTCAGACTAGCAAAACATTCCCTAAGAAAATTCCTTCAATTTTATTAAATGTTAAACTACTACTTAGGATATTTCGCATTTCATCTATATCTAATGCATGCTATCCACTAAATAACAGGTTCCTAAATGTAACTCACGGCCGATTTTTCATTAAAAAAACTACTCTATTAAAAATCCTATTAAATTTATACTTAAAATTTTTTAGCCACTCAATATTTAAAAGATAAATGTAAAGTTCAAAAGCCCATATCAAATGAAGAACTTTAAACAAGGTACAAAGTTACGGGTCATACACTGGAATTAATAGTATATTACAGTGTGCTTATATTTTAATTTAATAAATCCAACATGTAATAAATTAATAATTAATCACCTAATATTATAATATGCTAATTTGCCAATTCAGTGAAAAAAAAAAACTAAGGATACAATTTAATAAAGCGAATAATTCACATAAGAAATCCCAGCATGATAAAACAATTTTCTTAAATAAATGAAAGGAAGATAAGTTTTTTCCTATTAACATGTTTCATCTTAATTAAATAATTTAAATGTGTGGTACAAGGATAAGAGCACAGATAAAAAGAAAATTTAAAAAGAACCATGTTACTTCTAAATTCATTATTAAAGCTTTTAATACACATGTTTCATTTATATTAAAAGTGAAAATGAATATAATCCTAAAAATTTATTTTAAATGCATAATTTAATAATTGTATTAGTTTTTGCATAAAGATGTGAAGCTGCAAATTCAGAATTTGCAGCTTCACATCCAACTCTTAAGAAAACAATAGAAATAATTAGATAATAAATGTTTCATTTTAAAATTTTTCAATGATTTAAAAATATTCTAACACATATATGATACATTATATCATCCTGATTTAGCAGATTTGCTAACTTTTAAATATAAAAAGATGACGCTTTTTTTCATGAAAATTTTTAGGATGCAACTTTTACTTTATTGAAAAATAATTCTTTATGCAAAAACTAATACAATTATTAAATTATGCATTTAAAATAAATTTTTAGGATTATATTCATTTTAAAAAAAGGTAAATGATGAAAGAATTTTTGAAGTTATACTTAAATCAGATTCTAAAGATATTTCCATTCAAAATATATCCCTTAATATTACTAATTTAAAGTTAATAAAAATACATATTTAATGAAGAGAAATCGGTCAGACATATTTTATTGTAATTTTTTTGTAAATATTTATTATATATATATATATATAAATTTTTTTACATAATATTTTATTGCAAAAAAATATCAGATTTTGAGAATCGCAATACTGAAAGAATACACAAATATAGCATTCTGTTAAACTGCATTCATCTAAGTTGACAAAATTTTAAAAAAAGAAATGAAATTCATTTAAAAATGCAAAAGAAAACATAATAAAATAATTGGAAACAGCTTCTTTATACAGAAATATTTCCCCCATTATTTGAATTTTTTTTTTAAATCCAAATTCTAAAAAAAAATTCAAAATTAAAATTATTGAAAGTCAGCTAAGAAAATTTCCTAAAAAAAAATAATGTCGGAAAGATTAAAAATTAAATAATAGATTCATTCAAAAACCTATTATTAAAAAAATTTTCAATAGAAAAATATTTTTTTACATACAAAAATGTCACAATTAATGACAAATAAAAATTAAAAAAAAATACAAAAGCATTGATGGTTTTGTTTTCTTAAATTCTTAAGTGTTAATAAGAAATGTTTGATTATAATTAAAACAATGTGAAAAGAATAATTCAATAGCACAAGAAGATGCATATAAAAACATCTTTAAATCGTTTTAAAATAAAAATATAAATTATATATATTAAATAAAGCTTATATTTCATCTTCAACTTTCATTTAAAATCTCATTAAAAATTTAGATTAAGGAATTTTAATTCAAGTTATTATAAAGTATTTTCTAGGAAATTCCATTATAGGAAAATCAAAATAATATGTTTGACATTTTCAATAAAAACAAAATTATTCATCTAAAAAAATAGATCAATATACAGTTTTCTTCCTTTTTCTCTTAAATTAAATTTGTTCTGAAACACAGAAATTTCTTTACATAAATATAAAAGTAAGCCCGTTTTTATTTCTTAATACTTTAACAAAACAGAATATTTTCCTTTATATTTTTTAAAATTCAAGAACAAGATGAAAAGAAATTAGATATAAATTATGAAAATTTTAAATTAAAGAATGTCATAAGTTCTGAAAAGCATTTTTAATTAAAATTATATGCTTTTCATGGTACAACCAAAATTAATAAAATTGTGAGTAAAATATATAATGAAATTTAAAAAAAATTGAAACAAAGTATTTTTAAAAAACAACTCCAAGGTAACTATTTTGAAACCTAAAAGTTATTGACACGTGGAAGAATTGGATGCCAGTTTATTATTTCAACAACAATGTTCATTTCATTTCACATCTGAGAAAAAAAATTGCATGAATTTTAAATTTAAAATGCATAATCACAGATTTTTATAATCATATACAGTAATGAAAGGATATTTTCATACAAACTACTTACAATTGCACATCTTGCATAAAATTTTAAAATAGAAAGGATTTATATATGGTGAAAGGTTTTTCAAATATTACAAGATTTATTCAAAATTGATATCATGCACATTTTATTTCAATTTACTTTACTGTACATTGAAGAAAAATTTTTCTTTTGATAAAATTTACTACCTCTCTTTTAAAAATACGAAAAGCACATGGAAGAGACTGAAAATGCATGTTTGAAATGAAATGTTCAAAAAGATTTAAATTTCATAAAGAACAATAATTTTACTGAGAAACTAAAATAAAATATTTCCAAGATTTTTCAAGAATGCATTGGAATCTGGTTATGTGCTATGTGAACTTATCTAGATTTCAGATATTTTTGCTTATCAGAAGATATATTGCCAATGTAACATTATTAAAATAATTTTGTATGTTTCGTTACTTCTCTTTACTTAGCTACGATTATACAAAAGATCAATCAGTGTTCCAAGAACTTTAAAGTAATTCAATTTAAATTAATTTTAATTCAATTTTTTAAAAAACATTTGCAGCTTAACACAATGTACAAACTCTTAAAACATTTTTTATGTCTATGCATATGTTCTCTCCCATACAGCCTATTTTAACATTAATTCTCAATACATGAATATCTATGTAACAAAAATTTTAAATAAAATTTTCAAGCACTAATGTTAAGCAAAAATTAAAATTTTTAACTGAAAATCAGAACATATAAAATTTACTAATTACCTTTGCTGTGGAAATAATGCACAACACAATGGAGTAGCAAAGACTAGGCTAATCAAAAGAAAAACAATGTAAGATAATTTACCTTAAAAGAAAAATAGTTTCTAAACTAACACAAAGAAGAATTAACCAAATAAAAGTGTTCAAGCACACTTTTTTTGTCCAAAAACACAACATATTTTTGAATTTTTAAAAATTCAAAATACTTTAATGCAAATAGAAAATGATTAATAAGTTTTTGACTATAGCAGAAAACTTGTTCAAATTTTATTTAAAACTCCAGAGAATAAGTATATTCTCTTCCTTTATAATAAATTATTTAAGATTTTGCAAGGTTATGTAGGTGGTTATCAAAACAATGTGAAAACTTTAAATTCATAAACAATTCTTTCTTAGTATAGTGTAGGACCACCTTTAACACATAATACAGCTTTGATTCACCTAGGAATCAATTCATACTAGTGCTGAATGGTGTCTAGAGGAATATTGTACTATTCTTCACAAAGATGTCCTGCAAGTTCTGGGGGAGATAGCAATAGAAGTTATCAATTGCATATTGAATGGTCTAAAATAAACCATAATGGTTTAATTTAATTGAGGTCATGTGATTACATGCAAAAGTGAATTTTTATAACTTTTGCATGTAGTGTTCAAACTCTGACTACACAAGTCCCACCGTATAGATCCCAGAAAATTCCACCAACTTCAAGGAACAGAGATTGCTTCAAAGGATGAACTTGTGAGTTAAACTGTTTCTGTACTTCTCTATAATGGATCTTTCTTTCAGGATTATGATGGGTCTGGCAAAAAATTATAGCATGTCTGCCTATATCATGAGAAATCTACCTCCCTGTTTGAAATTTAGAAGGAAACAAATAATGATCATATGCTTATGCAAGTGTCTCCAAACATACATGCTTGGTTTGTTTGTCGCTCAAAGGTAATTTTTTGCACATGAGGGCTAATTAGCCAAATGTACATGAATCCTGTTATATGGAAAAGTGTGATACAATGTCATACCATATGACTTTCTTCCCCTTATCAACCCACTAGGTTTTGAGAATGTGATACCATTGTAAATGATGTTTGTTATTAACATCTGTGACAAATGGTTTGTGAATCGATGCTTAGCTGTAACTGTTCTGCTTATGAAGGTGCTTTCTTGCTTATCAGTGACGCTAGAGAATTAAGATACAGATTGAGTTACATGGTTAATTTTACTAGTTATCTACTTTTAAGACATTACAACCCACTTAATCACACATCAATCTTTCACAAAGCTTCTCTTTCAACCCACTATTTTGCTTTGTTAAGTTTATCTGAATGCATTGTGTGTATGCTGTCATGACTAGGCACTGTAACACTAGAAATGCCTAAAAGTTGGGATGATGGTTAATTTGCTCCAATTATATGGACTTCTACAATTTGGCCCCAGAAAATCTGAGGTCCAACATTTTATTCTTTCAAAAAAAAAATCCAAAATATACAGAATTTTAATAAAGCTATAACATTCTACTCAAATATAAACATTTCTACTAACAAATAATGGTAGCTATTATATTTTAATAATGACAGGCACTTGAGTGACTAACCCTTTGCCATAACAAGGCCGTAAACTGTACTCATTTGTCGTTACCCAGTGAGCATCTGTAAACTAATTCACGGAACCATGTATCATGTGACCAGCATCATACCACTACAAATCCATTTATAAGGTGGGTCAGATTCATACATCATCACAGAAGAAATGACAGAGAAACACAGTAAATATAATTTTCATGCCCGAACCGGGATTCGAACCTTGGACCTACAGCTCAGGAGTCAGGAGCGCCACCCACTCAGCCGTTGGTCAAAAAATTTTAATCCTTACACAGTGCATTGGAAAGTGACACTTTTATTCACACGTGTTTTCATTATTTTGATCACCATATGTATATTTTTCAAAATAGTAATTCTCAAAATATTTTTCAGAGTAATATTATTACATAAGTTAATATATTAGAGATCCCTAGAATTTTTTAGACAACAATGCTATGAATTTATATATAATGTCACACATACATGAAAATTTAGGTGGCAAATAAATTCTTCCTCTGAAATAGATACAAAATAAATACAATTTTACAATACTCCATTAAATATTGACACATGTAGTAAATTATTGTATTAATATCATAATTGAACTTTTTTACAAATTTTATAAATAAAAGGCTTATCAAATTTAAATTCATCAAATGTAATTTTTCTTTTTATACTTCCGATAATATATGAATTCAAGATTTAGAAGTTAAAGAACAAGTTTACACAACAATAAATTACTAATATTTTTCTTTCTTAGGAAAAAATTCATTACTTTATAAACAAAGATTTTTTAGTACATCATAAAATTAATGGAGATATAATCCAGCTTAAGTTCAGCTCTTGTAAGAAATAGAAGAATATCTTTTATCAGGCAATCAATTGGTACATTTAATTTCAAGCATTTAAATCTACCAAATTTGAAATCTTGTTACAGAATACATTAAATTCTTGCATTTTTTTTTTCACAATTGAAAATATAGTTATTATGCATTTAAAATTCTCATTCAGGTATCTTTTAGAACACTATTTACTTAAAAGTTTGATTTAAAAAATACAAAACAATAAAAAAATGGATCTCAACATATAAATTTTGTTATTTGTTAATTTTCAAACAGAACGCTTGTATCATAATTTCTTTAGAAAGTAAATTTTATTGAACTATAAAAAATTGCTGCAATAAACATGAAATTGTTTAAAAAATGATTATATAGTACAAAGAAAATATATATTAAACATCGTTTATAAAACGGAAAATTTTTTACACAAAAATTCCTTTAACAAAACTTACAATAAGCCACATAAGCCGACTTGAAGAGGGGCGTTTATCCAAGGAAATTTCTAAAAAATAGGTGCAAGAAACTTTTATAAATAACTTAAAATGCTATACAAAAATCCATAGAAAAAATAAATTTAAATATTGCTCAAATTCATATTTATTATAGATAATATAGCATTTACAAAACATCTACAAGCATATTGATAAAATGACAAAATTCTAATATTATAATAAAGGAATTAATAGCTACAACAACTTTTTTTTTCAATTTCCAAACTCGTTTTACTTCAGCTTATAAAAAAAATAGCCATAACACAGCAAATAAAAAAGAAAAAAATTTAAAAATTGAAAATTGCCATACTAAATTATGAAAATGCGATAAAAGATTCGCTTTATTAAATGCAGGGATTAGATACATTTCTTTAACACCTTAAATCAATGGACAGAATCAAATTACTATTCTAAGTATTACTTATAATTCCTTAAAATTGAATACTTGTGAATGTATTCCTAATACTTATATTTTCAACATTAACTAATAATAGTTTTAAAATTTTCATTCTGTGGATTATGACAACAGAAATAAGCCATAAAAGAATAAACATTTTCACATTTAAACACAGAACATGTATGGGTTTTTCTTTTTAAATATATATATATATATATATATATATATATATATATATATATATATTATTCACTAAAACACTTATAATTCCAATACTCTCATAAAAGTAGTTATTGCCTTCCAACAATAATAAGCCTTATCTTATTAATCATTGCTTCTAAGTATGCATTAGAATGAGAGGTTGTGCTACAATGGATTAAAATTTTAATATAAAGTAGATAAATGCATTTAAATTGATTTGAAATTTTATTTTCTAAGTAAGTACACACTTAACACAGTAATTTTTTCAGAAAAAATAAGCAAAATTTGTTAATGACAAATTTATTAGTTGTAGAAAAATTCCAACTTTTGCTTGAATTTATATTTATTATTTTTTTAAGAAAGAAATTCTAATATATATATATATATATATATATATATATATATATATATATATATATATGCACTACATGAAAATAAAAACATACCTTCAACACTCCCCTCTTATCAAGATAATTCATGATGAAAGGTGGTATCACTATTAAGAAAAATAATATTAATCAACAAATTATTGTGCATAAAATGTCAAACTTTTAAACAAAATTCTTTTAATTGTTTTTACCGCACACCAACACTGCAAAATATGGTTTTACATTTTTTTAAACATTTATTGTAAAATTATGCTAGTCTTTAAAACTATTTATTTATTATTTCAAATCTGAATCTCTAAAAATTGCACTTGTTTGCCGTGAACTACAAAACTTCATAGAAACTAAAAATAAAAAATTTAATTAAATTTCAATTAAAGATTTGATTTTTAGTTTCTATGGAATTTTATACTCCATGACAAATGTAATTTTAAGAAATAAAGATTTGAAATAGTAAAATGTTTTAAAGATTAAACTAACTGTCTTTAAAACATTTTACTATTCCAAACTTTTTCAAACTTTTGTTAATATTGTGTATGCGAGACAATGCATATTCAGTATGAATAAATTAAATAGTATTTAATTTATTTTAATCAAAATTAATAGTATTAAATAATGAAATTAATATTTTGACATGTTTTTTCTTTAATCTCTATTGATGAAATACAATAATAAAATTTAACTTAAAATAACTAAAATTTAAATATATGTTGAATAGTTTGGCCTAATAAGCTTAAATACATGAAATGATAATTTGATCAAATAAAGTAATGAATTAAATTCGTTTTAATGTATGTTTGTGCCCATTTAAATTAAGACTTTAAAAACTTTGTGTCATAAAAATTATTAAACTGAAGTTTAGATAGGAATATCATATAATGTGAGACACATTTTCTGTTAAAAAGAATAGTTTTAAACAATATCACCAAGTAGCACTTTGCCAGCATATGCAAAATTCACTGAAAAATTGACACATGAAAATTTTCATTGCTACAAGTAAAAAGATATGCAACATGAAGGTGGTAAAGGCCAATTAAAGACTTGCATGTCTCTAACTTTAAAAAATTACATTGACTACGCAGGATGTGCTTTATATATGAAACATTAGATTATCTATTAATACAACTAGAGAAAGACAGGATGTCACATTTCATGGGAAGAGAAGTATTCAGAGTAATGTAGAAGTTATTGATCAACCTCGCTCCACTGTTTACAGGAGTCTTCAAATGCTACAGAATTATTTCTATAAACTATTGTTCAAACAAAAGACCTTAGTACTTTACATAATGTGACAAGAAATTTTTGTATTATAGTTTCTTGCGGGCTATAATCTCCAAAGTGAACTATAAAATGTATAGCCGTGAAACAGTTTGTGAAAGCATAAAACCCACTTCTATTTGAAGACTATTTAACACACATAATTGTCATATTTGAGAGGGAGAAAACACATGCATTTCAGAAAATAAATTTAAACAAACGATATAGCAGCCTGTTGTGGCTTTATTGCTCTTTTGATTAAAGACCTGTATTTTTTCAAAAAGATAAGTCAGGTCCAGTGAAATGTACTATCAATGACCCAGGATGTATAATTTTATTGAAGCAACCTGTGACTCCAACACTGCAGGCAAGGTAATGTCTTTTGACACTAGTATTCATGAAGAATGTTGCTACTCTATATGATGTTAATTATGTCAAACAAATTCTCTTCTATCATTTTGCCAAAAGAATCACCAGGAGCTACTTTCATATATTTTGGCTTTCTGTACTTCACCTTAAACCCTTGTTTTTTTTCGATCATGGAGCTATCCAAAAGAGTTAGTTTACTGTGACTCCATTGCATCAGTCTCTTATTTAAAGAATAACATCCTAGGTGCATAACAGTTCAGAAATATACTGATACAATAATTGAACAGGATATTTCATGCTTCCAGGTGGCAATAGATAACAGTGTCCAGCATGTTGAACATGTTTTGTCAATTTAAGAGTTCTAAATTATATAATTATGTTTTCTGTAAAGGTATAACACTGCTTTTAGCGGTGGTGTTTGAAACTAGTTTTGAACATTAGCAAAATCTTATCTCCTTTTTACCCAGCAGTTAAGATATTCCGATCAACACTTTTTTTAAAATTCTAGTTTAATTTGGGGTACTCTATGTTTAATCAGATACAAAATGCTGTCCAATCTTATGCATTTTTCAGTCAAATACATACAATGTGTAAATAATGCAAAAGATTAACCTATTTAATTTAAAAGTTAAATAATTATATTAAGTACTTTCCTGCCATGACGCGTTAATTGCATTACAATATATAAAACTAACTGACTATATTATTACAATGTCGTATTACATGAACTCCTAGTATGGATACAAGTAATAAATTTTATATTGTTGGAAACAATCCACATCTTTAAATATTAAATGTTCTTGTTATAAATTTAAGAAGTTATTTCATGATCATAGAATAAAAATTGGGGGGAAAGTGCCAAAAAAGTTTGACGCACAAAATTTCTCAATAAGGACACCACTCTTTAGCAACAGCCAATGAAATTGTGAAAAAGTTTTAAATACACAAATGTCTAACATCATAATTTGTAAAACTCACATAAATTTTAAATTGTCATAATTTTTTTGCATTTGTTCAATTTTACAATTCATATATTTGAAAACATCAATGGAAATATAGATAACACCTAACAGTTTATTACATGGATATAAAAAATCAAATGGAGGCTTTATAAGCCTCCATTTGATTATTTTTGAATTCTTGAAGACAAATATTAAAGAGTAACAAAATCTAAAAATACACATTCACAGTTTAAAAATTGCTTAAATTTGAAACTTGGGAAAAACTAAACAATTAGATTACACTTGTGTTGTTTAAAGATACAGGCAAATATTGTATTCATTAAATGTAAAATCTTGACAGCATTGGAAACAAATTATTTGCCATTTAATTCCAGATATCCAATACAAAATATTGAAACATCTAAAACACTGACAGACAATTTTATTAAAGATAGTATATGATGGAAAAAATCTGAATACAGTTTCATGTATAAAAACTAATGAATCAAAAAATGAATTCTTGTATTTTAAAAAATTATGTAGGAAATTTATTAACTTACACATGCCAGGCATTGCCATTCCAATTCTAGACATCACAACTTGAGTAATAGCTGACTTTGCAGCAACTTTGGAAGTTCCAATCTTATTTCCATTCTTATCCACCACTGGAATACCTTCTCGTATTTCTCTAAGAAATTACAATTTTCATAAACAAGGATTTTAAGAACTAGAATAATTTCTTCACAAGTCTGTAACATAACACAAACTGGTCCAGCAAGGAAACTTATCATACTTGCAATTAATAAATATCATTAATTAAAATAACTATTTTGAATTTAATTGAAAAAACAAAAGATTTTGTTTAAATTGTCATTTTAAAACATAAATTTGAAAGAACTTAGTTTTAAACAAGTTTTTAACACAACACAGATGCTTATTAAATAAAATTCATTTATCTTTATGCAAAATTCAATGTCAATTTTCTGTTATTAATTTATGAAATACATTTTTCTTTATATGTTAATATTCAGTACAATTGTAGAAAAACTCCATCCTTGATGCATGTAAATTTTGAATTATAAATTAGTAGGATAAATATACATTAATTATAATATATAGATATATTATTTTAACCGTAGTATAGCACTTTTTCATCTATACATTTCTTTAAGCACTGTAAAAGTTTTTTCTAAATATCAGCAATATTTATCATCAGAAAGCATTTAAACATTAAATATTTTCAACTTTTGATTATCTAGAACATGAGTTCCCAAACTTTTTTTCACATAGACCACTTCAAAGTTTTATTATTTTCGGTAGACCCCCTGCTGCAGCATTTCTATTGTATTCTCAAAATGACTAAAAAATATCACCCTAAATTGGGGGTGTTAAGATGGGGAAAAAAGTGACACATTTGCTTGTGTCTTATTTATTAAAATAATACTTGTGGTCATACAAAATTATAAACATTTATTATTAGAAACAATCAACGATTGACAAAAAATCAACAATGAACTCTGAAATGTAAATCAACAAAAAAAATTAGTCGTACTTTAAATGAGACGGCACACTGGTGGCACTTTGCAAGTCTCGACATGTAGTCTACACTTGTACTATTATCTATTGTTCTATTCAATTCTGTGTTTGAGCTGAACCTCGAATATTTTTGAGTACCTACCTAATGAATGATGCTATCTGCCTACGTTGATAGGTAAATCCAAGCCAAAATGTTTGTTCTTTATTATGAAGACCAGAAAATTTTCGTGGACCCCCACTTACAACTTGAAAACCACTATTTTCTTTTCACATCTATGTGAACCCCTATGTGGTCTCCTGTGGACCCTTGGGAGTCCACCTGGACCACTTTGGGAACCTATGCTCTAGAGTATCTATCTAAGGTTTTTTAACAGAAAGCATCTGAGTTTTGTTCAGTCTTAAACATATATCATATTTTTTAAGAAATATATAAAAAGCTAAACATTCTTTTGTAACTGATTACTTAAAAAATTTTCTTTGAAAAATTGTGAAATTATTTTCTTTAATAGCACTAATAGAGATTTGACTATTAATATTTTAGTTTTAAGAAGTTCAATAATAAATGAGGGAATACCTATTTAAAATAAATATATCAAGGAGAAAGATTAAAGATTTTAAACACAATAAATCATAACCATCTGATATTTCTTTTCAGAATTGATTACTTATACTAAGCGCATACATTTTTAACAGTTACAAATTCACAATTATTTTATTCTTTAATATCATAAATTGATATTATAATAATAAACATTATCTTAATCAATAGATTTTACAATAATAAACTTACAAAACAATCAATATAGATGCATAATAACAAATATATTAAAAAATTTAATGCAAATTAAAAATATCATTGAAACTTATAATTCATTCATCAAAAACTATAAATTTCTCTTTTCATACAAGAGTAATTTTTGGAACTATATCAACGAAAATCATACTTGAGTCGCATCATAGGAATATTCACACAGTTGGCAGCAGCAACAGCACAAAATGGAACAAAACGACCAATCAAAGGGGGAGCACTCTAACAAAATAAAAGCTAAGCATCAGAACCATTTTTTTCTTTTGTAAAATATGTCATACAATCAAGAGATCTATTCATTATAGGTAAAAGGTATTTTCCTAGAAATAGAATTTCTAACTAAAACAATAAATATGACAAAGAAATGTGAAATGCATAAAAAATTATGACCAAACATTTTTTAATAAAATATAATCCCTGTTTAAATCATTGCTTAACTCTTTTTATTCTTAATAGAATGTAATATTAATGATCCTTATATTGTTTGAGACAAATAATAGACAGTCAAATCTCAATCCAGAGAGTATATATATTCTTAGGAATAAGCAAAGGATTCTTAAGAGCAAGAAAAAATACTGTTTATTGAGCATAACAAAAATAGTATTTGAATAAAAAAAAATAAAATTTTCCCTTCACAAAAAGTCATTAACTTATAGTATTCTATTAATACACGAGTTTGCACATTATTATTTAAAAATTTGAAGTAAAATGATACATGACATACAAAGAGAAAAATAAAAATAAGACTTGTTTTGTCTACACTATCATTTATTGGCAATATTCAAATATAAAAAAATGCTGCACCCTTTGCATAATGGTTTTAAAATAGTTTAAAACTCTGGAATTAATTTTTTAAAGCATGAAAAATTTATCACATAAAACACCATGTTTAGATATATTTTAACTATGAAAATGTAAAATTTAAAAACAAAAAATTGTTACATGAAAAATACAAACAAAAGTTATGGAGAAAGACTCTTACAAATAAATCCTCTTGCCTAAAATAGAGGAACAAAAAACTTTATTGTGGCCAATGTTAAAATCATAATATAAAGAGTTACATTATGATAAATAAACTTTTAATGCATGTCTATTAAATATATCCAGCAGAAAAATGATAAAAACTAGGTCCTTAATAAAGAAATTGATTTCGTATTTAAGTAATATATATATATTTAAAACATTTTGTTAAGTATATAACTAAAATCATATTTTGGAGTTAAATTTCTTTTTTAATGAAGACTAAACAAAGTATTTACAAGTTCTCTTAGGTATTAGCAATGCCCATTTTACTGAAGTTTAAAAGTCGGAAAATTTTAATAAGCAACTATAAAGTCATTTCTGTTAGTTTTCAATATGTACCTTTTCAAATTTGTTGATATTTCAATGAACACAATGTAATCAATATAAAAAATCTTAAGGAAAATTTAAATTTTTAATTAAAAATGTGTATTTTTAATCCCTTTAACATGTGATTCTGTAATTACACATAAAAATACAATACATATAAAAATGTCCACAGAATTTTCTCTAATTTACTGCAAATATCATAGGAGTTAAGATTTCTGTAGAAAATAAATGCTTTAATTGATGTTAAAATAAAAAAAAAATGATATATTCACCTACTTTGACAAGACTATTGAGACCAAGTGCAGTTGCAAGAGCACCTGAAGTTGCTAACACATATGATGTTCCCAGTTGCCTGAATATATGAAAGTTTATTTTAGAAGGACATTTATAAGCAATAATATATAAAATATAAAACAAGCTTTGAAATGCTCATTTTCTAATAGAAATTTATAACACTCCATACAGATTTAAATAATCAAGTGTTTATATAAATAAGCAACTTCATGATTTTGACAGGCTCAACATTATATAAAAAAGTATAAATACAGCAAGGTCTTTTTCCTAAGATAGCACGATATTTAAACATTTAACTTATTTTATATATCTTAAAAACCCACAAATGTAATTAGCTAGTAAGAAGTTTTTCACTTCAATAAATTTTATTCATTTACTTCAGGTGCAAGATTATCCAGTACTTTTGTAAGTATTATTTTAGAATGGATACAAATTTGAAAAATTAAATCATGCATTGTTATTAAATTACTTCTAAGAATTTTTCCCAATTTAACTGTTTTTAGATTATTTCTTCAGAGATTTTCCTATATCTATTTTGTATTTTAGGTTTAATCATGTTTTATAAGTTAAAATTTTATAAAAACTTTTGTTAATTTACTGTGGTGCATTGATTACTAAAGTAATGATCTTGTGTGAAACCATGACCTGAAAGCTTGACAATTTTATAACAAATCAATCATTATAAATTGACTACTACCAAATAAACTTGAAGCATAAATTACAAATTTCTATTGCAATGATTCCAAAAAAAATTACTAAAATCAAAGCATAAAAGGTACAATTATTGTTTCGTGAATTACTAAAATTAAAAGTAGTTGTATAGCTTTGATGACAAAATAAGTTCATAGCGAAAAATCACAGCAATAAAATTATGGAGTTTACTTTTGTACATATTATTGCGGCATAAAATTCTAATTCTGTCATATTTTTGTTGTAACTATTACAATATAAATTAATGCATGAAGCAAGGAATTTGCAAGGTCAGGTATGATATTTGCATTAAATTTCAGAATTCTAACTGTGAATATAATAAGAAAATTTTTGAGAATTGGAAAATCTAATCTGTTCATATATTCATAAAACAGTATATTACTTTTAATTTTTCTACCACAGGAGAAATTAAAGAATAGAACAATAAAATTACTACACTTGAGGATAACAACATTTAAATATAATGGAAGAAAATTTAATGTTTTTGACTAAACAATAATTTTGACAGGAATAATGTAAACGAAATGTAGAAAGAACAGAATTCCTCACTTGGTAAAATTATCTTTATGCAAATTGTTACATTTTATATCAAGAAAGATATTCAAATAAATTTTCATGAAATTATTCTAAAAATTTGTCTGATACTTACGACAAAGGTATGGGAGAATCTCCACTACGATTTGTATAATTTACAACTGCATTGAAAGACTGATTAATCCACTGCCAAAATACAACTTGAGGTGTCGTTCTTTAAAAAAACAAGCAAAAATTTAGAATGCCTTAATCAGATAAACAGCAGTTAAAAGATGGGAAATTGTAAGTATTCATCAAACATAAGAAGTTTAAAATTTAAAAATATACAGATAAAAAAAAAAGAAATGTGAAATTGTAAACATTTAACAATAATCATAATACTATCGCACAGTTAAAACAAAAAATTATGATAAAAAATTAAAATAATATTTTATATACATCAATCCTATGTGAAATATTATAATTTTGTTAGGAAAATAGCTTTAAGATATAAATCAAATATATTTAGGAGAAATATTCACACATTATAGTAATGTAAAAACAAATTACTAATTCATAATTATGATATTAACAGTTATATGCATAACTTCTACAAAAATAATTGGCAAAATAAAAAAAATTGAGCAACACAACTTGAGTGTCACATTGATATAAAATAGTTTAACAGAAGGATTTAAAATATTCATGTAATAGATTAAAAAGAAGAAATACAAAATGAGTATACAAATATTTAATCAATGACCACTGCTAGAAATTATATTTGTTTTCATTAATTAAGCTGAAAATTAATCATAAGAATAATATTTATGAAAAAATACATTTTTATTAATCACGTTAAAATCTTCAAATGAGACGATTTTAATTTTTAGCATATTAAAATTTCCAGTATAATCTCATTTAAAACAGCTCATTAAATTTTTGACACACATGCAAAATATTAAAAGTAAAATTATCTATTCCTTTCAAGATATACATTTTGAGAGGAATGATTTGTGATTTACTTATTGTTTCATGTCATATACATGACACATATTTTATTCTCTCAAGGTATACCATGTCACATACTGTATATAACTGTCACATATTTTGAACTTAGAAAAGACCTCTGGTAGATATTTGAATCACAAATATCTAAAATGTATTCCAAAGATATTTAAAATACATAGGCTTTTAAAAGTTGTATTACATCTTTTTTAGACAAATATATATTATATATATAGAAACACGAAATTCAGAAGAAATGTACTGTCCTTTATTAAATGCAGAATAGAAATTTACATAACTCAAACACAAAATGATTTTCAACAAAAAGCATTTAGAATAAATCATTTCTCAGTGAAAACTGTATATCAGTTTTATGTGGAAAAGTGCAGTAGAAACATTACAAAAATGAGTTCTAATATCAAACATACCCTATCAAATTTTAATCTGGATATTGGTCTGCCATTAAATTCCCCCCCAAGCCTTAATCCTCAAGTTAGTCTCAATAAAAACAACTCAATGAGGTCATGCAGTGTCATCCATCAGAACTAAATTATTACTAATACCAGCAACATACTGATGAGCACATGCATTAATACCATGTCCTGATATTTTGACGCCAGTTTAATTTGTTGCTCAATCATTATTCTTGCACATGAGGGCGAAGCAAAGTAGGATCTACTGTTTAAAGTATACATCACTCCAGAGTTCCACTGAACAAAAAGGTTTGAATAGATGGCGCTGTCATGTAACTAATATGTATGAAGATTTCACACTTTAGATTTTGTTTTGATTGAGGGAGGAAGTTCTCCCAACTTTTCAATGGAACATTAAGCTCCTTTAGATTTCTAGAATATAATTAATTGTTTAGAATTTATATGTAATTATTAATATTGTGTTTACCATTTGTGTTTATTAAAATTGTTTTTGTTTATAATAATTATCTCTTGTTCACTTTCCGAAGCAGTGTTTTGAATGCAATCTTTGGATTTTAGATATTATATTAATTATAGATATTTAAACTTTCTTCAAGGAGCATCGGCCGGGAAAGGATCATATATTATTTTTAGTACATACAATAAATTATTAGATTCGAACTTCAAATTTGCGAATTTTCTTGGATCATCTTAAAATTTGGATTATTGCCTTTGCACCACCTGTGCAATTTGTGAAGACAGCCAAGGTATGATTGTCCTTTTTATTCTTTGCATGCAAGATTGGTTGAAATTGAAAAGATTAAGAAAAACAGATCATAAGTGAGGAGTGCTGTTACTAAATTAATAAATCAGATCAAAAACCTAATAAAAACGGAAGAATTTGATTTGTTAAAAGAAAGTGTAAATCAATTTACTCATAAAAGTGAAACGTTGAAACAATTAGATATGCAAATTGAAAATTTATTCAAAGTAGAAGAATTCGAAGCTGATTTGCCTGCTATTCATGATTATACCGATAAAATATCGCTAGCTATTTTCGTGATCAAAAATGATTAAAGCAAAATAATTTTGTAAATGTTAACTCCTCTGAAGCACAGAACTTTAATTCAAATCAAAACTCTTATAAAGATAGTAAAGCTCCCTAAATTAAATATTCAAAAATTCTTTGGTGATGTAGCACATTTTACTAGTTTCTGGAATACATTCAAAGTTTCCATTGATGACAATAATGGGTTAACAAAAATTGATAAGTTCAACTATTTAAAGTCATATTTAAATAGTTGAAAGTCCAGTGGACCAGCGTTGAATGTCATTGAAGGTTTAAAAATATCGGATGATAATTATAATTCAGATGTGAAGATTTTAAGAGAATGATTTGGTCGTAAAGACCTAATAATAAATCACCATATGAACGAATTATTAAATCTCTCCCCCATATACAAATCGCATGATATTTTGAGATTAAAAAGAATGCATGATGAAATTGAAATTAATTAAAGAAGTTCACAATCTTTAAGAGTTGAACCTAAATCTTATAGTTCAATGCTTATTACTGTTATATTAAAAAATTTACCAAGTGATTTAACATTAGAATATAACAGACAAAATATAAAAGATTCTTCATCTCACGAATAAATTGTTAAATTTTATCGAACTCGAAATAAAAAGCAAAGAAACACTTCCAAACACTTTCTACGCAAAAACCACTAGAAAAACAGGTCAGATAGACCACACTCTTAAAGGAGAAAAAGACTGAGTCAGCCACTTACGACTTTTTGGTAGTTTCTCAAACTAATAAATCTTGTCTGTTTTGTAGAAAACACCACCCAGCGGAAAACTGCAACTTGAGCATCGAAGAAAAAAGAAACTAAAAGCTTTCGGCCGATGCTTTTGGGGCATTGGTGTAAAACATAGAATTAAAGACTAAATCAGGACTGATTTGTAACATGTGTGGAGGAAAACACCACCACACTATTTGTTTTAAGTCGTCGAAGGATAAAAATGCTGAGGCTCGGGAATCAAAAGTTGAACCATTAATAAGTTTTGCGATTTCACATAATGAAAGGAATAAAATATTAGTACATACATGTTATGTAAAAGTAAAATTAAAAGGTAGTGAATCAATTACTCGTTTATCGTTAGATAACGACTCAATGAGCTCAATTGTCAAAAACTAGTTGATAAATTAAAACTCGTGAAAATAAGAGAAGAAAAATTATCAGTTTTTACTTTAGGTAGCAAAAAGGCTATAAACAAAATTTATGATGTAGTTTGTGTGACATTAGAACACAGATTCTTTCCTAGCTCAAAAATAGAAATAGAAGCTTTAGTTATAGATGAAGTATCAGGATCAGACATACTACCCCCTGAAGCAAAAGTGATAAATGAAAATATAGAATTAAGAAATTATACCCTTGCTGACTCTCCTAATTGTACTGAACCTGTAACCATTTTGATAGGAGCAGATTACTATTACGGCATTGCGACTGGTAAAATCAAACATTTGAATAAAAATCTTGTAGCTGTTGAAAGCATTTTTGGTTAGTGCTTATAAGGCAAGAAAACTGATATTCACATTTCTCTCATATTTAATGTAGAGATAAAGGAAAATTTCATTTCGAAACAAATAGAAAAATTTTGGGATTTGGAAAACTCTGGTTCAATTGATAAAAATAATGAAGATAGTTCTTTCGAAAATAAAGCTTTGTCCAGTTTTGAGTCAAATATTAAATATGAAAATCAGAGATACATAGTTTGATTGTCCTGAAAACTAGATAAACAAAATTTAAATAATAGAAAGATCACTGAAGCAAGATTTACAGGTTAAGAAGAAAATTATTTAGAAATCCCAAATTATTTAAAAAATACAAAAAGTGTTAGATGATTACAGAAAATAGGGAATTATTGAGTTAGTGCCCAATCCGAATGAAATGGAAAATGTTATGTTTTATCTGCCATAAAGAGAGATCATCCTTGATGATCATGTGACCAATAAATTACGTTTGGTCTTTGATGCTTCTGCTAAGTCTTCGAATTCTCTTTTCTTAAATGACTGTTTGCATGTTGGTCTAAATTTGTATTCAGAAATTTTTGATATTCCTTTGAGATTTAGATTGAAATCTATAGCTTTTACAACTGACATGCAACAAGCCTTTTTGAATATTTTAGTTCACGAAAAAGATAGAGAGGTTTCACAATTTCTCTTTACTGAGAGAGAGAACCTAACAAAACAATTCTGAACCACTTGTAGTATACAGATTCGCTAGAGTTTTGCTCGGGATAAATAGTAGCCCTTTCTTATTGGCAGCAACAATTAAACATCACTTAGGAAAGTATTTTGAAATGTATCCTGAAACTGTAAGATAATATCTACGTGGACGATATAATCGGAAGACATGAGACTGTAGAACTAGCTTAATCCATTTCATTAGAATCTAAAGAAATTTTAATCAAGCAAGTTTACAGTTGCATAAATGGTGAATCAGTTCCAAAGATTTACGAAAATTATGGAAAGAGAAAAATATAATTTCAATTAATGATTCCGTAACCACAAGAGAAGGAAATCTTCTTTATAAAGCTTTGGTCATAGCATGGGACAATTGTAGACTTGATTTATTTTGACATACATGGATTAATTGAGTTTGTGTCTAAGAGAATAGACACTAAGAGACTTGTACTACAAGTCTTTGGATGAATATTTGACCCATTGGGATTTCTGTGATCATTTACTTCACGAATCAAGTGTCTGATGCAAGATGTTTGGTTTTCAGGTATTAAATGGGATGACAACCTGCCTATTGATTTAGTTACTGCTTGGAAAAGTTGTTGCAATGTAATTTTCAGTGAAAAATTCCTAAATTTTATCGCTAAAGAAAGAATAATTTGGAAAAATATAATCGAACGGCCTGCTTAATGGGAAGGCTTCTTTGAACTATTAGTGAAATATGTTAAAGAATGCTTAAGGAAAATCATATAGGTAAAGTTCTACTAAGCTACGAAGAATTTGTGACTCTCCTTGTTGAAGTAGAAGCCAAACTCAACCTGCATCCTTTGACCTATATGTGTAATGAAAACAATGAACCACGGCCACTGACACCTATGCACTTTTTAAACTTTAGGCATGGAAAAACTATTTATCCAGCAATATTTGCAGAACTTATTGAAAATGGATCAAATAGATCATCAATGATGAAAAGGAAAACATATCAAACTTTGCTTATAAAGCAATTGTGGCATAAATGGAAGCAGCAGTACCTCCTGGACCTGAAAACTGCTCATTCAATGAAAAATCCTCAAAATGAGCTAAAAGTGCTTATAGAAGATGTGCTTATAGATGATACTATCAAAAATAAGTTACTTTGGAAGTTAGGCTGAATAAATAAAACTTATTTTGGCAGGGATAACAAAGTTCGTTCCTACGAAGTGAAAACTGCTAATGGACTGTTAAACAGAGCAGAACAACATCTCTACCCATTGGAACGTTGAGTACTTTTAACTTTTCTTGAACTTTATGTGGAATTTTAAATCTGAATTATTTGAACTTTAAATTTATGTATTTAATTTCTTCTTTATTAGAGCAAATTTCACTTCTAAAATAAGTATAAAACATTTGAACTATTACAAACATCTTTAGAGACTAATTCAAAGCTTTACTTTTTATTATTATCAAAGTTAAGAATAATTAATCAGTCCTTTGAAATTTAAATGAATGATTAATAATTTGTCGATTGATTTCATATATATATATATATATATGTGTGTGTGTGTTTTTTTAATTTATTGATGTTGTCATTTATATGCTAATAATTTTAGTTTAAATTTTTATATTTGATATTTTTAATAATTGTAATGTGTTTTTTAGAATTAGTCTTAAAATTTTAATTAGTGAACTCTATAAAGAGTTCAAGTGGGGAGTATGAAGAAAAAGGTTTGAATAGATGGCGCTGTCGCGTACTATTATGTATGAAGACTTTGCACTTTAGATTTTGTTTTGATTGAGGCAGGAAGTTCTCCCTACTTTTCAATGGAACATGATATATTTCTTTTATGCAAGAAAAATCTCTTTATACAAAGCTTCCTTTTGTATCCACTTTTACAAAATACATCTAATTAGCTGTATAATAGAAGTAAAAAAAAACTCAGGAATAATGTTATAAATCATCCAAAGAACTTTGATAAATATTACTGGTGGTTTATTTGAATGATTATTCAACATATTATTAATTATATAATTTAAAATACCAACTTAAGAAAAAAAAAAAGCCACCCTAGCAAAGAAGAAAATATCCTCTTCCACATTGAACAAAATTATTAAGAAACTGAAGATTTCATAATCGAAGCAAGAAAAATTATTTCACATTAGTGGATGTTTTCAAGAATATTACCATTAAAAAATCAGATTTTTTAAATAATAGAAGACAAAATTGACTCTAAATTGTTAACAATAAAATTAGACTTTTCTCAAAAACTTTTATCATGTAATCAGTTGTCATATTATTTTAACATAAGATAATGAAGTTCCATAAAACATAAAATATTCAATTAAATAACAAATTACAGTAATAAGGATATATTTTTAAATAATACCTGTTTCAACAAAAGTACTAATAAAATAATTAAATCCTAGAAATCTATTTGCTTTTATACACATTTTTACTCACTTATAAAATGCAAGCATGCAACCAGTGATTGTCATATTCATTGGTACTTGTGCAGACATACGACCAATCAAAATCATCTTTTCTCCAGTATCTGGATGATAAGCAGAATCATATAAATGCTTTGCACGCCAAATTTCATCTTCACTTAGATTTAAAGGTTCCCCATTTCTATAAATATAAATACACATTTTATGTCTAGTATATCATATGAAGTAAATTTTTATTATCAGATGGAAACACACAAATTACAAAAATCAATAGCTATGAAATTATAAAAATTTCATGTAATAAATTTCAGAATATTAATGAATCTTAATTTTATTTCATGCTATCTGAGTATCTGGTATAAATGTACACAATCAACCCAAAAAAAATTCCTCAAAAATACTTCAAATAATCTCAATGATAATAAACTAATAGATTTAAGAAAATTTCTGAAAAATATATTTTTTTTAATTTTAAAGATCTTACCATAGTTTCACATACATTTCAGAAAAATATTTATGGTGAAATAAATACAAAATTTGTTAAATAAAAATATTTCAAATGTAAAAGATTTGTATGGTTAGTTTAAAAAGAAAAAAGTAATTTGGAAAAATAACAGTTACTCATTAATTATACTTGCATACTTTGTCAAAAAGGTTTTTAAGAAAAATGTCACTTTGAAAAAATTTTACACAATAAAAATAACAGTTTAGTTTGCTAACTTAAATAGTTAGTAAACTAAACTGCAAAATACTTTATTATAATTTACCTGTTTTTGTAAAATAAAATCAAATTAAATTATTATAATAATATTTTGTTCACTATTTACAACTGCTTATTATTCAATTAAAAAATAATAAAAATTTCAGCAAATAAAAAATTAAAATATTCACCTTTTTATTTTGCATAGTTAACTATAAGTTATAATTATACATTTTCTTCATTTTTACCTGGGAATATCTGATTTCATAAATTATCATTTTCCTTTCATTTTTTTATCATACTTTCCTGTCAGTTTATTAATTTTACTACTTAAATCTTTTTCACAAACTAGTTTTTTTTACATTAAATTAGTAGAATATGCATCATATTCAAATGATGTTACTAAAAGGGTAGTACTTTGAACACTTGCGTATTTGGGTTATTGTTACATAGGCTGCCATTTCTTCAAAATTTGAAAAGTTCATTAATCAACTGTTCTAAGAACTTTCACTATAGCTTTCAAAATTATATTAAATTTAGATATCTTAAAACTATTGTTTTTAAATGAATTTTTAATCTTATTTTTTGTAGAACTTTTCTTATAAATGGTGCTTTTTCTTGGAAGAAAAAGTTTCCTAATAATTTATTTTTGTAACTAAATATCACAATTGAACTTTACTTTGAACAGATAAATTGTTTTACTACAACAATTCTGAAAACTTTTAGAGACTTTGTTTTTAAAATATCTTAAATTTATACATGCTCTATATAAAATCAAGTGCTTTAAATTTATACCAATTATTATATGTGGTGGGTAAAAATTTTAAAATACAAGTATAAGTGGTTTTCTATTTTCAAACTTATTTTCTTTGAGTACATTAATAATTAAATTATTGATTTAACAGCTTTATATAAGTGAAAATTTTCAGTTTAATTTTCTTATTTTTGACTGGTTACTGATCTAAATTGTAAAGAGTTTGCTAAAATTAGAGAAATTTAGAGTTTTATATTTAATATTCTCAAACTGACTATATTACACACACACTTCATACATTTAATGATTATAATTTTAAGGTCCAAACAGATGTCTTTTCTCATTAATCATTGTACAAGATCCCTAATAGTTGATATTTTACTGAGATATAAAAGTTCCTAAAAGAACACTCGCATTCTGTGTGCATTTATAGCAAAAAAATTTAATAAAACATCACCTATTTTTCATTGAAATTTTTTTGCTTTCTTCTTGGTTTATGGTTTTAATATCAAATTTGAGTAAAAAATAATATATAGTTGGAAATATTAATCATTTTTAAGATAAGCAAAGTATTCACTCTTTATAAATTTCAAATATTCTTTTTTCATATTTGTAATATCATGCTTTTATATATCTCTGTATGAAGTTATTTTTAATTTAAATAGTTTAACTGAAACAAAAGGAAATAACAGTTCATATTTGTTTATGTTACTCAATGAGCATGTAAGTATTTCTTTCAGAAAATTAAAATTTAAATAACTTAGCTTTTTTAACAAGGTTTAGCTTTAAAATTAATTTTCCTTTCTTTAAAGCTTCTGCAATACATTTAATCTTTTCCAGTATGTTGAAATACATTTTTAATTCAAATATAAGATTTTCTTACAATATTTTTAAAATCCATGGTTAAAGACTTACAGTTGAATAAATATAAAAATAAGACTTAAAATCTCACATCCTATTTGAAATTATTTTTTCAATGATTGGTAAAATATTTTTTGGCATTCTACAAAAACAAATGTTTATAAATATAATAAATAAGACAAATACTAACTGAATATTCATTACATCTCTAGTATTCTGGCACCCAGAGAAGTAAATTAATTTATTATACTTTGTTCAAATTCAATTTGCTTGATAAGTGCAATACTTTTTCCATGAATTACTTTACCTAATAAATTTAAATTTTATCAATACTTATATTTAACTAATACAACATATAAACTTTGTTCTTATATTAAATATCACAAATACAAAAATTCCACAGCAACTAATTTATTTACCCTTAATTTTTTTACAAAAATTTCATTTAAATTCTTTGTGCTGCAAAAATATAAAAATCCCAATAATTAAAAGTTTTTATCAAAAGTAATAGCTGTATTTAATTTAGCAAAACTTGCAAGTTTCATATGAATATAATAATCATATGTAACTTACAAATGAATTAAACAAGGAACAAAAAATTCTTCTTTCAATTAAAATTTTGTATTCATAAAAAGGAAAAGGTGGTTTGCAGCAAAATTAAATACTTTAATTACAGACAAAATAAAAAATTATAAATAGTTGTTCTGGCTTGAGTCAAAGATAACTATATCATGCTAACAAGTCAAAATAAACTTTACAGTCAATTGTAATTATAAAATTGTTTGTTAAACAATTTTTGTAAAAGAAATATCTAAAAATCACTAATTTCATTATTACCAGAAAATTCATAAAAAATCAAAAAAAACCAAGTCCTTTTGGAATAAAAGAAATTTCTTGTGAAATTCAAAAAGTACATGAACTTAAAAAAAAAATAATAATAATGTATTTATACATTTTGAACTTTTAATTTTATAAAATTTATTTTCATTTCTTATATTAAGAGATTTGCTAAAATCATATTCAGTAGAATACTAACCTATATTTTGTCACAATATCCTTTGCTTTTTCAAGTTCTGAGCTTGGGCAAAGCACATTAAGTGGATTAGTAGTAGTGAAAAAGTGTTTAGCACGTCCCCAATATGTATTCTGATCCCATCGAGGTTCATTAATATTAATAGGTGGCATTGTACTCCTAAATAAATATTTTCAACATTTCATTTTAATTATAACATAAATCAGTAGTTAAAAAAATTATCAATATTTCCCAACTAATATTGATTACATGCAAATAACTATTAAACTTAATTACAGAAACAGTTATACAGTCTCAATTAAAAATACAGGATTGTTGTATTTTTACTCTAGACAGCACAGAAATATAAGTTTCTGCACAGAAGAAACTTGTAAATCTGAACCAGACACCAAACATAGTGTTTCTGAATTATATAAATTTTAAATCATATAAAAGATTGATAAAACTATTAGATGTTATGCTATTATCTATTAGATTGTTATTTTATCTGTTAGATATTTTTCAAATTCAATCGTACAATATAGGTTTTTAATACTATAAGAAAACTATGATATAGAAAAAAATCCTAACAGAAATGTTTTGGTTTTCTTTTTGAGATTTAACAATATTAATTATATGTCTAGATTATAGTAAAACTATTGCAATTAATTTAACATCTTAAAGGTTGAGATATTTTGTGAATCATGTTTATAATTCATACCACTTGTAGAACATGCTCTAGATAAACAGAGGAAAAAATATTTTTACAATATATCGCTAAAAATTGTAGAAAAAAAAATTTAAAAAAAGAAAAAAATCATTAACTTTCTATTTTATTTTTGATAATTTTTATTTAATTAGGTATAAATTTAACTATGTACTCACATTTAATTGATACTAGCTTCTTGCATTGTATATTAAATACTGTGTTAAAATTTTTGATTTGGACTACTATATTTTTTAAAACACTCATATTTAAATAATTTAAAAACTCAAATACTTATTTCCTTTGATAGTAACTATTTTCAGAAAATTTCAACTAGAGAAGAATAATCTATAGTATTAATAAGAATAAAAAGTCTTAAAATTTATCTTCTGAAATAATAAAAACTTAAAATGCCTTAGAAATCATATTTCCATAATCATTTGCTTAAGATGCAGCATGGAAGAAGTAATTGTGATAGTGACCCAAGGCCCTATTTAAAAATATTAATTTTCACAGCTAATTTAGATAGAAGAAAAGGAAATATTAATGTTTACTAAACCTGATTACTTCTTTTAAGATAATTAACAAACATAATGTTTGGTCAAAAAAATCTAATATTTTAAAAAACGTGCAAAAATACTTTATATCAAGTAATGTACAGAAAGAGGAAATAAGAAATATACTCATATCAATAAAGCTCTATATATACAAATTAGATGATGATAAAAAATCTTGTTTCATTCATGTACCATGATATTTACTTATAATACTGAGCGAAAATAGGAAAAAATTCAAGTACCTGCAAAATCATTAAAGCATAAATGTCCTAATATTTAGTATTATATTTAGTAAGAAAAATTACACTTGAAATAATTACACAATAGAGAAATATAAAAAGAAAACAATATAACAGGAATTTTCTCCCATTTTTACTGCCTTTTAAGTTTCATTAATATAATTTATTAATGTATAGAAAAATTCATAATCTAATAAAAATATATTTATCTGACAAAAATTAACTCCATTACAAATTACTTTGTAATTAAAATTTTTTTTCATTTATTATTAAATTAGATAGTTTAAATGTGAAAGGATATTTCTTATACTGATGATAGATTTTTCAAAAAAATACAAATTTTAAGAAAACTTCCCATATTTAAAAACTACTCTCTTCATTAAGGAAAATGGTTTTAATACTAATAAATAGTCAGTCATAAGGTCAAGTCTGACGCCCTATGGTAGCTTTTGTTCACATTATATTTCATTCTGAATTATTACAAAACAGTCACATTTGAGATGGGAGTCAAAACCATAAATTGTTAAATAGAAGGCTAGGATATTAACCATCATCCTAGCATCAAATTTGTTAATAGATTTCTATTAACATTTTATTTAAACAAGGACAGAATAGGTTAGTAGAATGGTTCATGATGCTTAAATTTATGAAATTTTATAATTAATATTCTCAAAATTTAAACATTCATATTATCTCATGGTAATGTTGACAACTAGAGCAAACCAAACAATTATATAAATTCTTTTCTCAAACTATCACAATTCAGTTTTCATGATAAATACAGTAACAATTTAAAAACATTTGGAGTTCATATGCGAAAGAATTAATAAAATACCTTCTATTACTTAAAGTCAGCTTTTATTTACACATTCATAAATGCAATCATAATCTGACTTTAACGTAAGAGAATGGATCACATTTTCCGAATTCTTATTACCATAAAAGCATCAAAATTCAATTATACATTTGACATATAAATATATATACACATTAAAAATTAATTATATTGATTTATATTTCAAATTTTACAATGCTATATATATATATATATATATATATTTGCTTTCTTTTTAAAATTATAACTGTAATATACAGCTAAAAATTACTTTTAGCTCCATAATTTTAAAACATTTTTTTTATTAATGTTTAACATGTCAAAGTGGTCCCTAATACTTTTCTCAAGGATAAAAAAACCAAGTAATATTTTCCCTGGCTAGAAAGCAAACTTTCTGATATAGTAATAAAATTTGTTTTAACTGACAGCACTATGTAATATTCTTTAAATTTATGAGTGTTTAATATAACATGTAAAAAATTTACCTCTAATATTTTATAGCATACCACAATAATTACATTATTAAGGTTCATTTTTTTTATATTCACTGCTTCTGGTTTTAAGATTGAGTTAAGTAGTTCTTATATAGTTGCTTTGAAAATTAAATTCCAATAAATAAATATTGAAAGTAAAACAAATGCAATGCAGTAAACTAATTAAAATAAAAATGAACTGTTAAAAATAATGTATTTTTAGATTTTATCAATTTTAATTAGATATAATTTTAAAAAGATGTTGATTAATAAAAGGAATGTTATACACAGGTGTAAACTTATTACTTAGTATCCATTAGAGTCGCACTTAAATAGAGGTATAAAAAAACACAATTAAAAACTCATGAAAATATTAGATTTAGAAATATTAAAGGAAGCTTTAGAATGCTTGTGATGAGTATTATATATATATATATATATATATATGCAAAAATCATAGAATATGTTTAATTTTATATTTAAGATTTTTCAATGAAAGTTTGTTTAGCTTCCAAGATTCCTTAAAAAATATTTAGAAAAAATATTTTTAAGTAGGTTATAAAAAGAAAGATTTTTCAGTAATTTTGAGAAGAAAACAAAGATGTATTTAAGAAAAAATTACAGAAACTTTTAGCAATTTACCTATATAACTTTAAAAATGGTATATTCAGAAAATTATCTTTGTACATATAAATAGCAGAACATCAATTTGATAAGATATTCCATTTTTAATTAATGTATGAGAATTTTAATTAATTATCAGCATTAAGAAGGTAAAAAGAGTGAAACCTATTAATTTAAAAAAGAGAAGATATTTGTACAATCAAAACACAAAACATTTTTAGAATAAAGTTATAAAAATGATTCACATTACTTTTTGTGATTTTTGCATTTTGAAAAACAAAAGTTTTATTAACTTCTATTGGTACAATATGCAAGCATTTTAACTTTTAACTAAAAATTGAATTTGACACCAACATATTTCAAAATGTAAGTTATCAAAAAAGTAAAATAAATTTTGTATTTGCTTTACTTTAAAAGGAAACCCGCAACTTTAAATCTGAAAATTGTGTTTTTTCAATGAAAATATATAATTAAAAGTTTAAAATCTACATATATTACTATCTTACAAAAAATATTTTTTTATTTTTATAACATAATTTTCAATATATTTATTTATTGTTTTTAATAACTATGGTAAAAATAGTACATAAGTAAAATCCTATCAACTAAGAAAAAATAAGACACAATAAAATACTATGAAATATTAACAAATTAAAAATATTTGAAAGTATTTCATTGCACTCAGAATAGTTAAAATAAAAATCCTATTCATTTAAAGCAGTTTCAATAAAAATATTTATTAGAATTTATAATCTTTGAAATCTTATCAAAATGTCTTCAGAATAAATTTTAAAATGCTACAATATTGTGAACATTTCTAATGCCATGAATAACACAGCATTAAAAATTTGATTTATAGTTATAATAAAGCTACCTATAAATACAACAGAAATTGTCATGAAGATTACATGGATAAAAATAATGCACCAAGTATTAGAAAGTGAAAAAAATACATGTTTTAAATGCTTTAGTAAATTTAGATAAACAATCTTGATACATTTGAACAGCTAAGTTCTAATTTAATACAAATTGCAATCAAATATCTACATATGAACCCAAACAAATTACCCTGTTAAATTTATATTTATTCAAATTGTGTTAAGAAATATAATTTACACTAAAATAAACGCGAAGAATAACTTTTTCTAGAAAAGTTAGGGAAAAGGAAGTATTTCTTAAGATTCAATCAATCGAAGTGTCGTAAGAATAATCTCGTTGAGTCACAAAAGATAACCTTCGCAAGCAATTGAATTCCTTCTTGGAGGAGCTACATTTTCAATCACTTTCATAAAGGCGTTTTCCAATAACTCTTGTCAAATTTTTGAATTAACTAACACATTATTAACAAATGTGAATAACGCAATATTTAAAATACGGATTAATCTAACATTTTTTAACTAACAAATTGATTTCCTCTCAATTTGAAATATATCATAACTAGGAAAGTAAATCAATAAAACTATTAAAAATCAATAAAAAAATTATAAAATAGTTTAGTTATGTTGGAAATTAATGACAGTTTACAAAACTATCACATGTTTAACTTATTTTTAAATGCTTAGTAAACAAATTCAGCAAATTAAAATCAGGGTCTTAAAAGAGAAAGAAATACACGTTTCAGGCATTAATTTACATCCAACATTCTAATAATTTCTTAAGCAGAATACTCATAAACAAACCAGAAAAACACTAAACAAACTTTAAATGCTGTGGCACATTCGTACCACCTGTATCAGCTTTCCGAAACCAGACTGCACGCTCTGTTCTCTGCTGCTAATGCTTTTTACTTTGCTTTTCGCTCTACAAGAGTCGTTGCCATGAGCAACATGCTAAATACAATTTTCAACAAATCTCCACTCCTCACAAACTCAATTTTTCACTTCATGTGAGTAAATTTTAATAAAATTGACACAAGTAAGAGTTATCCAAATGCAATAAAAAATTAATTGATGTAAAGAATATTTTAATTTCTATACAAATAAAATTTCAGAACAATTCAATAATTTATTTCAGAATTTGATCATTATAAAAGAAATCTGTGTGAAGTACTAATCTATGTCTGGACTGGATGCAAGATATCACCATTCATGGATAGACATAGAGCAACATAATTTTCTCATAATGCTCTGCTAGTTTTCTGAGTAAATCTTATCCATCTGTCAGACTGAATCATTGACATTTCAACATGGTTAAAATCTTCTTTTCAAATCGTTCCAAATGTGCTCAATAGGAAAGACCAAGGAAATGTTAAAAAAAAAATTTAAACTCATAGCAATAGACGCTATACGTATTTAGATATTATATTGTGATAAAGCAAGTCTGGTATGAAGTAAAACAAACTATAAAACAATCTGTTATAGAATAATGCTCATTAATTCTTCGAGTATGCCAAAAATGACTATCAAAGGGATCTGGTTTTTAAAAGAAAGAGCATTTTACATGGAATGATAATTTGTGTGCATATATTGCTTCAGACTGTAAAGATTAAAGTCCCATTTTTATAATTAATAGGATTAGGTCTTTTGAAATCTGTAAGCATATCAGCGGTTATCATCAGAAAACAAATGAAAACTTGAACGAGGTTTTATAGTCTTCATTGATACTTCACTAAATATTAAATGTCTCAAGCCCAAGTATTTTCAATCTGACATAGCCACTCCTATGCTTAATGATATACGAGTATAAATATAAGAGTGTCAGAACAATTGATAGAATAAATTTCACTATTTGCTTAGCGTTGTATTTGAAAGCGATTCACGCAGATAAATCCTTTGGTGATACAGTTGAGTTAATTATAGTTTTGATTTCTCTGGACCAAAAACAATCGATGTCGTCTTTATGCCGATGTCGAAAACTACTCGTCTCAGTATTCTCACACCACTGTGACCTTTATGAGAAATGCGTATTCAATTTAGTGCAAGTGTTTAACCAAAATTCACTTTTATAGCAATATCATGAAAAGTCAAATGAGATACAAAAATTAAACAGATATTTGTGTTAAAAGGATGAAGAAAATATATCAATACAAGCATAGATAGAATGCATAGTTGATGGAATTAAATAAGAAGAGGTTTTATAGTTATAGTTTGTATGGAAACGTAACGTGTTGTTTTAAACTATTTTCTGTCAAGGACAAAAACGGTTGAAAAGAATTCATACTAATTTCAGTTGTATAATTTATAAGCTCATTTTATCTTTCACTCGTCTCCACATTCTTAAACTCAGATTAACAACTGTTGGGATAAGAATTTCTGCAACCCAATGAGCACCCATTTCAAATGTTAGTGAAACTTTGGCAGTTTAGTGCTTCTATATTAAAATTCTTATTGTTATGGAACAGCTTTGAGGTAATGATGTTCACGGGAAGCAATTTGCAGTAAAAATTTCATGCAACATATTATACATAGTATCTTATATTATTTAAAACTAATTTCATTAAAATTCTTTCCTTTTTCCATTTTAATTCCTAAAATATCATATCTGTAATTCTGCTCTGCTTTTATGAAATGAAGCATATTCTAATATTAATTTCTGATGTTGAAGTTAATGGAGTTTTAAGGCAAACATTTTTATGAAAATTACTAGTTTCTTAGTATCAATCTACAAGTATTAACTTTTTTGAAAATTTATTATTGATTTATGTATTTCCGAATATTGAACTCTTCGGCAGCATTTCTTAGCGTTTTCCTGTCTAAAATTTAGAATCCATTAATATCGTTGAATCAGAATAAGTATCATGAAATAAAAAGTTGTATGGAAAGGAAACAATGTTATTTTTTCGTGCTTCATATGTACACTGAATTATAATTTTGGTCTAAAAAGATAACTTATCTAATGTTTAAAATCTGTTATCAATATTCAATAAATTGTGCCTAGTTAATAACTCGACAGTGATTTTTTTTAAATGTATGGAAATAACACACTATATAGAAATTGTTTAATTCTAAACTACAAAAATATTTCAGATCACCATAGAACATTCCGGTATAAGTGAAATAGAAATACTTCAGGCCTATGTAGAAAGATTTTACATAATTTATAGCATTTTTGCTTTCCTAATTAAAAATATCTGTTTGTACTGATTTTTTACCCAAAATTTAAATTTTTATATTACAGTTGTTGTGATATAACATCAAATTATGTGTTCTTTATCATGGTCGTTATAGATTTTTTGTCATACTAAACTATGAGACTGACTTCACAAAATATCATTTTATAATCCTTTCGGATTATTCATTTAAAAATTTTTTGATAAGATTATAATAAAATTAGGATTTTTAAGCAAAAACAATGTATAGTGAAATTAAACCAAAATTACTATCATCAGAACGTTATTCTTGCCTCATAATCGAGATGGGATATATAAAATTTAAGCATTCAGAAGTGATGAGCAGAAAGAAATATCAAATGTTAACTATATTAATTTAAAGTCTAATGTTAACTATATTAATTTAAGTTATTTTGATCATAAAATAGTGAAAGCAATAATAAAGTATAAAGTGTATTTCAGATAAACGAATTTGTGATTGAGAGCAGAGAATAACATTTTCATTCATCAAAATATTACCCACCATTATTACTCAATGGATGCATAATGCGATTAGTGTTGTGGATGCTAGACGGATTTGTCATTTGACGCCAGGAAATGACCAATCCATTTTTATTCTATTATTATATAGAAGACAAGGTATTGTGCACAAGGTACACAAAGAGATTATTTCTGATCTTAATGCTACATTTTAATACGTATACACTCACACACATACACACACAAATATATATATATATATACAAAATAATTATTTCCATTCATATACATAAAATAGACTACTATGAATTAAAAAAGTTGCAATTTGCTGCAAAAGTAGAAGAAGATATGTAAATGAGTTGTGACTGATAATTATTATTTCGTGTCGAGATAATATGTGAAAAATGCAATCTTATAAAAATCTAACATTTAAATTATAAATAGATTAAATAGCAGGGATGCAAAATGTTTAATTTTGCATAATTATGAGAAATATAAATTTTTACTTCTCACTTAACTGAAAAATTAATTTCATCTAGTTCCGATTTGTAAATATTTCATGCTATCTAGAAACTATAGTTTTAAAGTAATGTTGAAGTGATAAATGTTCTTTATTTAAGACTTTTCAGAGGTTTCTAAGAAATAAATGCTTGAAGAAACATTAATATTTTCTGAAAAAAATAAATGACAGGTAGGTTTTTGAATACTTAGATTTAGGTATATAAGAGAAATGATAATTTGACCAAGAAACAACTTTTGGGCTACATTTCATATAAATAAGAATAAATAAAATTATGTTACACATTGTCATTGAAATTAAGTACAAAAATAATTTCTACTCTTAACGATATTTTTGAAATTTACCTTTTTTTTTACAATTTTTTAAAACCAGAATATATGCTTTCTTTATCATAGCTAAAAATTCTATGTCCTAATATCGGAAAAAATTACTCAAAATTTCATATAAATACAAATAAATTCTTAATTTTTGATAAGAGTAATAAATTATATCTATTACACTCTAATAAAAATTTTATTATACATAATCATATTTGCATATTGAATAATCCCCTTTAGTCCTGTTAGTGGTTTCATCTTCCCAAGGGGTGTTTATGGAGGGGGGAGGTGTGAGTGATGTACGTCAGCAGTATAAATTCCTGGTAAGGTCATCCAAGTCGAGAAGGTCACTCCACCATTCCCAGACAACATTAACAGGCATGAAGCTAAGACAAACTTCTAACATATAGGAATCCAGTCCTCGGACAACAGAAGTTGCATTTTACTCCCTTGAAAAATCGAATTTTCATGCAACAAGTATATTGAATACATAACCTTAAAAGCCACGAAACGTTTAAATATTATTAAATATATCAGATAAATAGGGACTGGGGAGTGGCTGCAATTATTCCTAAAACTTTTAAATATAAAATTAAATAGAGAGAATGCAGTGGTGTACAAACAGATAACCTTAATGACAACAGACAATTACAACACAAATAATTAAAATAAAATAATAGCATTAAAGAACATTCCCAGTGATACACAAGAGTCTACATAACTACTCTCAAGCAAGGCAGAGAAACATGTAACCGGAATATGCACCATTTGATCCCTAGAGGACTAGCCTTTACTCTAGTCAGGCTAATATATTATGTAGAGATGAGTAAAAGCAAAGACAGTGATACTTTAATATCCCAACAAAAACTTCCTTTTAGGTATTCATTAGACCTATCCTAGAATATGGCTCTCCTATCTATTGCTGTGCTTCTGAAAATAACTTAAACTAATTGGAAAAGGTCCAGTTGAGCGCCACTCGCACAGTTACTCGAAGGAAACGAAGCTGACCTTCAAAGATTGTTTTTTATTAAGAAGATCTTCAACAGCTTTTTCTCAGAAGACAGGCTAGTTTAGTAAAATATTTCAACAAACTTTCCAGTATAGATTGGAGCAACAAAACTGCTATGTACCTAAATAACTGGACTTGCAACCAAAGATTAAAAAAAAAATTCCATTCAGTCTAGTTAAATCACAGCAATTTACTGCAGAAAATGAAGAACCTCACTACCTCCATTGTAATTTAAATGCTTGAGATAAACCTTCCAATGTTAGTTTTCATGATGACCTCTTTATTTTTCTAGATAAAAACGACTGAGTTAATGACTTGCTTAAACAATTGGCTTTTGAAATAATCAATAAAATTCCTCCAAATGACATTAAAATTTATACTGCTGGCACCAAAATAGATGTACGTGTAGGTAGTGGAACGTAGATTGAAACATCCCAAGGAAAATGTTCTACAAAGCAACGTAACTCAGATTACTGTTCCTTGTTTCCAACCTAGGATTAAAGAAAGTCATGAAAGAAAGCAACTACGAAAACCTTTGGATTCTATCTGACAGACATAGTTCAATTCAACATCTCAAAAACTGGGCCCATATATGAGATAAAACCAGTTTATCTATCCTTGGAAAAGTAAATCTCATCTTACAACAGCAAAAATTATATTTTTAATGAATCCCATCCCATGTTAATATCTACGGAAATGAATTATACGACACTATCAAAGGAAAGACTAGAACATCCCACCCTTTTCACTTCATAACTCACATATTTAGAGTTATTCTCGAGGCAAAAGTTCCAAAATAAAGAAAATTTGTTAATACCTTCGCTTCACAACTAGTATAAAGGAAAAACCAGGACTTTCCTGTCTTTCCCTTGTAACAGGAAGAACAATGCATGTGTATCGCGACTAGTCAGGGGACATTCGAAAGGTCTCAGATATTCTGTGAGTAGCAAGAGGCTTCCTGTTTTCCAATTTCCGGCAGGAACAGGCATCATCTCAGCATATCTTGGACTGCCTTGAAATGGACTGGGAGGATATCCACAACTGCCCACTTCTTGTATTAGACTTCATTAATACCAACAGTTTCATTTATCTGATCTGACTCCATCAGAGCAGATGGGAGATTAAGAACAACAATATCATAATGAATTTACATTTTTAAATAAATGTAAGATGTGAAAAAGTTCACTCCCGTATTTTATGTTTATACAAATTAACTTGATAAAAAATTATCATATATCTTGTTAGAAAATTTCCAGGACAATCTGCCTGATACTAGTCATCCCTGGTATCAAGCAGATTGCCCTGGAAGATCCCTTGCTTTCGATTGCGATAGATATGTTCAGAAAACACTTTCCTGATTCTTCAGTGGACACCTGAAAGGATTTACATTCGAGAGAGATTTCAAGGTGCACCCGAATTGTCCTAAGTGTCAAAATGAGCCGGCATCACCTGCACATATCCTTATGTGCTTGGGGTTGTCTCTTGAGGACCTATATATGTCTCCTATGCTTGTTTTCGACTTTCTGAAAGTAAATAGACTCGTGGACCTCGTCTGGTATATTCCTAGACATAGAGATTAAAAAAAGAAGAAGAAGAAGAAGAAATTTGAATAATTTTTTAAAATGTTTTGTTTAAAATCGGTACTTAATCGATGCTGATGACCAAATTTACTTTTCCCAGACAATAAAACTGGATAACAAAAAAGAGAATTTAAACTAGTCTTCCTTTGCAAATTTACGGATCTCAGTATTCATGTTGATTATGAATTGTAAAAAACATAAAGAAAGCATATCTTATGAAATGTGTCAGCCTATGAGCTGTGTTTCTTCTTAAAATCAGTGTAATTTTAACTTTCACACTCAAAAATTATTTTTTACAGAACATAAACATTGAAAGAAGTGTATTAGTTTACACAGTATTCATTGACATTTTAATAGAAGATATATTTTTTAGACTTTCTTATTTCAGGTATATTTTTCATCTCATGTTTCTTCATTTTTTGGTAAGTAGTTTAAATTATTTTTTAGATTTGTTGTGGAAATTGTACGAATATTACATAATGTAAGATATAACATGCTGCAAAATTTTATTCAACAGATTTTTTTTTTAATTTCTTATCTCAGACCAGTTACTTACGCACTGATACAACATTTCATAATTACAGAAGAAAAATACTTGATTTTGAGATTTTCAAAAAGTCAAAATTGATACCTGCACTGATAAATTCAGAAAGTTATCAGCTTAGTCAAATATTTATAAACGGAAAATATTAATATAAATTAATTCATTTATAGTGAATTACTAAGTAAGATAAATGTCATTTTAATTTCTAAGACCAATTCTTTTAGCTCATAATATAGAAAATGCTGGAACTAAAAACCTGTTTTTACGGAATTTTTCATTTGAACTTAATCGAAGCGCTTGCAATTGAAAATAAGAATATAAATACTTTTTCGGGATTCGCAATAAATTCAAAGAAACGCAAATTGTTTATATCTTTTCATTCTAGATTTCTAATCGTATGGAACTTTTGAAATCATTTTTTCAAATGAAAATTGTATATAAAGGATAACATATAAATATATACGTTTTTTATTTTATTATTTAATTTATATTATTAATAATATATGTTAATAAATATTTTTAAGGATTTATATGTATTACTCTATTACAAATCACATTTTATAAAGGTTATGATTTATATTCATTCTTGTGTAAAATTTGAATATAATTTGAAAAAAACAAATTCACAGGGATGCCTTTCTTTTTCTATTTAGTGCTTTTAAAAAGGATTTGTGTGACAGGAATTGTGTTTTAAAAAGAATAAAATTCAAAGTAACTAAATACAAGTAAAAATATAATTATAAAACGAAATAAAGAAATATTTAAACTGTCATCTATTTAAACTTTTGTTTTAATTTATTGTATTGATAATACTTTTACAAAAAACTAGTCATTTTCATCTGATATATTTTTCAGAATTTTTTTACCAATATGAAGAATTGACATTTGAACCATGGAGAATTTTTAAGAAAATATTTCCCAAAATTTATGAACAATATGTTTTTACAGGTTTCATTGTATTTTCTGAATAACAAAACAATAAATTCTCAGTTTAAATCTTAAGCTCTGTCTATAAAATTTTTTATCTGATTTTATTGTGAATTTGATTATTTGAAGGTAAAAAACTGTTTCATAGAATTTTTAATGAGCTTTCCAAATGTATCAACAAAATTATTTTAACCAATTACTTTTATTTTTTTGGTATATGAAGAATTTTTGAAAAATTTTTACATTTCGTAAATTATTAACCTTATTTTGATACTATTTAGAAATTAACTAGATATTGCAAAATTCCTAAATTATTTTCTCAACCAGCCCGGTAATTGAATAACTAGCATTCTTGCAACAACTTCAGTTCAACAGCTCGTGCTTAAAAAATACATTGAATTCTTTTTTATAAGGGGTAAAATGTTATTCATTAAGAATGTTAAGTAAGATAAATTAACAAAATTAACTTTTCTTGATTCAACTAGAGATTGGAATTTTAACAGTATTTGTGTACAGGAATTTTTGACTGCCTTGTGTTCTCATGCTACTTACCACTTGATTAAAACTCCGAACTGTATGAACCATAGGTATCATATTTATATTGAGACAATGATATATGAAAAATGGAGTTGGAAAATAAAAAATGTACGGATATTTTATATTAATTTACTAATAACTAGGGAAAATTAGGAACATTCACTTTCTGAGTAAGTCTTAGGGAAGAAAATTCGACGGTGGCAAGCTAAGAGCTAATTGCAAAACTGAGTGCAAAATAAATAGCAATTGATATTTTAACACATTCTGGAAATCTTCTTTGATAGGAAAGAATTTATTCCTTATCAAGTAAGGCTGTATTCAATTATTGCAATTAAAAATATGTAAAAGCTACATTCTTTAAAAAAATAATCTAGCTCTACATCTCTGACATTCTCCAAAGTAAGTTTTTATATCTAAATGAGTGATAATCAAGAGTAAGTTTATAAATGAATTGTGATTCCAAACAATACGCGCGCTCTTTACCATATTTCGTTTCTGCTTAATTTAATAAACTAAGACACAATAGATGAGTAAATTTGATTTCTTTCAATGTATTTTGTAATAGAAAATTATTAGCAAAAACACTTTGCTTGTCAATGCAAAATTTGGTCGTTATTAAACACAGTCTTCTACTCTTCATTCAGTGCGGTAACGTTTCCTACACAAATATGTATGTATATATACATTCATTTCAATTTTTGAAATAAATTTATTTCAAAATTTTTTTCAAAATATTGCAATTTCTTAATATATACATGTTTTTTGTTTAAAGGATCAAATAATGTTTTTGGAAAAATATAACATTCACCACTTGTAAAAAGAAACTTCATTATTCTCTGTTGTTTCTAGTACCAGATTATTTCAGCATTAGCTCTATTAAGTAATTTTAATGTAATGTAATACATAAAAATGTAAAACAAGCATAAACACGAAAGACAATATAATTAGTTTAAAATTACCGAAGCAAACTTTGACTTTTATAGTAATTTAATTAAATATTTTTAATTCATGTTCTAAGTTCTTATAATAATTACGGCAAAAAAAAGACATTTAATATCATAAATCCTTATGATTACTGTTTTAAAACCTAATATTTTGTTTGTTTTTTGTTTTTGGCACAATAATGATATTGTAGTCATTACTCGTTAATGAATATGACCTAATTTGTGTTCTAGAAATTATCAAACAACGATTCAAAAAGCAGCTGTTATATGATAAATAAAGGTCCTTAATTAACTCCCATATCTTTTTTGCAAAACATAATTCTAATGAATATCTTTGATTGTAAATAGCTTCTCATCTTAAATGCTTTTTAAACATTTATCTATTTACCAAAGAAATATAAGTTGCATTTTAGTTTTTTCATGTATTCATTACTGATAATATAGAGTAATTAATTTCATTTATGATGAAAGTAAACTATTTTTGAAATTTTGAGCATACTAAAAAATAAAGGAAAATGTATATCCTTATGTCATATTTGAAAAATATTTATATGCATAAAATAATTTTAAAAAAATTAAAAAATGTAGTAAAAAAAAGCAACTTTTTTTTTAAATAAAAAAAATTATCAGAAATACAGTGAAAAATTTCAGAAGTGTTTCAATTATTTAAATTAAATGGTAGATTTTTATTAAAATTTTACATTGTTGAAATTAAAAATAAAATTGTTTTAATTACAAACACATGAATAAATATTCATTTGTAATTATTAAGTTCTCTCACAAAATCAATAATGATATTTCGTTCCAATTAATGATGTTACAATCATAAAATTTTTGAAACTTGCCATGGCCAAAAGCATTTTTTAAATGAATCAAATCATTTTTTTCTATTATGAATAACTTGAGCAATAAACGTATTTTACATTAAAAGACTGTCTAGACAAATGAATTTCCTTTACTGGTGAAAGAATAAAGCTGTGTTTTACAGATAATGGAAATGTAATCTAGAGTTGTATAAAAAAGAAAGTACATACGTCAAAAATTCATGTCACAAATCCAATTTTAGTAGGATATGAAAAAATAAGTATCTCAGCTAATTCTATCTTATTGTCGCTTATAATGAAATACTCATTACTGATACAAAAACGTGTACAGGTGAAATAACCTTTTCATGAAATATTCTATTAAAATAAAAGTAGCCAAGGTAAAAGATATTGCGATCAGAGAAACAAAAATAGAGGCTAAGATAAATAAAAATAATTGAAAATTTATAAAATAAGTAATGAATCCTTTTAATTACATTAAAATTATGTATATCTATTTGTGACAAAAATTACTAGAGATATTGGCATAATAAGTCTTGAAGGATAGAGAGATTTCTTGTAACAGAATTTCAAAATAAATCTATAAAATTTTAATCAGTTATTCCTCTCTTTATATAAAAAAATTAACAGTATTTAATGTCTGAATAACAAGTATTTTTTATAAAAATAAGCAAATTGTGTACAACTAATTTAGAGAAAGTTCTATCATAATATCAAAAGGTTTCTCTCTCCAAATGCATTGTTTGATCATGGAACACGCGCATCTTGAAAAAAAAGTATAAAAAAGATTTCACACAAGATTACCAATAACAATGTGTAGAACAAAAGTGTTTTCGTTGTCCAATATATCAAGATTTAATCTTACAATATTTTATTCTGAATTACCTTTTCTGAATATTGAATATTTTTATTTATATTCTGAATATTTTATTCTGAATTCCTTGTGAAATAACTTCCTGAAGTTATAAATGAACAGAGAGTAGCCGTATTAAGGCAGTGTTTCTATGTTATCTGCTACGTGTAAGTAGAAAAACTATTTTACTGAAAACTGGTATATATTCACATAATATAAAACAGAAATGAGAATTATCCCGTTATTGTATTAATGCAAAATATCACTCCTCGTAAATAAAAATACACCATTGATCTTCGTTTTCAAAGAATGGTGGAATTTCAACCTCTAACATTCATATTTGGAAATAAAATTTATTAACAAATTGACCACATTACTTAATTTTATGTTACTTTCTATATGAGCAATTTAAAATTCTTAAAATATTGGTATTTTATGAAGGATCCTCAAAACAGAAATTATTCGTGAATTGTAGGCTCTATTGACTTGTCACAAAAACTAAAAAAATATTTCACTTTTATACCCAAAATTACGTCTGCACAAAATAGAAATGTCAAAGTTTGAGTTAATTTTGATAACATGATATGTTTTTTAACTCATTTTTCAATAACTTTGTCCCCCCATAAATAGCCTATTCGATCAACATGTAATTGCTATAATGTTTTTAAATTAATGTCTGTCTATATGACACTTGAAAATAAACTTTTCACAGAGAAAATATAACATTGAAATATTGTGCAAAGAAAAAATACAGAATAGTGCAATCTCTACTCACAAATTAGACTGATAAATAGCCTATAAAAATATTTTATTATCTTTAAAAATACACAGTCTGAGGATTTTTATTTTAATATTCGAATAAAACATTCTTCCTTAAATGAGTTAATTATTTAAAATTTATCATACGAAAGGAATAATTTAAGAAAGTTTCAACATATGATTAACAAATATAAGCAATTCAAAATATATAGGAATTTTATTTTTCCTGTTACTCATAAAGTTTTTGCGGTTAGTTCTATTGACGATAATTTATATTCCTCAATGAATTTTGTTTACTATATCGTATTTGTAATATGTTTCTAAAAGACATTAACATTACCAGAATAAACCTTTTTAAAATAGGATATTTATCTGTTTCTCTAGTTATATAATACCATTGCAATTAAATTAACATATATATATATATATATATATATATATATATATATATATATATATATATATATATATATAACTTTGAAGTTTTCAAGATCTTGTGCTGCTTTACATTTGATTGTTTGTTGTATGCCTATTTCTTACTTGTGTTTAAAAAAAATTTCGGAAATTCTTCTTACTAACCGATTTATTGACCGAGAAGAAAAATTTTCTTTTTGATTAATGAATTCGTTGGTATTTATGTATATAATTTATTTAACACCCTTAGTATTTCAAAGGAATGAAATAAATAATTAGAACATTATTTTTAAAACTATAAGCTCTTGAATACAAAATTTAGCCTCTTTGTTTCATTGCTCAACAATTTGGTTGTTATAGAACGCTTAATATGTCATATGAAAAATGTTTTATCAATGATAAATATTTTTCATTTGAAACGTCGAATACAGTTTGATTTAATTAATTCAAAATTTTTGTTCCATAATTATATTGATTGTAAAAAATCACATTTTTTTAAAGATATATTTAAATGTTTTATAAAATTAATGAAAATTGCACTTTCTAAATCTCTATTTAGCTAAAATATATAAATATTGTTATGCTTTTCTAGATCTGAATTTACAAAACTTGAAAATTTTTACAAGCTTTCTATAAAATTTCATTAATGGCTATCTGTTTTTAAATGCTTTATTTATTTAACAGACATATTTATTGTTGTTTTTAGTAGTGTTTTGCGGTAGGAGAAGAAATTGATCACAATAAAGTAACAACTGTAGACAGGTGAAAATGTTAATGAAATATTTGGCGACATTTGTAACAAAACTATTGCAGATAATTTTTCACCTAGGCTTTTATTTTTTGTATTATTGTGACATTTGATTTATTTTTTGTTTTGATGTATTTATTAACTTGCATTATCTCTTTGCTAGTATTATTCCATTACACTTATTCTAAATTAATAAAAAAATATGCAAAATTCTTTGAAAGCAATTTTCTGACCCTAGTGAATGTGTTGTAAATCAAAAGCAATTACAAAATCATTTTTTGTTATTACCTTTTTCGTGAAAACGAAAATTTAAATTTGAAGTAAGTCCACGTTTCTTTGCTTACTCATAAATATCAGTTTAGAGCTTAACACATTTTAAGCTGTGATTTTGGATTTTAGCCATTGATTTTTGTTTTCCCAGTTTTTTATTTTTTTTTTTTTTATTTTGTTACTGTAATTGAAAAGCGTGCCGATTTCTATACTATTCCAAAACATTTATATTTTGAGCTCATCAAAAAATGCCACTTACAATCGTACACTATTCATCCAATTTTGATAAATCTTATTAATCATTTACACACACTTTCTTCATTTTTCATATCAATGAATGTTTTTAGAAGGTCAATTTTTTATCATTCATATTCCACTCAGACGGTGGTTATTTTGATACTTAAAAGGTTTCTTAATGTTCCTGAAAAAGTTGATAGCCATTTTTAAATTCTATCTTTGTTTCCGGGTGTCACAGGAATGTTCTAAGCCGCTTATTACTAGACTGCTTTATTTTTTTATCGCTCAAAAAATATAATTATTGATTTCTAGAATAGTTTTAAATAATTATATATATTATAGGATTATTGTTTATAATTAAGTAATATTATGAGTGTGTTTCATTTTAAAAATAATAAAAGCCAAAATGATTAAAATCTAATTAATTTTAAAAATTATTTAGAATTCAAAGAATTTATCGTGAAATTTAGTAAGGTAACTAACCTTATTAGATCCCCTAAAATTGTATATGCCAAAATAAACTTTTGAATTTTATACAATTGAATAAAATATTTATTTCTTAAGTAATGAAATCAAAAAGAAATGATTAATGCAAAAAATAATTTATATATTTCTTTTACAATTTTTTGTTCTGGATATCAACTTAAATGGTTTGACATTCTGAAAACATAGAAAATATTATTACTTAGCATTTTTAGCATTTAGTACTATACGTGACCCAGAACATGAGTAGGTAAATTGCATTCTACATTAATTTTGTGTTTGGAAAATGGTTAATTAGAAAAGATGAAAGCATAATTAGACATAGTACTCATAAACAGTAATATACAGGAAAGAAATCATATAATCAAATACAGAAATTCTAAATAAATATAAAATGAAGTCATACCCTCCCCAATTGATACCTCAATCATATATTAACGGTTCCAATAAAAATAGTTTTGTTCAAATTTTTAAAATTAGTTATTATTATAGAAGTATAATAGTATCATAAAAAGTTCTAATTATTTTCTTAGCACACTCGATTCCAAATAATATTTAGAGAATTTAGTTTCGGATTCATTAAATGGAAATTCATAGAATCATTTACCAGTTTATTATATTTTTCTACATTTGATAGAGAGAAAATAATTTTTGCAGACAAATAAGTGGAATAAAAAAATAAGCCTATACGTACTTCATTCTATGTAACTTCTATTTTTACATTCACTAACTTGAAAATATTTATTTTATAATAGATTATCTTTTAAATAACTTAACATCTATATATGAGACATATATTTCCAACATATTATTGACTATACTAAAACTGAAATAAGCAGAAATTAGAATATAGAAATAAAATATTAATTCGAATAATATTCCTATATTCGTTTAATAATATATTCTTTAAACTTACTATTCATCCTTTCAGTGACTGAAGTAATTTTTAAACAAGATAAAAATAAGCCTCATACAACACCAATAAGGAAAATATTCTTCACTTTTAACTGTGTTCTATGTATTTTTCTTTGCTACAACTTATCATTAATAAATATCAACTTGTGTCGATTTTTATAAGTTAATTACTCTTTTATCAAGACTGGGAGAAATTGACACGTGCAGTACGGAAAATTTGCACACTATATTGTTGCATTTTGGAAAAATTTAAAAGTTAACCAATGAAGTTGAACTTTTTCTAATTATTTATCTCTCTGGAGTGGCAAGTGAGCACATAAAAAATTATTTGAATTTATTAATGGATAAAATGTGAATTGTTTCGAAATTCGAATAGTTTGTTCAATGCTAGAACTCTTACATATTCTAAAAATAAATTATAGTTACACTTCTAGAAGACGTCCTTTTTTTCAAGTTGTGTATTTTTAGCTTTTTCTCCTTTAACCCATTGTTTCTCGCCAAAGAAGACAGTTCGTGCTTATTGTTCTAAATCTCTAAGCTAAAATTTCGAGATCTTAAAACATTGCAATTTATAATATTTTTATGATTTTTATACATGGTGGTTTTTCAATTTTATTGTATCTAATATGACCACAACAAAGGATATAATTACTCTAATTTCGAATGTTTTACGTTTCCTCGTAAAAATTCAAAGACATAATTTCTAACCCCTTGTTCTCTTTAAAGGTAATTTAAATGCAATTAAAGACAGCACGAGTTTTTTAATACAAATAATATTTTGCTGCTTATAATTTTTCTTTTGCAAAAACATTCGATTTTTAGTTATTTAATTGCACTTCTTTTAAACTTATCTATAAATTTTTTTATCATTAAAAAATTCAATATTTTTTGTTTTCTTAATATTTTAATGAGTCCATAGCGTGGCACAATAAACTACTACGTAACCGTTGATTTTAATATCTCTTTTTTTTAATTTCATTAATAAATTCTATTTTAAAAAACGGCATAATGAATAATTAGAAATGAATAGCAATAAAAATAACTTGCTATTCATTTCTATTTAATTGATTTTTGAATACATTCTTATTTAACCTTGAAGTAATATTTCAATAAATAAAATTACCGACTTCTTAATTTGAAAATATTATTATACGCTGCTCAAAACAATTAAAAGATATTGCAGTTTTAGGTGGATCTTGTGGCTAAGAAACTTTTTAGCTAATTGATACGTGGTCGACAGACGTAGTAGGTTATAAGAGAATAAATTACACATGTTTGGCAGAAAAGAATGCATTTTATTGCGCATTTGTGTACAAAAGGAAAAGAACACAATTTGTGCATATGAGAAAAAGGAATAAGAAAAGATGTTGTCTTCAAAGGAAGTAATTCTCAGTAGGGGATATGGTTTCCACGGATGGCCAGCAACGTTGAACATCTTTGAGGCATGGAGTCAATGAGGCTATTAATAACGAGTTGGGGCATTCTGTCTCACTCTTCCTGAAGAGCTCTTTTTCCAGTTCTTGAACAGTTTGTGGGGGTGGTTGGTGGCCAGCAACTCGTCTTCCTAGAGCATCCCAAACGTGCTCTATTGGATTCATGTCTGGAGAACACGCTGACCATTCCATTCGTATGATTCCTTCCTTGAAAAGGAAATCCTCCACCAGGTTAGCACGATGTGCACTGCACCATGAAGCCGGTTTCGGACAGTTTGAGTTGAAACCGTTGTGTCAGTAGCCGAGCGAAGGTGTTATTGGAGAAGAGTAGTGTTCATATTTCGGTGTCTCCGAGCCGTTAACACTAAATAACTATCTTCGTTGGGCGTTGTTGCCCGTCTACCACCTTGTCCTGGCCTTCGGTTTGCACTTCTAGACTCCAATAAACGGTTCCAGATCCTGGAAATCACACTTTGTGACACTCCAATGGCTTGCGCTACTCCGGCTTGAGTTTGGCCCCCTTCTAATTTACTAACAACTCTCCAAGCATCTGAATCAATTAAATGACTTCGCTGAGACACCGTACTCATCAAAACAAAGCAGTCACTGAATACCGATCATCCTTGTATTCATTGTCTTTTATTCAGTTGAAAGTCAAATTTCATTCACTGTCGCTGAAGCGACGTTTTTGACGTAGAACTCAAAATTAGCATACTTCACAGTTTGAAAATCAGAAAAATTTTCATTTGTGATTCCCTTCTTCCATTTTCAGCAAAAAATTTCGTTTCTATCTTTATTTTATGTAAAACTTACAATATCCTTTAGTTGTTTTGAGCAGTGTATAATCACTTTTTTGGTGGTACGTAATCTGTTTAAGATATTGATTCTATTGAGAATTCCACGTACATAAGTAAATTTTGTCCAGCAACATCTTTATATCACTTGAAGTTAAATAAATAATATAACTTAGTAATTAATATAAACATAGATTTTCACACTGATATCTGTCATTCTAAACAAATAATGTTTTTATATAAAGAAACATTTTTCAAGTGAAATATTAAGCTCTTTCGAAGTAAGTGCTAAAAAGAAATCTATTAAATAATAACAAAACTATTAAAAATTCAAATGAAAAAATGCTTTAATTTTGAAATTTCAAAATACACTACTGCCATTAAAATTGCTACACCAGGAAGAAATGCAGATAACAAAATGATATTTATTGGACAAATATATTATACTAGAAAAAACAAGTGATTAAATTTTTAAAAAATTTGGCTGGATATATAGATCCTGAGAAATCAGTACCCAGAACAACCACCTCTGGTAATGTTAACAGCAGTTATACGCCTGGGCATTGAGTCAAACAGAGATTGGATTGCATGTACAGGTACAGATGCCCATGCAGCTTCAACACGATGCCACAGTTCATCAACCTTGGCGACTGGCGTTTGGTGACGAGCCAGTCGCTCGGCAACCATCGACCAGACGTTTTCTTTTGGTGAAATATCTGGAGAACGTGCTGGCCAGGGCAACAGCCGAACATGTTCCGTATCAAGGAAGGTCCGTACAATACCGGCAACATGCGGTCGGGCATTATCCTGCTGAAACGTAGGGTTTCGCAGGGCTTGAATAAAGGGTAGAGCCACGGGTCGTAACACACCAGAAATGCAAAGTGCACTGTTCAAAGCACCGTCAATGCGAACAAGAGATGACTGAGACGTGTATCCAATGGCACCCCATACCATCACGCCAAGTGATGGGCCAGTATGACGATGACGAATGCACGCTGCCAGTGTGCGTTCACCCCGATGCCGCCAAACGCGGATGCGACCATTATGATGCTGTACACAGAACCTGGATTCATCTGAAAATATGACTTTTCGCCATTCGTGCGCCCAGGTTCGTCGTTGATCACACCATTGAAGGTGCTCTTGTCTATGACGCAGCGTCAAGGGAAGCCGCAGCCATGGTCTCCGAGCTGAGAGTCCATGCTGCTGCAAACGTCGTCGAACTGTTCGTGCAGACACTTGTTGTCTTCCAAACGACCCCGTTTCTTGATTCACGGCTCGTGACGTGACTGCACGATGCATTACGGTCATGCGGATAATATGCTTGTCTTCTCGGCTGCTAGTGATAGGTGTTTGTTGAGATCCCGCATGACGTTCCGTATTACCGTCCTGAACCCATCGATTCCATATTCTGCTAACAGTCATTGGATCTCGACCGACGCGAGCAGCAATACTGCGATAAGATAAACCGCAATCCCGGTACGCTACAATTCGACCTTTATCAAAGTCAGAAACGTGCTGGTACGCATTTCTCCTTCTTACACGAGGCATCACAACAACTTTTCACCAGACAACAACGTTCAAATGCAATTTGTGTATGAGGAACCGGCTGAATAATTTCCTCATTTAAACACAATGATTGTGTCGCTACTGGCGCCTGCTTTGTCTGAATGCGCTGAAAAGCTAATTATTTGCATATCACAGCACCTTCTTCCTTTCGTATAAATTTCACGTCTGTAGCATGTCGCCTTCTTGGTGTAGCAATTTTAATGGCTAGTAGTGTAGATATAAAACTGAGTTCTGTGTGATTAATAGATATATAAAATAAATAGAAATAATCAAAAATTAGACATGAAGGGCTCAGATTCATTTGCTTACTTAGTTTAGAGTTGTTATCTGTACGAACTATTACAAGATTAGAAATGCTTAAAAAGACATCATTGATTATTCTTTGGGAAATATTTTGTCATATTACAATTGTTACAATCCAAAAATACAAAATTACTATGAACAAAAATATGCCAAATATGCTGCTTCATAGTATAATTCAGGGATACTTTTGATCATAATAACGTGGTAAAAATTAACAAAGTGTATGCTGTTGTTGTTGTTTCTTATCTCCAAGGATCTGATGGAGTCACACCAAGTCTAGGAATCCGTTGACTGAGCGGAAATCGATAACAAGAAGAGGAGAAGTGTAGATTTCGTCCCATAGTATATTCATACAATTCAGATTATGCTCAGGAGAAGCTTGGTGTCCATGACATTTAGAACAGAGGGGGAAGGTCTTGTTACCCGCTACAAAAGTGAGACATTGCAGGTGGCCAGAGGCGAGACGTGCAATATCCTTCAGAATAAATTTACTTTGGCGAAGACTAATTACAACACTTTTAAAATTCCTTAAATATAACTTTAGAAATATGGGCGTATCTTAAATGTTTCAATTTGACCAGATGATTAGCGAATCGTCTGACCCATACAGATATTTAGATTAATAATGCAGCAATAAATTTCTCGCTGAATAGAGTATGTTATTCAAAAGATTCTTCCTCATAAACTCACAATTTTTTAATGAAACAATAGTTAATTTCTCATATTAATCATGAATATTGAAACACATGTCATAGCTCAATTAAGGAATTTGAAATTCTCCCTCACATTTGAGTCAGTTTTAAAATTGTATTACTGGAATTTCATAGATCAATTTTTGGAAAATTTTATGCTTAGATTTCAAAGATAACATTTTTGGGTTAAGACTCTGAAAATATTTTAGAGTAAAATAGGTTTAAATTACATTAATAAGAGTAACAACATAATAATGAATTCTTCTTGTTTCTTAATAATTCTGGCACTTTAAAAGTGCAGCATTTTCCATATACTCAATTAATATTTTCATGAAAATTTCGTACTAAGATGGAAGAAAAAAATTGTAAAAAAGTATTATATAATCAGTGCATTAAATGTAGACAAACTTAAGTTTGTCTTCTTGTGTATGATTCTGAAAAGATACAGCTTTTTTAATTAACTTATTTTATATAAACATATATTTCTCATTGTTTATTTAGTTTAGTGTAATTGTAGTAGTAGTGTACAGTGTTATATACTTCCACACATTTATTTGATTTCTACATAGATAATTTTAGTTTCTGAAGAAAAAATTCTGTACATATAAGTAATTTATTTTTCAGTTTCTATTACTTAGCTCTCTCACAAACAAAAATAAAAAAAAAGGAATGTCAGAGTTGCATACTAAATCTTATTTATGAACATATTCTTAACTCAACACACACAAAAATCCCACAAAACATTTGAACTTGATTTACGTAAACCAAAGTCAACCTGTTTATATATAAACTAATATTTTGACTGATAGCACCTGCTTATGTTGCATCAGCCGAAATGCGTTTATATACTCAGATAAAGGAAAGTTTTTTTTCTAAGATTATTTAGAGAAGGCTCAGTTGCTATAATTAATAATTCTTTACAGAAATTTAGTTACTTTTAATAGTAATGTTACTAATATGCTTAATAAAAAGTTCAATTGATGCATTTAATTTTTATTGCAATTTTTATCCTGCATATACAAGATATTAAATGATATTCTTTCAAGTATACTTGACTTAAAATAGTAAGAGGTATCTATTCAAAAAATTTATCCTGTTGACAATAATCGAGAATCAAAATAAATTTCATGTATACATATCTTATGAGTAAAAATTTCTTAATTTATATAGCTGATTTCAGAGAGAGAGAGAGAGAGTATATTGAATTTTATTATATTACACTTGAAATACTAAACATTTTCACGGAGAAATAAATGATCATAGAGCGTATAAACATAAGATTTTCTTTATAATTAGAAAATATAACTAATCTTAGGCCGGCCAACTTGTCTAGTGGTCAGAGTGCCTGACTACGAATAGGGAGGTCCTGGTTTCGAATCCCGGTTCAGTCATGGATGTACTTTCTCTGTCTATCCTGTCTTTGTCATTTCCTTGTGTGTGAATGAGGTGTGAATGGTTGCCTACCCTATAAACGGGTCTCTATGGCATGTGTGTACTGAAGAAGTCGGACTCCACACCAAATACGATTCAGTTTGAAAAGTGGAGCAACACATCCCAATTTGCCAGCCTAGCTGGCACACGAGAACAACAACAACAATTAATTTTAAAAAAAATGAGAAATAGATATTTCTTTAATCAATTGCTATTTATGATATAGCTATGAAATTTATGAATTATTTTTTTACATTGTGATATATATTTTTATTTGTACAGGAAAATAATTAAGTTTTTAAAAATAATTTTCCCCTCAGATTATTGAAAATTTAATTTTCAGAAATATTTTAAATTACATATAAGGGTCACTTTGAAATTTTTGAGATACATTTATATATTTAAAATTATAGAAAAGTTATTAATTTTAGAAATGTTTAGAGTAGTCCCCAACAACATCAATTCACTTCTGTTGGTGAATTTTTCAAAGCTTAAATGCCTTATGTTATTTATTTCTTGGAATCGATGAAAAATGCACTTATAGTACCGTCAGTCTCATCTTCTGAATGAAAACATAATCATATAAAATCTTTCTTGGATTAAAAATAATCAAAAGTCAATTACTCAATTATATCATTTAAACAAGGTGGATTTCTTTCATTTTAAAGCATTTGTGATCAAAAATCACTACTACCAATCTTAGTAAAACAGAAGAGGCATTGAATATGCCATTTTTGTACATTCGTGACAGAGCATGAGTCTTCTAAAGCTTTTTCTAGAAGAATTTCTGAAAGACATTTAGTAGTGTACCATTTGATTGTGATTATTTCCTTTCTTCTCAGCTTGACGGCTTAGGTAAGTTCTGCATTTCTGAACATATTTTAGAACTAATTAGGAATGCTTTATCACAACAAAAAAATGGTAGGTACAATACTTACAAATGATTTTAGAAATATTGTGGTAGCCACCATTGTGGTGAGTTTCTTTACAAATTCTGGCAAATTGCTCATTTTGATATTCAATTAAATTAATAATAAGAATTCAATAGTAAATTGCTTATTTGATAATTAATTTTTCGAGAATAATTTTATGTATGCGGAGGATCTAATGTTAAGTTTCTTATATATTCTTATATATTATTGGATCACACACACACATCAATTAAAATTTTTCTTATGCTTGACATATTATCTGGGTTTACAACTAACAGCGGCTTTCCTATGTGTTTTTCATTCAGAAGAGAAATTCTGTAAATATATATATATATATATATATATATATATATATATATATATATATATATATATATATATATATAATCTGAACACAGCTACATAGATAAACCTTCGTTTTCAAATGCTAATTGTAGATGTTAAATACATTCTCTACTTGATCTAACTCCCCATTAAAATGATAGAAAAATCAGTATATGATAATATTCTAACATCAACTCTATTTCTCGACATCATTACAGAGTTAATAATAATGTTGGAACACGAGTTGGGTCACATGTTTGATTAAATCCAGTGAGAACTGAAATGATATTTCGTTTTCACAGCATAGAGGATGACGACAAAGAAAAAGCAAAGTCAAAATGAAAGTAAGAGTTGAAATCGTTTGGAGTGATAACAGCGCCATCTGTTATATAATAGTAGAAATGCAACATCCTCCGTCAACAAAAGTTTAATTTAAACATAATAATTTAAATTTCTAGAAAATTAAACATTTGAAAGAAAAGAAAGAAAAACTTATTTTTTCTTCATTTGAAAAGTTAAACAAAATTTCTAAATATAATTATTTATCTTTTTTATGTTATATTCATATGAGAGTAAAAATTATTTCTAGAACACGTCTTCAGACTGAGAGAATACTTGTTAAATATATTTTAGTTAATCCAAAATTCATACATTTGTCAAAGAACATATATTAACTAATATGAAATAATACTAAAAACTAATATGAAGAAGTAATAATAAAAATTATAGTAATTATGAACTTTATGTTAACAATTTTCATCGTTTATTCTATGGTCATTAATGCACATTCTAAGGGAAAATAAATAATAAAAAATAGTTAACTTTTAAAGAAAAAATCCCGGAAGTAAATAAAATCGCGTGGTTAAATCACCATATCGGAAGTGGCTCGAGATTGGAATGCATCGTTATCTGTCATGGAACTGTAAACAGCAGGTCAAACAACTGGAGTAGAAATCGCACAAAATAAGAATAGATGTAGTGCATGCTTCCGGTACTGAGAAAATAACGGTTGAAAGGTAATGATATGATCCCCAGTTTAACACATTTATATATTCGGGACGGGGACGATGTGTGAATTCATCTCAAATATTTTACAAAACTGAATTACAAAATATGCGATTCTGGTTTCATAATAGAAAACATTCTTTTGATTAATATACATTTCAGTGGTGAAATTTATTGCAAAATATTTTTTTCCAACAATCTGCAAAACAGCACTTTTTCAAAAATCTGTGTAAAATTTAGTTTAAAATTTGAATTTGGTTTTTAAAATCGTGCTTCAAATTATCACTTTTAACTATACTATTAAACAGATAATATTAGAAAATATTTTCAGCTCACTAATAACACATACTAGGCTTTTAGGCTCTAAGTGACACTGACTCTGAAAGACAACTGTTTTATACAATATACTTTTTAGTAAGATATTTTACAGAGTATGATTCTTGCAAAATTGTAAATTTTTGTTAATAATTAGCATGAGCAAAATATCAATTTTTATTTAAGTTTTTTTAATTATTAAATTTTTTTAATTCAAATTTATATTTGTAGATTCTTTTATAGTTGTATTACTCTATTGTGAAACAAAGAGAATTATCCGTGAATTGATTATTATTTATATTAATTGTTTAAAAAATAGTTCTGCAACTTAACTTCATTAACTTCAAATATAGAACTATATATACATACACACACACACACACACATATATATATATATATATATACTGTATTTACTTTAAGTGTTAGTTGTATAGAATTAAATTGGGGAAATTTTATTTTTTGTTAAATGCTAACTCTTTAATCGAGTTTTAAATTTAATAATATTCCCTCTCGTTTTCCCCGTACACAGAAATCAATTGACCTAAAAACTCGTGTATCAACAAATTCCTTTCACTTTTTCTGTACTTTGAACAATACAGTTGTATCTTTCATAGTACATTCAACATAAAATAGCAAGTAGAAAGCGTTTGACTATTGTGAAATTCATATGTATGGTGAGATGCACAATTTTATATCTAATATCTTAACTAATATATTTTTTGTATATGAGCCTCACAATGTTTTGCAGTCGTGCAAACTGCTCATATTGTTTCTGATTAAAAATAAATATGACACACGCACATAACACACATATCCATACATTAATTTACTAATTTATTGGCTAAAGATATTGTAAGGTGTCAACATTTCACTTTAACACATGTGTCTGAATTTTGTATTTGTGCATTTATTTTATGTGTTAGCCATGTATGCTCTTGATGAAAGTCTGGGATACATCTTGAAACATATTATTTTTATTATGAAAGAGGAAGAGAACGAGAAAGAGTAAATGAAAACAAATTATAATAACGTTTATCATAAATTGTTATTATAATTTAAATAGTTATAATAACTTTCAACACACTCGTATATTGTGTTCAGAAATATAGCAAATTATTTTAACGGTATTATCAATGTGTGAAGAAGCCAACAAAATTAATCCCGAAAACTTTTAATAATGTAAGTTATAGTTTTCAATTCTTCTTCGGTTATGCATTTTCTAGCTTGTTAATGCTAATCACTTTTATATATAAAGTGAGTACTAGAAAAAAGTGGGCACTGGAATATATTGTTAGCAGTAATTGCAATACAGTTCCAGCTGCTGATTTCTGCCAATTAAAATCACTAAGCACACATAACCGTCTAGTCATTTTGAACCATGGTCAATTAAGGTGGTTGACTCTCGAGCCGATATCCTACTTTCAACACTATGCCACACGAGTGGATGGAAAATTTAACCTTCATAGTTCACTTCAGCACGATGATCTTCAGTTAAAAAGCACTAGAATTTTTTAAATTATTCAAATTTTGGTAAATAAATTTGAACATCCGGCGTACATAGCCGTTTAAAAGGACTTTTCATAGATAGATGGCTGTATCTATGCTTTGCAATTGAAGAAACCCGGAAAATTACCAAACACTGACACCGACAGATATTCATATATACAGATCAAATAAAATATAAATAAAAAACAACACAGAGATAATCTCACAGATAAAATTTGTTGTAAGGCATTTGAATATCCATATTATTTTCCATCAGGACTATTTTATACGTACTGAGCAGTAGTTTCATGTCACGTGAGAGGAAATTTGTAAAAATTCCAAGAATTCACCCCAACAAAATTCCATGAAAAAAGCATCCCAACAGAGTTCTATAGGAAAATGTAACACCAATCTCCCATTGTTCAAAATAACTGGGATCGAACTTGGGACCATACATTTCGAAGATCACGGTATTCCCACCGGTACACAATTAGAGTCCGTGCAAATTATAGGTTAAATATGTTGCTCTTTATGACACTTGGACCAGCCAAGTTCGCTCTGCAGGCGAATATGCGAATTTAAGTCAGTAAAGTGCGTCTTTCGTTTTAACAAGAGCAACACTAAAGTGAAATTAAGACTTTTCTCTAAGACTTATCCCATAGATGACACCACCAGAGGATCCACTCCCTCAATTTTGATCTGGAGAGGGAGGAAACTTTCTCCAGACGAGTACACCCATGGTAACTGCTCAGCGACCGACCACAGGATTTCCATTTGAACAGATTTAACAAGCACGTATATCGCATGTACTCGGTGGGTTTTTGGCGGCATTGGGAATCGAATCCCACCCTACCGGAAGGAAGGTCGATGCCCTAACCACTAGGCTACCATGGCCACAGGTTAAAGTAGAAAGCACATAAAAATGTGAGCAGTTTAATAAGAAATAACTGTGCTCCAAAAATTGTTAATGTTTATTTAATACGATATGCTTTTTTTAATTACCTAAAACGACTGAGTAATATATTTGCCTTTGGAATTCATTTTTTGTAACTAATATATGTCTAAATCAACCTATACGTAATTTCTAATAATTAACAGAATTTTTTTTTAAGAGTACCTAATTTGGAATAATTCAAAGAAATTATGAAAAAGTATTTCAGGCAATTCCAAAGTTTTTTAAATGCAAATATTTTAAAATCCCTATTTAATTCAGATAACAAGTGAATGTTGCTCCTCTTATACAAGTAGGCTACTAATCCAATCAAACAGGTAAGGAAAATTTGGAATGAATATTTACTGACATTTGCTCATTTTTTTTTTAATTTTGTAAGCCTTTTTTAATACATGGTATACATTTATATATATATATATATATATATATATATATATATATATATATATATATATATATATATATATATATATATATATATATATATATATATATATATATATATATATATATATATATATATATAGGATATTATGAACATTTTTTATACTGAATTTCTTAAATTACTTTTTCCTCTAACATTTTCCAGAAAGGATTTTTCACAACATACTTAAATAAACGATTTATACATAATTTTCTTTATTTTACAGAAAAATGAGTATATAAATTTGAAATAGATTATTTTTTAAAGAGTATCTTTTATTTTAGATGATTCAGTGCTTACAACAAATATGAAAATCAATTTCTCATTTCCTATTGTTTTTTTTTTTTTTTTTTTTTTTTTTTTTGGCAATTAATCGAAAGGCAAATTACATTTCTAATGTTAAATCTAATGGCAATTCAAATGAGAAAATACGATTTTGATAATAATAAAAATAAATCTATTCCAGTATTCACCATAAAATTGCCAAGTCAATCGTTTAAAATTTGTTAGTTAAATAGGAAATAAATAAAAGTAATTTCTTTATAGTTTTAGTTTTAAATGTGAAACCTTTGTGTTAAAGAATACTTTTGACACATAAAATATCAAAATATTATAAAATAACAATTTTAGTAATGTAGAAGATATATTTTGTGAACAATATAGAATAACAATATATTTTGATCACTACATTCATGGAAAAGGCAAAGCGCGAATTATAAATATATTTTACATAATCACACATCTTTTAGTTCAATTAAGAAACTTCTGGTTATAAAATTTTTTAGAAGTTTCTGTAAATTTTCAAATTTTTTAAATAGATATCTTCATAAAACAATCAATCAGAGTAATTATTGTGAAATTGATTTGTGTACTTTTTTATTTGTAAGAATGATGTTTTCTTGTATGGTTCTTGAAGTCATCTTAAAATAATTTTTGACAATTCCAATTATGGGAGTATTATTTCATCTATATTAACATGTTTAATTTTAATTAATTACATTGACAGCTTTAACATGAAATTATTTTGGTGTCCAGTTTTGTATTTAAATATTTAATCAAGAACAAATTTATAAAAATCTTCCAGCTCATACATTCTGCCTATGCTGCTATTAAACTGCAGTACACTAATTGAAGTTCAAAAACGTTTTCCTCTAATTCATAAACAAATTAACATATATCGTAAAATTTAAAAGTATTTTACTGTAAACAGCCGTTTACAGGATTTTATGTAATTGTAACATTAAACAGGGTTTGTAAGTTATTAACTGATTTTTCATAAAATACTGCCTTACAGAAAATAAGAATTAAATTAGTAAGACTTTTAAAAATGTGTGTGTGTGTATCCATTCTTAGATATAATGTACCGACAGAATAGACATCCAGTACTGAGATTAATTTGTCAGATACTGGAATAAGAGACTTTAAAGACGACTTTAAAGAAAATAATTCTTTTCCAGTTCGTTTAAGATCTCTTAAGAGACTTAAGACACCAAATAATCTGTGAAATACAATTCTGAGATGCTCTTTGAGATAAGTTTAAAACTCGCCACAAATGACACGATTTTCTATTTGTGTTGGTTAAAGAAAATGAAAGTAATCAAACAACCCACAGTGCAGAGAGAGTTTAACCCTTTAAATTCTGAAGAAGAATCTCTTAAACACTTCTGAAGCATCGGTGGGACGGAATGGCTACTTTCAAAGGCACCTTTTTTTTCAATATTTATTGCTTTTTTTAATATTTACAATTTGAAAAGGAACATCTGCATACTTTTTTTTAAAAAACAAATTATAATAAAAATTATTCAATCATTTTTACCACTTGACGCATTTATATTTATTTAGTTTCATTACTACATTTGTGTTTATCTACTAATTGTTTATTCAATGTGAATGCCCACAATGCCTTTTCTTATAAAAGGCAATTTTTATTTTTCAAATAAAGTCAATGATTCTGCACGTTGTATATTAAAAAAAAAAAAAAAAAAAAAAAAAAAACAATAATAATAATAATAAAATTGAGATTTTGAATATAATAGTCTTTTATTACTATTATATTTCACAAATCTTGTACACGAGTATTTTACATACATGTATGCTGAATGTAACAAAACTATATAATAAGTTTTGCATATTATATCTTTATTGAATAATCATGATTTAAAAGTTCAACAGTTTCAATATTGCATGCCACAGTTTTTAATATATATATACGTAAAAATAGAAAGGTTATAAGGTTATAGAATAAATTAATTAGCTTATATCGCCACTATTTTTCTCTAAAAATTCCCTCACACGCAATTTCAATTTCTTCTAGAACTGACAGCAAATCAAAATTGCTGAGTCGGCACATACACATCTATATATATATTTCTGCTACTTTTCTGCCAGATTTTAATATTTTCTTTCTTCATTTTTAAGTTGTAACGAGATAATCTCTTTTTCTTTTCTTTTATTGCAGCAGTTTCATCAACTATTTCCTAAATATCTAATAATTTTTTCACACGATAAATTTTATTTTACTTTATTTACATAGACAATCTTCATGACTTAACGCAAGTAAGATTCAGCTCTATAAGATTTTATGAAATCTCACATAATTTATTTTACGGACACTTTGAAAGCTGATACTTGAAATTAAATCGGAACTTCACAAATATTACTTTTCCTAATTGTCGCCAAAAAGGAAAGAAAAAGCTTTACAAATCTACGTTCAGGCATAAAGGATACTTGGAGACTTCTGATTATTATTATTATTATTGTCGCAAAAAAAAATCAGAGCTCATATGAATTTTTTCCAATATTTCAAACTACACTACACACAGTATGATTTTTCTAAGTGTCATGCAGATTTAAGCAGCAAATATTATCGGGAGTGGTAGAATTTTAACAGCTTAATTCTTATTGAAATTTTCAACTTAACCATCGCTAATAATCATAAATTACTATGAAATATTCAACATTAGCGCCAGCATATCATCTTGTACATAAATCAGTTTGTTTTGTTTGTTGCTCAACGGTCAATTTGCACAGAGGGCTAATTTACAGGGACCTAAGTGGATTCCGATCCACTACAAACATCCATGCCCAAGGTGGGATTCGAACCCACGAACTGTTGAACCGAAAGCAAGAGCGCTAACCATTCAGCTGCCACACACTGCTCGGCTGTACATATATCAAGAATCTGTTTCATCACACACACACACATACACACACACACACACACACACACACACAAATCAGTCATAGTTTCAGTGGAGCACATACATATCAGATTAATTTTAAATAACGAAACAGTTTTTAAAAGTTATGCTTTTTTAAACTGTGTTTTTAAAATTTGGCATAGAAATTAAATATAATAAATTCAAAATATCATTCAAGGTTAATTAATATTGCAGGGCTAAAACACCGAATTTTATTAACATCTTCAAGAACAAATCTTAATATAAATGACTAGAGGAAAAAATAAGAGAACTAAAATCAAAAGTCAATTACTTAACTGCTAATTTTTAAAAATTACTTTAATTTAAAAGATTCAAGTTAATCATTTTTAATTTATAAACACATAATTGACAGAAAATTTAAAAAACGTTTATTAATTTTTAAATTCTACGTTTGTGTTTATTTCATTTATATATTACATCATTTTATTTTAATTTACATTACTCAGACAAGCAAGAAAAAATGACAGTGATATAAAACTTTCATGATCTTTCTAATACTTTTTCAATATTAGAAAGATCATTCTATTTTTTAAATATTAAAAAGTTGTAAGCGACACGCTTAATTTATTTTTCTTTGGATAGTGACTTTCTACCAAAAATTCTAAGTATCCCTAATTCTTGTTTGTTTCACATGTGGTGCAGTGGTTGACATTTTAATTCCAGTTTCACTGCGTTGGTGCTGAAACACATAAATTAATTTATTGGTAATCAATAGAACACGTCTTCTGATTCTGTTGAAAACTGTTTACGATTTCTACGTTGGATTTCTATCAGCAAAAACAATAGCCACAGACTATTGTGCACTTCTAAGTATGACGCAAATTAGCACAATCCAAATTATTCAGATACCATATTTTTAAAACTCTATTAAATCGTAACCATTCTCTAAAGAAATTTTAACTCTGAGCTTCTGCTAGTTATTAATGTATAGTGCTGGTAATAATGTGTGTGCTAATGCTATTTAAATATTATAAAATTTCTTTCTCTCATGTTAACATAACACGCTTACTTTCATTGCCTATGCAAACATTTTATTATCATCAACTGAGGGAGAAATATATATAAGTTAAGTTAAAAATTTTTATGATCGTGAAAGCACATTATATAAAACATTAACATATGATATTTATTCTGCTGCTTGTTAAATTGATGTGACAAAATTGTGTATAACAAGATAAAATGTAAGAATTGTATTGTTTTTGACAAAATGGTTATAAAGACAGTTTCCCCTGTGATTGCAAGCTATAATTGACCTAAATCAAATCTTGATAACTTAAATTTTTTTGATTTTGTCCAATCTTATACATTTAAGATTATATATAGTCATTAATCACAATCAAAAATCTCTGGTAGAATGAGATCTTCCAATAAATTATTTTTCTCTCACACACATTTTACTCTAAATACCCTCATTATCTCATTATTTTAAGAATGTAAGGAGCTTTCTGAGATATTTGAAGCAATAACTTAGTATAATCAATGATATATTACTAATATATATATATATATATATATATATATATATATATATATATATATATATATATATATATATATATATATATATATATATATATATATATATATATATACATACATACATACATACATGTGTGTGTGTGTCAGAACTACTTCTTTTAAATAACAACGTTGTTTTTATCCTTATCATATAAAAATATAGAGAACAAGACAAGAAAATATTGTGCTTCAAAAATGCAAATTAATAAATTTCTATTTTTTTAAATTTTATTCAATTTCTACTTTTATAACACAATATTTTCGTATGTAATAAAATTGTATGATGCTATAACAACATAAACAATGAGTTCTTAACTGAGCATTTCTAGAAAAAAGTAGAAACGTTCTCTGATAATCAATAATATTGCACACATAATTTCACATATTGTTCCATATATTTTAATTAAATAAATTTTAAAGCTTTTAATATATACACATTTTAAAAAACGAAGTACCTCAGAATTGTCTTTATGCGGATGGCAGTTCAAAATTTATAACACAATAATAGTAAGGAATTTGATAAAAAGAAATTATTTCTAGTTTCTTTATAACAAAAATGCTCTAATTTTAATTCAAGACCCATTTACCTATCCAGACACAGATAGAGAAATATGAAATAAACGTGTGTCATATAATGTACATCAGTCTTATATTGTGTATTTCAAAAATTTCATAGACTTCATAAGAGTCATTGGACCGCAAATTATGGCCCACCACTGATGTATAATGTTACTCCAATAACTTAAAATAATTTATATTCGGTATATTAATAATCGAACATTAAGGAAAAAAAAACTAAAAATCTGAAAGTGTCTGCAATTAAAAAAAAAATAACACGAGTATTAAAAACCTTAAAATTTATTAAATTTTTTTATAACCTTCATACATATATACACTATATGCCTAATTTAAAAATATATCAAAAACACTTCAAAAATAATTTTCGTCAAAAATATTTTTTTTAATTCCTGAGATTAGTAGGTTCTAATCTCTTGATCATTGTTTCATGTGTATATTAACAAAATACGTATAAAAAATTTATACCAGTTAGAAAGTTTGAAAATCCGAATATGTAACGGTTTTAATTAATTTGAATTATCCGAGGCTCATAAAACTTATGTAAATTGTGTTATTTGCAAAGATTTTTACAGGTGTACAGATTTTAATAAATGAGACACCCACAAAAAATACACTAAAGTGTCTAGACAGGAAAGTCTTATATTTAACATTTCTTGCTAATTGTAAAGAATCCCAGGAATTCATATACTTAGAAAATTTTGAAAAAATTGTCCCTTGCAAAAAATTTTGATCGAAAAATTTAGTTGTATAGCTGGAAGTGCCAAAAATGACTTATCGGGAAACAGTTCATTCAATTGGTGGTATTGATTCTGATTTAGGCTTCATCAATATTAAGTTAATAAGGGTATAATATGTATATATATATATATATATATATATATATATATATATATATATATATATATATATATATATATATATATATATATATATATATATACATAATTGTCTTTTGTCAGTGCCCTTTTTGTATTGAACATATACTATTTTGTTGGCTTCCAAAGAAAAAAGGTGATGAACTTCTGTTTTTTATCATAAATATAAAATCTTCAAAGGAAATTTAATGTACACTGCTGGCCCTCGCAAATGCAACATCCTCAAGAAAGCATGCAACTAATATGAAATTTACCATTTGCATTAGCGGAGGTGAAATGCAAATGATTCGAATTTCAGTGCAGATTCACACTACGTGCGCCTAAGGCACACCTTTAAACCACTATTTAAGGCTTGGAGATTTCAACAATTTCAAGTTCGGCAATTGTTTTTTCTTGTAGTTATTTCAAAAAAAAAAAGTCTATTAATTATGCCTTGTAAAAAATAGAAATCAATTTTTGATAAAGTATCCGAGTTCGATAGAGGAAGGATAGAGGCCTACAGAGATTGTGATTTATCTTTCAGGAAAATCGGAAGTCGTGTTTGACGAAACCAAACAACTGTAATGCGGATATATGATCGTTGGATGCAGAAGAGTACGAAGGACCAACGTGTTCGATCGTATCCACTTCAGTACATCACTTCACATGATGACAAGCTAATTGTACGCATGGCAATGACGGATCGCTCAGCTATAGCAAAACACATTCAGTCTGTAACGCATCATCCCGTGTCTGCTTGTGCAATTCAATGCCGTATACAGCAGAGTGGTCTGTCCGCAAGACGTCCATTGCTCCGTCTACGCTTGACGCAGAACCACTGACATGAAAGAATGATATGGACGGCAGAATGGAATGAAATTTTCTTTGCTGACGAGTCACGCTTCTGTCTGAAACACCATGATAATCGCATTCGAGTCTGGAGATATCGTGGAGAGAGGATGCTGAACAGTTGCGTTATATACCGCCACACTGATCCTGCAATAGGTATTATGGTATGGGGTGGTTTGGATATCACTCTCGCACTCCTTTAGTACGCATTGCCGGTACTTTAAATAGCTATCGCTACATCTCCGAGGTGTTGGAACCAATTGTCCTTCCTTACCTTCAGGGCTTGCCAACAGTAATATTTAATCAGGATAATGCGCTACTACACGTGGCACACATTGTACAAGGTTTCTTCATCAATCGCCAAATTGAATTGCTTCCCTGGCCGGTTTGCTCTCAGGATCTTTCACCGATGGAAAGAAACATGTAGTCCATGGTTCCTCAACGATTAACCCACATTATATCCGTCACTGCCACAGCAGATCAACTTTAGCAGTGTGTAGAAGCTGCTTGATCTGCTGTACAACAAGAACACATCCAAAATTTCTTTGAATTAATGCCGAGACGTGTGGCAGAGGTGATCTACAACAATGGTGGCTATTCGGGCTACGGAATTTGGCGGGAACCACACTTCACAGAAGTCTATAAATTTAATCATTTGATACTTGGTCAGTATGTTATCTACAAAATATATTTTGTGGCGATATCTCTTGTCTTTCTGGGTGTTGCAATTTAGGTGGCTAGAAGGGTATATAATACAAATTAACTCTCATTCTAACCTTAAACTATTTATCTGAGCAAATTCCTTACAGAATTAGAATATCACGGGTTTTCATGTTATTGAATAAAAGTCTGTTTTATAAGTGTAGTTTCTCTGGTACAAACTTCATTAAATTTTAACTAACACAAGAGAAGCTCGTAAAAATATTATATTACAGTAAGCCCTCATTAACTGAGACCTTATTAAACCGGACTTCGCTTAATCTGGACAGCCATTTAAATGTACATGCATATATATGTAGATACATACTGTACAAATAAAAAGTCTTTTAGGGCAATAAGGCATTTTTGTTAAAGATGCAGGGTAAGTAAAATAATGCATGTGCATACCAAATTTAATTTTCTCTTATGTAGATTTATATTTCATTTTCTAGAATTCAAATTGTAAATTTTACCGCGTAAAGTAGTTTGTTATTAAAATAATTTAATCAATAATATAATCACCTTCATTATAAATTATATTTTGCCATCTAGTGTGAAAATATTTAATACCAAGCATAAAAATCAATTGTTTTTTTTAATAAAATATCTCTAGATGGCATTTCGGAAATCACTCAATTTTTCAAATTTTTTGTCAATAAGAAAATATTGTAGGGATAGGAATAAATGACAATCCGAGAGGGCTATATCTTTAAATTATGATCGATGGGGTTGTACATCTCATACCAATTCATAATTTTTTTTCAGAGTTCACTTTGCACGGTAAGGTATTAAAAGGTCGTGTTGCAGAATTATGCCCTTTTTGCGGACAATCGCCTGCTACTTTTCTATTAAAGATTGGTTCACTCTATCCAGTTATTCACAATAATTTGTCAATGTTTCAGCATTTCAAAAATGAACAATTCTTCTAATGCTGCACCAAACACACAGAAGCGCTTTCATGGGATGTAAATTCATCGGCTTCACAGTACTTTGTGGTGATTCATTTAGAGAGAGCCATTGCTTTTTGCATTTTGGATCATCACATAAGTATTATAGATCGACTAGCCTTGTTCTCATCGGACACATTATGAGGAACTCAAATACTTTCTCTATTTTTTTTCAGTCTGCTGTAAATGTTTTTGGATGGTCAACCAAGGTTGGTAAAGGCTATTTAAGAGTTCTTAATTGCTTAACATGGATTTGCTGTCACATCTGCCCTTAGGTTATTATTGTCTCATGTTGTTGATCTTCTTGATCCATATGAGTCAGGGAGATAAAACATTACATGATCTGAACGCAGAAAACTATCTTTAATATTTACGAACGCTTAATGTACTTGGATAAACATTGCAAATATTTTTGATTGCAACTGTTGCGTTACTGCTTCTGCAAAATCAAGAGGCATATAATGCCGCAAATGCTCATATAATGTTTGGCTGATTATTTCATCCCAAATCAGAAAAAACGGTATAATATTGAATTATTTAGAAGGGAACCAGCAGACAATATATAGAAATAAGACTACATCAGCAACTGAAAATGACAGTTGCACTTACATAAGAATGAAAGCAGAAGATTTCTTAAACTGACATGAGATGAAAAATGACAATGAAGTATTGAAAATGTGCTCAAAATACATTGCTTCCATGTCTCCCTATTACATTGGATTAATTTATAGTTTATTTGGCTAAATCCATACTTTCATGAATTCGGACAACTTGGATCTCTTATTTGTTCGGGTTAATGAGGTTCTACTGCATATTATTCGAGTATATTGGGAAAATTCAAACGCATATAATAGAAGAATGTGATATCTAGAAGCGAGGAATTAGTATGCGTATTAAAATCTGTTGAGAAACTAATTTTCTATCAAGAAGAAATATGTGGCTATATCAAGTCAAATTACAACGTGATGATATCCTTGTTATGTAACAATGAAACATAATTCACCAATATAAAAAAGTTAATATCTCAGTATAAATATTTCAATAATGCAGTAGTACCTATTAAAAATTAATCACAGCTCTGTTTAAAAGATTCTATCCTTAATCACAGCATTAATGAAGAAGATGGTTTGAGTAGAAATGGTCTCAGAATTTTTAGTTTCAAACAAAAGTTATTTCCTCATTTAAATAGCATATAGTTCAATTAATCTCTTAGTCCAAGGTAAACTATTTGTATCATTCGGAATTTTTAAAATTTAGTGATCACATAGACGTACAATAGAGCAAATAGTTCACATTTTATTATTTTTACAGAATAATTATTATTATAAGTAAAGAAACGTGCGAAAATACATGTTTTTCATCACAGAATGGTAAGTAAAATGTTCGACATGATTTGAAAAATAACAAAAACTTTATCAGAAGTGACTCACTTGTGGAAAAATTTAGCAGTTCAATGAAAGTAAGATAATGAAGAATTAAATTGATTTGATGAAACAACCACTGACCAGTGGATATTTAATTCACCAATTCATAGTACTGAAAAGAATTCTTGATTCATTCACAAATGAGAAATTGAAAGAGGGATTGCACTATAAAACATGAATTGATTGAATACGTGAAAGCAATGCATTATAAATAATGGAGAAGAAACATCCTAAAATTCTGAAAGGAATTTGTGTTTCATTTACCAGAGGAGAAAAAAAAGGGTTGCTGAACAAAAAATGAAAAACAATGCAAACCTTAAAATGAAAAGTTTTGCTGGAATTCCCATAGGAATATACCTGTATTAATACAATCTCTGCCACAGAGTATATCGGTTTTAATATTTAACCATTGTAGTTCATAAAATCACAAATAAAAATTAAGTGCTATAAATCCAAAAGAAATGCATGAAAGCAGAGGAAAAAAAATCAGAAAATGGAGAATTATGAAGCTGGAATTGTCAGTATTACACAACAGGCATACAAAACATTTACTGAAACAGTTGTAAAATTTTGGATCATAAATTCAAAACTTCAAGATTATTAACCATTCAAAAATTGCTCACCAAATTTTTATATCGTAATGAATTTCACATTGATAATGTTAAAAATCTGAAACAAAAGTTTTGCAAGCGCTTATAAACTCAAAAATATTTTTTAAGTTTATAAGAACTAACAAAAATTTAATTTAATATTTTTATCCGTAAATGAGAAAAAATATGATTTGTTAAAGCACTTATTCCAATCCGATTCCTGTTCTAGGAGCCGAGCTGATAAGACTCAATCTTCACACAAACTGGTTCCTAAAGGTTTCTCCTTGCTCACCACTACAACGGACGTACAAAATATATATATATATATATATATATATATATATATATATATATATTATATATATAAGCGGGTAGAAAAAGGCAAGCTAAGCCTTTTTCTACCCGCGTGTTGAGCTAGCTAGAGCTGTTACTATTTCGCCTTCACTGAAGATAATTTTTTGAATTCATTTCGAACAAAAACAGCACTTTTTAGTGTCATCAACTGCGGCTTTTTTTAAAAAAACTGATTGATTTTCTTGACCTCTGACTGGACCTGAATGGGACAATGGCTGCAAATAAAGGAATAATACAACCTGCCAAGCTGACGGACATTATGAATCCTAAATACAACAATGCCTCGGAACTCCATCTGAAGCAATTATTGGAAATCCAGACGGTGCTACTGGGTAGCAGAGACTACACTACTGAAGTACATCCACAACAAATCATCTTGGACATGCTGGATATCAACATTAAAACCTGCAGAGAAACTTTAAAGACTACAAGCACAGGTAGTTATAATCTTGTTTTTGATATGGCAAACTCCTCTACTACCCCCATAATAGTAAAAGTGACTAATATTGCCAATCAAAATAATAAATTTAATAAAAAACGAACTAATGATGGTGAGGAACCTTTCATTTTCCCAAAGAAAACAGCCAAAGCTGTGAATGAGAGTGTCACTAAGACCCCCATAGCTGTGGCAAACGCTTTCAGTGGGCTAACTCCAGAGGAAGAAAACCACGAAAAAATGGATGACCAGCCAGTGACTGAAATAGCCCCTAAAATTGCACCCATAATTGTAAGGTATGGTGAAAGCCATGTTACATTCATGACCAAACTAAAAAATGAATTAAGAATAAATATTGAAGCGAAAGCTTCAGAAGAAAATTTGAAATTGCTGCCCAAATCAACAGACCACCACAGGGAAATTACAAAATTTCTTAAATATAACACCTACGAATATATCCTCCAAAGGGAAAAATAAGAAACCCCGTAAATTTGTAGTCCGGGGACTTCCCATGACCACAAAAAGTGAGGAGATTGTTTCTGACTTAGACAATCAAGGCTATAAAGTCCACAAAGTAAACAGGATGGCTGGCCAGAGAAATGGGAAACCCCTACCTCTATTTTTGGTCCAACTCTACAATGGCCCAAAAATAAGTGCTATATTTAAATTAAAAAGTTTGTGTCATATTTCAAATCCTACCATAGAACATTATAGGGGAAACAAAACAGTTATTCAGTGTTTTAATTGCCAACGTTTTCACCACTCAAGCGATTTCTGCCATATGGCACCCCGCTGTGTGAAATGTGCAGAAGCACATAATACAAAAGAATGTCCCAAGGACAAAAAAACTAGAATCCCCAGTCTGCTGCAACTGTAATGGGAACCATCCTGCAAGCTATCGGGGATATGAGAAATTCCCTAAACCCAAACCGAAAATATTTAAAAATAACCATACTAGAGAGGAGATCTCATACGCAAGTATAGTGGCTGGTCATAAAGAAAACTCAGCTACCGTGGCACTCGAACCCGCACCCCCCTCAACCGATACAACTGTTCCATGAAATGGACAAAATCAAAATAAAAACGAATTTAATGATTTATTCACACTCTTAAGAGAAATATAAGAGAAGTATTTAATGGAATTAATATTCCCGAAGCCATCAAACGAATTCAGTTTAAAACTGACTCAATGGATAAAATGTTTGTCCTCATGGGCATGTTTAAGCAAATTATTAACACCCCTTAATATGTGCCACACAACGGAGATTTCTAGTTTTATCGTGGAATTCCTGTGGTATTAGAAACAAAATGGTCGAATTTCGTGACTTTGTAAATGAGCATAATCCAGATATAATCTTAATTCAGGAATCATTCCTAACAAATACTGTAAATATTCACATCCTAGGATATGCATGCTATAGAAATGATCGCTCAAGAAATATCACACTAGCAGGGGGTGGGACAGTTATTTTTGTCAAGTGTAGTCTCCAACACTACTAAAACACAACACACAAATTAATTACAATAGAAGCAACTTTAGTCACATTGACTTTGCCAAACCTACCCCATATTACATTCTGCTCCATATATATTAAACCTAGATCACAATATCAATACATAAACATGGATCTTGAAGCAATGCTTACAACAAACTATGATATTTTAATAGTTGGAGATCTTAATGCTAAGCACACTGCACAGAACTGTAGGTCGCACAACAAAACAGGTCAAATAATTAAAAAATTCGCTTATATGCCGAACTAAAAATCCATGTACCTGACACACCCACACATTTTAGTGCTAATTCAGCAACAAACAATTGATATTGCACTCATCAGAGGAATTAATTATAACACTAAAATTTATACAAACACGGAACTCAGTTCGGATCACAATCCAGTCATGGTCGAGTTTGACTTTAATATTCCTTTGATTAATACTCCCACACTTTATAACACGGATTGGATCAAATACAACTAAATTTAAAATAATTACTCGTTTAATATAATTCATACGAACACAGGAGATGAAATTGAAAATCAGACGATTCACTTGGAGGCGGAACTGCTTGCAGAGCAACGTGAATCAGAAAAACCTCACTCCTCCCGTCCCACTCACTTCCTACCCCACTACCTTAGAATTTTGAAAACAAATAGAAACAAACTCGGGAAACTATATCAAATTAGCAGAGACCCCCGAATAAAAAATCAATATAATAAAGCGAATAACGAATTTAGAGCCAAGATAAGTTCATACAATTCACAGAAATGGAGAGAAAAATTAGAATCATTAAATACACAAGACCGATCCATTTGGAAGGCCGTCAGTATGTTCAAGAAGAAACCATAGTATTTTCCGCCCATTCAAGGCCAAAATACAGTTGCATACACAGATAAACAAAAAACAGAAGTAATTGCTGACGTTTCTGAAACACAATTCACCACTAATGACCTACAGGACACCATAACTGAAGATCTGGTTGCCAGCAACGTACTCAGATTTCACTCTAGACCACACACACAAGTTATACAAAGCATCACCCCTTCGGAAGTAATGGCAATAATCAAGAAATTAAAGGATAATAAATCCCCTGGAATTGAAGGAATAACAAACAAAATGCTAAAGAAAATTCCAAACAAAACATAATTCAAAGTTACGATGCTTATTTACAAAATATTAAGAAAAAACGTGTTTTCCTTAAAAATGGAAAATTACAATAATAGTACCAGTATTAAAACCAAAACAAGACAACTACCTTCCTTCAAGCTATAGACCTATTAGTCTACTGCCGTCTCTAAGCAAAATAACCGAAGCAGTTATTCTAAATAGACTAGATGAATTTTTAGAAAACAATAGTATTCTTCTCCCTAAACAACACCGGTTCAGAAAATCACACTCAACAACGCCTCAACTTATGAGAGTAGGGGAAATCATCACCCTGGGATTTCAACATAAAAAAGTACAGGAACAGTTTCTCTTGATATTGCCAAAGCTTTTGATCGAGTTTGGATTGGTGGACTTGTACACAAACTCATTAATATTGGTCTACCCGACCCACTTATTAAAATACTAATTTCATATCTTTTGGGACGAAAGTTCCACGTTCGCATTGGTACTACATACTCAACACATAGACAAATCTTAGCTGGCTTGCCACAAGGGTCCAAATTGGGACCAAGACTCTTTCTTATCTATGTGAACGACATTCCAACATCAACACTAACTTTCCGGTACATTTTTGCAGACGACACATTTAGACTAGCACAAGGTAGGAAAACATCATAAATCACAGAATTGCTTAACAAACATTTAGAACAGATTGAGCTCTGGTTCGTTAAATGGAAAATTCTTATTAATGTAAATAAAAGTGTATTCATAATTTTTAACTAAAAAGACTACTTCCACCCAGTGTAATTAAGATTAATAACGAAATTATATCATGGTCACAAACCTGTAAATATTTATGAGAGACTTTCGACAGAAAGTTAACATGGCACCCCCATCTGATCCAAATTATTAACAAATTTAAACGGCAAACAGCTGCATTATACCCACTTTTCAACTGGAATTCAAAACTTTCCATGGAAAAGGAAGTGTTCATTTATAAAGCATATCTTCGACCACTTATTTCCTATGCCTGCCTTATCTGGGGTTACACCCATGATAGTAAAATTAAAAACTGGAAACTCTCTCTCTCTCTCTGCAAAATAAAGCCCTCAGATGGGAAGTTCATTAGAAACCAAAAATCAGACAAGAATTAAAATCCCTACCCTGAGAAAATTCTTCGCGAAAATAATGAATAACGTGAATAAAAATATTGATAAAACTAATAACGAAACAATAATTAGGCTTCCGTCCTATAATAACCTAAGTACCCATAATAGATTGCGTCCTCGCTCATTGCTCAGATAATGCCCAAAGTTTCCTCACCAACCGCCATGAAATAAACTGTAAACAGAAAATTTTTTTCTTTGATAACTACTTCTTTGTATGGAGAAAAGAGACTATTAAAAAGATAAAAGGACTTTTTTTTTTGTTACATCTCCTTCTATATGTGGAAAAAAACTATTTAAAATAAAAATGATAATGAAAAATGCATATATAAGTGTGCATACTAAATGTATATAAAAACAGATTTTTTAAATATACATGTATATGTAAATACATATAATACAAAAAAAAAAAAGATAAAGGTAGATAAATTGTATTACAGACCAAGTTATACCTCGTAAATATTATAGCGTGTATAAATTCTTGTAAATACCTTTACCTGTTCTTATATAAATATTCTTATTTCTCTCAATTTATTCCTTAACTATTTCCTGTATTATTCTATTAGTTTCATTTAATTTAAATATATATTTCTCATGAATAATAAATTAATCAACAATAGCTTCTTAAATTCTGAAATAAATTTTATGAAATAACCATAGTCCCGTCCATTAAAATTTCAAACTCATTTTAAGCCAATCAGACTCAAGTTATAACTCACCTACCAAGAACTAGCTATCTAATGAGGGTAGAGGATCGCCAGATCCATGGACCTCTGAAAACTGCCAGCCGACAATTATTTATTCCAATCCGTTGATAGACATTAAGTATCTAAAAATCATTCTTTTGGTAATTTAAAGAAATTTCTTCTTTAAGTCGAATTTCAAGCGATAATTGATGATCCATAATGGAATAATTTTTCTTAAGTTTTGTCATGGATTAATGTTTCTGATTCCAAAGGAAAGGATACAATTCTCTGATCATCAGTAAAGCTTTTTTGTATGCGTTTGAAAGTAATCTTCAAGATATGGTTGAAAACTTTATTGTAAGATATATACACATTTTATTCTAGTGTTGGAGAAGAACGAATGCAAAGCATATATAATGAGTTTGAAATATTTTTAATATGCATTTCATAATTTAACTAAGTAAATATAAACTTATATTAAGATATTCTTTAAAATTAATATACCATGAAAATAGGTAACAATTTAATATAAGGAAATAAGGGCATCTCTTAATTTTAATTTATTGTTGTAGTAATTTGGGATTTAACATGTCAAAATTCTACTGATTATATTTGAGAGGAAATTCTAAGAAAATACTGAGAAAATATTCTAGACATTATCGAAAGATGTGTCATTTAATCAATACTCCCATGTTTTTCAAAAAATTTTTAATTAGATTTTCCAAATGACAAATGATCTTAGCCTCTATTATAGAAGGGTACATGTCAAATAATGGCCAGTTTATCGTGATATTTTAATGAGGAAAATACAATCTAGTTTTAAGAAAAAGTTTACTCAACAGTACAGATAAGTTTAAGTTATTTCAACAACCAAAAAACAACTGTGCTTATATCGAAGTAAGAATTGCATTTTTATGCTGTAATCCAATTGGAAGCAGAATTCTGTTAACCTGCAAACTGAGATTATTTAATATAATAATAAAAATATATATGTTGGCAAGAAACACAAAAGAGCAACTTTTAATGGAAGTGAATTTGGCAATGCCTAAATTAACTGAGACCAGCAGTTGAAGTTGACGCTTTTACATTTTACATGATTGTTGTCTTCTGTTTTTTGTTTTTTTTTGAGTCATTATTCCGAATAAGAGGTTTATATTTGCTTTTCTCTCATACTTTCACAGTGATCGTATTTTCTTTGTATTCCATATGGAGACTACAATGTCAGAAGAGATGCCTTCCCAAAATCTGGTTTGTTTTGATCTTTTTATGATTCATAAACATCTTATCTATCTTAGGAAATTTTTTGCTGAATCTTATTTATATCAATATTTTTTCAACTTTTATTTTTAATGTTTAATTTATCATTTTTAATCACCACTTAGATTTACCTTTAGATTAAATGGACATTATTTTTATAGTAACTACACATTGTTGTATTATTTCCACACACACTGTTCATTATATAATTAGTGAAGTGATCATTTTAGTTTTGCATTTATGCGATACTGTAGTGTTTTGCGAATGAATTATATGATTTCAGAGAATTATTCTAGAATTTCTGTTATAGGAAAGAATAATAAGGATAAGAATTCTATTACAGGGAAATATTTTCTCGTGTAATTGATGTTTGTTTTTTAGTTTCGATTTTTTTTTCGTTATTATTGGAGAATAAAAAATGTTTTAAGTTATTCTGTGCCGAAATTTTTTGATTTGCTTTTTATAATTCAAAATTTTTATTTTTGCGAATGAATTACATTTTGCATGGCATTTTTTTCCCCACTTTTATCTGTATTTTTAAGTTTAACTGAAATATTTTCAGAATTTTCTTTTACCCTTTTTTAATCCTGTATGTGCAAAAATTATTATTGATTTTTCTTTTTCATTATTTATATATTTCTGCCAAATATTTTAGTTCTGTTGATAACTTAAATATTCATGTATGTATTCAAATTAGTATGTGTTATGACTTTGAATTATTTTGTTATTAATGAGTCTCTGTTTTTAGCTTAATAAGTAACTGTAAATTTATGATATGTAAATATATATTATAATTCTTATTGAACATTTTATTTTAACTGTCCATTACATATTTATTGCATTTATTTTCAAAGTAATTCATCATGTTTTTCACAAATTCATATATAGGTCAAAATGGAGATACTAATAGCACATATTTTTTTATTGGCTAATCAACAAAAGATTAATGTTTCTTCTAAGTTATTAAAATTTAAAATATTCTGACATAAATTTTCATTGCTATATAAGTTAAATCTTTCATGTAGTAAAGTAGTTTGAAGTTTTGAGCATTTTTCTTATGACTCCAATTTGAAATTTATTTTTCATGCACACATTAGTGTAATACATTATATAAACATTAAGTTCTTATTAACACTTCTTATATGATAATTTTTCTTTATACGTTGTACAGTCCAGCTATTTACATATGTGTAATGTTTGTAATATTGCTTATAACTCAGACATGTGTACTATTAAACATGCTGCTAAATAATACATATTTTTTCTTTTTGAGCCTTCTAGTTTCATATTGCTAGTTTTCAAAATTTCATTAGCAGAAAATTTAACAATACATATGAATTTAACTTGTAGGAATGTTGCTATACAAGTATAAAAAGCTGTAAATAATAAATTTTAAAATAAAAAACTTGAAATGATATGAAAACCAGTATATGCGTTAAAGATATTTCAAGGTTGAAATCTAGGAATCCTTTAATTGATGTGTCTAATAATCTTGTTTTAAGTGTGTATTACTTTTTTTAGTAGGTGTAGTTATAGTGTGCTCCTTGTTTCTTACACTTTTGTAAATTTAAGTATTTATTTGGTTTACTGTGTTAGCATAAAATATGTACATATTTTATACACATTTTGACACCCACTTTAAAATTTCCAAGGCCAGGGTAGCCTGGTTGGTTAAGGTATTCATCTCATTATCCGAAGATAAGAATGAATCTCGACTTGACTGAAAATCCATCTTGTTGGCTAAAAGTGGCTGGGGCACATTAAATATCTCGTGGTTGCAATGTCCTCCAAGTGAAGTGATACCTATTGCTAAGCATTCGGGGTCTTCTGTTTGGTCCCTGCTCCAAAATCATAAAGATTCCACTTGGCTGTTTCTATCTAACTCTTTTTTTTAATAAAGTGGGCACTAGGTGGCTAACTTTTCACCACAATAATGCTGGAAATTGCTACTTACTTGTTGTTACTCAGTGGGCACCCATGAACCAAGTCACAGAGGCGAGTAGTATTACCCATACCATACCACTACAAATGCGTTTATAGAATGGGCCCCATTCATACATCATCTCATGTAAAATTACAGAGACACAGAGGGAAAGTAACATCCATTCCCGAACCAGAAACCAAAATTCAGGATTCATGAGCGCTAATTATTCAGCCATTGGTCTGTTTCTATCTAAGTGATTGAATCCAACTCAAGGTTAAGTACTGAGAAAGCATGCTCATGAAACAAGAACCTTAAAACTTTAATGTTGTACAATCTAACTCCGAAGTTAGCCAGCCAAAAAATCTAAATCTGTAAGGTAAATAAAATGCATTTTTATAAAAACTCTGATTTTAATTAACCTGGCTGTAGCGCCCACCTAAAAAATTATCAGTTTAACAATATCTACTTCAGGGAGAACTGGGTATAATAACGTAATCAATAATGTATATTAAAATAATGTAAATCAATAACGTATATTAAAATACATTTTCTTGAAAAAAACAAACTTGATTATATTATTAAACATACATTTTTATGAAAACTAAAGCTTATGCCTTAAAATTTATGGTAAACCTAAATATTTTTACACAATACTCAATAACTTACATAAATTATTACATGCCACAGCAGTTTCAATTAAATAATACATAGGGTAAAAGTACTTACCTTTTCATTTGCAAAATTAAAAAAATATGTAAATTCAGATTATTACTATCCATATCTATCATTTCCTTCACACTAATAATATAATTCAATTTTTTCAATAACATATACATATTCTAAACAAAATATAACTACAAGCACTTAAATTTTAATCTGATAAACACTTTCAAAATAAAACAACTTCAAACACTTAAATTTCAACCATAAATGAAAAAGGCTTCAAAGGTTACTAAAATTCCAAACAAGTTTAGTATATGCTAACCTCAGGTTATGTCATAAAATACAAGTTACATTATACAAATGCAAGAAAACATTGCTGTGCCCCAAACCAGTTTGGTGTATTTATTGCTGGTTTCCTAGTACTTAGCCAAACAATTTTCATGAAGATAACATTGTTTAGTATGTATTATTTTCAGAAAGAAGAAATTTATTATTTCACATTTTAATTAATATGATATAATGTTTTTGACACATAGTAACAATAAAGTTTAAACCATAAAAAATTACTGTGTTAATATCCAACCAATATCATTGGAACATGTTAACATTTTCATAAATATGCCAAATGTGAAATTTCTGAATTTTCAGTATCCTCAATAAGTTGATATTTTGACTAAAAATTTTAGTATAAAATATTAACTTATTCTTCTTATCAAGGATAACCATAATTATATGATTATATTTCTTTAAAAGTATAAGCATTTTTGTTAATTCGTTATCACATTTTAGCTAATTAGCTATCAATAATTAGAAAAGTTGTAAAGATCTGTTTGAAGAAAAGTCCTAATAAAAAATTTTTTGTTTCATGGCATTTAATTAGTTACTTTAACTCTGTAGTTAGTATTTTGACTAGTTATATTTATAATGCAATAAGTTCTAGTTTTCTCTTGCTTTTTTTGTAATGACGTAAGCTTTTATAGTTTTGTAGGTCATTTTCCTATCTAGAATGACTGTTGTTCTTATTGGTAATATTGATATTTAACTTTAGAAAGAATTTATAGACTGATTTGTTAAATTAAAATTTGTGGCTGTAATTATTTTGTTTCCAATTATTCCAATTAAGATAAAATTCCAATTTATCCCAATTAAGATAAAAAATGTATTATATATAAAAATATTTAGATATTCTTTCATTTTATTTGAAGAAATAATGTTAAACAGGTGGTTCTATCTAAGTTCTTCTGTGGCTTATAAACTATGGCCACAGTTTTCAATTTCATAACATTCTGCTTAGCTAAATTAAGGAAAGACAAGTGTAACAAATTTCAATTTATATTTATACACATGATAAAATTTTAACTCAAATTTGATTTTGATGTAGTTAGTAAAATATTCATCACAACATTCCATATGCACAAGGCAGTCTGCTTGGAGCATGCTGAATTACTGTTCTTTTATCTATTCTCACGCCATGTTGATTGAGGGGGAAATTTAAGATAGTTACACCAAAATATCTATTAGGTAGCAGCTCAGTGGTAGGCTATTCACTTTATGAAAGAATTTAAATTTGATATTTAAAGTGATGCAATATTTGATTTGGAAATAAACCATTGTTGTATTTATGATGTTAGAAAAGGGATTCTGATGTAGCATAATTTTACATCTGGCTAAAATCATTTAGAATCAAACTCTTTTGACAATTTTTGAAACCAAATTTGACACATAAAATGAAGTAACAAGAAATGCAGGATAACAGTATTAAATTGCAGAGTTTCATTGTGAATGCTTATCTTCAATTGCAAGCAATTTTTGTGAGGTGTTTTAGGATAATTTGTAACAGCTTTAAATGCTCTTATCCAAAATATTTGAATATTTACAATTGATTTACTGGAGCACTGAGTTTTATTTCTTTCCAGACTAATGGATCTAAAATCAATGTATGATACTGTACTGTAAGTGACAACATATTACACATAAATGTATCTACTGTATTCTTGTTCGTAACAATTTTATAATTAAGTGCACTGGTGCAAGATTAGGAATGGAAAGTTTCAGATATTATAATAAATAAAAAAAAATTTTTTTTAACAAGACAAAAAAAAAAAGATACAAATTTTTTCATTAATAACATTTTTTATAATTGAAATATTATATTTTTATTTTTTGCTTCAGTTATTTATAGCTTTTAGATATTACTATTAGTTTTCATTGAATTACCATATTTCTAGACATAGTATCTTCATCAAAATTCTTCTATTAAGTTTCTCCATTCCTCAAATAGTTTTTTTTGTTCCCTTTGACCTGATAAATAAACAATATCTCATTTGATGTACATTTTCCCATGCTTTTGAAATATTTTGTGTTTTCTTGGGAAAGATGTTAACAAAAAAAATCGGCTTCTATTGTGGGGAATGGACAGGGGACTTGAAATATTATTAATTAATTACATAGGTGCTTGTAATGAAATATTTAATTACATGCAAACATTTAATAATCTGTCATACTTTCTATGAAAAATCCTCCAAAATAGTAAAGATGTCGTGAATGAATATCAAATGCCTTATTGTAGTTTTAAGCAGTTAGACTGTTTGCTGTATTATCAGATTAAACATTTGATCTGATAATAAAGATTATTATATTTAAAGAGTTAAAATTTTTTTACCTTAAATTATTGAAATTAATATCAAAATAATTACAATGGTTTATTAGAATACTTGTGGAATAATATGAGTAATAAAATTAATATCTTATGCATAAATATTACTGAACCATAACTAGAATGATATTTTTGTAAATCTGAATATAGTATTTCATTTTAAATTTCATGCCGTGGTCTTTTGATTAACAGTTTTTGTGTTCAATACTCACCTTGTACATGGCTGTTCGTAGTAGTTTGATTTATCGATTTTATGTGTGATCTAAAAATCATGGTCTGATAAGTTCTTAAAAACAAAAATAATCATAGAATGACAAACAAACCTAACAAATGAACCCAAACAACAATTTTATCTTACAAAAGATGTTGATGGAGCTCATATATGCTTGTTGTGTGATAATGTGATCTTCATGCATGTCATTGAAGTTTGGAGATTACAGTGTTAGCTTAGAGGATAACTATTTTACATGATACCAGTTCTGATTAACATCAGTCTTGAGAAATAATGTTTTTTAGTGTATTTTTCTGTTAATTTTTAACAACAAAATAGTATCTGATTTTAGTTGACAGAAACAGTAATTACACCAGAAATGGTTGGAGGATTCTGGCTTTTATGCAAAATTTTTATCACTTTATTTTGTGATTTCTTTGGAAAAGTAAGAATGAGCACACATTTTGAATTTCTACCATTTAAATTCATACCTTTTTATTGTGATGGACTAGTAATCTTTTCCCTTTTCTGTGCCTTAGCAAAAAAACGAGTCTCCAAATCATTTGTGAATTGTTAAGTACTACTCAATAGAGTACACACAATGTGGGTAACACAAATAGTACTTTTACTTTCTGAAACAATTTTACTATAGATTTCACATGCAAAATTTATACTCATACTCTTAACTTCTCGAATGATGTATATATATATATATATATATATATATATATATATATATATATATATATATATATATATATATATATATATATATATATAACAGCTTATCTCTGATAATTCCAATTGAAATTCAAAGTGGCAAATAAAAATGGCTAGGATTATTTTGTTAAATAAAAATTGGCTTTTTTTTTATGCTTGATAGAAAGCAAGTGATCATTGTAGAAGAAAGATAAAATGTGAAAACATGAAACCTATTTTATTGAATAAAGGTATGAATGACATACCTTTCTTGATTATATCTTTATAGAGCCAGTTCCAAAACTGTCATTACACTCTATAGTTTTTCAATCAAGTACGTCAATTTTACTTCTGATAGTTGATTTCCGGTCTTACAATAAATTAGCAGGATTCCTATAAACTACTCTTGATTAAAACTTTCAAGAAGTTGTACAGATTTATGTCCATATTATTTGGAGGCCACTCAATTATGCAAGCTATCAGTTTTTCTGCATTCATTTAAATAAACTGATCATCAAACATTGTTTCAAGCCATATGGAGATATCAACAGTTCTATAAGAAACAGTTTCAATCTATGTTTGAATTAATACTGCCTTGTCGTGTAGAAATGACCTCTATCAAGACCAAAGTTATACTCTAGTCTGTTTCATGTTGAATAAAAAATGGGAGAATACCTATTGTGATATTAAAAGACACTTCATTTATGTGTGTTTGCCAACTCTTTGTTAATGTAAGTCTCAATGGTATTTACTGTATTTTCCTGTATATAATTTGAAAGTGTCAGTAGCTCAGTAGCTTCACGCCACTTCCTGTTAAGGTCAGCAAAATTAAGCATCATTTGCTGTGGCTAACGATTAGGAAAGTGACCACTATCTCCTTCACTGAATTGCTGGAGCTTCATGGGTTGGGTTAAATGGGTTGGGTACATGCTCATTTTAATGTGTAATGTCCAAAGTCCTTCTGTTGGCATAGCGTGGATGTATTGAGAAGGGTTCCAGTTCAGATGTGACCTCGTCATTTGAAAAGGCACTTGGTAATGGGTGAATATTTCAAAGCCTAACTTTAACTTAAAGGTACAGTCTGGTGCTCGCCTGCACCGCTATATATGTATATAACCTGCAGTGATGCATTATCTGCAAGGACTTTTTTCAAGTGAAAAAGAAAAAATTGCAGTGTTGTATAATTCATGGCAGTGAAAATATATATTGGTGATAATATAGTGTAACATAAAATAAAAAGTACAGTATGTTTTATTAACAGCAAAAAAGATTATATGTTGTGGAGGCCTTTTAAATCTAACTAACTACAAGTTCTACAGATGAATAAATTTAATAATTGTTTATTCAAGTAAATGACATTTAAAATTACTTAAAATTCAAATAAAAACACGCTGAAAATTTGGCACCTAAAATTCTAGTAAATACACATTTAAAATTGTAACAACTGATGAAAGATGAGAAAAATTAAATTCATAAACATTTTTTTTTGCAATACAACATTGCAACTTAAAAACTAAATATAATAAAACAGAAAAATGTCTTATATGGTACTTCTGTGACGAGTCACCCACGTGGTGCAGTAGTTAAATATTAATATTAATTATTTTACAATCTGTTACGTACTTACACTTTGCTAAGTGCAGTTTACCATTTCATCTTTGCAATTTAAATTATAACTATATAATTATAAGTAGACTTTGAAATTTTTGTGACTGTAAAGCTAAAATCATACAATTGCACTAGTTAGGAAACAGTTCACAAAAGGAAAATAATGAGTTATTCAGTACATGAATTTAACATGAAAATATTGACACACAGTTTAAAATTTGCTTTGTAAATTTTCATTAAGAAATAAAATGAACCAGCCTTCAAATCATCAATAATTGCATTTTATCTAACATATAATATCTAAAAACATTTTGAAGAATGGAACAAGTCTAGATCAAATTGTAAAAAAAAAAATTCTTAAACAAACATACACCTAGAACTGAATTTTATGTGTTAAGCTTTTAAATTTTGATAATTTCATTACATATTTATTACAATTATATGAATGGAAATTCAAATATTGAAGTGCAAGCTCAAATTTCTTTAAAATTGAATTTAGATAAGTTTGTAAAGCTTTAGAATTAAAGAAACAAATGAGTATTAATATATTAAACATAGGATTCATTATATATTTACAAAATCTTGATTCTTTGATTTTAAAATTACTTTCCAGACTGATTTAATATATATTTATATATCATTCACACACACACACAATGTAATTAGAACATAAGGCATATTTTCCACCTGCATGACTAAAACAATTTAAGCTTTAAAAAAATTTTGTTGTGGTTTCCACCAGGCAAAATAAAACATTTCTAAGTTGTGAGACTCAAAAGAATCTTAAGATTGCTCTAACAAAAACTTGATTATTATCAGTTGCTATTTTTATTGTCTGGAAGAAAACTTTCGAGTCCTAAGTGATGTTAAACATATTAATTTCAGAATTTGTACATTGCCCATCATCTTTATTTGATTTCTTATGTCGATCATCTAGAATTTCACATACAAGTGGCACACATATTTTACCACAAACAATACATCTCAGAAACACATTTCACATACATATTGAATGTCCAGTTGTTAAGCAAGTGAAGTAACATTGTTTATTCCTTTAAATGTTTTGTTTTTCTGCTAAATTCATCTTTTGGGCAGGGAAACAGTTTGTATTCAAATGTTTCCCAGAACCAAAAATGCATTAGTTCCTCACTTCCTTTGAAGTCGTTATGAACAAATTGCCAGCTGTAGGCATTCTTATGATCTAATATCCATCTCTTTTCTTAATATGTCAATTTCTTTTGAGCACTACCCAAAACTTTCCATGGCTAAATTTCTTTCTTCCCCTTTAGTTTTATTTTTAAGGAATGACATCAGATTAGTCAACTGTTCTTTAGCACCATTTGAGGTTTCGAGAGAAACACTTGCGTTCCATGCTTTCAGGAACTCTTCTTGAAAACAAGAACATAAAGTATTGAATTACATTTATCGGTAGTTACTTCAAATGTATCCTATGCTTGGATATTTGAGTTTATCATACAAAGGTGTCAATGAGATTTTTTAATGTTTTTGAACAGAAATTATCAATTTTGACAATTCTCTAAGAAAATTCTACCAAAAGTTAATTTTTTTCAAACCTAGATTTTAGACTGTTGATTGCTTTTTCATAATTGACTTCAGTTGGCAGAAATCTTTCTACAACTTCTTATGCTCTGGAACCACTTACCAAAGCTTGAATAATGTATTGGAATTGAATTTGAGATGCCAATTCTTCATCTGTAATGAATCTGTTGAAATTAATTTAAAAAAGATAGCAAATCCTAAATGTTGCCACTAAATTGCCTGAACTCCAATTTTGGTAATTTATGTTTCTTTTTAGAATCAGTGATAACAAAACTTTGAAACAACTCATCTGATATTCTCAATTTTGAATGATTTACTTCAATTCCAGTTCATGTTGCCTTAGTTTTTCTCATTCATATTCTATTTATTTTAATCTTTCTTGTGCTTCATATTTTGTCATCTTTATCTTTTTTGTTCTTCATATTCTTTTTGTTTTCTCATGTTCTACATTTTTGTTTTTCATTTACTGACAGTTGCTGCCAAAATATCTTTAACAAACTGTGGATCCTCTAAATACTGTGCCGAGCTGGCTGCTGAATGGTTAGCACTCTTGCCTTCAGTTCAACAGTTCATGGGTTCTAATCATGTGCATGGATTTTTGTAGTGGTTCGGAATCCACTTTAAGCCGTATGTCCCGGCCTAATTAGCTCTTGTGTGCAAAAAATGACCATTGAGTGACAAACAAACCAACCTCTAAATACTGTTTACTCTGCATATCTTTTAGTTCTGCTTTTGTGAGCTTTTCAGGTAATGTTGCACCAATTTCAATGGCTCCATAAAATAAATCATAGAATCTTCTGTTGCTTGAAATATTTTTTTGAATCCGAATATATATTCTGTTGCAGACATCAAAAATTTTACTGACTGCAGAAAAAATTAAAAACTGGGAAATTAAACAGAAAAATTAAAAACTTGCCTTTTGAATCATTCAAATGAACTACAAGTTCTACAGATGAACGAATACCAATGTTTTTAAAAGTAACTTATTCAAGTAAATGACACTTAAAATTACTTCATATTTTTAGTGTGTATTTATCTGAATTTTATTCTAAAAATTCTGGCAGATACACTTTTAAAATTAGGGCAACTAACAAGTGATTAAAAAGCGAATCAAATTTATAAACAATTGTTCACAATACAATTGCCATTCAAAAACTAAATATAACGAAATAGAAGAATAAGTTGTCCTATGCTGCACATATGTGATGAATCATCCACATGATGCAGTAGTTAAATATTATTATTAATTATACTTTACCGTTTGTAACACTATGATTAAAAATATAATTAATTGTACAGAAAAAAATATTTATTATGAAAAATATCTGATTGTACAGAAAAATCTATTTAGACTCATCTTTTCACCAATTCCAATAAATCAATGAAAAGACATGATTGATTAACAAGAGTGAGAATATTTGAATAAAACTTGTCTTTTAATTTTTAATAACCTTTTAAGGCACAACTATATTTTATAGATAAAATATATTTTTTCTGTTTATGTTTAAATAAAAGAAATGGATTATTTTTGAATTGTACATTGAATACATTTTTTTGACATTGTGTATGCTTTGTGTTCACCTTACATTAGTACATTTATCACCATTTTTTTAATTGTCTTGTATATAACTTATAGTTTGAAATCTGTTGCATAATTTATACACTTTTCTTCCACTTAACAATCTACAAACTCTTTCATATATTTAATATTTTCAGAATGAAACAGATCAGGTCAAGACAAAATGCAAAATGACAATATCTTTCTGAATACAATATCTTCTACTGACATATCTTTCTAGGAACCGAATATGTTCTTGAACATAATTTGTGTCAGAGCTAAGTCATGGGATTATCATGGCATTTGTTTTATAAAACATAAATGACATTTCTTACTAAACTTTATTGTAAGCTTTTATGATGGAGAATATTTTTTATCAAATTATCTGTAGTGGTATAAAATGTGTAAAATAAAATTTAAAACTTTTTTAATCACATCCACAGATTATATGCAGGAAAGTACAGTAATTATTGATTAAATCTGCTGATGACTTATTACTCGAGTTTGTAGCTAGTAACAGAGCATTATGATAAAATATATAAATTTAGGGTTAGTGAAAGAATTTTTAAGAAAAATTATAAAAAGTAATTCTCCATATCTAATTCTGGGACTCAATTTTAGATTATATTAATCTGTAATTAAAATAAATACATTATAATTTCATATTGCTTCCTGTAAAGCAGGGAGTAAATTATTAAGGTATATGATTGGTGAATGGAAGTTGAATTAGTTTCCACGCCAACAATGAAACCATTGCTTTATCTCAAAAAATTTTAAAATACGTCATGTTATTTTTCATAATTAAAGTTTTAAAATCAATAGCTCAGAGAAGTGTGAGTAGTGGAATGCTTTTTTTAAATATATGTTTCTAAGCCTTATCATCATGAACGTTGTGTGATCATATTAATAAAGTTATTTCAATAAGTGTGTTAAATTTTACTTAGTATTTTTTAAATTTTGGGAACTTCTAGAAAACTATTCTTGTTGAAGAGAATTATATATATATATATATATATTATGATTCACTGTGACAGTCCCTAAATTAAAAAATATATTTCAAATTTGTATGCATTAAAAACATAATGAGAAAATTGTAAAACAATTTTCTCATTATGTTTTTAATTGTTCCTTACTTGAAACCTTTCTAAAACTACTTATAAGCCACTTCGGCTTCCAAAATTGTTCTCGTATAGCTTACTGATTATATTTTTTACACTAAAGAATTATTTAATTTTAAATTTAAATTCTTTATAAACTTGATTTTGTTTCCCAGATTATTTTTTCTACTTTTATTTAATTATTTTAAAATATAAGTTAAATTCAATAAATTTTTGTCATTTAATATTTTTCTAAACATTAAAAAAATATTATGAGAATTAAATACTTAATAATATATATTCATTCAAAGATAATTTAAATCATAAATTTATTAAAATATATTTAAATATTTGCATATCATCATTTATATATATAATCATACATAAATGATATTTCTTTAATGCAATTTAAAAATTCACACATTCTTAAAAGGGGTTAATTTGAAATTCTAAAATATCTATTTGTTATGTACTTTTCCTACATATATTTTCATATTAAATGCAAACAGAAATATATGATTAATCTAATAATTACAGTGATTGCGTTTGTAAAGGAAAATCTGCTACTGATTTTTCAAGTCAAAAATGAAATTTTGAAAGTCAACCTGTTACAAATTAAATTCACATAGCCGTAGGCAGAGGATAGTTAATGCGACTCCAATAACATTTATGCATTCACTTTTAAAAGATGTTAACTTGAAGTATATAGAAAAATATTTTTATGTGGATAATTTTATATAATGCTGGGAAAAGTGCTTTATCATTCAGTTTGTCAACATTTTGAAAATAAGAAAGTATGCTTTATTAAATATTTTATTTCAATTAGTTTTATGTTCAGTAGAATTATTATAGGAGTTTTGTTGTCAATTCTCTTGATTTATAAATTCCTGTTACCCAATCAAGAAAAGTTGAAGCATTGAATTCTACATAAAATGTTTTACCTCACTTAAAAAAACTTATGTCATTTTTTTAATTGGCATATTTTGTTTAAAAAATATCACTTTGGCCTAATAGTAGGATTATGCTCTTTAGAAGGGAATGTTAGACATTGTTTGACACTGGGAAATTGGGGCTGCATTTGAGTGATCTGTAAGCACATCTGGTGGAGTCATTTAGAATTTTCTTTTTTTACTTCCCCACAACTTACGAATACTATTCACTATCTAAGAACATTTCTAAAAAATATATGAAGAATATTTAATAATGCTCAACTGTTAAGCTTTTCGTTTTGTGATATCAACTAAACACATTTATTCCAAAATATTCTATTCATTTTCTTTTTTATCTTTTTAGCTATCAATTTTATTTTATGAAGAAAATTTCCTATCTGAAAGATGTTATTAAAACAACAAAAACTTAAACTGGGATAGTTCTTCTGGAGATTTACTCACCTTTAATTTACTCCATAAAGGAAATTAAAATATTTTTCTTGCTCTTATATTCTGCATAAAATATTCACTTCTCTCCCTCTATTGGTTATAAGTTTGCTTTTTTGGTAGGTTAATAAGAATTCCAATTTTGTCTATGAGATTTCTTAATGCCATTAAAAATTTTCAATTTTATACTTTATAAATATTAACTAAACACACACACACACATCACCCTCAGTTTTATATAAATATATGTGTGTTTCTAGCTGCATATGTGTGCATAGATATCAAATTTGATTTATGTATTTATTTCAATGTTTCCTGTTAGTGAAGCACAAACATTTTTAAATGGGGCTGTAAACAGTATTTATGTTCTCAAATAAATATTTTTTCTCCTGTGTAGAAAGTAACTACATTCTTTTACATTGTATTCAAAATCAATGTAAATTGATGGAAATATTATTTTAACAAAAAATTAATTATTAAAATATAACTTTACAAACTGAGATAAAAAAAAAATTTACTGTTAAAATACTTCTTTATGAAGTAGCTTTACAATGCTTGATACACAATATTATAAGTAAAAAGAATGGTTATAATCTGTATAATACTTAATTAAGTATTCCCCTTATTTATTTAATTATATTTTAGTTTCTCTTATTTTGTACTTTCTGTCAAAATTTCAATACTAACTGTTTAATTTTTAGCTAAATTAGAGGATTCTTTAATTATTTGTATTCATAAATTGTCATTTTTTCCTAATTTTACTTGACGATGCATTTAAAAAACATTTTTTTTGATATTAAATAAATAAAAAAAAGCTTTTGTTGTGAATATATTTGCTTTTTAATATTTTTCAATTTATTAGGCATAGTTTTGCAAAATTATATAACTATCACAATAAAGATCTGCATTAACAGTTTGTGCATGTTTCTGCACTTCAAAGTGAACAATTCTGTGAATACTCCACCAAATACACAGAACCGCCTTTTTGGAATGCAAACCCAGTTATGCAGTACTTTGTGTTGATTTATTTGGAGAAAGCCATTGCCATTTGCATTTTGGATTATCATATAAGACCCATTTTTCTTACCTCCATTGATCATACAATCAATAAATGGTTTTGTATTGTGTTGTTGAAGATGTATATTGTATGTGATAGATCGTTTGGCCTTGTTCTATTTGGGCAGATGAAGGACTCAAATACCTGTTCTGCTTATTTTTCCAATCTGCTGTAAATGTTTTTGGTTAGTCAACCAAGGATGGTTAAGGCTATTTGAGAGTTTCTTATTGTTTGTGATATGGATTTGCTTTCACTTCTGCCCTTTGGTTCATATTGTCTTATGTTGTTGGTCTTCCTGAACCATTAGAGTCAGATCATAATTACTGGATCTGAACATGGAAAACCTCTTTAACATTCACAAATGTTTAATGTACTTGGATAAACATAGAAAAATTTTTGGTTGCAACTGTTGTGTTTACTGCCTGTGGGATATTTAAAAAGCATATAATGCAGTGTATGCTCATTTGGTTTTTCCTGATCATTTCATCCCAAATGAGAAAACACCATGTAACATTGGATTTTTTAGAAGGGAACCAGCAGACAATATATAGAAATAAGATGATATCCGCTATTGAAAATGTCAGCTGCATTTTCATAAAAATAAAAGTAGAAAATATCATAAACTGACAAATTGCAATCAATTATTGACATACACATAAAGAACACACACACACAACTATCTGTTCCCTTTAATACTAGTATTGCATCTATTATTCAAGGATAGTATTCTTTCTAAATAGATAGAAATTCAGTAAATTTTTTTGTACAGAAAAACATTTAAATAATTATTGTAAAGGCTTTTAATTACTTTTAGAAAGCTTATTAAGGTGATACATTTGATATAAAACATATGATACTTTCATAACATAGCAAGCACACATACATCACAATTCTTTTATGGTATAAATCCATATCCATATATCTAAGAGTCTTGAAAATAACATTTACCAAGTTTTCTCTTTTTTAGTTGCCTTTTATTTGATTAACTATTTCTGTATGGGTAACTAAAAAAGTGAAATAAAAAATTTAACACTAAAATTAACTATGCATTATAAAGTTAAAAGTAACTTATTGTTCACAATGTCGGTCATACTAAATTTTGCTTGCAACTACAGCTACACTAATTAGTCATCTATTGAAGAGATGAACTGAATGAAAAGATAAAAAGTGAAATCTCAAGAAGGAGTTTGAAAATTGGTTTGTTATGGTAAAACTTCTGCCTCTGCTCTTTAACCTCTTCCATAACATGTTAAGGAGATTAGTATGTTATGTTAATATAAACATCACCACACAATATTATCTCCTTCAAACAATTTTATTCAATTTCCCTTTCCCTTACTATTGCAGACATTCTAAAATTTCCAATCGTGTACTACTGGTGTAGCACACTCTTCACTCCTGATCCCTCTTACCAAGGTTACAAGAACATACTTGGTGCCATGGCGCCATACTCTGGGATTCACCACAGAGTATCCCTCCAGTGACAGAAGGCATTTAGCCCAATGAAACGATATCTATACATACATATTACTATAAAAAAAATTGCAACAAAATTTCAAAAGAACAAACACAATTGAAAAATTTGTATAAACATAGAAACAATCATATATAAAATTAAAAATATACAAATGTCAGAATTAATTAAAATTAAATAATTATTAAGTAATGTAAGTGGAAAATTTCTGTGTAAAATGTACACGTCTCCCTGATCTAGTTACAGTTTTGCACATTTTACCAACTGATGAACTTTTATCATTAGGTATAAGTTTGTTAGTATTAGACACTGGTTCAGTGGTTGTTTCTGTAAGAAGATGTGCTGGTTTTACATGGTCAAGAGAAACATTACATTTCTTTCCATTAATTTCAATGGTGATAGTCTTGTCAGTTTGTCGTAAGACTTTATGAGGACTGGAGTAGGGTTGGCACAATGGAGGACGCACATGATCAATTATTAAGAATAGGTGTGTGCATGATTTCAGCAATGGATGCACATAAAACTGATCAGTACAGTGGGCGGCTTTTGCAATGGGATTTATAGTTGTTGCATCATGTTTCGAAGATTAGTGATAAAATCACTGTCACATGATGGAATAACTGCCATGCCCACCATATCACTTGGATAGCAGTGCCATACACAATCTCTGCACAAGAAATTTGCAAGTTTTGTTTAACTGCTGTTCAGATCCCCAAAAGAATGACAGGGGTTATCTCCATCCAATTATCATTTTCATACGCTCTAATTGCTGATTTTAGATGGCGATGGAATCTCTCTACAATTCCATTTGAAATTGGATGGTAGGGAGTTGTTTTAATTCTTTCTAAACCTAATATGCAAGTAAATTCAGTATACATAGCTGAACACAGTTGGGGTCCTTGGTCAGAGGTAATTATGGATGGACATACAAATCGTGAAATCCAGTTGTTGAATATTTCACTGCAAACAGTCTTTGCAGAAATATCTGAAATGGGTATCACTTCTGGCCACCTGGTGAAACAATCAATTATTGTCAAAAGGTAATAGCAACCACCAGAGTGCAGTAGTGGGGCTACGATATCTACATGGATGTGTGAGAAACAAGCATCTGGAAGAGAAAAAGTACCTAAAGGTGTTTTCGTGTGTCTTTGTACCTTCGATCGTTGGCATGGTTCACACATTGAACCCAGGATTTTATTTGTCGTTTCATCTTAGGCCACACGTACCTGGAGCAAATTAATTTTGCTATTGCTGCAATTCCAGGGGGAGAAAGATTGTGTAAATGATCAAAAATCAATTTGTGGAAAGAGAAGGGCACAAAAGGATGTGGTGTTCCAGTTGAAATATCACATATCAATTCACAAGGAGAAAAATGACAAGGTTTTAATTCCAGTTTAAGAGAGGTGGTATTAGATTGCAGAAAACTTTGTATCTCTGAATCAGTTTTCTGTGCTTTTGCAAAACTGCACTTCTAACTGCAAACTTAAACTTTAAACTGCAAACTTAAATTTGGAGATTTTGTAATAGAATCAATTTCAATTCTACTGAGTGCATCTGCAACCATGTTCTTACAACCTTGCACATGCCTAATGTTAGTTGAATACTGAGAAAAAAATTCTAAATGGCGTAATTGCTGTGGAGATATTTATTAGGGTTTTGCTTAAAAGCATAAGTTAATGGTTGTTGGTCTGTGTATATTATAAAATTTCTGCCTTCTAATAAGTGTTTGAATTTTTTATAGCAGAATATACAGCAAACAATTCTCTATCATAAGTGGACCATTTTTGTTGACTTTTATTAAGTTTCATTGTGAAGAAAGCTATTGGTTCCCATATCCTTTCTGATAACTGACTTATAGTGCCCCCTACAGCAAAATCTGAGGCATCGACTGATAAGCTCAACTGAGCTCCAGGAACAGAATGTCTTAAAAGAGTGGCTTTGGCAATCGCGTTTTAGGCGGTATTAAAGGCTTGTTCTGCATTTTCATTCCATGTAAGTTGTTCAGATAATTTATGAGCATTAGAATGAGATTTCTTTTTATTTCTTTGTCCTTTCAAAAATTGAATTATGGGTGCGAGTATATGAGCGGCTTTAGAAATAAAGCATATATAAAAATCGATAAAAGTAAAAACATTCCTAAAAATCTTCGCAATTGCGTTAAGGTTTCTGGTTTATGAAAATCTAATATGCATTTAACTTTCTCTTGTAGAGGTTGAATTCCTTCTTCAGAAAGATTAAAACCAAGAAAATCTATTGAAGAAACACCAAAAGTACATTTAGAAGCATTAATACATAACCTGTATTCAGCCAATTTTGAAAATAATGGCTTCAAATGTTGATAGTGCTTTTGGGGATTTTTAGAAGCAATTAATATGTCATCGACAAAAGCATAAACACCTGATAAATTGCGTGTAACTTCATATATAAAACATTGAAAAGTAGCATATGTGTTGCAAAGGCCAAATTGCATCCTTGTACTTTCAAATAAACCAAAAGGGGTACATATAGTGGTTTTGTGTATATTGTCAGGGTTTATTGGGATTTGACGATAAGCTTTTATTAGGTCTATGCAACTAAATATTTTTTATCCATGTAATTCTGCAGTAAAATCTGCAATTCAAGATATTGGATATTTGTCTTAAATTGTTTGAGCATTGAAAGCTCTATTATCACTCGCTGGTCTCCAATCTATAGTTCCTTTTTTAGGGACCATTTGTAGAGGTGAAGCATAGTTGCTTCTTGTAGGTCTTGTATGGCCTAACTGCATCATATTTTGAAATTCTGTTTTTGCAATTCTAAGGTGATCAGGAGCAAGCCTTTGAGGTTTTGCAACTACAGGAGGACCTTTCGTAATTATGTAATGTACAGTATTATGTTTACCTGATTGATTTGGATTAGGTAATTTAGTAATAGAAAGAAATTCTTTCAAAAGTTTATGATAAGGAGTATCTTTAGGAATAGAAACTTGAACTGAATGAAGATCTGTATATTTTAAGTGGCCAGTGGATTATAATTTTGTTTTTGTGTCTCTAAGACATTTAGGCCTGAGATCTGGAACCAATTCAAAATAATGGAGAAAATCTGCTCCTAAAATTGGTGTACTAACATTGGCTACTAAAAATGTCCAATTAAAATTTAAAGACAATGTCTTTTGTTGATAAACATTAATTGCTGAAGAATTTGCAGCTAAAAGCATTTGTTGTGAAGAATTTTGTTTTTGGTAATTGTTAGCAGTGATTAAGGACACGCCAGAGCCAGTATCGACCATAAATGAAACATTTGATATCCGGTCGCGAATGAATAGGTGACATGGTTTGCAAGGCAAAGGATATGTCACCTCTATTCTTTGCTGCTTTTATTTTCCTGCCATGCACAAGGCTTAACACATTTATCATCTCCACACTTCTTTCTGAAACGTCTGTGATACCAACAAATGGAAAAATTTCATTTGTGGGAATTACTGTTTTCATGACTGCTTTGGCTACAACGATATGGTAAGTGACAATGAGAAAAAGAAAGTTGATCATTTCCTTTATTTAATTTTCCAATTTTGCAGAAGATTTTAGTTTCGAAAGATTCATCTGTTTTGGAAACTGAAAACGTTTCTACAGGAGATGGCGTAACATCAATGATGCGATCAGAAATTTCAGCAGCTTTCTCTACTATTAGGTCAGAAACTGCAGCTAAAATAGTTTAAACACTGGACGGCAATCACTGTAAAAATAGTACTAACATAAGTTTATCGGGAACATTATGTGATTCTGCGCAACACTTCATATTTCGTAAAAGTTCTGTTGGTTTGCGCGATCCTAATTCTTCCCCTAATAATAGGTTTCGAATTTCTTGTTGCAATGATTCTCCTGAATGGTTTATTAATCCCTGTTTAATCTGTTTGTATGTATCGGTTGCATAAGATTCCATAAGTACATAACGAACTAATGATGCAGTTTTAGGCGGAAGATGGGAAACAATATAATTATATTTAGTAATTGGTTCTGTAGTGGGTTTTGGTGTGGCAAGAGCAAACATGCTTTTACACATAATAAACCATAATGCGGGATCAGATCTGTTATATACAGGAATTTGAACAGCATTAACTTCAGCCATGATACAAGGTTTAAAAACAAAATTGCGTTATATTTAACTGTTAGTAATAATAATGAAGATATTTTAAATTACACAATAAGAATTATACATATTTTAAGGATTTATAGCAATTAATGAACCTCTAAACAATTATAAAACGTGAATTAGAAAAATAAAAGCTATAACAAAATCGAAAATGATATTAAAATCAGAAAAATTACGCATTTTAGTTTCAAACCAAAAGCACAGAATAAAGAAGCAGAAATAAAAAAAACACTTAATCGCGATTCTCCTCTCGCTAATTTCGGAACATGCCACAAGAAGACGCACCCCTGTAATAAATCACCACACTTGAAAAATATTACTGCCACTCAGAAAGAACATCAGTAGTTTCAATTCATATTTTTCAACAGGCAAAAATTATCTGATAATTTTAAAGCAGGTTGATATCTGTATATTATAGTTACCAATGAGGACGACCAGGTCACCAATTAGGAGATTAGTATGTTACATTAATATAAACATCACCAGCACAATATTATCTCCTTCAAACAATTTTATTCAATTTCTTTTTCCCTTACTATTGCAGACATTCTAAAATTCCCAATTGTGAACTACTAGTTTAGCACACCCTTCACTCCTGATCCCTCTTACTAGGGTTACATGAATTTACTTGGCGCGATGGCGCCAAACTCTGGGATTCACCTCAATGTCCTACACATTCAAGTGAAACCTCTACTGGGCAGTTGTATCATGCTTCAACCATTCTTCTACATTTTAAAACTTTTAAGTGTTAAAAAATCTGTAACTGTTTATTTGTTTCAGTTTTTATTTTCATTTGTTCTGATACCACATAGAGGAGAGAATAACCAGGCATTCTATTTCGAATTAAACTTCTGGGTTTTGTGAACAATTGAAAAGTGATATGCAGTGAATGGAAGGAAAGTACAGGGAAAAGAACACTACATGTGGCATAAGACAAGGCTTTTGGGAAGAAATTTGTGGACAGGAAAAGCTGGAGAAAGAATTAAGGAAATAGTTGACAATTTACAATCTTTGATAACAGTTAGTTTAGTTTTGACAATCCTTTCATTTCTAGTGTCTCTGGAACAAAGCAATAAAAAGAAAAATTATAATAATCAGGCTTTCCTTTGATCAAATATTATTAAAAGGAATAATTTTCTACATTAGAAAATAAGTTTTCAGTGCAGAAAATGGGAGATTCAATTTTATGTGAAAATTTTGTAGAGTATCATTGAAAATCGTACCACATGCTAAAGCTAGGACACATGCCATAAATTGCCAATATCTGATGTATATCATTCAAAAGAGTTTACTGCGGAATGGAACAGAACTTTTTGAGCTAAAGTCTGTATACATTCACTTTAGAAACATGTAAACAGGGATGAGTACAATTTCTGATTTAAAAGAATGAGAATTGATTGCTACAAAATCAACTTTTGATCAGACTAAGGAAAAAAAGGTTATGGTTTACTTTCCAACAATATATTATAATGACCTCTGCAATTAAGAATAAAATAAAAAATTTTGGAAACTTACACTGTTTTAATTTATACAATAATAGTTTTGTCACACTATTTAATTTATTGTTGTATGTAATGATTTATTGTACCATGACTATGGCAAGCATTTCTGTCTACAGTAAATATTTTGTAATCCGTAATTTCAGTGTTTTGTAACAGTAGGTTTTAACAAAAGTTAAATGGTCTGCAAAATTTATAGTATCTTCTTCTATAATGTATAGTAAGAATTTTTAGATTTTTAATGTAAGTTTACTTTTTGATTAGTGAGCAAAACAGGGAAACTTACATTTTAAAATTAGGTTATGCCTGAGTGCTATCTTATATATGTAGTGTTACTCTAATTTAGATATTACTTTTCTAAAACAAAATATTTTAATAATTATTCTATTTTATTTATTAAGCACTTTAAATTTTATCTCCATTTCTGGTAACATTTCTTTAATTTTCTAAATCTTTTATTAGGAACCTTCTAGTTATCAAGCACCTTTAACATGTTTGTATGAAAATGCACATAAAACAAGAGAGAAAAATCCAGAATTTCTTCAAGAATGTGATATTTGTGCAAAGTACTTTGAGAAATGGTCTGAACAAGACCAAATAGAATTTGTAGAATTGTTGTTATCAAAAATGACACATTGTCAACATAGTCATGTTAGTTCTTTTTTAAGACCTATGTTACAAAGGAATTTTATTAGCCTTCTTCCAAGTAAGTATCAAACATTTTAAAATGCATTACTTTGTAAAATCGTTTAATAAATTGCATTTAATTAAGAATTAATACAACTGTCTTAAATTTATTTAAATCATCTAAAATTTTTGGACTTCTTAAAAAATAAAATTTATAAATATATATGCACACACATACATGCTTATATACATAGATAAGAAAGCACAAATCGGTGCATGTGTCTGTCATTTGTTTTGCATAAAATTGATTTTTTTAATCAGCTTAGTTGGAAAGAAGTTTTAAATGTTACGGGAGTTGAGAAAATTTTGTATCTATTATAAGAGCCTTTTACACTATCCATACATCATAAAAATAAATTTACAACTTAATAGGAGGATTTTATTTTTAGTTTATAAACAATAATTAGTAATTTTTTCAAACTTTACTGAAACTTAATGCCACAGATTTTTTTCATTTAATCTAAATAAATAATGTGCTTGAGGTTTTTGGAATTGAGTGAAAGTTTTATTTTCTTGTAATTAAATATTCATGATTAATATGATTTGAAAAATTGATGTGAAATTTTTGACATAAAATTTAAAATTTATTTTTAGAAAAAGGATTAGATCATGTTGCAGAATCTATTCTTTCTTATTTGGATGCAAAATCATTATGTGCTGCTGAACTAGTTTCAAAAGATTGGTACCGTGTGATATCTGAAGGTATGCTGTGGAAGAAACTTATTGAAAGGAGGGTTCAAACAGATTCTTTATGGAAAGGGTTAGCTGAACGGCGTGGCTGGTATGTTAATCTCCTTATTAAGAATTTTTGCTAGTCATTTGTACAGTTTTTTCTTATCATATGTTTACTTTTTAAATTTATTTTAGGATACAGTATCTTTTTAAACCTGCTCCTGGTGAACAACATCCTGATCATGTTTTTTACAGACGTTTGTTTCCTAAAATAATTCAAGATATTGAGGTAATTCTAAATTTGTTTTTTATAAAATAAATTTTTCATTTATAAAAATAAATTGAAAATGCATAATTTAAGATAATAAATATGGTACAATTTAAAAGAGTATGTTTTCCTGTGTGTATATGATTAAAAACATGTTACTTTCAAATCTGCCTGAATACTTATAGGTACTAATGTTGTTATTTCTTTTCATTTTGCACTTCTATCTACTATATGTTAATAGATTGTAAAACATAAATATTTTTATTCTTCATCATTGTCTCAATTTATTCAGTTCTAAAGCAGGCTAAAGTGAAATTGTCTCCAGAGTTTTCGTCTTTTCTCTGAAGTAATTTTTTTATCTTTCTTTTAATGCTCTATAATTATTTTTGATTGATGCATGCAGTGTTTTCCTGGTTAACTTAATGCTGTTTAATGCTAAACTGCCAGCTAAATGGTTAGTGCTCTTTCCATTGGTTGAACAGTTTGGGTTGGAATCTTAACTTGAGGTTGTTTGTAATGGTTTAAAATTAACTTTAACCTTAGATTCCAGTTTTATTAACCCTATTGCATAACAAATTATCTTGAACAGCAAACAAAACCAATGACCATGTATATAGCCATGTGTGCATAAAATGACTTTTGAGTGACAAACATTTCAAACCTAATAGTCTACAATAGTTACTTTTATATAGTTCCTAGCAATATTGAAAACAGGTGTCAAATTCTAGTAAATGGAAAGCTCTGAGCAATTTCTAATAATTTTTTCATTTTTATAATCTTTCATATTTGAAGTAATTATGTACCAACTTTGTAAAATACTTCCAAATACACTGAATCTTTCATTGGGTTTTCACAAAGAGAAAAGTATCTAAAAATTAATGAAGCCTCCTGTTTCTGTATGAAGAATATAAGAGTTTTGTAAAGGATCAGAAACCTTGATAGAAGAATCAAAGTTATTTTTAATTTTTGTTTAGTGTCCCTTTGTATTTTGTTAAAGCCATGTAAAAGAACATTATATTTATTCTTGTATGAGTATCAATGGAAATGGTTACAAGTCATATAGTATAGCATGGAATTTAAATTCAATACATCAAGTGGTGTATTGGAAAATATTCCTTTTGTAAAAATAATTATTGCTCTTGTTTGGTTTTGTTTAATAATACATAATAGAAATTAAACTGTATGTGTCCTTTAAACTAGTGACAAAAGTAGGTAAATAACTTTTCTCAAAATTAAAATTTTTTTAAATAAAGGATATCCATATTGTATTTAAATTCCCTATTTTAGAGCATTGAAACTAATTGGAGGTGTGGACGCCATAATCTACAAAGAATAAACTGCCGTAGTGAAAATAGTAAAGGTGTTTACTGCTTACAATATGATGATCAAAAAATCGTTAGTGGACTCCGTGATAATACGATTAAAGTTTGGGATCGTAATACTTTACAATGTGTTCAGGTAAGTATCTCTATTTTATTTAATTTTTTTAAATAAAATGCTTTTTATTAGTTAAGATCAAGTAAGTGGTTTTCTTTCAGCTGTGCAAGGTGACACCAAATAAATATTGTATATATGTAAGACTGCTAGACTTAATGCCTGTTTTAAAAATTATATTTCTTATTGTTAAAATAATGAGTGGTTGATTACCAAAAAGCTCAATATTTAATTAATTATAAAGAAAATAGAATTCTTGTGAATATGAAGGGAAATACTTAATATTTTGTGTTTTAAATAGAGCCTTGTTTCTTTCATCTGTTCTGATACTGACTTTCTCATTTTTCTTTAAATGTTCTTATGATTCTTGAAAAGCCTGAAATATATTTTAGTCTGTAATATATCAGGTTAATTAACTTGTAGGTAGAGCAAAACAGCTGCATCTAATGCTACTAATGTTAATTTTAACCTAATCTTGGAAAGTAAAATATTCTATATATATTGCATTCATTTATTATTATTTTAATATGACTATATACTGATATTGTATGCTCTTGACTTAAATGATACTTGTAGATTAGGATTGATTAATTCCATATTTATGGTGAATAAAGATTCAGGAATGTTTCAATTTTTTATGAAGGCAATTTACAATATAATAATGAACTATTAACTGTGTAAAATTCCTTTATCATTAAGAAAACATAGTTTTACTACTCCCTTTTATAGCATGTATTTCTTATATTTCCAAACCTATTTTAAACTGTGAGTCCTGATTAAATTAACTGAAAAAAATCATTGTAAAGATCTAAAATGTAGGCATGGTGTGGGCACCAAAATTATATTGTAAATAAAATTGAGTTGTTTTTTACTTTTAATGCAAACCATGCTCTAAATAGATTATTAAATTCATTTTTAAATAGAATATTAAATTCTACATATAAGCCACTTACTTCAGTGTTACCTGTTGTAGTAAAAATTTGTAAATTTCTCACAACTTTGAAATACTTTTTAGAATCGATATCTGATCATATAAGTTGATAATTAAAAATATTTCTTCAGATTTGAAATGCTTCATTAATATCTGACATTCCTATGCTCATTTCAATAACATGTAAAACATTCACTTGTTTTTGAAAAGGAAATTTAATGAATTTCTTTGTGGTATAAATTTAAATGTATATATAAAATCATTTCGGACACTAATCATTAAAATTTGTAATATCTTTTTTTTGCATTATTGTTGTCTACTTTTTAATGATGTTTTTGAAATATTCCCAAAACTTCAAATTTTTCATTTATTTTATAAATTTTCCTTTAAAATATTTCTATAACAAAACATTGCTCCAAACTGCTACAATCAGCATATAATATATAATTTATTTAACTGTTTAAGTTATAGTTATTAAAATTTTCTCAGTAAAATTGGTTATTTGTTAAGATATTTAATTTGTATGTGCATTAATGTGATTTTGCTGAAAATTGATACAACTTAAGTTGATTGGCAATCTCTCAGGTAGTGTCTTTAATGAACACACATGTGTCACAATCCTGAGGTACTTAGTGATCTGTCCTTTCTTTTATTTTTCTTTCTCTTCTGCTTTCTTTTCCTTTTCCCTTTTGTTTTGGTTGGCTCATATGATATTGAGGTCTTCTCCTTAGTAGTTATGAACACTATGTTACTATAAGTTTCTCTTGATGTCTGAATCACCCACTTTTGTTATGTGTGGAGACCCATGTCTCTGAAAAACAGGTTCCCATTATTTGAGGCCCTCAGAGACCAACACACTACTTTTGCCTGAGCTTCAGGTAAACAGGAGGTGTGTTGTGGTTCTCAGTACATCATTTGTCTTTATGGTTATCAAGTGATTGGTACACTTATTAGGTGACTCATTAAGAATGGAGGACATCTGAGGGATGAACTGTGAGCATATAGGATCTTACTAGCACTGGTCTGCATCCTTTTGTTTGGCTTGGTAGTGCTGTAGGGTCCCAAAGTTTTATGCATATCTATATGAAGATCCAAAATTTCAATTATCAGGAGCAACAAGTGTGTGAGATAAAAAGAAAAATTTTCATTGTTAAAAGGAAAGCAACTGTCTCTTTCCCTTCCCAAAAGAAATGTTAGGTACAGGTGAGGAGGTTAGAAATATACAGAAAATGCGTTCTGAAAATTTGCCAGTAGAGATGCTTCAGATACCTGAACTGCCATTATTGTAAACATGAAACTTTTAGCAAATGTTTAAAAAATGGTCTTGCCTCTGGTAAACCTTAATTTTTCTCCAACCTTAATCAATTAGTTTTCACTAAGATTCAACCATTTTTATCAACAACACATTTGCAAAAAAGCACTCTCATATGTGAGAAAGGGTACCAATTTTATCTATTCTCTTTGGCAGAAGTTGTGGAACATGCAAGTTAGTGACTAGTTCTCTCTCTGTGTGGCACGACAGCCTATGTGGGCCAAGGCCTACAGTACCCATCTCTGTTCTCGTGACTAAGAGGCCCTAAGGTGCGAAGCATGTGTCCTGATTAGGTGGTCAGCCTAATGCGAAACCCACAGTGTTTAGTTCTATTTTCCATACCTTATCTCATTGTCAATATTTTAATTTCATGTTGTGGTTTTTATCTCTAATGCTTATACTTTAAACTGATATTTTAACTTAGTATGATTTGTTGGGTAGAGCCACATTACAGAAAATTTATTGTCTTGTTAAGGGCAATACTTTTTACATTTTATTTAATGTATATTTTAAATTTTATAATTATGTATATTTTAATATTATTTTTTTGTATTATATGTATTTAGATTTTCATTATATAATATACAAAAATATTTTTTTAATGTTGCTTGGGTTTTAAAAAATTACTGCACAAAATTCTAATTTTGGTGCAGCTGGTCTTTTTTTTATTTTTTATTTTATTGATTTATTTATTTATTTTTTTTTTTGA